>OZ004601.1:25974141-27362652 GCA_963924605.1 Malthinus seriepunctatus | reverse complement strand
CTTTTGCACAATTTTTGATTAATTTTATTGTAGTTAAATTTGAAATTGAAAAACATTGTTTTGGGAATTCTTCCGGGTTGCTATTGGTCGTCTCCATCCTTTAGTTGTTGTTAGGGTGTACGTTTATTTCACGTGGACAGGTGCACATAAAAATGCAAAAGAACTTGCAATACCTTATCGAATGCTTTATAGACTTTACTCGAATTCAAAGAAACAACTTATTTACGTCCATTGTGGCATTGTTTGAACAGCATTTGAACCCATTGTTCATAAATAACAAAATATTTAAAAAAATTCAACCCAAAAAAATAATATTTTTTCGTAATAATTCAAAGGTTAAATAAGTCAACAAATTAAGATTATTATTTAAACAATTTTTATTCATATAAGGAAGTGGTCTCAGTCCAAATTATTTTTAATCGCAGTTCAACAGTTGATGGCGTCTCAATTATACCAATTGAAGGGCTTCAAAACAGGTGTTTTTTTCGATACAGTTTTATTTTTAGCTTCTTTTGACTTCTCGAAGGTATATTTTTGTTAGGGACTCCAAACTTTCTTTCGATATTTTTCGTCCACTTGTATAGGTTCTATCGTGGGTTAGGCACTGGTTACATGAAATATAGACGTTTGTGTATTTAATCACCGAACCAGAAGTCAGTATGTTTCGAAGAGCGTTAGGTGTTAGTTCGTGTCTTACGTTAGTTTGTCTCGATTTACGTGTTTTGTGTAAAGTGTAATTTTTATTTTTATTATCATGTTAAATTAAACAATTAATCGACAACAACTAATTTTTAAAAAATTAAAAAAAAACCTTGTAGCTATTTAAATTTTAATTAAACGTTATGTCATCAAATTAGCAATTACAATTATTATTTGTTGACAAAAATAATTTTAAAACAATTTTTGTAAATTCAAAAAAATTAAACGGCGTAAAAATCGAGTCTACATTAAAAAAGTTATGGGGGTCACATCTTGTTAATTAAACTTTATTCATTTTATTGTTGGTTAATTGAAACACTTGTTTCAAAGATGCCTTTCAAGTTTTTTTTTTTTGGCATTAATTTTTTTTGTAAAATTTAAATAAGTCGTTTTAATGGTGAAATGTTTGTTTGTTATTAAGGGTGAATGTGTAGTGTTTAAAAGGAACCCTCAACTAAAGTGATTCGACCAACCCCTCTCGTATAGTTTACTTTTGTTTATTCTTCATTTCCACCCGTTTAATGTAAACAATTTCAAATTACTTTTTAAGTGTTAGAAAATTCTTTTTGTAAGAACTGTAATTATTTTTATTAAATTATTCCGTTCCCCCGATCCCTTTCATTCTTGAGATTGTTGTATAGTGCTTAATGTTATTTTAATTATTCTTGTTATTTTGATTATTTAACATTGAACAATTTAAAAAAATAATTTTTCTAAGCTTTAAAGGTTAGGCGGTACAAAAGGAACGTATGTTTTCAAAGCCCCCTTTCTAAATTTTTTTGATTCCCAAAATGTTGCAACTTTTTAGGTCTTTATTTTTGTAACAAACTTATGTAACTGAAGGTCTTGACGTTTTTGTGACGTTCTCTCTCTTTTAAATGAGTAATTTTGCAAAAATGATGGTCCTCTTTTGCTCCTTGAAGGATTGTCACGAAATATACAGGATGTTAAGGGTGCCATATTTAACAAATGGGCGGGGAAGGTGATATTTAGACATTCCGCTCTTAAGCTTCAGCGCCTTTAATACCCGGTTGATATCACTAATATTTACAATTCCTGATAGGGTAAAGTTCAAAGAAGGCACTAAAGTATTTGTATATAAAAAATAAGAGCCTAATTAGTGAGAAAAATGCAGTTGAACTTGGTGAAATTTAAAAAAAGACAGGATGTTGTTTCTACCCAACATCCGTTGTTTTTTTTGAATTTCACCAAGTTCAACTGCATTTTTCTCACTAATTAGGCTCTTATTTTTTATATACAAATACTTTAGTGCCTTCTTTGAACTTTACCCTATCAGGAATTGTAAATATTAGTGATATCAACCGGGTATTAAAGGCGCTGAAGCTTAAGAGCGGAATGTCTAAATATCACCTTCCCCGCCCATTTGTTAAATATGGCACCCTTAAGCTTGTATGATCTCAACCAGTTTTGATGAAATTTGTTTTGAGTCACTTGAGCACAATTTCATCTAAAAATAAGCTTTTAAATGAAATTTATACAGGGTATAAAGGGAATCTTTAGCCCTCTTAATTGAATGCATAATATTTTATCAAATTTTTGAATTCAAAATTTTGCCCATGCTAGAAATTTCGAACATTTAGGTAGAACTATAATATCCCCCCCCCCCGTTGACCCCCCCTAGACTTTTTGTTAAGAACCGCCCTTGGTCAAAATATAAAGCTTTCGTCCTAACTTGATCAATTTTTAAAATCGTTTATAAATTGTCTACCTTTACATGACCAAAGTTTGTCAGAATTTTAAAATGGATTTTATTAAAATCGGCTAGGGTAGGTTTTTTCCTTTTTGGCGATGTTGTAGACATTGCAGTTCTCTATCGAATGACACGTGTTCATTAGTTAGAAATTTGCAGGTCCGGAATTATAATGTTTTGAAAGTAAAAAATTTTAAAAATTTCTTTGGTAATGAAAATTAAAAAATTTGTTTTAATTCCAGAATATCTATTATTTTTCGCTGTTTTCGCTATAAAATACTTCCGGTTAAACCGGAAATTAGAAAGACAAATTGTTTTTGAAACACCCTCTATATTTTCAAATAGTTTGAAAGTTTGCTAAATTAGCTGTTAGATAGTATCAAACGCTTCATATTTTGACTTTCTATTTAAGCGGAAATGGGAAAAACTTTCTTAATTTAAATGGAACACGCTGTATATTTTTCAATATTTTAAAAGCTCGTAAAATTAGCTAACCGATGATATTAAACACTTTATACAGTGACTTCCGATTGAACTGGAAATGGGATTGATTTGTCAAAAAGCCAGTTTTTTCAAAATGTCAAAATTCCAAAATTGAGTCAGTATGTATGTACATGTACATGTACGCTTGTACAGGGTGAGTCATTTGGGTGTCTGTCTTTAATCTTTCTTACCGTTTAAAATACGCAGCTTAAATTTATACAGGATTTTTTAAATTGGCACACTATCCCAAAAAACTTAACATAAAAAGCAACAAGCAAAAATTTTTTAACTTGGATGGGTGCCCAAATTAGCTTTGTTTTATCATTGGTGAACGTTTGGGGGGGGGGGGTCACTTTTGGTTCAACTTTTTGCAGCTATTTTGAAGAGAAACTTATATTTTTTCATACGGAAAATGAACAACGTTTAAAGGAAAAGTTTTTTTCTCAGACGTCAATTTTTTATGTCTTTTAACAAAGTAAAGATTGTCAATATATAAACAGTTTTTATGGCTTTGGTGGTGATTAACTGCCGATCGACACAAAGATCGGTTTACCATCTTTAAAGGACACAACGCCTTGTACCAGGTACAAGGCGTATGTACCTGCTATTTCAAAACTGCCCAAGACTTGAAAACAGGGTTGTTTTAAGAAACATTTGTCTACGACAATACTACCTGTCAATCACTCTGTATGCATTTTCTTGTCGCCTCTTACATGAAAACTAGGGCTATTAAAGTATTAAATAGTCAAAGTCATAAAAACCGTTTATTTATTGAAAACCTTTAACTAGTATAGATTTTTGAAATTTTAAGAATTTTTTCAAACAAACAAAAACAGCTTATTTTAGTGCCAAAAATCTAATAAAAGTTTTTCAGAATATTTTTTATGAAAAACTGAAAATTTCTTAAAATATTTTGAAAAATTTTGAAAGAAATTTTATTGGATTTTTCACGTTAGAATAACTTTTTTTGTATCTTGCATTTCTTTTTCTAAAACTAATATTTTACGAGAAAAAATTCTTTGTCAAAAATCTCTAGCTATACTGATGTGTTGAAGAATATAAAAAATTGATGCCTCAGCAAAAAACTTCGTCTCAATTAAAAAAAAACAAGTTGACGCTCAAATTACCCCCCCCCCCCCAACGTCTACCAATGAAAAAATAAAATTAGGGGTTAAGCAACTTTTACTTGTAACTTTGTTTTCTAAAATGCCTTGTTTTCGAAATATTAGCTTGCATATTGCATAAAGTCAAAAAACTCGCACCCTGTATAATATAACTTAGGTATCTACTTCAGATAAAACATCCCGTACATAACTTTTGCAATATTTATATAAGAAACTCACCCTGTATAATATATCTTACTTATCTACTTCTGATAGAAACATCCTGTACATAACTTTTGCAGTATTTTTGCCATATTTTGAATTTAATAATATTTTTTCTATTCCTTTTTCATAAATTATAATTTCTGAGGTTGTGGAACATTTTCAAAATTCCCAAGTGGCCTTATTCCAAAATTCAACATCCGCATCTTACTAATAAATTATTTATCCTTGTTATCCTACACATTCGTTATTTTTTAACTCACCCTTCAGTCAATAATCGAACAAACTACCCTCATCTCGTCTTTTATTCCTTTACATCGTTATCGATCATACAATTGATTCGAGTTACATGTTTTAAACGTATCTTTCAGTTATGAAATCTTGTTAGGAGCTTTTACAACGCGCACTATAAACGTCTAGACTCGAGACAATTTTTAATTATGTTAATGGTTTAATTTAACACTGTAATTAGTTGTTGTTGCTTAATTATAAAGTAATTTGTAGTAATTTGATTGGGATCTCAATTTGCTAAAAATAAGTGAAAGTGAACAAACAAAAAAATTACACCGACGCTAACGACGTACGGATATTAAATTGATAGTACGTTGTTTAAGTGGAAGAAAGCTTTTAACACCCCTCTGTGATGCGTGTATGTACGTTCGTTAGTATTATTGGAGAAGTGAATCATCAATTTCGTGTGTAAAATGTGACTTAGGAAAAATATAAAGTGCAAAAATGCCTTGTTCGACTGTTTACGATGGATTTGCTACTATTAGGAGACCGCGTGTGGGTACTCCTCGTAATCCACCACGTCCACCGTCTTTAGCATCGGTTCCTGAAGATCCTAGAATTGCTTGCGATCCATCGCAATTTAATAAACCAACAATACCTTGGTGGGAACTTGCTACTAGAAGAAGTCGATATAGATCATGTCCATCTTTAGAATTACAAGTGGGTATTTGTAATAATTAAAGTCACTTAACGTTTATAAACCACTGTCAATTAATCACCAAATTTCAAATCTTAAACACTAAAGAGTGCCGATTAATTTGACTTGTGGTTATCAAGTTTTGGATTTAATATTTTTAAATTATTTCCGCACTAATTAATTTTGCGTGTTTGTGGTAGCGGTTTAGAGTAGTTATTGACATAGTTATATCATTTTACCAGAAATTATTATAATAAAAATTTTTGTAATCTAAAACGTGGGTTCTTGTGCGGTCAAAAAACACTTAAATTATGTAAAGAATTGTAAAGGTATAAAATCTAAATCTTGATCTATAAATAACCACCTAGTGGCGTATAACCGCGTAATTACTTTTGAGCATTCGGGAAGCTTCTTTTTAGGGTTTCGCTTCTATTGCTGATCGATTGCTGAAGATTGCTCACAATCATGACAGAATGCCTATCTCGTTTCGTTCTTCATCAGCTAGAGACCGCTAGAGACACTCAAAGCGTCCTGGCTCTATAGCTTTCTCACTACACCATCTGATCATAATGATTCTAGGGGTTCATATTTATCTTCTCTGTATTTATAATAACCAAAGTAGGTCGTTTTTCGCTTTTTGATGATTGTTAGGAATTCTCAATCTTTCTCCATATGTGTTTCGAAAAGAAAGAAGATCGAGACGCTGCAAATCATTTTTTTTTAGATTTGTTTAACCAGCTTAGCATTTCTGCTGTACTACATAGTTTCTTGTTGGTAAAAGGTGTCTCCAAGGTGCCAGCAGCAATTTAATTAGCAATTAATTCAATAAATTTTTAATTATACCGCACATCCAGATAAGGGTTATCGCAATTCATTCAGAGAAAAACGACTATTCAATCATTCCAACGATATGAGATTTATCTGGAGATTTATAATTTTAATGTAAAAAAGATCTCAATTTTAATGTTCTAATTTTCTCGTTTCGATCTTCATGAGCTCGGGACACTTCGAGCGTCCCAGTAGGTCCTGGTCCTATAGCTTTTCCCGGCTTTCCTTCTACGCCCTCGCATCATAATGAGTCGAAGGGGTTCATATTTATCTTCTCTGTATTTATAATAACCAAAGTAGGTCGTTTTTCGCTTTTTGATGATTGTTAGGAATTCTCACTCCTTCTCTATGTGTGTCGCGAAAAGAAAGCCAATCGAAACGCTGCAAATCAATTTTTTTAATTTTCGTGTAACCAGCTTAGCATTTCTGCTGTACATAGTTTTTGTTGGTAAAAGGTGCCAGCAGCAATTTAATTAGGAATTAATTCAATAAATTTTTAATTATACCGCACATCCAGATAAGGGTTATCGCAATTCATTCGGAGAAAAACGACTATTCAACCATTCCAGCGATATGAGATTTATCTCGAGATTCCTGACAGAATGCCCTCTCGTCTCTTTCATCAGCTAGGGGCTTTTGAAGCGTCCTCTGGTCGGTCCTGGTCCTATAGCTTTTCCCGGCTTTCCCTATACGCCCTTTCATCATATTTATCTTCCCTGTATTTATAATAACCAAAGTAGGCCGTTTTTCACTTTTTGATGATTATTAGGAATTCTCAATCTTTTTCCATATGGGTCTCGAAACAAAAGACAATCGAAACGCTGCAAATTAATTAAAAAAACTTTTTTTTAACCAGCTTAGCATTTCTGCTATCTATGCATAGTTTTTTTTTGGCAAAAGGTGCCTCCAAAAGCGGACTCAGCAGCAATTTAAAACAAAACTCATAATCAATTCAATAAATTTTTAATTATATCGCGCATCCTGATAAGGGTTATCGCATCCATTCGAAGAAAAACGACTATTCAACCACTCAAACGAGATAAATATGAGATTTATATTTTTCATGTAAAAAAGATATAAAAATTTTAAATACAAAAGATTTAAGGGATGTGAATTAAAAGAGAATGTACAATTAAAGCAAAAATCAAACTTCCTTTGTAGCGCCACTGGACGTACCGTTTAAATTTTTGCTTGATGTGATGTGATAAAGAGCATTACTTCTTGTATTTGTTGTTTATTAAATAATTCACTTCGTACTACATCATGCTAGTAATAACTAATCAGAATTGTTTTTGTTAGATCATGGCATGAGAAATGTACATTTCGTGCTCGTAAAGTATAAGTCGGTCATAATTGTTTTGCTTTAAGACGTCGTTTTGTATAGCTACAGCTACCGATTTTAAGAGAGAAAAATTGTTTTTTTGAATAAGTCGTAAACTTACTCCGGGGCGCACCTTTCCTCCTACTAGAAAAAAATTTGAAATATTCATCACCTATTATAATAAATTTTGAAATGAAAATTCTCTTCAAATTCCGTAAAAGTTGACGTTTAGATACATTTTGAATTTGTGGCGTAATTTAAACTTAAAAACTTCAAAACAACTTAAATTTGACAAAATGAGGGTGCCAACTAACTCAAGGAGATGGCGTGGATAATGATGTTAAAAATTACTAGGGCGCCACACGATTTCCCTCACTAAGTCTAACTCCTAAAATCGTGAACAGGAGATAATAAAAAAACAACAATCACTCCAGGATCGCATATACTTAAACACTCCCACAATATTTACATAAATTTTAAGTAAATAAGTACACAAAATGGTTTAATGATTTAAATGATATAAGAAGGTGAATGGTACGTTCCAATTTCAAATAATTCGTTAAATAAATTTTAAAAAAAAAACGTTAAACAAATTTTCAATTACAGATCTGTACGAATGGCCACCTGTACCGTCTTTACAACCTTGATTAATAACAAAAGAAAATAAAATGTAAAATTAATATTTCTTTAAATAAATTTTAAATAAATGTGATTGATTATAAATTAATTTTAATCAACAAAATAAATTTTGGTCACAAACCACGATGGAAAAAAAAACGTAAACCACTTATCTGAAGATGACCACTAGATACAATCTTGCATATCTTAGTGCTGATGATTACTGGATAAAATTCTTGCGTTATCTCAGAAAAAAATATGTAATGATGATGGTGAAGATGATAAGGAAATTATGTACAAAATATACACAGATCTCGTACAAAAATAAACTTGTATCGTACATAAACACCCTAAAAGAAGAATAAAATAGAACAAGAAAAATTAAACATGGACGAACATACCTTATTGATAAGGGCGTTAAGATAAAATACACGTGGCGACAAAATCCCCAGCGGGTGGATATAATTGAATCCAATCGAATTTTCTAAGCAAAACTACTCCCAACCAATGGTAATAAAAACTCCACTTGTAATCTCACAAACTACTACAACTTTTTTTATTAATAATAACTTAGAAAATTTTAACCACGATAAATTGACTTATTCGTTACAACGAATCTTTTACAATTGATTTCACAATGGCCACTTATCAACAAAGGTATGGAAGGAGAAGCGAAGCGCACACAAAATTTTAGTTAATAGTAAAGGTAACAATAATAAGATACAATAAACAAACTACAGAGGGTACGACTAGTAACAAAAGTAGAAAATAATACGAAAAATACATAGAAACAAAATAAAAACGTTACATTCCCCCCCTACTAAATTTTTACCTACGGAAAAAAACATAAATCATCGTCCCAGTTCATAGCCAAATCCAGTCATTCTCTCATACTCATTCATCATCCGTCCCATTTAACTTTAAATCCTTTGCATGCCAGTTTCCCATAAACCTTCCATCCTCATCCACTAATTCATACGTCCAAGGTGACAACTTCTTTGAAATTTTATAAGGACCTATGTACTTTGGAGCTAATTTTGCGTTATAATATTTTGAAGCATCAGACAACGAATAATTTTTCCTCCACACCATTAACCCAGGAAAAAAATCAACATCTCTCCTTCTCAAATCATACGTTTTCTTACACTTCTCATACGCTTTTCCTAATTTATTATTAATGTCCTTATACAAGCTTTTAAAACCTTCACACCGAATATTAGGTTTTCCAGGATCCCTAACTACATTTATACCTTGGTTATCATCTATTTTTAAATTATGATCTTCCCCATCTAAGATCATCTCACAACCAAAATTAATAAAATACGGGGAAGCTTCAACTACTTCATGATACGCTGTCCTCAAAGCACAACTAACCTGAGCTAAACTATCATCCCACTTCCTCTGATTATCTGTTATATATGAAGATATAGCGGTTTTTAACACACGATTAATCCTTTCTGTAGGATTGGCCTGTGGATGGTAATACGCAGTAAATCTAGGTTTAACATGATACCGTTCTAACAATCTCCTGAACTCTAAACTTTTAAACTGTGGTCCATTGTCTATAATAATACTCTGTGGTACGCCAAATAATAAAAATACTTGTTCTTCTAAAGCTCGAACTATTGAACTCGAAGTCGCTTTTCTTAACGGAAATACTAAAGGAAATTTACTAAAATAATCCGCTACAACTAAAATATAAGTAAAACCACGAGTTGAAGGTGGAAAAGGTCCCATCAAATCTGCTGAAATTAACTCCCACGGCTTCTCAATATTTTTACGAACTACCATTAACCCAGCCGGTTTAACATTTCCTGCTTTATGCGTAGCACAAACTTTACATCTTGAAACGTACTTCGCCACATCCTGTCTAAATTTAGGCCAATAAAACTTACTACGAATACGTTCTACGGTTTTTGTTACCCCTAAATGACCTGAAGTAGGAATATCATGAGCTTCCGAAATAGCTTCTAATCTTTTATCTTTCGGTACAACAACTCTCCAATCATTTTCAATAAACCCTAGATCTTTATGATTAACTTTTACTCGAACATATAACTTATTATCAACCACTACCCATTTCGAATAACGTTTAAGACCCTTCAGCGCATAATCCCACATTTTCTTATACCACCTATCTTCAGTAACCGGTTCACTTACTACTGTATCGATAACATTTACTAAAGGACACGAACGTGATAGAGCATCAGGTACTACGTTATCTTTACCCTTGCGATGAATTATTTCAAAATTAAACTGTTGAAGTCTCACTGCCCATCGCGTTAATCTACCAGTAGGATTCTTCATATTACTCAACCACACCAACGAATAATGATCGGTAATAACTTTAAAATGAGATCCTTCAACATAAGCTCTAAATTTTTCTACTGCCCATATAACCGCTAAACATTCTAACTCCGTAACCCCATAATGTCTTTCCGCTTTATTTAACGATCTACTAGCATAACAAATAACTTTATCTCCATCCTCAAAGTTTTGAGTTAAAACTGCCCCTAAACCTTGACGAGAAGCATCTGTCTGAATAACAAAAGGCTTAGAAAAATCTGGACATGTCAAAATCGGTGCTGTAACTAAAAATTCTTTAATTGATTCAAATGCCGCATTACATTCTACCGTCCAATTAAATTTAACCCCCTTACGCAGCAAAGAACAAAGAGGTGCAACCACAGCTGAAAAATTAGGAACAAATCTTCTGTACCACGACGCCATACCCAATAATCTACGAACTTCTACTACGTTAGTTGGTTTTGAAAAATTCAAAATAGCAGTAACTTTGTCAGGATCTACATGTAACCCATCTTTTCCCACAACATAACCTAAATATTTTAAATCCTCCTTACAAAAATTACATTTCTTCCTATTTAAATTTAACCCTGCCTCTTGCAATTTCGTAATGACCAACTCTAAAATTTCTACATGTTTTTCAAAACTTGACGTAGTAATGATAATGTCATCCAAATAAGAGAACACGTACGGATGAAATTCAGGACCTAATACATTATCAATAAATCTCTGCCAAGTCGCAGGTGCATTATGTAGACCAAAGGGCATTCGATTAAAATGAAACAGGCCTCGATTAGGTACCGTAAAAGCAGTAAATTTCTTCGATTCTTCCGCCATAGGAATTTGCCAATACGCGGACTTAATGTCTAAAGACGATAAATATTTAGCATCGCGAAGTTTATCTAAAATATCGTTAACATAAGGAAGTGGATACGCATCCCTTTCTGTTACCGCATTTAGCTTCCGATAGTCCACACAAAAACGATAGGTATTATCCTTCTTTTTAATTAAAATAATGGGTGACGACCATGGCGAATTTGACGGTTCGATCACTCCCTCCTTTAACATAATATCTAACTCCGCGTCAATCTCTTTTTGTACAAAAGGAGACACCGGATAGTACCGTTGTTTTATCGGATCCGAACTACATTTAATTTTATGCTCTACCCCCTTTGCACGACCTAAGGTATCCGATTCGTTAGCAAATTTTTCGGTAAGTAACTTAGTTAAACATTTAAATTGCTGATCATTTAAATCACTTTGAGGTACAATATTATTTACATACGCAGTTTCCGGTTCCCCAAAATGCCATTCCTTACATCTTAAATTTGGTACAATTTCCATTCCTATCCAAAAATCAGTTCCTAATACTAAATCCTGTAATAATGACGGCATAACTAGAACATTAAATACTTTCACTTTGCCTTGCAAAGAGATAGGAATCGAGACCTCACCAGCTACTCTACATTTTTCACCATTAGCTACAGTACAAAAATTAACGGACGTCGGAACTAACTTGATATTTAACCTACTTAAAACTTTCCAACCATTTTCTCCCAAGATAGTTCTCGACGCACCGGAATCAAGTAAGCCTAACATCTTTTTCCCAAAAATCGTAACTTCCATAAAAGGTCTTTCATCCTCTCTCATTTGTGCAAAAACAAAATCCAACATAGTCTGAGCTTTATTAATCGAGCCGTTAACACTATGAAGATCGGTAGCTCGATTTACCGACCCCCTAACCCGTTTCCCGGATTCGAACAATTAGGACAAAAACGTCTGATCATATTTCTCATCCCACAACCATAACAATTTTTTATTCTATCGTTAAACCGTGAACCTGATTGATACCCATGACCAACGTTACTGGAATTATTTACCTTAAGGGACTCTAACTGTGCATTTACCTCTAAATATGCAAGATCCGGTTCTATAACTTTTGATTTAGACGAAGACGGAGGGATATAATTTTCTACATGAACTCTACTAATTTCTAAACGTTTACAAAGTTTTTGAAGTTGTTCTACACTATCAATATCAATTAAACCAAGTTGAGGTTGATAAAATGGCGCAATATTTTTCGTAAGAATATGTAACTTTTTACTTTCAGAAATCTTTTCATTAAGCCTATCAAAAAGAGCTTGCATAACAGGTATATAAATTCCAATAGGTTCCAATTCCCCTTGCGTTCTACGTTTAATTTCTTCCAGTAACCTATCATCATAGTCAATGGGTTGAAATTCCGTTTTCAACTTATCCGCTAACTCAACCCAATTATTCACATTACCCCCCCTTCTACAATTCCTATACCATATCAGGGCACGACCGGTAAATAAATCAATGGCGGAATCAAATAATAATTCACTTGAAACATTCCTAGCTACCATTAACTCCTCCACCCTTTCTAAAAATGCATTGACAGATAAATCTTTCTTGTCTCCTGAAAAAGTGAGATTCCATTTATGCACAGGAATAGGTTTCATATTAGACTTATCCGTTGCTAAACCCGATTGACCTCCTGTATTACGTAATGGTGTTGAAGCATTGGTCGCTCCCGTCGCTGACGATAACTGTAAGAAACTATTGTCGAAATCATAACCTTTCGACTCCAATAACTTATTTAACACATTCAACTCCGAAATGTTAAGATCTGCATCAGTTTTATTCTGTTCCGAAATTCCCGTAATGTCCCTCATACGTATGGATCTATTTGATAAATGAATAATTTTAGTTTTTAAGGATTTATACAGGGACCCTCTAATCGAATCTTGAAACTGATTAACCTCTAACCTTACATAATTTAATCCATCTTTTATGGCATTAAAATCTTCGTCAAAAGAGAAGGGGTAAGGATCTGGATATGTAAACCGTGGATCAGATCTTTCTGATTGTAGCAATTGTTTCAGTCTATCTAACATAATATCTCTTCCACCTACAATAGTCCCACCTCTTACTACTAATTCATATTTCACCTCACTACCATTCAATCGTTCAATATCCATCATTCACACACTTAATCAATAAAAAAAATAAAAAAAAAATAATAAGCCTAACTTTTATAACAATATGCCTTTTGGCAATCGTGCCTTTTGGCAAGCGGGCCCCACGTTGGGCGCCAAAATATGTGGCGTAATTTAAACTTAAAAACTTCAAAACAACTTAAATTTGACAAAATGAGGGTGCCAACTAACTCAAGGAGATGGCGTGGATAATGATGTTAAAAATTACTAGGGCGCCACACGATTTCCCTCACTAAGTCTAACTCCTAAAATCGTGAACAGGAGATAATAAAAAAACAACAATCACTCCAGGATCGCATATACTTAAACACTCCCACAATATTTACATAAATTTTAAGTAAATAAGTACACAAAATGGTTTAATGATTTAAATGATATAAGAAGGTGAATGGTACGTTCCAATTTCAAATAATTCGTTAAATAAATTTTAAAAAAAAAACGTTAAACAAATTTTCAATTACAGATCTGTACGAATGGCCACCTGTACCGTCTTTACAACCTTGATTAATAACAAAAGAAAATAAAATGTAAAATTAATATTTCTTTAAATAAATTTTAAATAAATGTGATTGATTATAAATTAATTTTAATCAACAAAATAAATTTTGGTCACAAACCACGATGGAAAAAAAAACGTAAACCACTTATCTGAAGATGACCACTAGATACAATCTTGCATATCTTAGTGCTGATGATTACTGGATAAAATTCTTGCGTTATCTCAGAAAAAAATATGTAATGATGATGGTGAAGATGATAAGGAAATTATGTACAAAATATACACAGATCTCGTACAAAAATAAACTTGTATCGTACATAAACACCCTAAAAGAAGAATAAAATAGAACAAGAAAAATTAAACATGGACGAACATACCTTATTGATAAGGGCGTTAAGATAAAATACACGTGGCGACAAAATCCCCAGCGGGTGGATATAATTGAATCCAATCGAATTTTCTAAGCAAAACTACTCCCAACCAATGGTAATAAAAACTCCACTTGTAATCTCACAAACTACTACAACTTTTTTTATTAATAATAACTTAGAAAATTTTAACCACGATAAATTGACTTATTCGTTACAACGAATCTTTTACAATTGATTTCACAATGGCCACTTATCAACAAAGGTATGGAAGGAGAAGCGAAGCGCACACAAAATTTTAGTTAATAGTAAAGGTAACAATAATAAGATACAATAAACAAACTACAGAGGGTACGACTAGTAACAAAAGTAGAAAATAATACGAAAAATACATAGAAACAAAATAAAAACGTTACAAATTATGTTCTACTTATTAATCTTAATATAGGCCTAGGGCCTCTAATTTACCTGATCAATCATGAGGAACTGTATGAGCCCACGATGCTGATTAGTTGGACAGAGGGCAGAGTTTTTACAATTGCGTAGATGGTCTTTAACAATCGGAACGAGCAGCTTCACGTGCCCTCGGCTCTTCGTAGCACGGGTGCGGAGAAATTAGAAAAAATGTGGAATTATCTTGATGTATTCACATTTTAAGAAAAATATTCGCTAATGAGATTCTTTACATAGCTACTTCTCTCACCTAATAAACTTAATTAAAGAAATTACAATTTTTAATGAACTAATGATAAAAAATTAAAACATATCGCTTCGTCACTTATGCAAGTTCTTTAGAATTTTCTACTTTTATATAAGTAAATGCAGTTAGTCGAGTCTTATTACAATGAATGTATTATTCAATACATCTTGTGCTCAAGTCCTTGTTGGAATGTTAAAGAGGAAGTTGGTAAAAACAATAAACTAAAGGAAAGAACGAGTTTTGTCTGATCATCTCGGGTATCGATCTTTTTATCTAATGACATCAATAATTTTTTTTCCATCTCGTACAACTCTTCTCCCTTTTTTTCAATTAAATGCATGTGTTTCATTCATTATCTACAAGAAGATTTGTGAGAGTTGATAAGATTAACAACTGCATTCGATGTCCTGTACAAGTCATTATGACAAAGATTGAATAAAATTTGAATTTGACAGATTTTCGTGAACACGTCGAAGGAATCTGGAGGTTTTCATGAATTTTAATTTCTTCCCCTTTGGAAATAACGTGGTATATTTAATTGGTTATGTAAATAAGTAAATTTGTTAGACCTCGCACCTCCTTCAACATGTCACCCTGAAGATGATGAATTATATCAAGTTTAATAAACGTAAAATCAGATATGCGTTTTATTATCATGACTTTTCCGTAATTAGAAAGTGAATAATAAGAGTAATTTGATTTTAAATTCTCATCCATCTCTCTTTTAACTTACTAAGGAGCTAAGGAGCGAATAACCAAAACACGTCGTCAAGGTAATGATGTAGGGAAGCTGGTAAGTCTTTTCGAATAAGACCTACGTAGTATTTATTCATTTTGAAGGGTGAAGTAAAGAAGTAATGGATTACCATGGTGCAAAAGTTATAAAAATTCAAAAACATAGATAAAGTTAAGAATTTACAAATGTCATACATACTTATGTAAATTTTGAATCTATGAGTATTAGTGTTCCCGACACCTTGAAAAGTTATAATCACTTCGTATTGAAAGTAAAAGTAATCTTTTTCTCTGCAAAGCATTAAAATTTCATTTTGACGGAATGCTTTTCACCAGCCTTGTCAGTTCTCAAACGCACAGTTGATGACAGATTTATTAAATCAGTTATCTGTGCTCAAACGTCTCGCACGCTATATGATGTGATGGACCTAGGTTATAACGTCAACGAAGTCACCGTCAGTCAGTCAGAGATCAGAGTCGGAGACTGTAATAAAATAAAATAGTATCCGATATCTCAGTATCCGACCCCGGTGAAGAAAAAACGTCGGGAATGCGAGCACAAAGAAGCAGAAACGATTCCTAAACTTTTGTTCAAAAATGTTGAATGGGGCTGCTGCATTTCTTCGGCACCCCCACCGCTAGCTCAGACCCTCGTGAAGCACAAACGTCGGGAATGCGAGCACAAACAAGTAGTCAAACTATTCCTAAAGTTTCGTTCGAAACCTTTAAATGGGGGGGGGGCATTTCCTCTGCACCCATTACCTATATCTCAGCTCTCCGTGAAGCACAAACGTTGGGGATGCAAGCACAAACAATTTTCAAAATTTTGAATGGAGGGTGCCGGGGAAATAAACCTAAATAAAAGCTATACAGGGCAATCTTTTTAAGTGGTACCAACATTGAGATCTCGGAAAAAGTAAGAGTTAAGAAATTGGTTACATTATCAAAAAATTGCATATTTTGATTAGCTTTAAGAATCAGCTTAGAAAATTTTAAAATTCGAAATCGAGATACGAAACGAAAATAACTGAAAATTGGCAATTTAGTTTTTAGACTGAAGTCGTAGAAAATGGTTTACTTTAGAAAAAGAAATTTCTGAAAAAAATTTCAGGAGTTCAAAAGAGCTATCAAACGATACTAAACTCGACATTTCATCACATCGACGCTAGGCGTCGCGACGTTTAACTTTTCATTTTCTTATAAGGACCTATTGTTTTTTTTGCATTTTTGTCGATAAATATGATTGTCATCAGTTAAAATCACGGACAAACTAATAGCGTATTTGATTGGGACCGCACCGACACGGAGCCAGTGCGGTTCTCCACTGGTGGAGTGCAATCACGTGATTGATTTACACAGGTATAGGTGGGTGCACTGTTGCCGTGCAACACCAATAAAACACGTAAAACTGGGGTACTGCAAATAAAACTGCACTGGCACCAGGCGCTAGTGCAACCAATCGAATACTCCATTAAACTGAAAATTTAAAATAAGATAAAATTTCTAATATATTTTTTTTTGAAAACGCACCCTTAAGAAAATACAAGGCATTTAAAAAAAATCTTTTTAGCCGTTTTTTCAATATTTGACTGGAAAAGGTATTTATACTTAATTAAAATTTTAAGTATTCAAATGTCTAATTCAACGTAATTTTTCAGAATTTTTTGAAAAACCAATAGTATTTCTAATTCCCCATTAGATTTTGGAAAAAAAATTATATTTTGTTATTTTTTTTAAATATAGCAACTTTGCAACATACGTGATTCATTGAAGCGACGGTTTTCGATAGCTCCCTAGCCGTTTGAAATATGCCATATATTTAAACACAAAAGTTATTCAACACCTTAAGGAGCATAACCTAAAATGATTTTTATCTCTACAGGGTGTTGTATTACTGCTCGGCGAGAATATTTTTAATTTTTTCAAATGGAACACCCTGTATATTTTTCTATATTTCGACTTGGAATTAAGTCGCATACATGGCCATATTAATTTTTTTTAATTTCCTGACGCTGTTGCCAAATTATGAATTTTTTTCTCAAAAAATGCCCGCAACACGTATTGCTTTATAAAATCGTACTAAGGCCATTCTTAAAGGAATAATAACGAAATTTTGTTCCAAAGTTACTCATTTTCAAATGACCACCACTCGTTATTTTCAAATGGAACACCTGTATATTTTTACAAATTTACTGTCTAAATTTTTTCAGGATTCCAAATATGTAAAAATATACATGGTGTTCGATTTAAAAATAACGAGTTATACTCATTTGAAAATGAGTAACTTTCGGTCGCTTTAATGAACACCTTTAGAAGAAAAAAGAAAGTTTTCTAGCTTTTCTTGAGTATACGAAAAAGTAAAAAATTCAGGGAAACAGTTTGAGAATCGCTCTTTCTCATGAGAGCTTTGTCCAGAAAATAACTTAAATGATAGATTTAGCAAAATAAGTTGTTACAAATCATGAAAATTTACTATTGTAATATTTATTTTGGACTTTGAGTCCGGATCTGATTCTGATTCTATTATTTCTCATCATAATATAGTAAATGCAAATTAAATTTGATTTTTAAATGCGTTTTTAATTTTTTCCTTATGAATAATTGCCTTGTTGGCCTTGCGCTACAAGTTTGCTAGTATTTTAACTATTTATTATACATAATAATGTCGTCATACCGTATAAAATATTCGGTTAATTATCATAATCATCTGTAGAAAACGGAACTACAATATATACTATACTCCTACAATTTACTCTTCAGCTGTTATTTTATACTTTTTATTCCATTTACAAAACTAGTTTTTTTAGCAAAGCAACTCGACGGTCTTGAGAGAGGAAATAATGATATAGGAAGTATTTGCAAACAAAAGTTAATCGAAAAAAAATTTACAACCTAATTTGTGGGCGTATTTAAAAAAAAATAAGGCGGCTCTTGACCTCAAGTCACTTCTTGATAAACAATTTAAATTTAACTTAATTTAAGTTTTATACTTAAGTGCCTTTTAACTTCTTGAAGCGTCTTCAAGTGATATTGCAGGCGTCTTCTCTCTTGTGACGTCACGTCCGCAAAATAAATATTAGGAAAAAAGGTTTTCTCGTGTTTTTTTTCACCCTCATTATTTACAAGGGGGTTGATGTGTGATTAATAAAAGAGGCGCACCTAAAAAATTACTTAAGGGTAAACGCCCTTTGTATCGCGATAATGTATTTTTATTGTAAAAGGGAAGCACGAATCGAATTTTTTTATAGTCGGAGATAATTAATTAGTAATAAAAAATATTACAAAATAAGTTCGTCCTTGTCTATTTATGTTGCATTCGCAAATCCTGACATTTAAATTTTTTTCAGGCTCACGTGGTTGCTGCATTCGAACAGAGTTTATCTTCCATGACTCAAAGATTGCAAAATCTTACAACAACTGCAGAAAAAAAAGTAAATAATTCTTAGTCTTAATATGTTAATAGTAGCTTGTTTTATTAGGAGTGAAAGTGTCACTTTTTTAGGCGAGTCAGTAGGGCTTGATGAGCCAAATGACAATGTTTCAATTTTTTCTTCAAACGTAAAACTTATAAAAACCAAAAATATAGAATTTTGAAAAAGCGCCATCTCTTATCAATTACTTGTAGTTCAATTGTCAAATATTTTTTTAAATTAACTTTAACTTGTAAAAAGAAGCCAATTATAAAAGACTTTTTTACATTAAAAATGTTTAGAAATATCATTTTACGTATTTAAGGTTAGAATTTACTTTTACCTCCTAGGATGTAAAAGTAGAACTTTAATCTTACTTGTTCAGTATCAAAATCTCAACTTTTTTGACGTTTGAAGAAAAAATTATTTTAATTTAATGGTAAATTGCAGGATTCAGAATTAGCAGAACTGAGAGCTGCGATGGATTCGTTACGAATTCAATCTTCTCAAGTTGGAATAGGTCTTGGTTTAGCCCGTCAACCGTCATCAGATAGTGTTTCTAGTCTTTCATCGGCTTGTAGTCTTGAAAAACACGAAAAGAAAAAGAAAAAAGGATGGGTAAATTAGAAACAAAATCAAAAAGTCGATAATTTCATTGTTCCTTCTTACAGCTGAGAAGTTCTTTTACCAAAGCATTTTCACGAAATGCTAAAGTTACAAAAGTACAAACACAAAGTGAATCTGAAAGTGAGCGTCAACAATCTAGTCCACCACCGCCAGTTCCTATTGATACAGGAGCAGAAGTAGCTGAGCTCCAAAAACAATTACGGGAAAAAGATTTAGTTCTTACAGATATACGGTTAGAAGCTTTAAGTTCGGCTCATCAATTAGAAAGTTTGAAAGATACCGTTATGAAAATGAGGGTAAAAGATATTTCTTTTTGTTTTACTTTTAATCTCAAACTATTTTTCTAGAGCGAAATGCTAAACTTGAAACAAAACAACGAACGATTGCAAAGGTTAGTTGGAGGTAACACTAGTGTTCCTCCAGATATAGTAAATAACAGCAGCATAGATCCTATCAACGACTTAATTGCGATCGAAGAACCACCACCAGAAATTGAACCTGATGGTAAACGAATTATAATAGCCGTGTATCTTGGACAACCTCAATGTTTTGAAAAGTAAGCCACTGACTTTTATCTAGATTATTTTTGACTGTTTTTGTTTTAGATATTATGCAGAAAATTACGGCAACGATGCCGATAGTACAAATCCAACTGGTGAAGTTGCAATCACTCATACCAGCGTTAGTGCAACCACATCATGGGCCCAACTCGATAATTCTGTTCGAAGAGCCTTCAAACAACATGTCGCGCGCTTAGATCCAGGTGGTGGTCTAGGTCTAGGTGGCGATTCTATCGCAAGCTACAAATTAGGCGAGGCCGAAAGAAAGTTAGATTGTACCTCACCACCTCACCTTCTACCAGTTGGATACGCAATAGGTTGCGTTAATTCGGTTCACATAATCTTACAACCAGTAGCAGCCTTAGCATTTGAAGCTTTAATCCCAAAAGGTGTCGCCCAAAGGTTTGTTTCTTTGTTGGCCGAACATCGAAGATTAGTTTTATGCGGAGCACCTGGTACGGGAAAAACACACTTAGCAACTCGTTTGGCAGAATTTCATGCCCAATCTTTAGGACGAGATCCGGCCGAAGCGGTTGCAACTTTCAAGTAAGTCTCGTTAAATTACCAAAGGGAATTAACAAATAAATTTTCTTTTTTTAGTTGTGATAATAAATCAGGAAAAGAATTACGACAATATTTGACCCATTTAGGCGAACAAGCTGCAGCTGGTGACAATAACGTTATACCGTGTGTAGTAGTTTTAGATAATTTGCATAAAGCAGGTCCTTTGGCTGACGCTCTTGGATCTCTTCCACGAAATCTACCTTGTTTACTTGGTAATATTATCAAATTTTATTAAACTTCCATGTTTTTTACCTCAATTTCTAGGAACCATGGCGCAGTCGGCTTGTTCAGCTACAAGTTTACAACTTCAACATGGATTTAGATGGGTGTTAGTTGCTCCACATATGGAACCAGCACGAGGACTTTTAGGTCGTGTCTTAAGACGTCGTTTAGCGAGCTTAGAATTAGAACAAGGCCTTCAACCCGAATTAGCTGCCGTTTTAGGGTGGTTACCTAGAGTATGGCAACATCTCAATGCCTTTTTAGAAACTCACAGTTCAGGAGATGTTGCAATTGGACCAAGATTATTTTTAGGTTGCCCTCTCGAACTAGATGCTGCACGAGCGTGGTTTGCCGACGTTTGGAATTATTCCATAGCTCCGTATCTTCGAGAAGCGGCTCGCGAAGGATTGCAGCTTTATGGAAGAAGAGCGGCATGGACGGATCCTTGCCAGTTTATTTTAGATACTTATCCTTGGCCGGGTGCGCCTCCTCAAGGCTTAACCAGTATTACAGCCCGTGATGTAGGGTTAGAAACGGGAAACAATTCACAAGCCGAAAATGAAGGCGATCCGTTACTTAATATGTTAATGAGATTACAAGAAGCTGCCAATTATTCGAGTCCTCATTCAAACGACTCTGATTGCAATAGTTTGGATTCAAATTTAACTCACGAAAGTAACGTAGGAACTGAAAGTGTTTCGTAGCTGTCTTTTAAGTTGTAGTGAAAGTACGGTAGAACTTAAAAGTGTCTGAAATTTTGGCAGCTTTCTATTTAAGAGTTATTTTTGAATAGAAAACAAAGGGGATTAAATAAGATCACACTGTTTTGCCTTTTTTTTTTATTAAGCCTAATTCGCGACTTGTATAAATGCGTTTTTAAAAATTTTCTGAACTAAAAACTTTACTAAAAGAGTGATTTTTAGAAATTTCTAAAGCTATTAATTAAATTTATAAACAATTAAATTAAAAATTATAAAACCCCGCCAGCTTTTGCTACTAATCGATGAAGAAGCAATTACAATACAATAAATATGTAGCACCAAATTTACGATATCTATTTTTGGTAATAATTTAGCTATATGCCAAAAAATAAGTGTACTTGTACTTTATATTTTTACATAAAATAATAGTCTCAAAACTTGAAAAAAGTACCTTATTCTAATTAGCGCTTTTATAAAACTTACAATTTCGTAATCAAGCATTTGGTTACTGCGGATGCGTGCGTGCAACCATGTTTTTATATTAAAAAAAAATTTATTTTAAGAAATGTAAATTTCTTAATTCGACTGTGTTTTTACGAGTACATCTGGTCAAAATAATCAATCTTGTAAATAGTAAATGTTATTAATATTATACATTTATATAAAAAAATTTATTGTATTTATATCGACATGTAAAGTGTTTTGCATAATTTTATATTAAAATATGTAAACTGCCATAAATAAATTATTTCCATTTTTCATATTTAATAGTTGAAGTTTTAATTCATTCAAAATTCAAGTTTTGCCGCTAAATAGTTTATTTACTTTTTTGGGAACATTTGGATTTATCCCTAGTCGGCTCGAGCTGTCAATGTCAAAGCAAGACAAGAGCATTCAAAAAACATCAATATCGAAGTTGAAGTGATGAACAATGGAGATAGGTTAGTTCTCACGATTACATTTTAGGAAGTGAAACTAGTCATTGAAAGTGAGAAGTTTCTGTTATGATCTAATTAGTGTTTGTTTCTTTAACGTACGTTATCGAAATAATGGCAGACCTCATACGCACAGGAAGTGGTCATGGAGCTATGATAAAAGATAAATTAGGGTCTCCAAGTACAGGTAGCGAAGATGGAAACGAGCACGATAATCATAACGCGCCCAAACAAGAAGTCGAAGAACCCGATTTAGGCGATTCTGCACCTCATGCGCCTTCCGAAACACAATGGTACCATGGACGTTTAGATCGTTACCAAGCTGAAGAAAGATTATGGACTGCAGCTCGTTTGGGTAGTTATTTGGTTAGAGAGAGTGATAGAAAACCGGGGTCTTATGTTTTATCGTATTTGGGTCGTACAGGAATTAACCACTTTAGAATAACCGCTGTTTGTGGTGATTTTTACATCGGAGGAAGACAGTTTGATTCTTTAAATGATTTGGTGGGTTATTACACTGCTTGTAGCGATTTGTTGAAGAAAGAACGATTGGTTCATCCTGTTGCACCGCCTGAACCAGTAAATGATAAAAAGGTTAGTCAATGTTTTAAATATAAATAAGCGATGATTCAAAATAATTTTCTATAATAATGTTATCAACATTTATAAATAATCTTTTGTATTTCATTGAACTTTCTTTGTTTGTTTATATTTTAATTAAAAAATTATTTTGATTACATTTGACCTTTGTGCATTTTAGTAAATTAAAAATGCTCAAGTTTTACTCATTTTGTACAGTTATTTTTAAATTTAGAATTTCTTTTTTAAATAGAAATGCACAATTTAGCAACGTTAATTTTCTTTTTTACTCTATTTGACGCTTTTGTTCTCGTATTTTTAAATATTCTCTTTTCATTTACAAAGAAAAACAATGTGATGCCTCCAGCAATTAGAGCAATTAGGCAAATAATAATATTCGATGCTACTGTTCTCATAAAAGGTTCTTGCTTTTTAGAGAGTTGTGGCCATTCTTCCATACACCAAAATGCCAGATACTGACGAATTAACATTTAAAAAAGGCGACATATTTTTTGTTCATAATGATATGGGTGATGGGTGGTTGTGGGTAACAGCCCATCGTACTGGTGAACAAGGCATGATATTTAGGGAGTTAGTAGAAGATTTGGATGATAGCATAGATCCAAATACTGTATTTCCTTGGTTTCATCCTAACTGTACCAAAAATGAAGCTGTAGATCTATTAGTTAAAGGTACATTTTGATTGCAAACAGTTTTTTTTGTATTAAAAGATCAATTTTAGCCGGACCTGGTAGTTTCTTAGTGAGACCGAGTGATAATTCGCCAGGCGATTATTCGTTATTTTTTCATATAAATAACCAAATTCAACGTTTTCGTATTGAGAAAAAGGGTGTACGGTATCTCATGGGCGGAAGAGTTTTTGAATGTTTAGATGCTGTTATTAATCGATACAGGAAAGAACAAATTGTTGAAGGATATACTCTTCAACATCCAGTAAGTTATATCAACTGTTCCAAATTAGCGTTAATTGTGTCTTTAGTTGTTAGTCGATGGTACTAAACAACAAGACTGGGTACCAGAAACTCCTAAAAGTAAGTCTGAAGCAGCAGCTGAAAAAATTTATGCTACTCTTAGAGAGTGTCGTGATCAAGCTGGCCTAAAAAGAATGAGAGGTATTAAGCACCAAGGGTATTTACATAGAAAGTCTGATAAAGTTGGAAAAAAATGGAAGTTATTGTATTTTGTCTTATTGGTCGATGGTACTGATACCCATTTGTATTTATACGATAATCCAAAACGTACAAAACCAAAAGGCCTCATTGATCTCTCTTGTGCCTATTTATATCAGGTAAAATATCAAACAATAAACCTCAAAGTCCTAAAAGTTATATTTTTAAGGTTCATGACAGCTTATGGGAGCGCCCATATTGTTTACAATTAGTCGAAAGAGCTTTACCGTGTCTTGCCACAGTAACTCATTTAGCAGCACCATCTACAGAAGAGTGTTCGGCATGGGTAAATGCGCTAAAACCTCTTTGTATTCCTCAACTTAGTAGGGCTACAACCAAAGTACCCAAACTACGTGAATTAAGGTGTCTTACCTTACACATATTGGATGCTCATCGTTTGCCATATAAACTAGTACCGACGCCATTTATCACGGTTCAATTGAACGGACAAGTTAGAATAGCTAAAACTAGAGTTAAATCGACTCCCGATCCAGTTTGGGACGAGGAGTTCGTTTTTGAGTAAGTTGATATCGATGGTTAATTTTTATGTATTTATTGATCTTTTTAGTGATGTGCCATGTGATATTGTTTCTGTGACATTGACTGTACACAATAAAGGAAAACGTGGAAAAGATAGCGAGGTAGCTGAGTTGCATTTAGAGTTGACATCGTTAGGAAATGGAGAAGAAAAGGAAGAATGGTATGGGTTATCTGGTTTGACTCCTATTGGAGAGTGGGGTTCTTTAAGATTGAGAACTAGGTTTGGCTTTTTTTTGTATTAATTTTAACATTTTAACTTTTTCCAATCCAAGAAAAAGTTGTCATAATCGAGAAAAAAAATTATAATAATAAAAATTTTTTTTGCATTTCTCAACGTTTTGAGTCTCCCTGATTCCAAAAATGTAAAAAAAAAAATTGCGATTTTTTTAACCAAAATGTCAGTATGTATGTATGGATGGGCGCATAATTTCAAATTTGGGCCAAATTAATTTCTACTTGGCTATAAGATAGTACATGTGAGCCCCAATTGAAAAAAAAAAATTTTTTTTATTCAAAATGGCGGCCAATAGAACGATTGTCCCATTTTGTGGTTTTTCCCTTATAACTTGGCCTCTAATTATTTTTATAAAAATCTCAAAACGGCATTGTACAACCAAAATATAAGGCTCTCGTCCTAAACATTAAATTTAAAATTATATTGATATCTTATAAATGAAATACATTAAAGAAAATTTTAAATTATGAACTTTTAAAGAAATGCACAAAAAAAATACAACAGGAAAAAGTTCCTCATATGGCCACATCCGTTGTTTTAATAGTTGTTTTGTAACAGATATTTACACGACTTGGTAATGCCTGCTGAAGAGTACAGTCCTTTGCAACAGCTACTTCTTGAACCGGGCCTTGTTTCGGTTAAGTGCTTGGCTGAAATTTGTCATAGTGATCGAGCGCCACTTGCAACTGCACTTTTGCGCGTATTTCGAGCTGAAGGACGTGAAACTGAGCTTTTAAGAGAATTAAATTCAGCTGAGGTTGCACGTGAAACTGAAACCTCTACACTGTTTAGGGCAGCAACGTTAGCTACTACTTTGATGGATTTGTACATGCGTGCAGAATGTGGTGGTTTTTTACAAGCAGCTGTTTTAGAGACAGTTTTGCGTTTGTTAGAAAGTAAGCAAAGTGCTGAATTAAATCCAGCTAAAATGGATTCACCCGATGATGCATGCAACAACGCTGAGTTTCTTTTACAAATTTTAGATCAGGTAAGAAATTTGGAAGTGATTAAAAACGTTCCAAAATTAATGTACTCCTTTTCAGGTAACTTTAAGTATATTTATGTCTCCTGAAGCTTGTCCCAAATCAGTCAGGTTCATTTGTGGCAGTTTACAAAGAGCCGTAGTTGCTAAATGGGCTGGCGAAAGGTTGGTTCGTACAAGAGTGGTTTCGGGCTTTATTTTCCTACGTTTATTATGCCCGGCATTATTAAATCCTAGACAGTTTGGACTTGTCAGTGAACAACCAAGTCCAGCTGCTACAAGAAGTCTTGTTATGGTTGCCAAATGCTTACAAAATCTTGCCAACTTAGTGGAATTTGGTGGAAAGGTGTATATTTTCTCTTAATTTAATATGAAAACTAAAAAAAAAAATTTAACAGGAACCTTATATGGAAGTGGTCAATCCTTTCATATTAAAAAATAAAGAAAGAATGGTTGTATTTTTGGATCAATTGTCTTCGGTGACCGAACCTGGTGAACCTAGAATTATAAGCAGGCCTGATACAGCAAGAGAATTGGCGACGTTACATCACATTTGTGTAGCTCATTTAGGAGATTTACAAGCGGTTGTCAAAGTTAACAGTAGCATTAAAACCCTTGTGACTGTCACCGACATGCTATCTAAGCACAAACAAAAGTATTTAGAGATGATTAGATAGCAAAATTAAGATTTTGAATAAGCTATCGAAAGTGATCTTTCGTAACAAAATTTGTCATCTATTAAAAAATGGGACATCAATTCTCAGGCAGGTTTTAATAATTAAAACACCATTTTGAATTAAATGCATTTTCAAACCAAAAACTTAGCTATGTGTTATTAGATTTGTATAATGTGCTTCAATTTTTTTTAATACGCAAACTAATAATTAGATCTTCATTGTGGTTTTAAACACAATTTACTGAATATTACATTAAATTGTGATTTTAAAATGTACTTGTTTTTAAGACTGTTTTTCTTATATTAGAAAATACTCTGTAAAAGTAAATTTTTTTAACTAAGTCAGTAGCAAAAAGGCTTTATTTGAGTAATTACATTTTTATACAAGACTGTTTATCTTGTATACTTACTTGGATGTGAAAGTCATAGCTTTTTAATATTACGTAGCGCAAATTTTATCTCAATTACGATTAGTTACGCGACATTAATATAACAAAATGGTATTTACGAACAATTTTTACATGTGTAGTTAGTTATTGAAATTCCTATATGAACTTTTGTAATTTTTTAAATAATTGTGCTTACTAAAATTTTTATAAATGAAACTATTGTGGCAATTTTTATATTTAACTAAAACAAAAAGTCAATTTAAATCAAAAAACCTAATTTTAATTTTCTTATATTTTGAATTTGATTTGCATTAGACTTGTACCTACTTTTATATAAAAAAATAAATATTTAAATATCACTTTATTTTTTTACATTATTAAAAACTAGTTTAAGAATAGAATTGAAAATGCCATTATAATGCATGAAACAGCAACCCACGGTGATTTTCTTTCGCCTATTCGAGCAAATTTCCAAAACGTTCCCATAAGGCTAAAAAAGTAATTGTAACTTAACCAATAAGATAAGTATTAGGAGAAACTCACCCCACTTTATTACGATCCATTATGTTTGGAAACAAAGACCTAAGATAAGCACAAGTGCAAATTAAAAGAAGCACTACGGTTAGCAAACTTTGAAAGTTGAAAACTGCCGACTAAAAATACAAAAGTGCGTGAGTTTTAAATTTAATTTTTAAAATAAAAATATATAACAAACCATTTTATTAGTTTAGTACTTCAAAAATTACAAAAATTATTTCATTTTAAAATATTGGGCAATTTGACGTTGCTAGCCTGACATTTTTTTGTTTTTAGTGATTTTTAGTTTTGGTTAGTAATATTTAGTTGGTATCGGTTGTGAGTCGTAGTTTTATTTGTCAGAACGTGTTCGTGTAATATGGCCACAAATAATTATTTTGGATTTACTCACGGTGGAACTCAATATAGGTAAGAGAAATGTTTTCTTTATATTTCTAAATTTTTTCCATATATTTTGTATATAAATTTGCGTCTGTTTGAAACCGTAATAATTAGTGATTGTAAACTAAAATATTTTTACCGGCGACCTTGGTAAAATGGCGCCGGCATTTTGTGGATCAATAATTACCGGCGTTGCACGGACTCGAACTACCACGTTTTTGTGTTCAGTCTTTTATAAGATTAGTGTGTTATAATTTTAGTAATTCTGTTTAATAAAAGCTTATTTTTGTGTAATTTAGTGCGGCTGCTGCTACTGGAGCTGCGTATCAAGCAGGTCAAGCGGGATATGCCGTAACGGCGCCGGCTACTGCTGCTGCAGCTGCTACATACGGTACGCAAAGAGCCGCAGGCTATGATACTGCTTATCAGGCAGCAGCTACACCCGCAACTTATGCTGCTGTAGGTACTGGAGCTGCTCCTGCATACGAATACGGCTACGGAAGGGCTGCTGCTACTACAGGGTACGCCGACGCAAGCAAGACTTACTATCAACAAACCGCATCAGGTCAAACTGCTGCTGCCGCCGCTGCAACTTACAGCACAGGTTACGATCAATCTGGTGCCGCAAAGCCGACTGCTTACACTGCTACATACACTCAACGAGCGGCTACAACAGTACAACCGCAAACCCAAGCGGTAAGTTAATACTTGGTTGTTTGTTGTAAAGTTGCATGTTTGAAACTTTTTTTAACAGCATGTGGACCTATTTCAGACTGCTGCTGCAGCTAAACCAGCTCAGTATACAGGAACATACCAAGCAAATCCAACCGGTTATCAAACAACTTACGCTCAACCTGCTGTACAAACAACAGTAGCAGCTCAACCTGCTACTCAAGCTAAACGTAAATTTTTTGTGTATTTTTTAATATGTGTTGTAAATTTAAGTTTTCTTAACAGAAGCTAATAACACTACATATTCAGGATACGACGCTGCACTTTATTCTGCCGCCACCATGTATGTTGCTCAACAATCGACAAATGCAGCTCAACAAAAGCCAGGTGGATGGCAAGGATATAAAAAAGGCTTAGGAAATAAAAATATGCGAACCAAAGCTCCACCAAAACCCCAACAACTCCACTATTGTGACGTGTGCAAAATCAGTTGTGCAGGTCCTCAGACTTATAGAGAGCATTTAGAAGGGCAAAAACACAAGAAAAGAGAAGCCGCAACTAAAATGGCTGCTTCCGTTAGTGTAACGAGTCAAAATAGATCTGGAAATTCACTTCGTTGTCAACTTTGTGATGTTACTTGTACAGGTAGGTTTCCATTTTGCGTACTTCGGTGCAAAGAGAATTTCGGCAAAGCTTATAAATTGTTTTTCCGTTCAGACACTGCTATAAAAATGATTAAATTATTTTTAAATGATGTATTTGTATTTGGGATACATCTAAAAAATTTGACTCGTACATTTAAAAAAAATTAACTTCAATTTGATTTGATATTAAAATATAATTTGTGTACTTTCGGTGCAAAGAGAATTTCGGTAAAGCGTATAAATTGTTTTTTCCTTCAGACACTTTGCTATAAAAAGTGATTGAATTATTTTTAAATGATGTATTTGTATTTCGGGATACATTGAAAAATATGAATCATACATTCTTAAAAATAATTAACTTCAATTTGATTTGGTATTAAAATATAATTTGTGTGTATTTTGCGTATTTCGATGCAAAGAGAATTTCGGTAAAGCGTACAAATTGTTTTTCCGTTCAGACACTTTGCTATAAAAAGTGATTGAATTATTTTTAAATGATGTATTTGTATTTCGCGATACATTGAAAAGTATGAATCATACATTCTTAAGAAATAATTAACTTGAATTTGATTTGGTATTAAAATATAATTTGTTACAGGTAACGATGCTTATGCTGCTCACATTCGCGGAGCAAAACATCAGAAAGTTGTACTATTACATACAAAATTAGGAAAGCCAATTCCTCCTCAAGAACCTGAAGTTATAGGAGGTCCCCGTAAATCTATAAGTTCAGCCCCTAAAATTAATTTTGTACAAGGGGGTGGATTAGGTATAAGTAGTAGTAATGGTGACGGTAAAGAACTTGACGATTCAATTGATGATAATCCTGAACCTGATATTCAACCCGTTGGACAAGATTACATAGAAGAAATTAAAAGTGACGATGGAAAGGTGTGTTTGTATTTTGAATTTAAATTTTTAAATAAAATTTAATTGTTTTTAGGTAATAAGTTTTAACTGTAAGTTGTGCGAATGCCGTTTTAACGATCCAAATGCCAAAGAAATGCATATGAAAGGACGTCGTCATCGTTTGCAATATAAGAAAAAAGTGAATCCTGACTTAGTAGTTGATGTAAAACCATCATTGCGTCAACGAAAAATACAGGAAGAAAAGATGCGTCGAGCTGTAAGTATTTCATTTTTAACTTTTTCCAGTCTAAGAAAAAGTTTTAATAATCGAGAAAAAAAAAAAAAAAAAAAATTCTTTTTGCATTTCTCAACGTTTTGAGTCCCTCTGATTCCAAAAGTAGATCAAAATTTTGAAACGGATTTTCTCAAAATTCCCTCTGTCATATTTTTTCTTTTTTGGATATGTTACAGAAAACGTAATTCTCTATCGAAATATAAATTTTTATCAAAATCGCTCGAGCCGTTTTGGAGTAATGATTTTTTGAATGTGAAAACTTCAAAAATCTCTAGAAATTAAAACTTGAAAATGCATATTAATGTACCAATCTCATGAATATCTATTATTTGACACTATTTTCAGTTAAGAAAACGCTTCCGGTTAAACCGGAAATTACAAAAATACCAACATTTTTAGAAATACCCTGTATATTTTTCAATATTTTGAAAGCTCCGAAAATTAGCTGAACATATAAAATAATATATTTTGAACTTCAATTTATGCCTAATTAAAAATAAAAAAATGAAATTAGTATGTATTTCAGACAGTTTATGTCTAAAAATTTTGCTTATGCGCAGAAGTTCTAGGTTCGATCCCGGACGATCCAATTTAAAAAAAAAAATTTTTTAAATTTATTTTAAAGTTTTTTTTAATATCATGTAAATTTATATTAACATAAAAATAAATTGAATAATAAAAACAACGGATGTGACCATACGAGGAACTGTTTTCATGTCTTAACTTCAATACCCAAACGTTTCTTTAGTGCACTTTTTAAAGTTTTTTTTTATAATTACTATTATTAGATATTAAATGAAATTTTAATTAAAAAAAATACAAAATTCAAAGATTTGACGGACGCAAAAATATCCTCGTATGGCCACATCCGTGGTTTTTAAATCGACATAGTTCCTCTTGTTGAATAAAGATCTGCTTTTACAAGATTTTAGTAGTGTCGTAAAATAAAATGAGTTACTTCACCCTAATTGCAATTAGTGATTTGCAATATTAGGTTTTGCCAACTCAAACATTTTGTTCGTATTTTAATATTCGATGTATTATAATTTAACAATTTTTATAGGCAATGCGTGAAGAATATTGGCAACGCCGCCATATGGCAGCGGAAGATGAAGAAGAACGTTTGTATTGGGAAGAGAGGAGAAGGTATGAAGAAGATTATATGGAATGGTGTCGCAGAGGTAACTTGGGACCTTTCCCACGTGCAAGACCACCATTTACTGGAGCGGTGGCGCCACCGGTAATTTCTCACTTAACATAAAAAGACTTGTTACTAATTGAAAATGTAGTTTTTCCAAGGTCCACCTACTCGACGAGTCGAATCAAGTGATGATCGTCATGTTATGGCAAGACATTCTGAAATTTATCCTAAAGAAGACGAATTACAGAATATTCAACGTATTGTCTCACATACTGAGAGAGCTTTGAAAATCGTTTCAGATCAATTATCTGAATCTAAACCTAAAGATGCATCTCCTCCTGTTGGTGCAACTACACCAACACCTGCTGCTGCTGCATTGCCAGTCAAACAAGAAAATCCTAAACCAGAAGCTGAAAAAGTTGCTGCAAATTTCGAACAAAAAGAAGATGGACGTGACAATCAGCTGTAAGTTTTTTTTTTAAATAGATGAAATCGCTCGATGCTTGACAAAGCTTTTGTATTTAAAAAGCTTCTGTTTTCAATCGGGCGTAGATTAAAAAATCTGAATTTTTCGCAGAATTATTGTTTTAAAGATTTTTCTGTAGCCCGAAATTCATAACATTTCTTTTCTTATACAGTGCACTTCTATCAGAAATATCATCATCGTTGAATTCTGATTGGAAAATAATATTGTAATTTAATTGCAGGTTTTCATTTCAACAAGATCGTGATTCTAGTCGTATATTAAAGGGAGTTATGAGAGTTGGACATTTGGCCAAAGGATTATTGTTGAGAGAGGACACTAGTGTGGAATTGGTTGTTTTGTGTGCAGAGAAGCCAACTTTAACATTACTACGTAAAGTAGTAGAACTTTTACCAGCTGCCATCAAACAAGTAACCACCGAACATAACTATGTTGTGACAATCAACGCTGCCGATGCTGGGCTAATTGTGACTGGAGATGGCCTAACCGTTCTTGTTCAACTTACTAGTCCTCTTATGCGTGAAGGTTAGAGTTTGGTAACTGGGTGCATGTTGAAAAGACAGCCGGTAAACAGTACTATTTGTGCAGGGTTTAAGCTGATTGTTGTATTAGATGATAACCAATTTTAGCCTTTATTTTATACTCAGGGCGTCGTTTTTAATTTCATGGATTTATGTGAAGACAGAAAACATCTGTAGTCATCCAAATGCCGCCTTGTACATCTTCAATTGGTTTTTTTGCTAAATTTTGAATGAATTGTTTGATTGAAATTGATTGTTGTTAGATTGAGTGGTCAATAGTTATTTATTAATAGGCAGCTTAAACCTTGATTATAATAAATATTGGACTTTTTCAGATTTTATCCCAGTTTGATGATTGAACACTGTTTTTTTTTCTATTTTATTTGCAGCGAATTACTTTTGGTGATTTGATAGAAATTGTAATTTTTGTATATTGTTGAAGGTGTAAGATGTTTTATATAATTAACCAAAATTGATTTGCTCAAAACAGATATATGAATATAATTGTAGCAAGACTGAGGCGTCCGTTTGTTTGGCGGACGTGTGGGTCCAATACTTATGGTTGTACTGTGCTGATGTGCCTGTTAAGAGCTGATTTTAGGTGGTGTGGGATAAGGATTTTTGACCACCCGGCCACTAGGGCTGCAGCCACTTTATAAAGGTGGATGCAGCTTAGTGAGCACGATGGTCAAACACCCTTTCTGATGTCTAGAAGCTGCGAGCGGCGGGTCGGACCGGGATGTTCTCGCACGCGGCAAGTGTCTCCAGGCGCTAGCAGCCCTCAGACATACCAAATGGTTCCAGGTTTGTGTCCATTCTCACACCGCGCACCACAAATGCTCCTTTCATTATTTAGTTTTCAAGAAAAAAAAATATAATTGCAACTTTTTTTATTTGATTTAATCTGACGATGTGAGTTTTCAAGTTTCCTTTAGGGAATCGGAGCTGTGCTCTCTTCGTAAACTCACGATTTTTTTTTGTTACTTTATTTTTTCGAGTCTTTAAAGGACTCGAGCTTTTTGCTTCTATTCCCTTCGTCACTTGCAGTCACTTTGACATTATTGAGTATAAAATATTAATTTTGAGAGCCCAAAAAAAAAAAGTCACATCTTAATCAGATTGCAATGTTAAGGAGGGTTCTACAGATAAAAAAAAAAATTGAGGCTCCATAGTCTTTTACCGAGCACTTTTTCTTTTTGTAAGTAATTCGTTCAGTAGTTTTTGTTTAAAAGGAGCATTGCGTTAGTTTTACGTAGAACCCTCAAATTAAAACTTGTTTTTCAGTAGTATAATAATATATTTTCAGGCTAGGGCTATAGGACTGCAATCTTGTGTGGTTATAATTCGTGTACTGAGAGATCTCTGTCAACGTGTGCCTACTTGGTCACCCCTTAGTTCCTGGGTAAGACATTTTACACTTTTATTAGTCAAAAATTTTATGAGTACTTTTACAGGCCATGGAATTGCTAGCCGAAAAAGTTATTTCGTCTGTTCCTGGAGGCATACAATTATCTCCTGGAGATGCGTTACGTCGCGTTATGGAAGCAGTAGCCGGTGGTATTTTGTTACCTGGTGGGCCAGGTTTAGGAGATCCGTGTGAAAAGGATAATCCAGATGCTGCAGCAGCGCTAACTGCTCAACAACGAGAAGATCTCACTTGTTCTGCTCAATACGCTTTACGTCTCATTGCGTACAGACAAATATTTAAAGTACACATTTGAATACTATTTTAAAAAAAATACTAAACAAGGTGATTTTAGGTATTAGGAATGGATCCACTTCCAATTCAACAAAAAGTATTCCGTCGTGACAGATCTGCTAGAAAACGTCGTCGTTCAGGAGGAGAACAAGCAGATTCAGAAAGTAAGTTTTGAAAACTTAAGTGTATTTGCATTACTTACGTAATTTGTTTTGTAGGTGATACAGGAAAAATGGTCAAAACTGAAAGTAGCGATACTCCAGCTGAAACGCCAATGGTTAAGTAAAAAGAGAGTTTGATTTAAGAATTTAATTGTAGAATATATTCCTGATTAGTTATTATGTATTCATTTTATTACACTTTTGATGTATTTCCAATTTTCTTTTTAAGTTAATCTGTAGGAATTTGTAATATTTCTTCAGATAAAACAATTTGCTAGATGTGTAACTAGCAATGAACTAATAAACACATAATTGACGCTTTGAATTTTCTTTCATCATTTGGTAAATTTTTATTATGCAAAAGTGCATTTATTTATAATTTAAAAGTGGTTTATAATTTTAACTTTCCAATCCAAGAAAAGTTATATCTAATCGAGACTAAAAAAAATTATTTGCATTTTTCGACGTTTTGAGTCCTGATCCCAAAAATTAAAAAAAAAGTTTTTGGAATTTTTTGAACCAAAAATGTCAGGATGTATATGTCCCCCCCCCCCCAGAGCAAAAATTAGTGAAACGATTTTGATGAAATTTGGTTTCAGCCACTTTAAAATTATTTCATCGGCAAAAATAGCTTTAATAAGAAATATATACAAGGTGTCCAAAAATAATGTAGTTATTTTGGGCGCATATTTGCAAATTTGGTCTAAATTCATTTCTACTTGTTTACAAGATAGTCCATGTGAGCCCCAATTGAAAAAAAAATTCAAATTATTTTATTTAAAATGGCGGCCAATAGAACGATTGTCCCATTTTGTGGTTTTTCCCTTATAACTTGGCCGGTAATTATTATTAAAAAATTTAAAAACAGCATTGTGCAGCCAAAATATTGCGCTTTTGATCTAACCAAGTCAATTTATAAAATTGCCTACCTTTAAGTAATGTACTTACATTAATGTAAGTAATGTAGGTCAAAATTTTGAAAAGGATTTTCTCAAAATTTTCTCTGCCATATTTTTTCTTTTTCGGATATTTTACAGACAACGTAATTCTCTAACGAAATATAAATTTTTATAAAAATCTCAAGTTTAACAAGTTTGCTTATTTGAGTACGAAATTTAAAAATAAATACTAAAGTAATATACATTTTTGAAATCAGCAAAAAGGTTTTATAAAATGGTGATATAACAAAAGATTCCTATTTAAAAAATTAAAGTTGATGATGGTTCCAGAAAACCGAAACGTTTTATGTCAAATGTGTTTTCGGAATCGGTATAGAATACAATGGAAGTTCTGTCAGATTTTCAAAATTTTTGATAATAAGGAAAATAAAGTCAAAAAACGAAGTCAGTTTTTTTGTTTTTTGGCAATAGTTCAAAAACAAAAGCAGCTGGGGCACTTTTCTTTTTAGATTATTACTCGACATAAAATTCCGCAACTTTGCCCCAATTTAACCGTTTCTCTATCTCTTCAAATAAGCGAGATTCCCATGGTGCCGGTCGAATTTGAATAACCCTGTATATATCAATCCCATGAATATCTATTATTTGACACTATTTTCGGTTAACAAAACGTTTCCGGTTAAACCGGAAATTACAAAAATATCAAAACTTTTAGGAACACCCTGTATATTTTTAAATATTTTGAAAGCTCGTAAAATTAGCTATTGCATGATACTAAACACTTTATATTTTGACTTCCGGTTTAACCGGAAATGGGATTCAGTTTCTTAATTTAAATAGAACACCCTGTATATTTTATAATATTTTGAAAGCTTATAAAATTAGCTTTCTGAAGATATAAAATAATGTATATTTTGAGCTTCAATTTATGCAAAATTTACAAAAAAAATGACTTTAAATTTTAGCTAGTTTATACTATACCTAAAAATTCTGCTTACACGCAGAAAGTCTAGGTTTTTTGGCTTAATTAAATATTTTATATTATAATAGCCAATTTATTTATTAAATAAATAATATTTGTGGTCGATAATCTTAGAAATTTAAGAAATTTGTGAACGCTGGGATTTCCGAACAATGAAAATTATGAGAATTGGGGAAATTTGTTCTCTGAAAGTTGTTCTTGGTACTCACACGTTGACGAGTTAGTCGTTCACAATTTGAGGTTATGTAGGAAAGTTGCAGGCAGGGTTTAATTTTGTACTTAACAAATGTGAGTTAAACTACAGTTTTTATATCGTTAACTTACAAAATGTCATTATTTTAGTATAACTATGTCTAAACGACTGCAACCAAATTGGATTCCATCCCCCAATCCCGAAGGTCCGGTTTTGAAGCTTTATAACAGTTTAACACGCCAAAAAGAGGTGTTTGTACCCCAAAATCATGGACGAATCACTTGGTATAGCTGTGGACCTACAGTTTATGATTCTTCACATATGGGACATGCGAGGTAATCAACAATTAACACTTAAAAAACTTTTCGTTTACATGTTGCAATTTAGATCATATATTACATTTGATATATTAAGAAGAGTATTGAGTGATTATTTTGGTTACGATATATTTTATGTTATGAATATAACCGACATAGATGATAAAATTATAAAGAGAGCCAGACAGAATTATTTATTTGAGAAGTATGTCGAAGAAAATCACTCTTTAGATCAAGTATTAGGTGATGCGAAAGAAGTTATGCATAAGTTTCAGTGTACTGCTGAATCTACCATGGATCAAGATAAAAAGCGCATGTTAGTTAAATTGTTAACGAGGTAAGGAAATTGCATTTTGCATTACTTTTGCTTTAGTATTTTGTTTAGATTAACAGATTCTGTTGAACTTTTACAAAAAACTTTTAAAGAAGGAGATAGTAAAAAAATAGAAGAAGCTTTAAAACATTTAATTAAAGAAGGAAAAGATCCTTTTTCAGAATGGTTGGATTGCAAGCATGGTGCTAGCATTACAGATAATGCAATTTTTAGTTCTTTACCACGGCACTTTGAAGAAGAATTTCATAATGATATGGATTCGCTTAATGTAAGTTTTTTTAAATTTTTAACTTGCTTTTTAAATATATTTCTGTAGGTATTACGTCCAGATGTTTTGACTAGAGTGAGCGAATATATTCCAGAAATTATTACTTATATTGAAAATATAATATCTAATAAATTTGCTTATGAAGCAAACGGTTCTGTTTATTTTGATGTTGCCGCGTTTGATAAAAATGATAAACATTTTTATGCTAAGTTGGTTCCTGAAGCGTATGGTGATACTAATAGTTTACAAGAAGGTGAGGGAGATTTGACAACGATTGATCAACAAAATGAAAAACGTTCTCCTACTGATTTTGCTTTGTGGAAGAAGAGTAAAGCGGGTGAACCTGCGTGGAATTCACCTTGGGGTCGTGGTAGGCCTGGCTGGCATATTGAGTGTTCCGCTATGGCATCTGCTATTTGTGGACCTACCCTCGATATACACACTGGAGGTGTAGACTTAAAGTTCCCTCATCATGACAATGAAATTGCACAAAGCGAGGTGAATATTTTATTGATAAATTTAATTATACTTCCACAAACTTGAGATTTTCTAAGAAACTAAATTCTTGAAGTTATTTAGAAAAGACTCACGTTCTCTAAAGTTAGGTAAATAACTAAACTTTATGTTTAATTTGTCTTTTAATTCAAATTGTTCCATGGACACCTTTTTTGACATTAGAAATAAGATATATTCGGGCTTTATTTATACAGAAAATCAAGACACATTAATTCTATAGGCACATTTTGGTTCGAAAGATTGGGTTAAATACTTCCTTCATTCCGGTCATCTCACAATTCAAGGTTGTAAAATGTCTAAATCGTTGAAAAATTTTGTTACAATTCAACAAGCTTTGGAAAAATATACAGCAAGACAACTAAGATTTGCATTTTTACTCCACTCGTGGCGAGATACTTTGGATTATAGTAAAAATACAATGGAAATTGCTATTCAATATGAAAAGTTGTTTAAAGAATTTTTTTTAACAGTAAAAGATCTATTACGAGACCCAGCATCTAATCATTTAACTAAATGGAGCCAACAGGAGTTAGATTTGAATAAGAAATTTGTAGAAGCCAAAATGAAAGTTCATGCTGCTTTGTGTGGTAAGTTTCTTCATTTCAACTTACGATCGTTTGATCAACCTAGTTGAGTTAAGTTTGCCAGTGTTAATTATTGATTCTTTTTAAGATAACGTTGATACAAGATTATCATTAGAAACTCTCAGAGACTTGGTAACTACTAGTAATTTGTACTTACGAGATAATAAAGAACCAACATCAAGTTTGCTTAAAAAAGTAGCAGTTTACGTTACTAAAATTCTTACAGTATTTGGTACTATGAGTACTGAACCTCAAATTGACTTCCAAAATTCACAGTCCTCAACAGGAAATGTAATAATTATACCACTTAAAGGAAGTTTTTTCTGATTTAGAATTTTTAGATTGAAACACTTATAATGCCTTATTTGAATATAATTGCTGAATTTCGAGAAAATGTTCGAAATCGTGCACGTACTTTAAATGCAACCGACATTCTCAGAGAGTGCGATCAATTAAGAGATGATACTCTTCCAAATGTAGGTGTAAGACTTGAGGACAAAGAAGGTAATATTTATAAATTTTTAATTCCAAATCTCACATAACTATTCTAGGAAGTCGAAGTGCGATAAAAGTAGTTGATCGAGAAACATTGCTGAAGGAAAGAGAAGCTAAGAAAAAAGCTGAATTAGAAAAAGCGGCTGAAAAAGAAAGAAAGCGTAAGGAGCTTGCTGCTGCTGAAGCACTTAAAGAAGCTCAAAGAAAAATACCTCCGTGGGAAATGTTTAAAAATGATACCGATAAATACTCAAAGTTTGATGACAAAGTAAGTTATTTCATTGTAGTTGTTTTTTTTAAATAAAATTTATTTTAAGGGCCTACCAACCCACGATTTGCAGGGTCAAGATTTGAGTAAGGGATTAATTAAAAAATTAACGAAATTGCAACAAGTTCAAGAAAAGAAATATAAAGAGTACATGGCATCACAATCTTGATATATTTGGAATAATTACTAATTTTGCTTTTTTATGTAATTAAGCAAAAATCATTGAATTAGCTAATATTTAAATTATTAAATGGTTAAAAAATAAAAATATTTCTTTTAAGACCATGCAAATAATTATAATCGTTTTTGTTATTAATTTAATATACAAAATATATGGTTTTTCATACTAAATCTTTTAAATATTTCTATTAATTGTAATCGAATCCAAAATAAGTGCCTGCTTGTAATCAAATGATATTTTTGAAGAATATGTGTCGTACACAAGTGGGTTTATAACTTTTTTTGGGCAACCTAAAATCTTGAAATATGAAGTATGCGAGGGGTCAACCACTGTTCTGAATTTGTACACTGACTGCAGTTGACTGCCCATGACTGCAAATGCTATGACTGCCATTGACTGCAGATGACTACCATTGACAGCTCAATTTTTGTACAATGACTGCAGAGAGTGGATAACCCCTCGGAAGTATGTTTTCAACTTTGATTCTAGATTACGAATTTTAACTTTTTCCAATCCAAGAAAAAGTTATAATCGAGAAAGAAAAAAAATTTTTTTTTGCATTTCTCGACGTTTTCCTGATTCCCAAAATGCTATAAAAATTTTTCGATTTTTTGAACTGAAATGTCAGGATGTATGCCCCCCCCGAGCAAAAATTCCTGAAGCGATTTTGATGAAAATTGATTTTTTCTTCAAACGTCAGAAAAAGTCGCCTTTGTGTCACTCAATAGGTAACGGTGAAGTTTAACTTTCCCGCCGAGGTAGGAAAAATTGTCAGAAAAGTAATTTTTGTCTGTCTAGGAGGGAAAAGTAAAATCTTAACCGCACATTATTTTTATTTTTAACGTAAAAAATGTTTTTTAAGCATTTGTAATGTAAACAATTTAATGTTTTTTAAATTTTCCTTTATAATTAGTTCGTTGCTTTTAATAATTAGCTTTTTTTACAAATTTTAAAAAATATTTGACAATTGAACTACAAGTAATTGACAAGAGATGGTGCTCTTTCAAAAATCAAAATTTTCAGTTTTACGCTTTACGTTTGCAGAAAAAATTTAATGTTTTATACGGAGTCAAAGTAGTTTTGTGTGACTCGCCTGTATTGCCCGACTCGCTCGCTTACGCTCGCTCTTCAGCCAAACACAGTCTTGTCACACAAAACGTCACTTTGTCTCCTTATAAAACAAATAACTATTAACCACTTTAAAATTATTTCATCGGCAAACTAAGCTTTTATAAGAAATCTACAGGGTGTCCAGAAATAAGGTGGTTATTTTGGGTGCATATTTGCAAATTTAGGCCAAATTCATTTCTAGTTGGCTATAAGATAGTACACGTGAGTCCCAATTGAAAAAAAAAATTACAAATTATTTTATTCAAAATGGCGGCCAATAGAACGATTGTCCCATTTTGTTGTTTGTTTTGTTGTAACTTGGCCAGTAATTAATATTATAAAAATTTCATTGGCATTGTACCGCCAAAATATAGGGCTTTCGTCTTAAACAAGTCGATTTTCAAAATTGTTTCAAAATTGCCTACCTTTAAGGCGCCAAAGTAGATCAAATTTTTTTCTTTTTTGGATACGTTACAGAAAACGAAATTCTCTATCGAAATATAAATTTTTATCAAAATCGATCGAGCAGTTTTGTAGTAATGATTTTTTGAATGCCAAAACTTCAAAAATCTCTAATTTCTTTTGTAATAGAAATGAAAACTTTAAAATGGATATATAGACCAATCTCATGAATATCTATTATTTGACACTATTTTCAGTTAACAAAACGCTTCCCGTTAAACCGGAAATTACAAAAATATTAAATTTTTTAGGAACACTATATTTTTTAATATTTTGAGAGCTTGTAAAATTAGTTATTACACGATACCAAACACTCTATATTTTGACTTCCGGTTTAACCGGAAATGGGATCAAATTTCTTTATTTTAAATGGAAACCCTGTACATTTTGCAATATTTTGAAAGCTCGGAAAATTAGCTTTCTGAACATATAAAATAGTATAATTTTTGAACTTTAATGGTTTAATTTATGCCATATTAAAAGAAAATGAAATTAGTATTTCAGACAGTTTATGTCTAAAAATTCTGCTTACACGCGTGAGTTCTAGGTTCGATGCCGGACGAAAGAAATTAAACAAAAAAAAAATTTTTTAATATGTAATTTAAAATTTATATTACTTAACATAATTATTATCCACTCACTTTTTATTTGCGATATGGTTGGCCATGTTAGGGTGACAGATTCCACCCGGTATAAATTTAAAAAAAATCGGTTAGGTTATGTATTGTAGAGTAGTGGCTTTTATTCAATTGTGTTAATAGTTCTGTCAGTGGTCTGTCATTTTTTTGATATTGTCAAAAGCTGTCAGTCAACTTAATAGGGACTTTTTATTTTGGCAAACCAAAAAATAAAAGTTTATGGCCAACCATAGCGCAAATAAAGAGTGAATGGATTATATTAAAATAAATTTAATAATAAAAACAACGGATGTGGCCATACGAGAAACTGTTTTCATACCTAACTTCAATACCTAAACGTTTCTTAGTGCACTTTATAAAGTTTTTTTTTATATTTATTTGTAAGATTAATGAAATTTTAATTAAAAAAATATAAAATTTCAAGATTTGACGGACGGAAAAAGTTCTTCGTATGGCCAAATCCGTTGTTTTTAGAATATTTTTAAAACAATTTCGAAAAAAAATTTAAAGTGGTAGCTAAATTTTATACCATGGTAGTAAGACAGAAAGTGACGTAAAAAATTGCCTAACCTAAAAAAGGAGTTTGCAACTTTCAAGGTTAGGGTGTTGATCGTTGATGAACTGTCATCGACGGTGTCATATCTAATAAACGTCAATAATACTAATTGGAACTTCCTCATCTTAAATAAAACCAAAACGGTAGTTATAATTAAGTGTGCAGTGTACTCTGCGCGTGTTTTTTTGTGAAAGTATTTAGTGTACGTGTATCACAATAGGCCTTTCGGACACGGCTCTTATGGACATGGTTGTTTCTAACCTGCAACAACAGCGCGCTGTTACGGAGCAGCTGCGCCGAGAAGCCGCAATAAAGCGGGTTCCCGTGTCTCAAGCTGTCTCTGACATCATAAAATATATACAAGAACACGAGCAAGATGATTGTCTACTTGTTGGATTCAGCAGTCAACGTGTCAATCCTTTCCGAGAGAAAAGTTCATGTACCGTTCTATAATTAAATGTTACTACGCTTTTATGTATCACATCATTTTCATCGCTTAACACTTTTTTTTCTGATTGTAAGATGGATATTTGTGTAAAATAATAAAATGTAATACTGTAAATGTTTTTATTTCGAAACAATAATTGTATACAATAAGTAGATTTAATATCGCACAAAAGTACAACCATATATCAAATACTAAACGATTAACGTTTAGTTACTAGCTTGCGTAAAACTACCTTCGACTTGTTCTATCCAAGCTCGCATTTCTACAAACCAATTTTACTATTTGCACTCTTAAACATGAGGAATTATTTTATTATTTGTGGTTTAACATTGGCAGTTACACATTGACACTAATTTAATACAAAAATTTGATGAATTTGATTACATATTTCAATTGTTTACTCATCTATTTTTCGTTTTGACTCAAACATTTTTCAAAATCGTTAGCTTTAATATTTGATAAAAATTTTTTAATTTAGAAAATGAGTGTAATTAACAGAAAAAATAAAGAGATATAATAGCATAAAGTTCAAATTAATTAAATTTTCAAATCGGTAAAAGTACCCATTTTTGAATTCGTCAAAAATCTTTATGAAAATTACCCCCGAAATTTTATTATAAGTACCGTATTATCTCATATTTAGACATTGTTTTAATTTAAGAGCTCATTCAATTTAACCACAGGTTGCTTTGTATAAAAGAAATCTGTTTTGCAAACCTATCACAGCTATTAAAATGTCTTACTATTTGCTATCGAAAAATGGGCGATTAAATATGGGTTTGTGTATTTGTGTAGTGCAGTGCAACTTGTTCTTAATATGATGTTGGTGTTCAAATAGGTGATTTCGTGCACGCGATTTGAGCAAATGGAGTAACCAGGTGAATAATTTCAAAATTATTAATCAGTCTTCTCGATATAAGTATTTTTTTCATTAAAGGCTTTTCTTACTGTACTTCACCCTCGGATTCCTTTTCGTGGTATAGTCGCAATAATTCCAAAGCATCTTGAGCTTGACGCTTTTCTATTAAAAATCTTCCTGAAGCTTCTTTAAGTTGTTCCAAGAAAATTTTATCGGGAAAAGTTATGTCGGCCAATGACTCCGGATCCATGTCACTTAACATTTCTAATTCGGGACCACCCAACAAAGAAACGTGACATAAATTTTGCTTAATTTTACCCACGAGACCTGCAAGTTCTGGACTTGTTTTACCATCATCGACAGCATCGAGTGATAAACGACAGGGTGGTGTCGGATGAGTCCATTTTTGATCACCCCCAAGAATCATCAAATTTGTATGCGGATCTAACGTAGCAAAATATTCTTCGTCGTCGATTTCGGTACCATCGCCTTCCAATACAACAGTTATCGGCGCTTCGACATTTAATTTTTCCAAAACTTTTGAGGTTAGGTCCTGAAGAGAAACTGCTACAACACCTTTTTTAACTTCACGAATCGAATCGGTTATTTTGAAAGGTTTGCCTGCTTGTTCGTTTTCTTGCATTTTAATTTAGAAATATTAAATTTGACGCAACTGTTTAAATACCGATTTTTTTGGGGGTACCGCCCACGAAACCAAAGACAATAAACACAACGTGTGTAGATTCGTAACTATTTAAAGGCCAAAAACTCACAGGTAGCGGACTTATTAACTTTAATCTTCAAATAGAAATTATTTGTACAACTTAATTGAATTCTAGTTACACCGAATTGCACTGAATTGATTTTGAGAAAGAAAATAAATGTATTTGAATCACCACAGAATGTTTTGCTACAGATAACTAATTGTTTGTTTTCGTAAGGTAATGAAGAATATGAAGATAATTTTGTCAATAAGTTATTTGAACTTGCGCAAATAAACATTTATGTAGTTTGCAATGGAAGTTTAAAAGTGGCGGTGGTTATGTTTCGACGATATGTCGCTAGATGGCGCGGGCTAACTTTTTTGAAAATTCTTAGTTTTAGAAATTCTAGATCACGCTACTTACAAGGATAGGTTACTAAATTCTTCATTGGTTAACGTAATCAATAAAGGCAGTTAAAAAGACTTACAATTTTACTTATTGACATTTTTAAGTACCTATTACAGGGAGAAATGTACCTAAACACAAAGTCGGGACCTATGGCAGAGTTATCAAAAGCTTGTTACTTTAATTCTAATAGCAAACAAATAAATATTTTTACTACTAATTAAATACAGATACTTTTAAATACAATATTATTTAAACAAATAGACACAAAAAAAGTTTTTAAATAAATGTAGTAATTAATTAAAAATAAATTACTCTTTTTGTATCTGTAATTGTTAACATTAACAAAGTTGAGGTAATTGGAAACAAATTTTCTTAAGAATAAACGATGTCGTAAACTGATTTTGGAAAATAATTAGCAACGAAAGCTTGAAGTTTTTCTTGTCTGCTAATTGGGGTGTATCTTTGTAGTGGAAAGGTGCGTATGACGGAATCTGAAAGTGCTCGTAAAGCTGGAGACAAATCCGTATCCTGCACACATAAATTAATTTTCTTAATTAACAATATAACAGGTACTTCGTGGGCGAACTATAAAGAGGTTTTATTTTTCGCTCACTTTGGTAAAAGCAACTTAATACTATAATGATAAAAATTTATCGTTGTTGAAAACAATTAAAATGACACTTTATTATCTTACATGCCAACAATACTTCACGATGTGTTATTTTTTATTTCTTCTTGGCAGTCAACGTACATGAATTTAATTTGTATGTGGGTGAAATTGGTAGCTTTTATTGGTTAATAATTGTATATTTGTAAAATAAATTTGAGATGTTCTCTCTCTTTGTTTAAACTTAAACAATCTCTGTAAACTAAAGCTAATAAGTGGGTGTTAAACTACATACGACGCTTGCACACATCTCTACTCTATGTACCATTAAATCACCCACCACCCACTGACTGCAATTTATTAAAAACCTAATATGAAAATTCGCCCACTTTGTGAAATTTATCAAACCGAATGGCTTTGTTAAAAGGATTTTAACTCTAAACATTGAAAAAGAACCTACTCTAAGCTCAATTGCATGCTGAGCGAGTATAAGACTATGTAGGAAGTGGTGCACTCAACTAGGTGTTCGTTACCTCACTTCCACTTCAAATGTAATTAAAGAACACACAAAAAAGAAAACCATTTGGCTTAAAAGCACAATTACCTGAGATTTTGTATATTTTTCCAAACTTCTCACAGCCCTCTCAAAATATTCTTCTCCATACTCCAACTTTTGTTCTTCACGTAATTGCTCCCACATATCTCTAGCTTGATCTCTTATGGATTCATCAGTTAACCAAGAACTACCAGAAGTGTATTCGCCTGGAGCAACAACTATAACGTCGACTTTACGTGGTTTTAATTCTTGTCTAAGACATGTAGCTTGTGCTTCTGCAGCTGCTTGTAAAGCGCAATGAATACCACGTACAGGCGAAACGATGCAAGATAAACCAGACGTTACGAGAACAATTCTACCTTGTGCTCTTCTTATTAAAGGTAACATTACTTGAATTAAACGTGTTGCTCCTACTATGTTAATGTCTGTCGCCTTTTTAATTACCTACAAAAATAAAAATAAAATTAAACAGAAATAACTTAGTTCTCTAACTCTCAAAAATCGAACAATGTTATAATAAGAGAGGCCATAAAATGTTATCCTGAGGCACACCCACCTTAATTCCTGGATTGGTGTAAAATGTTTTAAACCGGCGCTGTTTTGAAAAATAAGAATATTGGGAGTTTAATAGAAGGTATTCGAAGTATTTGCAGATCAAGCTTAGAGCCAATTTGGCAAATTGTCGCAAATTACATGAGTTAAAATATTTTTCAGAAATAGTTTATTTGCTGTAGAATTGAACGAGAATGAAATATAAAAATTTTAAAGGGTTGTTTACATTGTGATTTTTATTTTAAGTTAAAACGGTAGCCAATGGGGTTTCTTATGTTTCAATTAACTTCTTGATTAAGCATTAAAATTTATAGTCTTCAATGTTAAGAAGATAATAAAAAATATAGCTTTACGACTTGGTGAGTAATTTTACGATTTTGTATTTTGTGCAATTGAAGCGATTTTTATTTATTAATAAAATAAAAAAATGTAAATAATAACCTCTAATGGTATCCATTCAATTTCACCTAAAGCAACCCACGATGCTGCATGTATGAGAGCCCATAAACCATCAGAACCATCAGGTAAATGTGCTGATATGTAAAGTGATGCTGCCAATGTTTGTGTTTCTGAAGATACGTCTAATTGTAATACGTGTAGTCTACCAGAAGATTCTTCTTTAAGTTCATCTGCGACTGAATTATCGACAGCATTTTGGAATCCTGCAAAAACTGTAAATCCCATGTCGTCCAAGAGACGTGCTAAAGCGCTTCCAATACGAGAATCACATCCTGTTAATAAAACTGCTTTTCCTGCTATAGACACCTGTAAATAAAAATATATTTAAGTCCAACCACAAAATCACCAAAATTCAGATAACGGGCCGTATCAAAACAAAGTTTAAGAGGTTAAAAAGAATATTGAAAAATATACAAAAGGTACAAAATTAAAATAATTAAAATTAAAAATCAAGAAAATAAAAAACTGCGGGCTAGTCAGGTTTGAACCGACGATCATCAGATCATGCGATTAATATAATAAATTAATTTCTGAAGAAAGTTCGCGTAAACCAAAAGTCAAACTATAGAGTGTGTGGTATCATCAGATAGCTAATTTTACGAGTTTTATAAGTATTTTCAAATATACAAAGTGTTCTATTTAAAATAAGACAGTTGTTTTCATTTCAAGATAAATCGGAAGTCAAAGTATGAAGTGCTTGGTGAAGTCATCTAACAGCTAGTTTTGCTAGCTTTGAAACTAGTTTAAGGGTGTTCCTAAAAGCTTTTTCAGATTTTGGGGGATTCTGAGGGGACCTCAAAACGTGGAGAAATTAGGTTTTAGTTCTAAAGTTCTAACTATAGGTTCGCCCGAATCTATGGCTTCACGTGCTCTTTTGGTTTTGAAACGTACTTATGAAGTACTCTGTATCCAGTTTCATATTATGATACAGATTGAACTAGAAAAATATCCAAAGGCAAACACTTGGAGAAAACGTGTAAAAATAATAGCTAACTGTTCTTACCAATCACCCTGTAAGAATATAAATATTTCATTTTGTATAGGTTTCTTTTTAATTTTACGTCCCTAATAGTAGTAGCAGTAGTAGCTACTGTAATAAAAGTGATAATAACAACTTTACGACTCTTTACTACAATGATGATCGAAACTAATGCATGAGTTCATTTGAATCAATTCAGAAATAAATTTTAAACTGTGGATCTCGTGTGGGAGGCGATTGAAAAACACAAAAGTTTTATTATTTATAGATTTCTTAGTTTGTACTATTTCTTTATGTAACAATAACAATTGAAGAATGCAATTTTACATTGTATTAAAAAAATAAATACATAAGTTAAATTCCAAAGCTCTATGGATGAATTTAAAAATAAATAAATAAAAGTTGATTTTGCAGAGAACTGCATTTTTTAGTAACATATTTTAGTTACATGGCACTCACCCTACCATACGAGATTACACTTTTACAAGAGAGAACAAAATTAGCTTTTATAGCTAAATATAGCGGGTGCCAACTTTTAAACTGGAATATAGAGAAAAACATTGGAAATTACTTAGGTACAGTTTGGTGCTCGCCAGATAAATTTATAAGAGCGTTGGTGATAGATATCTATTGAAAGAGAATTATTTTATAAACAGCCATGATATGTCAAATTCTAATAATAATAACCTAGCAAACATAAATAAATAACAGTTATACATAGCTGTTCATATTTTTTAAATGTGGAATGGAAAAATTTAAGCTACATACTTTTTAAAGTAAGAAAGTCATTAATTAAGAACTACAGTGATTTCTGAAGTTCACTCAACCCACGTGACCAATTTGCCTAGACAACCAACGTCTGATGGGCCAATACATTTAATAACAACAACAAACTAGTCACGTGGGCTGAAAGTATTTCTGAAGGCACTGTAGTTATTACCTGGCGCAAATAACCAAGATGTTGACGCGCCCAAATTTCTACCATTCATTCATTCATTGTAGTTATTACCAACAGAAAAGAATTCCCTTTTAATAGATATCATTACCGCCATTATAGATTTATCTGGCTAGTAGCAAACCGAAAATATGTGATATCCAATGTTATTTGCCTATGTTCTGTTTTGAATGTTGCCACCCGGTATGATAGTATATTAAAGGACATGTTTCATAGGGAACCTTATTAACGCACGAGTTCAATTTTAGAAAACGAGCATTATTTCGTTTTATCTTACGTACAGTGCCTTCATAAACTTTATAGCACGACAACAAATTCTTAAAGTATCTGTGACACATCTACGCGATGCAACATAAAATGAAACACACTGTATAGCATCGTTTAAAACAAACATTTTATTAATATTCGAAAATGTGCATTTTACAAAAGAATTAAATGCTGAAATGACGAATCGAATGTAAAAAAGCGTTTGCTGTAAATGTATGTGGAAAAATAGATTTAATGGTAGCGCGCACGTATTTGGAATTTGAATAGAAATTTTAATATTTTATTTTATTTATTTCTGTTTTCTATATTTACTAATGAGTATTCTGTGAAGTCCTAAAACTTATTTTATTTTACATTTTCAAATCCATTTAAATACAAAATAATAAATAATTCATATATTTCATATTGTACACAGGATGTTCAAAATAGTTTAAATAAACTCAAGAACATCGAAGCTTTCTACTACCAAAAGAACACTCTGATGTTGTCATAACAAGACTTTTAAAGTACGTAAATAGAAGCTAATTGTATGAGGTTAAGATTATTTTGTCGATGGTACTTTGCTAACGTGACTCAAACAAAATTTCATACAGTTGGGAAATTAACAGTTGGGCCAAATTTTACCTGAGGTTCACGGAGTCGCTTAGGGTTTACCAGTTGCGCCAAAGGATCGCTCTGAAAAAATTTGCTTTGGTTTCTCTATTTATTATGTTCTATCTTTTTAAATTTAGCTCTTTGTTAAAACCCAGTGTCGTCATATGACGACAGACAAACTTTTTTTATGACCTTTTGCAACTTTCTACTTTTTTTATTTCTTTGGAATCCAAAAATTTGAATTTTTGTGCTTGGGCGTTAATGGGTTTTAAAGTAATGTTGGCTTAATTAAACTAAAAGTGATTAGGGGAAAGTGGGTGAATATCGACCACCTAAGGCATTTTTGTTTAAAATCTCTAAATTTGATTCAATACATCTGAAATTTTTTTTAAATGTCCAGTATGCTTCTTAGGATTATTGTAAAATTTAATATTATTAACACATTCTTTTAAAAAAGAAATGTAAAAAGCAAGCAAGAATTTGAGGGGTAAAATCGACCTGCTGGGTAAAACCGACCACCAGGTAGAAAAATATCGACTGAAGTATTAATTCATTTAATTATTATTTATATTAGAAAATATATTTAAAAAATACATAAAAACATTAAAACTATTTCAATAGAGTGACTTAGACGGTCTTGCACCGTACTATTACGGGACTTAGTACATAGATACTGACGCCGCTTTCCTAATTCCTCGTTCATATTCTTGTACGGCTGCTACCGCCTTTGCCGTATTGCATTTTCTACAAGATTGACGAGATGTTTCCCTTACATGTTTATTAGGCGTCTAGGTACATAAATCGACATAAAATGTAATTTAGTTTAATATCAACGGAGATGGTCGATATTATCCCATGAGGTGTGGTGAGGACTTTTTCCAAAGTATAATAAAGGCCGATTGTTGATTTGATTTGATTTTAACTCAAAATTGTTAAAAACATAGCTATTTGTTGATTAGAAATAGAAATATGCAAGTATTTCTATCAAAATTTTTTTTACCTTAAAACCACGCAGCAAAATATAATAAAGAAAACCGTAAAAACTTATTGTTTAGCACTGTGAAGCGCATGTGCGATAAAAACATTTGTTATGAGTAGTCAATGTTTGCAACATGAACCGATAAATTATGTAGTATGCTTTATTTTCTTTCCTTACGCTTACGCTGATTTATAGGGCACTGGTCGATATTGAACAAGGATCGATATTCACCCACTTTCCCCTATATATTTATATGATTTATATGACGTATAAGTATTTTCAGACATTTTGAATGTTGTTATAAAACTGCAATATTATTAAAAGCCACATGTAGTTAGTTCTTAATCCTCTCGAGTTTCAAATTTGGCCCAACTGTACGGTTGGATTATAACGTTGTCAAGAATTAGGCCCAACTAGAAGATCCCGTATTTTTTCAAAGTAGGTGTTGGAAATAGATATTCGTAAAAGGAAAATATTTGAGCTAATTTGACATATTTTAATTTAAAATTGCTGCTGTTAGTTTTTTTATAGTTCATCCCTTTCAAAAATTTATAGTTAATAAAAACAATAACACAAATTATGAAAACTACCTATGTTTTCCATACTACGCTGTCAATATTAATATTCTAAAATATAGTTTTTATATAACGTTTCTAACATCTAATATTCTGCAGTTATTACACATAATGTGTTTGTGTATGTAGTATGTAACTACCTAGATCCACGTTAATTATAAACTGACTCACTGCTCCAGATCTAAGAATTATTTAGGGAGATTAAACCCAGAAATTGTATCTGCAATTTGGGAGTTTTTTAAAATTGCCTAACTCTCAACTGTGAATTTTTGCTATTTTAGTAAGTAGGTATTTTTTATTCAAAAAAATAACTTTAAAATGTAACAGTTATACCGGGTGGTGAATGACTTACCGATACATAGGGTAAAATCACGTGATTAACGAAAATTTTAACAACTTCTTAAGTCTTTCTTGCTCTTGAGGATGAAATGTAATACCTTTATCATTTCTAATTTTTAATTCTGCATAATTTTTGTCTCTTTCATGTTTGCTCTAAAACAATTAGGGAAGCAGCAATTTATAAAAGCATGATTTTACGTGCTATTGCCCTATGTATCAGTAAGTCATTCAACACCCGGTATGTGGTCTAGCCTATAGAATCATTCACAAAAATTCAATCTAAAAAAAGTTTAAAAAAGCCAATAACCTTTGCCTGAAACTCTCTGAAAAACTCATTAACTTTGGAGTAAACTACAAAAATATCTATTAAGTACCTTGACTACGAGAGTGTCATAAAATATACAGCATGCTATTTTTCATCTTATATAAAATCTTTTGTTTTTTTATTTTTGTTTATTTTTGCATTTTTACCATTTAGAAAAGAGTGTACTTTGGTTACCTACTTTAAGGGAACTTAAAAATAAACTATACATAAGCGAATTAAAAATTCCTGAAAATGATGCAAACTTGAGGAATTTTCTAAATGCATTTTATTACACCATTTAAAATTGCTTCTATTTCTACTTTTCACAATTTTAAATAAATATTTCTTTTTTAATAGATAATAATATTATCAAATGTACGAGTAGGAAGCTATCGGAGATCACGTACAAATATCAATTTCAATTTCCATGTAGGTACATATTTATTATTTAGGAAGCATCTTGTGAAGCTCTAGAAATACTTCCTACACTACCTACATTGCATGTGGCAGTTTTACATTGGTGTAACATATCTATAGATTGTAGCTACATGTAACTCTTAGTAAGAAATATAATCACGTCGAGTATGAATTTGAAGTCAATGAAATTGAACCCGATATTTTGGCGTAAGAATTCACATATTCAACTTACAATTTCATGATCGAATGATCGTGAATGAAACATTTTTGAATTAATGGCGGTTGGCGGTTGTAGGTAGGTATAGTCCATACAACGGAAACGTGAAGTAATAAAAGTTGCTCTCTTGCCTTTTACTGTGGGGGGCTCATCTTAAATTATAAAAAAATTCCACATTTTTCCCTTAAATTTGTTTAACGAGTTTACGACTTGGTTCACTACGATTGTTATCACATGTTTTTCTTCTCTTTTAAAATCTTTTTGTTAAACAAATTTAAGGGAAAAAAGTCGAATTTTTTTATGAGTTATAATGGGGCCCATCATACTGTTGGAGCCCTACAGTGAAAGGCAAGAAGCCAACTTTTATTACTTCAAGTTTGTGTTGTATAGACTTTACCTATGCGTAGGTAGACGTTGATATTTACGTAAAGAATAGGGCGTAGCCAATATCTTGCGTAGTACAGATGGAGGGAGCGAGTTCTCTCTCTCTCTCTGTATCTCTAAAATTGATGCGACCAGATGTTACCAAACACATTTTCGTTTCTGCGCATTGGCTACGCTCTATTCATTACAAAAATATCTTAGTCTACTTAGGTATTTCTTTTTAATTAGTTTGTAAATTATAAACATAAGTCATTTTCATAAAACAATACGCAAATATTTTCTTGTTTTTTTTTTACTTTTTACTTTTAGCTTTTTAATATGGATCGTAATGGAAGAGTAAATATAGCGATTAGGTCAATTTTTCCAATAGATATGCTTGCTTATACACCCACTTATAAGGAAAGATCATGACAGTCAATGCTAATGTAAAATGGCATTTTCGTAGCATTTTCTGCTATAGGCAACGGTTGTCAAGGCTCGTTCTTGATGTTTTATGTTCTAAGGTTAATTTATTGCCTCCCGCAGACGCACCTTCATGTTTGCTTGTTTTGTTTGTACAAACAAGTTACACATACAAAACTTTACCCTACACTTTACAATTTTAAATGAAACTTGTTTGTACAAACTGTCTAACAGTACATTATTTTGTGCGTGTAGGGACATGATTTGTAGTAACAAACTTGTTATAGAAATGTTGTCCCTACACGGTACTACAAATTCGTACAAACAATTTTTTGCCTGGTATTTGTGCAAACATACTGATGTGTCTAGTCTCTATACAAGTTGCAATAAAAGTAGGTTTGTGTTGGCGAAAAATCAAACCGTCTAGATTATTTGATACAAGCTTGTACCAACAAGTTATACAAGCATATAATGCCACTAAATGTAATTTTTTGCTTGCACAAACGCATTTCTTCATACATAGTAAGAAAATTATCGCTACGTATAGTGCCGTATTATGTTTGTACAAACATATTTCAGGAAGTATTAATTACAAATATATTTGCTGAAACAAATTGCACAAACATATCAATATGTGTAGTGAAGATTTATGTTTGTGCAAACAAATTTCCGGAAGTAAATTAATTTGACTTGTTGTAACGTTTAGGGGCTATCAAATTTTTATATTCGTTTTGTTTGTACAAACAAAACAAGCAAACATGAAGGTGCGTCTGTGGCCCGCTTAACCCAGAGAGTATTAGCAAACTTTTCGAATTAAGAACATTTCGCAAAAGAAATGGCTCAAATTTTCTTAGAATAATAACAAATAATGGCTGACTAGATCGTTTAATTTTTATTATTTTCCCCCCATTGTTTTTGAAATACAGGCCTCTCAAGTTAGGGGTCAAAACTTTTTATACCGATAGTAGTTGACATTTCAACACTTCTATTATAACTCAAAATGATTTTTATATTAAAATGTAGGCGTTATGTTTTTAACAAGTAAATAATTAAATTTCTATATTAAAGTTCAACAACTTTTTCAGTTGGCATTTTAATCTATACGTTAAATTTAACTTTTCAACTTTATTTTTACACTTATTTATCATTTTGTGGCCAATGTCAATGTTATTTTGAGTATCAAATACATAATTACGTACCTAAATTATTGTACCTATTAAAAAAAAGGGTGAAAAACGTATAATTAACAGAGAGAAATTTGTTTGTTTATTATAGGGGGAAATTCGTATCACACCTTATAATTAGATTTTTACCCACGTCTTACTAATTTTAAGCGTGTTTTAAAGCAAAATGACATTTATTTAAAAAAATTGTTTCTAAAAGCAAAATGTTGCTATAAGTGCTTCCCCCGCTACTAAAATCTACCCTCTAAAACAAATAATGTTTGCTTATTCGTTGTCAACTCCTGAAGAAGATTGCATTTTAATAACAAAAATTTTACAAGAAAAGGGGTGCTATTATTAGGAAAGAAAACAATTCTCCACTAAAATTTACGAAGAAAATACATATTTTCTCTCTAGTGACCGCATAAAACGGGGGTGGTAGTTTCAGGTTAAAAAATTTTCCTGTTCTGTTCTGTATAATGAGAACTAGAAAGCAATGCTAAAACAATTTTGAAGGTTATTCATCTTTTTTATACCACTTCGAAGGAGAAGGTGTACACATCTTCGTTTATTTTTAATTAGTTAATCTTATTTGCACTCTTTTAATGAATAGTCCAGTCAAAAATCGCCCAAAAAGGGGGAGTAGAAGACATTAGCGATATTTGCGGGCGGATATCTCGAAAACTATAAGGAATAGAGAGAAAGTCAATGGAAACAATATTTTAGGAAATTTAATAAGCTTTTATTTTACTAAGAACAATTTTTTCCTTAAAACCGACCGTTTTCTAGATTAAAGCGAAAATCATTAAAACTGAACTTTTCCACCCCTGCCTCTCTTAGCCATATAGCTAAAATCGGGGACTTTTAGTGTTTTTACCTCTTAACTACTCCAAACACATTCCACCCTCTTCCATGTCCATGAAACGATTTATATCAAATACAGTTCGAACCTTTGGCGTAGATATCATACTGAACGGTGAACAACTGAACATGAATACAAGATTTTCCATCAAAAAATGAAGGGATGGATGAGCGAACGAACAAATAGGTTAAAAACCCACTGATTGACATTCGGACAGATGGACGAATATGTGTAGAAGCAAACCGACGAATAATTAAAGAGACGGAGACAGAACAAGTAACGCTGATGTCAAATAGACAAGAAGGAACGGACCGGCAATTCGATAGTTGAGCGGACAGGGTTGCATTGGCCTGGTCGGCAAGTCGATCATTACCAATGGGATAACACGCTTTTTGAGGTAAACTTTTTATGTACAGGTACGTTCAAGTTTAGCATTTATTAACAAACCTACTAATAGCATCTACCCTAACTTAATGTAACCTAACCTATTCGACTGCTAGATTAAAACGCTAGCCGACTAAACATCTACGTAGGCGGCGCCCGAGATCCGTAAAGTATTTGTTCTAAGGAGCTCGAGTGGAGCCGTCAGATCAAGTCTCACCAAGATTATAGGAATTAAGGTTAAATAACAAACTCATAAGTTAAAACATAAAACATTCAGAAGAAAAGTTAGTAACCGTTGCTTAGGTATAAGAGAACGCGACTGAAATGACATTTTGGAAATCTATGGATGACTCATTCATTCCTTCCAGAAGCCCATTTTGGACTTCCATCGCGTTTACATTTTCATTAGCTGTCACGATCTTTCTTTATAAGTGGTAGTATAAGCAACCATATTGGAGGAAATCGCTATATTTATTCGTCTATTGCGATCCATATTATTAGCTAAATGGCTCTTTCTTGTGGTAGAGTAGGGAATACTTTTTTTATTCAGGGCTCATGAGAGTAAACAAACGGATTCTCCTCTACTCTACGCTAACCCAAGCTAATCTGGAGATCGCTAAAATATTATATTCTATAAGTTACCAAGAAAAGAAGCTGGAGTGTTCACTGAAGTGAGCTGATCTAAAGTGATTGCTATATCTAAGCGACCTTAAATGCGTAGAAGAGCAAGTGAGAAAGCTGTAGAAAAAGACGTCCAAACATTGTTTTCACGTACACTAGAATTTTTAAAAGACTACCAACATGTGACTTTTAAAATATTGAATAAATAATTAATTTAATTATAAATTTTCTAAATAAATATTTAATAATAATTAGCAATAAATGTATTAACTAAATTAACTAATTAAACTCACTAAATAAGTCGTTTTCATCTTTATTTATACATATAAAGGTGGTCACGTGTCGGTAGTCTTTAAAAAATTTGACTATATATTATTATGTTGGTTATAAATAAGGTAGTACACAGTCGGTAGTCTGCTCGGTCGCTTACATATGACAAGCACTCTACTACGTCACATTTTGGACTTTTTATTTTGTGGTGTTTACTTCGCCATGGGTATACGTAGATACGTTTGTCCTAAATATGACGTCACTGTAACTTCGCCCATATTTTCATCATCTAGGAACATGTAGAATAATGTTTTACCGACTTCTACCGAATCTAACCTAACTTAACCTTGCATAGAAACAAATATTGATTTTTATTTTTTTGTGTATTTTAAGTATGATTTCTTGAATCCTGAAAATGATTGATCTTTCTAGGATGTATAGGGAGAGTACAGGGGCCAAATTACTGGTTTTGCCCACGAGACCAAATGAATCCGATTTTTAAATTCGCGGAATGGGGTAGAAAGAAACGTAAATATTTTTTTTTTATATAATTTTATTGTACAATAAAATCTTCTTGAATATGAATGCATTTATTACTTCTGTGAATTAATTTTTGTAAACCTTCAATAAAATTATTTTATTTTTGCTTGTAAAATGCTTGTAAAATGCGATTCATCGATGTCGAAATGCCTTCCATGAAGTTTTTATTTCAAATTTGGAAATAGGTAATAATAATTTTGTGCCAAATCTGTACTTTAGGGTGGATGAACAATTTCTTCGAAACTGCATGACGTCGTGGCACTCATCGCAATTGTTTACCTTGTGAACAGGTGCATTGTTTTTCAGTAACTTTTAAATTTGGCCAATTTTCATCCCCTTTTTGATTTAATTTTTTCTATTAATCGATGTAAACTATCAGCGTAGTATGCGCCTGTTATGGTGGTATCTTTATTTTTGCAATCAATTAAAAGAATTCCCTCAGAATCCCAAAAGATTGTTGTCATCACATTTCCAGCAGAAGACGAAACTTTCTTCAAATTAAATTTTTTTGTATGATGGACCACCCTTAAAATGTCACTCCATAGACCCCTGCTTCGATTAAAATCATAAAAGTGAACCCAAGATTCATCTCATGTGACTATTTGGTTGATAATAGGTCGAATTAAAAAAAAAAATCGACAAAATTCAAAAATCCAAAATTCAAAATCATCATTTTGTTGATTGTGACTAAACTACTTAATATAATTGCATACAATTTTTAGTGTATGCTTGTAAATAAAAAAGGGCATTAATAATTACCAAAAAGAAATAAAAATGACCGCCTCTTTCTGACTCATTTCGCGAACTTAAAAATCTTCCCTCGTACTTAATGCAAAAATACAGAGAGCAGAGGCCGATAGTTATACGAACGGACAGACTTAGAAATAGGCAAATAAATAGCCAAACAAGCATAAACAGGTGATGGTGGAGTAACAGCTCTAATTGTTTACTAGCGACCGAAAGATCTAAATTGTCGGAGATTTTTCTTCGTTCCTAACAAAGTTTATACAGAACAAGGTTAGCAAACACAGCAATTAATGCTGCCTTCACACAAGTAATATAAATAAATAGGCAAGCAAAGAAGAAGATAAAGAAACATACATACAGACAGATAGACAGATGGGCATGAAGAGATAATATTTAATGCTTATGAATCTTACAGTTCACTTATTTATGAATTATTTATAAATGGTAGAACGAACGGACAGATCGACGGATCATGAATTGGCGAACGGACGGATGAACAACCAGAGGTAGATATGGTGGTTTAAAACAAAAAGTTTAATAGGGGAGTAAACAATGATGAACTGGGTGCTTAAATGTAACTATCGGATACATTGAGGTCTAGCGGTAACCCTAGATGAAAATTGGGAATCCTAATCCGATAAAAAAGATTTTACCTCTCAAAAATAAACCTGTATGTATCCCACCCAAGCTTTTCAATCTTTTTTTATAAAATTTTCGTTTTCATAAGGAGGGTGACGGTAGTTACCCCCATTGAGGAGTGGGAATCCTCTTCTCAAAGAAAAAATTACCTCTCAAAAACAAACCTGTAGGTGTAGGTATCCTACCTATGCTTTTCATTCTTTTTTTAAAATCAGATTTTCGTTCTCATAAGGAGGGTTGGGGTAGTTACCTCCATTACCCCCACTCCATAGGAATGCGTTTGTACAAATGGATGGCAGACAAACAGAATACAAAATTTTTAATTCTACAAAATAATCTTTCTCGACTTAAAAGTAATGATTCGGAAAAATTCCCAACAAATTTTCTTTCGAATTTTCCATATAGTATCAACAAAGTTTACCCGATTTTGTCAGGTGAGCTTTTTTAATTGTAATAAAAGGTTTAATTTTAAAAAACTTTTCTATACAAGTCAAAGTAAAAGAAAATTTGTTTTTCGCATTGACGTCATCGGTGGTTTGAGTTAAGTGAACAAGTTTTGCACAAAATAACTGTTAGAAAGTTTAGACAATTTTTAATTGGATTAAGAAGTAATTACCTTAAGGTTATGGTAAAATAGGACGACTCCCAGCATAACTATGGTAAACAATATAAAAAGCGTAAATGTTTGGACATCAGATATTCGTAAAAAGTTGAGAACTGTACTGATGATGACGGCTGCTGCATGACAAAAAAGAACCGGTAACAAGCACCTATCTAATAAGTCCCAAGGAATTTCTTCTTGAACTTGTGGTATAGGTGCGAGAGCTGTAACAGAAGATCTTCTACGCGAAGCGGCCGATTTTACTAAACCTAAAGAAACAGGCTTTTTAAGGGATGCACGTCTTTTAAACGGACCGCTCATAATTTTTAATATAATTTGTACTAACACCACACAATTTAATAAACTGTCGAGACCCCAATAGTCGCGATTGGAGTGCCAAAATAATTTCACTTTAGTAAAGCTTAAGTTTATTTTGGAATCTTCCAGAATTGAGATGGGGAATTATTTTGTCTCTTTCTCGACAAGTTAAATTTAGTGTCCTAATTATTATTTTATCGTCGATTTATTTTAATAAAGAATTTTTTCATATTTTAATAAACGAAGGAAATTTTGATTTTTTTTTAAAAGAAAAATCGCTTTTACCGTTTTAAATGAGAAAAGGTGTAACTCGATACGGTTGATGAAAATTAGAAAAGAGGAGGAACAGCTGTAATTATTAATACTTTAATTAGGTTTTAGGGCATATTATAAATATCTACATAACTCGGTTATATTTAAAGTTTTAATTTTGTCAAAATAACATTTCTATTAATATATTTTTTTCAATATAACAAAATTGCGTTTACTTAAAATAATCGACGTTGTTTTGTATAACAACCCCTTCTTACACAATGATGGTATTCATAACTTCAATTGACGTGCACACTGACCTTTTAAAATAAAAAAGGACAATTATATAAAAATATTTGATTATAAAGAGTAATTATTTAAAAAAAATTTAATTTTTATGTAAAACAAATCTTCTTTAGTTTTATAAGTTCTGACGTTATTGATTTCTTTTAATGGCAATATAAGGGCAAGTTTGTTAATTTTGAATAAGGCGTCAAAGAGGGTCACATTGTTGAAAATTAATTTTTTATTTTCCTTTTGGGAATAAATTTTTAATCGATTATTTTAATTTTAGAAAATGTATTCTTTTTTTATGATTAAGTTCCATTTCACACCTATAAGCGATAGGTTAGTATTTTAAATCTTTTGATGTAACTTGCCAAATATTCGATACATAATCGAATAGCTTGCAAGTAGCAAAAGTGTTACAGTTAATGAACACTTGAATTTTTGTGTTTATATCAAGCTTCTGGCGATGATCTTACGCTCACTTATTTTAACTGCTGACCATCGTCTCAAAGTCCCAAGTCTCAACCACAATTTTCTTTTGTCCCTGGCTCATGTAAAAATATCATTTCTTTAACATCTCAATCCAAGAATTCAAAACCAAAAATTAAACCACGAAATATTTTTTTGCCGGAAACTTTTCAAAAATCGTTAAACTACTGTTTGCAACCTCAAACTGAGGTTTTACACAAGTGGTAAGGTAATTAATTGTAAAATTAGCATGTAAAACAAAGAAAAGCAATTAAATCGGTCTGTAATTTAATTCATTTCACAGTTTTCACACAGTTAATTATCAATAGTGAGATATAAACTTGCCACAAAGTAGTTTACTGGGTAGTTAAATATATTTTATTGCGATGCAGTGCAAAAGGCATAAATGCATCAAAAGTCATAAATCATATAGCTAATAATTGAAATAAATATTAATGTGGAAATAAAAAGGTAATTTTGAAAACGGTTTCTTTTAAAAAAAGATTATGCTAGAAATTAAAATTGGAGAGGAAAATTATTTTGAGAAATATTTAAATCAAGATAATTTATTTTTATAACGTGTATAGATAAATATACTAAAATATTAAAATTTTTATGTAACATACCTAATAAAAAAGTGTGAGCAGGGGCATGTTTATAAGCTTCGAATAAAATTTGTACATTATTATTTATTTGTTTATTATTTTTATAATGGCGAGTCGACTACGAGCTCATCGAGACAATTATCGATATATCGAATGATAATGTCTGTATTTATCGATATACCTAACGATTATCTGTAATTTTTCTTTTTTCGTTTTTTCTAGGCACGTTTCTTTTACGACACTTATCCATTCCTTAGTCATTTCAGTTGAACGACCATTTGCCTAAAAATATAAACCGAACGAAGGCTAAAAACCCATAAATTTGTAAGGCATTAGTCCACAGAGTCCTAATAATCCGAAAATATTAATAAAATAAATTTGTAATTTTCAACAGTTTAAATCTGAGAATAAGACAAATGATAAACAGAGAGGGAGAGCCCAGAGAGGATGCTCTTTCATTATCTATGTTGCACGTTTTTATCTCGGCTAAAAAAGTATCTGGAGGTAACAAAATACACACGGGGAAGCATTTTCGATGGTTTTAATTGGAAAGTACTCTTAATATTGCAGATAGAAAAATTATGATAGTAGGTTTCAGCGCTCTTTTTAACTTTTTCGTCAAGAAAAAGTTGTTATAATCGAGAAAATTTTTTTTATCATTTCTCGACGATTTTAGTCCTCTTGATTCCAAAATGCAAAATTTTCAAAGAAGCCGTCTGTGGGGCCAACACTGCTAAACAGATTTTAGAAGATCTATACAGGGTGTTCAAAAATAAGGTAGTTATTTTAGACGCATTTTTGCAAATTTGGATCAAATTTAATTTTACTTGGCTATAAGATTGGTCCTAATTGAAAAACAATAATTTCAAATTTTTTTATTCAAAATAGCGACGAATGGAACGATTGTCCCATTTTGTGTTTTTTCTCTTATAACTTAGCCGGTAATTACTATTATAAAAATTTCAAAAAGGCAAAGTAAAGCCTCAATATATAAAGCCCTAACAAAGTCGATTTTTAAAAATGTTTTAAAATTGCCTACCTTTAAGGAGCTAAAATATGTCAAAATTTTGAAATGGGTTTTCTCAAAATTTCCTCTGCGATATATTTTCTTTTTTGGATATGTTATAGACAATGTAATTCTCTATCGATATCTCTTTTTTATATTAAATTTTACCGATCGGAACCGGAGTTATGAGTTTTTAAATGTAAAATTTTTACAATTTTATTTATAAAAAATTACAGATTTTTGAAGTTTTGACATTCTAAAAATCATTACTCCAAAACGGCTCAAGCAATTTGGATAAAAATTTATATTTCGATAGAGAATTACGTTTTCTGTAACATATCCAAAAAAGAAAAATATGGCAGAGGAAATTTTGAGAAAATTTATTTCAAAATGTTGACCTACTTTGACCCCTTAAAGGTAGGAGACTTTAAAACAATTTTGAAAAACGACTTTTTTAGGACGAAAGCCTTATAATATTAATTACCCGTCAAGTTATAACGGAAAAACCACAAAACGGGACAATCGTTGTATTGGCCGCCATTTTGAATATTATGAAAAAAAAATTTCAAATTTTTTTATTCAGTTGGAGCTCACATTAACCATCTTATAGTCAAATAAAAATGAATTTGACCCAAATTTATAAATATGCACTCAAAATAACCACCTTATTTTTGGACACCCTGTATAGATTTCTATAGTTTGTCGATGAAATAATTTTAAAATGGCTAAAACAAATTTCATCAAAATCCAGTTCAGTAGTTTTTGCTCCACACAGTTACGAACATACATACATGATATTGCAATAATATTGCGAGGTGACGACCTGAGGGGAAGCGCCTCCCTTAAACACGATTGGTTTAAAATAAATTCGTTCGTATCAGTGGCTACTAAATTACACTAGTTAACACACTTTTTGTGCAGGGTCGGCATAAGCTATTTTAGGTGTCTTTTGGGCCGCTGAAACTGAAATGAAATTATTTTAGCCAAATTGGCTCTAGTTTTCTAAATATTTCAAAATTTCGTTTTTGGCGCTATGCGAATTTTCAAAAATTTGTATTTTTAATCGTAATTTTTTTTTCATTCGAACGTAAGCTTTGAACCCATAAAATTCGAGAAACCAATACTGTATGCACAATTTTCCAAGATAAATTCATGAAAATCGTGTTTTTGACAAGAAAAACGTCGAATTTTTAAGTCACAATTCTTCAATCAACTTTAACGTGTGAAAATTTCAAATTGATCTGACACCAATTGCATAAGCTCTAGCGAATTAACTGCGTGACCGTAGTTAAAATTAACCATAGTTATGGTCATTTTCGCTCCGGACGACTGTATGACTCGCAGATAGCTACAACAAACACAGTATAACCAAAGACTATACAGTGTAAGACTGGCAAAGCTTACGGGCCGAATGTGACCAAAAATCCCCGCTACAGAAGATGTCGCTAGTCACCGGGGCATTTTCGAGTGAATAAGATAGCATGTCGAGGTGGGAGCAACAAAGAAAGGGGTAAAACAAGTTTACCCTTCGAGGGATTTTAAGCGATTTTGACCTTTAAAAGCCTTTCACATTTATTAATATAGGTTTCGGTAGTCTCTTGTATATGGTCTTTGGTATAACCGTAACTACGTTTGGGGACGCACGCAGTTAATTCGCTACAGCTTATGAAATTGGCGTCAAATCAATTTGAAATTTTCCCACATTAAAGTTGAGACTTATGACTAAATGACTATAGATTAGAAAAAATTTCATCAATCTTGAACAAAAATTGACCATTTTAGAAAGTTTTGTTTTTGGCTAACTGAAGAATTTTGACCAAAATTTCGACGTTTTTCTTGTTAAAAACACGATTTTCATAAATTTTTCTTGGAAAAATGTGCATACCGTTTTTTTTCTAGAATTTTATAGGTTCAAAGCTTACGTTAGAGTGAAAAAAAAATTTTTTTCATTACGATTAAAAATACAAATATTTGGAAATCCGCATAGTGCCAAAAACGAAATTTCGAAATATTTAGAAAACTAGAGCCAATCTGGCAAAAATAATTTCATTTTCGTATTCAGCGGCCCAAAAGACACCTAAAATAGCTTATGCCGATCCTGCACAAAAAGTGACCCCCTTTTATGTAGACCAGTATTATAAGTAACTATAGGCGATTACTATAGAAATTTTTTTTTGCATTTTTGGAATAAGGGGGACTCAAAACGTCGAGAAATGCAAAAAAGAAAAATTATTATTTTTTTTTCTCGACTACTTTTTCTTGGATTGGAAAAAATTAAAAAAAAAACATTTAAGCTCGTGCAATTAGCTGTTACATAATATCAAACACTTTATATTTTTGCTTCCGGTTTAACCGGAAGTGGTAATAACTTCCTTAATTTAAATAGAACACCTTGTATATTTTTTAATGTTTGAAAAGCTCATAAAATTAGCTATGTGGAAACATCAAATACTTTATGGGAAGAGTATGCACGAAAAAGTTCCTAGTACGGGCACATCCGTTGTTTTTAAAGCCGATCTTAGATCTCAATATAAAATTAAAATATTTTCTTTTGTTTTCGAGTTTTTGAGCATAATTGTTAATCATTAGTAGTGGAGACTGGTAGAGACCAAGTAAGCATTTGAGAGTATCGAGAGGTGACATCCACGTAGCGACTGCGACCGTGACTCAACTCAATGTATCTTCGTCATGTTCGTAGAGGTAGTACGGTATCTCGTGAACGATGCCCTTGAAAAAAGCTACGCGAAGACGGGGTTATTTAGAAGGAAGAGGGCTATTGTAGTAAAATTTTAAAAGATAAACACATTGACTAATTTATATAAATGACGAGAGAGAGATTTTTTAAAATTTTTTAGTAACAAGCAAGTTATTCACATTTTCGACTACTGCGATGGTGTGACTCATCGTTCACGACATTCCGCACGGCCTCTACCCTAATCACAGCATAAAAACTAACGTTAGTTTTATGCTGTGCTCTAATGTAAGCTTAACAAATCTTAGCATGTTTTTTACTAGATTTCTCTATGCTCTGCTTATAAAAAGCACTTGATGAAAGAATTGAAGCAGACTCAAAGCTGTAAGTAAAGGCAATGTCAAGAAGGCGTTTGATGTTTAATCATCATTTACTTGTTGACGAGTCCCGCTGGGTTGGGTTAGAACCCAAGCGTCTGTAATTAATTAATATGAGATCTATGTTTGCGTAAATGTGTCTCGGATACCTCAGTGTAGCGTGTACTCATCTCAAGAGTATTCATTTAAATTATTTGTTTGTTTAATATATGTTTTTGTTTTACATTTTTATAAGAGAAAAATATTAATTAATTATTAAATGTAAAAACATAAATAAATAAAAAATAATAAATGTGTAAAAAGGACTTATTTTATTTTTTTAATTTTTAATAGTTTGAGGTTACGATAGATAATCAAAAATTTTGGAATTATGCAAGTACTACTAGAGAGTAGTAGAGTAAACAAACAATTGATTTTCGAAAACCTAAGTTTTTATTATAAAATTTTAAAGTAAAGCAAATAATAAAAATTTCACTTTATGTATAAAGACGCGCAAATAGTGAGAACATTTGGTTTTATTGAACCAATTTCGAACAAATACAGGGTGGCCACTTCCTAAATCTAAAAATATTACGAGCTCATTAAAATACGTAAATGTTGCACATTTTCTTATGAAAGAAGTCCCCATGGTGATCATTGAATAAATGGCCATTTATTACGTAGACAGTGTGTCTTTATGAGTCTATGGATTCGGTTGATAATAGAAAAAAAATATTTTTGAATTCTCAGAAAATTTTATTCTTTAAAAGAACTTTTGCTTGTTTTCAAATACCAAAATATACAAAAATATTAAAAATAAGTTTTCAAAGAAAAAAGTTCCAGAGCTTTTTCATTAAACTTTTGGATTACAATGACTAATTTAGAGAAAAAGTTCAATAACTTTTTTTATTTTTAATATTTTTGCATATTTTGGTATTTGAAAACAAGCAAAAATTATTTTAAAGAATAAAATTTTCAGAGAAATCAAAAATAATTTCTTTTTCGTATTTTCAATTGAGTTCGGAATACACTGTATGTTATAGTGTTTCCGAGATTTCAACGCTCTGCACGAGCTCACATTTTCTTGCGTTCACATCAGTATAACGATATAAAATAGCAATGCCTTTAAATAAGCAATTTTGAATTTTGCAAAAGAAAAACACTTTATTTGTTATTTTGTGATTTTCCAATCAAAAACTAAATATTTGAGTTTTGAATATATTCATTTTAATTATCAATCTCAACCCTTAAAATTTTATATTTTTCAGTGTGAAGAAATGCTATCAAATTGCCTTTTGTTATTTAATCTTAATTTATAAACGAAACCGAGTTTATTTATAGAAATGAATAATGTTGCAATATTAAACCTCATAACAAACAATGTTTGTAGCAAATTCTAAAGCTTCGAGTTAACACCTCAAACTTAAGGAGGAAGCGTGAGAGAGTGAGCAAAAAGATGAGCGTAAAAGTGAGCAAGACACGAAACAAAACAATAATAAACAATGTTCCGAAATGAGCAACAGTGCGGATCCACAGGTAGGTTTAAGTTTTGTTAGTCGGTGGGGATACAGGAGCGCCTGGATCGATGGTCCTAGACGCCTACACAATGAGGACGACGCGCGCTACACCAGCGAACTCTAACGGAATTTTACAAATTTTCTTTCTTTTATATAAATATTAACAATGCAAATTAATAAAAATATTGTCCACTGTTAGTTTTGTACCTTTTACCTTTAAAAGTGTAAATATGAATTTACATTTAACCTTTACAAAATATTCGCTTTGTAATTTACATTTTAACGTTTAACGAGTTTAAAATGCAACATTAAAGTGAGGGTTGAGGTCTTTTCTTTTTTATTTGACAATTTTGTGTCGAGTTGGCTTTGTACCTAAAAGTTGAACTTTAAATTTATCTCCACGGTTTGTTTTTAAGGGACGGTGTGTTATACAAAGTAAACTGAAAAAAAAGAACATTTTTCCGTCGGATACAGTATTTTAATTAATTTAAAAAAAATAAATTCGCGATATTTTTTAAAACTTTCAAAATGAAAACGTATCTGGATTTTTTTAATATCTCTAAACATGTTTTTAATGAAGTTTTATTTCTGTTACGCGCTTGAAAAATGTTCAATTTATTTTCGTGTTTCTTTTATTGTACAATTTTTCAACTAAGAATAAGTATTTTTGTGATTAACATACCAAAAGTCCCAATCACTCCAACATCAGTTAAATGTCAAAAGTTTAACTTTTAGACATCCAATACGTTAAATTTAGCCCATTAAAACGAAACGAACTTGAAATGACTTATTGTAGGTAAAATCCTTTGAACTTGATATAATATTTTGAGTACCCTCATCTACGATAACTTTAGTAGAATTTGAATTCAGTCGCTTTTGAAATTTGACATCAAAGAGTATTGTTAGTTTTAAGCTTCCCACTTTGTAAAGTTTTGTCTTTTCTCATCCAAAAACATAAATAATACTTACCTCGCTTTCTTTAGCTAAAAAGAAATGTTTTTTTTAAAAAAAGGGCAACTAATGTAAAAAGATGTGCTGGGAAAATTTAGGTCAATGCAGACAAGGTTCAAGCCGTGTCAAGGCTTTTGTATTCATTCTCTTTCTATACAACCTCCCCTCAAGTCTTCAATATTTTAGTAACCCTTAAACTCGTACAGCATTAATTAATAAATATTAATTACAAGTTACAACTTAAGTTGTCTATCACTATCCAATCCATCCATCTATATACGTAATCATTTAATTTCGTATGTACATCATCGTAAACTCTAAACTTTAAACTGTTAGATATATCTGTAACCAAGGAGAATTATTTTGGGAATTTTAATGTGCGTCATTAGTCATTACATAAATGTTATAAATTTTTTATATACAAAAATTATTATTTGAGGAAAAAAAATTGTTTGCAATAACAACTTGTGATGCATTACTTTAAAGTCTAAATTCAGCTGTTTCAGGATGCCAATATGGGTCCAACCGAAAAGTTTTTATCTCAAAAATTATTAAGCTTCAAGCTTTTGTTTCAGATTAGTTGCACTCTCTTATTTCAACTTGTCTTAAGGTAGAAAAAAAGTTTATTATTGGTGAAAAACAATGTGGGAAAATTAATTAATAGTTGCTGCTTAAAAAATAATCTTTTACTAAAACCGAAACCGTGTGCAGACGATGCACGCGTGTATCCAAATGTTGAGCAAGTATTTTTTTATGTAGTTCTCACTTGCAAACAGTTTTGTCTGTTTTGTCTGTTGACTGCTTTATCGAATAATTAAATTGTCCCTAAAAGAAAACACTTTTAAAGATCGCTACTACTTGACTTGAAAAATTCCAAAATTATTTGGGAATAGAATAAGAAACCATTTTTGTTTTCTACTTGTGGGCATGGTGTGTTGCCTATCCTTCAGTCTGTAATTTCTTATACAACGCTGAAGCGATTTTGGAGCTGAAATCCTTTTTTATTAAAAGATTTTCTAACATAGATCACAAAATAGAGATATTCATTTCCAGAATTGATGCCTAGTAGTACCCTGTGCCATTCATACAATTTAAAAAAAGACTTGGATGTGACCATACCAGAACTTTTTCGTACATCCCTATCCATTATCCGACAGAAATAATTACTTTTTTTGGACGATGCGACGATTAACAAATTATAAAATAAATAAAAATAGACAGAAGTAGAAAAAACTTAAAAATTAAAAAACAAAAACCAAAAAAAGTAAGTGGGTAGCTGGTATTTGAACCTGCAACCGCGCAATCTAGAGCCAATCGTACCCTTGACGCATTACCATTGAATAAATAGCCGCTACCCTAACAGGAAAAAGCCATTTAGCTAATAATATGGATCGCAATGGTTTTCTAAATATAGCGATTTCCGGTCAATTTCTCGAATAGAAATGGTTACTTATAATCCTACTTTTAAGGAAAGATCATGACAGCCACTGATAATGTAAACTTGACGAAATGAATGAATCATCTATAGTTTTCCAAAATGTCGTTTTTGTCGCATTTTCTCTTATAGGCAACGGTTGCTAAACCACCTTCCGGATCTTTCCAATATTTACGTACAAATTAGCTAAAATAGCTAAAATTTATTATATAAATTTTTTTTCTTAATTTGGCCTAAATTAGAGTTCAAAATAAATTTTTTTCATAAAAGCTAACTTTACGAGCTTGTAACACCGATCTTACGATCGAGTGTATTGTTATGCCTTCAACGTTGCTCAAGTCGAAGACACTGGGGGGCTTGGAGCAATTAACAAACAACAACAAACACTTGCAAACATAATAAATTATTCCAGGTAAATAACAAAGTGTAAAGAAAGGACTCTTCTTCTCTTCGTTCACGGTTGTTCCTGGGCACAGTAACGGTCTTGCTTCAGGAACGACTCCATAGGAACCGGATCCGGGAACTGCTGACGTGCGGTTGGCCCGAAAGCCTTACCAGAGGGAGGGAGGCGATTAGCCTGAAAGCCTGACCGCAAAGGGTGACGTGTGGCTGGACCAACCAACTAGAGAAAACGTTTGACCGAAAGGTCTGACCGCTCACGGACGTGTGATTGGCCCAAGGGGCCTCACCAACGGGAGAAAACGATTGGCCAAAAATGCTTGACCGTTCAGAGACGTGTGGTTCGCCTTAGGAGCCTTACCTTTTGGCTCCTTATCGATTGGCCGCAAGGCTTGATCGTGCAAGTGACACGTGGTTAAGCCTAAAAGCGTCACCAACAAGAGGAACGATTAGTCGCAAGGCCTGACCGTAAAAATGGCACTTGGTTGGCCCTAAGGGCCTTACCAACAGGAGGAACGATTGAAAAAGCCTGTTCATATAAATGACACATGATTAGCCCGAGGAGCCTTACCAGCGGGAGGAACCATTGGCCAAAAGACCTTACCGTTAGGAGGGGACTTGTGATTAGTCCGAAGGCCTGATCAACAGGACGGATGTACTGGGGTAGACGCGATCAGCTTAAACCCTACGACTGCAGCTTGTAATAGCCGCTGGTGCACCAGCGGTAGACCATCAACTACCCGCAGCACAATGGGATCACACTGAACACAATCTCACTATGTACAGTGGCTTAACACGGACAGTCACGGACTCTCATACGGACTCCCTTGAAATTAATGTACGTCGAATATTTATTAATTGTTCACCACTAAGTTCTTATCACCAATTAGAACTCGACTTTCGATTTAACTACGAGGTAGGAACGTTTATCTTATTCCGTACGCTTCCTACTCATATATCTGCGATCATCACCAAACTCTTACATAAATGCTTTTTATGCGATTATGTAGGTGGTGATAGATGCGGGCTTACAAGAGGTATTGAATGGTATAAGTTTGGGGGGGGGGGAGTACGTGAATTACAAATAATTTTAAAAAGATTCTAAAATTATGAAAAATGACTGTAAAATATTAAAGATAATTACAAAGGAAAATTAAAAAGATAAAAAATATATAGGGGATGCCTGAAAGGCCAAATATAAATTAAAATTAAAATAAGTAATTATAATTTATCTCTGACATGGAAATTGAAACGGGTGACCTTGGTAAGTTTACATTAAGCTACGTCGTAAACGCCGGAAAAAAATTTATACTATTGCATCACAGATGGTACAAAAACGGAGGATCTGATGGTTGCTGGTGGATTACGTACGAGCTATTTTTAATAGTATTTTTAATTCTTCCCGTATCAGAGGCAGAGTCTTAAGAATTCGTAACACTCTGACACTGACAGAAAAACGCAAAACAAGCTTTCAAAATATTGAAAAATATACCGGGTATTCCATTGAAATTAAGAAAGTTGTTTCCATTTCCGGTTAACCAGGAAGTCAAAGTATAAAATGTTTGTTATCATGTTAACAGATAATTTTACATTCTTTCAAATTCCCAAAAATATACCTAGTTCATAGCTACTTTTTATATTTTTATAGTTTCCGGTTTAACCAAAAGAGGTTTGTTAACCGAAAATAGTGTGAAATAATAGATATTCATAGGATTTATATATTTCCCAATTTTAAAGTTTTCATTTTACGTAAGAAATGAAAGGTTTTTTGAAGTTTTGATTTCAAAAAATCATAACTTCGGTTTTGCTCCATGGAAGTAAATCAACTAAGAAATAACGATTTATTGACATTTTATTTAACAACGCGAATGCATAATTTAGTTTTTAATGCAGAGAAATAAATGCTGTTTGTAGTTGTAAAGAAGCGCATCCTTAGAACTTTTGTGGGTAGCATGTATCTACTGCTGCAGTAAATTAACTCCGCCTGTTTTGTAAATTTTTGAGATGAGCCTGTATTTCTGAAGCAGGACCAAACCTGTTCAGGCTAGGAATTTTCATAACGCTAACATCCGTAGACCTCTATGACCGTCCCATAATTCTATTCCACTACTAGACTCAAATTGACTTAAGAGGTCACTCAATGTTTTGGAACCAAAAATGATCGTATCGCTCAGAGTATTTTTTTGCAAGAGAGAGGAGTGCTCTCTGACTGTTCCTCACTTTGTTGATTTGCTTAAACAATGGATAAGCGAAAAAGAAATTGGCAATCGTTGCTTATCCTTCGTTGCGTTCGTCAATGTTTTTGATCATGTCATCATTGGACCTTTTATTTGCTAGTCAGCTGACTTGTTTGACTACTCATTTGCTCGTCTGTCTATCTGTCAGCACGTTCATTAGTAACCAGTAATACAGTCTCGTCACACAAAACCCAACGTTCCCTCCTAATAAAACAATATACTATTTCTGTTACAATTTGTTGTAAAATAAGGGAACTTTTTACCTCCTAGGATTTAAAAGTAAATTCACACCTTACTTATTTACAACAAACAACTTTTATCCTTCGTTGCGTTCGTCAATGTTTTTGATCATGTCATCATTGGACCTTTTATTTGCTAGTCAGCTGACTTGTTTGACTACTCATTTGCTCGTCTGTCTATCTGTCAGCACGTTCATTAGTAACCAGTAATACAGTCTCGTCACACAAAACCCAACGTTCCCTCCTAATAAAACAATATACTATTTCTGTTACAATTTGTTGTAAAATAAGGGAACTTTTTACCTCCTAGGATTTAAAAGTAAATTCACACCTTACTTATTTACAACAAACAACTTTTATCCTTCGTTGCGTTCGTCAATGTTTTTGATCATGTCATCATTGGACCTTTTATTTGCTAGTCAGCTGACTTGTTTGACTACTCATTTGCTCGTCTGTCTATCTGTCAGCACGTTCATTAGTAACCAGTAATACAGTCTCGTCACACAAAACCCAACGTTCCCTCCTAATAAAACAATATACTATTTCTGTTACAATTTGTTGTAAAATAAGGGAACTTTTTACCTCCTAGGATTTAAAAGTAAATTCACACCTTACTTATTTACAACAAACAACTTTTATACTTCGTTGCGTTCGTCAATGTTTTTGATCATGTCATCATTGGACCTTTTATTTGCTAGTCAGCTGACTTGTTTGACTACTCATTTGCTCGTCTGTCTATCTGTCAGCACGTTCATTAGTAACCAGTAATACAGTCTCGTCACACAAAACCCAACGTTCCCTCCTAATAAAACAATATACTATTTCTGTTACAATTTGTTGTAAAATAAGGGAACTTTTTACCTCCTAGGATTTAAAAGTAAATTCACACCTTACTTATTTACAACAAACAACTTTTATCCTTCGTTGCGTTCGTCAATGTTTTTGATCATGTCATCATTGGACCTTTTATTTGCTAGTCAGCTGACTTGTTTGACTACTCATTTGCTCGTCTGTCTATCTGTCAGCACGTTCATTAGTAACCAGTAATACAGTCTCGTCACACAAAACCCAACGTTCCCTCCTAATAAAACAATATACTATTTCTGTTACAATTTGTTGTAAAATAAGGGAACTTTTTACCTCCTAGGATTTAAAAGTAAATTCACACCTTACTTATTTACAACAAACAACTTTTATACTTCGTTGCGTTCGTCAATGTTTTTGATCATGTCATCATTGGACCTTTTATTTGCTAGTCAGCTGACTTGTTTGACTACTCATTTGCTCGTCTGTCTATCTGTCAGCACGTTCATTAGTAACCAGTAATACAGTCTCGTCACACAAAACCCAACGTTCCCTCCTAATAAAACAATATACTATTTCTGTTACAATTTGTTGTAAAATAAGGGAACTTTTTACCTCCTAGGATTTAAAAGTAAATTCACACCTTACTTATTTACAACAAACAACTTTAACCTTATTTCGTCAGTAACAAAATGGATAACGAACTAAAAAGTTCGTAGCAGTTAGTAAAGTCAATTATGAAAAACAGAGAGATAGCGCATGTAGGGGGAACACACAGAAATGGTGTAAATTGGGAGTTTACTTATTTAGTTAAATAATTATGGAATAAGGAAAATAAGCAATATTTTATTAAAAAAGTAAAAGTTCAACGTCTGTAATAAAAATTAATTTTTCCAAAATAACAAAAAAAAAATTTTTCCGGGTAATTATCTTAGGATAAGTATTTATAAAATATTAATTTTCCAATTATTTCAAGAGAAAAACGAATTAAATTTTATTATTTAATTTTAAAAAGGTAAATGACCACAGACCACATTGTAAAGTATTTAATTTTGTACGAATTCTTGTAGTCAAAAAATAGTAGGACGGTCAAAACTAGGTATAAAAAATTGACTTTGAATTTTTAAAATGATGTTTTTCTTAAATATCTGTAAATATGGATCGCATATATAAAATATGCAATTGTTTTTTTAAAGAAGATGATATTTCAAGAAGAAAAATACTTATGATTTTTTTAAAACGAAGTGAAAATGCGCTCTGATTTTGGGGATCAACTCGTGCACGGGAAGCTTATATTTAGCTTCTTCGTAAAAGTGTCACATGGCTCTGTCAAAAATAAACAAAATTATTCAAAAATCATCTTTAAGAAGAAAGCGCAAGCTTTCACCTTCACTAATTCATAATTTAAAGAGTAAAGACATTGCTCCTGACTAATGTAATGAGTTTTCAGTCGATCGATTGTTTATGATCGGTTTCATTAACCAATAGGAAACTGATCTTAATAGCCTCTATTATAGTATATTGTTTTATTAGGATTAAAAGTGCAACATTGTTAGGCAAGCAATTTTTGCATTTGCAAGGCGAAGCAAAGCGTAAAAAGCGTTAAAAAATTTTTAGATTAAATTGATGGCGTTATAAAGTACCCAAAATTAATTTTATTAATTGATGTACTTAGATGCAGAATTTTATGCTCGAAAACTTTTATTATTTTTTTTTCTAAAATAAATTGGGAAGCAGAAAATAACGAAAGTATGATTTTACATGTGAAATTCCCATGACCGAGAGGCCCCCGGTCACCCTGCACTTTAAACATTACCATTAAATGTCATAAAATTTTTTTAAGGACGTCCTGTATTTTTTTTAATTAAACCGTCCTATAGTTAGTTTGAATTCATGTACAATTAAATCTGGATATTTTTTGTGAATTAATAATGAAGAAAGGTGTTTTCTTCTTAAATTATCTTTAATTAATACATACGAAAAGGCCACATTCGTGTTATTTCCCATCGTGTAAATTAATTACACTTTTTAAAGCTTATTTTTATTTTAGTAAAAGCTTTTTACTAAAATGATCGATAATAACACAAACATCGTTAATTGCCGTACCCTACAGCCTAGAGTTAATTATTCCCAGTTGGAATGAAACCCCATTTTAATAATTTCCAAAATTAAGTTGCTGCATTGAGTAAACCGAATAATCGATTATTAAAGAGCACCATCGTTATTATCTAACGGCGGTAAAGCGCCGTCCACACGCACATGCTTTACCACGGTCTTGTTTGTACGGTAAAGCTTGTATCGGGTATACCTTGTGTGTGGGCGGCAAGACTGTATCCCGTACAGGCCAAATGGTGCAGCTTGCGGAAACTCAGGACCGCCAAAGATTTATGCAGTGCAAACTCGGTTTGCGCGGTAAAGCCTGTACAGTCAGCCTCACAATTATTGGCCACCCTGGCTATAAGCTAGGGTGGTTATTAGTCGACCACGACAAAAGGACAAAAAGGGGGGTTGTTGATTTACTACTTGTTGGTAAAATAAAGTTACCCCTCAATTTTAGTAAGGGTTGTTATGATGATAGCATCCACAATCCATGCTAGAATTATAGCTGGGTGGCCAATAATTGTGAGGCTGACTGTACATATGGACATAGTACAAGCCGTGTCTGCAGTCTTTTCATATGTTTTTAGCAAAAATGTCGTATAAAAGAAGTTATTATAAGCAATTTATATCTGAATTTATTGAATTATACAAATATTTAACCTATCCTTTGAATAATAAAATCAAAGGAATATTTCGACCGCAATAAAAAGAATGTGCTCTGACTAAAAACTGGTCGAGAAATTAAAATAGAAAATACGTAGACATAAAAGACAGTAGAAAATTAATTATAACAAAATTAAAGCTTCATTGGGGTGTATTTTTGTTATTTTTACAACAAGCTCTTCTGAAGACAAATTTTATCTTAACGAGGTTTGCGCAAACTGTAAGTTACGTGTGAACATCGTAGGGTATACCGTATAAATTGCGCAAACTATACCGTACAGGCAAGACCGCGGTAAAGCCTGTGCGTGTGAACGGCGCTTAATAGTTATCATTTTAACAGCAATTTATATCTACCTATAACTGAAATAAAAATAATAAAATTTTAATTACAACCAACTATCGATTTGTTCAACTTAAGGTTTTAACAAAACTCAAAAGCAAAAAAGAAACGTTTTAAAAAGTTAAAAAATAAACAGTGTATAAAATAGCCTAGTAAAATAGATGTTTTGAAAAAGAAAAAATATCTGGCGGAGATTTTATTGCTGAAATGTGTTGAGGGTGGCCTCATGAGTAAGTGATAAAAATGCACCATCCGCACCCCCTCTGCTAACTTCAGGGGAGAGGCAAACGTATGACTACTTCTAGTTTCCGCCAGTTTTCGCCAAAATTAAGCAATGTAGAGAAAAATTACTAAAGCATTATTTTATAGATGACGCATTTCTACAGAAAAATGTTTTATAAAATTTTTCCATTAGAGCAACGGTTTTCCTAAAAACTGTATTTTAAAAGAGCCATGTTTTCAAAAATATTATTAAGCAAGCGAGTCAATATAATGCAAAATATCTCCGCGCCGATAGATAAAAAGCTGTTTTACTCCGAGATAAACAATGGTAACATTAACAAAATATATTTTAATTTAAAGCTAAAGACTTCAGCTTTCATTTCCATGTATTTTTGAAGATTTTTGTTATTTCTTGTGGTATTGATGAACAAATAAAGTTTCTTTTGCACTATTCTTTAAACATTTCAAGATATTTGGTGGAAGGAATTATTTAAAAAATTTTCATTAAAGGATAGTATTTCTTATTAGTTATTTTTCAAAGTTAGATCAAAAGAAATTGATTATACGTTATGGTATAATAAGAACCATGATTTGAAATTTCTTCATTTTTTGTTAATTTTTAAATTAACAGAAATTTGGTTTTAAAATGCTGTCAAATCGTTATTATTAAACAGATTGAAGAAAATAAACACTCATTTTGAAGTAAAATATGTCTACTTTTTGATAAACTAATTGCAATTTACTCATCGTCTCAGATTTTCTTTATGTATTGTATACTGTTGATAACAAGCAAAATTGGTGATTTTTCTTAAAATGACTTGGTAAATTTAAATCAGTGTACATTTTTCAATAATTTCGTGTGCAAATAAAACGTAATAACTTATGTATTTAATCTATGAAAACTAAAATATGTTTTGATTTACTGGGGCTAAAGGACCAGCTGTTGAATTCTGTTAAAAAATTACACATTATCCAAAGCTGTGGAGATATTTTAATAGCATCAGGAAACTGTTCTCAAAATCGATTTATTGTGCCTTTTAGGGATGTATAACGCCTTCAAAATAGTTAATTGCTTATACGAGCACATTATATACAGTGTGTTTGATTTTTTGTGTCACAGTAGTTATGTCGGCTATGGTATGAGTTGTAAAAAAATTTTATATATGGAAGTCGTTAGATGGATTATTTTCAATAATTTCTGAAAATCAGAAAACAATTGAGTGTCGAATATTCTAGATATTGCAAATACGTTCAAAAATGTAAATGGGACGTGCTCAGTATTACTCAATATTTTAAAATTATTAGAGCGAATTGCATACAAACAAAATATGAAGTTATTTTGGGACCCGAAGATTTTTTCAGACTGAGCAGGGCAGATTTCCAAAACATTAAAATGTAATTCCAAAAATTTTCGTCTATATCGTCGAATTAACTCAATCAGGGGAGGGGACATACTGATTGCTTAAAACTTTTAAAAGACAGAATTAGAACATCGCGGGATCCTTTCGGAAACCGGACCGTATACCAAACACGTCTATGAACCGGAGGTTACCCGATATAGTTAACTGCGCCGGTCTACGACCGAAGCACCATGTACTTTAACAACACTTTCATTTAATGATTTCAGTTAATTTCACTTAATATTTCAGAATTAAAATGTTTAGAGACATTAGAACTAATAAATGTATTGTTTAAACCTGAAAATTTGTCCTCAATATTTTTATAATCATTTATTAATCATTATAAATAGATTACACGCTAAAAAATTTAAAGGAACACAAAACAGTTTTTGGTGAGGAGGGGGGGGGGGCATTTGTTCTACGGCAATTGATGATAATTTGTATACTTATTGTTAAATTAACATAATGCAGTTAATGTTTAAAAAATCGCTCCCCCCCTCATATCTACGCCACTGGGACAGTACCAAAAGAAGAGAGGCAGTGTTATTTTACATTATTTATACCGATTATGCATTAGGATACAAACAGGTCAACGTGAGAATGTCTTGTATGTTATAAACCAATTGTAGATAATATATTCTATTTTTGCGGTCTTGTAGCGTTGCTGCTATCATATTTGGAGAAAACCCAAAAGAAAGCTTTCTTGTTAAAAATTTCATCTACATTATTTTTTAACTAAGGTATTTTGACGTATATAGCTTAACTTTGGAGCAAACTTGCAGAAACTAGAATTAGTCATACGTTTGCCTCCCCCCTGAGGTAAGCAGAGGGGGTGCGGGTGGTGCATTTTTATCACATACTCCGGAGGTCACCCCTAATGTATTTCAGGAATAAAATCGCTGCCAGATATTTTTTCTTTTTCACTATCGTTTATGATGTTTATTTTACTAGGCTAAAAAGCTCATGTATTTTAAATAGCTGAATTTCATGGCTTTTGATTTTGAGTAGGTATAAGCAAAAAATGATCAACTTCATTTAACTTGCAACAAACTTATTATAAGCAGAATATTAAATTGGCAAATGTTTATTATAAACCTCATCAAAGTTTACTTTATAAGCCCATTTTGTTTTAACAGGTTTGATAAAAGGTTAATCTTGTCGAGGAAGAATGCATTATTAAATATTTTCTTTGAACTTTCTAAACTATGAAATAATGTAATAAAGCAACAACACCAGTAGCTAAATCGTTTAACTAGAATTGTCAAGGGAGAATTTGTCGGTGCAGAAATAGAAAATGCGCACGCGTTGCACATCAGACTTTCATTTATTTATTAACGTTTTCGCACGAATTCTTTGGGAGATGGTTATTAAAGAGCTAAACCTTTTGAAAATTTTGATGCTTCTTCCAGAAAACCCATATCAAAGTCAGCTTAAGTTTAAATTTTAATAACTCTCTTAAGAGCATACGTTTGACGCTAGCGTCAAACGCAGATTAACAGGTACTGAATAGAATACCTAAATGCCACGTTTTTCTGTAATGTTTTATATCGTTCCCACTCTGGTAAACTCGCGAATTTGCAAATTTAACGGAATTGAGTTAAATAGTGGATTTGAATGGTAGATGACCAATACACATAATAGTGAAGTTTTGGATTTGTCTCTCATTCCGTTACTTTTCTCCAAACCCAAAATTGTAGATAGTGAGTGACTCATTCCTAATATTCCAGAGAACAATGTACTTTACTAGAATTTAAACAAATCCTGGTAGTGGAAATGGATCCGAGTACGATCGATTGTTCATAATGCTGTACCGAAAAATCTCGATGTAAACCTTTATAGATTTGTGGTATTTTGGTATAGATACATACAATCATTTTAAACTCAAACTGCATAAAGCTTGGTTTTTGATAAATACTACAATAAACTCGCGAATTTCATGAGCTAAATCTTTCAAAAACATTTTTGTTCTTAGTTATTAAATAACGCATAGAATTCATCTTTTTTTTTATTTGATAGAATAATAATTATTCAGGAATAGAAAGCTGTTTTTAAATTCAAAAAAATATCTTCTATTGTGGCACAAATAATTCTTTTTATAACAATGAATGTACAAAATTTGTCAAGTTCCGACTTACAGCACCCATAACTTTTTTTTCACGATGTGGATTTTGGATTTTATGCCCAGTTATGTAAATTGATGCCTTTAGGACATTTGATCTCGTACAACATGTAATTTGTACATTTGTAATTGAGGATCGTTTTTTCAAAACTAGCTTTGTCTCAAAAATGTTCAAGAAACGGTTTTTATTATTTTATAAATTTGGAATTAAAAAAATATGGATTAAAATTAACTTAAAACAATCGCTTGTCTAATGTGTTTTACAGTTATAAATTTGAAAAATATTTTTTTGCCAAAGGACTCCGCACAATTCTTATGGGAAATGGCCCTCGGTGAATTTTCCTAAAAATTTAGTATATTATAGTATTTGACCTACTGAACAAAAGTCTCCATGGCCACGAAGCCCTAAACCTAATATTGTTCGTGTTGTGGAATGTGGAGGCTTAAACTACTGATAATCTTGTCACACACAAAAGTATAAGAAATGGCCCTCGGTGAATTTTCATAAAAATTTAGTATGTTGTGGTGTTTGACCTACTGAACAAAAGTCTCCATGGCCACAAAGCCCTAAACCTAATATTTTTCGTGTTGCGGAGGCTTCAAGTGCTGAATAATGTTGTCACACACAACTGTGATTTTTTGAATTTTATTTTAAAAATGCAAGTTCGGTTGCCTCGCTGTTTTACAATAGTATATTACTTGGTATATTACAGTACATGTGTCACAAGATAGCATTTTGACGCACGAAGGCAAATTTTGCCAGACCGACTGAAAGGAGGTCTGCAAATGTCTGAGTGCGGCAAAAGCCCTTGTAGTCTAATCAAACTACGATTTGACCTCGGATAAATTAGCAGAAGGCTGAATTTTTGTATGGGCCTTGATATTGTCCTTTTAAACAATGTCTCAAAAGTCCCCATCGATCCGAGTGGAGCTAAAAATTTTATAGGGGGGTGAAGGTAAGAAAATACAGTTTTTGTCAATTAACTCGTAAACTATCGATTTTTCGATATAAATAGTGATTACCAAAATTGTAGATCACAAAATTTGCTACAGGAAATGTTCATTACTATTACACAGTGTCCTAAGTGTGCTGCACATTGTATTACTTAAAAAGAAGATAACCTCTAATGCTTAATTGATTCGTATCTTCCAAGGTATCCAGTTTAGGGATAGTAAACCCCAACACAATTTGAAACATTATTAAATTCTTTATTACTCTACGCAAAAATATACAGAGTGTTCCATTTAAGAAATCAAGTTTTCGTCACTTGAAAATGACCAAGTATCTCCCTCTAAAAAAAACACCCTGTAAAATAAAATCAATTTCTTGTGATGGGAAAGCATAAAGGACAGTCTTAACTATGTCTCCAGCAAAAATCTTTTCTTAACTTGTAAAAACAACCACTCTGGGATTTTTTTAAGCAACTATCCTGCATTTATAAAATAATAGTAGTCAAATTTGGATTGGTATGTTCGTCTACGGAAAAATTTCCAGAAAGCTGGATTTTTGTGTGAACCTCGATATTGTCGTTTTAAACAATGTCTCAAAAGTCCCCATCGATCCGAGTGCAGCTAAAAATTTTGTAGGAGGGTGAAAGTAAGAAAATGCAGATTTCAAGAATATCTCGCAAACTATTGATTTTAATATTTAGAAAACTTTTTAAAAATAATAATAATATCCTTTTTATAAGAAATTTTATAAACTACAAATTTGATAATAGCTACTTTGGCTAAAAAATCAATAGTTTACGAGATATTCTTGAAATCTGCATTTTCTTACTTTCACCCTCCTACAAAATTTTTAGCTGCACTCGGATCGATGGGGACTTTTGAGACATTGTTTAAAACGACAATATCGAGGTTCACACAAAAATCCAGCTTTCTGGAAATTTTTCCGTAGACGAACATACCAATCCAAATTTGACTACTATTATTTTATAAATGCAGGATAGTTGCTTAAAAAAATCCCAGAGTGGTTGTTTTTACAAGTTAAGAAAAGATTTTTGCTGGAGACATAGTTAAGACTGTCCTTTATGCTTTCCCATCACAAGAAATTGATTTTATTTTACAGGGTGTTTTTTTTAGAGGGAGAAACTTGGTCATTTTCAAGTGACGAAAACTTGATTTCTTAAATGGAACACTCTGTATATTTTTGCGTAGAGTAATAAAGAATTTAATTATGTTTCAAATTGTGTTGGAGTTTACTATCCCTAAACTGGATACCTTGGAAGATACGAATCAATTAAGCATTAGAGGTTATCTTCTTTTTAAGTAATACAATGTGCAGCAAACTTAGGACACTGAGTAATAGTAATGAACATTTCCTGTAGCAAATTTTGTGATCTACAATTTTGGTAATCGCTATTTATATCGAAAAATCGATAGTTTACGAGTTAATTGGCAAAAACTGTATTTTCTTACGTTCACCCCCCTATAAAATTTTTAGCTCCACTCGGATCGATGGGGACTTTTGAGACATTGTTTAAAAGGACAATATCAAGGCCCATACAAAAATTCAGCCTTCTGCTAATTTTTCCGAGGTTTCGCTGTAATTGTGTTTAGTTTGACTGGATTATTGTGACACAAGTGCTTTATACTATTTTTTCTATTTTGCAATGATTTGCTTTAAAAGATTATTCTTAATAAATTTTGTTAGAGAATTTTATTACTTCTTTCATTTACGTTGGCTATACTGACAGACTTGACGTTTTAAATAGGTTTTACCTTATGAGATGGCGCTATAAATATTTGTCTTCACAAATTTAAAAATTTGATTTCAAATATTTTTATTTTTAATAATTAATATGCAGAAATTACATTATTCCTTCTGTATTTATAATTTAACAAGCATCTTTGTATTTATTTTTTTTAAATCAATATGACTTTTTTATAAAAAAATATTTTCAATTTTAAGTAAATGTCAAGTGTGTATGTGCCAAGCAAAGAAACAACTGAGCATAAATTATTCGCAAAGTTCGCTTGTAATAATTACACCTGTAATTATTGAACGTTTTTTGTATTAATTGTGAATTTATTAAAAATTAAGAAATTAAAAATATGGGTGACACTCCACCACATATCAGAAGCTTGGCAAAAAAAGCAACAGAAAATTTAATGCCATTTAAATCCCGTGAAAGATATGAAAAAGAATTTCAGAATTTTAAAACTTGGTGCGAGCAAAATTCGGTTTCCCTAATTAGGTACTGAAAATGTTGTATTGGCTTATTATGAAAATATGAGTAAGTCTAAGAAATCTTCAACAATGTGGTCCAGCTACTCTATGATACGAACATGTCTCAACATTAAAAATAATATCGACATATCTAAGTTTCATAAACTGCTGGCCTTTTTAAAAAGAAAATCCCAAAATTACATGCCAAAGAAATCAAAAATATTGGAAATTGACCATATTCATCAGTTTATTAATAAAGCCGATGATGATCGCTACCTTGCTATGAAGGTGTGTAGAAAATCTTTGTTTACTAATTTAGATACAGTAAAATCAAACAAATAAAGTACCTACGTAATAGATATGTCTTAAAAGTAACATTTTTCAGATTGCCTTAATTATGGGCTACTCTGGAGCGTGCAGGCGAGAGGAGCTCAAATTAATGACTATCGATGACATAAAGTTCCAACCGAGCGTCATTGGTAAACATTCCCACGACAAAAAATAATGTAGCACGAATGTTTGCCATTACGGAGATACTATGGATTAATTTGATAAACAAATATTATGCACTTCGACCTTGTCATACATCGCACCGCCGCTTTTTCCTAACTTATAGTAAGGGGCGATGCAATACGTTGCCAATAGGTATAAACAAAATTGGGCAAATACCTAAGCATATTGCCATATTTTTAAAGTTAGATAGTCCTGAACTATACACTGGACATTGCTTCAGACGTACGTCTGCCACCCACCTGGCAAATAATGGTGCTGATTTCTTAACAGTGAAAAAACATGGTGGGTGGAAGTCTTCGGCTGTTGCTGAAGGTTACGTCGACCAAGCAATTAATAAAAAAATTGAGGTGTCACATATTCTTGGTAAAACTACCAAAGAAGCTTCTACTTCTGTATCGCATATTCTTGGTCAAACTACCAATGAAGCTTCTACTTCTAAATCGTCCAGTTCAACTCTAGTTCATAATGTTGTGTCAACAGAAACGGTTCCTGGAGTGTCTATTTCAGGAAATAATTGTAATGTTACTTTACACGTATATAATAATTGTAAAATTAACAAATAAAAACGATGTTTTGGTTACATTTTATAGTTTTTCATACACAATTGACTTGATTACATGATTAGGTTTTAAAGTCGTGTTGGTGGAGAATTTTATTAGTTAAATTTTTATTTGACTATACTGACAGTTGACGTTTATTGACATTTTGATAATTAATTTAAATACCAATTTCGAACTAAAAAAAACTAGAAACAGTACTTAAAAGTAGAACATTACAGCATCGTTTTGGACGGTTTTCGATGCTGTAATGAGTATATTGTAAACGCAAAATAGAAAATATTTATTTACAATACCATGATTGCGATTCAAACATACTCTTGTGCCATTTTCGAAATATAGGTTTGGAAGATCATTATCTTCACGCCTTTTTATTGCAATATCCAGCCTATTATCAATGTCGCTTATTCCAGGCTTTCTTACTAAAACCTCCAACATTACAAAGATAACAATTGTATCAAACTTTTCCAGCCATAATTAAATCCAACCACAGTTGTGTGTGACAACATTATTCAGCACTTGAAGCCTCCGCAACACGAAAAATATTGGATTTAGGGCTTTGTGGCTATGGAGACTTTTGTTCAGTAGGTCAAACACCATAACGTACTAAATTTTTAGGAAAATTCACCGAGGGCCATTTCTTATAAGAATTGTGTGAATGTGATCGTTATGTATAAAATTCAAAAAATCACAATGTGTGTGACAAGATTATCAGTACTTTAAGTCTCCACAACACGAACACTATTAGGTTTAGGGCTTTGTGGCCATGGAGACTTTTGTTCGGTAGGTCAAATACTACAACATACTAAATTTTTAGGAAAATTCACCGAGGGCCATTTCCCATAAGAATTGTGCGGGGTCCTTTGGCAAAATGAAATGAAAGAAAATTATCGTTTTTGCAAAACTCGCTTTATTCACTCATATCGATCTTTTATGACTTTCGGTCGAGTATTTCCGATCGTGTTTTCTCCAAACTTTCTTCAAATTACTCCCTACCCTCTTCAGGATAATTAATAGATTCTTTTGAGACGATAAACGTGAAATTCGCCCCCTCCATACTATTAAAATAAAGCTAGTTTTTTAAAAATGGTGTCTTTGTATAAAGCGAGTTTTGGAGACTTCTTATTCATTTTCCAAGGAAATGAAGAAAATTTTGTAAAATATTATTGCAAATCCTGATAGCCCGTAACAGAATTATATCGATATGATATAAAGCTCAATTTTGTTAAAATTCGACAAAGCGAGTTTTGAAAAACTGTCTTTAATTAACTACAGTACACTAGCAAATGTGCATTTTAGGTCGTTAAAACTAAAAATTTTCAAATTTCTTAAGAGTATCTTGAAGTAGCACATTATATTCAAAAATATCATTGAAACAAAATAAAATTAATTTTACAGAAACCAATGAATTTTAGTTTTTAGTTTTTTTTTGTAAAATCTCCTGTAAAATCGCGATTTTGCAGATTCTCGAGTTTACCAGAGTGGCCATATGTAGGTTAGGTATGTAAACCATAAACCTAAACTGTACCATTTTTCAAATATTTTTTTTTACATATTTGGATTTCTGGCAAAATGTAGATATTAAATTTATAAGAATATGCAGGAGAGGGTGTTCTATTTGAAAAATTAAAAAAATTTACTTTGGAACACCCTGTATATTTTTACAAATTTAGTATCTACAATTTATCAGAAATCATTTATAAATATGTAAAAATATATAGGGTGTCTCATTTAAATATATAAAAAAAAAATCACATTTCGCAAAAAGTAAACACTCTGTATAGTATTACGCTTTTTGGAAAAGTTTACGGAGCGGCGTATTTTGTAAGTCGACTTTTATCAATAGTCGGTGGTACAAATAGATTTCAAAAATTACCAAAGTGACAATATCTCAAGAACGGTTAGTCATATACACATAAATCTATGAATTTTTGAATTTAAACGGTACGGGAAATCCGAATATGCAAAGATTAATAGGGTGTTATATTTAAAATAACAAAGTTATGTTAAGTATTTCTTAAACGAAACACCCTGTACATTTCAAAATATTTTTACATTATAGAGCATGTCGTCAATAGCAACTTATATCTAAACAGTTTTCTTCTAAAATTAACATAGCTGGATTTGACTTAATAGACCCATCGTTCAGACTCACTCTGCACACTAAATTTTTCAAAATGCAGCTGTTAACACTTTCTTTCAAAGCGTTTTTTAAAGCCAGCACCTAAAGAATTACAAACGCAATCTAACTGTTCCACATGTTCCTGAATTTTATTGAACAAATTCACTAAATGTCAATTCGCCATGGTTTAAACGATTCGATATCTGCTTCTGTAGAACGAATTGGTCAGGTCGACAGACCGGCAATTGAAGACGGGGCCAAAGAGTTTGGGCGCCTATATTTAATGAGTAAGCACTTTTAAATTTACCATCTAGTAATAAGCCTAACCTAATCTACCCTAATTTAATCTACACTAACCTAAGCTACTCTAACCTAACCTAACCTAACCTGATTCACTCTAACCTAACATTTTTAAAAGAAGGTAGAAGAAAAAAGTTTACTTAAAAACCCTTCTTTGAGAAACCGTCGGCCCGTGGTTTAGGGATTTAAAGACCGTCGTCGACCTTCGGAATTGAATAAATAGCCGCTACTCTAACAGGAAAGAGCATTCCAGGTAATCGTATGTGAAGGAAATGGTTGTCTAAATATAGCGATTTCCGGTCAATTTCTCCAATAGAAATGATTGCTTATACTCTCACTTAAAAGGAAAGATCGTCACAGCCAATGATAATATAAACGCGATAGAATGAATGAGTCATCCATAGTTTAACAAAATGGCATTTTCGTCGCATTTTCTCTTATATGCAACGGTTGCTAAGCTCCTTCCCGATTCTTTATATTCTAAGGCCTTCGGCTTTACTCTAACTCAACCTAAGCTAGCCTAAATTAACGTAAGCTAGCGTAATTTAACGTAACGTAACCTATAATAACATCTCAGCTTTAGCTCTTCGTACTGCACCTTAAAATCTTACCTCTAGTGAGACAGTGTTAAGCCTTAAATTGTAAGCGATCACATCACCCACCGACGCTCCGAGCCGACATAAAACCTTTACCTTAAACTTAAAAAGTAGGTAAGAATTCCAAACTACCACATCGTACCAGGCGGTGTGTTGTCTTTAGTAAATTTTCACCTCTCCCTCAAAAAAACCTAACTTAACTATTTTTTTCTTTTGAGAGAAGGGAAAATTTTCACTCACCAACATTTTTTGACAGCGGCAGCTCTATTCAAGCAGTTGTGGACATTTGTCGGATATTTTGTTCCGTCTATCTTGAGTCTTGCAGTTAAGTGTTGGTCTTGAACTTCTTCTACATGCAATACAGAAACTTAACTTGAGCTAGTGGAAAACCTAAGTTTGGAGCTGAATATTTTAAGATGAAGCGTAACTTTTTCAGCTCTAAAATGTACGAACTAGTGTGAACACTGCTTTAAATTTTTGTTTCGTTTAAATTTCAAGAACGGATTTTATTCTTTTTTTCTTTAACACCATCATTACCGCTACAAAATTGTAAATTTAATGTTATTAAACCCATTTTTAAAGTGATTTCAAAAATGAAAATATATAGCTTTGTGAACGTTCACCTTCATTTTTGTATTTTTCTCATTCGAAGCTTTAACTAGAGTCGTTTATGTAAAGCTTAGATTTGCACGTGTATGGAATAAGAAATGTCTCGGATGACACACATCGGCATTGCGGTTTACCTATGCGGGGTCATAGATTTATATTCCCACCCACGTAGATGACGTGTTTGCAATTACGATACCTAGTTTTGATCGTGTACAAAATTGCATCTTTGGCAAAAGTTTGCCATTGCGAAAAAATAAAAAAATCGAGTTGTGTGGAAAACGGTTAAATTAAGGTGGCGATTCCCTGCATGTTAGAAATATTGCTAAAATTGCTACACGGTAGAGCTTGAGTAGCAAAAACTAATGAACCAACAAAAAAATGATCTAATTAAAAATGAAGTAAGAGTTAATTCCACTCTTACAAAGAAATATGCATTAGTTTTAGTGATGTAAAATTTTGTAAGCGTTTTCTGCAGCGGTTGAGTCTCCCCGAGTCTGATTTGAAATTTTCTGCTTTAATTCGAAACTATTAAAAATTATAAATTTCAAAGTGCTCTCTTTTAAAATTAATAAACCAAAGGTGGTTTGCACTATTATTTAATGATAGATAATCCCACAAGAATTATTCACTTTGATCCATTTTTAACGATAAAGAAACATTTTAAGTAAAAATGTGATTTTTACAGCGGAATGACATCTTTAAACTCATATTACAGCAGTCAGAAGCAATGTGTACAAATAATGAATTAGTAAATCTGAAAGCTTACGCTTTCTTCTTTAAGATGAATTTTTAATTTTGTTCGTATGTTTATTACTTTCCGATACCTTAAGGTATTAAAGGAAAGTATTGTAATGGGGTAAAAAAAATTTTTTGAGATAACACCGGATATATGTATTTTGAGGTCCCCCGAGTCGATCTAGACCATTTTTAGAAAAAAGTCTGTGTATGTGTATGTATGTGTGGATGTAGTTCCCCACGAAATCTCTGAAACGGCCGAACCGATTGACTTGAAATTTGGTATAGGGTCTTATCAGATAACGACGGAGTGCAGAAAGGAGTTTGTTCAAAATCGGTCCGCTAGGGGGCGTGCAATTAAGGAAATTTTGTGTTTTTTAAATGGAACTATATAATTTTTTTTAAATCATCCGATAGAGAACTTTTTTTTTTATTCAATGATATAAAATTATTTTGTTTTTGAAAGAGTTTTTACGCAATTAAATATCTAATAATATTTGGCAGCTGACGTTTCTGACAATTGTCAAAAAATTTGACAGTTGTCAAAAAATTTTGACTTTTATTTATTTTTAATCAGTGATTATAAAAATGTTCAGTATTCTTTTGTTTTCTAACTGTTTTGGTCTTAAAATAATCAACTCAATCGGAAAGTCTTGTGTTGACACAACAGATATTTTTTGAGAGAGCTTTGAGACTTTTTAGGAAGGAGCGTTTATGACATTTCTAAATATTGAAGCTTCACGCGCACGAGTTGATTCCCAAAATCAGAGCGCAGTTTCATTCCGTTTTCTACTAAAACTATTCATCCTACGAAAAAAGTCATAAGAGCTTTTCTTCTCTAAATATCCTCTTCTTTAAAAAATAATTTAACTTTTTTTTCATACGATCAAGATTTCCCGAGATTAACTTTTAAATCTTCGACCTCAATTTTTTCACTGAAGCGTCCACTAAAAATTATTAAACATTTTTGATTTTTTAAGAATGGGCTTTCAAAAAGACCATGCACCGATGTTTACCCGTTCTACTATTTTTCCGAGCTTGTAGTTCGTTTTCGTCTGTAGAAACTGAATTATATCGTTTGTAAAGTAAAATGAACTGGTAAATGTGGATAAGGGATAGTACCTATTGTGTGCCATATTTGCATTTTAATTAGTAATCTCTATTTAATCGGCTTCACGTTTTGTTATACCCATTAGCTTAAGTTCTCATCGAATAACATACGATATTTAAGTAGAAACTGTCCTGTTTCTACAGAGTTAAATGTGAAATATTATTTTTGAACTCTATATTTTTTAATATTTTTAAAACTTCCTAAAATTAGCTAATAGCAGCGTAGAACTAAATTTTTTAAGAAAAAGCGTAGAGATAGCAATTTTTTTACACGAATCGCTTTATTTTGAGACCTAAATTATACAAGAGATTTTTCCAAATTAAAGGCGTGCGGGAACAGGGTCAAAATTGCCTTGAAATTGACTTGTATTGTTGGATGCCTACTTTAATGCAATAATAAATCACTATAGTCCAGTTTATCTAAAGAAGCGTTTTTGACACTTAACGGATGAAATCTAAAGTTAGTCAGAAATGTGAAGAGACAATGCAGATAGGGACTATTTTAATTTGGCATTCCTGTACAGACTTGTCTAATTACAATTTAATTTGTTTGAAATTCTTTTAGCTTGATTTGTTGATATATGACAACACTGGGCTGTTATTATGAAACTTCAAAAATGCATATTTAGATAAATTGGGTTATAAAACGGTCATCAAGACTCACCCCTCTGCAAAAATTCGTCACTGTCGTCTGTCCATATTCACCTGGCAATGACCAAAGCTTATTTCTAGGAATAGCTCATTTACAGCGAGGCAATTTGTTTTGAACCTCAAATGATAAGATTCTAAGTTTTCTCGAAACGCCTTTAAATTTTTCAATCAATTGTTTGACTCGTAGGCTTTGGTTTTGATCCAAAACAATAGAAAACCACCAATCTTATAGCTCCGACTTACGTGAAGACTGCCTCTCAACAAGTCAAATCGCTCATTTTGAACAAAAGACCAAAAGAGGTGAAAATTTTTAAATGGATTTTCTCACAGTTTTGAATAAAAGTTGAAGAAAAAGCGCCTTCTCGTCAACATTGAGTTGAGACAGGTTATCCACAATTTCGATGGATTAAGAAAAAAAAGTCGCTCTTACAAAGTTTTTTCCAAAATCAGAAAAAATTTAGTTTATTTTATTCCAGTATTAAATTAAAAGCTCAACATCAGCATTAATACATAAAATTCAGTTTTTTTACTTTACCGACACATTGTAAGACCTAAATTTGGATCTTGGTAAAAGTTCCCTTTAGGTTTGCTCAGTCGGGAGTTAGAGGTAGGTTCGAGTTAAATTATTAAAAGACACACACTAAATAAAAAAATATATTTAATAACAAAAGAAAACACTAGGTATAATTAATAATTTACATAAACAAAATTGGTATTACTCATATAAATAAAAGAACAGTTTCTCTTCGGCTGAAAATAAAATTAACGGGGCCTATGATGACCAGCGGAGGCCTAGACTCCACACAGTCGGGGCTACACGGGTAAAAAGCGGAGGCTGGGACCTCAACAGCAATTCCTACGAACCACCACGAAGTAGCTACCACTAGGGGGGATTTAACAGGGCGACAAGCGGATGCATTAACCCACAACGGTTCTAGAAACCGAAGCGGAGCAGCTGCCGCTACATCGTACACTCAGCTAAGAGGGTCACAATGATAACACTAGGGACAAAGTTCGCTTGAAGAGCGTTCCGTACGCGGACCACACGAAGTTCAGACAAGAAGCTTCAGCGATTACCCAGGACGCGAGGTTGACACCACACTCAATGTTCACATACGACTCGATGTCGAAATACGACTCTATCATCTATTGTACGGCACTTCTACTTATAGCTTCAACATCCCACTCAAAGCGGGGGACCAATGGGAGTGCTTTGTTGAGTGGGAAACGTCGGCATCGCGCGTGCCAACGCAAGTTCAACGCAAATTCACGGTTAATTAATATTATTTTAAGTTTTACATTTGAAGAAAAAATGAAGTGTTTTATACAGAGTAAAAGTACTTTTTCTTGCTTGTCAGTAGTTCTAGTTTAGTAGCTCTACTGACTCGCCACTTTTACTCCAAGATTTATGCTTTTATTCCTAATAAAACTACGCATAGTTAATAATATACTACGCATAGGAGGTGATAGTGTTTTTGTTTTTATCATTTATTTATAAACAGTCATTCAAATTTTCCGTGATTTGTCAATTATTTTATTTTATTTTGAATTACAACAAAATTAGGTAAGCTATTTGAATGTTTTTTAACTAAATATTTTGAAATACCGAATGTACCCATGTGAAGAGGCTCTCAATAATGACGGAATGAATCTCGTTCTTTAGTTTAGGGGCCGTTTGGGGGTTACTGTCATAGACTTTTTTTTCAAGAATCCCCAAAGAAAGAAATTCTAAGAGACGAAATGCACGAATGAACATTTTTGAGCCTTTTCGGTTAGCTTTAACTGTTGCGTTATGAATGAAGAACCTTCGTCAAAATTCGCTGGACAGTGCTTCTGTATAGTTGCAGCTGTTGGTCACGATGTCTAAATAGAGGTTGACGCTCCAGCTTATGTTTGCTCAAATTTTTTGATTAAAACTTTAATTAATAGACAAAAAGGCCGATGATGTCGACATAATCAAGCTGTTTACAACAAGTTTTTGTAAAATTTTCCCAATTTTTATAAATAATTTTCACAATAAATAAGCGTTTCTCGTTCGAAGAGCGCAAGATCATTAAAACGGCAATGCTTCCTATTTACCTACAGTTATCAAATTTTAGCGCTGTATATTTGACAGAACAATAATGATGTGAATTTTAAATTTTAACCTCTTGCTGAAACCTTCTTTAGTACCTACCCATGTATTACCTAATAATATTTTTTACAGCTACCCTTAAAAACATGGATCCTGATGCTGGTCTTTCATCTACGCAACCAGCATTAGATAAATACGAAGAACAAATATTTTACCATATAATGGAAATGTTTCCTGCAGTTTGTCCAACTCATTTACGTGATATTTGTCGAGGAAAGACATTATCAGACATAGAGTTGATAACTTCTTCAATTTTGCAAGGTATGCCTACTTATTCCGAAAAAAAAATTATTTTGCTGAAATCGTCACTAAAGCAACAGAAATATAACTTTTCAGTGTACAGTCGGCCTCACAATTAATGGCCACCCTAGATGTAACCATCATAACACCCCATACTTAAATTGAGGAGTAACTTCGTTTTGCCAACAAGTAGTAAATCAACAACCTCCCCTTCTGTCCTTTTGTCGTTATTGGTTAATAATCACCCTGGCGTATAACCAGGGTGGCCAATAATTGTGAGGCTGACTGTACCTACTAGAGATTTTAATCTCTGAATAATAGTTCAATTTATTTCAAAATAACATTTTATATACTTGCATATTTTTCAGACGACAACTATCCAAAACGAAGAAAAACTGAAACTATCGAAGAGGAATTAGATTTTGAACAGAAACTGGAACTAATGAAACAATTTCTTCCCGACGCCGATCCCGATTATTTAGAAATGAAATTACTTGATAAACCGGACGATTTCAATTTGTTAATTAGCGATGCTATAGAATATCGAAATTATCCATCCATGAAAGAATACCTAAGGTAAGCAAATCTAAATACTTTGTAAGTTAGCAATTAATTTCACTAAGGGTATGATGCAGTTTAAGATTTTGCGCATGGGGTTGCTCTCGCTTAGGGATGGAAATTGTTGAAATGATAATTTCTATAAAATAAATGTCCCTTCGTGTTATTTACAAGAGCGATATACTTGAGGTGAAACTTTTTCTTGGCACACCCTGTATCTTTTAGAGACATCTTCTATAATAATTATTAATTTTGTAGAAAACAAAAAATTTTAAGCCAACAAAAACAATACACCACCGAGTTCAATGTTGAAAATTTTTTGAAAGTGATACCCGATCCAGCTACTCATTTTAAAGAGTTGACTTGTAAACTTTTACGTAGAACTGTCCATCAAACAATAGAGGCAGCAATAGCTGAACACTATTCTATTTGTTATTTGCGTAATCGTTATCTCCATGTCCCGCTGTTTACAATTAAACAAATTTATATGAGACATAAGAGTATTTTATTAACTTGTGAGGAATTGAACTGTGGAAAATATAAAAAAGCCTATCGAAAAATTGTTGCAATGCCAATGACTTTAATTCAAGACATACCTTTGCTGCAAGAGGTAATTAAATAAAAAATTAAATCAAATAATATAATTCTATGGGTTACAGATAGCGTATAGCGAACATTATGAAGAAATAACAGCATTCATTACACAGCAAAGGTTAGAAAAAATTCAATATAGACGCTTGTGTGAAGAAAGAGGTTTAATGGAAACCTGTGGATGTTGCTATGACAACGAAATTGTGCCAACTGAAATTTATTGTTGTGAGTCAGGTTGTAAGTTCTGCAAAAACTGTATTAAGCAAAGCTCAGAAGTAGCTTTTGCAGAAGGTAAACTGAGTTTTAATTGTTTGAGTAACTGCAACTCTCATTTCAGTTTACGAACTTTACAGGTAATATTTAACTTTTTCTTATTACAGCGTAATATTGTCACTGGTATTTTCAGAATGTTCTTGAGCCAAAATTATTTTCACAAATTGCTTCGCTAAAACAAATGGAAGAAGTTAAATCGGCAGGAATTGAAGATTTGGAATGTTGTCCATTTTGTAATTTTGCAGCCATACCAGCTGAAGAAGATACGATCTTTAAGTGTTTTAATCCGGTTTGTATGAAAGAAACGTGTCGCCTATGTAAAGAACCGTCGCACATACCTTTCCGTTGCGAAGAAGTGGAGAAAGATCAAGATATTCAAGTTAGGACGTATGTTGAAAATAAAATGACCGAAGCGTTGTTGAGGTAAGCAGATTATTAGTTTAAGTCACTGAAGTGTTGAAAAATATCTTCAATTTTAGACAATGCTGGAAGTGTGGCATGAAGTTTATTAAAACGGATGGATGCAACAAAATGACATGTTCGTGTGGTGCGAAAATGTGTTATGTATGTCGAAAACCTGTAAAAGATTATACACACTTCAATGGTCTCGGAGGAGATCGTTTCGATTTGTACGCAATTTTGTAATAAATTAATTTACTATTTAAAAATTTGTTTTTCGTTTTAGATGTCCCTTATTTAGTGATACTCTGGAATTACATAAAACTGATGTTATGGAAGGTGGAGAATTGGCAAAACAAGAGATCATTTCAACAAATCAAATACAAAATTTAAAAGTGGATCCAACTGCGGATATTGAAAAACATTACCGCGGCTTAAAAAGAAAGAAATGAAGAAGCGAAAGAAGAAATAATTTACATTTCTACCTACATATTTATACGGTGTCTATTTTCTAAAAATTAATAAGTTTTATTCCATTAAATTATTTTATTAAGGTCTCGCCTTAAGAATATAGCTCATTAGAGAACAACGCAGTCTCTTATGTGATATGTGCACGTCTAGCGTTCTCCTCTGATTGAACGAGCTATACCTAAATGTTAAAATGTCAAAGTGTCGTAAAGTTTGCGAAAAAATCTTTATGTAATCTACTCTTCATTTGATCACTGAGACAACTTCCTAGATTTGTGGTATCCTGGTAAAGAACGAAATTATTTCGACTTGGCCGGGCGGATCCAATGTGTCAGAACAAAAATGTGTCTGGTCGTATATTTCGTTGCATTAATTTTAGTGATAAAGAGCGAGAAAGTGATTCCTCCCTTCAAGATTTTAATGACGCCCGGCCAAGTCGAAATAATTTCGTTCTATACCAGGATACCACAAAAATAGGAAGTTGTAGCTGGTATGGCTGCAAAATTACAAAATGGACAACATTCCAAATCTTCAATTCCTGCCGATTTAACTTCTTCCATTTGTTTTAGCGAAGCAATTTGTGAAAATAATTTTGGTTCAAGAACATTCTGAAAATATCAGTAACGAACGATCTCCTCCGAGAGCATTGAAGTGTTTATAATCTTTTACAGGTTTTCGACATACATAACACATTTTCGCACCACTAGTAGCGTCGAACTAAATTTTTAAAGAAAATGCGGAAGGATAGCAATTTTTTTTCACGAATTGCTTTATGTTGAAACGCTAATTATGGGAGAGATTTTTCCAGATCAGAGGCGTGCAGGAACAGGGTCAAAATCGCCTTTGTTTGTTGCAAAACTGCTAGTTTTGACAATATCTTTGATCACATTGAAAATAGCAAAAGAAAATTTGGCCACTTACTTTTTTCTTAAATTAAATTTGAAAATATGGTTTCTATTTTTTTCTGCATAAACGAACTATCCGTTTGGGTTCGGACCGGTCTCATTCTCTTTGTAATTTTATACGTTAAAAATTACGTAAGATGTAAGATGCATTCTTTTGCTATTTTCAATGTGATCAAAGATATTGTCAAAACTAGCAGTTTTGCAACAAACAAAGGCGATTTTGACCCTGTTCCCGCACGCCTCTGATCTGGAAAAATCTCTCCCATAATTAGCGTTCCAACATAAAGCGATTCGTGAAGAAAAATTGCTATCCCTCCGCTTTATCTAAAAGCGCTAGTTTTTTGTTTAATTCGACTCTGCTACACACGAACATGTCATTTTGTTGTATCCATCCGTTTTAATAAACTTCATGCCACACTTCCAGCATTCTCTATAATTGAAAATATAACACTTATAGGTACTAATAATCTTGTGACTTCAACTAATAATCTGCTTACCTCAACAACGCTTCGGTAATTTTATTTTCAACATACGACTTAACTTGAATATCTGGGTCTTTCTCCACTTCTTCGCAACGGAAAGGTATGTGCGCCGGTTCTTTACATAGGCGACACGGTTTCATACAAACCGGATTAAAACACCTAAAGATCGTATCTTCTTCAGCTGGTATGGCTGCAAAATTACAAAATGGACAACATTTCAAATCTTCAATTCCTGCCGATTTAACTTCTTCCATTTGTTTTAGCGAAGCAATTTGTGAAAATAATTTTGGTTCAAGAACATTCTGAAAATACCAGTAACAATATTACGCTGTAATAAGAAAAAGTTAAATATTACCTGTAAAGTTCGTAAACTGATATGAGAGTTGCAGTTACTCCAATAATTAAAACTCAGTTTACCTTCTGCAAAAGTTACTTCTGAGCTTTGCTTAATACAGTTTTTGCAGAACTTACAACCTGACTCACAACAATAAATTTCAGTTGGCATAATTTCGTTGTCATAGCAATATCCACAATTTCTTCACACAAGCGTCTATATATAATTTTTTGCACAATCGTGTTCTATTCTGTACTTACCAACAATGTTTATACTAATAGAAAGTTGATTTTACCAAACCATTGTATGTGTCCATAGAAACAATAAAATAATGATTTCGAAATATTTAACCAAAAGCACAAGGGTGGTAAGTGAAACAGATGTTTGAGCTATTTGTTATTTTTATTCTTGTTACTGGGACAACATTGTTCTCCAGCGGTTACTCTTTTGAATAAATTTTAAAATTATAAAAATTATTTACAACTGTCAACTAGTGTCAGTTTACAAAATGAATTTATTATTAGTTATTTTTCACGATTGTGCAAAAAATAGTATGCAATACTTGGATCGTTAAGTGCTTTTCTTAACAAATCTCGAAAATTAGAAAAACTCGACCCTACGGGTCTCGTTTTGCTAACATTTTCTGGATTTGTTAACTATGCACTTACCGACCATGTATTGCAATGTACTATTTTCTAACCTTTGCTATGTAATGAATGCTGTTATTTCTTTATAATGTTCGCTATACGCTATCTGTAACCCATAGAATTATATTATTTGATTTAATTTTTTATTTAATTACCTCTTGCAGCAAAGGTATGTCTTGAGTTAAAGTCATTGGCATTGCAACAATTTTTCGAGCGGCTTTTCTATATTTTCCACAGTTCAATTTCTCACAAGTTAATAAAATACTCGTATGTCTCATATAAATTTGTTTAATTGTAAACAGTGGAACATGGAGATAACGATTACGCAAATAACAAATAGAATAGTGTTCAGCTTCCTTTATAGTTTGATGGACAGTTCTACGTAAAGGTTTACAAGTCAACTCTTTAAAATGAGTAGCTGGATCGGGTATCACTTTCAAAAAATTTTCAATATTGAACTCGGTGGTGTATTGTTTTTGTTGGCTTAAAATTTTTTGTTTTCTACAAAATTAATAATTATTATAGAAGATGTCTCTAAAAGATACAGGGTGTGCCAAGAAAAAGTTTCGCCTCAAGTATATCGCTTTTGTAAATAACACGAAGGGACATTTATTTTATAGAAATTATCATTTCAACAATTTCCATCCCTAAGCGAGAGCAACCCCATGCCCAAAATCTTAAACGGCATCATACCCTTAGTGAAATTAATTGCTAACTTACAAAGTATTTAGATTTGCTTACCTTAGGTATTCTTTCATGGATGGATAATCTCGATATTCTATAGCATCGCTAATTAACAAATTGAAATCGTCCGGTTTATCAAGTAACTTCATTTCTAAATAATCGGGATCGATGTCGGGAAGAAATTGTTTCATTAATTCCAATTTCTGTTTAAAATCTAATTCCAACTTCCTAGATTTGTGGTATCCTGGTATAGAATGAAATTATTTCGACTTGGCCGGGGGGATCCAATATGTGTCAGAACAAAAATGTGTCCGGTCGTATATTTCGTCGCATCAATTGTAGTGATAAAGAGAGAGAAAGTGATTCCTCCCTTCAAAGGTACTACGCAAGATTTTAATGACGTCCGGCCAAGTCGAAATAATTTCGTTATACCTACCTGTTCTTTGGCTATAGCCAGTACGTCGATACAACTTCGACAGTCTCTCTCTAACCCATGTCGTCTCTCTAAGCCACGTGTTAGTTTTCCTGCCATTCAGTGATATTTCCAACAGTCCCGTTTCATGATTCTTAAGAATCATATATTCATATTTTTTTAGCTAAGACTTCATTTTTCTGAACTACATAGCACTCCACCACTGGAGATGTAATTTTGTTCTTCAATATGAAACTGAGTTCCCTAAAAGCAACCCACGATAATTGGAAATACATACTTTTACTCATACCATTTGAACTGTGTATTGTGTAAAGACCATGTATTTTCCAAAAGTAGAGAATTATGGCTTTTTAGTACCTAACACTAATGCTGTAGATGTGTTAGAAATAGGCATTGTGAAGATATTAAAAAGTCTTGAGTGAAGTTTAGGCCATTTTAAGGAGAAAAAAGTGTAACATTTTTTTAAACGCTGTAAACCACTTGTTGATATCTCACGTGGTTTTTAAGTTACCACTCATCGATCTTACATAAATAGCCCAAGTAACAATAACATTTTGGAATTTTGTTAACTAATATAACTTTGTCTACGAAGACAACTTGACTTCAAAGTTGTAGCACAGAAATGATTGAAAAAATAAAATAATATTGCTGGGAATGTTTTACTGGTGAGGTTGAAAGACACCTGCTAATTTATGTTGTTTAGGCTGACTATTTTAGTGACAGGTTATAGCTCTAGGTGGTCTGAAAACAAATACTGAAGGTAATGACTAAGAGCATCTGGATGTGTGTGGCAGTTTCACTAAACGCTGCGTCTGACTTTGAACACTTTCGCTCTTCGTATATAATGCCCTAACCGCTCCACTTCTGTAGGCACACGCGAAGACGTTGAGAACCACGTTTAGGTTCCCAAGGGTGACCGTGGTATCGTTGCTCGTCGTTAGCTGCTCACATAGCTACACAGTGGCTTTACTAGGGGACACCGGGGCAGGTTGTGGCACGGGGCAAGTTCAAACGTCGTCAGAATTTCCTAAACAATACATTTTCCAACACCGCTTTTTGTGTAGGCTTCTAGAAGACGATACGATGGTCAGTTTCATGTAAACAATCAACTCTATTGTTCAAGTGTTGTTGTTATTTCCGAACATATGAGGAATAGGACTACCACTGATCATTTCACTTTTTTTGTAGTAATGGATAGAATAAACAAAAAAGAAAATCGTTACTTTTTAAAATTTTTGCTATGACGTCACTGAGTCAGCACATAATAGCTGTTTTCAAGGTGTGGAGGAAAGAAAAAAAATTAGGAAAATGTATACAAATTCTAGTGTGTAATACGGTTTTTACATAAATTTTTGAAGTTTAGTTCAGTTTAGTTGTGTCAACGTTAATATAACCTTTTAACCTTTAATATGACACTCTACACTGTAATATTATCGGTGTTTGGTGTCAGTGACACTGTACACTGTAATATTAAAGGTATTTACTACGTTTAATACGTAGTATATTATTAGCTAAACGTTGTTTAGCATTATATTAAAGGTTATAGAGACAATTGACATAAATAAATTTCAAAATTTTTGTAAAAGCTGAATTACACCTACACACTAGACTTGTTAAATGTGAAATATTATTTTTGAACTCTATATTTTTTAATATTTTTAAAACTTCCTAAAATTAGCTAATAGCAGCGTAGAACTAAATTATTTAAGAAAAAGCGTAGAGATAGCAATTTTTTTACACGAATCGCTTTATTTTGAGACCTAAGATTTTTACAGATTAGAGGCGTGCTCGAACAGGGTCAAAATTGCCTTTGTTTGTAGCAAAACTGCTAATAATTTTGACAATATCTTTGATCATTGAAAATAGCAAAAAAATACATCTTAGTTCATCGCATGTTTATCACTATAAGTTACTGATTAAATCGTTATTTATTTACAACTACTCATAAACATAAGGCGATAAAAGGGCGAAGAAGTTGACATAAAATTACATTTTTCTATTATTTGAAAGTGATTGGCAATACTTTTGTTTAAAAAAAAAGTTTCATCCTGTACCATCATTTGCTCCCACTTTATTCGTGGTTGAAAATTTTTAGTCTTCTAGCGATTGTGGCTGTTTAAATAAATATAAGAAGTTGAAATTTGGTACAGTGTTTCTGTGTATTAAAATGCATCTTTTAAAACCGTTTTGGCTTGGACCGGTCTCATTCTCTTTGTAATTTTATACATTACAAATCACCTAAGATGTATTTTTTGGCTATCTTCAATGTGATCAAAAATATTGTCAAAATTAGCAGTTTTGCTACAACCAAAGGCAAATTTGACCCTGTTCCCGCACGCCTCTGATCTGAAAAAATCTCTGCCATAAATAAGAGCCGTTTTCTGGCGATCAACACGGTGTAAGGGGTTGAAAACGGTTCAAATATATCGAATTCTCGCGTTTAACGGTGACGTCACTAAAGATACCGGTTCAAATACTTGCAATGTATTTAAACTATAGGGGAAGTTTAAAAACGTCACCAATTTGTGCGCGTGGCTTAAGTCGTTTTCTAGCGATGCACCGTTTTCAACCGTAACATGCAACGTATTTAAAACTAATGACGTCATTTTGAACCGTTTTGAATGATGACGTCAACAATATATCAAGTTTAAAAACGTCACCAATTTGTGCGCGTGGCTTAATTTGAAATTTTAGCGCCGTAATGAAATTTTCAACACCAACATAACCTATACAAATAAAAACTTACTTCAACTCAACGTAGACATAAAACAAAAATTGTACTAATGTTATACAGAGAGATATTGAAGCCAACAGCAAAGAAATGTGAAATATTATGTATATAAAATATAACTCAGAATATGCCACACTAATCTACACAACTATAATGTACACCGTATCAGGAGGAAACCTAAGCCAGTGGGTGGTAGGTGATAAGTGTAAACGGTGTGATACACCTATCACAGTGAAACATCTCCTAAGGGAATATAAAGAATATGATCAACAAATAGTTCAACACAAAATCCCGCTGAACATTACCTACTTCCTGATATAGTAAAAAATTCAAAGAGCCTTTGTGTAACGATGTGTTTTTCTACACGTGTCAGAGTGTTATGAATCCTTAAGATTCTGCCTCTGATACGGGAAAAATTAACATATTTTTCATGTCCGACTTTTTTTATTAAAAATGACTTGTACATAATCCACCAGCAACTACCAAATCCTTCTTTTTACCACATCGACCCCCCCCCCCGGCTCCGTTTTCGGCTAGAGTCAAGCCGACGTGGCGGAAAAGACACATTTTAGTGCGACTAACATTATTCTGTAGATAAAAGTTTAAAATAGGTTGAGAAGGATCGTCTGTTTTCTAGTGGGGTAGCCAGCATGATTTTCGGGACCCCCCCCCCAGTTACGCGTGTTGTTTTCAACTAAAAAATAATCTCTAATTCAAAAATAAATAAATAATATATGTAAAACGAGTTAACGACTTGACTTAGTCTTGATACTGTCGAAGATCTTTAAAATTAATTAAAAAAAAAAAAAAAAGTTTAACATCTGCGATAAGTGACAATCGTGACAATCATACAAGCATTCAGTTTTGTACGCGTTGTCTTTTAAAAATTCACTAACACGGACTAATGACATAAACATAACCAACAAACGCCAACAAATTTGACGGATTATGCATTAAATGTGTTTTAATGGTTCAAATACATGGGACCCCTATAGTTTAAATACATTGCAAGTATTTGAACCGGTATCTTTAGTGACGTCACCGTTAGAACGCGAGAATTCGATATATTTGAACCGTTTTCAACCCCTTACACCGTTTTGATCGCCAGAAAACGGCTTTGAAACGTTTTCAACCCCTTACACCGTTTTGATCGCCAGAAAACGACTCTAAAGTTAGTCAGAATTGTGAAGAGACAATGCAGTTAGGGACTATTTTAATTTGGCATCCCTGTACAGACTTGTTACACTACAATTTAATTTGTTTGAAATTCAATTCAAAAATGCATATTTAGATAAATTAGGTTATAAAACGGCCATCAATACTCACCCCTCTGCAAAAATTCGTCACTGTCGTCTGTCCATATTCACCTGGCAATGACCAAAGCTTAGCCGTTTTCTGGCGATCAAAACGGTGTAAGGGGTTGAAAACGGTTCAAATATATCGAATTCTCGCGTTCTAACGGTGACGTCACTAAAGATACCGGTTCAAATACTTGCAATGTATTTAAACTATAGGGGTCCCATGTATTTGAACCATTAAAACACATTTAATGCATAATCCGTCAAATTTGTTGGCGTTTGTTGGTTATGTTTATGTCATTAGTCCGTGTTAGTAAATTTTTAAAAGACAACGCGTACAAAACTGAATGCTTGTATGATTGTCACGATTGTCACTTATCGCAGATGTTAAACTTTTTATTTTTTTTTAAATTAATTTAAAGATCTTCGACAGTATCAAGACTAAGTCAAGTCGTTAACTCGTTTTATATATATTATTTATTTATTTTTGAATTAGAGATTATTTTTTAGTTGAAAACAACGCGCGTAACTGGGGGGGGGGTGGTCCCGAAAATCATGCTGGCTACCCCACGAGAAAACAGACGATCCTTCTCAATCTATTTTAAACTTTTATCTACAGAATAATGTTAGTCTCACTAAAATGTGTCTTTTCCGCCACGTCGGCTTGACTCTAACCGAAAACGGAGCCGGGGGGGGTCGATGTGGTAAAAAGAAGGATTTGGTAGTTGCTGGTGGATTATGTACGAACCATTTTTAATAAAAAAAGTCGGACATGAAAAATATGTTAATTTTTCCCGTATCAGAGGCAGAATCTTAAGGATTCGTAACACTCTGACACGTGTAGAAAAACGCATCGTTACACAAAGGCTCTTTGAATTTTTTACTATATCAGGAAGTAGGTAATGTTCAGCGGGATTTTGTGTTGAACTCTTTGTTGATCATATTTTTTTTATTCCCTTAGGAAATGTTTCACTGTGATAGGTGTATCACACCGTTTACACCTATCACCTACCACCCACTGGCTTAGGTTTCCTCGTGATACGGTGTACATTATAGTTGTATAGATTAGTGTGGCATATTCTGAGTCGGCATAGCTTCTTGTATTTTTTTTAGTTTTTTTACGATAGTAGATACCTAATTGAAGGTCATTTTTCCAAAATTCGTTTAATCAAAGAAATTCTGAGATTCTTTTCTTTGCCGATATAGGCAAGAAATGCAACTTCCAAAGGAATATATTAATATCAATATCTCTCTGTATAACATTGTACAATTTTTGTTTTATGTCTACGTTGAGTTGAAGTAAATTTTTATTTGTATAGGTTATGTTGGTGACGTTGGTGTTGACAATTTTATTACGGCGCTAAAATTTCAAATTAAGCCACGCGTACAAATTGGTGACGTTTTTAAACTTGATATATTGTTGACGTCATCATTCAAAACGGTTCAAAATGACGTCATTAGTTTTAAATACGTTGCATGTTACAGTTGAAAACGGTGCATCGCTAGAAAACGACTCTTATTTCTAGGAATAGCTCATTTACAGCGAGGCAATTTGTTTTGAACCTCAAATGATAAGATTCAAATTTTTCTCGAAACGCCTTTAAATTTTTCAATCAATTGTTTGACTCGTGGGCTTTGGTTGTGATCCAAAACAATAGAAAACCACCAATCTTATAGCTCCGACTTACGCGAAGACAGCCTCTCAACAAGTCAAATCGCTCATTTTGAACAAAAGACCAAAAGAGGTGAAAATTTTTAAATGGATTTTCTCACAGTTTTGAATAAAAGTTGAAGAAAAAGCGCCTTCTCGTCAACATTGAGTTGAGACAGGTTATCCACAATTTCGATGGATTAAGAAAAAAAAGTCGCTCTTACAATGCTTTTTCCAAAATCAGAAAAAATTTAGTTTATTTTATTCCAGTATTAAATTAAAAGCTCAACATCAGCATTAATACTTAAAATTCAGTTTTTTTACTTTACCGACACATTGTAAGACCTAAATTTGGATCTTGGTAAAAGTTCCCTTTAGGTTTGCTCAGTCGGGAGTTAGAGGTAGGTTCGAGTTCAATTATTAAAAGACACACACTAAATAAAAAAATATATTTAATAACAAAAGAAAACACTAGGTATAATTAATAATTTACATAAACAAAATTGGTATTATTCATATAAATAAAAGAACAGTTTCTCTTCGGCTGAAAATAAAATTAACGGGGCCTATGATGACCAGCGGAGGCCTAGACTCCACACAGTCGGGGCTACACGGGTAACAAGCGGAGGCTGGGACCTCAACAGCAATTCCTACGAACCACTACGAAGTAGCTACCACTAGGGGGGATTTAACAGGGCGACAAGCGGATGCGTTAACCCACAACGGTTCTAGAAACCGAAGCGGAGCAGCTACCGCTACATCGTACACTCAGCTAAGAAGGTCACAATGATAACACTAGGGACGAAGTTCGCTTGTAGAGCGTTCCGTACGCGGACCACACGAAGTTCAGACAAGTAGCTTCAGCGATTACCCAGGACGCGAGGTTGACACCACACTCAATGTTCACATACGACTCGATGTCCAAATACGACTCCCTTATCTTTTGTACGGCACCTCTACTTATAGCTTCAACACCCCACTCAAAGCGGGGGACCAATGAGAGTGCTTTGTTGAGTGGGAAACGTCGGCATCGCGCGTGCCAACGCAAGACTTAGCAAATTCACGGTTAATTAATATTATTTTAAGTTTTACATTTGAAGAAAAAATGAAGTGTTTCATACAGAGTAAAAGTACTTTTTTTTTGCTTGTCAGTAGTTCTAGTTTAGTAGCTCTCTTGACTCGCCACTTTTACTCCAAGATTTATGCTTTTATTCCTAATAAAACAATATAATACGCATAGGAGGTGATAGTGTTTTTGTTTTTATCATTTATTTATAAACAGTCATTCAAATTTTTCATGATTTGTCAATTATTTTATTTTATTTTGAATTACAAAAAAATTAGGTAAGCTATTTGAATGTTTTTTAACTAAAAATTGTGAAATACCGAATCTACCCATGTGAAGAGGCTCTCAATAATGACGGAATGAATCTCGTTCTTTAGTTTAGGGGCCGTTTGGGGGTTACTGTCATAGACTTTTTTTTCAAGAAACCCCAAAGAAAGAAATTCTAAGAGACGAAATGCACGAATGAACATTTTTGAGCCTTTTCGGTTAGCTTTAACTGTTGCGTTATGAATGAAGAACCTTCGTCAAAATTCGCTGGACAGTGCTTCTGTATAGTTGCAGCTTTTGGGCACGATGTCTAAATAGAGGTTCTTGAGGTTGACGCTCCAGCTTATGTTTGCTCAAATTTTTTGATTAAAACTTTAATTATAAGACAAAAAGGCCGTTGATGTCCACATAATCAAGCTGTTTACGAAAGGTTTTTGTAAAATTTTCCCGATTTTTATAAATAATTTTCACAATAAATAAGCGTTTCTCGTTCGAAGAGCGCAAGATCATTAAAACGGCAATACTTCCTATTTACCTACAGTTATCTAATTTTAGCGCTGTATATTTGACAGAACAATAATGATGTGAATTTTAAATTTTAACCTCTGGAACCTTGCTGGAACATTCTTTAGTACCTACCCATGTATTACCTAATAATATTTTTTACAGCTACCCTTAAAACCATGGATGCTGAAGCTGGTCCTTCATCTACGCAACCAGCATTAGATAAATACGAAGAACAAATATTTTACCATATAATGGAAATGTTTCCTGCAGTTTGTCCAACTCATTTACGTGATATTTGTCGAGGAAAGACATTATCAGACATAGAGTTGATAACTTCTTCAATTTTGCAAGGTATGCCTACTTATTCCGAAAAAAAATTATTTTGCTGAAATCGTCACTAAAGCAACAGAAATATAACTTTTCAGTGTACAGTCGGCCTCACAATTAATGGCCACCCTAGATGTAACCATCATAACACCCCATACTTAAATTGAGGAGTAACTTCGTTTTGCCAACAAGTAGTAAATCAACAACCTCCCCTTCTGTCCTTTTGTCGTTATTGGTTAATAATCACCCTGGCGTATAACCAGGGTGGCCAATAATTGTGAGGCTGACTGTACCTACTAGAGATTTTAATCTCTGAATAATAGTTCAATTTATTTCAAAATAACATTTTATATACTTGCATATTTTTCAGACGACAACTATCCAAAACGAAGAAAAACTGAAACTATCGAAGAGGAATTAGATTTTGAACAGAAACTGGAACTAATGAAACAATTTCTTCCCGACGCCGATCCCGATTATTTAGAAATGAAATTACTTGATAAACCGGACGATTTCAATTTGTTAATTAGCGATGCTATAGAATATCGAAATTATCCATCCATGAAAGAATACCTAAGGTAAGCAAATCTAAATACTTTGTAAGTTAGCAATTAATTTCACTAAGGGTATGATGCAGTTTAAGATTTTGCGCATGGGGTTGCTCTCGCTTAGGGATGGAAATTGTTGAAATGATAATTTCTATAAAATAAATGTCCCTTCGTGTTATTTACAAAAGCGATATACTTGAGGTGAAACTTTTTCTTGGCACACCCTGTATCTTTTAGAGACATCTTCTATAATAATTATTAATTTTGTAGAAAACAAAAAATTTTAAGCCAACAAAAACAATACACCACCGAGTTCAATGTTGAAAATTTTTTGAAAGTGATACCCGATCCAGCTACTCATTTTAAAGAGTTGACTTGTAAACTTTTATGTAGAACTGTCCATCAAACTATAGAGGAAGCTGAACACTATTCTATTTGTTATTTGCGTAATCGTTATCTCCATGTCCCACTGTTTATAATTAAGGAAATTTATATGAGACATAAGAGTATTTTATTAACTTGTGAGGAATTGAACTGTGGAAAATATAAAAAAGCCTATCGAAAAATTGTTGCAATGCCAATGACTTTAATTCAAGACATACCTTTGCTGCAAGAGGTAATTAAATAAAAAATTAAATCAAATAATATAATTCTATGGGTTACAGATAGCGTATAGCGAACATTATGAAGAAATAACAGCATTCATTACACAGCAAAGGTTAGAAAAAATTATGTATAGACGCTTGTGTGAAGAAAGAGGTTTAATGGAAACCTGTGGATGTTGCTATGACAACGAAATTGTGCCAACTGAAATTTATTGTTGTGAGTCAGGTTGTAAGTTCTGCAAAAACTGTATTAAGCAAAGCTCAGAAGTAACTTTTGCAGAAGGTAAACTGAGTTTTAATTGTTTGAGTAACTGCAACTCTCATTTCAGTTTACGAACTTTACAGGTAATATTTAACTTTTTCTTTTTACCGCGTAATATTGTCACTGGTATTTTCAGAATGTTCTTGAGCCAAAATTATTTTCACAAATTGCTTCGCTAAAACAAATGGAAGAAGTTAAATCGGCAGGAATTGAAGATTTGGAATGTTGTCCATTTTGTAATTTTGCAGCCATACCAGCTGAAGAAGATACGATCTTTAAGTGTTTTAATCCGGTTTGTATGATAGAAACGTGTCGCCTATGTAAAGAACCGTCGCACATACCTTTCGGTTGCGAAGAAGTGGAGAAAGACCAAGATATTCAAGTTAGGACGTATGTTGAAAATAAAATGACCGAAGCGTTGTTGAGGTAAGCAGATTATTAGTTTAAGTCACTGAAGTGTTGAAAAATATCTTCAATTTTAGACAATGCTGGAAGTGTGGCATGAAGTTTATTAAAACGGATGGATGCAACAAAATGACATGTTCGTGTGGTGCGAAAATGTGTTATGTATGTCGAAAACCTGTAAAAGATTATACACACTTCAATGGTCTCGGAGGAGATCGTTTCGATTTGTACGCAATTTTGTAATAAATTAATTTACTATTTAAAAATTTGTTTTTCGTTTTAGATGTCCCTTATTTAGTGATACTCTGGAATTACATAAAACTGATGTTATGGAAGGTGGAGAATTGGCAAAACAAGAGATCATTTCAACAAATCAAATACAAAATTTAAAAGTGGACCCAACTGCGGATATTGAAAAACATTACGGTGGCTTAAAAAGAAAGAAATGAAGAAGCGAAAGAAGAAATAATTTACATTTTTTCTACCTCCATATTTATGCGGTGCCTATTTTCTAAAAATTAATAAGTTTTATTCCATCAATATGGACACGTAAAATGGTCTCGCCTTAAAACCCTCATCCTACCAGCCTCATCTACAACCGAATCCTACCAGCCGGTGTGTATTCACACCCCAGCGGTTTTAAGATTTAAAACAATGTAAACAAAGTTTTTTTTGGTGTTTTTATCAGTATTGAAGTTATATTAATAGTTAACATTAATAATAACGTTATTATTATTATTCATTTTAATTAAAAAAATTTTTTTGAATTTTTTTTAAAGAAAAGTAAAAATAATAGATAAATCATAATTTATTAAAATCATTTTCAATGGTTATTACATTTTTGACATGTTAACGTCTTAACTGAATGCTCAGAATAAACAAATTTACCGCAATTATTACATTTTGGCCTTACTTTTCTATCGCGTTTTCTGCCACAAAGATGACACCGGCCTTGCACATTTTCAGAAAGTTCAGCTTGGGGGTTTGGAGGATTATTTTGTAAATCGGGAAAAACCTTTACCATATATCCTTTAATGTGGGGTTGTACGTGTTTGTTGTTGTAACGATTAGTGACGTGTTCTTTTAGCAGCTCCTTTCCCAATTGAAGCAAAAATTTTCTTGGTGCATCTTTATCATTCTTTTCCCAATCAGGATAAGTAAACATCCATAACTTGTATGCGTTAATTGCAGCTATATCCAGCATATGACAAAACATAGCAAAAGGCCATCTATTGGTTTTCCTTTGCGTTGAATACTGTTGAGCAAGCTGATCACCAACATCAACAGCTCCTTTGGTTTCATTATAGGATAATATTATTTCAGGCTTGAACTTCTCATTTTCACTTCCGACAGCATCATCAGTGTGTTCGCTGGATAGCAATATTACTGCTCTACGTTTTTTCGGCACATCTGATACGAGAGTACGATTGGTTCTAAACGCAAACATTGATCATTGTAAAGGTTACATGGCATAGGAAGCAATTCTTTCGGGATAAATGTTTTATTTTTTCTAAGAGTACCACAAAGAGTCAATCCTTTTTGCCAAAGCTTATCCGACAACTGCAAACTGGTGAAAAAATTGTCAGTGGTTACTCCATGACCTGATGGCAAGTGGTTTATTAAGTCTAGTACGACTCTCTCTCCCTGATTCTTCTCAGGTTTGTTATTAAGTTTTGCTATAAAATAATAGAATAAAATTTATACCCTGGTTTTACACAATCAATTTGAAATCCTTACCCAAATAAACCTGCATGTTTACTATGTATGCAGATTCGCAATCTGCTAAAGTCCAAACCTTTATTCCATATTTCGCTGGTTTATTTCTCTGCCTCTAAACGGAACAAGCTGCTCATCGACGCACACGTGAGTACCTGGATTGTAAGCCCTTTTACATTTCTCAACAAATATATCAAAAATCTTTCTAATCGGAGCCAGTTTATCGTTTACCGTTCTTTCTTTTCTAGTTTCGAAATTATCAAATCTAAAGGTACGTTTATACTAGAGATTTTATTCGTTACATTTCTCTCTAGAATAAAATGTAATAAGTGTAAACCTTGCTTATAGAAGGTATCGGAGATTTTATTCATATAGATTGATATAGTTGAGATATATTACTTGAGATAAAATGTCGTAAGTGTAAACGGTACTGAGACAAATTTTAACAGGTCTCGGATAGATATATTAAAAGTAGAATAGTCGTCTACTTTTTATCATTCTCTCGAGAGTTTCGATTTAAAACAGTTTAAGCTCTCGCTAATAAGCAAGTGAAAAATTAAGTAAATTAATTAATTAATAATTAGTAACTAAACAACTAGTTTACGGGAAAAAAATTTCAAAAAGGCGTGATGAAATTCTTGATTTACGTTTCAATAACTAATGAAGCACTTTTGAAGCATCTCAAAAACTTAAAATTTGGCACCAGTGCATATCATGTCCTCAACATTTATAAAAAAAGTCTTCAAGTCCTGAAAATCCTCCGGGGTCGATTAAGGGGGGGGGACGCCGCCGTACTTTTTTAGAAAAATTCAGACCTTTCTAGGGATCCTTAGAATGCAATGTATAATGACATCAAATTTCAAGTTCTTAGGATGCTTAATAGTGCTTGTGACTCAAAATCACAAGAATTGGTTAAAAAGGTGATGAGGCAAATGCACATTTTTTTGACTTAGTTCTTCTCAGTAATATTATTTTTCATCTAATTCCTAAGATGATGTTACTTTCAATCACAAGCACTTTTAGGCGTCCTAAGAACTTGAAATTTGGTGTTATTGTATATTACACTTTCAGGATCCACAGATAGAGGTCTGATTTTCTCTTAAAAAAACGGGAGTGTTGCCCCCCTTCAATTTGTCCTCCGGGAGGTTTTCAGGACTTGACAACTTTTTTATAAATCTTTAAACTTGTTGTGTAGGTATGTGTAAGTATTTGTACCAAAAATTATGAAAGAAATATTCTTTTTAAGATTATGAAAATTGAATTAACAAGAAGTGGTTTAAAAAATGATGAGGCAAATGCAATTTTTTTTACAAACTTTGAGCGCAAATTTTTGCGGTGGGTAGCTTGAGTAGCCTGAGTATTTTCTAGGGGATGATTTCTATTTTAAATGATAGCGAGTACCCTAGTGAGCAACCCCTTAAATGGAAATCTTGGCCTTCGGGACCTTTCTATATTTTTTTGATTTTTGAAAATTAGGATGCTATTAAATTTATAGATTTCATTTTATTTGCTGGGTAGCTTGAGTAGCCTGAGTATTTTCTAGGGGATGATTTCTATTTTAAATGATAGTGAGTACCCTAGTGAACAACCCCTTAAATGGAAATCTTGGCCTTCGGGACCTTTCTCTATTTTTTTGATTTTTGAAAATATAGAGTGCATTTAAAATTGTAAACCTCGTACATAACCTCACTTTTTCATATTATGTGAAATACATAATTTTTTATTCTTTTTCTTTCGTTTGGAAATTTTTTGGTTTTGTAAACAATATTTTTGATTTTTTAAATGTATTTGATAAGCCATTTGTCTGTTTTAAAGGAATTTTTATTTTGTTGCAATACCCGTATGTAACGAACGCCTATGGTCATTCGGGTGTTTTCGCTAAAAAGCTTTGCTATCATTCTTTGCTGTTTTCACACCGGTGTCACTGTGACACTGTAACACTATAATATTAAAGATATTTACTGTCACTGTGACGTTGTTTAGCATTATATTAAAGGTTATAGAGACAAAATTGACATAAATAAATATCCAATTTTTTGTAAAAGCTGAATTACACACTAGACTTTGTATTACTTAAAGAACATAGTTGTAGCATGTGCAAAACTCTCAAGTGACGTCACAAAGAGTTTAAAAAAATTATTTTGGGCTTAATGTACAAGTTACAGCAAAAATAAAAAGACCTTTAAGCACTAAATAAGCTAAAGTTTTGTATAAAAAATTAAAAAAAACGTGTCCAATTCCTCATTTTGATCTCCTATTTTGATCAATTAATTACCATTAAAAACGGCTGAGCTTCAGTTTTTTTTATCATAAGTGAATCATTGAGCATTAGGGTGAGTTTCATAAAGGGCGCTATGCTTTAAATTTTTGAAACAGTTTATATTGATATTTGATATTTGACATTATACCTAAAAATTCTGCTTACACAGAAGTTCCAGGTTCAGTCCTTGACGAATGCAATTTTAATATTACGTAATTTACATTAACATAAAAATATATTTAATACAAAATTACAAGATTTGACAGACGGAAAAATTACCTCGTATGGCCACATCCGTTGTTTTTGATATATTACATATAGGCATAGCCGTTCTCTATCGAATGCTACGCGTTTTATTCCTTAGAAATATAATTTTGAACTCTGTGTATATTGTTCAATATTTTGAAGGATAGTGAAATCATCTAAAAAAGTGAAAAATTTTTTAACCTTTAAAATTCTGTTCAGGAACTGCGATAGAACTGCCAATTTAAGTATCTGCGCATTCCCACCGCTCGCCAACATAAATCTGTCTCGCAGTACTCAAACTTTATAATTTATTTCCGTTTCAACCAGAAATGATACCAATGTTTAATTCCTACGCTTAAAGAAAGCTTTAATACACACGAAAGAGTCCTGTTATGGCCACATCAGAGTTTTATTCCTTGTTAATTATACTATAAACAAAATGGTGTACATACAATCAAATTTCTCAAAAGCGTTCAAGACGTAGTAGGTATAGAAATTCAAAACTACTTTATATTATATTATTATGTTTTCCTGCTAACACATAGAATTTTCTCTTTTATCTACCTAATACAAATTATATTGTGTTTAAATTTGTTCTATTTTCTTCCAAATTAATATTGTGTAATTTAATGTAATTTGAAATTTAATGAAAACTTGATTAACTTAAAAAAATCTTCATCTATTTCGGTACTTAGAAGTTCTCCTTAACATACTGTTTTGGTCTCAAAACAGTATCGTAAGAAGTTTTCTTGCGACATCTATGAATAATAGAAGCAAATGTTTAATAATAATTAAACAATTTTTTTTGTTTTGGGTTGGTAATACACTCATTGATGCATCTATAACCGGACGTGTGCTACAAAGTCTACTTTGAAGTATTATTAATTTCTAGTTTTTGTTTAGTTTAAGATTGGTATTTAAAATAATTATTTTGACACATGATACAAATCAATTATGAAAAAATTATGCTTATTTTTAAAAAATAGTTACAAAAAATACTTATTAAGTAAAAGAATAATGTAATTTTTATGTAAATTTATTAGTATTAAAATTAAAAATATTAAAATCAAACTTTTCAGTTTGTGAAAACAAATAAAATAGAGCGCCATCTCTTGGTAAAATCTTCAAAGCTTAAATAAACTCCAACTGTCAGTAGAGCCAACATAAGAATTTAACCAATAAAATTTTCAAATACGATTTTTTAAGAATCAATTTTTAAAATAAATCATTGCGAAACAGAAAAAATAGTATAAAGAACGCGTTTGTGACGCGTTTCATAAGACTTGTTAAAGCACTCATTCTTTAGAAAACCCACCCTAAGCGGTTCGTTTTCTAAACATGGACCCGTACTTTAACAAGGTGTCTTATGAATGACACTTTTGTCCTTTAAATTTAATATACATGCTGTTTTAAGAGCATCAGGTGTAATTTTGCTGGTTTAATAAAAAATTTAATATCGCAATTTTTGACAGAACATTTTTGATGGAACTACGTGCTTGGATTATTTGATTTATAATTAAATTTTTGATTTTTCTGTTCGAAATAAGTTGAAAAATCTAATTTTTTTATTAAAAAAAATACAAGAGGATTTTTTAAGTAAAGTTAAGGGAAGATTTTAAAGCTCGGCGCTTTCGTGTCAACATTCATGATGGATAATAAATAGATAAATTTGTGCACCTGTCTCATAAAGAGTATTGCGGTAAAAAAAGACAAAGATAGAGTAACGTTAGTGTAAGATGCGGCAGGATTCACAAGGCTGCTTTCAGGATTTACCGTGGACTAAAGAAATATTACTGTGGCGGGCGTAATCAGGACTTTGTTGGTGTTCGCCTGAGTTTTAGACATTTCTAAAAATAGAATCGTCGAGTATTTTATGCTTCCGTATCTTAAACAAATTGGATTTTTTTCCTTATGCGAGATTGCCATTTTTGATATTTTTTTATTTCAATCATCCGCTAACTCTTAAATGACGTCTCTTATCTCTTTTTGGCGAGAAGCTTGTAAAACATAAAAGGAATCAGGTAGTTGGTTGAATACATCGTTTAAAAAACTAAAAGTTTTTTTGTAAATAATAATTGATCGAAAAGTTTACAAAGTCTTAAATTACTACCTAGGGAAATATACCTGTTTTTGAAAGTTCATGTTTTATTTAATTTTATACTTAAAAGCTTGTTTTAGAAGCTTTTAAGTATTTTTATTATAATAAGTTTTATCAGATTTCCTCAAGCTTTTCGGCTTAGATTATCGTCGTACTTTATCTCATGAAATTGCAAACATTCCTTCTGTCTTTCATGAGATTAATTCCTATCATATAGGTAGGTCGAGATGGATTGGTTACTGGCGAAGGATCGAGTCGTTCTCTTGAGCATTGAACATACAGCTTGTTTCACGGAAACCGTTGGTTAGACGTTATAGAGCTTCGAATGGTACGATCAATCTAAAAACTTCAATTACCACATAATGGCTACCGATCTAATTATTAAAAAAATTTCAAAACTACATCATTTCCGGTTCAACCAGAAATGACACTAAGTTTTTTATTACACAGCTATTATAGTAGATTAGTAGCTGAAGGATATTAAATTTAGCTGCTCGCGTTCAAATACTGATACAGTATTACAACACCCTGGAAATTTTGTATCGTTTGAAGCAGCTACTAGTCACTTTTTCTCTAGTTTTCCCCTAGCGCCGTCCCTGAGATCAAAATTAAGATAATTTTTACATTCCCTTGTTCAGCTCTTCAAGCTCCTCCATTTGAGTTCAATCTAATCAAGGTTGGACCAGAATTACTTAATTTTAATATTCCCTATTTTACTATCAGCGTTATCAGTGATAACATCTCATTGCCCTGTAACTCGGCAACCATAAGAGCTAGTGCTTCCGTTTAATTTTTAATGTAACTCTTAAATCATTTCTTACCCTATAAAAATTATTTAACCCTTATCACTTGAGCATTTTGTTATCTAATGGTTTTTAATTATAGGATTGAAAAGTTTTAAATTTATTTAGAACAACCTGGAGTAGTAAAAATTGTTGTTGGAGCTGATTAGTGTTTTTTCTTTTTACCTCAGTGATAAATAGCACCCTTAAATATTTTTCAGCCCTTAATTAATTTTTATTAATTACTTTAAGGTTGAAATTTTAATTGATAATTATAAATTTTGTACCGACGTGCTCGATATTTTTTTGCGGTTCTAATGAGCTAAGTGTTTTAATTAAAGAGCTTTAATTAAAAAGTTATTATAGTCGTAACCAAACTAGCTTTTAGTTAGAGTTGCGCTAAGAAACGTCAGGTATACGTCATTGATAATTATATTTTAATTTCACAACCGTTTGTTAGAGCATTATATCTTCTCTCAAATGCCACTATTAAACTGAACTGATTACTTCAATTTTCCATTTACAACAAAATTCCCACCCAAAAGCTAAGGTGATTACTAGTATAATTTAGTTAAGCTGCGTTTACATTAGTAACATGTTATACAGGGTGTTCGCGAGAAGTGGGCCACTATTGCTATATCCGTTAATATTGAAGATACGAGGTCTGTTAAATTAGTAAAGTAGTGTAACTTTTTCCGCTGATTGCGATGGTCAACACAAAAAAGTAATTTAACATCTAGTTTTCAAGATATTCACAAAAATAACTTTATTTTTAATGGAACACCCTATATATTTTTATGTATTCGAAGAGAATACTGAATTTAGAGTACTGAAACTGTCGCATGAGTTTTATTCTAAAATGAAAAATAAATTACCGATTTCGTATCTTCAGCATTAAACAGATACAGCAATAGTGGCCCCTTGGCACGAACACCCTGTATTTTTATACAAATTTAGATCCCTGGTAAAATTTAGATACTAAATTAGCAAAAATACAGGGCGTTTATGCCAAGTGAGCCACTATTGCTTTACCTGTTCAATACTAAAGATACGAAATCGGTACTTTATTTTTCATTTTAAGACAAAACTCATATGACATTTTATACTCTAAATGCAGTGTCTTTTTCAAATATATAAAAATATATAGGGTGTTCCATTTAAAAAAAAGTTATTTTTGTGAATATCTTGAAAACTAGATGTTCAATTATTTTTTTGTGTTGACCATTGCAATCAGCGGAAAAAGTTATACTACTTTACACCCTGTATAACACTGTTATATTACATGTTATGTTACACACAGCTTTATTAAAATTTATAACTTATTAAGTGGTAATTTTTCTTGAGTACAATTCAAGGTACAGCGTTCCTATTAGTTGTCGAGTGAATCCGAGTTGGTCGTCGGATTTTCAATAAAAGCTCCCACTCCATTTTGATAAAGGACTTCTCGTTTCAGCATCGTGTTGAGCGGGAGCGCACTTGTGTTAATTTCCCCTTGCCTTCAGCAAAACCGTGCTAATTAATTAATTTAATTTAATTAATTATTGTTTTACTACTTGTCAACTATTTCCCGTGTTAAATTAATTAATTCATTTACCCTGTTGCCTTCAGCAAACCCTTGGATCTACATTTCGAACCCTAGAACTATTTATCTCTCTTAGAGAACCGCTTTGGATCTTAAAGCTTCTTTTAGGGCTAGTGATCTTTCTTGGAGGAGCAATTTAGAGCTCAAAAAGAGAACTATTGTTCTGGAAGAAGAAATCTCCTCTCTGCCTTCCCGTGTATCGTCAGGTCTATTGATCTCTCTTAGAGGACAAATTAGGATCTTAAAGAGAGGACTAGTGATCTGGTGAGAGAACATTCTCTTTTTATTAGGTCTAGTGATCTCTTTCTTAAGAGAGAGGACTAGTGATCTGGTGGAAAGAGTGTCTGGAGTTTTCTAGGCCTATTGATCTCTCTTAGAGGAGCAGATTGGATCTTAAAGAGAGTACTATAGTGGTCTGGGACTACTTCTGTCCCGTTCATGTTTCTCCAGGCCTAGTGATCTCATCTCATTTCATGTCATCCATTTATAAATAATATGTGTTTCCCTTAAGGAAGTTTTTTTTGTTTTGTACTAGTACCTTGAGGTACTTAGAATTATTTTTTTATTTAATAAATACTTGGTTTTATTTTCCATATAATAGTATGTGTGTTTTATTGTGACTTTGTCTCCAACTGAGCTACGCTTAAGAGAGATTAAGAGTAAATTAAATGAAACCCGGTTTCCGGTGTTACAAGTAAAAGTTTCATTTTAGTAAATAATTTGCGTTCACACGATCGGAGTAGCTAAAATATAGTTACTTCATTAGTAACCTGCACTAGCTACTATACCTGTGTAAAAGAGCTTGAAACCGCTCTAAAACTAACTATTTATACACTCTAATTAAAATTTATTCTTAAACAACCACAAACTATTAATTTAAAATTACAATAAAAGTTGTAATTTTATTTTTATAAAAATATTCAAGTTGAAAAATTTTTCTTTAAACTCTTGGAGCATAATAATTATTATAACATAGTGTGGTGTGGATACAGCTGTTAAATAATGTACTAAATTATGCAGTTGTGTTAAAGCTAGTAACTTAAAGCACTTATCTTTAGATATTACACACAAAACCAACGCTTTTAGAAAATTATATATTTATTACATAATTCAAAATTTTAAAAATAAGAAAAGACGATATTTGAGTTTTAAAATTTAATGGTTTAATAATGTAGATCTATTAAAATAAAACGGCATCGAGAAGGCAAATAAAACAAAATGTAGCTGATGAAAGCAGTTACATTGTAAACATTCCTAAGCCATATCAAGCCATATCGAAATTAATAATAAATCGCTGTTTTGAAGTAATTTTCGGCTTTTTCAAATCTAATTTCTGTCCTTACAAAGCAAGCAAAATTAATTTTGTTTACTGATTTAGATACAGAATGTTAGGCCCTTTATTTGAAAAGTTTTTGCTTAAATTAATTATGGAAGCAAGAAATTACGAAAGTATGCTTTTATTTAAACCCTAAGACTAACGCCCGATTGCATAAACGAAAATTAAATTTTAATTCGAGAATTAGATTTACAATCCTTTCATTAAGGCAACGTTAAACACTCTACTGTCAAAGTTTGACGTTTGTAAGTAAATATTAAAATTTGAGGTTAAATATTTTTTGTGCTGAATTGTGAAACAATTTGTCAAACTTTGAGATATATTAAATTTTTTATTGTGTAACGTTGTCATATCTAAGGATTATTAATCTAATTCTCGGATTAAAATATAATTTTCGTTAATGTAAGAGTCGTCTCATCACTCAGTATGTTTGAGTCCCTAGGGTTATTTTATTTTTCCAAATCCGTCCCTGGTATAATTATACAATCACTAAACAAGTGTTTATCAGTTTTTGATTAAAATCGGTCCGATAGGAAGCGCACTATTAGTGCGATTCATTTACCACTATTATTATTTTCACGGCAGCCTATATTTAGCTTTTGACGATCAAATACTATAAAAGCAATAATTGTTATCGATATTACTTAAAGCCACGGGAATCGTTAGCGAAGGTATAAAATGAAAGCACCCAATTTAAAATAATGAGAACTGAAACGTATAATCACCACCGATGGCGGAAAAAAAATTTCTTCTTATAATAAACATTTATAAAACGTACACTTATTTAATTGTTTGATTTTGTTATTTATTTCAAAGTTTCAAAAAAGTTTTGGCATGTTGTATTTCAAGATGTGACTAAAATAAATTTTGGACTAAAGGTTAAAATGATGATTATATTGAGTAAGAGTTTGACATTAAAAAAATTATAAACCGTTCTTATTTTAGTAATAGAAACTACGCAAAGAATTGATTTTTTCGAGATATAACGTTTAAAATTTAAATACAAAAATTGTCATGAAAACAAAGAGATAAATGAACAAAGGTACATCAGTGGCGTACCTAGTGCTCCGACTGTGAATATCTTTGCCAATGTGAGTTTGCGGTGTAATTTTCGGTACAAGCTGCTGTGCAGAAAATAATAGATGGTGTGCCAATTCGGGCCCGGGCCTACTACAATTATGCCCTTAGAACATAAAACATCAGGAAGGAGCTTTTGTAACCATTGCCTATAGGAGAAAATGCAACTGAAATGACATTTGCAAATTCCAATGATGATTCATTCGCTCTGCCGACTTTACATTATCAGTGGCTGTCATGATCTTTCCTTATAAGTGGGAGTATAGGCAACCATTTCTCTTTGAGAAATTGATCGGAAATAGCTATATTTACTCTTCTATTTGGATTAACTAAAAAGCTCTTTCCTGGTAGAGTAGGGGGTATTTTTTTATTCAATGATTATGCCTAAACACTTGAAATTATGTACCTAAAATTTATTTAAATAATATAACATTATATATTTTAAAACTTAAATTATTTATTTTTAAATAAATATTGTTTACAGTCGAATAAAAAATATTGTTTGAGATACGGACGTAAAATTATTCGATCTCAGGTCTTCACCAGTGCAACATTATTTTACGTCCTCGTATGATCATAATACACTATTTTACATAATCGTTATTCTTTATTTATAAATTAATTAAACAAATGTTTTATTAAAGTTCTATCTGCTTGAAAATTGAGCCATAATCTAGTGTTATGCGGTCCTGGATGTCATGGATATTTTAAGTCTGGAAAAAAATTGCCTTTGTTTCAATTTTTCCGGAAAATAAGTGCTAAAAGTATTCAGTTTCCCAAGGTTGAAAATACAAAACAATAAAAGTACTAAAAATAGGTAGGGGAAAGTGGGTGAATATCGACCACCTAAGGCATTTTACGTATAAAATCTCTAAATTTGATTCAATAAATTTGATATTTTTTTTATATGTCCAGTATACTTCCATGCTTCTTAAAATTATTGTAAAAATTGAACATATTAACACATTCCTCCAAAAATAAATGTAAAAGTCACGCAAGTTTTTTAGGGGTAAAATCGACCCGCTGGGTAAAATCGACCATCACGTAGGATAATATCGAGCAAAGTATTAATTTATATAATTATTACTTATATTAGAAAACATATTTAAAAAATATATAAAACACTTAGAAACATTAAAACTATCTCTTTAGAGTGCCTTAGACGGTCTTTCACCGTACTATTACGGGACTTGGTACATAGATGTCGATGCCGCTTTTCTAATTCCTCGTTCATATTCTTGTACCGTTTATACCGCCTTTGCCGTATTGCATTTTGCGAGATGTTTTCCTTACATATTTTTTAGGCACCTCGGTACATAAATCAACATAAAAAGGCATTTAGTTTAATATCAACGGTGATGGTCGATATTACCCCATGAGCTGTGATGTATAATAAGTATAATAAAGGCCGATTGTTCGTTTGATTTTATTTTAACTCAAATTGTTAAAGACATAGCTATCTATTGATTAGAAGTAGAAATATGCAATTATTTCTATTAAAAAAGTTTTTTACCTTAAAACCACGCAGCAAGTAATAATAAAGAAAACCCTAAAAACTTATTTTTAGCACTGTAAAGCGCATGTGCCACACAAACATTTGTTATGGGTAGCCAATGTTTGCAACATGAACCAAGAAATGACATAGTATGCTTTATTTTATTTTTTACGCTTACGCTGATCTGTAGGGCACTGGTCGATATTGGAAAAAAGTCGATATTCACCCACTTTCCCCTATATAAAAATTAAAAACAAGTTGAACACGGATGTAAAATGAAATCAGCAATATTATGAAAAATAGTCTGCTACGGTATGAAGCTCAAACGTCTATTCAATCTCAATTTTCTCTCAAAGTAGCAAAAAAGCGACATGTAATTTTGACAAATGTTGAGAAACAAAGAGGCTTTTGTTCGATGTTGCTTTTTCTAGCGTAAGACCACGTAAGTATTTTTTGTAGGTCTAGGAACGTATGGAATCTAAAAAATACTGTTTTTAACAATCACTCCATTAAATGTAGTTCATTTATGCATTTTGCGATTTTGATTCATTGTTTTCCAAAGTACAATCGTAAATAAAGCAAGAAAAAGACACCTTATAGTTCAATACAATCTAATCAGAAGAAATATTGTAAAGAAAATTTATAGCGATACGATGATTTTGCAATAACATTGAAAAGCTCTGATCAGCTGAAGAAATTAAAAACAATGTCATTGTTTCTTTTCTTTTCTTTATAATGTATTTTTCTTAATAAACAGTGTTGTTCAAATTGCTTGTCGGTATAGGGTATCTCAGTTAATATAAGACTTAGGATAAAACTAATAACACGTTCTCTATCTACTTTTTTAAGATAAACTCAATGGTAAAATTAAAAATCTGATACCTTCTTTTGCTTTTGAGTTATAGCCCAAAATTTTTTTTCGTCATGTTAATTTCGGTCGATATCTCCCTTAATTCTCAACATTTTTTCAAGTTGTAAAAGACATTCTTAAGACACTTTCTGACGCAAATTCCAATGGCGTAGTCAAATTTTTTTTGATAAGATATTTTCGAGTAACTATACAAACTTCATTTGTAACGAAGGGAATTTCTTCTCAGTTCAGAGTAGTTATGAATCACCAAGATTCTTGCTCTGATCTGTGAAATGCAGCACCGCTCTTCCATCTGTCCGAAATAGTCACAATGGTTTACCTTTGGTCCCCTAATTATTTTCCTTAAATTTAATTTCCCTATTACACATTTATTTTAAATACAAATCATATGACTTCATTAAATAGAGTATTTCTTGCTCTTTCCAGAAATATGCCATTTATTTGTCAATTTTCTTATTTTCAAATTCCATTTTAAATAAAAACAAGTACAGCAAGAAAGATTTATGCTGGCGAGCAGTGGGGATATGCAGATCACTATACTGGTATTTATCCCCACCAACGTAGTAGTATACGTATTTAAATTATTAAAGGGGCGTGGCCAAATTTGCGGTAACTTATCCCTACCGTTTGTCATCAGGGACCTGTGTTGCAGTATTTAGCTAATAATTAAACGACATAAGCACGTGTAAACAGTATTTGTTTTCTATGTCAAAATTGGATTGTCTTTTGTTCTCAAGGTAACTTATTAATAGGGCTCGGACTTATATGCGGTAAAAAATAGGGAAATAAGCATTTCTTATGCGCTAAAAAATATGCAAAATATGCGGCTAATATGCGTTATAAACTTCAAATATTGATTAAAAATGTTTAATAATTTTTAAATCAATTTTTTAGTCTATTGTTTGACTACGCCACTGGAATCGACGTTAAGTTTTCTAAGAATGTGTTTAAAGTTTTAAAAATCTTGAAAAATAAGGATGATTCTGATTAAAATAAATATGAATTTTGGGCTATAACTCGAAAACAAAAGAAGACATCAGATTCTTGATTTTACCGTTGAGTTTGTCTCAAAAAAGTAGATCGAGAACGTGTCATTAGTTTTCTTCTAACTCTGATGTTAACTGATATTAACACGATAGTGATAAGCAATTTGAACCACCCTGTACAGGTGACTAGGATTGGTACTTTTTATCATTATTATCGAAAATATCGATATTATCGATAATATCGATTAATGATATTCGAAAAAAAGCAATACCGATATATTGAAATTATCGATATTTCGATAAAAGAGATATTTAAAAAAAATCGATATTTTTAATAAAATCGATATTTATAGTATAGTGAAATAATTTTATAACGTACGTAACCTCATTAGTAGGGCTGGGTAAAGTATCGATACTTATTCGAAGTATCGATACCTTAGGTGGTATCGAATAACGATACCGAGGGTCGGAAGTATCGAAGTATCGAAAGTATCGAGGTATCGAAAGTATCGAGGTATCGAAAGTATCGAGGTATCGATAGCATCGAGGTATCGAAAGTGTCGAGGTATCGAAAGTGTCGAGGTATCGAAAGTATCGAGGTATCGAAAGTGTCGAGGTATCGAAAGTATCGAGGTATCGAGGTATCAAAAGTATTGAGGTATCGAAAGTATCGAGGTATCGAAAGTATCGAGGTATCAAAAGTATCGAGGTATCGAAAGTATCGAGGTATCGATACTTTCTATATACTTTCGATACCTCGATACTATCAATAACTCGATACTTTTGATACCTCGATACATTCGTTACCTCGATACTTTCGATACCTCGATACTTTCGATACCTCGATACTTTCGATACCTCGATACTTTCGATACCTCGATACTTTCGATACCTCGATACTTTCGATACCTCGATACTTTCGATACTTCGATATTTTTGAATAGTATGGATACCGTCGTGGTATCGATACTTAATACCTCATTCGAGGTATCGCCCAGCCCTAATCATTAGTATTAGATTACTTGCCAACTTTGCTTTATCTTTTAAGCCAATTCACCGAAACGTGGCCTTTCTTATCGTTTCTTACAACTTGAGAACAAGTGAGCAGTGCTCACTGAACACGTGAACAGTTGGTACTTCTTATGGATAACGAAAATATCGATAATATCGAACAACGATATTAGATAAAAGCGATATCGATATATCGAAAATATTGATATTTAGTTAAAATCAATTTTTTTTAAAATACGGATGTTTTTCTATTATATCGATATTTTCGATATTATCGTAATTCTGATATTTTCGATGATATTAAAAATACCCATAATTTACTTTGATCAATATTTGATATTTTTTTGAAGGAGTTACAGGTGACTAGGTAGACTCGATGCTTCTTGATAATTCCTCTATACTCAGTTTCGAATCCGATTCCATTAGAGTTGTTAAGACGCCGTTGTCAAATTCAACTGGTCGTCCACTTCGAGGGTAGCCTAGACAAGACAAGCCATATAATAACCAGCGGCATTATCTTCTGAACGAACTTTGACACTTGTTGATGTTTGACCTCTAACACATCTCCATAAATACCACAGAATTTTTTTTCTAATTATTAATACATTAACTCCTGTAAGAAAATGAAACAGAGTATACAATTGCGAATTTGATATTCGGAAGGTAAAGTCCTTCAATTTATTGTTGAATTAATCTAGATCGGTTCAGAAGGTATCTGTCTTTCAATATCCGATGTCGCCTCACATTTTTATTCGATTGAAGTATTACCCTTGCGGAACACGAAACAATAATATTTTATGGGAAAAACTTATAAATTTTGGAGGTAAAACTGGTCGTTGCTCTTTGCACTGTGTGACACTCGCCCACGCTTTCCAGATGACGTTTGTATTTTCTTCCGGTGCTCTCCTTCCTGACACTTCATCGCTTTTTATTAAATGTTGGTCTTGTAGTTTTAATTTCGCATTGCGTAGGTGCCCCATATCTAATATCATCTGTATTATTACCACGTTGACGTCGCTTAGCAAGGGATGGAAAAAAGTTTATTAATCACAAAATGAAAACATCCACAATGGATTTTAAATTTAATTTTAGAAACTCTTATAAATTTTGCAACAAAAAAATATTAATAAATCACAAGAGTACTTGGGTATGCCGTATTGTATTTCGTTTAAATTAAAAAAAAAAGACGAGAAAAGAACTCTTAGGTTATTATTTGTTGCACACTTGAGACGTAACTTGTTTTTACACAAGTAAAGGTTTATAAAATTTATTTCAGTAAAAAGGTCTTTCAAACACGACATGAAAGTGACTTTTACAAAAGTGATCTGTTGTAATTTGAACATTACAAAGTCTTTAGCTTTCATCTTATTTGAAGTGAACGTAATAGGTTTTCAGTAAATTGTAAGCAATTGAATAGCTTGGGTTTGGGTTTTGAGAAGATTATGCTAATAAATTCTAGGTGGATATAACTTAAATGTAATTTGCTTAAATGGTACCTTTAAATTTTATCAATAAAATGTGACATTTTTCTTATTCATCAAGCACGATTCAAATAAATTTTTCATTTTTATGTTAAGTACAAAGTATTCCTTTCAGCAGTTAGACGTTGAAAGATTTAAATTTTTATTTATGTAATGTGGTCTTTTTTTACTTGTATTATTTGCAGAGGAATGCAAATATCTTAGAGAAATAAAGAATAATTTCAAAACGAAAAGAAACGATTTAAATTGGATTCGCTTCAAATTAAAGTGAAGTCGCAGACTATAAAGTGGGTGGTAAAATTTGTAAGAGAAAATGAAAATGTTGATGTGATTGAACGATATGGGTTCATCCGACGCTTCTTTCATTGCCAGTATTTGCTTTGCAAATCGATATGTGTAAAAAAACAGATTTTTTTGTGAAAAAATTGTTGATAACTCCCTTTTAGAGTTTAATATTCAAGGAACGAAAATATTTGTTCAACAGCCATCTCCAGTAGGTACTTCATAAAGAATTATTTAAATCTAAATGTAACAGATTTTATTATAAAATTGTCACAGAAATGATAAGTGAAAATATTTTTTTCGCTTATTAAAACTAGCCCAGTTTCCAAAGGTTTCAACCCAAGAAAATTAGGAAAGTGCAAAAAAATTCGGTATTCAGATAGATTAAGACATGGCGAAAAAGATGCAACAAAGTTTGCATTCAATATATTAATTTTTATATTATTATTTTTAGGTATAAAATAATAATCTAAGGCTTCAAATACCTTGCTTAATTTCTTCACATTTTTTAATTCGAGAATATTATACTTCTCTACTAGCTTTGCACCACCAATGTTTAATAACATATTAATCTTTATTACTCTCTTTATACAACACCTACTACCTTACATCCTTTTCTTTTTAACAAAACGAGAACAATCTCTAATGAACAGTCTTATAAACTCAATTAACATTAATACTATTACAAACTAACATTCAACATTTTTAATTCTAAAGTGTTCTCTGTTTCTTCTGTAGAGAACGTTGTTCAAAGATGATTTTATTAGGTATGAATGAAACTGGAGTTTCTCCTCGACTACACCATCATACCATTTCCTATCTTTTATATTTTTTTTTAAATTTTACATGATCTCCTGCCTCTGCAACTTCTAAGATCTTGTTTTTCAAAAATTCGTTACAAATATTACATTCACTAATCAAAATATTACATTCACTAATCATTTTCTCTATATTCTTATTCATGCCTTCTAATCCTTCCAATTCTTTTTTTAACGCTGGTAAGATTGATTTCGCTACCCTTCTTGGAGGATTATTTATAGGTACTGCATTCGCCATCAACTTTATGTTGTATTCCCCTGGAAAAGTTCCCAGACCATTAAACACAGATACGTATTGTTTACATACCTGTTCTTTATTATTAAATTTTATTTCTTCACGATTTACTTCTTCGATTCTCTTTACTAAATTTAATTTACAACAGCTGTTTAGTCCTAAAATTGGTTTTGTATCCAGATTGATAACTACGAACTTGATTGTTACTTTATTATTTCTTATCTTCCCTGGAATTTCACACGTTCCAACTGGTTTAATATTTTCTTTATTGTATACTATCAAATTTATGCTTGTTTCTTGTAGATTTGGGATTTTATTATAAATTTCTTTTAAACTTTTCATCGATATTACATTACACATAGCACCTGTGTCTAATTTGCACATTACTTTTTTATTATTTATTATTATTTCTTGATTCCATTCGGTCACATTTTTATTTGTCGTGATTGATTCAAGGTACATGTTATTTACTTCTACCGTTTCTACTGGCGTTGGACTCCTATTTAATCTTGGACTTTTTTCCCGTGATCGCGATTGATATCTGTTACCTCTACTAAATCTACTTCTACCTCTAAAGTTGTTGCTTCTATCATCAGTTACTCCTTGATATTTTGTTGGAGACTGGTAAGTTCTTTTCAGACAACCCACAGCAAAATGGCCATACTTTTGACATATATTACAAAGTTTTCCGTATGCCAAACATTTTCCTTTATTATGCATGTAACCACACTTTTTACAGTTGTAACGCAACTCCAAATCTGGTTTAGTTATTACCTCATCTTGCTTATTGTTGTTGTTGGTCATTTCTGTTATTCTTGTTTTTGTTGCTGAATATGTTTTAGCTAAGTTTAATGCTTTTTCCAATGTTAACATACTTTCAGTGATTAATTTCTCCTTTAACTTATTATCGTTTATACCGATTACGAATCTATCCCTTATCATATCTTCAGTTTCTTTAAATTCACACGTCTTCGCTAAGATTCTTAATTTTGTGACATATTCTTCATAAGTTAATTCTTTCTGATTACACGAATGAAATAAAAATCTTTCATAGATTATATTTTTCTTAGGTATAAAATAATAATCTAAGGCTTCAAATACCTTGCTTAATTTCTTCACATTTTTTAATTCGAGAATATTATACTTCTCTACTAGCTTTGCACCACCAATGTTTAATAACATATTAATCTTAATTAATTCTTCTTTACTATTACTTTCCGAAGCAGCCATGTATATTTCAAAGTTTTGTTTAAAACTTTTCCATTCTTCATCTAGATTACCATGTTCCAATTTTAATTTATTTGGGATTCTAAATTCCATTTTTATTTATTAATTATTTGACACAACCAGGTTATTATTATTATTCTTCCTATTCTTATTTACGTCGTTGCACACTTCTTATTTTACCTTATATTTTTTTTACCTTTTTTACCGGGCACTGAACCACAATTTTTTTTTATTTGACGTTTAAAACGTTTTTATTAATTACACGTTTTTCTTATTTATTTTTATTATTTTCTTACTTTTGAAAGCTAATCATTCTATTAAAAGCTAATCACACCTGACACCATGTTTTATATGTCACAATTACTTAGCTTATTATATTAATTACTTAGAACTCATTAAATACATCTTACTTCGTCAGCCATCTTTATTACTCTCTTTATACAACACCTACTACCTTACAATATAGGGGCCGCTTCATCGAAAAAAATGGACCTGAAGAGGAAAATATGTGGTTTTTTAAGAATATCTCAGAAAGTATGCGATCTAGAGAAAAATGACTAGACCGCCATTTTATAGATGAAGTATTTTTACATAAAAAATGTCCTATAAAATTTTTCCGTTACAGCAGTGGTTTTCCCGAAAAATGTGTTATAAAAATGCCATGTTTTCAAAAATATTGTTAAGCAGGCGAGCTAAAATATTGCAAAATAAGTGCAAGTTGATGGAGAAAAAACTGTTTTAATCCAAAATGAGCAATGATAAAATTAAAAAATATAAATGAATATAAACCTAAAGGTTTCAACTTTCAGTTCCATGTATTTTTGTGTACTTCTGTAACATCTTGTAGTTTTAAACAACAAATGAAATTATTTTTGTGCCGTTCTTTAAAGAATTAATGTTATCTTGTTGAAAACATTATTTAAAAAAATTATTCGGTGAAGCAAATCGTTGTATAAGAATTACATTTCAAAGTTACATCATGAAAAATTGATTATATATTATTGTATAAAAGTACATGGATTTAATATTTCTTCATTTTTTGTAAATTAAAATTTTTTCAAAATTAGTACTTTAAAAGAGCTCCAAAATCTTTAATATTAAGCGGATTTAAAAAAATTGCATAGTAATTGTAAAGGAAAATATGTCTGCTTTATGATCCACTAATGAAAATTAACTTACAATTTCAAGTTTTCTGTATCTATTGTTTATAGTTTAGAAGTAACAAAAGTGGCAATTTTTTAAGCAAACCCTTCATAAATTTGAAGCACTTTAACATTCCTTTCTGGAAATGAAAGATAATAAGTTATACTTTAAATCTGTGAAGCTAGAACTTTCTCAGATTTACTGGAACTATAGAAGCGGCTGTTGAATTTAGGTAAATTGATGGAAATATTTAAACTTGAAAATTAGTCTCACGAAACTATCTTCAAAAACACCTTATTATGCCTTTTAGAGATGTGTAATTGTGTAATACCCCAAAAAGAGATAATTTCATAAACCAACACAGTTGTATGTACAGGGTGGTTCTGAAATAGTTGGTTGAAATTAAGGACCCGCGAGGATGAAGAAATCTGCGATAAATATTAGTCGAAACATGCATTTTTTTAGGGTTACAAATCATGATTCTTTTAAAATCCCTACTTCATTTTTCGAAAGGGCTATACAGGATGTTGCAAATTTTAATAGTATTCATTAAGCAACACAATTTAGCTTTCCATATTTTTTTGACTATGTAAGAACCTACTAAGAAGGTATTTTTTGAAATGTTACTCCTAAAGAGCTTGCAGTGGTAAAAATTTTAATATTAGTTTTTAAAAGACACTAGCTAGCATTTTACATTCTTTTAAGGAAGTGGGTACCCACTAAAATTGGATTTTCAGAAACGCGACTCCTATTCTCAGTTTCTCGAAAGATAGTTATCGCTTCACCAATAGCAAAGGGTTTTCGCGAAAAGTGGGCCACTATTGCTATATCCGTTAATATTAAAGATACGAGGTCGGTTAAATTGGTAAAGTAGTATAACTTTTTCCGCTGATTGCAATGGTCAACACAAAAAAAGAATTGAACATCTAGTTTTCAAGATATTTACAAAAATAACTTTTTTTTTAATGGAACACCCTATATATTTTTATATATTTGAAAAAGGCACTGCATTTAGAGTGTAAAATGAGTATGAGTCATATGAGTTTTGTCCTAAAATGAAAAATAAAGTACCGATTTCGTATCTTTAGTATTGAACGGATAAAGCAATAGTGGCTCACTTGGCATGAACGCTCGGTATTCTTGCTAATTTAGTATCTACATTTTATTAGGGATTTAAATTTGTATAAAAATACAGGGTTTTCGTGCCAAGGGGCCACTACTGTTGTATCTGTTTAATGCTGAAGATACGAAATCGGTAATTTATTTTTCATTTTAGAACAAAACTCATATGACATTTTATATTCCAAATTCAGTGTTCGCTGTCTCTCAGAGACAAAAATTAGCATACTATTTGTATATTTAGAGAGTACTAACTAGAAAGCTCTCCTCAGAAGATGCACTCAAAACACCGAATAAGTACACCAGAAGATCAAGAAAAATTACTAATAAACAGGTGGAACTTGAATAAAAGTGCTGTAAGGTGTAGTTACAGACATCCTGTATAATGATTTTACGTTAAAGTTTTAAGTCTTACGTTTAAAGCGTTTAATTTTAAGTCTCACTTTGTGCCAGGCTTAACATCGAGAACCCGATCAATTAAGAATCACTGTATACTGATAATAATGTCAGGGTAAAACAAAAGATTGCTTCGCTAAGAACGCTCATACAAAATAAATATACAAAACCAAAGCAGCATTTACTAGAATCATAACCCGAATAGACCAATCAAAAATAGAAGGCAAATAAATAAAGACCATCGTTTCTCGAACACTCCGAGAGTACATAGGTAATGTATTTGTACTTACATTTAAAAAAATTTAATGTTCTTGCCCGATTTTATTGATAAAATTATAATTTCAAAAAGAAAATTTAAAAATCCTGTTTTTCAACATATTTTTGAAATTGTTTTTTGGGAAAACCACTGCTCTAACGGAAAAATTTTATAGGACATTTTTTATGTAAAAATGCTTCATCTATAAAATGAAGGTCTAGTCATTTTTCTCTAGATTGCATATTTTCCGAGATATTCTTAAAAAAACACATTTTTTCCTCTTCAAGTCCATTTTTTTCCATGAAGCGGCACCTATATTGAATGCAAACTTTTTTGCATCTTTTTCGCCATGTCTTAATCTATCTGAATACCGAATTTTTTTGCACTTTCCTAATTTTCTTGGGTTCATATGCTTATATGGATGTGGAAACTGGGCTAAACCTAGTTGAGTACAAAACAATTTGAATCTCATAAACTAGAAAAGAAATAATTTCATACACAGATTATGTTCACTCAGAAAAATGTGTTATTATTTATAGCAAACACGAGTTACTTGCTTAAAATTGTGCAATTGTGCCAAGTGTATTATTACAATATTACAAGGGCACTTAGAACTATTAAAATGTGCGTTTTATACATGGCATGTTAGTAGTTCCAAGTCCACTTGACAAGATTAATTTGGCATAGTCTCCTCAAATCCGTTTTTAAATTAACAAAAATTCTATTTTGATCGCAATATTCATTTAAACCACTAATTTTATCCCAAATCTCTATGGCGTGTTTGGTTTTACCTGATTTTTAATTAATGTATTGTAAAACAGATTTGTGCTGGCGAGCGGTGGGGATTCACAGATCACTAAATTTGTATTTAACCCTACCAACGCAACGCAGTAGTAAACGTATTTCAATTATTAAAGAGGCGTAGCCAAATCTGTCCAAACTTATCCCTACTGCTCGCCGGCTTAAATCTGTTTTGCAGTAGTTGGTTTAAATTTTTAATACAGTGTGCCAGTGGCGTACTATAATAGGTATGGCACATAGAGACTGATCTAATAGTTGAGGAGCGCATTTTTGTAGCCTCGTTTTACACCGGTTAAAACATGTATTAATATGTTATATCATTCTTATATCTAACCCACGGTAATAGATATAAAAGGTATGCCAACGGACGTTCTAAGTTGAAGCAAAGCTTGAACACTAGCGGCGAAATAGAAAGCATATTAAGAGGATGAATACGTAGGTTACCCCGACTAACTAACGTATTTTTGTAATAACATAGGTATCAGCTTTTAATGAAATAAATCATTATTAATAATTTTTATGACTGATAAAACGCATTGAACTGGTGCGAATAATATTCCTTAATGTGCTTTCTCTGTCTTATATTGGCGCGACAATATGAGTTCATGTGCTTTCTCTGTCTTACAAAGTCGTTCACAAGTAGCCTCATGCCTGTTTTCACCGACGATTCGCAAAGTTAGGCATTGCTTAATTTGACATTAGCATTTTTTAAGTCGAAATTGCACTTCTCACCACGTGCACCAGGGTTCCTAAATAAGATAATAAAGGTATCCATATATCGATATTGTAATGGTTAATAATTTTTATGCATTGGGTTAGGAGTTGTCTTAGCATTAGGCACTTCTTTCGTAGGCAATTGCTTAGGAACCGTTGGTTAAGACGAGCATCAGTTTGCTACGAGTGGTAACTGGTAAGATAGGCATACCTGCAATATTTATTACCGTGATCTAACCTCAAGATCAATCATATAAAAGTCTGTCAGGTTGCACATGAATGAAAGGTAGGTACTTTAAAAGTGGCTGGTTAAAAATTTAAGAAAGGAATTTTAAATTTTCAAAATTTAATTTTTCGACCTTTTGGCACCCTGAGTCCCAAATAAATATTATTTTTCGCTCCACCTATGTGTCTAAATGTACAGTCAGCCTCACAATAATTATTAGCCAACCTGGCTATACGCGAGGGTAGTTATTAGCCAACAACGACAAAAGGACAGAAGGGGAAGTTGTTTATTTACTACTTTTTGGCAAAATAAAGTTACCCCTCAATTTAAGTAGGGGGTGTTATGATGGTTTCATCCACAATAAATTGTGAGGCTGACTGTTCAGTCTTAATCACGAGTGGTGTTATGAAGATAAAATTGAAGTAGTCAGAGATACTTATTGCACTTTAACAGTGGCATATAAAAAAGATAGCAAGCTCTACAAAAACATCGGTTGTAAAATTCAAATGTAATTGTCAATAACGTGTGTATATACCAGATATGTCTTAGCGCCTCCCCACCCCAAAGCTTCCGTAATTTTGGTTATTAACTGTACTGCATCGATGTTCCGATGATACCAAACATCATATTATATTTTTACTTTCGGTATAATATACTATGAAGACTAGTCATACCTTTCACTCATATGCATGCCAGAGTGTTATACTATGGACCTTGAGATTCGATGAAACATACAAGGTGTTCCCGAAAAATGCGACACAAATCATAGAGATTAAGCCTGAGACAAAGTAAATAAACAAATTAAAATTTGACCTCGAAAAAAATTTGTGAAAGCTGAATTTTTGGATGAACCTTAATATTGTTGTTCTATTCTGAACAATGTCGAAAAAGTTCCCATCGATCCGGCCTCCGCTAAAAAATTTCTAAGCGGAGGAAGGTAAGAAAATGTAGTTTTTTCAAAATATCTCGTAAATTATCGATTTTTCGATAAAAATAGCCATTACCAAATTTGTAGATCGTAAAATTTCCCACAACAGAGGTTGTATTACTATCACTCGTGGTCTTAAGTCTGCTGCCAAAATAACACTTTACTCATTCAGATCATTATCTTCAAAGGTATCGAGTTTAGATATAGTAAACCCCAGCTCAATTTAAAACATAAATAAATTCTTCATCCCTCTAAAAGATACAGTGTGTTGTATTTAAAAAAATCTAGATTTTTTCAATTGAATATAATTAAGTTTGTTCCTCTCAAAAAACACAAGAGAACAGTCTTAACTACGTCGACAGCAAAAATCTTGTCTTAACCTGCTAAAACGACCACCCTGCAATTTGTTTAAGCAACATCTGCATTTATATAAGTAGTCAAACGAATCCTAATTTGACTACATTTATAAATGCAGGAGTTGCTTGAAAAAATCGCCGAGTGGTTGTTTTTGTAAGTTAAAAAAAGATTTTTGGTTCCTACGTAGCTCAAACTACCCTCTATCATTTCCAATTAACAAAAATGTATTTTATTCTACTGGTTTTTTTATTAAAAGAACAAACTTTGTTATTTTCAAGTGACGGAAACATGTATATTTTTGCATAGAGTGTAAAGAACTGAATTAGGTTTTAAATTATCTCTTCATTGGGTGACAGGTCACGAGGGAATTGAAGGAACCGAAATAGCTGATGAACTAGTTACAACAGGCTCAAAAGCCCTCCCTATTGGACCCGAACCATTCTGTCGACTATCTAGAACATATAGAAAGGCGGAGATCCAAAAATGGAAAACTGAGAACAAAAATTCTCACTGGAACAACACACCAGGACAAAGACAGTCGAAGAAATTCATTAAGTACTCGACCACGAATGCTAAAAAGCTTCTTCTATTATCAAAGAACGAAATCAGACTCATTACGGCTCTGTTTACTAGACACTGCCCAGTGAGGTACCACCTCAAGAAACTGGAATTGGAGGATAGTGACATATGCAGACTCTGTGAATCGAAGATCGAATCCGCCGAATACATTTTCTGCAATTGCGATGCATTAGCTCGGCTTAGGCTGAAACACTTAGGGCAGGCTCAATTGACGCCTGAAGAAGTGAAAAGCAAACTTCTCAAGGACATTCTATGCTTCGCTGGCAAGATTGAATTCCTGACAGCATAACTACGAGTAGAGTTATGAACAAAAGATCAACACTGGTCGCAGTTCTGTAAGGCTTAGAAGCCAATCGACCCCTGAGTACAATACAATATAGGTTCCAAATTGAGTTATGGTTTCCTATACCTAAACGCATTACCTTGGAAGATTAAGCGCCAATTAAGCGTTTAAGGTTATCTTGTTTTTAAGGATTATTTTGTACAGAAAACTTAGGATACTGAGTAATAGTATTAAGCTTTTCTTGTAGAAAATTTTGTGAGTTACAAATTTGATAATAGCTACTTTTAGCGAAAAATTAATAGTTTTCGAGATATTCCTATTTTCTTGCACTTACCTTCACCCACCCCTCCATTAAATTTTTAGTAAAAGTCGCATCGATAGGGACTTTTGAGACATTCAGTGGTGTGTTGTAAGCAACCGGTTATTTATAACGTGTTGAGTCGTTGAACGAAGCTGGATATATGTCTGTTGCATACTGTTGAATAAAGAAAAAAGACTCAACGTTGAGGTTATATTATAACTGGTTGCTTACAACACACCACTGATTTTTTATAAAGGCGATATCAAGGTTCATACAAGAATCCAGCTTTCTGGGAATTTTCCGAGGTTACACCATAATTGTGTTTAATTTGATTATACAGAGTGTTCGCGACAAGAACGCCACTGCTGCTATATTCTTTAATACGAAAGATACGAGGTCGGTTCAGTAGTACTTTTTCCGCTGATTACGATATATATTCACAAAAATATTTTTTTTTTAAAAGAACATCCTATATATTTTTATGTATTCGAAGAGAACACTGAATTTAGAGTATAAAATGTCATATGAGTTTTGTCTTAAAATGAAAAATAAATTACCGATTTCGTATCTTCAGCATTAAACGGATACAGCAATAGTGACCCACTTGGCACGAACACCACCCTGTATATATCCAAAGTTGTAACGTATCCAAAAAAAATGAAAGTTAAACAATTTCTTCTTTCCATATTTTAGAAATAGCCAATTTGGTGATAACTTTTGGAGGGGTATGAATGTAAACTAAGCTCCTTTGTTTCAGTAATTTTTGCCTTGATAATCTTACCAGTGGCGTAGTTACGTCCTATGTGTCCCCTACTATTAGATAGAAAAAAATTAGATATCAAAGTGAATTTTTCAAAACTTAGTAAATTTTGAGACAAAAGTCATCTTGTTTGGTTTGCGTTAGATTTATCGTTTTCAAGTAAATTAAAATTTAAAAAAAATTCCTACATTAATTTCGCAGTGGTGAGCTAGAATAAGGTTTAAGGGAGTCAGTGAGTCGTTAAGTCATTAATAGAGTAAATGGCTCAATAACAGGATGCAATCGCCCACGTTGCAACCCTTGCATTTGCAGCGTTTAAAACTGACACAGTGTTCAATCTCATCAATGATCAATAAATTGACTATACTATAATGCACCTTTCCATCTCCCACATCTATAAATAAAATAATGAAAAATAACAATTTCCTATAACTTTTATATATTCTAAACAAATACCCACTACATAATACGCGTCACCCACGATCATTTTTCTACTAAAAAAATTGCTTCTCGAATCAACGACCCTTATTACTTTACCTAACGTCTTCAGTTATACGTCAAACATCATTTGTGTGCATTTAATGACATTAAATAAGAAATTAATTGAAGTAAGTAAATATAAAATGACGAGTTGTACTTTATAAAATTTTAATAATTTGCTACAAGGATTGTAAGATTCATATCCATCCCATTACATCCTACATAAAGTTTTTTGGTGTTCTTGCCCACAACTCTTTCAATAAATCATTCTCTAAGCACTTTGAAAGTATAAAAACCCATCATAACATAAAATAAGAAAAAATTACATTTTTATATGTAGTATACGAGTAGCATCCGTAAATACATTTTTTTTAATAATACGCACTAACCATAAAATTGTTAGGGCTAAATTAACCTTAAGAAAATAATAATTCTTACGCCTCCTTAAATAATTTAATTTTTCTCACACATAATTTGATTTATAATAACAATTAGAAAATTATATTAAAATATGTTAATAAAGTATTGAATAAACTTCTAATTAAAATTCTCAGTGTGGTGGTTCTGGATTACACATTACATTTTATTAATACACATAATTTGATTTAAAATTATGCGATAATTATTATACACAAAGTTTAATTTTCCACCCATTTAAGACACGTAATATTTTCTAATTATCTATAAACTTTTAACCTCTGACATTTTAATACCTCCTTGTTGTTAACCAAAAATTATTATTATTATTTTGTTCTTATGCTAAAATATTTATTTTACTCAAATTAATTTACCTACATCATTAAACATTTTAACTTTATTAAATATTTTAGTTATAAAAGTCATTTAAATTAGTTGTTTTGTTAAATTGATGTTCTTAATTAACACTATTTTACACCCTTATAATACCCTTTTAAATGTGCCTACGCTTATAGAATTACGTTCACTTTATTATGTACTAATTGATTTTAAAATAGGGTAGTTACAGGTAAATATAAAGATATTAATGTACCTGCTATAAATATTGTGGAATCGTATACCTAATCAAAAATATAATTTACCTAATATTTCCTTGACGTCATTACTTTTATAAATACAAAAGAAAACTGCGTACAATAGTGACGATGTAAATTTGAATAAGGATTTGAGAAAAACTTGATATTAATAGAAGCAACGAAAGGTCCCCACCCCTCAGAGATGTGCATCGTACACCATCTTCCAAAAAATGACCCCCAAAATAGTTTTTTTCGCATTTATTTCCTTATATCCCAATTATTGTTGTTTAGAAACAGGCCAGATCAAATGTTTTTTTACAGAAAAACTCACGAAACGGAACATTCAGAAAATTAAAACGCTTACTGTTTTTCTAAATGGTGTTAAAATCAAATTTTAGGAGAAGGAGAGTTAGGTTAAATAGAAAGTATCCTAATCCCGACAATTTTGTAGCTCAAGATGAGTCATGATTTTTCTGCACTGAAGCCAAGAGCTTTTCATGTATTTTTTCCATATCTAAATCTCTGTTAAATTAGATTTTATCTTAAATAAATAGCTTTTCGACTTATATTTTTCCTCAATCCCCTATTTTACTCACAGGTTAATAAATCACATATTTAGGGAATAAATAAAAGTATCCAAATATAGATTTTTGCTGAAATATCCATTTTCCTGCTGTGATGAGTTATCTACACTAAAGTCAAAAGGCAAATTTACAAATATAGGTTTTTGAGGAAAATTCGGTTTTCCAGTAGGTAATGCATTTTCTACATTGAAACCAAAAGTTTTCGATTTCTTTTTTCAAAAATCTATTTTAGCTGATCTTCATAGGTAAAGAATCGCCACCCTAACGGAGAAGCAAACATAATTACGAAAATTTTTCAAATACAGATTTTTAAGTAAAATTCGGTCTTCAGTAGGTAATGTATTTGCCACACTGAAGCCAAGGACTTTGATTTGTTTTTTTTTCAAGAAACTATTTTATTTGGGGTTCATAGGTCAACAATCCTCTCTTACGAAGTAAAAATAATTACAAGAATTTTTCAAATACAGATTTTTAAGTAAAATTCGGTCTTCAGTAGGTAATGTATTTTCCACACTGAAGCCAAGGGCTTTGATTTGTTTTTTTTTCAAGAACCTATTTTAGCTGGGGTTTATAGGTTAACAATTGTCCCTTACGAAGTAAATATGATTACGAAAATTGTTGAAATACAGATTTTTGTGGAAAATTTGGCTTTCAGTAACTAATCTCTTATAACACTGAAGTCAAGAGCTTTGATTTTTCTTTTTTTCAAGAACCTATTTTATTTGGGGTTCATAGGTCAACAATCCTCTCTTACGAAGTAAAAATAATTACAAGAATTTTTCAAATACAGATTTTTGTGGAAAATTCGGCTTTCAGTAACTAATCTCTAATAACACTGAAGTCAAGAGCTTTGATTTTTCTTTTTTTCAAGATCCTATTTTATTTGGGGTTCATAGGTCAACAATCCTCTCTTACGAAGTAAAAATAATTACAAGAATTTTTCAAATACAGATTTTTGTGGAAAATTCGGCTTTCAGTAACTAATCTCTAATAACACTGAAGTCAAGAGCTTTGATTTTTCTTTTTTTAAAGATCCTATTTTATTTGGGGTTCATAGGTCAACAATCCTCTCTTACGAAGTAAAAATAATTACAAGAATTTTTCAAATACAGATTTTTGTGGAAAATTCGGCTTTCAGTAACTAATCTCTAATAACACTGAAGTCAAGAGCTTTTATTTTTCTTTTTTTCAAGAACCTATTTTATTTGGGGTTCATAGGTCAACAATCCTCTCTTACGAAGTAAAAATAATTACAAGAATTTTTCAAATACAGATTTTTGTGGAAAATTCGGCTTTCAGTAACTAATCTCTAATAACACTGAAGTCAAGAGCTTTGATTTTTCTTTTTTTCAAGAACCTATTTTATTTGGGGTTCATAGGTCAACAATCCTCTCTTACGAAGTAAAAATAATTACAAGAATTTTTCAAATACAGATTTTTGTGGAAAATTCGGCTTTCAGTAACTAATCTCTAATAACACTGAAGTCAAGAGCTTTGATTTTTCTTTTTTTCAAGAACCTATTTTATTTGGGGTTCATAGGTCAACAATCCTCTCTTACGAAGTAAAAATAATTACAAGAATTTTTCAAATACAGATTTTTGTGGAAAATTCGGCTTTCAGTAACTAATCTCTAATAACACTGAAGTCAAGAGCTTTGATTTTTCTTTTTTTCAAGAACCTATTTTATTTGGGGTTCATAGGTCAACAATCCTCTCTTACGAAGTAAAAATAATTACAAGAATTTTTCAAATACAGATTTTTGTGGAAAATTCGGCTTTCAGTAACTAATCTCTAATAACACTGAAGTCAAGAGCTTTGATTTTTCTTTTTTTCAAGATCCTATTTTATTTGGGGTTCATAGGTCAACAATCCTCTCTTACGAAGTAAAAATAATTACAAGAATTTTTCAAATACAGATTTTTGTGGAAAATTCGGCTTTCAGTAACTAATCTCTAATAACACTGAAGTCAAGAGCTTTGATTTTTCTTTTTTTCAAGAACCTATTTTATTTGGGGTTCATAGGTCAACAATCCTCTCTTACGAAGTAAAAATAATTACAAGAATTTTTCAAATACAGATTTTTGTGGAAAATTCGGCTTTCAGTAACTAATCTCTAATAACACTGAAGTCAAGAGCTTTGATTTTTCTTTTTTTCAAGAACCTATTTTATTTGGGGTTCATAGGTCAACAATCCTCTCTTACGAAGTAAAAATAATTACAAGAATTTTTCAAATACAGATTTTTGTGGAAAATTCGGCTTTCAGTAACTAATCTCTAATAACACTGAAGTCAAGAGCTTTGATTTTTCTTTTTTTCAAGAACCTATTTTATTTGGGGTTCATAGGTCAACAATCCTCTCTTACGAAGTAAAAATAATTACAAGAATTTTTCAAATACAGATTTTTGTGGAAAATTCGGCTTTCAGTAACTAATCTCTAATAACACTGAAGTCAAGAGCTTTGATTTTTCTTTTTTTCAAGAACCTATTTTATTTGGGGTTCATAGGTCAACAATCCTCTCTTACGAAGTAAAAATAATTACAAGAATTTTTCAAATACAGATTTTTGTGGAAAATTCGGCTTTCAGTAACTAATCTCTAATAACACTGAAGTCAAGAGCTTTGATTTTTCTTTTTTTCAAGATCCTATTTTATTTGGGGTTCATAGGTCAACAATCCTCTCTTACGAAGTAAAAATAATTACAAGAATTTTTCAAATACAGATTTTTGTGGAAAATTCGGCTTTCAGTAACTAATCTCTAATAACACTGAAGTCAAGAGCTTTGATTTTTCTTTTTTTCAAGAACCTATTTTATTTGGGGTTCATAGGTCAACAATCCTCTCTTACGAAGTAAAAATAATTACAAGAATTTTTCAAATACAGATTTTTGTGGAAAATTCGGCTTTCAGTAACTAATCTCTAATAACACTGAAGTCAAGAGCTTTGATTTTTCTTTTTTTCAAGAACCTATTTTATTTGGGGTTCATAGGTCAACAATCCTCTCTTACGAAGTAAAAATAATTACAAGAATTTTTCAAATACAGATTTTTGTGGAAAATTCGGCTTTCAGTAACTAATCTCTAATAACACTGAAGTCAAGAGCTTTGATTTTTCTTTTTTTCAAGAACCTATTTTATTTGGGGTTCATAGGTCAACAATCCTCTCTTACGAAGTAAAAATAATTACAAGAATTTTTCAAATACAGATTTTTGTGGAAAATTCGGTCTTCCAGTAGGTAATGTATTTTCCACACTGAAGCCAAGAGCTTTGATTTATTTTTTTTCAAGAACATATTTTAGCCAATAGCTTTCGATTTATTTTTTTCTCAAAAACCTATTTTGGATAAAGCTTTTGTGGTAATATTCGTTTTAGTGATAAATTTTCTACCCCAAAGCCAAGAACTTTTCGTGCACTTTACCTATTTCCAACTTCTTATCTCTGTAAAACTTGATTTTCTCTTTAATAAATAGTTTTTCTTTCAAATTATCATTTCCTTGACTCCCCTTTTTTTGGGGTCACTAGTTAATAAATCACTGACTTAAGAAGTAATAGAAAGTGTCCTAAATACGAAAATTTTTCCTCATCTTTTCAGTCTTCTTGTTCAGAAAAAATGGTTTCCAGTGATGTTTGAACTTATGTGTATCTACTCGTATATGCTCTCTACAATCTAGACCAGTGCTTCTAAATCTTTTTATTTTCTTAAGGTTTAAGTTCAGACTGCGTTTTTTGAACCACAAGTTCAAAAATTATATGTTATGTAATACCTCGAGTTAAACAACATAAATAGGTAATGAGGCGATTGGGACGGGGTAAGTTAGGAATCTACTTTACCGACATTTTACCGGCAATTACAGGTTTCTGTTACCGACATCGCCATTTTGGTTTGAAACTTTGCTAAGTTGTCAATTACAGGTTTCTGTTACCGGCATCCGCGGCCATTTTGGTTTGAAACTTGGCTAAGTTAACACATTTTGACAGCTGGCGCCATCTAGCGGAGAGTTGCCAAACTACGACAAGTGTGGAACTTTGTTAAGCGGCCATCTTGGTTTGTTGTGTTTTGACAGCTGGCGCCACCTAGCGGAGAGTTGCCAAACTACGTCAAGTGTGGAACGTTGCTAAGTGTCATGGCGGCCATCTTGGTTTTTGTGTCACTCGGCGGCGACCATCTTTCCTGGGAGCCCACCTCGAAAGTACCACGTAGGACTGCGTTGCAGGGTCTCTTGTGTTGGTTGTACCTGCTTCGATGAACAAAGGACTTTAAGCTAGGACAGTTTAAGGTACGTTTAAGGTACGCTTTTATGGGACATAAATTATACACGTTGAATAATATTTTGTAATTTTATTGAAGAAAACGCGACTCGACGCACTTTGATACGCATTTATAAGCGTTTGGATGCGTGAATTATTTTTTTACGATGAGGCCATGTTCGCAGACACAAATAGAACTTATCCAGCAATTTTTGAAAAAAAATATTGAACCCTGATTTTTTTATGAAGTTTTTGGTAAAATACAATTTGTTTGCACATTTTCGACGCACCCCTTTAAACATTAGGCAATTTCGTTGTTACTACTATAAATATTCTACAGTATTATAGTTCATACTTGTTCTCTCGAGCTTTAGAAAGAATTTAAGCCCAAGCACGTTCCTGTAGGTCAATCCCAGCCTCCATAATAACATTTTAACCGACTAATCAGAAATGGAGCATTATAACGACTTCTTCGCTTCCTGGAGGGGTTGAGTTTTAAAGAAATTATATAAAATTTATGTCAATCGATTCGTTTCGGTGTCAGCTATAATATTCTATTACAATATTTTATTTCTAATATTCAGTTTTCGAAAAAAAAGGAATGAACGATGAAAAAGTGCGATTTTCACACTTTAACCCTATTTTTAGGGGTGAAGCCCCACATCTCGCGCGGGCGCGTTATTTTTTTCGTATTCGGCACCCCAAAATCTAAAAGATTCAATCATAACATTGCTGTTCCGGTGAATTTTATATCAAAATGTTTCATTTATTGAGCTATAGCTCATTTTAGGTTAAATATATTTTTTTGTCAAGTATGTTTAGGATTTTGTAAATCTACTATCGTCGATCATGCGATAGTTTCGACATCTCGCGGATGTCACTATACACTAAACACTATATGCACGCTTGAATTTAAACCTTAAGAAACAAATTTTCGTGGTACATCTAGAAAAATAAACTTCTAAAAAAAAAGAAAATTGAAGTCAATAATAACACTTAACCGAAACTTAAGAATTATTTCTACAATTTCGCGGCACACCATTTGAGACTGGTCAAGACATAAAATCGCGACTTAACTGATTGACTTAAAGTTCAAGTATTTATATTAGAATTTGAAGAAAAATTGGGAGATCTCATCAAACATGAATACAGCTAGCGTTTAAAAGCAAACAAGAGCCTCGGAAAATACGCCAACTTAATTGAAAATTTTGTGGTGGTCAAATATTTATACAATAACGGTTAAGAATAGCTCGTAGCGGTTACCAACCCTAACAGGTTAATTTTAAGAATGAATTAGTATAGTAGCGACAGCGACCTCCTTCTTCTCCTCAGGGAGTTTGGTTCTTCTAGACGAATACGAGAATGTTTTATTTATTTATTTATTTATTTATTTATTTATTTATTTATTTAGCAGCTTACAGGCTATTATTATTATTTTAAATTATTAATAAAAATTTTGTTCGTATCTTTAATTTTTCCACAATACGTAAAGTACCTATAATGTATGTTATTTTAAAAAATTTGTAAATGAAAGGCATGTGATCACCACACCTTCATTTTTATAAACATTACTATTACTAGGCCGATAGGCGGATGTTTCGTGTACATTTTAATTTCTGACAACATAACAACGTTCCTGCTGCTTCTGCCATAAAAAACACGTCACTTCGAAGAACCAGGACGACTCTCCTCGCAAGAAGAATCCTTCACGCTGAAGGAGAACAACAAGCAATGTTGTTTTTTAAATGGTATTCATGAACATAATGACTTCTGATGACGATATTTAGAAATAAGGAATAAAATTGATTAATGAAATGACGTACCAAAAATGTTCACTGGCTCTCCGATTATAAATTAATAATCAAGTTTCAAATAAATGAAATAAATTATAGTTAACGCTTTTAAACATTTGAACCCTCAAAGGAATAAAAATTTCAACTGAGAGCAATTTATTTGAAAATTAATCAATCAACCTACCTACGAAATTTCTAAAAATAATTTTATTAAAACCATTTGCTGCAAATGCAGGTATTATTATAAATGATCGTATAAAGTAGAAGCGGGTGGTTCTCGCTCTGAACTCGCAATTGAAAAGTCTCAAGTTCGAGTCTCGAGTTGGGCAAGAATTTTTCAATTTTCGGAGGTTGAAATTTACTTGTCCAATTTGGGATGGCCGTCCACCATTCCCTTTTGAGGTGGAATTTACAGTGCTGTTTCTCGAAGAGTAATCAGATAGGTTTCTCTCAGGTTTTTTTGTTACATTTTTGGACCCAAGAGGACTCAATATTACTTTTTCAAAGTAGATGAAGGCTACTAAAAAGTAAAATTAAAAATCTTCATGGTTAGTTTTTATCAAAATTTTAAAACTGCTCAAAGTAAATAGTTGAACATAAAACTCATCCCTCACATATTCTCTATAAATTATCCACAAATGACGTTTAGTAATGAAGGAAGAAATTAATTTGAAACGGAATAAATCGTATAGAAAAATGACAAAACTTTATTGTGTTAATAATAATCATTTGTTGAAAATTGCGTGACAGTTATTCTGTTGATGTGTTTGTAGTAATAGAAAAAAAGTCGATCAATGGATAACGCCAACATACTCGTATGTAATAATAGTAAGCAAACAAAAGTTTGTGTACTTTTAGGTCAGAATGACGTCTGTACAAGTACAATAATGTATCTTTCCATTACTTTTATTTTATATTTACATCAAAAATTATAAAAACATTATGAAACTTTTTGTAAACACCTCGTATTATTTATTTAGATTTAAGATGAATAAAAAAGAAGAAAAATCTATTCGGAAAAGGTCTCTTTGATAAAGATAAAATTAGGAAGAATTGCGTATTTACGTAGGTAGGTAGGTAGATAATGAAAAAGAAATTTTTGTTATGTAAGCAACAAAAAAGTCTTTATAGGAGCTGATTGATTACTCGATTAAATATTGCAGACGAATAAAATATAAAAAAAAAAATATATGATAAATTCGTTTTTTTATATTTTTAATAATATCCTAATTTATGACCTATATTTAAAAAATCAAATTAAGTATTATTAAATTACAATTCGACGATCATTTTGGCTTCATAAATTTAAAATTTTTATCTACTTTTTTGAAGTATTTCAGAGGAAAGAGTTTAAAAAATTTCAAAGGGTTATTGCAAAAACTTTATTATTAATTAGCAGCTAATTTAAAGTATAAGGACGAAAAAAAAGATAAAAGTCTTCGAGATCTAGTTTTTATTTTTGTTTAAAAATTAATTTAAAAACTAGAAAGCGATCAACATTTCAAAGGATCTAAGGAGTTTGGGGAATTTATTTTTTAAAACATTCCTGTCCAAAAAAACAAAATTACAAATCTTCTGATCCTAGCCCACTTTGTAGGTCTTTTATAAAAATCTATTAATAAAAATGCTCCTAAGGAGAGATTGAATAATAGTATTTTTAATTTTCAGAAATGACTAATTAGTACAGAGTGGTGACCTGATCTCTCGGTCATAGGAATTAATATGTACAATTTATTTTAGAAAAAATATGAATAAAAGTTGTAAAGCATAAAATTCTGTTTCTAAATCAATTCACAAAATTGATTTTGGATGCTTTATAACGCCAGAAATTCAATTTAAAATTTCTAAAGTTAGTAGAAATGGTGATTGCCTTGAACCACAAATAAAAATTGTCAAATGTTTTACCCTTTATCTGTCAAAATAATTTTGATCAAGACCGCGCGCTACCTTTTCTCTGCCCGTCTCTGTCTGTTTATGCCTCTTCTATCTATGAATATCATCTGTCAATCTCATATGTAAGCCCCATCTTATGTCATAATCTCAACTGTCTATCTCATCTGGTATTTCAACTCATTTGTCAAATACTAAATTATACTAAAAAATACTAAAAATCTCAAATTTGTCATTGAACTAATAATTTTCTCTGTCATCTCATTGCATCTGTCAATCATATCAGTCATCTCATTTTATGTGTCAGTCTCATCTCATCTGTCTGTCATCTCTCATTTGTTAATCCCATCTGTCATCTCATTCAATCTGTGACTTTTAGGATGATAGATGGAATGACAGATGATATGACACATATGATGACAGATCATAGACAAAAGGGGTGATATGTGTTGACAGATGAGTTGACAGATGGATTGACAGATGGAATGACAGATGATATGACATATGAGATGACAGATCTAATGACAAATAGGGTGATAGATGTGTTGACATATGAGTTGACAAAAGGATTGACAGATGGAATGACAGATGCCCCCCTATGATATGAAATTGCATGGCATGACAGATGACCCCCCTCTATGATGGCAGGTTAATATTTGACATATAAAATTTGACAATTTTCGCGACGAAAGAAAGCAGCTATAGTAATTATGGTGATAGATTACCCCCATACCTCTATCTCTCTAAACCAATCTCTGAAATTGATAGATAACTGCACCTGACATATGAAATTGACATATGGTGACAGATGACTTTGACATTGACATATGTAAAGTGACAGATGAACCTCCCTCTGACGTTGACACATAGTGTTAGATGACGACGTTCAAATAATATATAGTAACTATGGTGACGGATTGACATTTGACACACATGATAACTATAGTGACAGGGCACTTTCCATTTCCCTAAACCGTCGTCTGCGTTGATCTGTCGTAGTTTTACGCTACTATCAAGTCATACCAATCACTCAAAATCGTGCGATGACATATGCTGTGAAAATAAGGTAGATGGCTCCACTTCAGGGAACATAGGAATTTATTTTACCGATAGTCAATTAGACATTTTGTTGTGACTGGTGCAAATTTCATATTGACATTTGCGGCACCAATCACAGCACAGTTAAATACATCTCGTACTCATGAGAGGAGGGGGTACAGTCGCTTTTTTCTGAATGTAGCTTTAATTTTGTCGTTGTTAAATAGACAGTGACAGTATGATGACATTAATTCAGTGTAAAACATGTTATTACAGTTTCCATTGTTCCCTGATGCACTAGCGCCTCTAGTTGCAATTTATTGGATTGGTATGACTTGATAGTAGCGCAAAACTACGACAGATCAACGCAGACGACGCTCTAAACCAATTCCTATCTTACTTCTCCTACTCTTTCAATCTCTATCCTTTTCGGACCTTACTGCGCATTTCCGATGATCCATCTGTTTTTTATTGTGTAGATCAGGGGTACCCAACCCTATGCCCGCGGGCATCATGGCGCCTGCCGACCGTTATACGTGTGCCCGCCGCAGTGCAACCACGATAAAAAAATTATTATAACATTAATTATTATAATTTTATTATAACCATTACAACTATAAATTTATCTTAAAAAAATAAATGGTGCCCGCCGCCCGACCGGCATTCTAGAATGTGCTCTTGGTGCAAAAAGGTTGGGGACCCCTGGTGTAGATTATTGAATTTATTTAATAATAAGTAATATTTAGATAAAAAAAATAAAAATTACTTTAGTTTTAGTTAATTTAATTACCGTCACTATTTCATGCTAATCGCTATTTTTGCTAATATCCAAAACTTTAAAAGTACATTTTTGGCGTTATAAAGCAACCAAAATTAATTTTGTTTATAGATTTAACTGCAGAATTTTAGCCTCTACAACTTTTATTTGAAGGTTTTTTTTTCTAAAATAAATTGGAAAACGGGAAATTATCAAAGACCCAACAGGTCCGGTTACTCTGTATAGAGAATTTAAATACCTTCCAAACAAGATGCAACATGATTCCATTTACAATTTAAAAATCTTGAGTTAATAGTGCCTCTAGCGTCATCTTTGAATTTATAAGGAAACAAATTATGTTCAATAAAAAGTCAACATTCAACATCAAAGAAACTTGAAGAACTACATCCTCGGAATAATTAAATTGAAAATTCTCGTTCTGATTTCTGCTATAGCAAAATGCATTTTTAGACTCATCATACGACCTGCTCTTCTGATGAATAATGAAAATAATATAAAGTGTGCCGCCATAGTCATTTTTAAAACATACAGGGTGTAACTACTCGACTCATCCAAAGATATAGGAGTTGTAGATCTCGAAAAAACTAACATTTTTTTTATTTCGCAATTTTGAATTTGGAGCCTCCTATTCCAGATACAGTCGATATTAGTTTTTTTATTTTTAAGTTCTTAAAAAAAATGAAAGCTGTTTTGAAATCCTTGTAAATTTCTATAAAACTTTTGTATTTACATCTACCTTCTATCTTCATTAATACCAATATGGCGCCCAATTGAAAACTTTGACCTTGAAAATTTCAAACATCACACGGTGGATTTTCTAAAAAAGAATATGCGCTTATTCTAATCATCAAGATCTACATTTTTAGTCAAAAAAGTTACTAGAAATTTTTTATAGTTTAGGAGCTACAGAAGATTGTTTGTCAATTTATGTCAATAAATTCTTGAAGAGTAGACAGTTCCATATTTACAAAAAATAGTTTTTATTAATAATTAATAAAAATCACTTTCGAATAACAATAATTAATTAATAAATTCAATTATTATCAAAACTGACAAGGAAAAACCAAAGAGGAACGGAAAAACAGAAACAGCACTCTTTTAGAATTTGATCGTTTAAATTCAATCTCCTGTAGCTCCTAAACTATAAAAAATTTCTAGTAGTTTTTTAACTTAAAATGTAGATCTTCATGAGTAGAATAAGCGCATATTCTTTTTTAGAAAATTCACCGTGCGATTTTTGAAATTTTCAAGGTCAAAGTTTTAAATTGGCCGCCATTTTGATATTAATGAAGATAGAAGATTGAGCTACACAAAAGTTTTAGAGAAATTTACGAGGATTTCAAAACAATTTTTATTTTTTTTTTAAACTTAAAACTAAATAAACTGGAGTAGAAAAACAAAAAAACTTATATCGACTGTATCTCGAATAGGAGGCTCCAAATTCAAAATGGCGAAATAAAAAAAATGTTAGTTTTTTCGAGATCTAAAACTCCTATATCTTTGGATGAGTCGAGTAGTTACACCCTGTAGATTGATATAATTTATTTATGCCAGAATTCAATATGGTACCCATGTGCCATCTGATATTATTTTTGAAAAGATAAGTTTGTCCGACAACGTCACGCGGCGGAGATCGGTGTAACTTAAATTTCTTTAATACTAAAAATGCGCCCTTCGTGCGAATAATGAGACCCTTTTCATAATTTAAAGATATTGTACTCTTGTACTGTCCCAATCCTCGCTGAACACACTGTTCACTGAACAGTGTGTAAACCTGACAGGTTTATACAAATTTCTTTGTTTTTGATACCTTATGAGCAGCGCGCGAATTTATATACCATTAGAATATATGAAAAAAATTGGATTTTTAACAATGTAAGGCACAACGCAGAACTCACAAACATATCTGACTTTATTAACTCGCTTGAAACATTAATTTAACAATTTATCGACAAAATCGAGTTGGCATGAAAATATCAAACGAATAATAATTTTGGCATTTAGTTCTAAAACAAGCAACATTGTTGTAGGTATGTAATCACCAAATTAGTTTGTGGTAGGTTAAAAAACGTCAAAAATCGTTTCATTAACGAAATCATAAACGAAATTAATGTGTTGGCAAAAATTCACATCAATTGGGGATTATTAGAAAAAACACAATTAACTAAATTGTCACGTTTAAACCACCAAACCGTTATAAAAATCGGAAACAAGTGTTTTCAGTGCCTAATAAATATCATCTGAAAACATTATTCTTGAAATAAGTTTCCACATCAAAAGAGCATTGCATATTCGACCAATGCTCGATATTTTCAAATTTTCAATTTTTCGAGAAGGCTTAAAACTTGATTTTGTTTTCTGTTTTCAATTATTTTTGAAGGAAAGCCATTTAATATCTAAACTTAATTTTTTTTTCTTTACCGACACGTGATTTTGTCTAAGTAGATGTTCGTCTATCGATATGATCTACACGTATAATTTTGCTCTTTTTAAGCAATTACTTTACAAATTACAAGAGCTGTACGTTTCATTAGCTGCTTAGAAATTAAATTGAAAGCTCACCGCTGAAAAAGCTTCCATTAAAAAAATAAATAAAATAGAAGTTCAACAATAAATTAGGTTTTAAAAATAAAGAACACTGTTATTTTAAAAAAAAGTCTTTCTCTTTAAAAGTGCAGCAAATAATTTAAAGTTGAGGATTTAAATTGTTTTTTAATTTATTCAAATTAAAAGGAATTTAATTATTTTGAGTGGTTTTCAATAGTTTTCACCGAGATTCTTTATTAAATTTTATTAACTCGCTTTAAATTGAGCTGCAAATCAATTTACTCAAAACAAATTAAGTTAAAAGGCGTTTTAAATGAATAGAAACGATAAATTGGCAAATAAAAATAGATCAAAAGTTAAATACGTCTAGAATACAGTTGAGTTTTACGTGAACTTTTTAAATTTTTAAAAATATAGATTTATACACAACAGCAGTTATAACATAGGCTACTTTAAAACATGTTTAAAGTGGGCCGCGGGGGTTCAATGTAAATAATGATTGATACAGTAATTTAGGAGACTGGAAAGTGGAAACCTCATGAGAGAAGACTGCTTCATATATTCAAAAATTAATTTTTGCTTACCTTGAAATTTTCTTTGATAGCATTTCTAAATTTTGCAAATGTAGTAGGCGTCAAGGAATATTCATTTCATGTGAAGACATAACAAATTTTTATTAAAAAAAAAGTTATTAGATGTCAAAACCTTATTTCCTTTTTCATCAAATATTTGTTTCTAAATAAAAAATTCTTCAAGTCTTAAGCTTTTTTAATTATTTTTGAAGAACGTGAGAGTACGAGTGTGCTACAATATAGTATATTACGATACTAAATCGGTAAGTGCCATATAACAAACCAAGAAAAGGTTTTCGAGATTTGTTAGAATAAGGCACTTAACGGTTCAGTGTTTAGTGTCGTATACTATTTTTTGCGCTATCGTGTTTACTTTAATTTAGTAATAATTGCAAATTATATAAAAAATAAACATCTAATTTTTTGACAACTACCAATTTTAATGTAAATTTTGGGATCCATAACGCGTTCACGTTCCGTTATAAATCATAACCGACTCCCTTTCTATTGTTTCCATCTTCCATAACAACTAAAACCGATTCGGTAAGTTCATTTGAACATGACAACAAAGCTACAGTTCCACCAACTTTATTAGCGAGCACAGATTTTGAAGTACACTACGTATTAAAAGTATTTCGGTCGCTAAATTTGACAATTAATTGTCAAATTAGTTCACTTGTTTATTCCACTTAAATAAGATTTTAAACCTAACAATATTGTTTCGGCAGTTACGCCATTCTCAAAGGTTGAGTAAAACTGTTTTACTCAACCTTTGAGAATGGCGTAACTGCCGAAACAATATTGTTAGGTTTAAAATCTTATTTAAGTGGAATAAACAAGTGAACTAATTTGATTTTTTATTTATTAATTCATCATGTTCCATCAAGTGGTAACCGTGAATAGCGTTAATTTAATTAATTGTCACTAAAATTGAATATAGGTTAATATTAAGACAGTGAATTTGAAAAGTAAAACTTACTGTCATGTTAAAAGGCATTAGCATAACCTAAAATACTTGTAGATACAAGCGACTTTAAATTATGCCTGTAACTAACCTGAATTCATAATTATGATAGGACGAATCTTTTCCCGAAAAAATATTTTAAATAAGTAAAATTATTTTAGTTGACATATCTTCCGTAACGCAAAATTGGTTGGTGGAGCTGTAGTACGTATGGGAAAACAATTCAATAGCGCACAAAGTATGTGAATTACATCGTTTAGTTTTTAATACAACACTGTACTCAATTTCTCAATTTGGATTTGGGTCTCAACGTTTTAACCTTCTCTGATGTTTACAGAAATAGACACTAAACTTACTGTAAGTCCTCCTCCCATGTTCCTCCTCCACCAACCAGTTTCGCGAGACGAAAATATATTTTTTTCAAATTCACTGTCTTAATGTGAACCTCTATTTAATTTTAGTGACAGTTCCTTGTCAAATTTATCAACTGAAATACTTTTAAAGTGTAGTGCAACACAGATCTCTGATGGCGAGCGGTAGCGATAAGTTCGCGCAAATTTGGTCACCCCATTTAATCCATGTGAAACTGTTTTTACTGGTGCAAAGAGAATTAACACTGGCGAGCCGCAGGCGAGCCTGTAAAAACAGTTACCTTGCGTGTAATGTATCATACTTTAATTGTTACTCACGCTTAATTCACTTTATGTACTCATAAATTAATTAATGTATAATTAAACGAATGTCAGTTGCTAGTTACGTCAAAAATTTTCCTAAATTGTTTTTAGAAAGCTTTGAAAGTCACACTTGTAAACATTGATTTTCAAAAGTTATAGGCAGCTTGGTTAAATGACGTTTTACAATAATTGAGTAACAAATAAATAATTTAAATTCGTTGACTACTTCGTTGGTGGGGATAAATACTAATTTCAGTATCTGCGCATTCCCACCGCTCGCCAACATAAATCTGTCTTGCACTACTTCAAAATATATGGCAGCGCTGACCACGCCCGCTCAGCTAGTGAATTTTCTTGGTGACACTGTAGATTAAAAATAATAATAAATTTTCTTTTTTTTTAGATATTTGGCAATTATACCGGGTGATTAGCACCAAACCTGGCCATAGGGCGACTTAACATTACGCTAATTTCCAAAAATATATGAATTGCCATGAAATATATTTCTTTAAATTACACACTGACAGTTTAAAATTTCCTATGATAAATAAAATCGCTATTGCCGGATTTGGTAACCATGGCACGTTACCATGGCAATTCATATATTTTGGAAATATGCATAATGTTAAATTGCCCTATGGCCAGGTTTGGTGCTAATCACCCGGTATATTAATTTATAAAATAATTTTTAAAAAATTTTTTTTGACTTTATTTAATTCTTTTTGTTGGAGTATAAAATAATCAATATTTTATTTAATTATATATTAACGTTTCGCTTATTTAAATAAGCTTCATCAGAAATTAAGTATTTAAATTATAAAATTATTAAGTAAAAAATCTGTAATAAAATTGTTTTAATTTAAAATAGGAAAAATGAACGTAATTATTAATGAAAAGTTATTGTTTAACTTACATTTATTATAATTGAAATGGTTTTATCATAAAATTTTTAAAATTTAAAATTTTTTTATTCAAATTCTTATAAATGTCATTTTTTTTTGATTTAAAAAATTTTATTTGTCAAAATGAAATTTAAACAAAATTAAAAACATCAAAATTTTCTTTTTTTGTCCCTTCAAATCTAATTATCAAAATGTTTCTGTAACATAATAAAATAATACCTACATACCTTAGCTTTTCTTAATAAGTCAGAAATTTTTGTTCTCTCATACACCTCTTTATCATCAAAAGTGCTAAAAATAACTTTGGAGCAAGGAAAAATTCAGAGACCTTCAAGGCATATTTTTCACATATTTTCAAGATATGTTTCCATTATAATTTTGATAATAGGTAGCCGTCTAGTAATCCGGAAAGTAAACCGGATTAATTACCGGAAATTACAGGAATATCAAATTTTTTAGTAACACCCTGTATAATTTCAAATACTTTAAAAACTTATAAAATTAGATGTTTCATGATACTAAACACTTCATAGTTTGACAATTTTCTTAATTTAAACGGAACACCCTGTATATTTTTTTATAGTTTTGAAGTTCGTAAAATTTTTTATCCAATGATACCGAATGTGTTTGGTACAAAGTGAACTTCCTACTTTTTGGTTTCCGGTTTAACCGGAAATGGAACTTATTTTCTTATTTTAAATACTTAATTAAATGCTTTTTTTAAATGGAAGTCATAATTAGCTATGACTTCAATAAATAGGTCATTTTTATTATACTTGTCAAAATTAATTTTTTTCGTCGTCTGCTATTACTAGTAGTGTCAAATTACGACAGATCAACGCAGACGACGCTTTAGTAGCTATGTCCATGAAACAAATGAATTTTGAAAGTGACAAAACTTTAAAAATTTATATGTCAGATGTCAAACAAGTGTGTTTGTGGTTTATATTCAGTTAGTCTCTGAACAATTTTAATGATAATTTTTTTTTCATATACACAGCCAATCATATTTTACAATTTTCAGTCACATGTTCATTTTTATCCAATCACATAAAACTTCAACTGACAATCACCCTAGGGTAATTTTCAATTGCTCTGCCGACGTGATATCGCGTATAAAATTCAACGAATTGTCACTTTTGACGTTAAATTTAAATTTTAAAAAAATTATCTCGTTGAATATCCCTCGGGCATTAATGAATCCTCATAATTTTGTCTATCTTGAAAGTACATTTTTAAAAACACCCCGACGCGAAGCGGAGGGGTGTTTTTAAAAATGTACTTTCAAGATATGACAAAATTATTTCGGTTGTTATCAATGCCCTAGGGTTATTACAGTTGATAATTTTTTTTTCATATACAACGCCAATCATATTTTACAATTTTCAGTCACATGTTCATTTTTACCCAATCACATAAAACTTCAACTGACAATCACCCTAAGGTAATTTTCAATTGCTCTGCCGACGCGATATCGTATAAAATTCAACGAATTGTCACTTTTGACGTTAAATTTAAATTTTAAAAAAATTATCTCGTTGAATATCCCTCGGGCATTGATGAATCCTCATAATTTTGTCATATCTTTCAAGTACATTTTTTGGAAAAACACCCCTCCGCTTCGTGTCGGGGTGTTTTTAAAAATGTACTTTCAAGATATGACAAAATTATTTCGGTTGTTATCAGTGCCCTAGGGTTATTACAGTTGAAAATTTTCAAGTTTTCTGTAATCAGGCTTGGATTCAAAGAACTTTGGGTGCTGTTGGTCGTTCAAAGCATTTTATACTAATGCGAGAGATTTCACGTGATCAGAGTTTTAAATAACAGAGATCAGTATAGCATTGGGTGGGTTTCATGCTTTCACAGGCTGCGATACGAAATTGTTTTAGTCTTCACAAGTAAAAAGAACTGTCTATCTACATAAAAGTCTGAAAGAAGGGCTACCTGGTCAAAATATGATAATATTTTCTATTTCTTACTTCATTGCAGAAGTCGGTAATGAAGATATGGATTGGAGTTTTTCGGAGAGCACTGCGCTAATTCTCGACGATACGTTCGTGGCCCTGCTGTTCGGAGGAAACAGAATCATGAGCTTGGATGAGGTCTGCAAAGATTTATTCACGGCCAAGACAAAGATCCTTAAGTTGCCTCCGACTCAAACACCATTACATCAGCACACGCTAAAATCTGCCTCCCAAGCGAAGTTGATCTGGGTTGAGGCTGGGAAAGTCAATTCCCACATCTTGCCACTCTCTGGATGAGTTTGAAAACGAATAACCATCTGATGGTGGACCTTTATATCGACACAGTTGCTCTAAATATGGGAGCAAACACCCTTGCATCAGCAAACCCTGAAATCGGTCTACCACACGGTTTGATCTGGGTTTAGACTGAAGGTACAGTCCAACATCCTGCCACCCTCTGGATGAGTTTGAAAACAAATAACCAATTGGTGGATCACTATATCGCCACAGTAACCCCAAATATGGGACCAAACACCATATTGCATCAGCACACCCTAAAGCCCGCCTCCCACGCGGGCTGTTGTGTGTTTAGGCTGGGAAGGTCGATTCCAACACCCCGCCACCCTCTGGACGAGTTTGAAAACAAATAACCAACTGGTGGACCACTATATCGACATAGTTGCTCCAAATATGGGAGCAAACACCATTGAATCAGCACACTCTGAAGCCCGCCTCCTACGCGAGCTGATCTGGGTTTAGGTTGGGAAGGTCGATTTCAACAAAGCACCACTCTTTGGATGAAACAAATAACCAACTGATAGTTACTATATCGACACAGTTACCCCGAGTATGAGAGCAAACACAATTGCATCAGCACACTCTGAAGCCCGCCTCCCACGCGGGCTGATCTGGCTTTAGGCTGGGAAGGTCGATACCAACATCCTGCGACCCTTTGGATGAGTTTGAAAACAAATAACCAACTGGTGGACTACTATATCGACACAGTTGCCCCAAATATAGGAGCAAACACAATTGCATCAGCACATCCTGAAATTGGCCTCCAACGCGGCCTGATCTGGGTTTAGTCTGGAAAGGTCGATTCCAACATCCCTCCACCCTCTGAATGTGTTTGAAAACAATTAACCAACTGGTGGACCACTATATCAACACAGTTGCCCCAAATATGGGAGCCAATCGCGAGACTGTTAAGTGCTCTTGCATAGCAAATTGCAAGGCTTGCAGCTAACTCTTATAGAGAGGCTAAAGTGGGGTGCACTATAGATGTACGTATAATTGTTGTAATGCCCAAAGTGATGATTCGATGTGAGTGTTAAATTGCTTTTATGGTGCATAAAGCACAAACGTAATTTTTAAAGGCGCCACTGTCGTAATTATTATCGTATTTCATAAATTTTGTTAGTGTGTTAACAAACTGTGTTAAACCACACGATAAACTGGTGGGTGATACCTACACCTAAGCTGCTAAAACCCTCAGGGTTGAAACTTTAAACCATCGGGATGTCCTGGAAAACTTGCATAGCGTACAATAAATAGACCTACAAGGGACGGTAACTCAATCCCCTTGAGCTTAATAAACAAAATCTTTTCAAATAATTTTGTAATTAAACCTTAGGTTATTTAACACCAATTTGTATGTTTAAAACGTTTGTAATTTATAAATAATTAATTTATTTGTTTTAAATTGCTATAAAAGGGGCTATTATTAACATATTATAAATTGAAATATGTAGTTTAAAACGAGACGATTTTTCTTATAAAATGAAAATGTTTGTATTTTAGCTTCATGATAGGTTAAAGGGCATACTTATATTAAAGGTAGAAGAATTTTAGTTTTGAAGAAACTGATATAATAAGTGTTGTACCTAGAGCATAAAACTGTTACTTTTGACCTTTTGTTTGATATCTTTGAAATCATTGGTGCAGTTTCATTTTCCTCCAAGCACTTGGATTTAAATTTCATCTTAACGTTTAAAAATATATTTACGTCAGTAAAATATAATTTCGTATAAGAGACATTTTTAAAATGTCGTCGAGTCTTTCTCCGTTCTCTTTTTAGATCTTGGGTAGTCTTATTAAATTTACATAATATTCTATTTCTTATTTTGAATATTATATTATATAATAAAAATTTGTTACTATAACTGTTGAATTATTTCTTCTACCTACGTGCTACCCACCTTTAATTTTTAACTTTTTTTTTCCCTCTTTTTAGATCACCCCGAAGGTAAAGTAATGACAAAATTTAAGGGTGTAAAAATTCAATGTTTAACAAGTAGTGTGTGGAAGGGACTAATAATATTTTGACAAAGTTCTTAAAATACGGACTTATTTGATCTTTTAAATTACTGTAATTTCTAAATATACCATCAGGGTATATATTCACTACAGATTTCCTTATATCAACACCTTTTCCATTTCCTTCCTATTGATTTCTGATAGCAATCACATTTTATTTTTGCAGATACAGGGTTCCTCCAAAGACCTTTACAAAAGGAGACTTTCAATGCAGCTTGTACTGTACATTGTACATATAAAACTCTCTCTAAAAGTCAGCTTCCGCCATTGTTTTTTCTAGAAATGTCAACATCACAGTCTCTATTAATTATGTTTTAATTGCCCTTATTAGACTTACTAAAAAGAAATGTATGGCGTCTTGTCCTAAGTTTTTTTATTCAAGATCGAAGCTCTGGCCCCGCGACCCCTGTCCATGGTCTGCCCAGCTTGCCGGTTCTTTCTTTGCTTTCTGGTCCTTCTGATCCTACGGATTGGCAGACAATAAAGCCCGGGGTGATCTAGGTTTCAAGGAGACCATAAAGGAGCGCCTTAAGCGCCTGTTATTGGCATAGCGACTAATTCTAGTCTATCACCAGCGGCAAGCTTAGACTTCTCAAGAATAATATGATTATTAAGGCTATATGAATGTTAGAACAGCTCAAGTTATTATACGATCCCACGTCCCACCCTCTTGACAACTCTAACTGTTCCAGTTACTACTACTACTAGGATTTTAGGACCCATTTATCTAAGAAGAATTTTTGTAATAAGTCCGAAGAGACTCGTAACAAAGCATACCGAAGAAAATAACAGGGATCCACATCCACAGTAATTCAGTCAAATCTCTCCCGAAAGTCATTGGCGTAGATTAAAACTTTTTAAATACGTTTATTTAAGGCTACGTTTCATTAATCCGAGAATAAAAATTATATTCCTTAGACATGGCAACGTAGCAAACGTAGTTACATGTCAAAGATTGACGTTTGTATATAAATAGCCGAATTATATATATATAATATAGCCATTTATGGGAATGCCACCAACCACGTGACCACATTGCACGTTTGTTAGTAATTTATTTATCACATGCACAAAAATATTGCAGTGAGGACCTTCGTGTTCCCACCGTCCGACATGTTTTGTCACGTGGATTTTGGATTCCCTATAGGATCCCTCTATAGGGAATCCAATATACTACTATAGTTTACGCATAAATATAAGGTTTTTCAGCTTCTATAAATTCAACAGTTGCTCATTGTAAATCATAGGTAAGCATATAAGCATCCGTTCTACTATGGCGATTGTAAATCTTTAATTATTTAATTATAAATTAGTGCTAAATAATAAACTTAATTTCATATACTTATATAAAAATAAAGGATAATGATAAGCCGAAAAACACTATATCTATGCATAAACTTTTTATACTATTATAGTTGAGACCAAATAAAGTGGCGCATGATTCACCTCCTTACAGTGTAAGAAAAAGTCCATAGTAAATGTATTTATAATCTTAATGCAAACCTAGTGCAGTATTTCTACGTATGGTGGACCTGCGGATCTTCAGCGCGAATTTTTACTGATAAATTTTTTTAAACTGCACTAATAACCACGTTTTCTTAACTTACGTAGCGATGAATCATGCCCCACTTTATTTGGCTTCAACTATATTACTATAGATAGGTAGTATAAATACAGGGTGGTTGATTTTTTACTGTCCAGCTAATATCTGCTGAAATATTGAAGATACTTAAAAAAGTTAAATTAGAAACTTTTCAAACAACACCTCATCTACAAAATAGGGCAAACAATTTTTTTCCATGGCCTATTTGTTTTGCAGGAAAATATGTAACTTTGGTTTGTTAAATAGAACACCCTGTATATTTTTAGAGAATCGTATTCCAAATCAATTTCTCTTTACAACGATGTATCACAAGTATCATTTTGCTTTCTAATTATTTTCATTATTTAAAATTTTTTTAGAATGAGTGTTGCAGAAAACACAGTCAAAGAGGGCCAAAAATTGATCAATTTCATGGTGGACAATCTAAACAATCATTATAATACATTACGTGTTAAAGTTTGTTCCGAAATTTCTTTTGTTTGTTAAAAAGTTAATAAAGTTAATAATTGTTTGGGATATTTTGTAGATGAGGTGTTGTTTGAAAAGTTTCTAATTTAACTTTTTTAAGTATCTTCAATATTTCAGCAGATATTAGCTGGACAGTAAAAAATCAACCACCCTGTATACGAGTATTTCTGTAAAATTCCACAAATATGTACTGATTTTTACAAATTTACGTAACCTCTTACGAACGTTTCGTTCATTGTGAATAACATTGCTACGTTGCCATGTCTAAGAAAAAGTTGTTATAATAGAGAAAAAAATCAATTTTTTTATTTTATTCTATTTCTCGACGTTTTGAATCCACCTGATTCCAAAACCGTAAAAATTTTCGATTATTTTGAACCAAATGTCTGTATCTTATCTATGTAACAGCTGTGAAGCAAAAACTAATGAACCGATTTAGATTAAATTTGATTGTAGCCACTTAAAAATTATTTCCTTGAGAAAATAAGCCTTTACAAGAAATCTATACAAGATATACAGTCAGCCTCACAATTAATAGCTACCCTGGCTATACGTTTAAGCACGAATTGTGGATGTAACCATCATGCACCCTATACTCAAATTTAGAGATAACTTTATTCTGTCCTTTTGTCGTTGTTGGCTAATAACCACCCTGACGTATAGCCAGGGTAGCCAATAATTGTGAGGCTGACTGTACAAAAATAAGGAGGTTATTTTAAGCGCATATTAGCAAATTTGGGCCAAATTTATTTATAGTTGGCTATAAGATGGTACATCTGAGCCCCAATTAACAAAAACGAATTTTTAATTCAAAATGGCGGCTAATAGAACGATTCTTCCATTTTGTGGTTTTTCCCTTATAACTTGGCCGGTAATTATTATTATAAAAATTGAAAAAAGGTACAGTACAGCCAAAATATAAAGCTGTCGTCCTAACCCAGTTCATTTTTGAAATTCTTTTAAAATTGCCTACTTTTAAGGGGTCAAAAACAGACAAAAGTTTTGAAATGGATATTCTCACAATTTCCTTTGCCATATCTTTTCTTTTTTAGGTATGTTACAGGAAACGTAATTCTCTATAAAGCTCTGCTTTTTTGTCAAAATCGCCCGAGCGGATTTAGAGTTATGATTTTTTGAATTTCAAAACTTCAAAAATCTATAATTTCTTTCGTAATAAAAATAAAATCTTGAATTTATATACGAGGTGTGGCTATTAAATAACGAGACTAATGCTGTAAAACATTTTATACTAAATTTATACATATTTACTTATTATACACTGCCAGTCGTACGACGTTGGTCCATGCATAGTTATTCTGTAGCAACATCAATCTCGTTATTTAATAGCCACACCTCGTATGTATAAATCCCATGAATATCTATTATTTGACACTATTTTCGGTTAAAAAAACGCTTCCGGTTAAACCGGAAACTACAAAAATATCAAAATTTTTAAGAACACCCTGTATATTTTTAAATAGTTTGTAAGGTGGCATAATTAGCTGTTATACGATACTAAACACTTTAAATTTTAACTTCCGGTTTAAACGGAAATGGAAACAACTTTTCTAAGTAAAATGGAACACCTTGTATGTTTTTCAATATTTAGAAATCTTGTAAATTAGCTTTGTAAAAATATTGAATTAAATTTTAATTAATAAAAATACAAAAGTACAAGATTTGAACGACAGGAAAAAGTTTCTCGTATGGCCACAACCGTTGCTTTTATTCTGGGGTTAAACTTTAATTCTCGTTCATGAAACTGTGTCTAAATCAAGAAGTTTTAAATAATAAAAGAATACGCATCTGCCATATCTTTGGTGAGAAACTAAATTGACCAAGGTAGGTTAGACAATAGAATATAAATTACGTATTACCTATTATAAACTAACTTATGCCGGTATCTGACAATCAATATTTTCATAAATATTTTTATAAATTTTTTTATAAAACTAGTTTTGACAGTGTGTTCAGTTTTATTTACGAAGTTTTTATAAAAACTGGATTTATACCATTATGCAACTTGACGTAAAAGACGAGTTCTATTGGTTTTTGATGTGAGCGTGCACCTTGCTTTGTTGTTTTGTGGTGGTACATGTTTCGTATTTACGTTGATTTTTTTAGCCTTGGAGGTTTTGTAGCTTAGGCAACACATGATGACATATTTTTATAACATTTTTTATAAAAATATTTATGAAAATATTGACAGTCGGATAACTCCTTAACAGATTTCGTTCTCGTAGAATCTTTACCCTTAAGTGTTAGAACTTTAGATTTGTTTGTGAATGAATAACATGGTACGAGTATTTGGGCTAGGAATATTTCGGTTATCTTCAACTGAAATTGTAATAATTCAGGCACAGCCGAAAAGTAATGCGTATACAAGTTTACATTATTTACGAAAAGTGTCTTTTTTCTTGCCTCTTTTTTAAAAATATGGTGGGCATTAGTGGGTATATGTGAAGTAATACGCGAGATAATATCGAAGCCCTTGTAGCACTTCGAAGCAAATTTTCAGTTTATGACTACGTCTACTAATTTTGATTTCTATGTGGATTTAATCTTCTTTCTCAAGTCATTATCAAACTCTGTATACTCATGTATTTGTATGAACTAGGAGCTATGAGAGTGTAAGTTTTGTATAACAACTGAAAATGAGCTTAATTTGGAACGTTGTGGAATTTATTTTCTTTGATTTTAATCATGATCATGAAAGCATGAATATGTAGGATGCAATATTTACAACAAATACTAGAGTTCTTAGTACCTAAGCATGTAATTTATAATACATTTTCAAGAACATTATGTAAAATAATTTTTATTGAGTGATTCAAAGGGTTCTTTTCCTACAACATACATGAATCATAAATTCTTTTAGAAAAAGTATTAAAACAAATAAATTTTTTTAGACAAAAAAGCAATTTAATTTAACTTAATTATAAATTTTCTAAAAAGCCTCAAGTAAACAATTAAAGTTTGAACATAAAATTGAACTAACTAAATTATTCTATCTTTGTCTTTTTTCAACCAATTTCAACCAAATTAAAATAATTACATTACAACAAAAGAGAGTATTAAAATGATTTTATTAGTAAAAGCAACGACCCTTTAAATATGTAATTTTTATTTTTCTAATGAAAATTAATTAACATAATTCCCCATCAGTAAGTAGTAAAAGAGAGAAGGATGGAAAATATAAAAATTTCTGCACACTCTCTTACTCATCACTTTATGTGTATGGGATCGCCCTACATTATGAAAATTTCAGTGTTGTTCCAGGAACTAATTTTTAGTCACGCAAAAAGGTTACTACCAACCATACAAACAAAAGTTAATGGACGCGCGCTTAATTGATTAATTACGAGTGATAGTTTTGGCGTTTAAAAAAAAAGTTTTTAAATTTTCAAGTTGACGATGTTTGATGAAAGTTTCTTAAAATTTGGTAACGGTTATAGAAAATATATCAAGTTTATGACGGTAATTAGAAAACTTTGTTGTGGCGTCTCTTTATTTTCTTTAACGAAAGTTCATCACACCCCCACACAATTTCGCAGCAAATTTATAAACTTATAATTAGGTATCTTATACATAAGACAAGCGACAAGGATTTAGAATTGAATGAAAAAATATTAAATAGGATTAAATAGCTTTGTTTGGCGTTAAACGTCTTTGTGTCGCTTTGAATTTAAGCCAAAGGTCTTTAGAGAATCAAGATTTATTTACAATTATTTAAGCTTAAGCTGGAAAATTTTAATAAAAATTGTTAATTATAAATATAATTAATTTCAAGTGCAAGGGTGGATATAAATAAATTTTTTGCCTTTGAAGTTCTAATTGAAAGTTGAATGAGGAAAAATAACTTTTCGTCCTTAAAAATAGCAAACTTCGCGAAATTTTCTAGTAAAGTTTGGAATTTAATTGATCCCAAGTTTCCAAGTTAAACTTAAACGTCCCAAGCGTTGTAGTGGAATAGAATTATGGGACGGTCATAGAGGTCTACGGATGTTAGCTCCCATTAGCAATTTTATGCTTGAATATAATTGAGGACGATGTCCTGAACAACACCTTATAGTTTTGTCAATCCAACTAGTGCCGGAACATTAACAAAAATGGCCTTCTTCTTGCACTTTCACGTTTTCTTTCTTAAAATGACAAATAACTCGAGTTGTAATCAACGGATAGAAAAAAGTTATGATAAAGAATTGTTTGGGATTTAATACCGAAAATTTCTAGCCCAATTGCGAGACTTTTAATTCATTAGATTTGGCTATAAACCTTCCCGAAGTTAAGAGGTTGTTAAAAAATGTTTTCTTCATTTATTCTGGAAGAAGTGAGGCAATTTTGCCTATATTGCACAAAAAGACGTTACTTAACTAATACAATTAGCCTGCCAAATAGGAATTTTAAAAATTGATCTCAACAGCTACATTATGGATTTCTGCACAATTTGTTGAAAAAGCTTCCATTTTATGAGAGATTATAGAATTCCAACAATTTTTTTTTTCAAATTTCAATTTTTTGATGTACTTTGTGATGCAATAAAAAACGATATTTTTTTTCCTCATTTACTATGCCTTTTAGGCCTTTTTGTCAAAACACGTTTTATAAAAACTGTTTTATCTCTTCCCATTTCAAGTAAAACAAATTTGTATATGCTTAGTCAAAAAGAATTTTTGAAGACCTTTCATTTAAAAAAAGATTTGTTCAGTTTGGTCAAATAGAAGAGTAGAGAGTTGTATTTTCGTGTTTTCAATTGCAGTAGCTGAACGCCTAACTTTTTTTAGGTTATTTTTGGGTTAAATGAAGGGTAGAATATTTCTTCATTCATGTATATCATTTTTTAAAATAATGCTTTTTTAAATTCAACACCAGAATAAGAAGAATGCGTCGAAGCGCAAGAAAAATTTTCTAAATCGACTAAAACTCGCGGAAACCATGGTAAAATTTGATAAACGAGCATTCTCCCACTACCGACGCGTGCATCTAAATTTTAGGGAATATGCGTTTCTAATCCAATGGTTTCATATTTTTAATATTTAATGTCTTTTTAGAAGTAACTGCTTTAAATATTATCAAAATCATAAAATACCTGCACATTTGGAATGTACGTGACAATTTACCCTCTAAACATAAAAAATAATAAAGCATTCTGTTACAAACGCATATCCCCTAAAATTTAGATCCACGCGTCGGTAGTGGGAGAATGCTCGTTTATCAAATTTTACCATGGTTTCCGCGAGTTTTAGTCGATTTAGAAAATTTTTCTTGCGCTTCGACGCATTCTTAAAAAAAGTTAGGCGTTCAGCTACTGCAATTGAAAACACGAAAATACAACTCTCTACTCTTCTATTTGACCAAACTGAACAAATCTTTTTTTAAATGAAAGGTCTTCAAAAATTCTTTTTGACTAAGCATATACAAATTTGTTTTACTTGAAATGGGAAGAGATAAAACAGTTTTTATAAAACGTGTTTTGACAAAAAGGCCTAAAAGGCATAGTAAATGAGGAAAAAAAATATCGTTTTTTATTGCATCACAAAGTACATCAAAAAATTGAAATTTGAAAAAAAAAATTGTTGGAATTCTATAATCTCTCATAAAATGGAAGCTTTTTCAACAAATTGTGCAGAAATCCATAATGTAGCTGTTGAGATCAATTTTTAAAATTCCTATTTGGCAGGCTAATTGTATTAGTCAAGTAACGTCTTTTAGTGCAATATCGGCAAAATTGACTCACTTCTTCCAGAATAAATGAAGAAATCATTTTTTAACAACCTCTTAACTTCGGGAAGGTTTATAGCCAAATCTAATGAATTAAAAGTCTCGCAATTGGGCTAGAAATTTTCGGTATTAAATCCCAAACAATTCTTTATCATAACTTTTTTCTATCCGTTGATTACAACTCGAGTTATTTGTCATTTTAAGAAAGAAAACGTGAAAGTGCAAGAAGAAGGCCATTTTTGTTAATGTTCCGGCACTAGTTGGATTGACAAAACTATAAGGTGTTGTTCAGGACATCGTCCTCAATTATATTCAAGCATAAAATTGCTAATGGGAGCCAACATCCGTACAAATCACAATTCTATTCCACTATTGGTGTTTGAACATTACATTGAGATTTGACCGGCAGTCGCCTACGATTTGTGAGAATAATGGCACGTTTCTCTAACGTGTTATGGATCCATAACATTCCAGAACTTAACTATTTTTATTGTTTGAAACCGGTTTATTTTTAATTTATGAATAAGATATATATTCGTCAATAGATAACTATTGTTAGAGAAACTCGCAGTAAGATGTTTAAAGAAGAAGTGTTTGATGACGAGTTCTGGGCAGAATGGGATTTATCAACAAGTGCATGACGCGTAGGCTAGGGCCACCAACATTTTAGAGGCCTCATTGGAAAATGAGGACTAATTTTCCGCCAAAGGCTTTAGACTCCTTAAATCCACCATTTATTCCAGACGACAATTTGTCATTTTATCAGTTTCTGGATTTATTTGGTATTTTTTTTAAATCCAGCCATAAATAACGTTTTTCACTTCTTTTAATTCTTTTCAAAAAATTCATAACCTACGAGGGGAGATTTTTAAGTTCGCGGAATGGGGCAGAAAGAGACATAAATATATTTTTTTTAATTTTATTTTTCAATATAATCTTCTCGAACATCAATACATATATTACTTCTGTGAAATAATTTTTGTAAACCTCCAAAAAAAGAATTGTTAAATTTGTTGTAAAATTCGATTCATCGTTATCGAAATGCCTTCCAAAAAGTTTTTTTTTTCAAATTTGGAAATAGGTAATGATAACTTAGTGCCAAATCTGTACTGTAGGGTGGATGAACAATTTCTTCGAAACCGCATGTCGTCATGGCACTCATCCGCACACTTGCTCACAATCGCAATTTTTACAGGTGCATTATCTCGCAGTATAAATACGCCTTTTGTCAATTTACTTCTTCTTTTTGATTAGATTTCTTCTTTTAATTTATGTAAAATACAAGCCTGGTATACGACTGTTATGGTGGTACCTTTATTTTTATAATTAGTTTAAAGAATACCTTCGAGTCCCAAAAGATTGTTGCGGATTGTTGCCATCACTTTTCCACCAGAAGACACAAGTTTAAATTTTTTTGGTGTTGGGCAACACTGTATATACAACTACATAGACCTCTGCATAGATTCAAATTAAAAAATCGAACCAAAGTTTCATATCTTGCGACAATTCGGTTGACAAAAAAAAATTCAAAAGAAGTTGCTAAAAAATTGAAAAATTCTTACACTTTCACTTATCATTTTGTTGATTGCGACCAAACTAGTGGATATGTATGCATAAAATTTTTAGTGTACACTTGAAAATGAAAAAGGACATTCAATAAAAAAAATTTTAAAAAAATGGCGGCCTCCTTCTGTCCCATTCCGCGAACATAAAAATCTCCCTTCGTAGTTAAAGGTGTCAAGACAGCTTTTAGTTTTCTAATAGTATATTAAAGTGAAAGTGTCACAAGGCAGCTTTTTGGCGCACGAAGATAAATGCAAATGCATTGGGATTTGGATTGGACTGTCTTCCGCCTCTTCAGTCCTAAATCCATTGCAACCTTTGGTTCAATTCAAGGATACAAGCCAGTGAGGCCAGTACTCTCATAACATAAATCTTCTAATCCTCGCTAACGCAGAGCAGTGAGGATTCATTGTTTCTTCTGGAGCTGGAGCTATGTGTGTAAGCAACACATGTTCTTGGATACTTTCCCTATTTTTTTTAAATAAAATGCTTCTAACTATAAGATGCATCCCAAGTTTAAGAGAACGAAGATATTATTACACAAAAATATTCACAAACCCTAACCTTTGTTTTTTTTTTACAAAAGTAGGAGAAAATGACGCCCAACCAGTATTCCGCACTTGTGGATATGTGAGATTTTTACTCACTAAAAACTCTTTCTAACCTAAGGTAAGCTACGAGGTGTATTGATAGCTAGTTAGCCTATTAGGCGACTTTCCTTGAATAAAAACAAATCGCGTTACCATAGCAACAAACAACAACTGATTAGAAGTGTAACCCATCACATAATTCACATCCATTTAGACATGAAAAAAATGCAGCAAAATATATCCCCAAATGCGTGAATGTTGACCTTAAGCGAGCAAAGGTGGATTCGTCGAGCTCAATTTGAAGAGGGCGCTGACTGCTTAAGCAGGCTTGTTACCATGGATGAAACTTTGGCACATTTCTACGATCCAGAAACAAAGCAGCAATCCATGGAGTGGAAGAATTCTGGTTCTGCAGGGTCGAAAAAGTTCAGCGTTCAAAAATCTGCTGGAAAAGTTCTTGCCTCAGTTTTTTGGGATTTTCGTGGAGTAATCATAATGGATTTTCTTGATAAGAGATAAACTATATATATACATATTGGCGAGTTTTTCACAGCATTCTTGGCAGTGTCTCCCATCTTCTTCTCCATTCCTCTTTATTCATCCATTGTGCGTCTTCTAACTCTCTTCTTTCCATGTCCTTCTGTACTTGTTTTTAAATTCTTCTGATGGTCACCCCCTTTGTCCTCTTGAGATGAATTATAACTGGACAAGATTATTCGACTTTATAAAGACGCGACTTTATATTGACTAAAGGTGTCTTGTTTTTGCAAGGTAATGCGCCAGCACACAAATCGCGCATTGAAATAGAAACAGTTCATGATATGACTATCTCTTCCCTCAAATGAAAAGGAATCTCGAACCTCGCAAATTTTCTTCGAACGAGGATGTAATAGACACCGTGGAGAGCTGGCTTGCAGAGCAAAATAAAAATTTATTTTTGAAAGGTTTAGAGATGTTAGGCCCACTGTAATAAATGTATTTTATTGAAAGGAGATTGTGTAGAATAATAAATTATATTGAGTTTAAAATTTTTATTGTTCTTATAGTAGAGTAACTAGATATCAATACCTGCTCGTATTTGGCTCGGATCGAGAACGTGGGAATCTGTGACCGACCCAGCATCACCTACTTTCAGAAAATAAGACCAATTTTAAGTCGATTTCTCGAGTTAACCTTTTAGTTCAAAACATATTATAAAGTGCGGAACTTATGAGAAGAATATGGCGGAGCCAATGCGTTATAACAAAAATGTGTCTGGCAACATCTGGTCGTTTAGAGATATATATAGAGAGAGAGTACTTGCTCCTTCCATCTGTACTACGCAAAATATTGGCTCCGCCTTATTCTTCTCATAAGTTTCAAACTATACCTATATCAATTAAATTTTCTGTTTAAAGATCCGTTGGAATAGGCAACTTCTTTAATTCTAAGGATTTCCTATCTCCATTTGTGTTGAATTGTCGATAAGTAGATGCCTATGTTGTATCTGTCGATTTGAACGTTTACAGAAAGAAAAGCCCACCACATGACCAAATCTGTGCGAGGTGTGGCTTCAGAACCCAGTGGCCAAGTACAGAACTACTGCGCAACTTTAACAGTAACCACTTAATCAGGTGGTGGGGCTTTTCTTTCGTTGGGACTACTCTGGGTAGATGTTAATTTTCAGATCTGCCAACGTTTATTTGGGCACGAGGGTGTAATGTGGAGGTTTATTGATTGTTTTTTGTAAATTAATCTGTTTATTACTTTTCTTGTATTGTCTTGAATTGCATCCATGACAGCGAATTTTCTCTATAACGTGCTTGGAAAGCCACGTCAAACCGTTAGCGTTGATTGTGAAAGACCATTTTGCCAACCGTAAAAAAATTCTTCAAGGCGTGGATTGGTTTAAGCCCACGTTTAACTAATTTATAATGGGAGTACTCAAAAATTTTTTTGGAAGTTTCTGTCTGCTGTTCATTCTATACACCTGTCGAACTGAAAGTCTGTTGCGTTTTAGGCTTCTAGATTTATCTGCAGGTTAGTTAATCTTCTAGTGTGCATAAGTTAGTCTGGTGCACAAAATGTGTATGAATTCTGAGATATTAGGAAGAATAATGTTTCTCTCTCGGTTTCTCTCCAAAAGCTGCCTTCTGAAAGTTTGTTTGATTTGATGTTCTTTGTGTCTGTTTGTCGAACCGTGTAAATGTTAAGGTTAAACACTGATGTATAATAGATCAGAATTCTAATTTTGAGTTGTTTTAAGCATTTTAGTCAAATTTACGTGGGAGTAAAAAACTCAAAATTTGATACATAATAATCTTCAACTTCTTTTTATCGCTTAAGTCCCTAGACTTAACTAAATTTAAACAAGTAGGTAAATATTTTGCAACTTGTGAAGTAGGAAAAAATTTCCCTAATTTTTAAGAGCAAAAAAAGTTCTTTTCAAGTTTATCTCACGTTTGAATCGACTTGCAGTAGTGGGTAGTTTCGCAAGCACCATACTCCATCACACAGTTTTGCACCTAAATCGATTATGCTCGTTATTTAAGTTGCATGAATATTTTAACATTTAAAAGAAATTACAAAATACGTTCTTGGCGTAAACAAAATTTATTTACTCGCTACTTTTGTTAATTAAAAAAATAATTAAAAGTAGGTGGCTCTATGGTAAAACTTGAGGAGGTAAAAGTAAAAAATTTCCGAAAGTTTTTTTTGTGAACTAAGTAGTTGCAAAGGAGCGCAATTACCTCAATTTTCATCTAAATTAATGAGGTAAAATAAGAAGTTTGATTCAACCCTAACGTTTCTTAACCCTCTGGGTACCTGTAATTTGGAAATATTTGGAAAAAGGAAACAAATGTGAAAATTATTGGAATTTCGAAGTGTAGAAGTGTTTTTATATTTTGTGTAATGTAACGAACCATAACACTTCAAAATCAGTCTAGTGGTTGTTGAATTATGGCCATTTTGGTAAAGGTCTACAAGACTAAAGCATAACGACATTATACTTCCCTTGAAAAGAAATAAATAATTCTGTTCTGATTAAAACTGAGTCGCGATAAAAAATGAATAATTTAAAAATCTCTCGAGTTTTTCTCTTTCACAATTTTCTTTGAGAAAGAAATATTGGGAAATAAGACGACTATTAATGAGGATGAAGGTATTTTTTAAAGTTGAAAATAATTTTTTTTGTTTGAGGGGTAATTAATAATTGTAATCGGAAAATTGACAAGATAAATCGTGTAATTTGCATATTGAAGAAGTATTATTACACGTATCCAACAATTGGTGTTGAATGAGGAGTGGTCAGGGGGTAAAAGGGAACGAAGGGGAAATACGCCGCGTAGGCGGGCCGGGTCGAGACGTCGACGGGCGCCGGTGCTGGCAGTCGCGAGCCGTCTCCAGTGTTAGTAACACGACTTCCAGCACTACAACAGGAGCATCGTCAGAAACGCGCGGTCTTCGAGCTAACTCATCAGACCATCAAATCGAAACAATGTTTTAATCGCGCTTCTTTCGATCACCAAAAGTGTCAATTTGTTAAATTTCAATTAAAAATAATAAAAAAGAAGTAAAGGAGGAAGACGAACCCGTCTTTGGCGACACAGGCAACAAGTGGAAAATCCATAGCGAGCTATTTTGGGAACGGGGATAACCGATGGTTGGGAGCGATGATCACCTGAGGGCGTGAGGTGCATGCGGCGATGTGGGCCGTGCTAGCGGCCGCGATTTGGGTGTGCGCGCTCGCCACCCCGCAGCCGCTGCACCTGGAGCGGGACTCCTTCCGACGTCCAGACGCGCTGGACTGGAATAAGCGCGATCAAGGCATCCCTCAACTACCACATGCTTCGCAGCTCATGTTACGATCATCCCGTGGTAGCAGGCAATACGACGTACCCCAAATTGGTAAGTTACTCTATACAAAAAATTTCTTTACGTACGGCTCTCGCCAAAAACACAATAAAACTTCATGCAAATTTAAACAAAATATATCATGTTTTTCTTTACATAAATAAAACATGAAATTGGCCAAAATTTCCCCGATCGTCTCTTTGTATGTTTTCTCATCAACTTAAATTTTCAACATCAAACAAAAATTTACCTATAAATTAAAAAGAAATTAACTTTTATTCAAATTTTAACAAATTAACGTCAAAAATTACATCCCTAAAGGAAATATGAAATATTCTTAAAAGCTTTGATCAATCGACTAAAAAATTAATGGAAAGAAAAGCGTAATTAACTCAAAAAATGCCCAATTTTATAACATCGAAATAATTTTAATTCAAACAAACCAAAAGAAGAAAGCTCCGCTGGGGCCCGTAACACAAAATATCTTGGCAAATAAATTGAATTTAACATCTCAATTTTTGGCATCGTATTACATTAAAATGAACTTTTAAAAATGAAATTACAAACAAACCCCTTGTTTAGAAACGTTTACTTAATTTCATTTCATAAGCGCTTTTTAGGGTGTAGCGCTTTTAATTAATGAGCGTTAAAATCATAATTTGTTATTATGAATGAAACAAAAATTTGTTTTTAGTAATTAATAAAATTATTTAATTAATAATTTCGTAGGTGGATAAAAATAGGTTGTGGTGCAACACAAGCAATAATTTTCGTACCCAATACGGATTTGGCATCCGTTTTAAAATAATGTTTAAAAATCCTTCTCTAAAGTTTATGTTGGTTGGAACCTCCATAGGTTCTCCATGTTTTTTCTAGTTATGAGATGACGTAGAACATTATGTGAAAGAGTGTCTATCATTTTAATGGAATGAAAGAGTCGGATAAAAAATATTAAAATTTTACGACCTCCCTGAGCTCTATCTGAAAGCTGTATAGTAAAAAGTTATTTTTGGGAAAAATTGTTACGTTAATTAATTAATTAACGGTATGTAATATGCGTGACCTAAAGCAACAGCTTATAAAAAAAATTCGTTGAATCCGTTCATAAAAAACATTGAACAAATAAATCCAGTTTTGATATTATCTCACGCTACAAAATTAATACATAATCCCCTAAATAAATAAAATTCTAAATACGAACCACGGAAGTGCTACATCATTTAAAAAAAAATATCAAAATTTTCCACATTTCCCTGCAAATTACTTTCTGAAAGAATTATTCATTTACAAGAGGTTTCTAACAAATAAATTTATTAACACTAGAAAAATGATGATTCAGCGTTTTATCGAGGAAAATATAAAATGCATCACCAGCACCGAATAAAACTAACGACAATGCTTCTACGAATAGGTCCTTTATAACACTTATAGTCTTTAAACATTACCCATAAACCATCAATTCTTACAACTTAATGGTTAATTCATTTAAATTACCTTCTAAGATCCAACATTTACATCAAATCCAAAGTTTTGTTAAAACACACAATCCAAACACTCTAGTGAGGAAACGTAAATGTATTTAAATTTACTCAACCACTTAACTAAAACTATTAATGCAAATAACTAATATTTTCCCTAATATCTAATTCTAAAGTGTTATACAACCTGGTGATAACCTGCAGAGTTGCATTCATCAGGACGTTGTAAAACAAAACAACAGGTGGGATTGACCTTATTAAAATATCATTAATAATAATTTAATGTATTCAATTATTAAATACATTCATGTACTTGTTAGTTAAAATTAATTTCGAGTTAACCGTCGAAAGTTAAAAATAAAAATAATTAATCAAAAGAGCCATGATGTGAAATTTGTTTTAAGCTTGAATAGTTTTAATTGTTTCATGTGAATATTGTTCATTTTTTTATTTTTTTAAATGTAGAAACGAATTAATTAAACATATTCGCAAAAAGCACAAAGGACACAAAATAGACATATTAGGAAGCCGATAATAAAATCAATAGAATGTTCAGAAAGCATACTAGTTGATAACTTGATCGATAGATGGAATTACATTTCTATAGACAGACTGACGGTGAATCCCCTAAATAATCCTAGCCACCGCTAGGCAAACATATTGATGAATATTTATACTAAACGTCATAACGATAGTAGGTACAACCATCATATCAGGTAACACAACAGAGAAAGAAAGACGGAAAGATAGACAGACATATCGATAAACATAATATTCAAAACGGTAATTACCACCCAAGCGATCCGACATAATATAATATATAAAGAAGCAGTACGATGGTAGACACGTATTAGGTAGGATTCTAGATTAATTTGTAACAAAAAACAAGAAACATTGATAGACATGCTAGAAAGCAAAACCACATTAAGCCCAGGCTAGTTGGCACGTCGGCAATTGCCGGATCAAACGCTTTTGGAGTGTAAACCTTTTTCTGTATACCTAAGTAAGTTCAAGTGCATCATGTGGTAAGAAACTAACCGAACACAATCGGACCTACCATAACCTAACCAATCATGAACCGACCTAACATAACCTGACATAACCAACCTGACATAACATAACCTGACCTAACATAACCTGACCTAACATAACCTGACCTAACATAACCTGACCTAACATAACCTGACCTAACATAACCTGACGTAACATAACCTGACTTAACATAACCTGACCTAACATAACCTAACCTAATAAACAAACCTTACATAATCGAACCTAACATAATCGAACCTAACATAATTTGATCTAATATAATCTGACCTAACATAACTAGACGTAACATAACCTGACGTAACATAACCTGACCTAACATAACCTGACGTAGCATAACCTGACCTAACATATAACCTGACGTAACATAACTTGACCTAACATAAACGGACCTGACATAACCTAACCTAAACCTAACTTATACTAAATTTTAAGTAGAATTTCTTTACATACTGAAAACGATTGAGGAAAGCATACAGGTCAAATTATTTGGCACGGTACCCACTGAAGCCAATTGGGCTCTGATTAAATCTGCCAGAAAAGCTAACAGATAACCAGATATAATACCGACTTTTACGATATAGTAAAGTCAAAACGAAAGTAAACTCAACAGGCCATCCGACAGATACACAGCGGTACTGCTAGGGTGGCACATTTATTTAGATCTCAGAACCACAGAATACAACAAATAGACATATCGGGCATAGGTAGACAAATTGTTTGCATGGTGGTCAATTAAAAAGTCAAACCATCGGTTAGCATGACAGAGATTAGCAATTAGCAGGTTAGCATACAATCCAATAGATAGAGAGATATGGTAGTAGCCAAGGATACGGATGGAGAGTCTAGAAATCAAATCGACAGACAACCACCCGACAGACAGATCAACAGACACATTTATAGACAGTTTGAAAGTCAAATAGATTTACAGACAGATCGATTCTTATGATTGGGGAAGCTAGTTTGAATTTAAAAAAAATAATTTCAATATTTTCCCGAGTTTTGTTTGCTTGGCATTACTGTAAGTAGAAAGTCTAGGAGTTTAAGAAACTGTTGAACAGTTTAATGCGCATGACCGCTGGAAGTGTCATTTAATTACTCACAATCAATCATATCATCTAAAATACGCTACAATTTGAAAGATATGCAAATACTTAGTCTCTGTTCACCGAACAGATGCAACTAAGCCACTCCCATAAAAAGCGCGCGATATTCAAATAGAATTTTTCTATTGGTCGAATTTTGAAAATCCGGTTTACAACACTCACACAAGAATTGACAAAAAACGTAAACTTTAAAATGCGTAAACTTAAATTTGAACTGCGACATAAATTTGTGGGAAGTGGTTTAGTTGCGTCTGTTCTGTGGACCGAGTTAAGTATGTCGAATAATTATGTAGGGTCCACTCTCCTTGCACCGTAAGCGCGGACTGGCGCGAAACACTTGCGCGCATGCCCGAGCGCCTCAACTCCACTGGTGCGAAGGCGGAGCCGAGCTCTACAGCAGTGTCAGCATAAAAAGCCCGCGCGTTACACCTCAAGACGAAGTTCAACTTAATCAGTCAAGCAGTCAAGTCAAGTTCCGTTACAAGTTCGAGTCAGTCTACAATTCAATCAGCAGTTCAGTTATTTATTTATTCATCAGTTTATTTGTATATATTTGGTTTAATAAAATTCAACGTTCGTCATTACAAATCATTCTTTTAATTCTTAAAACTAGCGTTCAAACAAGCACCTAAAACGCTAAAGTGGTGACCCCGACGTGATCAAAAGAGTTTTTTCATAGCAAACGAAGAGTTTTTCATAAAACAAACAAAACAACCGTTTTTTTCAAAACGAAAAACTGCGATCACCATGACGAACGTTGAAGTCAACAAAATTGCTGTGAAGCTGCCGTCCTTCTGGACAGAAGACCCAGAAGCATGGTTTACCGTTGCAGAAATCGCATTCGAACAAGGTGGAATAACCAACGAGCGCACAAAATTTGGCCATGTTGTTAGCCAATTGAGCGTCGCCCAGATTAAAGAAGTGCGGGATATAGTAATAGCGCCACCAAACGACCCGTACGTCGCACTTAAAGCGGCAATAATACATCGAATGACGTCTTCACAAGAACAAAAGACACGGCGGCTATTGGAAAAGGAGGAGCTCGGCGACCGCAAACCGTCGCAATTCCTGCGCCACCTAAAAGACTTGGCAGGCGGCACGGTTCCAGATCAGTTTCTGCGAACATTATGGGCCGGACGACTACCACGGCAGATACAAATAATAGTAGCCACGCAACCTGACGCTACTTTAGACAAAGTATCACAGTTGGCAGACGCTGTTGCCGACACTTTAACAACACCATCTGCCACTGTCGCTACTACGGAATCTTCAGACACATTTCTTTTAATGGACGAAATACGAAAACTTCGAGCGGAAGTCGAATCATTAAGACTAAATCGTCAGCCGCACTCGCGCTCATCATCACGCTCATCGTCGCGAACACGGCGATCTTCAAGTTCAAGCTCGAGAAATGGCACATGTTGGTACCATAAAAAACATGGGACGAGAGCACGTAAGTGCACACCTCCGTGTACCTTCACGCTCACAAATTCGGAAAACGACTTGGGAGGTCGTTAATGACGACGTGCGACCTACCCACAGCTTCAAGTCGTCTGTTCGTAACAGATCACATTTCAAAAGTCAGTTTCCTAGTGGACACAGGTGCTGACCTTTGCGTCTTTCCCTACGACAAAATAAGGGGATCACGACCTGCGACGACTTATCAGCTCTACGCTGCCAATGGCTCAACCATCGCAACCTACGGGACAACAACCCTCACCTTAAACTTTGGGTTAAGACGCACGTTTACGTGGAAGTTTGTCATCGCTGCCGTAACAAAGCCAATAATAGGTGCAGATTTCCTATCATTTTACGGGCTTCTGGTCGACATTCGTAATAACCGCCTCACTGACGGTGTTACAAATTTAAACGCAATTGGCACTGTGGCAGAATGGACCGAACCCTCGGTGAAGAGCGTTATCAATTCTTCACCGTTCCACACGATTCTTACCGAATTTCCGTCAATTACACACCCGGATGGAAAGCCACCGACAGTTCCAGCACACGATACTCGCCACCACATCGTTACCACACAAGGACCTCCTGTCGCTCAAAAACCAAGACGGCTAGCTCCGGATAAGCTAGCCATCGCGAAAAAAGAGTTCGACGCGATGCTCAAGCACGGTCTTGCCAGACCGTCGAAAAGCCCATGGGCTAGTCCACTACACCTCGTCCCTAAGAAAAATGGGGAATGGCGTCCGTGTGGAGACTATCGAGCATTAAACGGCCGAACCTGCGCCGATAAATATCCAGTAAAGCACATACATGATTTCACTCAATCACTTCAAGGGAAGTCTGTCTTCTCAACAATTGACCTGGTGAGAGCGTTCAATCAAATCCCAGTAGCTGAGAATGACATTCCGAAAACTGCAATTACCACGCCGTTCGGATTATATGAGTTTCCTTATATGACGTTTGGACTTCGCAACGCCGCACAAACTTTCCAACGTTTTATCGACGAGGTGATTCGCGACCTGGATTTTTGTTACGCTTATATTGACGATATCCTCGTCGCATCATCTACGATTGACGAGCACAAACAACATCTTCGCACACTATTCAAACGGCTACAAGATTACAGTGTGGTGATAAATTCGGGAAAGTGCGTATTCGGGAAAAGTGAAGTTCGTTTTCTCGGGTATATAGTTTCGAGCAATGGTACGCGACCATTACCAGAAAGACTAGAGACATTAAAAAGTTTTCCTCAACCTACGACAGTAAAACAGCTCCGTCAATTCTTGGGAATGATCAACTTTTATCGTAGATTCCTTCCAAATGCAGCCGCGCATCAAGCACTGCTGAACAACCATTTGGCTGGCAACGCTTCGGGAAAAACACCAGTCACTTGGACTCCCGAATCGACTAAAGCGTTCCAAGAGTGCAAAAATCACCTGTTACAAGCAACACAACTTGTGCACCCTACACTAGACGCTCACCTAGCTATCGTCTGTGACGCGTCCGATCATTCACTTGGAGCAGCGCTTCAACAGCGCGTTGATAATGAATGGCAACCGCTTGAATTTTATTCCAAAAAACTAAGCGCCGCCGAGCAAAAGTATTCAGCATATGACCGAGAGTTACTCGCGATATACAGCAGCATCAAACACTTCCGGCATATGGTAGAAGGAAGACAGTTCACTATCTTCACAGATCACAAGCCACTAACATTCGCGTTTCGTCTTAAAAATACCCAGTGCACACCACGCCAGTTCCGACACCTCGACTTCATTGGTCAATTTTCTACCGACATCCGACATATCTCCGGTAAAGACAACGTAGTTGCTGACACATTGTCAAGAATCGAGGAAATATCTCAGTTGGATTACCAAGCACTGGCTGAGTCACAAAGCAATGACGTTGAACTGCAGGGTTACATTAACGGCCCTACTTCACTTCAGCTTAAAAAGATAAACCTACCTGGAAGTACCGTACAGCTATTCTGCGACGTATCCACTCCCAACGCAAGGCCGTTTCTTACGGCCCCGTTCAGAAAAGCCGCATATAACATTATCCACAACCTGTCGCATCCAGGGGGAAGAGCTACTGTGAAACTGATTACGCAACGCTACGTTTGGCCTTCCATCAGAGCAGATTGCCGCAAATGGGCACAACATTGCCTCGACTGCCAATCGTCCAAAATTTCACGTCACGTATCAACACCAGTGGGGACATTTAGCCATTCAGCTCGCTTTGAGCATGTGCATCTTGACATCATCATCATGCCACCATCTGAAGGGTTCCGTTACTGTCTCACAATGGTGGACCGCTTTACAAGATGGCCAGAGGCGATTCCCCTCAAAGACCAAGAGGCATCTACCGTTGCCCGAGCCTTCTATGAAGGGTGGGTTTCTCGGTTCGGCTCTCCACTTACAATCACAACAGACCAAGGACGTCAGTTTGAATCACACCTCTTCCATCATTTGACCAAGCTTACTGGAACTCAACGCATTCACACAACCGCATACCATCCGGCTGCAAACGGCATGGTGGAACGTCTCCACCGCCAACTTAAGGCGGCAATAAAATGCCATAATACACCAACGTGGTCGCAAGCACTCCCAACCGTCCTGTTAGGAATACGGGCAGCATGGAGGGAAGATCTTGGGGGTACAGCGGCAGAAATGGTATACGGTAGTCCAATTCGTTTGCCTGGCGAATTTTTTACACCGGCAAATAGCGACGAAACTACGGCGGATTTCATCGCCAAACTAAAAGACCATTTTGCCAAAATTCGACCTACCGAACCCAAGCACCACGGCAACAGAACCACCTTCGTATATAAAGACCTGCACGTTACGTCCCACGTCTTTCTGCGGAACGACACAGTCAAACCAATGTTGCGCCGCCCGTACGATGGTCCATACAAAGTTCTCCTCCGAAGAGCAAAAACCTTCGACATTGACATAAATGGACGAACAACTACCGTATCCATAGAACGTCTTAAACCAGCGTACGTCCTGGTCGACGAAAACCAACCTACACACCAATCTACAGAACAATCTACAGAACAATCTTCAGATCAACCTACAGACCAACCCACGCCACGAGTCACTCGTTCGGGGAGAAGAGTGCATTTTCCGCCAAATCTTCGTAACTTCATTACTGGCAGGGGGGTACTGTAGGGTCCACTCTCCTTGCACCGTAAGCGCGGACTGGCGCGAAACACTTGCGCGCATGCCCGAGCGCCTCAACTCCACTGGTGCGAAGGCGGAGCCGAGCTCTACAGCAGTGTCAGCATAAAAAGCCCGCGCGTTACACCTCAAGACGAAGTTCAACTTAATCAGTCAAGCAGTCAAGTCAAGTTCCGTTACAAGTTCGAGTCAGTCTACAATTCAATCAGCAGTTCAGTTATTTATTTATTCATCAGTTTATTTGTATATATTTGGTTTAATAAAATTCAACGTTCGTCATTACAAATCATTCTTTTAATTCTTAAAACTAGCGTTCAAACAAGCACCTAAAACGCTAAAATTAATAAAGTTAGGGTTATTATATATTTTCACGTAGAGTAGGGGGTATTTTTTTATTGAATGATTTTGACAGTCGAATTTTTCGTCCTCGTGTCGCTTCTTGTTCCTTATTGAAAAGCAAGAGCATATAATCCTTGTTTCAACAAACAAACAGCCAAAGGCGACTAGACGATGGATAGACAGTCGTAAAATGATACCAGTGGATATTTTTGTCGAGAAAAAGACTTTTAGGAAGGCCATCACGCCAACACATTGTAAACAGCCTAATTAGCGACAGATTTGTGGTAAACAAAACTCTACAAGCAGATGAGAGGCGGTTGGGAAAAAACAAAAAATTATATAAAACAATATTTTGGTAGAAATTGATGTTTTTGCAAGAGGAAACGATAATATTCCATGACTTTCCAGATTCGGTAAAATTTTAATGGCTCTGTTAGCTGCAAAAAGTTCATAACAAAAAAATTGTTCAAAACCTTTAAATAAATTATGCCAAAATTTGCCTCACACCAAAAGTACGTATTAACTCCATAAATTTAGCATTAAACAATTAATCATCAATTTCCTGTCGAATTTATTCTTTAAATCCGGTAAAACAATTTTAGGTTATGTTTTCGACCCGCATTTCGGTTAAACATTCGACGTAAATAAATCTCAATTACCAAATAAAAATTTCACCTACCTATATGACGTAGGTAAATAACTCATTAAAAATTTTTATAAAAGGCTTAAGAGATCAATTTTCTTTAACTTTGTGCCATTTCTTATTTGTAGAAAAGTTAAATTGGCAATTTCCGTTTTCTTTATTTTCGCAAACTTTTTTTAATATATTTTTTGAAAGTATTTTATAATTATGAGTTAATTAGTTTGATCAACCAATAAAAAAAAAAGTTTTTTTTTTCTTTAAAAAAATAATTTTTTCTCCAAGGCATATTTAAGCGTCATTAATTTTAAAAAAGAGGGAAAAAATTATAATTAAGATATAATCACGAATCTGATTTAGGAAGTTTAATTTTGTAATAATTAGATTTTCTTAATTAAAGTACAAGTCTTGTAAGGTAAAAATAAATTTCTTTTCTAAAAATACAAGTTGACTTTAGAGTTTAGACAACAAGTAGTTGTTTAAGAGTCACGGAAGGGTGTATCTAAAAAATTAATGGTGCAATTAATTTAAAGCTTAACAACCACAAGTGATATCGCGAATTTTATTTAAATAATTACGATAAAATGTTGGTAATAATTTACTCTAATTAAGAAAAAATTATATGTCGAAATACGAATAGTGCTTAACATGCGTGTAAAAACCAACGTTTGAGCTCTCAAAAAGAAAATTTATTTTGATAAATTGTCTCCTTTTGCGAACCTTTTTCCATTTAACTGTGAGGTTAACAATGCGACAACGTTCAATTTAGTAATTTAATTAAGTCACATCAAATGTTCTTAGATTGCTACCCTTTATGTAATATTTAACGATTTTCCAGATACTTGTGGCGTTGGAGAGGTTAACTATTGCAATATTCATAGTACAATTAGTACAATTTCCTTGTAACAAGGTTCTTTATCTCTCTTCTGCATATGTGTTGCTACCTATTTTCATTTCAAATTTTATTAAGTTTATTTAATATTCGTATTTTCTGTATTTCTTCTATTTTTCTCTTTCTGTTGTATCTCAGGGCCTGACTGGCTTTAATTCACCCCACTTTGAAATAACTGTAATTTGGGAGCTCCCCCCTTAATCCCCCTTAAATGGGAGGGCTGGCTTTCAGCCAGCTTACACGGACCCATTGTGCAACCTCCCCAAAGGAGCCCCCTTCTCTCCCAAGTAACATTTTTTGCTGATATTCAGCTGTGACAATGCTGTTGCAGCTAAGTTGTCAGCTCTATCGCTGCGGCAACTTCAAAGGCAGCCAGTATTGAGCTTCCCATCAGCTGCTGATACACCAATTTGGAGGGTGAATTTTGGCTGCCACAGCGCTATCGCAGCTATATCACTGCTTCGTGAGTTTGGCTGCCTCAGAGCTGATATCTTGCTATCGCAGCTACGTGTGGCAGCTAACACGCTATGACGTTTAAATAAATTACAGCCAAAAAGCAGCAAAATAGCTGCCGCAGCTATAAAACTGACAAATAAAGCTACCACAATACTGCGTCAGCCTATTTTTGGTTGCCGAAGCTAAATAGAGTAGTTTGTGCTACTTGGGCTGTCACTCCTCGAGCCATCCCTTTAAGATGAACTCGAGCAGCTTGGCAAGTGGAGTGCCTTTGATTCTAAACATATCCAGACGGTAGTCACCAAGGATGGACACGAGCAAAGCACGTGCTTCGCAGTTTTACCTTCTTGATTTCAACCTCTGCATCTAAAGCTATCGATTAGTCCCAGGGTGTGGTAGTGTTTGTTTAGCATATAATGTCCTGTAACAATGCCCGTGAGTATTCGCAGATGGAATCGAGACAGGTTGAGGTAGTATTTTGCGTGTCGAAGGAGCGGCAATTGCTGCTTTGCGTTGTCTACAGCCCGTTCCTTTCGATCACATATACATATCTATGTGAACTTAGGGTTTTCTCTTTGATGAGGCTGTTAAGAGTGCTGACTGCCAGAGTCAGGGTCGGTTAAGGTCCATTCAGATAGTAACTCGAGCCTTGCCTTGCCAGCTCATCTGCCCTCTCACTTGCTTCGTTACTTTGGTGCCCTTTGATCCAGCAGATTTTAAGAGTATTACTTGTCGAAATGGCGTTTAGTGCTGCGATGCAGTCCGAGATCAGTTTTGAAGTTATTCTCTGGCGATTCAGAGCCGCGATAGCAGTTCTACTGTGCAACAGTATCTGTATATGTTGTCCCGTCACCAGACTCTCTTTTACTATTTTGGCACTTTCTAGTATGCCATTACGTTCAGTTTGGAAAACCGAGGTGAACCTAGCTAATGGTACACACTATTTATGTCTAGTTAAGGTGATAAGATTCCTGTCCCTGAGCTAGATTCAGTTTTTGACCCATTGGTTAAGATGTGGATACATAAGATATGGATAGCAGTACCTGGGTCTCGTGTTGTTGGGTGGCATATGGTCAGATCTGAGTTCTAGCAGAGGCAATTTTTAGAGTTGGCGTTTATGATGTTCGTGTGACTTGTAGTCCCTCATCTGGTTGTCCACGGCCCTAAACCGCGCAGTAAATAGAGGCAGACATAGGAGCGTCTTCATCTCTTCATAGCTGCGGTGGATGCGGTTTTCCTAGCTGCAGAGATTGATAGATATGCCAATCTTTGCACTTGTCGGAGTTTGTTTTTTACAGTATTTATTGTGGTTCTGGGCCACCACACTATAGGCAGGCCGGCTAGCAATGCCCACGTGCACAGGTCAAACTGGAGCGTCTGTACAGTCAGCCTCACAATTAATGGCCACCCTGGCTATACGTTTAGTACGAATTGTGGATGTAACTATCATAACACCCCCTACTTAAATTGAGAGGTAACTTTATTTTGCCAAGAAGTATTAAAGCAACAACCTTCCCTCTGTCCTTTTGTCGTTGTTGGCTAATAACCACCCTGGCTATACGCCAAGGTAGCCAATAATTGTGATGTTGACTGTATATCTGTAGAGGCCTGTGAAAACTAAAACAACACTGGCAAGTCGAAGTAAAACATAAAAATGCACAGAAAACTCCCCAAATAATGTAAATTTAACTTAATCGAAAAAAAGTTAAATTCAATAAACCAAATGAAGTGTAAAAGTTTAAACTAATGAATGAGAAAATTTTGTAACTGCGGAAAGCAATTTAATCGATTAACTTTAATCTTTATGGTTTTTTACATTATCAAACTTTTTTTTAAATTTCAAATTTAAATTTGCCCTATATTTATTTTTGACATTAATTTCGTATTGTGCGAAATAAATTTGTTGTAGTCCCTAACTCATTTACATGATGATGACGAGTCAATTACTATTCATTAAACTTTGTTAACCAAATGCTCTCTATTTAGATTACCTGGTTTGAAAAATGAACATGAAAATATGATTTTATAAATTACTTTTTCGGAAAAAAAAGGATGACAAAAATATGAGGAGAGGATTAATTTCAATATTTTTGTAACAATTTGCGATTTCCCATCGATTTATAACACCATACTTATGTTAGGATAAAGCATGAACTATCTTTTCAATCTATTTTTACGTGACACTTTCATAAATAAAATCTCAATTTTCAACAACCCTCAGGACGTGCTATTGTAAAGCACATAAGCTGATTTTTTCTGAAGTAACAAGGGTTTAAAAAGCTAAAGAAAATTGACGTTTAAATTTAATGAGATTTCAGGTAGTATTTTTATTTTTACGTTTACAAGTAAATTACTTTTTGTTAAAAACTCTTATTAGGTGACTTTTAGAGAAAATTGAATTTTTCACAATTTTTCCCCTAGGAATATTTTTATTACTTACTTTTGTTATTGAAGGAAAATATTTAAATTTGACAAGTTTATTTATGATTCATATTATACTTTTGAGAGATGTTAATATTATTGGTTCTATTTTTTTTATTTTAGAAACTCTAAAACTCTATAAAAGAAAAATTTTATTAAATTCAATTTTCTTCTAGGAAAATTTTCAGTTTCATACAAATTGTAATTTTTAATTAAAATTTATTAAAATATATTTTTACGAAGAAAAATCTCAACTTTAACTTTCTTTGGAGCCATTTTGTTAACAAAAAAATCCTTGGACTATTGAAAAATCCCTTAATTTACAAGCGTGAAAATTACCCAAATTCCTTTACAATTTGTTTTTAACATTTACCTTTATTTTTTATTAGTTGAATTTATGTGAAAACAAGAAAAGAATTTTCAACTTAGAGAAAACTCAATTTTCTACGAGTTTAACCTAAAATATATTTTTATATAGTTCACTGAAAAGAAATAACGAGTTCAGTTCGCAAGAATAATTTCATAACTTAAAGCAGTTCCTTTCAATTTAAGTTATAATTTGCCTTTGTTTTATATATTTCTTTAGACGAAAACAAATAAAGTAAATAAACACCATAAAGTAGAAAATTAATTTTTTTTGGAAATATTTAGGAAATTAAATAAATTCTTAAAGGCTCTGTCTGTTGTCGACAGACGTTCTTTCTACGGAAAATTACTGCTAATCATACTCAATGTTCATTACTTTTTTATTAATTCGTTTAGAAAATAAAGTTTTCTGAATTTTTCGTTTTTGCGTTATATTTTAATACAAATTGAATGAGTTTTAAGCCATGTACATAAATAATGCCTCAAAGGCATTTACAGATAATAATAATAATTTATTTTAATTTTGACTTCGATAACATCATTACGAAAAGAAATTCGAGCTGAAAAGAGGAACATTGGCATAAGGAAAGCTAAGAAAACGAATGAAAGCATGACAAACCAAGATGGTTTAACTTCAGATACTGCTAAATTTATCAAACTTTTTTAAAAACAACTTGTACATTTTCTTTGTTGAACGATCCTAAAATTAGCTATCAGATGAAAACAAACACTTGATATTTTGACTTGCGGTTTAGACTGAACAAACATCCTCTTTCCTAATTTAAGTATATTTTTATTTTTTTCTTTAAATTAGCTGTCAAGTGATCAAATACACTTCATATTTGAGTTCCGGTTCAGCTAGCAATGACAATATCTTTATTATTTTATAGAGAACACCCTATATATTTTTAGATATTTTGAAAGTTCATAAAGTTGTTGTCAGGTTATATCACACGCTTTATATTTTGACTTCTAGTTTACCTATAAATGACTTTCTTAATTTAAAAGGAGCACTGTATGTTTTAAAACACTTTGAAAGCTCATAAAATTAGCTGTGGTGATATAAAAAGATGATATTCCAGATAAACTTAAAATGATACTAAACTTTCGTAATTTAAAGAGTACATTGTACTCTTAATTTAAATTTAATTTAAAAGGAACACCTCGTATAATTTTCGACTTTTTGAAAGCTCCTAAAGTTAGCTATCAGGCGTTACCAAACACTTTATATTTTGACTTTATTTTAGTTTAGCTAGAAAAGATACTAAACTTTCGTAATACATATTTCGAAAGAAGATATTTCGACTTCCAGTTTAGCTAGAAATAACACTAAGCTTTCGTAATTTTAAGAGAACACCCTGTGCATTTTTCGATATTTTAAATGCTCCCAAAAATAGCTGTCGGGTTTTATCACATACTTCATATTTTGACTTCTAGTTTAGCTATAAATGACCCTAAATTTCTTAATTTAAAAGGAACACCCTGTATATTTTTCTACGTTTTGAAAGCTCCTAAAATTAGCTGTCAGGTGTTACCAAACACTTTCTATTTTGACTTTATTTTAGTTTAGCTTATAAATGGCACTAAATTTATTAATTTAAATGATACACCCTGTATATTTTTCAATATTTTAAAAGCTTGTGGAATTTTAAGTACAACTGGAAGTCTTGAAACAAACTGTATTAAAAAAAATACCTTTTCAGTTATTTTTGATTACACGGCATTCTCTGCTTTTTGTGAGGAAATGTAATATTAAGCTCCTAAAATCCACGGCTTTTTATATCAGAATTAATTTTAAAATGAAAAGAGCAATAAGTATATTTCACTTTATTAAAAAAATATAGTGGTAGAAATTTACAAAAATAATGAAAATATAAAAAAATAAGTAAAATCTTTATTAAGGAAAATTTGTTTTGTCGTAGATCACTGTGAAGTTATTTTTGAAATGTCGAGAAAATCTTTAAGTAACAATAGTTCATTCACACTGGCAAAAAAATGCTTTTAACTTTTTCCAACCAAGAAAAAGTTGTTATAATCGAGAAAAAAAAAATTTGCATTTTTCGACATCTTAAGTCCCCCAGATTCCAAAAATGCAAAAAAAAATTTTTCGATTTTTTTTAACCAAAAATATCTGGATGTATGGATGTCCCCTCCCCCTTAGAGCAAAAACTACTGAACCGGTTTTGATGAAATTTGATTTTAGCCACTTGAAAATTATTTCTCCGACGTAATAAGCTTTTATAAGCAATCTATACAGAGTGTCCAAAATTAAGGTGGTTATTTTTAATTTTAAATTTTAAAATGGCGACGAATAAAACGATTGTCCCATTTTGTAGTTTTTCCCTTATAACTTGCCCGGTAATTATTATTATAAAAATTTCAAAACGGAATTGCACAGCCAAAATATAGGGCTTTCGTTTTAAATAAATTGATTTTCAAAATTGTTTCAAAATTGCCTACCTTTAAGGAGCCAAAGATATTTGGATATGTTATAGACAACGTGATTCTCTATCTAACTCTAAATTTTTAAAGACTCGTATGATGCAGATTCGGAGTTATGATTTTTTGAATGTCAAAACTTCAAAAATCTCTATTTTCTTTTGTAATAAAAATGAAAACTTGAAATTGGATATTTATATCAATCCCATGAATATCTATTATTTGACATTATTTTCGGTTAACAAAACGCTTCCGGTTAAACCGGAAATTACAAAAATATCAAAATTTTTAGGAATACCCTGTATATTTTTAAATATTTTGAAAGCTCGTAAAATTATTTTTCTGAAGATATCTTCTATTTATGCCAAATTAAAAAAAAATGAAATTAGTATTTGAGACAATTTATGTCTGACAAATTCTGCTTACGCGCAGAAGTTCTTGGTTCGATCCCGGACGAAAGCAATTTTAAAAAAATTGTGTTTTTAAATTATTTCTAATATCAAATATATGTAATTTATATTAACATAAAAATAAATTTAATAATAAAAACAATGGATGTGGCCATACGAAAAACTTTTTCCTGCCCGTCAAATATTATAATTTTATATTTTTATTAAAATTGAATTTGATATCTTATAGAAATGAAATACATTAAAATTTTAAATTTATTATAAACTTTTAAAGAAATGCTCAAAAAAATACAACAGGAAAAAGTTCCTCGTATGTCGAGTTTTTATATCTAAGTTTATCACCGTAACATGAGCCACTTGAACACCTCAACTAAAGGCCACAAAAAACTTCATCTTTGTCATAAAATGGTCCAACAATTCACCCTTAGAATTGCTCTAATGCGATTAAGAAATACAAAATAATTTTCCGCAACATATTTTTCCATTGAAAAGGCTTTCACTTGTTATTATAGTCACGTTATAAACATTATTTAAGCCTTCTATATACCAAATTATTTTAATGGCTCTGTATTTTAACGCAATTTCAAGTTCAAGTTTTTTGAAAGTTATAAAAATTGTCTCTTATAAACATTATGCCAATGTTTTTGCAAAATACTCTTATTATTAAGTTTTCTTAATAAAAAACAAAAGAGACTTGTTTACATTGAAACTTAAAGCCCAAAGAAAACTTTAACATTTACACGTTTAACAAAAATGAGGCTTTATACTAGTAAATCCAAAATTTGATCATTTTAAACCTTTATTTATTAAATTTAACGTCAAAAATGAAAAATACAATTTTACAATGGCAAGTAGCTTTATCGTGGCGAAGTTTTATAAAGGTCATAGTTGAAAACAAAAAATTAATTTTTCAAAATTACCATGTTTTGTTAAATAAATAGGTTTATTTATATGTATATCTTTTATATTGTTTTATTTTTTTTAAAGAAAAGAATATACATTTCGAGGAAATCTAATTTGCTTTTTTGTAAAAATTTTTTAAGCATTGTTTTTGATTTATTGTGTTATCTTATTGACTTTTGCATAAATAAATTTATTCGAGCTTATTCCAACATAGTTATTAGAAAGAGTTATTATAAGACGGAATCTAGACAGGCAGACAAACAAACAGAAAGAGAGAAAGGTCGTCAGATAAACGTCCAAACAAGCTGACGTACAAATCGACCGACAGACAGATAAAAAAATAATCAAACAAGCAGATGAGTAAATAGTTGGTTAGTAGCAGATAATTAACTTACAGAAGGGCAAATGGACAGACAGTCAGGCAAATAGAGAGAGGATGAAGACGAAAGAAATGCAAGTCGAGTTATTTGATTTAAACAAATAGTTCTCTTTAAATAAAATTTTAATTTCAATTATAATCCCACCGCCTTTAATTATAAGAAAGCGCTAATTATTTATAAACCACAAATTAATGTAAAGCATTTTAAACCACTTTAAAATTTTCTTTTCAAGTAAACAGTTATAAAAGATTTACGTCAAAGCTCAACAGCAATATACGTATTTTAACTGTAATTTCATTTTGAGCTTTTACGTAACTCACTTATTATTAGAAGTTATTTAAAAAGAAAAAGAAACAAAAATAATGAAAATTTTAAATATAATTTAATTTACTATTTACTTTTACTCGGAGAAAACTTTTACTATGTTATTTTATACTGTTTTAGAACCTGCTGAAATATCCAGTCTGCTTTTAAATAAATAATTTATACTTTTACTTTCTTTTCGTTAATAACACGACTCTTTATTTTTGAAAATTTATGCACAAAACTGCATTTCAAAATCTAAATATGTAAATAAAAATTCTACTAAAATCCAAATAAAAACTGTGTTATTAAATCTGAAAGAGCTTTACGTCCCTTGCGCAGAAGATGTAAGAGTTACAAAAATCCGAATAAAATTAAGTAAATGAGAAGAAGTTTTATGTAATTTGCGTTCAATCCGCAAGAGTTATAAATATTTTTATCTAATAAATGATGTGGGAAATGAAATTTCCCATATGCTTCTGCCTTTGAATTTCTCAAAAACTAAAAAAAGTCAAAATTCAACTAAAATCCGAATGAAAACGGTTTAATTAAACCTGGAGGAGCTTTACATCACCTGCGCTAAAGTCATGAGAGTTACAAAAATTTGTATGCAATAAATTGTGTGGCAAATTTAATTAACCAAACTCTTTTGTCCTTAAAGTCCACTGAAACTAAAAAAATTCAAAAGTTAACTAAAATCCGAATAAAATTAAATAAATGTGAAGGAGCTTTATGTAATTTTCGCTCAATCCGCAAGAGCTATAAATATTTTTATCTAATCAATAATGTGGGAAATCTAATTTCACATATGCTTCTGCTTTTAAATTTCAAAAAAACTTTAAAAAAATCGAAATTCAACATAAAACCGAATGAAAACGGCGTAACTAAACCTGAAGGAGCTTTACGTCACCTGCGCTGAAGCCGTAAGAGTTCCAAAAATTGGTATGTAATAAATCGTGTAAGAAATTTTATAGCCAAGTCTTCTGCCTTTAAAGTTTTCAAAAACTAAAAAAATTCAAAACTTGATTAAAATCCGAATAAAACGGTAATTATTAATAAATGTGATGGAGCTTTATGTCATTGCGCTTAATCCAAAATCGCTATAAAAATTTTCATCTAATAAAATGTGTGGGAAATTTTATTTAGCAAACTTTTCTGCCTAGAAATTTCTTAAAAACCTAAAGACATTTCAAAATTTTTACTAAAATCCGAAAGAACTATATAAAAAATTAATTAAATGTGATGGAGCTTTATGTCATTTGGGCTCAATCCGCAAGAGCTATAAAGAATTTTATTCAATAAAATGTGTAGGAAATTTAATTAACCAAATTCTTCTACCCTTAAAGCTCACAGAAACTAAAAAAAAATTCAAAATTTGACAAAAATTAATAAATGTGAAAGAGCTTTATGTAATTTGCGCTCAATATACAAGAGCCCTATAAATATTTTTATCTAATAAATGATGTGGGAAATCTAATTTCCTATAATGCTTGTGCCTTTAAATTTCTCAAAAACTGAAAAATATCAAAATTCAACTAAAATCCGAAGGAAAACGGTGTAATTAAACCTGAAGGAGCTTTACGTCACCTGCGCTAAAGCCGTAAGAGTTACAAAAATTTGTATGTAATAAATTGTATGAGAAATTTTATAAGCATGTCTTCTGCTTTTAAAGTTTTCAAAAACTAAAAAAAAAAAACTTGACTAAAATCCGAATAAAACTGTAAGTAATTATTTATAAATGTGAAGGAGCTTTATGTTATTGCGCTCAATCCAAAATAGCTATAAAAATTTTCATGTGAGGGAAATTCTTCAGTCTTTAAATGTTTCTGAAACTAAAAAAAATTTTAAATTCTACTTATAAACCAAATAAAACGGCGTATTAACCATATGAATGAGCTTGAGGGCACTTATGTTCAAAGCGCAATAGCTTCAAAAATATTTTGTAAATAAAAGTTATACGCAGTTTCAATTTTTTTTTAAATTTAGTTTAAGGCGTTTTTAACTACAACGGTTATCACGCCCATTAATTGGTTGTTGGTAAAATATCAAAATAACATAAAATATCAATAACATAAAATAACAATAACATTAATGGGTTTTTCTTTGTTAGAGCTTCCCGATCAGTCCCGATGCTACCAAGAAATTTATCAATTTAGTGACGCTTGCTTCAGTTATTTAAATTTTCCAAAAACTAAAATTAATTTTCAAAATTCTGCTTAAAAACCGAATGAAATGGTGTAATTAACTGTGAAGGAGCTTTAGGGCATTTGTGCTCCGACCGTGAAAGCTACAAAAATCTTTATCAAATAAAAGTTGTAGGAAATTTAATGTACCTAAATTTTCAGCTTTTCAATTTTTCACAAACTAAATTCCATGTTCATAAATTTTATTAATAAAATTAGTGCCTTTTTGAATCAAACCGTGAGATCAAAAAAATCCTAGTACCTGGTAAATGCAGTTTTCTCTCAGAAGAAGATATTTTTTATCTTGATCAATAACAGATTAATTTATTTAATTCATTTATTACAATCTCAATTTCAATTTTACAAGCATAAAGAAAAATGACATAAACAAGCAGGTTTCATGTGAGGGGGAGCTAAAAAAGTTTCTAAAACCACCTATCGAAACAAGAGCTTGCATAGGGTGGTAGGTAGCCCTCTAATTGAAATATACCCACTGCTTGTTATTGAACATTGATACTAGGGGGTACACATATAATTAAACAATTACACCATACACCCGCCTATGTGGTCAATAATAATAGAAGCAATGTCACATCCATTATTAGATTTTTAATTATGCCTTTGAGGATCAAAATCGCAATCAAGATAATTGTATTATAATCGATATTGTTATTAGGTTATCAGCAGTTATTAAAAGCAATTAAAAATCACCAATTTCTATTCAAGACGTAGGTACATAAAATTTAATACAGCCCGAAAGAGCTTAATAGGCTTAAACTATATTATGAGAACTGCAAAAAAAAGTTTGGTTAGGTAGGTTTTTCCCATACAGTTTTTTGTGACGTTTTAAACATACGCAAGTTCTAATAAAAAAAAAGAAAATCAATGGTTTAATTAACAGTAAAAAATAAATTAAGAAATTTTCTGTATGTAGTAGAGAAAGATTTAGTGACTTATTTTCACTTAATCTTGAACGGTGAGAATTAGAACTTTTGTTAAATGAATAGTGTAAAATAAAAATCAGTACCTAGTTCTTGGATTTTTTGTTTATTTTGTAGGTAATAAGGTTGATAAAAACATCGATTAAGTAAATTTCGTAATAACCAATTTATCGAATTATTAGCAATTAATCGCAATTATTCGAATAATCGAATATTCGATTATGCGATTTATTGAATACTTTTGTCAGCAGTAACTGTATAACTAATCAAATGCACTTTAAGCTCTAGTTGTAGCAATTTGAGCGTTTGTTTTACTTTTGAGAACTATAATTGGCTAGTAACATATCAACATCAACTACAACAAACCACTTCAACAATTTCAAACTTTAAATTATTTGTATATTTAGTTTAAAGTTCTCTTTAAAGTTAAAATGTAACAATTTGAAGTTGTTTTCATTTTGTGTATTTTTTTTTCAAAAAGGGGTTTAAGGAGTTTATACCGGTAGCTCTAATTGAATGTTTCTATGAGATAGGTACCTGTAATCTGTAATTATATAAACTAGAAAAACTATATAGGAAATATTGACAGCAGCTTACTATGTTCTATATTTGAAATTTTTGTAGCTCTCGCAATTTTGAGCGCAAATGCTCTAAAGCTCCTTGAATAGTTTAACTACACCATTTTCTTAAGATATTAAATAAATTTTAATGAGTTTTTGAAAAATTTTAAGGCATAAAGTGCGCTAAATTAAAAACGTTTTTATTTATACAATTTTTATTTACTACACATTTTTGTAGCTCTTGCGGTTTGAGCGCAATTGCCCTAAAGCTTTTTTAATAGTTTAATTACACCGTTGTTTTTGGGTTTTAAATAAAATATTAATAATTCATTAGTTTTTTTATAGTTTTAGGTCATTAATGTGCGCTAAATTAAATATCTTACAACTTTTAATAGATAAACATTTTAGTAGATCTCGAAATTTGAGCGCAAACGCCCTAAAGCTCCTTGAATAGTTCAATTACACCGTTTTCTTAAGATATTAAATAATTTTTTTTTAATTTTTAAAAAATTTTAAGGCATAAAGTGCGCTAAATTAAAATACCTTACAATTTTTATTTACTACACATTTTTGTAGCTCTGGCGGTTTGAGCGCAATTGCCCTAAAGCTTCTTTAATAGTTTAATTACACCATTGTTTTGGGTTTTAAATAAAATTTTAATAATTCATTAGTTTTTTAAAAGTTTTAGGTCATTAATGTGCGCTAAATTAAATATCTTACAACTTTTAATAGATAAACATTTTAGTAGATCTCGAAATTTGAGCGCAAACGCCCTAAAGCTCCTTGAATAGGATAATTATTAAACAAATTTCTTGATTTTTTAAAAAATTTTAAGGCATAAAGTGCGCTAAATTAAAATACCTTACAATTTTTATTTACTACACATTTTTGTAGCTCTTGCGGTTTGAGCGCAATTGCCCTAAAGCTTCTTTAATAGTTTAATTACACCATTGTTTAGGGTTTTATGTACAATTTTAATAATTCATTAGTTTTTTAAAAGTTTTAGGTCATTAATGTGCGCTAAATTAAATATCTTACAACTTTTAATAGATAAACATTTTAGTAGATCTCGAAATTTGAGCGCAAACGCCCTAAAGCTGCTTGAATAGGATAATTATTAAACAAATTTCTTGAGTTTTTGAAAAATTTTAAGGCATAAAGTGCGCTAAATTAAAATACCTTACAATTTTTATTTACTACACATTTTTGTAGCTCTTGCGGTTTGAGCGCAATTGCCCTAAAGCTTCTTTAATAGTTTAATTACACCGTTGTTTAGGGTTTTATGTACAATTTTAATAATTCATTAGTTTTTTAAAAGTTTTAGGTCATTAATTTGCGCTAAATTAAATATCTTACAACTTTTAATAGATAAACATTTTAGTAGATCTCGAAATTTGAGCGCAAACGCCCTAAAGCTCCTTGAATAGTTTAATTACACCGTTTTCTTAAGATATTAAATAATTTTTTTTTAATTTTTAAAAAATTTTAAGGCATAAAGTGCGCTAAATTAAAATACCTTACAATTTTTATTTACTACACATTTTTGTAGCTCTTGCGGTTTGAGCGCAATTGCCCTAAAGCTTCTTTAATAGTTTAATTACACCATTGTTTTGGGTTTTAAATAAAATTTTAATAATTCATTAGTTTTTTAAAAGTTTTAAGTCATTAATGTGCGCTGAATTAAATATCTTACAACTTTTAATAGATAAACATTTTAGTAGATCTCGAAATTTGAGCGCAAACGCCCTAAAGCTCCTTGAATAGGATAATTATTAAACAAATTTCTTGAGTTTTTGAAAAATTTTAAGGCATAAAGTGCGCTAAATTAAAAACCTTACAATTTTAATTTACTACACACTTTTGTAGCTCTTGCGGTTTGAGCGCAATTGCCCTAAAGCTTCTTTAATAGTTTAATTACACCGTTGTTTTGGGTTTTAAATAAAATATTAATAATTCATTAGTTTTTTTATAGTTTTAGGTCATTAATGTGCGCTAAATCAAATACCTTACATTTTTATTTGATTAACATCTTTGGAGATGTCGCAATTTGACCGCAAATGCCCTAAAGCTCCTTGAGTAGTTTAGTTACACCATTTTCTAAAGGTTTCATGTAAAATTTTAAGGCATCAGTGTGCGGTAAATTAAATACCTTACAATTTTTATTCGCTAAACATTTTTGTAGATCTCCCATTTTAAGAAAATTACACCATTTTCTTAGTGCTTTAAGTAAAATTTTAAGGCATCACTAAATTAAATATTTTGCAAACATTTTTGTAGATCTAGCGGTTCAAACGCAAATGCCCTAAAGCTCCTTTAATAGTTTAATTACACTGTTTTTTTGAATATTTATCTAAAATTGTTTGTTTTTCAAAATTTTAAGGTATCAAAGTGCGCTAAATTACATTTGTTACAAATATTTGAAAATTTTGTTGTTCATCTCTCGGTTTGAGCACAAATGCCCTAAAGCTTCTACAGTCAACTGTACCATTTTACTGGCTTTTAGAAGGAAATTTTACAAAGTATTATAATTTGAAAATTTTAAAACCAGAAATAATTAAAGGACCCCAAATATTATTTACACTTTTCCCCATTTAAGAGGTTATAAACCTATCAAAATATGTTTTTTTGGGGTTGGGCCCATGGAGACTTTTGTTCACGAGACTTTTAGCTATAACATACCAAAATTTCAGAACATTTCACCGAAACCTTTTTCCCCCTATAAAGTGTGCGGGGTCCTTTGAAACATCGTTTTTGATTTTTGTAACATTCGTTATTTGATCATTAATTGTCCTTAAGCTTCTTTACAGTGATTTACACCATTTTACTAGATTTTTGTTTTCAAATTTAATTTTTTTTGTTTTAGAAACGTTTAGAAGCTGAAAAGTTTAGTAAATTAAATCTTCCATAATTGTTATTTAATGAAGATTTTTGTATCTCTCATGCACCTTCAGGGTTAATTTCAGTGCTACATTAGATTATTAAATAAAATTTTGTAAATTATTTTGGTTTTTGAGAAAATCGCAGAAAAGTATACATAAATTAAACATCCATCAACTTGATTTGTTAAATATTTTTGTAGCTGTTAGGGTTTGAGCGCAATTGCCCTAAAGCTCCTTGATGGTTAATTACACTGTTTTATAACGTTTTAAGTAGAATTTAAAAATTATTTTTATTTTTGAAAAATTTAAAGGTATAAAAGCTCGCTAAATTAAATTAACTACAACTTTATTTGATAAAGATTTTTGTAGCTCTCGCGATTTAAGTGTAAATGCCCTAAAGCTCTTTCAGTGCGAATTACACCATTTTATTCAGTTCTGAAATTTGATTCGATTAACTAAAGTCTTATTATCTACAATTCAAAATAATAAAAATAAAAGGAAAAAAACCAACGATAACAAGGTTTGTTTTTCAATGACATCGCATTGTACATTTTTAATGATAATAACTCGTGCTTTTCGCAAATAACATTAAAAATAGTTCTTTTAAAGTTAAAATAAACTTATCGATTGGCCATTTATTCAAACATCGGTCATCTATAGGAAAAACTCATTAAATATAAAACTACGACGTTTGAAATAGAAAGAAGCTTTAAGTATCGTGCGCTTTTAGTAACGATAAAAATATTGCATTGGTTCAAAAATAATGTTTCGGGACTTGTTATTTTTTTGTGTTACTAATTTTTATGTCTCTTTTTTTCTCCATTCACAATTGCCCTCACTAAAGAATAAAAATTTATTGTTATTTTCGGGGTTCATCGTTTTACGATACAAATAACGTAGGAGAGCTTTTGTTTAGTTCATTTTTTGACTTCCTCGTCTTCTTTTTCGAAACAAACATTTTTAGGTAAAATTGGAAAATTAACCAGTTCAATTTTCTTTTTCTTTTAAATTATTAACATAATTGAAAATTTCAACCCTAATAGAAAAGTTCAAAACGATTACGTTTAAAATATTAATTCTATCGTTTAGTTCATTTTCTTGAACGACGTAATTATGTGCATGAATTACATAAAACGATTATTTGCATTTTAAAGAAGCTTACTTGTACTTAGCTTTTAAACAATTTACTTCAACAATGTTTCATTTTAAAGCGTAGGTGCAGATGATCAAATTGCAATTGCAACGAGGAATTATGGTGCCTTTAGAGTTCTTTTGTTAAAACCATAAGAGAAGATGTCTTTGACTATGGAGAAAATTGAAAAATAGCAGCAGTTAAATTAGTTAAGTTATGCAAAATAACAATAGATAAAGTTGTGCTTCCAACTCTGTAAGCTACGTTTGTTTGAATTTAACTTAGAAATGCAAACCCTCCCCGAGCAATGGAAATTTTGCCGTACTTGACGTTTAAGTTGAAGTAGTAGGGATAATTGAAGACCAATTAGAAAAAAAGCTATTGTTTTAACTGCTAAAATAGCAACCTCGAGATCGATTTATTTTGAGGATAAATTTAGAGCAAAAACGCACAAACAATTACCAAAGTTTTTCAAAAATATTAAATGGTGTATTTCATGGGCACCCCTCACGTATATCTCGGCCTTTAAGGAAGCACAAATGTCGGTAATGCGAGCTAGTAAATTTTGGCATTTATAGTGAAAATGGGACTAACTCTCAGCACTTAGACCAATTATGCGAGCCCCCGAAGGATCTCCAAGAGGCAGCCACGACATCTGAAGCTATCTCATGGTCCCATGAGGTCCCATGTTTTCATTCTCCACTTTTCCCCCACCCCTTATTATTTAACTATTAGTTAAAATACCCCACTGAAAAATGAACTAAAATTCACCACCTTATAAATATTATTGGGATTGTCCTCTTCTAAAAATAACACTTTTTGCGATGTAAAAGAGTTTATTTATTAAAAATTTAATTTTTAATTTAGTAAAAAGCCGAATAAACAAAAAAATATATAAAGCATTGTTTAATCTTTAAATTGAAAACACGGAAATTGATTAAAAGGAACATAAATTTTAAAAAAGCAATATTTGTTGGATTAATAAAGAAAAAAAGAAAGAGCTTTCGTGTTTTCTCTAAAAGCATTAACCTCATACTTCATTATTGATCACTCTTCGATAACAACATTTGAAAACAAATTTCGATTTTAAATTTAAATATTTCCTTTTTTAATTTATCTATTATTAACATCAACTAAAATCCATTAAAATTCATTTCAGAAAAGCTCTAAGGCCAACGTTCTCTATACGAGCTCGTGTATAATAACATTAATTTGCTTTATTTGCAACAATTGGCATTACAAGATGCTACATCTAACTAAAATTGACCTAATAATTTAAAATTTAATAGTTTGTCGTTAACTTAATCGATATAACTTGCAACTAATTCTATACAAAGCACTTCAAAATTTTAACTTTATAACTCCAAGCTCTTTAACTAAATTCTCTATATTTCTACTTTTTTCTATACTTTTATTATTTTTAGTTTAACTTCTCGACGTTTTGAGTCCAAATATGCATAAAAATCTTAGAAAAACTCCTAGGTGGCCACCACAGGACCTTTTCATGCGTTGAAAGCGGTTAAAATAATAAAATTGGTTCCATTTCCGGTTAAACCGGAAGTAGAAGTATAAAGTGTTTGGTATTATCGGATAGCTAATTTTACGAGCTTTGATGAATATACAGGGTGTTCCGTTGAAGTTAAGAAATTCTTTCTCATTTCTGATGAAACTGGAAGTCAAAATGTAAAGTATTTGGTGTCATCTAACAGCTAATATTACGATCTTTTAAGCTGTTTATAAATCTACAAGGTCTTTCTAAAAAATTTCCTGATTAACCGGTAATATTTTGTTAACCGTAAATAGTGTAAAATAATAGATATATTTATACAGGGTGAATCCTAACGTACGGATCAAACTGATAGGGCACCTAAAGGGGACCAAAATATAATTTTTTTTTTAAATAAACTTTTAATCAAAATCGAATAAGAAAAAAGTTATAACGGTTTTAAGTTCTTATAAACCTGAGCATTTTATATTAAAAATAGAGTAATGATTTACGTTTACGTGTTTATTATTTAAACAAAGTTCAGCTAAAATTTTAGTAAAACTTTTATACTATCAAAGTTATGCCTATTTAATTTTTCTTTAAAATACCCAGTTATGGGTGCCCACCTATTGAAATCCGCTGATTTATTTAATTTAATCATGTACGTCAAAATCAGTCAAAATTAATTAAACGTCAGAAATTAAATAGGGTATTTTGTATAAGCTCAGCGGTACTCAATAGCTGGGCATTAATTTATAAGAACTTAAAACCCATGTAACTTTGTTGTTATTAGATTTTGATTAAAAGTTTATTTAAAAAAAAAATTATCTTTTGCTCCCCTTTAGATGCCCTATCAGTTTGATCCGTACGTTAGGATTCACCCTGTATAAGTAATACATTTTAAAAAATTTAATACAGAGAAATGTCCGATTTTTAAAATTCTTACTTTCAAAAACCTGTAACTCCGGACCTGGAAATCTCTATCTAATGAAATGTACAGTATTCGATAGAGATCTTCAATGTCGATAAGATATAAAAAAATGAAAACGACAGCCAAAACCGATTTTGAGAAAATATATTTAAAAATTTTGACATCTTTGGCCCTTTAAAGCAGGCATTTTTATGAAAAAATTTATTAATTAATTAGGTTAGTTCGAAAACTTTATATTTGAGCTATGCAACGCCGTTGCTAGATACCTAATTGGTATTTATACCCACCAACGCAGTATAGTCGCCGTATTTAAATTATTAAAGGGGCGTGGCCAAACCTGCGCGAACTTACCTCAAGTTAAATTATTTTTACTCTATAAGTAGAGCCCGGATTCTAAGCTTTTTGCTTATGGCTTTAAATCATAAGCAGAACAATTTTCTTTTGGATCTTTACGTTTCTCTAAAATTTAAATGATTTAAGCCAATGTCGATAATGCTCATTTTGCTTTTTTTCGAATATTTTGCTTAAAAGACATATTCGTGCTTTTTTTCAAAGTTTGGTTTTTTTTAAATTAATTTTCTTTTAATTTTTAAATAATTTGTATAAATTTAGATCATTCGTGTTTTTTCAGTGTTTTAAATCTCTAACCCCCGTTTTTTTTAGACTTTCTTTAAACTTTTTTCAGCGCTTATTTTGAAATAATAAATGCTTATAAATCCGGGCTGTAGTTATAAGAGAAAAACACAAAGTGAAGTAATGGTTGTATTGGCCGCCATTTTTAATTTAAAAATTTTTTATTCAATTGTGGTTTATATGTACCTACTATCTTCGTCCTATTTAAACGGATATTTTTTCAAATTTTAAATTCAAAATGGCGGCCAACACAACAATTGTCGCATACTATAATGTATATAACTATATAAATATACTCGTAGAAACCACACTGTCATAATTTGATAAAAAGAAAATTACGGATTTTAGAATGTGTTGCATAAGCTGCAAAACTCCAATGTCTTATAAATACATTTAAATACGAAACATCTGCTACCAGATAACAAAGTAAGGAGCACACTTGTATCAAAACCCAATAGAACTCGTCCTTTCATAAAAAAATAGAACCATTTGTATTTATGTGCTGTTACGTCAAAATATTTACGTGCAGTCGCATAATATCATAAATACAGTTATTATGAAAACTTCGTAAATATAGCCGAGCACACTGTCAAAATCAGTTTTATAAAAAATTTTATAAATATATTTTGTGAAATTTTTACAATGTGATACCGCTATAAGATAGAAATTGTGAATAGAGCTAAGCCAAAATTCTATAGAAAACATAGTCATTTTGCGAAAACCGCTAAGTTAGAAATGCGTTTTAGTCGAAACTATAGATCAGTGTGTTAGAACTATTCACTTCCAAGGCGACGATATTATTATAGACGTACGTTTTTAATCGAACAACAATAGTTTCATTTGTTAAATTTTTCCAGGAGCGGAGTTATAATTTTTTGAAAGTCATAAAATAAAAATTTTAAAGTTGACGAATATGTTACTGCCTTGATACTATTTTGAGTTCAAAAAACGCTTTCGCCAGAACTGGAAATTAGAGAACATTTCCAAAAACCTGTGATGGCGACAGCAGTGAGTTTTATTCAAAAGGCAAATAAATTATTTAAAAGTCGTTTTTAGTAATAAATATTTGATTACATTTTTTTAACGCTAAATTAGCCTCATCAGTACATTTTTCTGTTACATTACCTAACTTCAAAGACTAATAAAAATCATTTTGACGGTTTTTTCATGTTTTAACAAGCTTGTTGAGCCCGAGGATTATTTTTGAGTAACATTTTTGTAGTCAAAATTTGAATTATTACATTACATAATTTCAACCATGAAAACTAACAATTTGAACATCAAATGTTATATTGTTTGAATAAACAAGAAGTTTTCCTTCCAAGTTATATGGGAGAAATTTTAAATAATAATTAATTTATTCGTGTGGAAAAATGAATTAACCTCGCAGCCTTCTAAAACTAATATCAAACCAAACAAACATTAGCTCAGCAAAAAGGCTATTTAACACGCAACACTTAGTTTAAATCAACGAGGTGTATTATGTGGAAAAAAGAGGAGCTAGACATGACATAATATGAACTTATCTATCTCTTATAATTATCTTAGAGCTCATCCAAAATTGTAAAGGATTGAGACGGCGCCTACTACCCCCTACTAATTAGCCAGCGTTCTACAAACGCTATGTTTCTGTTTGAATTTGGAAAACTTGGTAAAACAGCAACGCGACTGTTCCTGTGCTCATAAGTTGCTAGGTAATAACATCGTAGATGTTTCCCACTACTCCATTCTCTTTCTGACGTCTACCACTAAAAGAAGTTATAAGACCTGACACCTGAGTTATTACCTAACTAAGTTCACTCTTCGTTTTCTTCCTGAAAATAATTTTTAAATATTATTATTAAAAGTCACTATAATTATTTTCACTTAAACGTTTATTAGATGAAAAATTATCCTTGGAAAATTTTAAAATGAAAAGTTTTAAAATTTATTACGTATGTGCAAGCCAATTAGTTTAGACGACACTGTTACTGTTACTACTGCGTTGTGTTATACCAACTTATAAAAGTTAACCAAGCTACAAGGTAAAGCTCGAGTGCTTTCCCGCTTTAATTTTCTTCTCGGTGGTGTTACAACTTAAATTATATTTATTAGATGTCTAAATAAAAGGTTTTAAATTTCCGTTTGCGCATAATGACATTAAAAGTTTGATTTTGTTTATAACTGACAGGTAGTAAAATTTTACTTTTACTGCCTAGGCAGTACAAGGTATGTCAACTATCAATGGATGTCAATTTTAATTCTTAAAAGTTGTCATGAATTTTACAAGAAAAAATTTTTGAATTTGCTGTTACAAAAGAAGAAAAGCTTAATATAAAACAAAGTATCTAGAATCTAGATACTTAAATTAAATTACTTTTAAAGTCATTTGTTATTTTTCCCCTATCATAATACAAATATTTCAAAGCCATCTTGATACAATTTGATTTTGATGGATGTGTATAACAAATAAGCTTATTGAAGAAATTTGATAGGAGCTATACAAACACAATTTCCTTCGATTTTATTCCTGTGTGTTTATAAAGAAAAGACGCATAGAAAAATTTTTAGAAAAACATTTCTGTTTTGAATTGAAAAAAGGATACTTGAAAAATTTAATAATTATTTTAAATTGAACGAGTTTGGAAAGAAAAACAAAATAATTTTCAACTCGTCTCTAACTTAATATTTTAAAAAAGAAAAACCGTGGAAGTAACCTGTAGAAGATTTTGTTAAAATATTTGTGTCGTTAATTAAAACTTTTTTTTTGACACTTAGCACTTTTCTTCTTTAAATAAAAAAAAGTAAATATCCCTTTTCAGTTACGAAAAAAGCGCTATGAATTATAATTATACCAAAAAGCTTGCGAAATTATTTCAAGCTTTTAAGCATCACATTAAGCAATTTACATTAATAATTCTTAAGCTTATTTTTTTTTAAACATATTTTTATTATTTTTAATAAAAAAATTCAAAAGCGAACAACAATTTAAAAAAGGTTTTTTTTAAGGAGGTAATTTTGATTAATTAGTTGTAAATGCTCCTTCCTGATATTTTTAATTCAATGGTGAAAGTTGTCATTCAGTGTTTTCATCATTAATTGAAAAATCCCAATCATGACAAGTGCTTAAGCTTTTTTCTAAATTATTTTAATAAGATGCCGATGTAGAAAAAATAGTACACGTTCGTTAAAAAGCTCACAGCTGCCCTGCTCGTTTCCTAAACTTGGACTCGTGCTCGCATTTTTACAGTAAACTTAAAGTTTCTCCGCTTGGTTATCAGTCAGTATGTGAGCTTGTTTGTCCTGCTGTATATCTTTTATATTTTCCTCTCCGCTCGCACTTCCCTCTGTAGGTATAACTATGTAACTACAAGCTTGTCTGTTTGTTTACTAGTTTCAAGGCCGATAGTATGTCTACCTAGTTATCTGTCTGTTTATCCGTCCATTTGTAAACCGGCCTATACGTCACACTGACGTTTATGTTTATCTGTCGGTCGGCCTGTTCATCTCTGTGTGTGTAAGAGATTCGAGGTCGGTTACATGACACCAAATGTAGCCTTGTTAATAATCAACTCAATGCTGCTTTTGTTTTTTGATAAAAGTTGTTGACATTCGAGATATTTAGAAAAAAACTGAAAGAGTTCATTTTCTTTAAATGCTCATAACTTTTTTATTAATCAAGATAATTTCAATTTTAATAAAAGGGATAATAGGCATTATTAAAACCAATAAATTTAATAAACAAAATAATTTTTTTATTGCTCGGTTTTAGAGATACGATACAAAGTTACATTTTTTTAAATATAAATCTAGTCTCAATTTTACTAATACATATTAAAAAAATATAAGTTTGTATCATATCTCCAAAACTGTGCAATAAAAAAATATTTTTGTTTATTAAATTCATTGCTTTTATTAGTTCCTTTCCTATTATCTCTTTTTTGAAAATTGAGATTATCTTAAAAGTTATAGGTATTTAAAGAAAATGAAATTTTTTAGTTTTTTCTAAATATCTAGAGTGGTAATAATATTTTTCAAAAAACAAAAGTAGGATTGAGTTAGCTATAAAAGAGGCTACAGGTGTCATTTAATCGATCTCGTATAGTCTGCACCGAGTTTTAATAAGTTGAGGAGTTGACTTAACAACAGGTCAACAGCTTTATACCAATACCCACAATCGCCCCATCGTAAATCATAGACCAGATATTTACCAATGCAGGTAGGCAGACGAAAATACTCATTATTCTTTATATTTATGAAGTGTTTTAAAGAAATACAATAAATATAAAAGATAATATGTTTTTTCGTCTACCTACCTGCTTCGGTAAATATCTAAAAGGGCAACTTTACAATCGTCATAGTACACGGGATGCTTGCATATGATTTACGATAGCTATTATGTATTAGCATAAGCTGATGAGCAACTCTTGACTTATAGAAGCTGAAAAATCTTATATGTATGGGTAAACTATATCTTTTACGATTTACGAGATCCGCATGGTGAGCATGTTAAGTGGGACACCCTGTATATCTGTAATCTTGTTCGTCCTATTCGTTCGTGTATTATTTGTATATCTGTGAACTTACTTTTTTGGTAGTCTGCGTGTATATCTTACTGCCTGTACGTTAGCTTGTATCCCAGTCTGTCTCTCAGTCCGTTTGTACTGTTTAAACTCGACGGTTAAGAAATAGCCTATACATCTATTAGACTTTCATCTGGCCGTACGTGTACGTCCATTAGTCTCTTTGAATGTTCGATTTTACACTCGCCATCTTTTCACAAGTCCATCGTCCATCTACACTTACATACGTCTGCCTATCGGTCTGTATATCTTCTTTTATCTAACAGTCTGAGTTCGCCTCTTCGTATGTTTGTGTGCCATACAACAACTAAAGAAATATTTTAAGTATTAACCAAAAGATTCTAAATAAAACGACCTTTCCTAATTGTCACTATTTTATCATGCAAATGTAATGAAAATTCCTTAATGTATTTTTTTCTAAAATAAACAAATTTTGAAAATTTTCATTTCTTTAAAACTTTCTTCTTTTTTTTCTGTAAAAAAATTAATTTGTCATAATCTTTATAAATCACAAATTTTTAAATTTATTGTAACGTTTTAAGACTATAAATTTTGTTGAACTTTAGTTAATTATATTTCATAAAAGGGTATTTTCTAAAAGTAAAACTCAAGGCAAAAATAATTTCTATTTCTTTTGTTTAAACTTTAGCTCAAAAGCAGGTGTTTTATTATTTAAAAAAACCTTTTTTATGCCTTAAGTGTAATGTAAACATTTAAAATGTTTTAAAAATCCTAACTTTTTTAAAAAAAGTTAAAAAGTTGCGGGAAAAACCTTTTCGCGTCATTTAATATTTCCGAGTTTTCTTTATGAATTTTTCGCGTTTATTGTAAGAAAATTTTATTTTTTTTACTAATAGGAAAATATAGTAATGTAAGTAGTATATAATCGCTAGATACACGTAATGTGCTTGATGTTATCTCTTGAGGGTTGTACTTAATTCTAAGAAACGACGCCATTATACGTGAATTCATTACGACGCGCTATCTTACGTCTTGTTTAATAATGCTATAACTTAAAAAAAAAATAAACTTCAACATACGAAAAACTATATCCTAATGGCATGTCGCGTCATTGATGTATACGAGGCGCTAGCAATAAGTTTCATTTCTTTCATGCCGCAATTTTTATTTGTGGCGCAAAAAATAACGTAGAATTTTCTAATAGATAATTTGCTTTGTTAATTAATTCTTTACGTAACGAGGCTTTCATCATCGATCAGGCGTAAAAGGTATGCCGCAAACGTCTTCTTTTGTTCACTTGTTTTCTCATCAATCGATGCTTTTTGTTCTACCCACGTTGCCATTTGCATTAGCTAACTGAGCTATCAATTATAAATCATTTATGTTACATGACTAGCCTAATTTTATTCATCTAATTATGAGAAGAAGGCAAACTCAAAATGGCCGCTACAATATGGTTGACGTCAAGATATTAGCGAAAATTGAAAAAGTTTTCAATCGTTCTTTTCAGGAAGAATTTCAGGAAGAATCAAAATGTTCAAAATACCGGGTGTTGAATGATGTACCGATACATAGGGCAATAGCACGTAAAATCACGTTTTTATAAATTCCTGCTTCACTAATTGTTCTAAAAAAATAAGAAATGATAGAGGTATTAGTTACATTATTTTATCATACTTTTTAAATGTTGCTATGATACACAAATAAATTATTGCTTGTTATTCAATTGCTATCCTGATTAATGAAAATTTTAACAACTTTCGAAAGTCTTTTTTTTGCTTTTTAAGTAAAAGTATGATAAAATGTAGTACCTTTATCATTTCTAATTTTTAATTCTCCATTACTTTCGGCTCTTTCATGTTTGCTCTAGAACAATTAGCGAAGCAGGAATTTATAAAAACGTGATTTTACGTGCTATTGCCCTATGTATCGGTAGGTCATTCAACACCCGGTATATGGGGTGTTCCATTTGAAAAATATTACTTTTTAGAGAAGTAATTACTCTGTAATTAATTAATACTTCTATTAATGCATAATAATGTCAATGTGTGTTATAAACGGATTACAAAAAAATTGATTACGGCCCTGGCAGCATGACTACAAATTTAACTATACTAGCTCATGAACGCGCGCTATGCGCGCTACCTTTTCTCTCACTGTTTATGCCTATTCTATCTATGAATATCATCTCAGTCAGTCTAATATTATGTCATATCGTCTAATCTGTCAATTTCATCTGTTATTTTATCTCATCTGTCCATTGCTTCTGTTTTTTAACTGTCAATCTCCTCTGTCAACTCATTGTATGTACCAGTCTTATCTGACAGTCACATCTGTCAATCTCATCTGTCATCTCATCTGTCAACTCTCTTGTCATCTCATCCTATCTGTCAATCTCATCTCTGAGATGAAATGACAAATTTGATGACAAGTTTGATGACAGATGGGATGACATATAGAATGACAGATGGAATGACAGATGAAATGATATATGGGGTGACAGATAGGTTAACAGATGGACTGACAGACGCAATGCCGTCGCAGCCACTAAATCAGCCTTATTTCAGCTTCAGCTAAGAAGGTGCCTTTTAAAGGTGCCTCGGCGCTGTTAAAATCCAAAGGTACAAAATACCTAAGGCAGCTATAACACTGATAAATAAAGCTGCCGCAGACTACGTCAGCCTATTATTGATGCCGCAGCTAAATACAGTAGTTTGTGGTATTTGGGATGACAAATTTGATGACAGGTTTGATGACAGATGGGATGAAAGAGAGAATGACAGATGGAATGACAGATGATATGACAGATGAAATGACATATGGGATGACAGATGAGTTATCAGATAGATTGACAAATGGGATGACCGATGACTCCCCTGACATATGAAATGACATATGGCATGACAGAAGAGCCACACTTTGACCGATGGAGTGATATATAACTCATGAAATTACAGTTAAAATTGACATATGGTGACAGTTGACCTTGATATTGACATAATGTTGGATGACAGATGAACTGCCCTCGGACATTGTCATATCGTACCAGATAAGGACGATAACTATGATGACTTATAATGACAGTTGACCTTGATATTGACATATATTGGGTGACAGATGAACTCACCTCTGACATTGACATAATGCGCCAAATGACGACGATAACTATGATGACAGATTAACACTTAACACTTGATCACTATGATGACAAACCACTTCCCATTTCTCTAAACCAACCCCTATCCTACATCTCCTACTCCCAATTTCTCTAAACCAATCCCTATCTTACTTACTCCAATCTCTCTATATCTACAGTAGAACCTCGTTATAACGTACCATCAGGGGCCGAAAAATTTGGTACGTTATAACCGGAAGTTCGTTATAAAAACACAATAAATACACAAAATATTAAAATGGGACCAAAGATTTAGTCCGTTATATCCGGAAAAACGTTATAAAGGGATACTTTATAACGGGGTTCTACTGCATTTCCTTTTTTATATCTCTGTCTCTTTCGGACTTTACTGCGCATTTCTGACGATCCATGTGTTTTTTATTATTTGGACCAATCCCTATCCTACTTTCTCCACTCTCTCTATCTCTATTTTTTTTTATATCTCTGTCTCTTTCGGACCTTACTGCGCATTTCCAATGACCCATATGTTTTTTATTATGTGGATTTCGCCACTAAAGTGGCATATCTCCAGAACGGTTAGTAATAGATACATAAAATCTTAAACAAATTTTATTTAAAATGTCACGGGGAATCCAAATATGCAAAAGTATACACGGTGTTCCATTTAAAAAACAGGAGTTTGGGTCGGAATTTTCCTGTATGCACATAAATATTTTTAAAATGTAGGTCCGATGGTCATGTTTTACGATTCCAAAATTTATTTTGATATTTGTTGTTCTTTCAAGACACCCACCCTGTATACGAGGTATTAGTAATAAGTTTTAGTTTATAAGATGTTTAATTTTGCAACAAAACATGCTTTGTGGGATGTTTGGAAATTGTAATACAATTTGATTTGTTTGTTAATTAATTTTAACGAAGAGATATTGTAATGAAGTAAAGCATATCGATTAATGTGAAGTTAATTAAATTTTAGTTGCATAAACTTTAGTTGGTAATGAATGTAGTGCATATTTCGTTGTTTATTAAATTTTAACCTCTGCCATGTAATGTAGAATTATTAAATTTCAATAGTTGTATTTTATATTAGTTTAACATAAGGGGAAATTAGTGAATTTTATGAAAAGGGTATAAAAAGGGGTGATATTTAATGAACTTGTTGAATACACTTAACCAATAACATGCAATGTTAGAAAAGCAAAATTTATTGTTAGGATTACCACCCACATTTCCGTTTAATATGTACACGGAAACAACATTACCAACTTTAATTGCAATTACTTTGTCTTAATACAGTTGTTATCTCCATACCTTTAAAGCTCCACTAATTGTTTTAATTGCGCATCCGAAACGTATACCGAGAACAAATTGTCCTTATAAGAAATTTATTGTTAAATTAGTGTTATAAAGTTAAAGTTACTTAAAAACTTTTTTTACAGACGATGATCCGGATTAAAGTTTAGGTTCTATCACTTCTACTTGGGTCGCGCTCTATTATCCTTTTCGTTTACAGTTTCATGTACGTTTTCCTACTAGCAAACTTAGGGTTAACTTTATATAATAAAAACCTTTTCTTTTTATGTTGTGCAAAAATTTCTAACAAAGTGTAAAAAAACAAAAAAGGGTGTTTTTATACACCTCATAACTGTAAGGTAAAATTAAAACTTTGTCAATTTGCCAAGACTATCGTTTTCCCATTTACTAAAGGTAAATGAAAATTTTGAGCTAGACAAGAAGTGGGCCTAATAACATTTTGAGATAATAAAGGATTTATTGTTGTAGTAAGAAGTTTATCTGTCTGTTTTTTATGTGTACGTATAGCTATCTATAAGGTTTATTAGTCACACCGTACGCGTTTTCATGGAAATTAGTAGGCTTAGGCAGTGTATAATTAATACACCACAGTGGATTTCAAATAGAAACTTATCTTTCATGAAATAAAAAAAATACGTCTTTTACTACTTTATTTAACAGAATTTCGGTTAGCGTCATTTATCATTTCAAATAAGGGTATTTTACTGACCACGTTTCACTAAAAATTTATTTCTGATGCCTAATCCTGAGGTCGCTACAAATGGTCCGACCAAAAGTAATAATATATGACACTTTCAAAACTTTTCACACCACCGCTACCAGCTTTTACAATTTTTTAAAAACAATTCGATAGCTTAGTCTATCAGTAACCTAACGTAACGCAACAAAATAAGCTTTTAAGGCCCGATTGCACCACTTTCTACTTCCCCTTAAACCCCGACTTGTATGACTGAATGACTGTATGGCTTAAATGGCTGAATATTTACGCGTGCATTATTATGTATCCATAGCAACGAAAAAAACTGTCACTAAACAAATAGGTTATAGTGTTAAGTAATATAATATAATATATGTATTTCGCCATAAAAAAAAAACTTACATGACAAGTCTACAAAAGTCTGTAAAATAGTCTATAAAATATCTATAAAAAGTCTATAAAATATCAATACATCAATACACATTAAAACAATAAATACATATCGCTACAATTATTCTCAAACACTCAAACTTCACCAACAGTTTAAAAAGAAACGTTCACTGACTACATCACTATAAATCGACCACGGACAAGTTCATAAACTCTTGAACACTGTAAAAGGCATTCTCAGCCAAATAGTCTTTTACTACTTTTTTAAATTTGTTTAGTTGATACTTTTTTATGTGTCCTGGTAGCTTGTTGTATAATTTTAAACAAAAATAGTTTGTACCCTGTTTGGCACAGTCTACTCTATGGTAGGGTATTATTAATTGGTTTTTACTCCTCGTGTCGTGATCGTGTGTGTCACTATGGACGCGAAAATGCAAGCGATTCTGATGAGTATAAGTCAAACAAACCAGCATATATAAGGAATACAAGGTGAGTATCTTCTCTCTAATAAAAAGTTGTCTACAACTACTCCTGTAATCTGCACCACACAAGATTCTTATCGCTTTCTTTTGTTTCAAGAAGACATCGTGCGAACTCGAAGAACCTCCCCACACAATGAGTCCATAGGTAATCGTGCTATGAATGAAGGCGTAATAGGCTTCCCTCACCGCCCGGTATCCCGCCACTCTCTGCAGTCCGCGCATAACATACAAATAGGTTGATAGTCTTCTTGTCACGTGTTCTATGTGAGCATCAAACCGGAGACTGGGATCCAGGCGAAGACCCAGTAACTTGATACATTCACTTCCAGTCTGAGTTTTGGTGCTGAAGCTCACCAGCTGTGTTTTTGTGACATTCAGCTTCATGGTATTTGCGCAGAACCATTCCTCGGCCAGCTGGAGACATCTTTCTGTTTTCATTTTTACTTCCTGTGAATTTGCATCACAGTTCACTATAGTTGTGTCATCTGCAAAGATGACCACCTCGTCAGCTTTTAGATTCTCTGGCAGATCGTTGATATAAACCACAAAAAGAGCCGGACCCAAGACAGATCCTTGGGGTATGCCGTGTGTTATCGTTTTCCAACTGGACTCCATGTTGTTGTAAGTCACTTTTTGGTGTCTGTTTTGCAGGTAACTTTCAAATAATTTCAGCGGATGACCTCTGACGCCGTATGAGTTTAGTTTTTTTAACAAAATCTTGTGATCTATAGTGTCAAATGCCTTACTTAAATCACAACAGGCTACTGTTGCACTGTGCTTGGAATTAAACGAATCCGACAGCCTCTCCACTATATCTATCATAGCTGTAACTGTTGATCTCGATTCCAGATATCCATGCTGTTTTCTTGACATTATATTAAATTTGTTTAAAAAGTCCATCAGTCGGTTTTTCAATGCGGATTCCAGTATTTTGGATAATATCGGAAGGATAGATATTGGTCTGTAGTTTTTAGGTAATGTCTCATCTTCCGACTTAAAAACAGGCACTACTCTAGCCTTTTTTAGGCACATCGGGAAGACGCCATCTTCGAAACACCTATTTATGAGGTAGGTCAGAGGTGTAACAATTTCCTTGATAATCTTTTTCAAGAGCACCGTAGAAAAACCATTTATATCTCTGGAGTTCTTATTTTTAAGTCCTTTTGTAATTTTTGTGACTTCTTCTTGGGTTACACTGTACAAATAAAAAGATGAAGATGTTTTTTTCACACTACTGAGATATTCAATGGGATCTCTTTCGCTCCTTGGTACGGTTTTGGCAGTATCGCTTCCTACATTTACAAAAAAGTTGTTTAGATCTTCAGGTAAGATAGACGCACTGTTTATAACTTTTGGCTTTTTTGTTTGTTCACGTATTATGTTCCATATAGTTTTTTGTTTGTCACTTGACCTTGCAATCATATCCTCATTTTTCAATTTTTTTGTCTTTACAATTTCTTCCCTGTATAAACCTCTATATGACTTGTACGCACTTTCCGATAGTTCCGTTTTTAATGTTCTGCGTATTGTGTCCAGGGCGTCAAGTTTATTTTTCATTTCGAGCAGATGTGAACATGTTTTGGTCGTCTTCTGTTTTTTCATTGAAATATACTTTTCAGGACATATGTTGTTTAAGTTTTCACTAAGAGTATTGAGAAAACTCTCAAATTTTTCATCTGTTGAGTTTGACAAGCCATACAGTGATGTCCAGTCCGTACTCCGTAACCTTCTTTGCAACAACTTGATGTTTTCTTCTGTTACCTTTCGTGTTTTAATTAGTTTACTTTTTCTTTCAGGTTGATAGTTGCAGTCTACTGTTAGTATTTGTGCAAGATGATCGGATAGATGAGGGTTAACTGTTTTGCTCGTCCACGTCGCAGGTGAAGCATTACAAAAAATATTATCTATACATGTAGAACTCTTTGTGGTTATTCTTGAAGGTGCTCTCTGTGTTGGCTGTAGATCATATTCACTCAAGACGTTTAGGAAGACACTTACTATTCCTTTATCAGATGTTATATCTATGTTAAAGTCGCCTACTAGATAAATTATTGTATCTTGTTGAATTTTATTCGATACTATATTTAAACAATCGGAAAGTTTGTCAATAAAAATTTCGACTGCGGCCTTATCGTTTTTTGGTGGTCTGTAAACATTTATTACCACACTATTTAATTGTTTTATTTCTATACCCGTCACTTCAAATGTTTTTTCTACACAACAATTTTTTAATTCGGTTATCTCTGTAGTTCGCATGTTATTTTTGGTTACAATTAGAGTTCCACCATAATTTGTAGCTCGCGTGTAGTATGATGCCATTTTATGATTCTTAAAAACTACGGAGTTAATTTTCTCGTTGTTCATCCAATGTTCCTGGATACAGGCTATACCTATATCATGTTCCTCAAGCATTTGTTCTAGACATTCCACTTTCATGCTCATGGATTGTATATTGTAATTTAGTAGGTTTATATTAAAACTCTCGTTTCGCTGCTCCTGAATCAAACTGTTTGTCTCGAAAAAACCGGTACCGTCTTATGATTAGGTTTTCCGGCCACACCTCTGGGCACATTACATCACACAAGAGATCATAATCTACGCCCACTTTAAAAGATTTATTTCTGCTTGTGTTCGATTCATGTTTTTTAATTTCTTCGACTTGGAACTCTCTGTTTGCGAAGCGCTTCTTGAGATATTCTTCGATTTTTGTTGCAGTTGCGTCCGATCGCGCCTTGCCGATGAATAGCCATCCCTTCTTTTCAGCCGCCTTGAATTCATCATCTTCTACACTTGCTTTTGCTGTTCCTGTAATAGTTGGTCTTCTGTTACTTTTTCTTTTTCTACTGTCTACTCTTTTCCAACCCTCATTTCTGTCAACATTATCCTCTACAATTATTGGAACTTCATTTTCATTCTTACTAGTATTTTTAGTAACGTGCGAGTAACTTGGGTTGCCTATTATACTTGTGTTGTCATTGCGATCGTTCATACTGTGGCCTATCTTCATAACCTCGTCAATTGTTCCATCCGCATCACCCGCTTTGCGTTTATGTTCGATACCCTTTTCACCCATTTTCTGAATATTTACGTTTCCCCCGAGATTCGCATTTCGTTGTTTTTCCCACTTTAGTTCACATTGTCTTTTTAGCACCTCCTCTGTTCCATTCATTTTCTCCTCTAATAATTTGTTTTTGTCTCTTATTTCCTGTACTAAGAGTTTAAGCAATTCATTTTCTTTCCTTAAAAAGGAGTTTTCATTAATTATTACTTCTGTTGGTACATACCGCTTTTCCTCAGATACATAAACCATGCTTATTTCATTTTCATTTTTATTTTCTTTGTTTACTAATTCCGTTAATAGTTAAGAAAAAGTGGCGCAATCGGGCCTCTATTAAATAGACATACAGGGTGGTCCAAAATATTTTAGATGCCTTTCGGTAAATTAAGACTTGTGTCCAACTTGGCTAATTAGTTCTAATTAAATGAATGTTTTTTTTTAATTTGAAGATAATCTGGGTTTTATAAATGCAATGATGGTCCTAGAGGCACCGTCGACTTATAATTATTACATTACAAAGAGGTGTCATGTCGCACTTCAATTTAAAGGTATTTAAATTCTGTATATAATTTAAATATTGTTATTCGTTCTCTACTTTATGAGCGTTTTTATTAATAAATGAAAAAGCATCATAACCAGTCAGTCAGCGCCAGCCAGGGCGGTTGCCAGACTGTGTTATCAGAGCAGGTTCAAAAATTTTCAAGGGATGCTGAAAGCTAAAATTGGGGTTTTATTTCTTCTGGGTTTGTATAAATCTGTTGACCTTTGTAATCTCTTCCGAAGATGGATATTTTTTGCCCAAAGTTTGCAAAAATTTCATTTTCTCTAAATGTTTTCTTTTTCAGTACCAAAACGAACTTCTAGTTTTATTATTATTGCGAAATCCTTAGCAAGAACTGGCAAGATCAGATCCTGACAAGAACAGGCTTAAAATTTTCTAAGACAGACTCAGCTTGCCCTCACGTACCCCTGGCTACGGCCCTGGCGCCGTAGCTACAAACTTGGAATGACATCTAACACAAGTTCGTGATCTTAGTACTAACCTAAGTCTACTCTCGGTATCAAAACACTAACTCTCAGCCCTCAGACAAAATTATTTGCAGCGCGGATCTCGATAAGGGTTGTCGCATTCGATCTCGAAAAAAATTACAAAGCCATCCCTAAAAATTTCACATCCTTACAAGATGTTTCTTACCCTTACAAGATTACACGCTATTTTGAACCTCAATGTAACGTCAAGGAAGCGGAATTCGAATTACCCTCTATTTGAAGTATTTTTAGGTTAAATTAATGTATTAATATCGCGTAGTTATGTTAGGTTAGTTATATTTAAAGTAGGCCTGGCTTATGACGTCACGCGATGTAGTAAACTATTGATGGTGAATTGACAGTGCAATTAATTTCATTCTTCTACTCGAAAGTATCAAATATTAATACTACAATTATTCAAACTTCAATTTGATAGAACGGCCAAACAACCCTTAAAAGTGGGTTAAATTTAACCTCTTTCAATTTTTCATTGTTATGGCCATTTAATTAATTTCATTATTGGTTCATATAATTATTGAGCCCACACAAATAAGCGCACTCTTGGACTTTTCCACACTTTATTTTTGTGACGTCAAAGGCCACCCTCTGAAACTAATAAAGAGATTCGACAATCGACACCCCCACCATTTCTTTAAAAAGTCTCTAATTTGAGGATTATAAGCATAACTCTGGAAATATTTTTAATTATGGCGTGTTTTTTTGATTTCGGGAATCTCTTGAAACTTTTGAAGTTCTTTGAATTTTAGGGAGGTTCCAAAACGGGGTAAAATTATTATAATCCAATAGTTTAGACTCTAAATTTTCTATTATGTTAACAAGATGGTTTTTTGGTCAATAAAAAGACAAAAAAAGTTAGTGACTTGAATAAAATAATTGTTATAGTCAGCAAACTTACAGCCCTATCAAAGTAAGCTTTGTTTTCATACTTTGCTAAAACTTTAAAGTAAATTAGCATCAAAACTATCATAAAACAAACAAAAGTCAAAAGCAACTTTGCTAGAAAGTTTAATTTTCTTACTTTACCTAGTTTATAAACAAAACTAACATTGCGATGCAGGTGAAAAGTAAATTGCAAAGATTAGTTGTAGTAGGTAGCTAATTAATTCATGGAGCTATTTTATTAAAACAATTGAATTTAAAAATATATAATTTATAAACTTCAAAAATATTTTATCAATTATTTAATAATGTTCCACCAAGAGATAAGCGAGGAATCAATTCAAATTATATATAATTTTGTGCAATAACTCACCTTTTTAGGACTATTGTTGGGTTTTGAAGGGGTTGTTAGGCTATTAATAACATAGTAATTAAAAATTCAAAAAAAAATGCATTTTTAAACAATAATTCGAAGCAATTATCGTTAAAAACGTAATAATATCGATTCGCATAACTGTTATTAACTTATGTAAAATTTAATTGTATTTACTATTTAATTGAGTATATATAATAGGTAAAACTCAACAATAAAGTTATAGAGCAATAACTAGATTATTCTAAAATTTACCTAATAAACCTATTCATGGCAATTTTCGCTAATAGCTACAATAACATCTGAACGTAAAATTGTTATTAACTTTGTTTACGAGCGTACTAACAAAAAAATTATTGTAATTATTTGTGAACAAACACATAACTCTACCTGCACATAACGTGTTCAATTTGATTATTTGTGATGAATTTAATGTAAAAATATAATGAACTTAAAAATGGCGAATCCAAAATGGGCGACGTTAAATAGAAAACTTTGATAAACTGTGAATTTTTGAATAAAAATGCTTTTTGGTATTATTTAAGAAGTTATAAGTATAAACATAAAGAAAGCTGTGATCAAAACAACAAAATGAACGTGTAAACAAAAGAACAATAATATTTATAGGTTTAACCTCAAAGAAAATATCAAGAGCTAGATTGTTTGTCTTAACAAAAAAATTATTCAAAAAGAAAAATCACTAATAAATATTTTACTTTTACGTCCAAGAAACTTACATTTAACAAAATTTTTACGAGAGAGTGAACTGTCCCATTTCTGGCTGAACAGTGTGTTCAGTATTGTCATGGTAATAACGTGTGCTTATTTTTCATCACTTTTTATCCAAAAAGTAAATTTCTCGTCTAATAAATGCCAGTATTAAAACATTTTCATGATTTAATTCTTCATCCGTTATACCGAGATATCGGACTGTACCATTCCTTGATAAACACACTGTATTCCAAAAATACTGTAAAAAATTTCTAGTCTAGAATAACATGATGAGAAAATAGGAATTAATAGACCGTAGAGCCTGTGGGTTTGCATTAATATACCTTTAAACACCCCCATGCACAAAATAAAAACAAATAAGTACTAACTTCCCTTAATACAATATTTTATCTCTTTCAACATTAAAACCCACACGTGAAACTTTATATTCAATTTTTAAACTTCAATAATTTTATATTTTGTTCATAAATAAATTAACCTTATAGATGCAATGGCAAAGTTGGTAGTTTCAACCCTCAACACTTAGGGGATTTAACTTATATTCAATTCAACAAGTTTTAATAAAATTATTGAAAATCATAAGTTTTCAATTACAGCTAATTGATTTTTATCAATTTAGATGTAGGTTATATTTTACAAAACAAAAAAACGCAGAGCAATCAAAATAAAAATACATCGAGAAGGCATACGGAACGTGGCATGACTAGTTTTATTATTTGTGTAAATGAAGATCTCATTAAATGATCGAATTATTGCAGTGAGACAAACTTTAGTGCAGAAAACGAATGAACGGAAATTGCTTAAAAGCTGGAATATCTCAATTTCCATCATTGCTATCAAAGGGTGCTTGAACATTAAGAGGTACTAAATTAAGAGGTTAAAGATGTCGCCATTTTTGATTTTAAAACTTTGACAGTTTCTAAGGAAATAGGACCAGCTTAAATTTTTTAAGGACGCCATATTGGATTTATAAATTTTTTAAATAATTAATTTTTTTAGACATCTAAATAATCACGGATTGGCATGTTTAGAAAATTATGTTCTTTTAATAACAGAGTGCGCCATGAAATTTAGTGAAGATATTGATTAAACTATCAAATCATATAAGCAGGTAAATAACGGATTAATGACGTCCTTATACTAGATTTGTTGTTAAGTTGGAATTTTATGGCACACTATGTTATCTTGACATTTTACGATTATTTTGATATGGCATATCGAATTAGTCAGAAAACAACGGATGTGGCCATACGAGGAACTTTTTCCGTCCGTCAAATCTTGTAATTTTGTATTTTTTTATAAGTAAATTAAAATTTATTTGATATCTTCAGATAGCTAATTTTACAAGCTTTCAAAATATTGAAAAATATACAGGGTGTTCGATTTAAAGTAAGAAATTTGATTCCATTTGCTGTTTAACCGATAGTCAAAATATAAAGTGTTTGGTATCGTTTGACAGATACGAGCTTTCAAAATTAAAATATACAGGATGTTCCTAACAAATTCTGATATTTTTGTAATTTCCGGTTTAACTGGAAGCGTTTTCTTAACCGAAAATATTGTCAAATAATAGATATTGATGGAATTAAAAATCATTACTCCGAAACGGCATGAGCGATTTTGATAAAAATTTTGGCTAATCAACTTTGGCCCCTTAAAGGTAGGCCATTTTAAAGGAATTTTAAAAATCAACTAAGTTAGCAGGAAAGCCCTATATTTTGGCTATATAATGCCGTTTTTGAATTTTTATGATAATATTTACCGGTCAAGTTATAAGGGAAAAACCACAAAATGGGACAATCGTTCTATTGGCCGCCATTTGGAATTAAAAAATTTGCAATTTTGTTTTTAAATTGGATCTCACATGTACTATCTTATAGCCAAGTAAAAATAAAATTGGCCCAAGTTTGGAAAGATATGCCAAAATAACCACCGTATAGTTTTGGAATACCCTGTATAAATTTCTTATAAAAGTTTATTTTGCCGATGCAATAATTTTAAAATAACTAAAATAAAATTTCATCAAAATCGCTTCAGTATTTTTTTGCTCCGGGGGGGGGGGGGGGGTATATACATCCGGACATTTTGGTTCATAAAATAGAAAATTTTTTTTTTGCATTTTTGGAATCAAGGGTATTCAAAATGTCCAGAAATGCAATAAAAAAGTTTTTTTAATTTTTTGTGATTATAATTTTAACTATTTCCAAGAAAAAGTGGTAAAATCAGTATAGTTTTTCCCAGAAAATGCAAAAGTATAAAAATTGAAAATAACATATTAAAGCCCTTACTTTTTAATATTTACGTAAGTTTTGGTAAAAAACAAAAAATTTTAAAAACTATGGAAATCAGTATTCTTGAGTTTTCACAACATTCAATTGTTTTCTTTTAGTACGATATTAATAATCATCAAAAACCGCACCATTATGCCCCTTTAAACTCTCTATGTTCACTAATAGCACAGGTAGCCATGTTACCTAACGTCTCGTGGGACAGATTGTATAGCCATTTCGTAAACATTTTCCAAGCCTGCTCGCTCCATTTTCATTTTGATAGCACGGTATAACATGAATTCAAAAAAGAAACGGCTAGACCTACTGTCTCCAATTTCTTTCCGAAAGAGACTAAAATGGTCAACAAACCACGCATGCAAACATAAAAGTAAGTCAAAAGTTCGTTTACCTGTGTGTGTTGTGTTTGTGAAAATTTAGTCAATTTTTTAAGGTTTCCTTAAATAATAGAAGAAAAAAGGAAAATCATTTTTGTGTAGAAAATTTTATTACGAGGCTATTTTGTTGTGTAATAATCGTGAAATTAAATTTATTTCGTTTAATTAAATAAAATTATTGAAATTGGTCGATTTTTGAATAAAATAAAGGGAGTTTTTTTATGATCAAAGTAGGCGTCGAAGAATAAAATTACTTTATACTTTTGAACTTTTTTATTAATAAATAATAGGTAATGATGATTGTTAACGAACCCAACCGTCTTTGTAAAAGTTAATTTTTAATTTTTATACGTAAACTACGTAATTGATTGAATTAATGTCAATGTGGTAATATAGTGGTTTGGGGTTTATATTCTATAAGGGTGGATTGTGTCGCCAGTCGGACTCAAAACTTCCACACCCACACCCGTATTGATCGTTAGATACTGAACTGCACCTGAACATCTCAAGATGACCCTCTTTTATATTTTGATATTTCAATCTAATTCTGATTTTAAAAATCTTTATATTCGTGTAATCGAGAGCATCCTTTTTATATATTTGTTATATTTTTTTGACATAGGTTTTGAATTGAAAAATATGGAAATTTTGTGTCAAATTTATTATAATAGATGACATACATTTTCTATCAAAATATAAATTCTTTCTTATCTACTACAAGTATTTACTTTTTATACAGTTTTTTTGGCTTCTTCGATAAAATATAAAATCTTAAAATTTACAAAAAGTTTTATTTTTACCAAATATTTTTGTGACGTTGAGGGGATGTGTAGTTCAAATACAAATTTATCCCTGTCAATCTCACGATTTTTGTTAAAAACAGATAAAGAGGCTTCGACTTTAAATTTCAAACCTTAACAGCCATCGTCGTTCCAGGTTCCAGATGATTTCTAGTTTATTGGAAATTGCTCAAGATTTAAATAAACCTGCCCAAGATTAATTCTTAATGAGCTGGTTGTTATTTTAATTAATAAAATATTTGCGTCAGCAACCGAAAGTTTAATTTGAACAAATTTCAAAATATGAAATGAGTTTAACTAAACTGGCAAGTGCTGGAGCTTTTTCTATAAACTCAATCAAATAATTTTATATAAATTTTAAAATAGTTGAACAAGTTATCCAATCATGAGCTTCTGTAAAAGCGTAAATGTATAGTATTGAAAATTTGAGAAGAAAAAATAACTAGTTAAGGGTGTAGAAAATGTAATTACTTACTTTTTTGACAAATTGAATTTTTTAATCAAGACTTTCGTCGAAAAGAAAAAATTTAAAAATGTATAAATATTAGCGTTTTTCAACGCGTTCGTGATCACAAATAAAATAAGGGTAAAAATATCGATATTTTAATTCAATTATTTATTACCTCCCTTCTAATTACTAATTCACCAGTTTCAGCCCTTGAAAGTTAGTTATACGCCCATAATCTGTTATTTTTGTTATTACAACACGTAGGACATAGGTAAATTAAATCATCCATTGAGGCAATGAAAAATATTTTGGCGTTTTTCATGGTTTAATTATAGAACGTCCAAGCAGTGGAGGCTTTTCTTTATCTTCTGGGTGGACGTCTTTTGCTTCTGCTTCCTAGGCTAGATTATCTAAGAAGCGCGTTTTTCAGGGCCCGGTGTTGAGAAGGGTCCGGAAAGAAAGCAACATAGTAAAGAAAATTTAATGCTGTATAACTTCTTTTCTGAAGACTCTTACTGTAAAACAAAGGGCTGAGGTGCTAGAAGCAAAAGTTAGACGCAAAACGTGAGGCATTTTTTTTCATACGTTAACGATTTTTGTGGGCGAATATCTCAAGAACTATGAGGAATAGAAAACAGATGAGTTCAAGCAATCTTGTAGGAAATTTAATAAGCTTTCATTTTACTAAGAATAATTTTTTCCCTATAGTACATCGTTTTCGAGATATAAGCGAAAACCTCAAAATCGGGACATTTTCCCCCCCTCCCTCCCTTAGCCATGTAACTAGAACTTGGGTGTTTTAGTATTTTTACCTTCCAACTAGCCATTCTAAATAACACATTCCTAAAATAAAATTCCCTCCGAATTCCCACATGGAAGTCAAAATTGATTAAATTGGCAAAGTTGGGCAGCAAAGGTGATTTAAAATTTTGACGATTTTCAATTTTTCTCGAATAAATTGGAAACTTGGCAACAATGCTCAATTTTCTTAACGAATTTTTAATCTTCATGTTATTCTGCTCAAAAGCTAATCAATTTTGTATCTCTAAATATTAACAAAGTTACCCAAACCCAAACAACGTGCTCAGATTTTTGCCACCCTGATGGGTGGCACCAGGCTATCGAAAAGTGTTAAATTTTCACCAATTTCTCAAAATCTAACGTGATTTAACAATTTTCGATAATTAACTACATGTATTTATCGACAAAAATCTTAAACTTTGAGTTACAAAATCGATACATAACCTCAATAATTAGTTAACGTGTAAATGAGTGAATCCCTGTACAGCTCATTACAATCAAAGTTAAAATCTTATCAATGAATATTTTATAAAACTGAAATAGTTTTCCAATGTAAAAATATTTTTATTTAAAATTACCTACATACTAAAATATCAATATTTTATGATTTTTATAAACAAACAAATAGAAGGTTCATATTTTTCAAATAAAACTTATAGTGCTGGAAATTGTACTTGTATTTACGCTATTTTAAAGTCGATGTGCTTTAAGAAGGTTTTCAGAAAAATATAAAGCTCATATTCTATTTTATTTCATTTTAATTCCTTTTTATTTCATTAGAACTGTATGTGAGTGTATTCAATTACCTTAACCGTAATTTAATAAATAATAAGAAAACTATAAAAAAAATCAATCAACTCAATTCATTTTAATTATTTTTTTTCGAAATTGGATTGAAAATTAATTTTCTTAATACAGTATACTGTTGTGGCTAAAAAAGTAAACACAAATCGATATTAAAATAGTTAACTCATAGTAAAACTTTTAGATTGGTTAGAAGCACTCATCAATTTGGTTATTCACCTGTTACTTTCCCCCTGTTGCTTTTAACTTCTTATCGAAATTAAAGGGAGACTTATTTGCTGTAGAAGTATCTAAAACATGGTGCAATTTAAATAATTAATGACAGAAATACTTTGAAAGTCGTATCTGATGCATTTTGGATATAAATGAAGAAACATTCATCAGTTGAGTTTTATCACCTGTAACTTTTTTTCTCGTTTCTTTAGGAATGTTTTACATCTTAGCAAACTTAAAGAGCGGAAAATTTGCTGTAGGACTTTTTAAAATATTATGCACTAGCTAAATAATTAATGCCAGAAAACGGTTCGAAAGGAATGTCTGATGCATCTTATCTAGGAATGCCCAACATTCATCAGTTGAGTAACTTTTTTCTTGTATTTTTAAAAAAATTTACATCCAAAGCAAACTCAAAAAGAGATAAACTTACTATAAAACTTCCAAAAAGATTATGTGCTAGTTGAATCATTGATGGCACAAAATAGTTTAAAAGTCAATCAAAAGTTAAATTTTTCACCTGTAACTTCTTGTGTCGTATTTAGAAAAAATTTGCATCTTATGAAAATTAAAAAGCTCGAAATTGTTTATAAAATTGTTCAAAGTAGCAAGTAAATAATTAAAATGCAACAAAAATGTTTGAAATAAATGAGGAACATTTACTAGTTGAGTTTTTTACCTGTAAGTTCCTTTGTGTGGTTTCTAGGAAAATTTTGCATCTTATGAAAATTAAAAAGCACGAAATTGTTTATAAAATAGTTCAAAGTATCAAGTAAAAAATTAAAATGTAACAAAACTGTTTGGAATTCGTATCAAACGAGTCCATGAATGAGAAACATTCACCAGTTGAGGTTTTTACCTGTAACTCCCTTTGTTTGGTTTCTAGGAAAATTTTGCATCTTATGAAAATTGAAAAGCTGGAAATTGTTTATAAGATAGTTCAAAGTTTCAAGAAAATAATTAAAATGCAACAAAAATGTTTGAAATTCGTATCAAGTGAGTCCATAAATGAGAAACATTTACCAGTTGAGTTTTTTACCTGTAACTTCCCTTGTGTGGTTTCTAAGAAAATTTTGCATCTTATGAAAATTAAAAAGCACGAAATTGTTTATAAAATAGTTCAAAGTATCAAGTAAACAAATGAAATGCAACAAAACTGTTTGGAATTCGTATCAAACGAGTTCATGAATGAGAAACATTCACCAGTTGAGTTTTTCACCTGTAATTTCCTTTGTGTGATTTCTAGGAAAATTTTGCATCTTAAGAAATTTAAAAAGCTCGATATCGTTTATAAAATAGTTCCAAGTATCAACTAAATAGTTAAAATGGCACTAAACGACTAAACTATTTGAAATTCGTATCAAATGAGTCCTTAAATGAGAAACATTCATCAGTTGAGTTTTTCACCTGTAACTTCCTTCCTGTAGCTTTTAGGACAAATTTCCTTCTTATCAAAAGTGAAGAGGAAAAAATAGTTAATAAAATGATGCGAAGTGTAATGTACCAACTAAATAATTAATGCAACAAAACGGTTTGAAACTCGACTCTTTTACGAGTCTATGGATGTGAAACATTCAGCATTGGATTTTATCATCTGTAACTTTGTTACTGTGGCTTTTAGGAAAATTGCATCATATCAAAATTAAACATCGGAAAATGGCTTATAAAATAGTGCAAAGTGTAATGTACCAACTAAATAATTATTGCCGCAAAATAGTTTGAAACTTATGTCTGATGTGTCCTAAAATGAGAAACTCACACGAGTTTTTTACCTGTAATTTCCTTTGTGTGATTTCTAGGAAAATTTTGCATCAAATGAAAATTCAAAAACTGGAAATTGTTTACAAAATAGTTCAAAGTATCAAGTGAATAATTTAAATACCACAAAACTGTTTGAAATTCGTATCAAGTGAGTCCATAAATGAGAAACATTCACCAGTTGAGTTTCTTACCTGTAACTTTCTTCCTATAGTTTTTAGGAAAAGTTTACTCCTTAACAAAAGTAAAGAGAGAAGAATTGTCTATAAAATGATAGAAAATGTAATGCACCAACTAAATAATAAATGCGACAAAACGGTTTGAAACTTGAGACTTTTATGAGTCCATGGATGAGAAGCATTCAACAGTTGAGTTGATCAATTGTAACTCTCTTCCTGTGCCTTTTAGGAAAACTTTACATCTTATGAAAATTAAATAGCGGAAACTTGCATATAAAATAGTGCAAAGTGTAATGTATCAACTAAATAATAAATTATTGCTAGAAAACGGTTTGAATCTTGTGTTTTATGAGGGGTCATAAAATGAGAAACACACACCAGTTGAGTTTTTCACCTGTAACTTTCTTCGTGTGGTTTCTAGGAAACTTTTGCGTTCCATAAAAATTAAAGAGCCAAAATTGTTTATAAAATAGTTTAAATAATTAAAATGCCCCAAAACTGTTTGAAACTCGTATCAAGTGAGTCCATGAATGAGAAATATTCTCCAGTTGAGTTTTCACATGTAACTTTTTTCCAATTTTACTCTTTATCAAAAGTGAAGAGGGCAAAGTAGTCTATAAAAAGATGTAAAGTGTAATGTACCAACTAAATAATAAATGAGACCAAACGGTTTGAAATTCGAGTCTTTTATGAGTCCATGGTTGAGAAACATTCAGCAGTTGAGTTTATCATCTGTAACTTTCTTCCTGTGGCTTTTAGGAAAACTTTACATCTTATGAAAATTAAATAGCGGAAAATTGCCTATAAAATAGTGCAATGTGTAATGTACCAATTAAATAATTATTGCCACAAATCACTTTGAAACTTGCGTCCGATGGGTCATAAAATGTGAAACACACACCAGTTGAGTTTTTCACTTGGAACTTCCTTCGTGTGGTTTCTTGAAAATTTTGCATCTTAGGAAAATTAAAGAGAGACAAATTTTCTATCCAACTGTTAAAAGAGTTTTATACTTAAATGTCATCAGCTGAATAATTTACCTTTATTCCTGTTGCTTTTAGGATAATTCCTTGTATTACAAAAATTCTTTATAAATTCGTTTGTTGTTTGCAAACGAGTTGAAATTTTTGCGTTCTCAAGATGAATTATTTATGTATATGAGCATAAAAAATATTTTTCCAGAGATTTTCTTTCTTAAAAGAATGCGGCCCTAAGTAATATATTTAAAAGAGTATAATATATTTTTGTTCTTAAATAATAAATTCCTTTTAACCTTGTACTATCTCGTCTGTTTTCTTCCTTTATTACCCCTTAAGCTTGTACATTACTTCATTAACATATTAAAATCGTGCTCGACAAATCCTATAACGTTAATTATGTTATTTAATAAACATAAATAGACAAGACGCTCGAAGTTTCTAAAGCTTTGAATAACACTTAAAAGCTTCTAGTAATAAACTCGAAATGCTTATACTTAACTAAGAAATCGTTAAAGGCTCTTTAAACAACTCGGTACACAAAATAAAAGAGCATCTTATTAGATTTTCTCATATGTATTAACGTTTTATTCAATAATTGCTTAAGAAACTCAACATTGGAAGACGAAATTTTAATTGATATGGAAAATAGTTTTTATTTTTTTCTTTAAATTTTGTTTTTATTTGACAAAAATGTTGAAACTAATCTAAAATGTGCTTACTTTGATCAACGATCAAAGAGATTGTAGGAGATAAACATATTTATACTAAACATAATTTGATAAAGAAAAGCTCTAGATTGGTACATATGTGAAGGAAGAAAAACATCAGGGGTTGTTTACCTAAGCTAAGAAATCTATAGGTCAGAGTAGTCCGAACACGCGAACGTTTTATAAGGGTTGAAAACTTGGAAAGGCGCTTTTCTAAAAATATAACAAGCGATAAGCTTATTGTTCGTGTTTTGATATAAATCAAAAATAAGTATCATATCTTTTATAAAATACAAGATAATTTGGCAAAGTCACTAAATAAAACTGTTAACACTTACTTCTCGACTTAAAACTTAATAGTTTCAATTTCTAGATTAAAATGGATTTAATTTGAACTAATATTCTAAATAAGACGCTTTAGAAATTATAGTAGGAGTAAACCATACTGCATGAATGCGTACCCGAAAAGGATAATAAGGGTGTTGATGTGGTTTTAGTGGAAAGCTCCTTAATAACACTTAGCAAAATTAACTTTGACAGTTACCACCGCAATTAAGTGAAGGTCTAAAAGGTCACTTATATATCCTAAAATCACCGAAAATTTCCACCCCACACCAAACAACTTAACGCACAATTACTAATCATCCTGATTTTTTTGGTAAAAATTCGATCGTTTTAAATAGGTCAAAAAAAGCGTAATGACATTTTAATAAAGTTAATGGATATAAAATACTTAAAGTAAATGCACAAATATTTAATATGAGTTGAGAAAACATTTTGCAAACACTAAATTTGACGCACGTTAAAATCAATTAGTTGATTAAATAATTTTTTCCACTGTTACCTTTTAACACCTACCTACAAGAAAAAAAGTTGTCGAAACAATTAATAAGTTGGTTGGGGACGGAAATGTACAAATGTCAAATTGTTTCTCTACAGGAAATGAAAACGCCTCAGCAAAGTCGAGAAAAGACGTAAACTTGTTACACGATCTGTTTAACTTGTAATATTGCTCAATTTACTATGTTAAGACTTAACTAAAAGAAAAAGCAACAGGAAAGAAAAAATATTTCGACTTCACAAATTTTTATCACTTAATAAAAAATTTAAATAGAAAAGTCTCTTTGAATGAAGTTGAGGGTGAAAATTTATTTATATTTAAAAAGAAGAAATTATTAGGTCACGGCCAAAACGATAAATTATTGGAATAAAAAGAGAGATAGGCTCGAGTATTGGCTTTCAATGTTTGTATAAAACATTTTGTAATTTACAAAATCACTTTGTTAAACTTGTAGTTTGTTAAGGCTTTATTGTTTTACAATTAACAACATCAAAGGGCTTTGTTGAGCAATTAGTTGAAAAAAGGTGATTTATTTATTTCTAAAGTTAGATCATTTGCATCAAAACCTCTACTTGTGTTGCTCCACCACTTTATTTTCTCTTTGAACATTTATGAGGCTTCTTTAACGCCCATTAGTGCTAAAATCGGTAGGGGGATTATTTGTCTTTAACTTTTCTCCTGTTGCTCTTACGGTAAGTTTACGCCTAACCTAAATTAAAGGGGTCGGGAGAGTTAAATTTTCTTCTAAAACTTTCTGCAAATATTTAATTTTCTATTGAAATATTTCATAATTCAACATCAATTTTTGAAATAACTGTCATCAATCACCTTTTATGAATTTATATTTGTAATATATTTTTAATTTTAATAAATGGACAGAATACACGTTACAAAGAAAGAAAAATGACTCGCGTATTCCAGTAAGCTAGATATATCCGTACTGTCACCGAGTTTGAATTTCCCGCCAATACGATAAATAAATTATTAATGTTGGTACCGCTAATTGAATAAAAAATACCCCCAACTCTACCAGGAAAGAGCTTTTTAGATAATAATATGGTTCGCAATAGAAGAGTAAATATAGCAATTTCCGGACAATTTCCCCAATAGAAATGGTTGCTTATACTCCCACTTATAAGGAATGATCCTGGCCACCACAGGTAAATGCGATAGAAGTTCAAATTACATTTCTGTGGCACATCTTCTATTGGCTGGCAACTAACAGGTGTCAAGGCTCCTTCCTGATGTTTTATGTTCAAAGGTAATTTAACATTTTATTTTACCTTTAGTGACGTTTAAAAATTAAGCCAATGAATATACTAATTATTAATTATGTCTAATTTAAACAGACATAAATTAATAAGAAATGAATAATTTCTAAAAACTCGTCACTTCATCGACAGGATTTACGTGTCACAGTGTCAATTTGATGCAGAATTTTATGTCATAGAGCTTTCATTTGCAGATTTTTAAATAAAGTAAAACTGAAGTTCCGCCAAATGAAACTTTCTTTAATAGTTTCTTTTTAAATAATCGTCATCTACAACTCACTTACTCACTTACCAGGACCTACGAAAGTCAATTTTCTAATTGAGAACACGGGGGAGGAGGGGAGGGCTTTAAATGTGAAAAAATCGACACTTTTCATTTAAAAATCTATATCTTCGCAACTTCTGAAATGCAACGGCCCAAATTTTACAGTTACCTAAGACACGCCCCTAGGTATCTCCTCCTAAAATTTCGAACCAACTGAAGCGATCAAAATTTTTTTATAGGTTTCGATTGGCCAAAAAATAGAAATTGGCAAATCGACTCCATAATTTGGATTCAGGTACTCTGGGATAGTCCCATAAACGCGCCGGTCTTAGTTTTAAAAAATCCCTAAAGATTGAAAAATTGCACAGCAGAAAGTACGCGAAAAGTTTCTCGTTCTAGTCGCACTTTAGAAGCCACTTGACTACCGTCTCACAAAAGTTTGAACCGATCCCTTCGGTCGACGCCGGATCGGGCGTCTCTAGTTTGTCTAAAATAATTAGGGAATCAATAAATCTTTTAATCCATCTTTCTTTCTGACCTTTATTCAATTACTCCTGTCATTCTGTAAAGGTCTCATGCTTGCCTTGTTTTTTATAATAGGTCCCATCCCTTCGCCACGTCTTTTTTCGTTCATATATTACTAGATGGGCAAGAGGCAGCCCTAAAATTGCAAAAATTCTAACCTCTAAGTCAATGCTGAGCTTCTTCAGATTTCCCTCTAATTCACCTATGTTTTTTTGTGTTAGTTGCAGAAACATCAAACACCTTGGGCCAAAAATTGAATTGTTTTTAAAAGCAACCTGTCCCTTCGGTTCTTTGAGACTTTTAGGTGGATTGACTTGTTCCGACCTCACTGCCATCTCGTCTTGGATTCTACAGATTCTCCTTTTCCTTTGAGACCGTAATAGTAGGATAATTTAGTTATACAGCGGCCTGTAAATTTACATTAGCAGCACTCCAAATTGTAGCGCATTTCAAAAATATTTAAAATAGTATATTATTCAATGAGTGTGTAATGATGGTTATTACTCATGAGGATGAATTGCGAATAGCACGCGAGTGTCGTGATTTATTCGACTAATGAAATCATTATTCACGGGTGTTATTAATGAATATAATCACCACTATCAAGAGAAGCACATAATGAATGTTGTATATTAGTAATCAGTCGTGGATAAAGAAATTATTTTTCTTGAACGTTTAACAATTGTTCACATTTGTTGATATTGTTGTATGCACGCGATTTCTCTTTATTTTGTTATAAAACTACGCCCGTTTATTATAACCACAGTTTTTAAAGACCATGTAAAAACAATTAAGAACAACGATAAAAATTGACATTTAACTACCCCATCCCTAATTAGAAAAATATATTGTTTCCATTACGTTTAGTGTCGTTTTACGTATTTAATCCTTTTACTAACCATTACAGTAATTCTTTTGTAATAATACTGATTGGAAATTTATTTAACTGAGCAAATTGTTTTGTTTTTCGAGTTTTTCCGTTGTAATCATCATCGAATTGGGGTTAAAAATCTCCTTACTTCAATTCGGAACGAAAGATTTGTTTGTAATTTTGCAAAATCCTATTAATTCAAGCAAAAAAAGCGCTTTGTGTTAGCTTAGGGTTTCTATTTTAGTAAATTTAAGGTAACAATAATAAATTTTAATTGCAAATTTTACCTAAAAATAATAACTCAAACTTATTGGTTACAATTTTAGAATTTCGAAGGATATTATTAATAAATGTTTATTAAATCTGGTCAAAATAGAATGGATAAATATTCGTAAATAGATGGATAAGTTCAAATCTAAAAATAGAAAAGGAAAGTTTATGACGTGAAAGTTCTTAAAAGTAAGGAAATTGTAAAGGTGTGTCTATACCTTCCACCTATACGAAATTTACTTCAACCTATACGAAATTTAGTTTACTACAATGAATCGAAATGAATATTTAACGGTCGTTTACAAAGTTATGATTTTTCTTTAGATTTGAGTTTTATTATCGTCGCTGGTACAGAATATTTATGATGAAAATTCTTAAAGAAAAGTAAAATTTTCTAATGGAATCAGTCCTAACCAAGTTGGAACAAGTAAAATTGTATTTTGTATACAACTAGCGTAGAAAAGTGTAGATAATGAATACAATAATAATATACAGGGTGTTTTTCTTTAAATCGAACCAACATTGGGATCTTGGAAACGGTAATAGTTACGAAATTGGTTAAACAAGCAGAAAATTGCGTATTTTGATTAGTTTTAAGAATTCGTTTAAAAAATTCTATAATTTTAAATGATTAGTGAGATAAACCAAAAATACTGAAAAAAGAAATTTTGTTTTTCGGCTTTAGTTTGAAAATGATTTTCTTGAGGAAAAAAATATTAGGCTAAATTTCCAACTGGGTAAAAGAACTATTAAACAATACCAAACTCGACTTTTATCCTTAAAAAAATTAAAAATTTTAAATGGATACTGAGATAAACCAAAAATACTGAAAAAAGAAATTTTGTTTTTCGGCTTTAGTTTAAAAATGATTTTCTTGAGGAAAAAAATATTAGGCAAAATTTTCAACTGGGCAAAAGAACTATCAAACAATTCGACTTTGGTTTGAAAATGATTTTCTTGAGGAAAAAAATATTAGGCAAAATTTTCAACTGTACAAAAGAACTATAAACAATACCAAACTCGGCTTTTCATCACATCGACGCTATGCGTCGCGACGTTCAACTTTTATTTTTTTACACAACCCTATTTTTGTTGAAAATTACTCAGTACTTGTCTTAATTAGGGTACCAAATAAGCACTTCTTATCTTGTTCTTATCTTAATTTACACGACTTTTCAAGGTTACGTTATGTTACGTTCTGTTAATACCTATGTTATTTTTTATGACGAAAAATAACTAACGAACACTAGAAACGCTTCGATAATTTAATTTACTAAATAATGATTTTATTTAAATTGTGTTTCTAACGAAATTTTATTCGCTCGTTATTTTTCATCGTAAAAAATAACATAAAGTAAAATATTAACATAAGCAACATAACATAATAAGCTATAAAAGTTGTGTATATTTAAAAAAGGAGTGAGAAAAAATTTTGTTGGAATCCGTATTATTTTTGACAAGACTACTGAGTAATTTTATGTAAAGAAAACAATAAGTTCACGTAAGAAACTAAAAAGTTGAATGTCGCAACGCCTTGTGATAAAAAGTCGAGTTTAGTATCATTTGATAGCTCTTATGACCCTCGCAAATTTTTCCCAGTATCTTTTTTCTAAAGTAAACCATTTTCAAACTACAATCGAAAAACAAAATTTATAATTTTTAGTTTATTTTTCCTTATCTCGGTAAGGATCTTGAATTTTAGAATTTTGTAAACGGATTATTAAAACTCGTCAAATTTCACTACTTTTTGCTTATTTATTTTTGTACACTTAAAAAAATCAGCCTGCATTGTTTTAAAAAGAGGGAAAGTGTAATTTTGTTTATCGAAGCTATTGTTTGACGGATGAGCATCAGCGATTCCGGTAATAATTATAAACGAGCAACTAACAGTTAGTCGCTTTCTAGATTACGTTTTTCGACCTGCTTATGATTCATCAGACTATAAACAACTAGGAAATCTGTCTGTCTGTACCTTTTTAGTGCAAAACTAGCCGATTTGAGCGGGCCCACTTGTTCATTTCAACACACTTTAGTAAGAATGTGTGCAATTTACATTTTTTTTATTGGTTAAACATTACGTTATTACTTGTTGTGGTCGTGGGAAAATTCATTTTTGTAAATTTTCAGTAGGTGTTTAAAAATTAATTAATTAGGCTTTTCTTGAGAAAAACATTTTCGACATCAATACATTTATATTTATAGCAAAGATAAAAATGTGTTTTATAGGATTATACTTTTAGATATATGTAAAAGGAAATATATTGTGAGCTTTTCCCTAAAACAACTTCCTTTTCACGTACTACTACAAACTTACTTTTCTTTTCTTTTACTAGAGGTAATACAAAGAAGTTGTTTATATTAACTTTTTTGAGATTGCTTTATAAATTATTCCAAAAATTCCATTGTAAATTAATTATTTTCTATTTACTTAAACTTGAATGTAATTTTATTTATTTACTTTTTTAGTGTTTACATTAATAAATTACAATAATTTTATTACCGAGGGTTGTTTTTTTTAAAAAACGTAATTCAATTATGTTTGTTAGTTAATTGATTAAAACGTTTATTTTCAGTTTAAATATAAATTATTAAAAATTAATAAAAAAATGGCGATTTCAATATGGTGGCTTACGTTTTACGTGGTGTTAAGTTGCAATTGTAAGGTTAAAGTGTGAGTTGTTTATAATCTTGGCATAGTGAGGACTGTAAGGCGCCCAAAAAATCCCATATTTATTTTCTACTTATAGTTTATGTCATACAGGGAATTGCGGCAATAAAAACACTAAAAAAACCTCAACAAACTTTATCGAATTGAGAATTGCGTTTCAACCCTGACCCCTAGCCAAAGCTTATAAAATAAATGAATAACAAAAAAAGTCTCGTCTTTGTATTAAAAGCTAAAAATGATTTATCGCAGAGCTTTTTGTTATAAGAAGAGAAAAAAAGAAGAGGTAATTTGGACTCTTTTCATATTTTCGTGATCTTTTGCGAGATTTTGTGATGTAATAACGGCGCACTTGTGACGTAGTCGGTGTTCCCGGTGGTATTCCAAGACGTTGTTAGCTACGGGTTACTTCCTGAAGTGAATGTGGATGAGGGTGCGACCCCTTTTTACATCTTTTGATGGTAGGGTCGTCGCGATGTTTGGCGAAGGACTGGACTTACGTCAGCGGCGCCCGCGAGGTGAGCGCCCACGCACGATCAATACAACATCAATGCGCATCTCACTATAGCAACACTGTGCACATTTACATTCCCATTCACAAATAGTCATCGACGACTACTCATAAAACGACCTCTCAAAACCACCCTCAAGAAATTCCTCGAGATATTTATTTCTTTAACACGCTTTTTTCGCTCTTAAATAAAAAGCCAATTCTTATTATTACATTAATCATCTTACACCAACTTTTTTTCTACTGACGTCAAAAATTCGTGACTAAAATTTTTATTTCGTACGTATTTTGTCATTTTATTAATGGCCAATTACATATCTACAAATAGTACGATAGATTAAATCTAAAAATGACACGAATATCAACAATTCTCAAACACCCTTTAATCGATTCCAAACCCCAAATCGATAAGTTTATTTTGGTTTTAAGCTTAAAATTGCATGTCGAATTGTTGTTCATGCACCCGCAATAAAAGTTTATTTATAAACAAAAATGCAGCGCAAAATGAATTTTAAGAAAATCAATTTATTAGGAGGAAGAAAAAAAACTTTTTACGGAAAAAAATTTTAATTTAACCGCAGTAATAGTGAGTTCTAATAATAGAAACGGTGCAACTTTGGGAAAACCTCTTGTGCCACCACTACTCCAAAAAAGGAGGAGAAGAAGGGCTGAAAACGGATAAATTCGTAAGCTCGTCTGTGTTCTACCGAGTCGTTGTTAACAAAATTACTTCTTAGTCCTTAAAATAAATTTTGTGAGAAACTAATAAATTTTCTTAAAAATACACCATTTTCCGATTTCTTGCTTTTTTTAAATAAAAATTTTTCAAAGGGTATACAAACAATTCGTAATAAACTTGAGTCAATAATCAAATAAACTCAGATTTCGAATTTCAGTTGTATAAACAACCCTTAACATAAGCACCGAAGCAACGCTGTGTAAATATACACTTTGGAATATTACAAAGCAATTAGTTAGAAGGAAATGCTAAACAACTGTTGTGGAGTTTTCCTGAATTATTTGTTAGTAATCAATCAATTAAATATTTAGAAAACACGCAAAGGCGCACGTAATGACCCCTCTTCAAGAATAACTCCTAGTCTAACACCTTACAAACATTTTTGGCTACCACGCTATTATTTTTGGACCACCTTTTACGAATTTCTAAATTTACCGCTACCCTCAAAAACATTGTTCATCAAGTTTGAGCTGATTAAACCTTCGAGGATTATATGTGTAGACAGGCGGAATTATGTCCAAAAATGGGTCTAAATCGATCCTTAAGGGACATCAAAACGTTATTGTTTGAGAAACTATTTAAACCTTGAGCTAGTTATACAAATAACTTGTGGTATCATTAACAAAGGTCTAAACTAATTTATTAAATTCAGAGGTCATTTAACTTCGTTATCCCTTTTTTAACGAAAATAAAACAAAAGATTAAATTTCTAATTCCTGGACGCTAATATAATTTTGCCAAATTAAAAGCTTTAACCTTCTCATTTTTTAATCTTTTAAATTAAAATGGACATTATGATGAATGGAGTTCATGTATTTTGCGTTAAAAATAATTAGTTTCGGCGTTTGAGTCATTAGACTGTATCGTTACAAATTGGCGCCCGAGCAGGGCCTTTGAAAATATTTGAATTTCTTTCAAAAATTTTTAACAGAAATAAGCACTATGGGTCAGAAGGGTTGCCTTAAATTATATAAGTCCTACAATGGAAATGTCTGCCAATCTGTGTCTGAAAACATTTCTATGTAAGAGTTGATCTTTATAAATAGGTTAGTAGAACAGAGCTCAGCAAAGCTTTGTTAGTGATTAGGGGTGCTCTTCTTAATGAAAAAGTTGCAAACTCCTGAGCTGGACAGTTAGGTTAGCCTCTGGTTCTATAATCTATCAATTCCTATTTATCGGTTTGTGATGCTGTATAACTATCTGCAAACTGGTAGGTCTGCCTGTCTGTATTATTTATTCCTGCATTTATAATAGTAACATAGGAAAACGCAAAACACATTTTAATCGTATGTGCTTAAAAATGAGGAATTTATAGATTTATGTTCCTCAGGGTCTCGCCTAGAGTTTCAATACACATATCTCGAAATCTATATAAGCTTCGGGACTCGGGTATAGGGAATTCATACATTTATGAAAAGGAAATTTACTATCGTCTAAAATAAACTTACATTTAAACTTTAAGGGTAATTTTCACAAATATGAAAGACAACAAACTAACAAAGAGAGTTAGTGTTAGAAACCTTTTTAAAACCTTGTCCCTAAAAATTAATCCAAAAATAAAGAGCGTGCACGCGCTACGCGTTCTCCACGTTTTCCCACTGAATTTAAAAAAAAGTTTTTAATTATTTGTAACTTTAACTTTCTCGAAATAAAAAGTTATAAAAAAGCAACATTTGATTAAAATTTTATCATTCATATATCACGAAATATTGGAATTTGAAAAATATGTTTAAAACTTGTACGAACTTTATTGCCTATAACGTTCGTAAATATAAAAATTTTGATTTATCCACCTCCTATAAAGTTACTCTAGAGAATACACTCTACCTTTCCAATGCCTATACATGTCAATTAAAAACTATATTCGTATTGTATTTATAAAATTTTTAGTTTTTGTAAAACTTTTTCAAATAAATAAATTTTTCTACTCCCATATGTGAAACTAAGCATTTCGTCATCACTTACTCGTTACGAAAATAGCATTTTCGTCTCTAGTGAGAAAAAGTGTTATTACAAGCAGATGTTATTTACAACATGAGGTGAAACCAGTTTTTTTGTGGTCGGTTCACATTTTAGTAAAAAGAATTATTTTTTTAAAATGTACTAATTATCGTCGTAGAAAAAATAGCATTTACGACTCGAGATGAAATCCGTTTTTTTCGTTCGAAAGATTAATTCACTCGCCCCTACGGGGCTTGTGAATTAAATTCTATCTCACGAAAAAAACGTATGTTTCATCTCATGTTGTAAAAAATACTATTATATAGGAAATTATAAATTTATTTGATTTACCACTAAACCGTAAACTGTAGGTTAGAAGGAAGAAAAGCTTGGTTTTTTAGCTAAAATAACATTTAAAACTTAATAAAATAATTTTTTTATTCGACTGTATCAAGAAGCGACTAACACTTAACGTATAGAATATTGGACGTAAAATCGGTTTTTGATCAACATATCATTATTTTGATTTCGTTGCTATAGCAACCACATTACTGTCTAGAGATCGTAAAGTGGTACTTTACGGTCCCTAATTGGAATTATTTGCTTAGACGGATGTGCCATCTATTGACATTTATGTAAAGCTCTTGTTCTAAATAGGTATAGGTACCTACCAATTCTATCTGACGTTTACAAATTTTTACTCCCCCTGTGGGTGTCAAAAATTTTGAGGTTATGTACAATTCATTTAAATATTGTAAAATTATCTATTCTAAAACTTATTTAAATTATTTATGATTTCGTTGCTATGACAACTACTTTACGGTCTATAGATCATCAATTGCTACTTTACGATCCCTAATTTGAATTACCCTTAGACGGATGCGCCATCTATTGACATTTATGTAAAGTTCTTATTCTAAATAAGTAAGGATTAAACTTTAAAAAAACAAGTTAGTTCAACCATATAGCTTCGAGAGTCTGATATTTGTATGTATGGTCTTTGCTTATACTGAACAATACAATCATTCACACTGACAGACAGGCAAACTGATAGAAAAAAATGATAGCTCATTTGATGGCTAACTCGCGTCAGCCATGTTGATTGTTGAATCAAAATTGACCTTCTTAAATAAACAGTTTTTCACGTTTAAATAGCGCTTGTACGAGCGTCATGCAAATAATTATTAATGTCAAGTAGCGTGAATAGAGGTCTGTTGTAGAGTAAAACCTCCTGCTGACGTCATTGCGCACTGTGATCGTCAGTGGCGGAACGATCATTTAGGAGCGCCGCGCAGTCAAATATACAAACTAAAGCTTGGGTTTCCTAGGAAAGCGGTGTTGTCAAATAGCGGCAGTAATATGACGGTCAATGACGTCACAAAAAGCTTTTCCATATATTTATACAGTAAAAATAATTTAACTCGGGGTAAGTTCGCGCAGGTTTGGCCACGCCCCTTTAATAATTTAAATACGTTGACTACTGCGTTGGTGCTGGGGATAAATACCAATTTAGGTATGTGCGCATTGTACCGCTCGTCTACTTAAAATATTATTACAGTACATACATGGTTTCCTAAATAGCGGTGCTGTCTCACTGCTTTTACTACTGATTTTAGACTCCACCACTACGTGACGTCAGCGTTAGTGTTAGCGTCACCGCTATCCTATAAAAACGAAGCTTTAAGGGATCAGACGACCGAGATACATTAGTACGATCATGCATCTAGCCACCGTACCTCGAATAACAATTTGAACCCGCCCGACTAATTTACGTATTTTTGAGCAATGACGCAGTAGGCCCTTCTCTATTCGCAGCGCCTCTACCTAAAGATTAACGGGATTGTCCTATAATACTTCTTTTACCTTGCTCTTTGCGGTATTCTATCTTTAGCTTTTAGCAATCTGTTTTAATTATTGTTCTACTTATGTGTAGTTCCATTCTCATATTTTATTTGCTCTTTATAGTAGTTAATGTTCTTTCCTTGGCTGGTCTGTCGTTAATTTTCATTTCTTACCCTGTTCCACCCTCTTTTCTTCCTTATTCATATTGCACCTCTGTTACTTTTGTTCATTGTCTGATTTTAACGTACCTACTGTTTTACTTTTTCGTATACTTCGTATACGAATAATACAAGAAACGACTATTTTTTTAAATTTCTCGACGTTTTGTTTCGAGTCCCCCTGAGCTTAGAAAACGTCAATCTGTCTATCTGTTTGTTTGTAACATAGTAAAGCTACATTTTGATAGTATTTTTGATTTGGAATCACTTCCGGTTTAAGTGAAGATTACAACAAAATTATAATTTGCAAAAATATTTTGAAATCTCTTAAAATAACTTTAATAAATACACAGAGTGGGCCAAAGAAAACAAAACAAGCGCGGTTTCTCATATTTGACTTTAAAAATCACTCGGACTCGATATTATTCGAGTATTCGATTTTATTTTTGAAGAGAACAATTTTCTTTCGTACTTTGAACATTGCTACTTCAATTCCTGAGCGGGGTGCAATAAACCCCAAAAATTAAAATAGGAATTGAGGGTCGAGTTGCCCCACCCTGTATAAAAAAAATTCCTTTTATGGCCAAATCAAAGTTCTTGTCTTGAGTTGACGTTTTCTTTTTTCTAATTCATTATTCCATTTAGAATAATGGAGGCAACCCTCCATCCAATTTAATGTGTTTATTAACTCTGACATTTCGTTGTTATGTTTCTGTCACTTGTGATTGTTAGTCCCAGGTATTTAATCTACATTACTATAGTTTAGTCTCACAATTATAGATAGTGACTCATTTCTAATATGTGTTCACAATCTTTAGTTAGCTATAGATCGGCTTCTATTGAGATAGATGCAGAAAACACGTGCCGCTTTAATAGAATAACGTACTTTACTATAATTTGACAGAAGTAATGACAGAAGCTTAGTAGGAAAAGTGGATCCGAGTACGAACGATTGTTCATAATGCTGTACCGAAAAATCTCGATGTAATCTAGTCTTCATCTATAAATGACATAACTGTCTACTTTTGTGGACAAATAGTATACTACATTTCAATTTACTATTTAATTGTCCATCACTAGCTTGCATTGTGCAGCTTGTTTTGAAATTACCATGATTTTCATTTTTCCTACATTTTCTTGGTGAAAGTGAAACTTGGCACTTAATTTTAGCTTTTTAGCACCAGCCTCCAAGTCTGTTTAGCTAGATTATATTTTCTTATATTGTTTCACTTTTAATAACCGTTCCACTTGTTTTATTACTTATGATAATTATTAAAGAACTGGGGGGAATCCCCTTAACTTGATTTATTGACGAGTACCCATCTCGTTGAACTCTTCGTTGTTGATAATTATTATTATTACTCCTATTTTGTTATTTAAGTAGGTAGAGTGTATAAATAGACTTGTTAAATTTTTCTACTATTTCTTGAGACCTAAATGACATTTTTTTAACGCTTTAATTTTGCTTATAGAAAGGGTAGGCGCTTTCACGATTTAAAATTTTCAGAGCACACTTTCAAAATGATTGAATTTACTTTGAAAACTAAATTTACGTAATTTTATTTATTTTCTACGTCTACCGTATCATAAAAGTAATCGCTACTTATTTTTCAAATTTTTTCATTTCTTTAAATAAATACTCGGTTTCATAAACTTTATTTATTTAAAGTTTCTTCTATCGTTCTACCTACTTTAAAATTATGTTTACAATTAAATAATTACTATAACTCACTTTGTATTATTATTTCTAATTTAAAGTTATTGTGTTTCTGTGTTATTGTTATTTCGCTTCTACTTCCTCGTGCCGCAGCCATCTTGATGTAACCTAATTTAAGTATTTACTTTGAGTTTTATTATTCTGTGTGCCCTTTTTATTACGAATACATTAAAAGTGGAAACTTTTCATGTACAGTCAAGGTAAAACGATTCGTCTTTCAAAAGCCTTTCGTACAAAGTTTAAAGTTAGGTTAGGTTAATTTTATTTTGTTACAAACGGTTACGTTCATCTTGGGGACTTTGGGTAAACTTTGGCTGTTTTCTCTAGTCTACTCGCTTTAATTTATTTCTCAAAATAGAAATCAAGAAAATAAGTTCACTTGAATTTGTTTAAAGTAAAGGTTGCTCTTTGTTTTTCTCTATGTTCTCTTCTCTTTGCGTTAATTGAATTTAGCATTTGTTCAAAGCTTGCCAGATTTTGCTGTTACTAGTTCATTTTGTGTCTAGCGCAGATAATTCGAGTCCCTTCAGCGTACATAAAACTATACGTATACAGTGCGTTCATTAATGTTTGATCCGTGTGAGTTGCATACACGCCAAGACTTTTCAGTTTTTTTTAAATAGTTCTTCCAGTAAGCATCTCCAGGTTCGGACTGGCCCGGCCGGTTAACTGGCGATCGCCGGTTGGGCCAAGTGAAATTAGGCCCAAATGAAAATATATAAATGTAAAAAAATACAAATGAAGAAAAAAGTTCATAATAAACATAGTGTGTTTTACTTTAGATGAAGACACATGCATAACTATTATGTTATGCTTAATAAATTGCTTAATTTTACAGTACAAAAATATGTTTAAAAATTCGTATAGTTGATCTAAGCTCGTTGATCTTGAAAATTCCAAAACTTTTCGGCTGGGAACCTGTGGGAACTCTTTGGGTCACAAGCCCGTGATAGTGTCGCTACTCGCTACTCATACTACTGCATTTGGGGCCAATTTATTTTGTAGCCAGTGGGGCCAACCAGTACCCAGTCCGGCCCTGGACATCCCTGTAGTTGTGAAAAACCTTTCTTTTCAATTCTCTTTTCGTAGTTATCTTAAACTTTTGGCCACACTGTATAAATCTCCCAGCCACCTTTGTTGAATGAACCCAGTTTGTACAGCCTTTAGGGAACTTACTACTAAAATGAGGTAATTTATAGTAAGTTTGTGTGAGATCGTTAATAATAAAAAAATTCTGTATTGCTAATGTAGTAAATTTGTTCGCACCTAATCTAATTATAATTAACGACCTAATATAAAATGCTCGTGTAGAATAACTAAAAGCGAATAATAATATAAAGCAGTTCAAAATAAACGATCTCAAATATTTTTTTTAAACATTAATTATTAATGGCGCTCGGTAGCTTTAGGAAAAAGAAAAGTGTAATTATTCCGTCTCTTTGTAAAAAAAAGGGACGCTTATCGTAAATTTTTCGTGAGGCGAAAAGATTTTTCCACTTTGGTACTTTGTAAATATTTAGTCAGAAAACCAACTTTTCATAATAACGAGGCACCGCACCACTACCGTGCGGAACTTCGTAGACGAAAAAGGAAGAAAACTACTTCGATGCCGTCGAGACATCTTCAGAAAACAATGAATTTTTACGGCTATAACTTCACATTTAGTTTGCGTTGTAAACAGGTGAATAAATTTAATAACAGTTTTGCTGACGTTTACTTAAAAAAAAGCTCGAAATTTTGCTTAAATAAATAAAAACAATTCTACTTTTAAAGCAATTACTTCGAGTGCTTTGTATAAAATTAAATAAATTTTTATTATACTTTATCGATTTGAATTATACCGCACTCAAACTTAATGTGTATACTTGTTGTGACATCACAATTTTATAACGTGACGTCACTTAAATTGACATGGACGTTTTTACATTCACGGCTTATTTAGGATTCTGTAGTCAGTCGCAAGGACTCATTGTTAATTCATGAGCACGTCTAAGGACGCTCCAGGAATACAGACCAAATGCTGAAGACAGCTATATTATAACTAAATATAGAAGACTTCAAAGTTACGAAAGGGCACAATGAAAATTTTAAGTTGGGAAAATGTTTTGTCATATTTTACTTTTTTCAAATTGTTATTCCAATCGTTTACACATTAAAACTTTACGTAAATGTTTGCTTATGAAAATTCGAAATTTGTTTATTTAAGAATTCCGGACACAAATTTGTTAAGTCAACAATTTTTTGCGCAAAATTAGGGTTGCATTATTTAGTTTTCTTTGTCATTGTGTTTTGTATTTAGAAAATGTAAAGAAAAGCGTTCGTGTACAACGTGTCCCATTTAATTTTGAACATATGAGAATCTTATAGGGATAGGACATGAAATATAGCTTACGCGTCCTGTCGCCTTTTTACAATATTTCACAACCTTTAAAGCGACCGTACGAGCCTAACACTCCTGAAACCGCCGGTTGATAGATTTATTAAGAAAGCCAAATCTAATGTTATTTCAAACACATTGTTTTAGAACTTTTTCTAATATTAATTGCTTTTCTAAACAACTTATCATTGGCAACATGGCTGCTGTTAACGAAGTTGTTAATGAACTTTCAAAATTGAAAAAAGAATACTTAGTTGATATAATAATAAAGAAACGAGTTCCAGACAACGTTATTGTTAGTGATAGTGTGAGACAATTCATAGAAAATATGGAAAACAATGTGTTAAATGTGAAATCATGTGATGGATGTAAACATAACCTTACCGACATTGATGGTAGGTTCAAGTTGCTTACTGTTGAAAATGACCTCAAGATGGTTCAGACTGAGCTGAGCTGCTCGCTACGCCTAAACTCAGAGTTAGAAAAAAGAATCGATAACCTGGAACAAATTATAAAACTCTTAAATTCAGGGCGGGAAAATTGCGACGTTGCCGCTGTGGAGAAAATTTCAGGAGAAACCAGGAAGAATAAGCAAGCAGACAAAAGCAAAGAACCTCGAAAGCAAAGCATGAAGATGCCTGTGAAGGACGGTGCAGTAATCGAAGGGAAGTCACCTGCTGCTTCAAAGACCGCGGTAACTGTGGGAACTAGAGACATAACTCAAATACTGCCTGCTGCTAGTTTTGCGGCTGCTGTAAGACGTGCATGGTTACACGTGGGACGGGTGCAGCCTGGAGTAGAGGAGAGTCAAATTAAGACCTACTTACAAAGTAAGTTTCCAGCACATGATTTTCAAGTCGAGAAGCTTCCTAAGAAACAAGAAGCAAATAGTGTGTCTTTTAAAGTAGGCGCCGACATATCTCTTTTGGAAGAACTAAATAAGCCTGAAACTTGGCCCGAGGGAATTATTGTAAAGCGGTATAGTTTTTTTCGACGCCAGCGCCAGGACCATTTCTCAAAGTGACAAACAGGAACAAAATGAAAACAGTTTTCAGTTAATAAACTTGAACATTCAATCTCTACAAAATAAAATTGATGAAATCGAAATACTACTACATGACAATCCTGTACATTTTCTCTGTTTAACGGAACACTGGTTACAACGGGAAGCTTTGATAAATGTTCAATTACAGAACTACAGTATTGCTGCTGGCTTTTCCAGGAAGAATAATAAGCATGGCGGTGTTTTGATTGCCGCAAGAAAAGATATAGAAACTAAAACACTAGACAAAATCAATGAGTTTTCAGAGGAATTTGTACTTGAAGCTGCTGCCATAAAGTTAGTAAAGACAAAAATAATAATTATGTCCGTATATAAAGCACCTACTGCATGCTATAAGCTGTTTATTCATCGCCTTAATATTTGTTTAAATTACATACAAAAAAACTATTCAAACCATTTCATCTACATTGCTGGTGACTTTAATATCAATATCTTGGACCAGACACTGGCTGGAGATTGTCTATTGAATCTCATGAAAGAATTTGGACTTGTACAAATATTTACTGAACCATCCAGAATGGGAAGTACATCTGCAACATGCATTGACAATATATTTACAAATCAGGAAAGAATATTATACAGGCAAACCTGGAATCCCCATTTATCTGACCACCTTGCACAGATTATACATATTCCAAGCAATTCAACCTTTAAAAATAAGCAAACCCGAAAGGAGATAAAAGTTGTAAACAATTCCGAGTCGCAGATGCTTGATCTTCAGGAGGCACTGGTCCAGACCGACTGGGATGTCGTGTATGATTCCAAATTGTCGGCGGAGGAGTCATTTGATGTTTTCTTTGACGTGTTTCTGCGGGCGTACAATGCGATCTGCCCTGAAAAAACTAAATTAATTGGAGCTAAAGGCAAATGTTCGTTAAAATGGTACAATGAAGACTTGAAAAAGCACAAAAACCAGCTTGACGCACTCTACACAATTCAACTAACAAGAAGAGATCCAACATCGAAATATTTGTATGTAGAGTACAAGAAACTATATCGTAGAAAAGTCATAACTGCTAAACAACAATCGGTTGCGAAATACATAAATAACGCCAACAACAAGTCAAAGGCTGTCTGGGAAATCATAAAAAGCGTTACTAATACACCCAAGACATCTCAATTATCTCCCGATCCGGATCTTTTAAATGATCATTTCACAGCAATAGCCGGAAAAACTCTTGACAGTATGGACCGAGAGAAAAATGATTTCTCATACTATCTTAAGAAAAAAAAAGTACAAAGCACAGGATCCATGTACCTTAATCAAACATCAGAAACTGAAATACTTACTATAGTGCGTCTTCTAAAATCGTCAAAATCAAGAGACATTTATGGCCTGAACTGTTTGGTTCTTAAAAAAGTCGTGCAGTGTGTGGCGAAACCGTTGACCTTTGTGATAAACAAGTGCATGACAGCTGGTGTGTTTCCTAAAAGGCTTCAAATCGCTAAAGTGGTCCCAATACCAAAAAAGAAAATTTCCGAACATCTGGATGATTATAGGCCGATCAGCATTCTTCCCGTGTTCTCGAAGGTTTATGAGACAGTCCTAAAAAACAGACTCGTAAATTTTTTTGAGAGTGGAAGCATGTTTACAAATAAGCAACATGCCTACAGGAGAGGGAGATCAACAACTACAGCACTAACAACAATAATAGAAACAATTGCAGAAGCCTTTGACAATGGAATGTTTGCCGAGGCCATATGTTGCGACCTCAGTAAAGCTTTTGATACGGTTCAGCATGATATCCTTCTCCAAAAGATGAAGCATTACGGAGTACGAGGTGTGGTACTGGCTGTGTTTGAGTCTTACCTAAGACATCGTGAGCAGGCAGTCTACGTCGACAACAAACGTTCAAACATTAAACGCCAAACCGCTGGGGTACCACAGGGTTCCGTTCTTGGTCCCATTATGTTCTTAATTTATGTCAACGATATGGATTCCAGCGTGCCGGCCGGTGTGTCAGTATTTTTCGCAGATGACACTACTTTCATCAACACAGGAAAAAACATCGAAGATCTAAAGTCAAAGTACTCGACAACACTGGAGGATGCTGGAGACTGGTTCACATCAAACAGGCTAAAAATGAACGTGGGTAAGACGCAGAAACTTACTTTTTCGACAAGACCTAACGTCGGTGGTCACCTGAGATTTTTGGGCGTTTCATATCAATCTATGACGTGTCAAACAATTATTTATTGTAGAGACTTAAGAAATAAATCTAAATCTAAATCTAAAAAATCTATCCCACTTCTGATATTTCATTTAAACTTTTTTATTTAAATTCTCCCCATTTCGAGTTCTCAGGGGTTTAAAAATACAATTACAAACAGAAACTACATTGTAAGAATTTTAAAAAAATAAATAAATTGAAATATTTTTAAGTTTTATAGTAAAAGAAAAATGAACAAAAATTCTGGTTGTAAAATTCAAAAAAAGTTGTAAAGAAAGTTTAAAATGGTTTGGCTTTTGTATTTTACAAAAATAAATTATGTATTGATCGGGTCAAAAATACAATTCAATTTAAAATTTTTGGTTCAATCATGTAAAAATAAAGACGTTTTTTTTTATTTCCACACAAGTTAAATATGATCAAAGTGTCGCAATCAACGTCGTAGAGCTTTTCTTTCATTTTCCGAAATAAAATTTGGAAATGAAAAAATGAAACGAGCTTTCTTTCGTCTTTTTTTTTCTCTAAAGGTTTGTAAATTTAAAATGTCTTTGTAAATGTGACAGGAACTTTAAAATATTATTGCAGGACGTGACAGAACATGAATTTGCGAAAACTTATCGTTTTAATGCTATTGACATAAACACATACATATCGATGTGATAAATGGGGTTGAAAAATATTTATCATACTTTATTTCTTTATTTGTGTTAGAATTGCATTTTTTTGTCAATAATTTAATTAATTAAATTGTTGCATGTGAGAGTTTTAGATTGTGGGTTGAAACTCAATATACGTAATGTATTGGAAAAACAACAAAATTTATCAAAATGTCTCTTGAAATAATAATTATTCGATATTAACAATTTCTAGGAACACTTAATATCATGTTTTTTCAGAATTTTTAAAATTGTTTTACAAATGGATAATTATGATGCATTAACCACGCGAAAGATTAGAATAGATTTCAAAACAATACACATATCACGTAATTAAAAATATACCTAGGTAGTTGCATTATTTTAAAAATACTTTTAATCTTTTACATGTTTTTTAATCGTTTTTGTTTACATTCTTGATGTTTTAGTTTCAAAAATACCGACGATTTCTTCTATGATGTTTCATTACCCAGCAACTTTAAAAGCACTTTAAAGTTATATTACGCTATAAGATAGCCCATCATGCCTCTATTGAAAAAATAATTTTCAAATTTTTAAAATCACAATGGCGGTCATTAGAACGATTGTCTCATTTTGTGGTTTCTCCCTTATAACTTGGCCGGTAATTATTATTTAAAAAAATTTCAAAAACGGAATTGTATAGCTAAAATATGCCTTTTGTCCTAAACTAATCGATTATTAGAATTATTTCTAAATAGCCTATATTTAGGGGGCCAAATAAGGTAAAAATTTTGAAATGGATTTTCTCAAAATTTGTTACAGTTATTTTTATCATTTTTAGAAGTTTTATAGACAGGGCAATTCTCTATCAAACGCCGCTTATTTTCTTTACTTCTGTGAAGCAGGACCGGAGTTATAATTTTTTGAATGTCAAAATTGGAGTGTTTTTTTCGAAAAATTCAACTGTAACTATAGCGAAATCCTTCATTTTCATTGGTTCACTATAAGTTGAATAAAATTATCATAATAATTTGTACCAGCTTAGTTATAAGGGAAAACCACAAAATGAGACAAAATTCGTGCCGGCTAAATTATAAGGGAAAACCACAAAATGAGACACAGCCAAAATATATGCCTTTAGTCCTAACCTAATCGATTTTTAAAATTATTTCGAGAAACCTACCTTTAGAAGCTAAAATATGTCAGAATTTTGAAATAAGTTTTCTCACAATTTGTTCCGTCCGTTGTCTTCATTTTTAGATGTATTATAGACAGCGTAATTATCTATCGAACGCCGCTTATTTTATTTACTTCTATGAAGCAGGACTGAAGTTATAATTTTTTGAATGTCAAAATTGGAGTGGTGTTTTCGAAAAATTCAACTTTAGCTATTACGAAATCCTTCATTTTGATTGGTTTATTATAAGTTGAACAGCCTATCATAATAATTCGTGCCGGCTAAGTTGTAAGGAAAAACCACAAAATGAGACACAGTCAAAATATATGCCTTTAAACCTAACCTAATCGATTATTAAAATTATTTCAAAATAACCTACCTTTAAAAGGCCAAAATAGGTCAGACTTTTGAAATGAGTTTTCTCAATATTTGTTGCGGCCTTTTTTTTCATTTTTAGACGTATTATAGACAGCGTAATCCTCTATCGAACGCCGCTTATTTTATTTACTTCTATGAGGCAGGACCGGAGTTATAATTTTTTTAATGTCAAAATTGAAAAAATTTGTCATTTCTTGTGTGATAAAAATGAAAACTTTAAAATATGTAAAATATGTAAAAAAATATTATTATTATAAAAAAAATGTATTCATTAGTAGAAATAATAGGATCGATATAAAACGATATATATTTTGTCGCCCTTCGGAAATAAAAAAATTAGCCATACAATACAACTATATTTGACACATCCTATACAACAATTTTTCTACTGTGTGGCATTATTTGATTTTTGGATGAAGATTAATTTAAGTAACTCATTAATAGTCATCTGTACACCTTAATTATTACATGTAATTGCTGTAACGATACGTGTGCATGTGGTTAGTGCTAATAGTTTGCTTTGTTTACCGGACTAAAGTCCAGTAATTTCGCATTTACCGGACTGAAATCATTAATGTAAACAAGGAAATGAGACGCACATGAATTAAATTATTATTATTTCGTAACGAATTTACGAGATTGCATATAACAACAAACTCATCGACTTTGATTTGCGTTAATATTATTACAATTATGTGGTTAAATACACAAGTAATTTAATTAATAAAATATACAGAATATCTGTAGGCGTTGCGGATTTAAACAAAATAAACGCTATACTAAAATTTAGCTAAAAGGCCTCAAGGATACACCAACCTAAATACCTGTTTTTTCTTAATTAGTAACATAATATTTTCTGTCATGTTTAATTTATAAGAACATTTAACATTGTTTATAAATTATCCAAAAACAAAATAATCACCATTTTCAAGCAAATACATATGAAAACAAATAACAACCAAACAACCACCGCATTAAATATTTAGTTCAGGTAATGGATAAAATAACAGAAATTTATTTATACAAGGCAACTACTAATATATTAGTAGTTAATACAAATTTATAGGGGTTGATATTTATGGTGTCGTAATTTTATCAACAATGACAAAAAAAACTAATTTGTAATAAAAAATTTACTCTCGTAACATCAATTTTAGCTCCTGAAAAAGTTTCGCCGCACAAATCAAAAATTATTTTCAAGTTACGTTATTACTTATTACTGTAGTTTTTGTAGGGTTAACCTTTGCACTTTGCTATCTTTAAGGGCAACTCGATACGGGTTTTTAAATAATATCTCCGCAAAGAGATCAAAGAGTAAGCGAAAGTAAATACTAAAGAGAAATGGCAATTATTACAAGTTGGTTTAAATTAGATGAATGTTTTAATTATCACCCTGTACAAATTTTAAGTAAAATGAAAAACGTTGATGTGGCCATAAAATGACTTTTTCGTACGTATGTAAGCTATTTTGACAAGTGTAAGCTTTTCCGGTTAAACCGGAAGTACAAATATGCAGTAATTAGTATGATAGGGTAGCTAATTTGACGAGATTTTAAATGGTTAAAAAATATACAGAGTGTTTCGTTTAAATAAAGAAAGTTGATCCCATTTCCGGTTAAACCGAAAGTCAAAATCTGAAGTGTGTGGTATCATGTAACAACTAATTTTACGAGCTTCCAAATTATTTAAAAATATATTGGGTTTTCTTAAAAACCCTTGATGCAACTTCCGGTTTAATCAGAAACGTTTTTTCTCATAGGATTAATCTAAGTGGCCGTACGAGGAATTTTTTCCTGCCCGGCAAATCTTATATTTTTTTTATTAAAACTTAAATCTAATAAAACAATAAAAAATAAAGGGTACAACGATAATTAACAAATTATAAAATAAATAAAAATAGACAGAAACAACAAAAATAGAAAAATACTAAACATTGAAAAATAAAAATAATTTTTAATAGCGGTTTCGAACCGTACCTCACACGAACCAGAAGTCGCGCCTTAGCTATACCAGTCAATTGTTCGGATGTTTAGGTATTAGCTGGCTACAACACTAATTTTACACTATAAATTTCTTTTGGTCTCTTAAAAGTAGGCAATTTTAAAAAAAATTTAATAAGCGCTTAGGTTTAGAACAAAATCGTTTTATTTTGGCTATACATCGCATATTTTAAATTTCCGTAATAATGAAATATGAAATTTTAAATTTTAACTTTTGACATTCAAAAAATCATATACTCCGGTCCTGCTTAGTAAATTTTTTTTAAAAAGCGGTGTTCAATAGATGATTATGTTGTCTGTAACATATCCAAAAATGAAAAAAATTACGACAGACAATTTTGAGAAAATCCATTTCAAAATGTTGACCTATTTTGGACCTTTAAAAATAATAAGTTTTTGAAAATTGTTGAAAATCGATAGATTAGAACGAAATCCCTATATTTTGGCTATACAAAGCCATTTTAAAATTTTTATAATTATAATAACCAGCCAAGTTATAATGAGAAAACCACAACTTGGGACAATCGTTATACTGGCCGCCATTTTGAATAAAAAAAAAATTTTTTTCCACTTGGGGCTCGGATCTTATAGCCAAGTAAAAATAAATTTAGTCCAAATTTGCAAATATAACCACCTTATTTTTGGACACCCTGTATACTAGATTTCTTATAAAATATTAGTTTCGAAAATCGAAAAATTTTTTTTTGCATTTTTGGAACCAATATACGCAAAACGTCGAGAAATGAAAAAAAATTTTAGCTCGTTTTTCTTGGAAAATGTTAAAAAGTAAACGATTTTTTTAATATTTGACTTTGAAAAAATCATAACTCCAGTCCTGGAAATCTTCAACTAATAAAACGCATGATATTAGATAAAAACGGTGATATCTATAACATATCCAAAAATAAAAGAACTGGTAGAAGTCGATTTTGAGAAAATCAATTTCAAAATTTTGACCAACGTTAGCCCCTTAAAGGTAGGCAATTTTTAAAAAATCTTAAAAATTAATTATATTAGGACGAAAGCCTTATATTTTGGCTATACAATGCCATTTTGAAATTTTCATATTAAATCGTACTCGCTAAGTTATGGTATTTATGAGCGAAAACCACAAAATGAGACAATCGTTGAGACCATGAGACCATTATTTCAATTATAAAATTTGTAAAATAAATTCTCAAAACGTCGAGAAATTAAATTTAAAAAAATTCTTTTTAGTTCATGATAATTTAGAAATAGAAAAAGTGAAAAGTGAGCTTTTGTTCAAACTCCGGTCTCGGATTACGCACACAAATCTCCCAGTGGAAAGTGGAAATCGTATAATCCCGTATATACGTCTAGTCAATCTCATTATAACGTTGCCGTTTTTTGTTTTTTTAGTTTTTAATTTTTTTTAATAATTACCCTGTAATTAGTACCTGAATTTTTATTTTTTTTAATTTCAAGCGAACAAATATGTTTTAATTATTCCAAAAAAAAATACACGAGTTTTGAAAGGAAATTTTAATTTAAAAAATGCAAGAAGGTGTTAATTTAATTAGTGACATTTTACTCTTTAATTCGGTTACAAAATAGCGATTAATTATTTTAATTAAATTCCTATCACTTAAATAAACCATCAACGAGATATAATTTAATCTTACTTAAAACGAATTAAAATAATGATGTAGCGACATGTCTAAGGAAATATCTACATTTAATTTTCTTACATATAAAGTATACTTCAATAATTAACTAATTTAAGGTAATAAATAATTGTTATGTTTAACAATTCGTTTTGTGGATAAATTAATTATATTTCTAGACGATGCAATTTACTGTCAACACGAAACACACTTTTAAACTAACATTAGAGCACCATTTTCGTATTTTTACGAGGATTGGAAATTTAAGTTAATCTTGAAAAATGTACGAAAGCTCTTTGTGACATAACATAATTTTTCTACTTTGTTTCACATCTATATTTCAAAAAACTATTAAGTTTGGAGACACAAATACGTCACTCGAACCGTCATATTAGTTAAGCATTATAGTAAAAATGTAAAAAAGTTGAAAATTTTCAGTTTTATTCTCTATTGTTTTCAAACTTATATAAAGTTGTATAAATCACATTTTCTCCATTTCTTAACACACATTTCAAAACTATATCATCAAATTATTATTTATTGATCAACTTAGGACAAAAAAAATATTTTTTTTCAAAAATTCAAAAGAAAATCTATAAAAGTAGATACTAATTCAAAAATTTTCTATGTACCTGGTGAGGTCCCACAATAAAGTGGTGGGGGGTCATCTTACAGATAATATACAAAATTTTTAAGATCATTTACTTATTTTTTGATTAATTGAATGCCTATCCAATATCCAAACATTAAAATCGATTGATATGTTTTAAATGTTACTCGAATTTCCTAAAGCAAGGTACTTAACAACGTTGTCATAAAATTATAAATTAATTATCAACGTTGAAGAGATACAATTTATCAAACAATTATCAATAATGTACGCACAAAAAAGCTCTCGATTAACTAATATCGTGTTAACGCTTTTGATTTGTCGTTTGATATACCTTCAAATTAATAATAAATTTTTATTGGCCTAGAACGGCTGTGGGCAGGTCAACTTAATGTTGGTAGCGGCTGCTAGATTAAATAATTAAAACAAAGGATTAGGCCATACTTTGATATTTTTGTAATTTCCGGTTTAACCGGAAGCGTTTTGTTAACCCAAAATAGTGTCAAATAATAGATATTGATGGGGTTGATAAATATATCAACAACTATTTTCAAGCTTTCATTTTTATTACAAAAGAAATTAGAGATTTGTATAAAATTAAAAAAATCACAAATGTGTGTGACAAGATTATCAGTACTTTAAGTCTCCACAACACGAACACTATTAGGTTTAGGGCTTTGTGGCCATGGAGACTTTTGTTCGGTAGGTCAAATACTACAACATACTAAATTTTTAGGAAAATTCACCGAGGGCCATTTCCCATAAGAATTGTGCGGGGTCCTTTTCAATTGGGACTCACGTGTACTATCTTATAGCGAAGCAAAAAGAAATTTCTACCAAATTTGTAAATATGCGCCCAAAATAAACCCCTTATTTTTGGGCGTCGAGAAATGAATTAAATATTTTTTTTTAATTTTTCTCGATTTTAATTTTCTTGGAAAAAGTTAAAAATTAAATTAAATCGAATGATTATTTATTAAATTAAAGTAATTAAATTTGTTTCTAATAAATTTGCGTTTCTAAAACTTTAAAAACTAAATTTAAGTCGTTATTTTTCATCGTAAAAAATAACGTCAAGTTACATATTAATATAACGTACCTACCTAACATAAAATATCCTAGAAAAGTACAAGATAGAAAGTTTTCGTATGATGTCCTTTAGATAAACCAACTGAGCGTTTTTCTTAAAAAAAAGCAAGAAGTCCCTTTAAAAAAATGAAAAAGTGAACGTCCCGACGCCTAGCATCGACGTGATAAAAAATCGAGTTTAGTATCGTTTCATAGCTCTTTTTGATCTTATGAACTTTTTTCCAGAAAATTTTTTTTAAAGTAAACCATTTTCAAACTACAATCGAAAAACTAATTTTCCAATCTTCAGTTTTTTTGAGTTATCTCAGTAAGCATTTCGAATTTTAAAATTTTTAAAAATGCTCGTCAAAATATACAACTTTTTGCCAACTTCCTCACTTGAAACTTTTTAAATTTTGTCTGCCCTCCCTTCCCACTACTATCGGCTATTTTTGAACAATAGAATTAATTATTAATTAGAACAAATCAAAATTAAATTTACTTCTCGAACTAAATTAACAAAGAGCTTTATAGTACCGTCTGTGAAAACACGAATTTTTTAGTTTTAAAACAAAATAAAACTATCTGAGATCATTTGCACCCCAAGTGATTAATAGTGCGATATCATCGGATAATAAGTGTTAATATATGAGTACTAAATTGTTGATAAGTCGGATACGAGAATGAAAAGAATTTAAAATGGCGATATTGTCTTTCTACGCTCTTTTGAACGTATTTTGTTGTGCTTAAAGGTCAAAAGTGACTGAAAATGCTTTGAAGTGGTTTACTTTTTCCGTTGAGCAATTTGAGACAACAAATGAATGCTAGCAGTAAATAGTAAAGCATGGACTAAATCTGCTACGTTGCCATATCTAAAAAAGATCAATTTTATTCTCGAGATAAACTTTATTTGTAGTTTATAATCACGGCCCAAAGAAAATTTGTGTAAATTAAGAGAAGTAAAAGGCAGAAAGATCTCGTTTGGTATCCGAATTTAGACAAAAAAATAGGTTTTCATAAAAAAACGAAAAGTTGAACGTCACGACGCCCAGCGTCGGTGTAATGAAAAGTCAAGTTTAGTATCGTTTGATAGCTCTTTTGATCTCTTGAGAGATTTTACTCTAAATTTGTTTTTCTAAAGTTAACCATTCACAACAGTCGAAAAACTGCAAATTGCAGATTTTCAGTTTTCTTGCGTTATCTGGGTAACCATTTTTGAACTTTGAAATTTTGTAAATGAATTCTTAAAACCCATCAAAATACGTAACTTTTTGCAAAATTAACCAATCTTGTAACTCTTACCGTTTCCAAGATCCCAATGTTCCCATCGACAAGGGAGTTGAAGGTTCCGCCCATACTTTTCTCGATGATGAGTAGCATCGAACTATACCAATTTATAATAAAATTGATTAAATAGCCAACGTTCTATGTTATGACTGTTCGATTAAAAGTCATGCCCTTCGCACAAAAAACTTTAAAAACGAAAATGATTGGCAGGTCCATTCCATTTCTATTTTGGACTAGGTCTAGGTCGAAGTGGTGCCGAAAAAGAATTATAATTTTTTATTCTAAAATAGAAAATGATTAGCAGGGAGTGTACCTTACAATTTTGCATAAAAAATTAAATTTGATTGATTCGACTTCCGCTAAACTTGTACTTTTTGGTACCTAATAATTAAATCCTATTTTTAAGACTTTTTATGATATAAATAAAGTTGAATCAAAAAAGTTTCATACAAACGTAAATTAAATAAAGAGGTTCATTATACCTTTTTTTTCCCTCGCTTAAAGAATTTATAAAGTTAAAATTAGCTTGATTTATTATGTCGCTACCACACCCCCTTTACTTCAATGTGACACGAACTTTCATTCAGCGATTAAGCTTGTTCTCATATCGATAAAGAAAAGGGTTAAAAAAATTAGAAAAAGGGGTAAAAATTAACTTGTTACGAATTAAAGCGTTAAGTGCGTAAATTTATTTTGGAGTATACAACATTCAACAAGTTGTACATTTAAATAGCTTTTTATGTAATTATAGTCAGTACTCTTTTTTAATGTTTTTCAAACATAAAAGGCGCTTTTTAAGAGAACTAAAAATAGAAGACTTGACCTTAATTCTCTTAACGTTAACTTAGTTGAAGAACACGAAAGCTTAATTTTATTTAATATTTTTAATCTGTCAATATTTTAGGTCTATTTTGGGTTACTGAAACGTTCGTTTAATGAGTGCACCTCCGATGAAAATTTCATTCATGAATTTGTATCGTTAAGGGTCCTATCAATTACATGAAAACACGGTAGTTGTTAATAATGAACGCTTTATTGAGTAACTAAGCGTGCATGTTGTCGATACTGTTTTATATTTATCTCGCCCTGTCTGTTGTTGAACCGGGTATGTAATCGCCAAAACAGAGAAACTTACCTACGGACACTATACAGACTGATCGATAGACAATTGGATGCATAATCAGTAATCACTAATCAGTTAAGGGTTAGGTTCAGTCTGCAGGTAAAGTAATAGAAAATCGCAGGACGCTTAGGCGAAAAATCCGTCTAAACAGGAAAACGGGTAACCGAAAAACGGTTGACCTGGTAAAAATTAGAGATACGTTAGACACTACATCTTGCTTTACATTTTTAATTACAATTAAATAATTTGAGACGGTAAAAATATTATAAAAACATTTTCGGAATCGGAAAAGATTGCTCTAAAACTTAACAAGAGAGAAAATTTTTGATTTGTTGCTTATTTTTCGAGAAAAGTGTTAAGTTTTAAAAAAGCTAAACATAATTAATTAAAGCAGAAAGACACTTAGATAAACCGGTGGATGTTTAGGAAGACTGCCAGAAAAACAGTCACTATTTTTTTATCTAACAATATAATGCTAACAATTATAAGTAGGTATTCGAATATAAGTTCTTTTCATTTTTGAAAGTCGTAAAACGAAGTGTGAACAACAAAACACGCCTAGTATCTACCTGTGTATAAAATTTGTTGACAGTTGCTTGAAAAGATATTTTTAATTAAAAGTTCGCAGACGTAGTACAAAGTTAAAAAAAGTTATTATTAATGTTACCAGGGCAGGGCTTAGCTGCAAGCGCACTAGACACTCGCCTAGGGCGCCGTAAACGGAGTAAACCGTAATATATCATAAAATATCTCTATTGAACTCGTATAAAAGACATCAAAAACAAAATCAATTCTTGCAGTTTATTTGTTTCTATTGACGTTGAAAATTTCTTTTTACTTTAATTCCGGTCATGAATTTCAAAAACAAGAGTTAGCTACGCAAACCTTCACAATAATGTACAAAACAGGACCTACTTTCATTATTTGGAACATGGCTCAACCACAATTATTTTATAAGTAATTACAAAAAGGGATTAGATTGCATCCGAAGACCATCCTAACCGCTACATACTTCACCTCACAGACTCGTCCTTTCAGCCATCTAACAGAACGACGCAGCTGGTTGATCAGAATGGACTAGTCCTGACCTCCCTTTTGAACAAAACTCTTGGCCACAGTTAAATATTGTCAAAGTGTATAATATAACATAGTGTGACATTACAGTGTACAAAATTCATCCAGGCCTCGCATAAGGTCAGCAGGAGTCAGCAGTGCTGGGTACAAGTACGTGCAAGTCGATTCCTTCTGACCTCACAAAATCTGCGCATTGGAACACTATGTATCTATACTCTTTGAGTATTTGCCAGAGCCTGAAGAATAACAATCAGCTCGTCAGACTAAGCTACCAGGATTCCTTTGTCCTGCAGGTACGAGTCTCCATGCAAAATACACGTACGTAGGTACCTGAAATTTGTCTGGATTCTGCCCCACGCCAGAACCGAAAAAAAGTACAGGGACTCGCTCCTCCTCACCACAACAAGGTTCAAATATTTTGGAGGAGGAACCGAAACCCATATAACAAAATGCAACAAATTTTGCTGGTAAAAATCTCCTGAATAAGTGAATAAAATATAGAATTATGCGAAAGCAACAAGAAAGGTATAAACTTGTTGTTATTCCTCTCGCACCTAGTTCCTAGTCTTGATCATTCATTTGAGGGATTTTTACAGTCTCCTTATTAGGTTCTACAGTTTTGAGAATATTGCGTATTTTCAGTGGTATAACTAACTCTAAATTTATCATTTATTAACTAACGTAACCTAACATAACCTGACATACGCTAATCTAACCTAACCTCACCTTTGTTTGTTTTGTTTTAGAGGTTTAGGGGAGTTTTAGGGGTTTTGTTTATAGACACTACCTGGATCTACGCACGGGATGTGTGGGCGTCACCAGGGAAGTTGGTCGCTTTGCTCTGGTGCTGGTGTTACTCACTAACCCCTTTTCCTCTTTTTTCTACAATCTAGCTACTCGGGAATCCGCTTTCGCATTTCTTTCGATGTAGGTTTGTCAGAAGCTTTTTGCTCTCTTCTCGATGTTGCCGTTCCGATCTTATCTTTAGCGCCGTCTATTCTGGAGTATTCCATCTTGTGTTTTTTCCTGAAGGAGTTGTAATTTGTATCAAGTCTGTAGTTTCTCCGTACGCCCTCTGCTCTGAAACCTTAGTGCCGAGGGTTTCTGAGGATTGCTTGTATTTGCTGCTCTCTCTCTCTAGCTTTTCTTTAGTTCCCATTATCCGGTGAACAGACCCTGCTATGATTCCCCAGCCTTCCTCATCTCGAAGCATGATGTTGACGAGGTTGACTGGAGTCAGAGTTTCACCAACTGTCAGCGACGCTGTGATCCGCCTCTGTTCTCAGCGGTAGCAGTGAAACAGGGTATGTTCTGTAGTATATCGTTTTTGACGCAGTGTTCGTACTTAGTAGAGACGTAGAGACCAACTTTCCGATGCTTGTAAGCGTTGAAGCATCCATGGCCTGTTAGGATTTGTGTCAGGTGGTATCACAGTTCTCCATGTTTTCCCTCAACCCATTGTTGAAAGTTATGTATGAGGGATCGGGTACATTGACCATTCTCTGTTACGCGATTGTATTAGCGCGGATTGTTGGGTTCTCGCCACTAGCACTGTGTCCAAAGAGACGGTTCTGTAGGCGCAAGTAACCCTGAGTTTACGTAACCTAACCTAATGTAACCTAACCTCACCTACCCTAATCTAACCTAACCTAACTTAAACCTTGTATAAAAACAAAAATTTGATTTTTCTAGGGGTCTGAGGGTGAAGAACCATACTTAACGACTCTGTTAATAAATCTCATTTAAGATTTAAACCTTCTTATAGCACCAAAAATTCTTGGACCGGCCAGTACTTTCCTTCAGCGATGATTTTTTAGAAGATTTAAATTAGTAAAATGCCCATAGATGGAGGCACACTGTCCATTCATAGACAGTTTATAATTATTTTTATTGTATTTTAATTACTTTGCAGTGTTATTCGCATTCATGTGAATTTTCGACTGCTCTGTTCGACCAGCTCACCACCCTCTGTGGCATTTATTAAATTTTATGGATGTTTGTCCGTCTGCCCGCCTGTCTGTATTATCCTTCTACCCACATTATCTATCTTCGCCTGCGCATCTGTTCGTCTCGACCCATTTGATCATATATACGTCTGCCCGTTTATCGTATGTCTATCTTTCTGTTTGATCCTTTGTCCACCTATCCGCTTGTTCATAAATGCAACTGTCTATCCAGCTGACTATTTTATCATCTGCCGGTTTATCCATTTGATAGATATGATAAACATAATTCAAGCACTAAAAAGGGTAATTACCCCCCCCCCTCCCCCCTCCAGAATAAAGTTTGTAAAATAAAAACTAAAAACCGTCGGTTTTACTTGTCAATCTTATAATTTCAGACCTCCTCATCTGAAGATGATGGTCCCCCTCCCCCAGATCCCCCAGAATGTTGTAAATAGCGGCGTTTTTCACTATTGATTCCTTCACCCTAGATTGTTTATTTAAAACAGCCACAGATATGAATGCGCACTTGAAATTATTTAATTTCGGTAATTCAATTTATGTGGTCAAAACAAAACAAACGCGTTTTCTAATTACAAGCCTTCTCTGCATAGGTTTTATTTTAATTGCACAATACTGTGTAATTGAAAAAGCTTTTATACATAACGTGGACCACGCTTCTTTTAAATTAATTTTAAGCAATAAAGCTGCGCTTTTTATTTTATTTCAAAAATTTCGAACAATACATCTAAAATAAACTGAACAATTAATATCGAATCAAGTCTCATTGTACGTACACATGTAACTAATTAACGTGAGAAGTTGGATAATTATGAAAGAGAATAAACCCATAACTTTGATACTACCATTGTGAAAATCTTGTTACGAAATAACATAGAATATTCCCTTTATCAAATTTTTGATCTTTAATAACATATTTGTGACATAATTTTGCAGCGTACGTTTTATGAGTAGCATACGAAAACCAAAAAGTCCACAACGACTTTACGCCGATTTAAGTTTTACTAGTTTAAGTTTTAACTTGAATTTATTTGATCAAGTGGAAATATTTTATTACGAAATAAAAACTGTAAGAGAGAACTTGAATAATTTATTTTTTTTTCAAAAAATGTGAGATGCAATTCTTTATTAATAAATGAAAAAAAATAATTCTGAGAGAAAAGTTTGCGTGTTTTGATCAATGTAGTGGAATGAGAGGTTTGTTGTCGTGCTTTAAGGACTAAAAATAGTAAAAAACCCAACAACGATATATAGGTATGTTGGAAATTCGATCGTTCTTTCCCCATTAGTTTGGCTCAATTACGGTTATTAAGGGGTTCGTGTCTAATTGACTAAAGTGTATAAATAAAACTTATTCAAAAAAAATTTTATTGCAACCTGTTTGGTAACAATTAAATAAATTTATTTTTAGGAAAAGGTATTTAAAGAAAATCACCTTTTAATTCCATATTCTATAGTAACAACTTTTATACAGCTACCTCCACGTCCTGGGACTATTGAGTTCAATATTTATGTTTTAAAAGCTATTCTCGAATGTTTACTTACGTAGGAGACATATGAAATTTCGTTATCTATTTTTAGAAATTCTTAAAAATTAAATATATGATGTAAGGTTTCGACTACAAATCCACCCTTAATCCTAATCAATTCATGTCAACGCTAACTTAAATTAGATTATAGTGTTATTTAACACTTAGAGTACCAAGAAAAAAACTATGCGAGAAGTACCAGCCGGGTCCAACGGACCCGAGTGTACATTAAACGCAATAATAATACATGTATTTTCATTTTTTTGAAATTTTTTTGAAATTTTCGTTTTTATGCATTTATTTTGTTTATATGTTGATAAAAAAAATTGATAATTCAATTTCACCCTTCTTGAATTTCGCTTATTTCACTATCACTCTGAGTATTTATTTCTACTATTAATGCGGTTTACACGTAAAATGATACTGCACTTTTGGTTAATGGAATAAAACTCGGCACATAGTTTACGGGAACCATATAGGGTAATTTTTTGCAAGGAGAATTAAAAAATATTCGATGGGGGCTGCTGTACACTCCGTTTAATGAGGGCTATACATGGCGAATACCTCAGCTACGTTGCACTTTTTGTTAATAAATGGAATGAAACTCGATACATAATGTTTACTAGAACCATATAGAGTAATTTGGTCCAATAAGACCAAATAAATATTCAAGGGGGTACTCCACATCCCCTTTTTTCAAAATCTGATATTTACCGTACTTTCTTGTGAAAAGATCTGATATTGGCGGATATTGGCGGCATCTTGTCGTTAAAAGTATTGTTACCCTACATTTTAAGGGTGTCGAATCGATCTGTGACCATTTGGAATCCATCTGAGTAACTCCATGGGCTTATAATCGCCATTTTTGCCTCTATAGTGCTGTTAAAAACAATCTTTCAAAAATTTTGAAATCATGCCAGTTAAGGCATTGTTGATCAATATTTTTTTGTCTCATCGTACAGAATATGGTTCCAGTAAACTATCTACCAAGTTTCATTTCATTAACCAAAGGGGCAATATCATTTTACTGGACCCCTTTTAGAAGAAGATTTTTACAACGCCGATGAGGAAAATAAGGGTTTTGCACCCAAGGGATGCTCAAACGAATTTGGTATGGTCAGAGATCGATTCAGCAGCCCCGAAATATATGGATTCATCCACAATATTCAAAAAATAACGGCAATTCCATTAAATATAATCCATTTATATGTACGGGTCCGTCGGACCCTGCTGGTACGCGGCGCTGCTTTTTTTATTACATAGGGAAGGAAGTTGATTAAATGAAAAAAATTAGAAATAGTTATTCAAAATAGGAAGTTAGAAAAAGTCACAAAAGAACAACTCATAATTTTCAAATTTGAATGAGAAAAACTGAATTGAAAGTGCGATTCGGGTCCGATGGACCCGGCTGGTACTCTAAGTGTTAATGTGCATTTTTAATTGGCAAAAAGCAAAATACTGAAGTAGAATTTCAAAAAAGAAATTAAAAGTTCGGAGACACAATAGTACAGTCAACTAACGCTCAAAAACAGGGTGTAGGTGACATGGAAGAGGGTGGAATTTTTTTGAAGTATAGTTAGGAGGTAGTCCTAAAAGTCCCTGGTCCTAACTATATGGCTAAGAGAGGGGAGGGGCTGGAAAAGTTCCGTTTTTGAGGTTTTCGCTTATATCTCGAAAACGGTAAGTTCTAGGGTAAAAATTTTTCTTGTTAATATGACAGCTTATTAAATTTCCTACAAGATCATTTCAACAAATTTCTTTCTATTCCTTATAGTTTTTGAGATATCCGCCCGCAAAAATCGTTAATGCATGAAAACTCCGAACCACCAGTTTAATTTAATTAAATTATTAGGAATAGAGAAAAAATGAATAACAACAATCGTATAGGAAATTTGATAATATTTTATTTTTCATGCGGAGTAAAAGCACTTTTACTCGTCAGTAGTTGTCAGACGCAACTTCGTTTCGCCTCACAAGCTCTACAGACTCGTCTAAAAAAAGTAAAACTTTTACTCCTAATAAAAAAAAAATTATTTCGCCTCCCGATAAAATAGTAAAGAAAAGTTAATGCTCTACAACTTCTTATCTGAAGTTTTTACTGTAAAACCAAGGGCTGAGCTGCTAGAGGCCAACGTTTGACGAAAAACGTGAGGCAAAATTTTTTGTTCTTCCATTAACGATTTTTTTGAACGGATATATCTCAAAAACTATAAGAAATAGAGAAAAAATTAATAGAAACAATCTTGTAGAAAATTTAATAAGCTTTCATGTTGTTAAAAATACTTGTTTCCTTAGAACCCACCGTTTTTGAGATATAAGCAAAAACCACAAAAAAACACCTTTCCGCCCTCTCTTTCGAGAACTTACTAGCAAAATTACTCTCGGTGGTTTGCCGTTGCCTTCCGAGTAATTGAATAAATATAGAAAATTGAATAGTTAGACAGATATAAACAGACAGACCAAAACTAATACTTGTTGACACATAAACTTTTGTAACATCGTTAAAGAACCTCAGAATTGATTTAAAGTAAGGTAAAATTTTGCTGATATATTTTTTTTATATAAAATATAAAAATAAAAAAGATCTTGAGTTATTGTATATAAAGTAAGAAATATTACAGCGATGTCTCTCGAGTTCTATTTTTGGATATCATTTTTTGTAATAAACACCCTTTCAATGTCATTTTCAATGTGCAATGTCGAGTTTCCTTTTTTCCACTTATCCTTATATTTTATTCGGATATTTAGCCGATATTAAAGATATTTTATAAGATTTACGATATTTCTTAATTTAAAAAAATGTCATCCCTCTGATCTCATTTAAAAGGCTTTCTATAATGATTATATTTACATGAGAAAGCGTGGGAAAACATAATAAAAAAAAGAAAATTTTACAATATTTTTGTTTACAGACATACAAAAATTTTACAATAAATATTAATTAATTTTTTTTAATTTTTCGACTGAATACTCACAACCTCATTCAAATTTTTTTCAACCACTTATTATGTGGATGATACGTATCACACTCTAACGGTGAAATTTCATTATGAAAGTTTTTAACAGCTTTTTGTTATAACCTAATTGCCATACTTCATTTGCAACGGAGTGCTTTTAGAGCTTTACATTTAGAAAGAATTAAATCGGATAAATTTTTTCCGATAAGTGCACTTTTATTAAAATATCACCACATCCAAATTCAATTTGGTTTAAATTTAAGTTAACTCTAATTCGAAACATAATTTAATTTTAGTCTGAAATAGAATTCTTAATTTATCACGTTTTCATTAAGACGAGAATTTCTTACAAAAAAAAAGTTGAATTTTTCTTTGCCTTTAAAATAATTTTACTGACAAAATAACTTTAGATTTCAATAACAAAGAGGGCGTGACGGGTGAGAGTACATTATTAGATATACACGGTGTTAAAAAATAGTCTGCTCTTGGAAATCGAGTTCGTTTCATCTATGTCCCGTAGTACACTCACGTGAGGAATAAGTGTAAGTGAGACTTTGCCAATAATGTAAGTATATATAGTATGCCATTGCGCAGGTTTTGTAATGTCTCTAGAGACGTCAGGAGTAGTCAACACGCCGCGACGACTGAATACGTCCGTGCTGACCCCTCCTGACGTCATGTGCAGCCAAGTTCGATTTTCGTACACCGGAATAGCATACTATGTATACTTATACTATGACTTTGCCCACAAAACAAAAAAAAGAGAATAGGTGGCTGAACGAACGAAATTAAGAAGGGGTGCGATGGGTCCCGTCTATGAAACGTAATTAGCTCGGCTATGGGGCCGAAGCCACCCTCTCTAATCGAAAAAACTTATTTCTTTGAAAAAGCTATTTAAAATAACAAATGAAAAACAATTAAAAATTTATAATTTTCTTTTGCACTAGACGAAGAAAAAATTTAATTAACACTTCACAAAGTTAAAATTAAAAGTCAATTTCGGGAAAGTGAAAAAAAATTTTAAATTTTAAATTAATGTGATCAACAAAATTCGCGAGATTTGCTCACATTTTGATATTCATTTAAATATGAAATACCCCAAAATTCAAATATAACTGACAAGTTACTAAAATTACAAGATTTTCATCGGAAAATTATATGAAGTTAAATGTCAAGTTTTCATGATATATTATGACGTGGCGCTCTTTTATATCTTCGTTCGAGAATTGGAAATTTTAGATTTTTTAAATTTTATACAAGATGTGTATTTTTATACAACATTTTTACCTCAAAATTATTCTAAATTAAAAAACGGGAATATATTTACCCTCTTTTTCATGTTTATTTAATTCAATTTGATATTTTTATGTCGTCAAACTTTCAAAGAAGTAGATGTAAGTTTTCATGTTTATTTAAAGACTTGCGTGAGGGCCAACCCAAACGTAGACAACCTCTTCATATAACTTTCATAAAATATTAAATTTAAAGGCAATATATAGGGTGGCCCAAATTAGATATTTACATAGAGAACTCGGTAACTATAGGAGTTAGAGAAAAACGGTATAGTCCAATCAAATTAGGGTTTAACCTCGGAATGAATGTCAGAAAGCTAAATATTTGCTTAAACCGATATTTTGACGTTGAGACTTGAGACTAAAGACTTGCTCAAAAGTCTCGCTCTCAGAGAGCTGTCACTCTCTGCGCTATATTTAGAGAACGGTTGATCGTACAAAAAAAATGAATTAGATCAAATTTATAGAAAATTTTATGATCTACAAGTTTTATAATAACCTCTAGTGACGTATGATGCATAGGAAACGAGATATTTGAAAAAAAGATTTTGTAACCTTTTGAGTACCTACGTCTTTAAAACGTCAAAATATAAGTTTATGCAAATATTTAGCTTTCTGCCTTTCATGAGATTAAGCCTTTATTTCCTTATTTGACTTTACTAATAGCACTCAATCTCATATTTTAAGAAATTAATAATGGTAAAATCAGAACCCAACTATACTCTATTGTTTACAAGTAAACAAATATCCAATTTAGACCACCCTGTACGTAATATTATAAATTATTTATAATTTATGTTTATATGCTAATTAATAGTTTACAAACTATCTGAATAGTATACAAACTAATCAAAGTTTCCCATAAGGGAAACTTTCCCTTATTTTAGCAGAAAGCGCATCCAAAATAGAAATGAACTTGTCGATCATTCTTGTTCGAAGCAGTAACGAGCTTGAATATGAAAGTAAAAGCGATTTTGTACAATGTATTACAAGTGATTGACAAGAGATGGCACTTTATCAAAAAAAATTATTTTTAGTTTTAACTAATTTTTACGTTTAAAGAAAAAATAAAATGTTTTATGCGGAGTAAAAGTACTTTTACTCTTAATAAAACAAACTATTTTTTTGAATAGTTAGGTTATTTTGTTTGACAAACTTTTACCGACACAAAACTGAACTGTTATTATTTTGAATAAGCAAATTTTTTTACTTTATAAAACGTTAATTAATTCAATTTGAAAGTAGTTATACTAGCCAGTTAATTTATAAACTAACGAAGCTTACACTCGTCAAGCGCATAGAATCTTCATTATTGCATTTGTGGTTTTGTGGTTCCGTTCAAAAAACTTGAACGAAAATAAAACCCTTATTTCAGTATATGAAGATTATATATATAATCTTCAAAGAGATTTTTATGTCATATTTTACAATTTTCATGAACATCAAAGATCATCATAACAAGTCGCTTTACGATATGAGTAATAGCATCGCTTAAAAAAGTTTTTTTCTCCCACAACTTTTATGTAAAATCGAACATAAGCTCTCGGAAAAATAAATTGTGGTAGACAAATTCTACCTTTGTATAAGATATTATATTTAATTTATGCTTTTTAAAGGTTTGGATTGTTTAAAAAAAATTTTACAATTAAATAAAAAAAGTTTGTCAATAAGAGAAAATTGTTTCATTATTTTGCTTCAACCGACATAGTAACAAGAGGATAAAAAATAACTGCCACTAAAGTTAGTTATCTGAAAGTTTTCTCTCGATATTTATCAAGTGATATTGACCATTAAATACATAAAACCACCTGAGCTTGCAAACCTGAAAGTAGGTTATAGTTCAGTTCAATTTTACACATTTAGAAAATTTGTTTTTCGAATCGAACTCATATTTTTTTAACACTAGATACTCGACTATGCCGAGTGCCCACGATCAAAGAGGAACATAGCCAGTTTACACAGGGAATTATATTTGCAGTTTGCTGCTCACCAGCTTCATCTTTTCAAATTTTCTTTCAATAGATATCATTATTACAGTTCTTATAGATGAAACTGGTGAGCAGCAAACTGCAAATGTAATTCCCTGTGTAAACTGGCTCTGTTCCGCTTTGATCGTGGGCACCCAGTATTTCATTTCCAAGAACGGATTTCAATGGGTCCATTCACCGGACGTAACAGTTGTGGAGCAGCTACCAAATCGTTCGGTGACTTACCCCTGCTTTGGGAACTTGTTGCGGTGCGCTCGCCATTTTATCGAGCGCATTTCGACTGCGTTATGTCGAACTATCTCGATACTTTCTCACTTAATAAAATTACAGCACGATAGTAGCGCTAGTGATGTAGCAGTTGGTAGCTGCTCCACAACTGTTACGTTCGGTGAATGCACCCCATGAGATGATTTATCAACTAGATTTTAATTAAATATGACGCACCTTTTTATATTATGTATTTGTATACAAGAGTTTGATAAATGGTACAGGCCCCATTATTGGCAAATGCTATGATGAACACAAAAAAACGGAACTTTTTAGGGGTTTTCATTTTTCTATTATAATTTTCCTCCCTGTTATTCATTTTGTAATGGCTTAAAATTAAAGATTTAGCAAAAATATATTTAAGTACAGCTCCACCAACAATTTTGCGTTACGGCAAATATGTCAACTAAAATAATTTTATTTAAAATATTTTTTACGGGAAAAGAGTCGTCCAATCATGATCATATGATCAAGAATTCAGGTTAGGTACAGGCATAGTTAAAAGTCCCATTTATCTTAAACTATTTTAGGTTATGATAAAACCGAAGATAAAGCCTTAGAATATAAAGATCCGGAAGCAACATTAGCAACTGTTGCCTATAAGAGAAAATGCGACGGAAACGACATTTTGGAAAAATATGGATAACTAATTCATTTCATCGAGTTTACATTATAATTGGCTGTGATGATCTTTCCTTATAAGTGGGACTATAAGCAACTATTTCTATTGGAGAAATTGACCGGAAATCGTTATGTTTAAGAAAACTACTGCGATCCATATTATTAGCTAAATGGCTCCTTCCTAGTAGAGGCTAAACTTAATTAACTTAATAAACTTAATTTTTTCAATTTATTTATTTATTTGGAGTTTACAGTTTAAAACTTTTGTGTCTCGCGACTAGCCGATCGCCACGATTAAATTCCCGACTTGAAAACTTCAAAATAATATTCGTTTTCTACATTATTTTAACACCAAAAAATATCTAAAATATACAGTCATACTTATTTTTTTTGTTCATACTTATTTGTTTTTGTTCTACATCCAAATAATATACTTAAAAAAATCTTGCATCTTCCTATTCTTATAAATAAATTTAAAAAAATATTTTGAATTATTTTGAAAAAGCCATGCAATTTCTTAATATTTTTACTAACATTGATCGTGGCGCCCTCTACTTGTAAATGCTCTATTGCAAGCTTTTTAAATGTCAGTTAGTCTTGTCAGTTAGACACTTAGTGACAGTTACTTGTCAAATTTAGCGACTAAAATACTTTTAATTCGTAATGTACTTCAAAATCTATGACAACACTGGCCACGCCCTCTGAGATTGAACAATTTTATTTGTACAGGGTGGAGCATTTTAGTAGTTTTAAATGGATCTAAAGTATCTTTAATGTTGAAATCTGAAAATTCTGATAGTGATCTTTCGTAGTTTCCTGCTTCGCAATCTATTTTAGAAGTAAAATCTTTAAATACTTACTTTTTAAACTTTTTTTTAAGTTTTAGGGCATAAAATTCTGCATATAAATCAATAAACAAAATTAGTTTTTGGTCACTTTATAACGCCATAAATTTAATTTGAAAATTTCGAAAATTAGCACAAATAGCGATTGCCTTGAAGCACATATAAACATTGTCAATTGTTTTACGTCAAAATAATTTTATATTCAATTATTTAATTTATTTAATAATAAATAATATTTAGAAAAAGAAACAAAAATTACTTTTTTAAATTATATTTATTTATTAATTTTTAGTTTTAGTTAATTATAGATACCCTCAAAAATTGTTTAAAAAGATAAAACGTCAAACATTTGATAATTTTTATTTGAAGGCATGGCAATCGCTATTTAAGCTAATTTTCAAAATTTTCAAATTATATTTCTGACGTTCAAACCATCCAAAATTATTATTATTTATTGGTTTAGATGCAGAGTTTTATGTTCTAAAACTATTATTAGAAGATTTTTCTCCTAAAATTAATTGGAAAGCAGAAAAATACCAAAATATGATTTTACATGAAAAAATCCATATGACCGAGAGTAGACAGAGATTAGTATATCAGTAGACCAAAATTGCAAAAACTTTCTTTGGACGCTTAATAGACATTTTCTAATTTTCATCATTTAAACAAAATCTGAGGTTATGTAGCTTATTTACAAAATAGCAGTCATGTTTCGAGGTCCATAAAACATTATATTATATTAACAATATTAATGTTATGTTGTTTTTCATTCACTTACTTAAAGGCGAATTATATTTTAATCCGAGAATTAGATTTATAATCCTTAAATATGGGAACATTACACAATAAATTAATAAATACATAAATAAATAAATAAAAATGTCAAAGTTTGACATTTGATTTGGTTTGGACATGATTCACAATTCAACACAAAACAACTTAACCTCAAATTGTAATTTTAATTTATAAACGTCAAACTTTGACATTACAGTGTGAACGTTGCGATATAAGCATTATAAATCTAATTCTCGAATTAAAATATAATTCGCCTGTATGCAACCGAGCGTTAGGTATTTTATTTCTGGAAAAAACGTACAAATCAACAGTGTCTTGACCGATTAAGTAGCAAAGCTTTTAAAAAATTTATCTCAGAGCTAATATTTGAGCTATAAAAAAGGAAAGTAAGTAACTATAATTAAATTTTTATGTAATTTTATAGAAAAAGAACTGGTAAAAAGTTGCCTAAACTTGTAGGGTGGTGTTAATGTATTTCTAATGACTTTCCTTTTTGAGGTAATTTGAATAGAAAAATCAAGTTTACTGGGTACTCGCCTAAAATAAAACAAAATATATCGGTATTAGGTATACATACCTAAATGGCTAGGATCTAAATATATAAACAAATAATGCGTCACTTCGATCATAAATATTCCATCGATTCATAAATATTTCAACCGTAAATGACTGTAATTATCATTAAGGACTTGTATTTATAAATATTACAATACATTCTTAAATAATATTGGGGTAAGTTTAGATTTTCATTCAAAAAGGATATTATATCGAATTAAATTTCTATGTCTATACATTTAAAATGTTGAAGTAAAACTTTTTGATAATTTGCCAATTTTCTTTTCTTTGCAGAATGCCCCCCAGCCGCAGACGGCATGGATAGATTTGCTTGTCCAACCCCTGACCGACAAGGTCGTTATCATTGCATAGATGACCACGTTCTATGTGACGGTTTTATAGATTGTCCTACAGGCGAAGACGAAGATCGGCAAGCCTGCATGTTCTACAAAACGGTAAGTTTTAAACAAAAAAGGAAAAAAAATCGATTTTTGTTCTAATTTCGTGTGTAAACTTATACAAAATTAAATACAAAAAACGATTACAACTTAATTTAATTAAATTTTCAAGTTTAACGTAAAAGTTTTCTATTCAAAGTTAACAAATAATTTTATAATGGTGTTGATGTTGGTGATATTTTATCAACACGTCCAAGTTGTTTTTTCGGTATAGATTATTTTATTATTTAATAATTAATCATAAAATAGCGCATTCTTGCGTCAAACACAAATATATAAAAAGGCTTTATGTTGTTTAATAATAAGGCATTATTTATCTATAACAAAGTGAGTAAATTAAGAATACCAAAAAGTGGACATTTCGAGGTTGTTATTTTTATCAAATTTATCTAAAGAGGGAAAAATAAAATTATTATACGAAAATAAATGAAATTATTTTACTAACAATAGTTCTTTTGTGCCTTTAATTTTTTTATTTATTGCTTTTTGCTCGAATTTGGTGCCTGATGTATCTTATTTTAAACGAAAAGTAAGTTGGAAACCTCTCAATTTTCAACGAAAGGAAAAACCTTACTCAAATTTAACGAAACCTATATTTTTTTATAACGGATTATTATTTTACGTAAAAATTTAAAAAAATTTCCTCAGACGTCAATTTTTTATGTAAATTCAACAAAATAGGTATAGCTATTTTAGGTGAGTTTTTGAACTAAAACTTTACTCCTAAGCTATCAGTGTTTCAGAGAAAAATTGCAAGATGCAAAAAAATGCCTAATTTATTTGATTTAATGCATAGAATATGGTAATTTTTTTTTCAAAATTTTTTTTCAAAATTTTTCAAAATTTTCCTGAAAATTTTTTTGAAAATCAAAAAAAAATTAAGCTTTTCTTCGGTTGTATATCGACAATTCATATCAAATTACTAATTTATAGGTAATTATTTAAAAAAATGCTAACTAACGTGAAAATTGTTGAAAAGTTAAAATGTAACGCTGGTTGCTTATTTAAATCGAGTTAGGCGTATACGTATTTACTGACCAATAAAATGACTGGGATTCCGACTATACACTTTTAACCTTTACCCGCATTAGATTACGTTCACAATTAAACAGCCCCCGTCATTATTACATGCCTCATAGATTTAGAACACTCTCTTGAGAATATTCAATTCAATTTCTTTCTTTAGTTAATAAAAGATTAATATTTTTCATCTAAGAATAAATTTCTAGTAATAAAAGAAATTTAATTACAAGTTTTAACCATAAAATCGCAATAGAGTACGTTGTCAACCTATTTAATTATTTTATAGCACAATCTTCTCCAAGAAAATTAGCACAATGTTTGATTTTACGTTTAAATAACTAATACTTCAGAAAAACATTTACACGGTTAGATAAACGTAGCTACGACTTCAATAGTTTTCCCGAGTAATACAATTTAATGAAATTGACTTGTTTCTCTGTATTATAGCGTTCCATCTTGGGAGTTGCAAATGGTCACTCTGTTTGACTGTTTGCAACAAATAAAAGAGGCAACGTTAAATTGAAACAGCAAACAGTTGATAACATAGCCGTATTAGGTACATTTCAATGTTTTAACCACAGAGTAATTATAGATTATGTACTAGTCTGTCGTTCGTCGCAAAAAGTCTTGAGAATTCTAATAGCATCTACAATAAGAAATAGACGTCGTCTCTCAGAAGGCCACGGTAGACCACAGAGAGCGAAATCGTATATTAAATCTTCCAAATTCAGTAGTTCGGATCTCATATTAAACTTTATGCCCCATACGCTAGTGTTTTAACACTATAAAAAAAGCAACATCAGCATACACCTACAGTAAAGAAGTTGCTTGTGCTGTAAAAAGCAAAATTATCACCTTAACTAAATTCGAAATAAAATTAAACAAAGAACTATTCGACCCATGTCATCGGTCAAAAATTCATCAAAGTTTTTCACGTTCAGTGAGGTTAACAGATCTGCTTTGAAACACGCCAAAAAAACAGTTCCACAACACGGGTACTATCAGTAGTAATGCATAACCCAGTCAGTCGAGTAGCTTTTAGACCCATCAATTACTTCGTTGACAAATCAACCTTAAAATAGCACAATTTTAAAATAAAAGATAAAATATATTTGTAATTTCAAACAAAGAGCTGAATAGTCTGGGTGGCAAATAAATGCCCATCTAGAACCAAGCAACAGTTTATAATTCATATATAGTCCAGTCAACGAACGCTCAAAAAAGGGGTGTCGAGGACATGGAAAAGAGTGGAATTTTTTCTTCAAGAATGTGTTTGGAGTAGTTAGGAGGTAAAAATATGTATGTAAAAAAGCGAGGAATCAATCCAAATTAAAAATATGTACTAGAAGTCCCCGGTGGAACTATATATGGCTAAGGGGGGGAGGGGTATGGAAAGGTTCTGTTTTTGGGGTTTTTGCTTATATCTCAAAAATAATGGACCCTAGAGAAAAAATTATTCTAAGCAAAATTAAAGCTCATTAAATTTCCTACAAGATTGTTTTTATTTCTTTTTCTATTCCTTATAGTTTTCGAGATAACCGTCCGCAAAAATCATCAATGTATAAAAAATTTTGTTTCACTATAAAATAGTAAAGGAAATTTCATGCTCTACAATTTCTTTTCTTAAGATTTTTAATGTAAAACCGAGGGCTCAGGTGCTAGAGGCACAAGTCTGACGAAAAACGTGAGGGAACATTTTTGTTCTTGCATTAACGATTTTTGCGGGCTGATATCTTGAACACTATAACGAGTAGAAAAAAATGAATATAAACAATCTTGGAGGAATTTTTATAAGCTTTTATTTTTCTAAGAAAAAGTTTTTCCCTAGGGCCCACTGTTTTTGAGACATAAGCGGAAACCCCGAAAACGGGACCTTTCCACCTCTCACTTCCTTAGTCAGATAGCTAGGACCGAAAACTTAGTATATTTACCTGCTAACTAATCCAAATGGAGTACATTATGGAAGAAAAATCCCACCCTCTTCCATTTTCTCTATTACCCCTTCGTTCATTAGCCTATAATTGCGATTTTAAACTCTACTTTTTTTACTAGAAAATAGGAGTTATGGCGACTAGGATTTTTTTGAATTAGTCTATAACTCTATATCTACTATACCGGGTGACACAGGAGTTTGGAACACTCTTATAACTCCGTTATTTATCAATATATCGAAATGAAATTTGCTGTGGATTATATTCACATAAATTGCAATTGTTTAACTACTTGTGAAAATTCTGTCACTTCAGATTACGCCGGAAATGAAGTGAACTTTTGATTTCTAAATGGAACACTATATATATTTCTACTTTTTTGAAACCTACATTGAATTTTGAATATAGTAGCATCAAAAAAATTAATTTTATAAACAAAACAAAACTTTTTTTTCAAAAAATAATCAGTTGTCTAGAGTGCTGTGATGTGGTAAAAAATCATCGGTGAAAGCTAATTGTACTGTGGAAATTATGTTTGCACCACAGAAGTTAAAAGTTGGTGTTGTGGAGCTTTCAGAAAGTAATTTAGTCACATTTCCCTCAATAACTTCATTTTTTCAAATGGCATCATACCGGAACAACTCTATCGTTGTATTTAGAAAAAAATACTTTATCTGAGGTGCTATTGTTCCGATATGTTGCCATTTGAAAAAATGAAGTTATTGAAGAAAATGTGACCAAATTACCTTCTGAAAGCTCCACAACATCATCATTCAGCTATTGTAGTGTAAACGTAATTTCCATAGTACCAGTATTTCTCAACAATGATTTTATACCACATCACAGCTCTCTAGAAACCTGTGTATTTTTTGAAATAAAAATTTTGTTTTGCTTATAAAATTAATTTTTTTGATGCTACTGTATTCAAAATTTATTGTAGGTTTCAAAAGAGTTAAAATATATATGGTGTTCCATTTAAAAAGCAAAAGTTCACTTTATTTCCGGTGTAATCGGAAGTGACAGAATTTTCACAAGTAGTTAAAACAATTGTAATTTATGTGAATATAATCCACACCAAATTTCACTTCGATATGTTGATAAATAATGGAGTTATAAGAGTGTTCCAAATCCCTGTGTCACCCGGTATATACACTCTTTTTTTACAAAATTGTTAGTTATAGTTCGACCAAGCATAGAAAAACCCTTAGTGGGCGTGTCTAAGGGGTGAATGATCTTACATTGTATAGTCCGATGAAGAATTATTCGTAATCACATGTCATATTTTTTGCATTCAATAAAAACAGTTGATCAGGAAGTAGCATTTGCAGGTAATAATAATATGGATTCCAATAGAAGACTTAAATAGCGATTTTCAGTAATTTTCTCCAATGGAGAAAATATTGAAATGTCATTACAGCCAATGATAATTTAAACGCAAGAGAATGAATGACTCATATCATTGGAATTCGAAAATGGCATTTCCTTCGCATTTTCTCCTATAGGCAACAACTACTCAGACTCTTTCCTGATATTTTTTTTAAAGGAAAATGCAAACTTCTTGACAGTGCTTTTAACGTAAAATTAAAGGATTTGTAATCCCGTTGAGTTTCTTCAATCCTGGGATTTCGAGATTGAATTTTTTTCAATCCCGGGATTTCGGGATTTATGTATTTTAATTAGATTTAAAATTATATAAAAATAAATAACTATAAAATGCAATACAAAAATGAAAAGTAGGGGCACAATCTAGGGCATAATTTCAAGAGAGCCAAAAGTCCTATTTTAGTCCCAGGAACTCACTGTAAGCGTTTGTCGGTATTATTCAGGGAATATCAGATTTCCCGGTACTAATTTTTTTCCCAGTCCAGCTCTGATTATTTCGCATATTTTTCGGAGTTACTGTAAGCTTAGTAGCACTGTATTTTCTAAAAATATCTTTCTGGTTGATTTGACAAAATTTACTTCATCTTCTCACTTCTCAATCCAAAAAACATGTGACACGTTTACTTCGCAATATGTCTCGTGGCAACCATAATACGTTTGATGCCATCTTGAATTACTGAAATTGGTCTTTTACAGATTGGTAACAATGGGATCTACAATACCACAAGCTAACGAAAACACCCAAACCGTTTTACTCATACCTCAAAACAACCTTTTTACATCCATTGGCACCCAGAACATAAACAAATATGAAATAAAATAGAAGGTTTTTCACTTGAGGTTATTTAGTAATCACCCTAAATAAAAGCTTTCTACTTTTTTTTGCTCCAAATCTATTTTTATTTGTATACTTTTTTTTATTGAACTCCAACATAACCTATATTTTAGTAAATGACTATTCGTACACGTCTCTTCTATCGTTTTACAAGCCAAAAACTGAGAAAAACAAAATTGTGTTTGGTAAACTTTCTAGAAGTGTTTAAGTAATCGGTCATAAAAAGGAAATAAACCAAACACTTTTAGATGAATATAGTTTAAAGAAAAAAAAAAGGAAAATAAAAAAGGAATTGAAGAGGTCTTAAGTAATAAAGTAAAATTTATTTATACAGGAAATTTTGTAAGATAAAGAGGTACGAAACGGAAGTACAAAATGTGCTTACGCTAAAAGTGGTTTTCATTTTTACAAAAGCTAAACGTTTGTTATCACATATTTTTTTTTCAAATTTATTTTTGTTTTCCCCCCATTTATAAAACTTTTTCCATAATGAAATAAAAGTTTTTACGACTTAAATTTACGTAAAATACTAAACCGTTGACAATTTATTTTAACTAAATAATACGCTTTTGCAATTTTTTTAAGTTGAAAATTTCGAAATTGCGAAAATGGGTTTAAGTTTAATATTAAATTTCGTTAAAATCAAGGGTGCTTGTGTTAATTAATGTCAATGTTAAGTTTACATTTCAAATTGAAGATTGTGTAACTCTTTTGTCTATTTAGTTAAGTCGGAAATAGTTGCGGAAACGTTGACAGTATTTTCGATTTTCCACAATGAAATGTTGTTTTACACCCACACAAATAGAAAATTGCCCGAGAAAGGGCTGAGGCGGCAATCTGTCTGCAAGCGTGGGTGATAATATAAGATGAATAAGTTCGTCTTATATAAGTTTAAAATTGTTCTTTTTTAATAATGTTGCTTCTTTTATTTTAAGATTTTTATTTATTTGGCTTTTACCGCATTACGGTTGTACGGTACGCCTCCGTTGTAAAAGTGCAACTTAATGACTGTTACTGAACGTAACGGCCCTCTGAACCATCCTCCATCAATCGAGACTAAAAAAGGAATTGTATAAGGCGTGAAAATCGGTAAACATCGCCTTAATTTTCTTATAATTTACTATAATTTAAATTTAAATCCATTTGCATCCACCCCGGCGATCTATTCGTCTAATTATGACGAATGGAGAAAACTGAAATAATTTCCCATTTTGACTTTTTTATAATGCCCCTGATGCCATCACAAAAAGATCAATTTCCGTAAGAGTTTTTTAACAGCTTGGATTTGAACCACATCGACATTTAATAGAAGCATTATGGCACCCCCGTGTATTCTCCTATTTTTTTATATAACCTCAACGGGATTCACTATTTATTATTTTTCAGTTTACCTCATTCTCTTTTCTTTTTTTACCAGAATCTTATTTATTAGAGATAAAAACAAGAACCAACAAGTGCTTGCATGTATGACCAGATTTGATGGCCTACTGGACTTCTCTCTAGCACTCAAGTCAACGTCATTCGTCCCTCAGATACATCTGAAAGGGACTGTTGAAACATTCCCAGTCTACCTATCGTACCCCACCCTAACCTACCCTACCCTACCCTACCCTACACTAACTTCCCGTACCCTAACCTACCCTACCCTAACCTACCCTACCCTACCTTAACCTTTTTTTTTTTTCCAGAGAAGATGGTCGGCCTGGTTAGAGTAATTGGTTCAATTGTTCTTGTCATCCTCCTAACCTACCCTAACCTAACCTAAGCTAACCTAACTTAACCGAACCTAACCGAACCTACCTGAGCCTAACCTAACATAACCTATACTTTTTTCAGAGGTTTAGGGGAATCTTTTCGAGGCACCTCCTGCTGGATCTACGCAGGGGGATGTGTAGGAGTCCCCAGGAGTCTGGTGTTAACCACCTTTCATCTTTCTTCTACAATCTACTCGGGAATCCGCTTTCGCATTTCTTGCGATGTATGGGATGGGTTACCAGGAGCTCTTTGCTCTCTCCTCGATGTTGCCGTTCCGGTCTTATCCTTAGAGCCGTCTTATTTGCTGCTCTCTCTTCATCTGCTCTTTATTTTCTATTATCATGTAAACTAACTCTGCTACTGTTCTCCAGCTTTCCTCATCTCGAAGCATGATGTTGACGAGGTTGGCTGGAGTCTCTCAGCGACGCCGTGATCCGCCTCTCTTCCCATCAGTAGCAGTAAAACAGAGTATGTTCTGATGTATCGTTTCCGTCGCAGTCTGCGCAGATGATGTAACAGTTTGCCATGTTTCCTCTCTACCCATTGTTGGAGGTTAGGTATGAAAGATCGGATCCATTGGTCATTTTCTGCTTCGGATCAGCGGCGTTGTTGGACTCTCTTCGCGCTTCGTAACTCTCTCCAGAACCAAGAGATGAATCGATGGCATGGAGGCCACTTCTAAGTGTCATCTGCCGCTGGACTCAACCTAACCTAACCTAACGTACTCTATCCTAATCTTTTCTTTTTCGGCAGGTGTGGTGGAAATCTTCAGCAAGACACCGTTATTCTCTGTAACGCTAGTGTGAGTTTAGACAAATCCAACTCATTAAAACCACACCCGATCCCGCGCTGTCTGTGGGTGTCTGTCGTCTTTCTTGCCAGCCCCATCCTTGTTGTTGCTGTCTTCTTTCATTTCTCTATCAATTTCCCCTACGATGGTAAGGGTATTTAGGTCTCTCCTCCGTGATGTCCGTCTTTCCTAACCTCAGAGATCTTAATGCCTGGGGTTTCTGGGCACCGCTGCTCTTTGCTGATCCCATTCCTGTCTCATGATGTCAGAAGCGAGCCGTGCGATGGTTTTACAGTCCTCTTCGTCTTTGAACTTGATATTAACGTCGTTTTCTGGGCTAACAGGCTCACCTACACTTAGTGACGCTGATCTTCGCTTCTGTTCCCAACGATAGCACTATAACAAGGTGTAGTCTGCGATGTCGCTTTCGTAGCAGTGCTTACATCTAGGGGAGGCCAGTTTCCCGATGCGGTGCTTGTATACGTTGAAGCACTCGTGTCTTGTAAGTAGCTTTGTGAGGTGGAAGGTCAACTCCCTACCCACGATTGGAGGTCGGATGTGAGTCCACTGGTCTTTTTCCAATTCTGTCCAGCAGCGCTGTCACTGACGATACTCTAACCTAAATCTAATCTAACCTACCCTAACCTTTTGAAAATATAATTTCAGGAAAGAATACTAGCAATCATTTAAGTTACTTGTGATGCAATCCTTAATAAGAGAAAGTGGGTCGGAAATAGTAATCTTAGACTTTATCGCGACTGTACTATTACTTCCTGACAACAATACGGTATTTTTTATTCAAAGCTTTTCAAAATTTATTTTTAAATAGAACATCTCGTGACGTCTAAATACTCTAAATAATTCAGTTTACGCTATAGCTACCTAAATCTCCATTTTTATTTAAATATTTTAATATTTTTTAAACTAATTACCTAGAATTATTTTTCAATTTTATGTAAATTTTATTGTACTACGTCAATCTTTTTTTCACATTTTATTACATTTTGTCGATTTAGTAAACCCTTCAATGTAACACCATTTCAAAAAGCCAAGTGTATAAATTTTTATGCAAATTTCATTCATACTATAATCCGTAGAGCAACCCTGCAAAGTGGCTTACGGTAATACCAAATAGCCAGATTAAGTAAAGCGACCTTCGTTTTATAAATTATAATCCTTAATTAACCAATCATCTACGTGCAATGATTTTTAACAGAAGTGAGCAAGCTGATAAACCTTTAAATATTCATATGGAAATTATAACAGAAAATATTTCTCGTGTAGGTTTCGATATTTATGCATCAAGGAGGGTGGATTAGAGTAAGATAAATAAAGAGTAATGATAAATAGTGATAAATAGATAAATACACGAGTGTCTCATCCCAGGATTTTTTTATTCATAACATTATCGCAAAGCCGGGGCCCTATTTTCAGAAAAAAATCAAAACTTGGATATGTGATTTTTTTTTAATTTGGACACAATCCTTAACCTCTTGCAAAACATCAAACCTCTAAGTCATCGAGTACGTAGTCAATAATTTCGAAGAATTCTAACTTAATATTTATTTATCCACCATCATCACCATCCGCCTAAAACGCAGTTTTTAACTAAATTAGAAACGCTTTCAATTCAAACAACGAACGTCACGTGAGTAGCTTACAACTTTAGAACACAAAACCTCCGGAAGGAGAGTTAGCAACCGCTGCCTAAAAGTGAAAATGTGGCAGAAATGATATTTTAAAAGTCCATGAATGACTCAGTCATTTCGTCGAGTTTACATTATCATTGGCCGTCATGATCTTTCCTTATAAGTGGGACTATAAGCTACCATTTCTATTAGAGGAATTGACTGGAAATCGCTATATTTACTCATCGGTTACGATTCAATGACTCTTTTCTTTTAGAGTAGGGAGTATTTCTTTATTCAATGCTTACGCTCAATGACGTTTGATTCTTATACAACCATTAATGCATTAACTTACGCAACAACATTACATTAACCAACTTACAGCTCCACCAAAGAAAGCTGATAGTTAAGGTGGCGTGGTTAGATTTTAAAGTACACTACGAGTTAAAAGTATTTCAACTGCCAAATTTGACAAGCAACTATCACTAAAGTTAAACATTAAGACAGGGTATTTGTTTTTATAAACAAAGTATTGCTCAATAGTAAACCCAAACACAATAAATAATCAATACCAAATCAATAATTGCATTAAGCGTGAGCGAATGTCACGTGACTTTGCTTAGTATCAAAAATAAATTCTGTTTCTAATAATTTTATCAATACTAGCTTCCATAAACTTCAATTTTTACAGTAGTGCGTTCAAAAAATATTTTAAATAAAATTCTTTTAGTTGGCATATTTTCTGTCTATCAGCTTCGCTTGGTGGAGCTGTATTTTTTTACCCATTGCATTGGGGCAAATTTTGTACCAAAGTTGAAAGTTTGAAAAAGATTCTCTCCTATTCTATAACTTGCGAACGAATGGATCGATTAATTTCAAATTTGGTGTAAATGTTCAATAACACAAGACAATGATTTGGGTCGGATTTGAGTATAATTACCCCATTTTAAGGGATGAAAATTAGGCTTAAAAAATGTAAACTTATGTAAATTCCAAAATAAGGAAAGTTAAATAATAAATTGTATTTAGTGTTGTGAATTAAAAATTTATAGGGGGTATAAAAGGGATGAAATTCTAAAATACTAGTCAGGGGGTGAAAACAAATAATTTAAAAAATATGGATAGCAGTGATAATTGATAGCTGTAATTCTTGAACTTATTTCAACCTTGCTCTTTTTCAATTTACTTGCTCTTAGCGATAACTATTTTCTAGTCAGGCAAAAATTAATAATAAACAATCACAGACAACTTGATTTAAACTTAATTTAAAGAATTTATAATAACATCATTATTGTAATCTTAATGTTACGTACCTAAAACGAAAAAGATGTAATTGAAACTTGGAAATCAACAACGTAAAACTAATGTCAAAATTTATGCAACAATTTTATTTCGTAATGTTAATAAAGTATAGGAAAAAGTTGAAATGCACATTAAGCGCGAGTTTGAAAATTGTAAAGAATATAAAAAGAGTAGTAGAAAAGTTTTCTATAACGACAGTACCCAGTTTTAGTTAATAGGAAAGTATAAATAACTTACAAACACTTGAGAACTTGATACCATTTTCTACTTTGTTACTACTGGAACAAATGTACCAAATTTATATTCGATTGCTTTTTTTTAAATCGACAGCCCCTTTTTTACGTTATAAATTGCAAAAAAAATTCAATCAGTTATTTTATGAAGAACAATTCAATTTTTGCTCAATTTCTATTATAAAATGATATTATTTATTGGTTTTTAAAGGCTTTTAGTTTTGTCAGTGTCGATTATGAAATTTCAAATAAAAGGTCCCGGGTTCGAGTCTTTAACCGGTCATATCAGCTTGATTTTCGTCTTCCTTGGAACTGTTTGGAGAGGTTTATGAATCATAACATATTTATGATATTACTAGACGAAGAAAAACTTAGTGCTGGCCACATTACCTTCATTAGAACTCCGAATCACGTTTTAACTCCCTAACATAAGGTGTATCAAACGTTATAAAAAGAAATTATTGTAAATTAAAAACTTTTTTAAATAGAACCGGTATGATTAGAACAGTAAACGAAAGAATGATTAAAGGGATGTTATTCTTTTCAATCATCCTCAAGTTTTTTTGTTGGAACATGCTTTGGTAGACGTCTGAAAACTTTTATGGGTCTTTCGTACGCTTTCAAAAATTATATTTTACTTATACAAACTTAAAATCGATACACAATAAGGGTGGTGACCACGGCTTTCGGCTATCGCAATTTTGAGATTATTTTCGACAGTTTCTTATCTAATTTCTGCCATTACAAAACAAGCAAAATTAATTTTGTTTATTGATTTAAATTCAAAATTTTAAGCCCGACGACTTTTATTTGAAGCATTTTTACCTAAAATAATCAGGGAATTAGGAAATTACAAAAGTATGACTTTACGTGTTAAACCGAACTGAGAGCGGTGTCACCACCCTATTTCTTATTTAGAAAAATCGCGACTTTAAATATTTTTAAAGGGAATAAGTGGGTGAACTAATAAAGAAACTTGAATAATATGAAGTAAATTGGAAAAGTTTCTCAACATAAATTGACATTTTTTATATCTCAAATTTTAAACCAATTTTTTACTATAATCATAAAATCACATTTTCTTTGTGAAAACAAAAAAAAATAACGAAGGTATAAGGAGTTGTCGGAAAAGATAAAAAAAAATAAGACACGAAGTTTAAAGGATAAAAATAAAACATCGGAGAAAATGTTTTATTAAAGAAGAGAAATAAGAGTGATTGATGTAAAGTGTGATTACTAGAATAATTAAAAAAATTCGCTTGTTCGTGACTCTTGTGTGTTCAAATACTATAAAAAATTTTTAACTATACAGGGTGTTTCAAAAATACTTACTCTTACTCTTACACTACACACCAAAATTAAAATTAAAAAGCAAAGTAATATTCAAGGGGATTGAAAAAAGTCGATTTTTCCCCTAATTTTCCCGGGCTTTTCCCAACATTATTTGAAAAACTCTAATAATTGAAAATTGTAGGGAATTACAAGATGTTTGCCAGTATTTAAATAAATTTCAGAAAATTTTCTGGAGAAGCCGAGAAATTTTTGAAAAATTAAAAAAGTTTTTTTTTTTTTAATTTTTTAAATTTTTAAAATTTTTTAAATTTTTTAAAAAAATTTTTCGATTTTCGCCAATCTGTTGGAAAAGTTATGAAAGGAAAAAATTAGTACTTAAGGGAAAATAGAAGTCCGGCCGGAAAACCTTCGTTAAAGTGCGTTTTTTATTTCCATGTCGTAGAGAAAAAATGAAAATGACAAGTCTTAAGGGTTACGGTGTCTTGTAGATGGTTGGAAGGACCTGAGGACCCTTCAAACATGTTCCAGAAAACGTAACGCACAACTCGTTGACAATGTATAGTTCAAGTGAACAATACTTGGTTAAAACGCAAAAATAACATTATTAAGATTTATGATCGATTATGGTACTTAGGGTTGTCAAATAATTACCTGTTTTGAAAGTTTGGTAATTACTTGACAACCTCTAAGTACCATAATCGGCCATAAATGAAATAGGTTATTTTTGCATTTTAACCAAATATTGTTCACTTGCACTATTCATAGTATATTTTTTAAAATAGAAGGAAAATATTTAAATAATGTTCTCTCATTTTCTCTCTCAAAGAAACTCAAAAAATTTAATTTTGGAGTTCTAAAAATCTCTCTTGCCATGGAAAATACCATAAAATTTAAAACGGATTTTTGACAAAAAGGAAGCAAATTTTGACGTTTTTTGTTTCGATTGTTTTCCACGGCAAGAGAGATTATGCCAAAAATGATCTTTTTTATTTGCTTCCCATGGTTTAATACTGGCCACATTTGTATTAAAATGGAGACATTGAATAAATAGCCGATACTCTAACAGGAAAGAACCATTTAGCTAATAATATTGATCGCGATGGTTTCCTATAATGTATTGTATATAGCGATTTCCGGTCAATTTTTCCAAATGAAATAGTTGCTTATAGTCCCACTTATAAGGAAAGATCATGACAGGCAATGATAATATAAACTCGACAAAATGAATGAGTCATCCATAGTTTTCTAAAATGTCGTTTCCGTGACCTTTCTCTTATAGGCAACGGTTGCTAACCCTCCTTCCGGATCTATTTATCAAATGTATGGAGAGCAGGAATCATGGAAAAATAATTTTCCCACATTAAATTTAAAAATCGCCCCACGACGCCTACACCCCACAGTATTATACAACTTGGATGTGTTCAAAAAGTTATTTTTAGAAATAAAAACTTCTTATTTGTTCTTATAATGTAGCGTATAATTGCTAGGTATATTGAAGCAAAAAAATTCTCAATTATTGTTTTCTTAAATAAAAATGTTGAACTAATAGAGAAAAAAAGCATAAAACAACCAAGATACACCCTTGAGAAGCACAATTTCAAATTTTCCTTAATTAAATGTTGGCTTTCCATTATTACATTGTTTGCTTTTGTATTTATTGTGGTTTTATATGTGAAACCACAGCTTTCTTTGGCAAACAAAACAAAGTTGCACACAAAGTTTTCAATTTCAAATTATTCTAATTGCTTCATAGTTTAATTTATTTTTTAGAAAAATAATTTAAAAATACATTTTCATTTTAAATATTTATTCAACTCGATTTCGATTAGAAATTGGTTTTATCAATAAATAATTGAAAATTAATAACTACTAGTATAAAAACGACGTTCCTACTTATTAATCGTTTTTATATTTAACCAAAGTACGGGATTAGGGGAAGGCAAGTTACTACCTCGTTACTACCCACTGATTAAAAAATATAATAATAATGTATTGTTGCTCAAAACTCGAACCTATATGATCTATAGCTAAATCAAGATTTGGGTGTAATAATTTTGCCATTATAATTTCCCTTTATGCGACAATTATGTGTGGGTGTATAAGAATAACTATAAACAATAAATCGTGATTGACATCTTAAAATGGTAGCTAATGAAAAATGGCTGTTAATTCAAAATGGCCGATGTTAACTTTAGAAAAACCGTGAAAAGTACGGTATGAAAATTTCTTTTTGTTTTAAATGCCTAAATAGTTCTATGGTTCATTTTAATCCGTCATACTTTTTTTTAATTAGAATTAGATATATAAATACAATATCGAATAAAAATAGATCCTCCCATTTAAAATAATAAAGTGAGGTTATGTACCGCTTCTGCGGTACACTCTGTATACTGTGATTATCATGTAGACAATTCTGAGATAGAAATGTGTTGTTTTTATAATTTATATTCAATTGTTTTATTTCAAGTATTTCACTATTTACGTGTTTTACAAAAATATTTAACGTCATAAATTATTAATACAGCTGCAGGACTTTGTAATTAAAGCTCTACTTCGAACTTAAAAACATATATTTTAAAACGATTACACAAGGCGACAAATTTAGAATTGATAATTTTTTTATGGATTAAACTGTACTTAATCGAAAGGGTATGCATATTGAAGCTCAAAAATAAAAAAATAAAAATTTTTTTACGAGTTGTTTTTGAGATAATCCACAATTTGTGATTTTTTTACCATTTTTTACCATTTGTTTTTCTCAAAAACTACTAAAGGATGCTAAAAAATTCAAAGTTTATGTTAAAGAAAACATTTCAATCTTTCCAAAAAATATTTTTGAATTTTTGAAAAAAGTTCCAAAAGTTCAAAAAAAAAGTTCTAAAATTTTATTTTTAATTTTTTTAGAACTTTTGGAACTTTTTTTTTGTTTTTTTTACTTTACCTGAAAAGAGCAATTTTTTTTACACAAAATAGTTAAAAATTAGGAAAATTCTACGAGTCAATAAAATATGAAGCTTAAGATTAAAAACAAAAGAAAGATTTGTATACAGGGTGTCCGGCATAAACCTCCGTTCCTTGAAGTGGGTGATTTGTGAGCTCAAAATAGAGTGATAAAACCGAATTTACCTTAGTCCAAAGTTGTTTGCCTACCAAGTTACAGCGCTTTGAAGTTCTTCAAAAAAAAATCGATAAATAAGCGTAACTTTGGAATTAAAAGTGATGGAACAACGAAATTTATGGAATATACTTTTCTTGATGAGAGGAAAAACTTGGTAATCAGTAAAAATCGATATGATTCTTCTGAGGTGGTTAGTTGCCCCTCCCTCGATGTTAACGCACCCTTAACTTTTTGTTTTTAACTTTTACTGATTACCAAGTTTTTCCTCTCATCAAGAAAAGCATATTCCTTAAATTTCGTTGTTCCATCACTTTTAATTCCAAAGTTACGCTTATTTATCGATTTTTTTTTGAAGAACTTCAAAGCGCTGTAACTTGGTAGGCAAACAACTTTGGACTAAGGTAAATTCGGTTTTATCACTCTATTTTGAGCTCACAAATCACCCACTTCAAGGAACGGAGGTTTATGCCGGACACCCTGTATACAAATCTTTCTTTTGTTTTTAATCTTAAGCTTCATATTTTATTGACTCGTAGAATTTTCCTAATTTTTAACTATTTTGTGTAAAAAAAATTGCTCTTTTCAGGTAAAGTAAAAAAAACAAAAAAAAAGTTCCAAAAGTTCTAAAAAAATTAAAAATAAAATTTTAGAACTTTTTTTTTGAACTTTTGGAACTTTTTTCAAAAATTCAAAAATATTTTTTGGAAAGATTGAAATGTTTTCTTTAACATAAACTTTGAATTTTTTAGCATCCTTTAGTAGTTTTTGAGAAAAACAAATGGTAAAAAATGGTAAAAAAATCACAAATTGTGGATTATCTCAAAAACAACTCGTAAAAAAATTTTTATTTTTTTATTTTTGAGCTTCAATATGCATACCCTTTCGATTAAGTACAGTTTAATCCATAAAAAAAATAGCAGTGTCGCCTTGTGTTATTATTCAATTATGTTCAATTAAAGTATTTCCCTACTAGGTAGGTAGGTACGTATTATAAAAAATGTAACAATTTATTGAGCATCATCAATTATTATTGATGAAGCAGCACTTTTACTAATTTTTAAAGCTCCTCCTACACCTTTACATTATTGAAACTTTTATAACTAAAACTATTAATTACGTGTGTACTTTCAATCTACGTCGGAACGTCCTTTGGTTGGCCTATCTGTCTGCCTGTTAGTTTATCAGAATATCTACGTATTGACAAGTTAATTAACGATTTTTGGGGGCGTATATCTCAAAAACTATGAGGAATAGAAGAAAATGAATAGATACAATATTGTAGAAAATTTGATAATATTTGATTTTGATAAGAGTAATATTTTCTCTAAGACCCACCGTTTTTTAGATATAAGCGAAAACCTCAAAAACGGGACCTTTCCGTCCCGCCCCCTCTCGTCCTAAAGCCATATAGCTAAGACCGGGGACTTTTAGTCTTTTTACCTTTTAACTACTCAAAGAACATACCCGAAGAAAAAAATTCCACCTTCTTCCATGTCTTCTAAAACCCATTCGTTGACTTTTCTCTGTTGACTGACCAGCTGCAGCTAAGCCACTCCCAAAAAGCGGGCGATACTTGAATAGAAAAACCAATAGAAATTTTTCTATTGGTTAAATTTAAAAAATGCTATTTACAACGCTCACTTAAGAATTGGCATGCGTCAACCTTATTTGACAGAAATTTAAGGGAAGTGGCTTAGCTGCATCTGCTCGTTGGGCAGAGTATAGACAAATGAAAATTATCCTGATGGAGAAAAGCAAAATGTCACGAAGACAGACACATAAACTTCATATTCCAAATATCGTTTCAGGGGACCACTAAATGAATCGTAACATCTCAAAATGTTTTAGAACGAACATAAAACTTTCAGTTTTAAGTGAGAAAATGATAAAATAAAATAGCAAATGATCAAAATTTGAACTATCAAGACTTCAAGAGGATTAAGTACGTACTGACCACGTACATCATTTTTGGTCGTATATTTTATAGTAATGTCTTATACTCGTAATAGCTGGAACAGAGACGTAGTTACCGCAAAGCGACAATAAACAAAGTTTTTGTACAGTTGTAAAAGTTCAATTGTTTATTAGATGTTAAATTTAATAATTTATAATTACTGGTAGGTACTTATTTTAATTCGGCCATTAAAACTATTTAAGTCTTCTTGCGATAGAAATAAGTTAAGTATACATAAACTTATAATACTCAAGTTCTATTGAACAGACTATACTTAAAAAAAGTTCAATTTAGTATAGCTACTTAGCTACTATAACAATATTAACTACTTACGTAGTAAATTTAAACAATTTAAAGAATTAACAACTTTCTGGTCATACCTATAACTTTACACCTTTTGTTTTACAGTGTTGAAATAAAACAAAACAAAATGAGGAAACTTTTTCGCACTTTTCTCAGTCTCGAGGGAGTTTCGTTTTATTTTTCATTTATCATCTACTACTGAAAATTATTTATTACTTTTACTCTTGAAACTTGTAGGTTAATATTTTAGTAGAATGCTAGAGCGATTGCATCTGCTTCCCCCACTCCTGTAAAACTAAAAGCCTTATGTAAATAATGTTAAAAAGTACTTTTGAAAATTAATAAATAAATATGATCAGAAAATAGTATAGTATAGTACAATGTTAGCTTCAATTGAAAAATAATTTTTTTAATTTTTTAAATTCAAAATGGCGGCTACTATTACGATTCTCCCATGTGGTGGTTTCTCTCTTATAACTAAGCCGGTATTTATTATTACGAAAATCCTAAAACGGCATTGTGTACCCAAAATATAAGTCTTAAGTCCTAACCTAATCAATTTTCAAAATTTTTCAAAATTGCCTACTTATAAAGGAGCAAATCAGTTAGAAATTTTAAAACGGGTTTTCTCAAAAGCTGTTCTGGGAGTTTTCTTTCATTTTTAGATATGTTATAGACATCGCCGTTTTCTATCGAATGCCTAGGTTTCATTCTTTAGAAATTTACAGTACTGGAGTTATGATTTTTTGAAAGTGAAAATTTCAAAAATCGATTACTTTCTTTTATGAAAAAAAATTACAATTTTAAAATTAGTACATAAATAATTTATTATTACTTGTATTTAAATTCTCAATTAATAAGATTCTTTTTTTTTTTCAGACGAAAGCGCATTTAGACGTGTTGGCGGACGCCCTTTTAAGATGGGCACGAGGTCGCTAATCCGATCGTCGCCCTATTATGTTCCTGAAGCCAATACTGGTGTGTACGATAGTCAGGTCCGTACACCCCAGCAATGGCTCATATCCCATCCCCCAAACGACCCAGCCACTGTCGTCTGTATACTACCTTCAGAGAGTAATAAGACTTCATGTGTAAAAACGCAACATTTAACGAACGCGCCAAAACGTCCAGTTTAAAAAATAATTAATAAAAAAAAAAGTCACAAATTTTATTTCTTGCATTAAGAGAATTTATTATTATTGTGTATAAGTAAAAATGGGGACGTAGTTTGGTGTGATTCGTTATAATTGCGTCTGTAAAGTAATCATTCCAAAGAAATTAGTGAATACGAATTTTAGTAACATGGAAAGGTAACGGATTGGAAAAATGTATCGTTTGTTTAATTGAAAATTTTTTTTTTAAATTAAACTAAACGAATCATTTTTCCAGGGTACTTTTGGCCTGAAATCAGTAAAGGTTCTAACCAAGATTGTTTTAGGATATATATTTATGATATGTTAAAGCCTGTTTGTTACATATTTATCATTGTTGATATTGTTAAAATGTTAATAGTAAGCGAATGGAAGATTCTCGTAAAATAATTTTTCGGCTCTTAGTTGAGTTGTAAAGAGGGGTTGTAATTAATTTCGTTTACAATTTTGTAACGTCGGTTCTTTTACTTTTCTCGGCACGTTTTTAAAATAAATAGAAGATCTAGTTGTAGTTAACAATATTAAATGTGGCAATGTCATTAATGAATTAATTGTGCTTTCGATGTATAAGTATATTCTTAAATATGCACCGATTATATATATATTTATTAAATATTTAAAAGACCGACGTTACATAATTTGTATTAGCAAAGTTTGTCTCGTATACGTACACGGATGGAGAAAATTTTGGAGGCTGGACCGTTGTCTGAAAGTTTCTTTGTTACTAGATTGGAGAATACAGGGCCGTATTTGCCGACGATGCGTGGTTTATTAAAAGTTTGCAATTCATGCTGGTGATGGTGTCGGGCGATGATCATTCAAAAGTCATCCTGAGCCACCGAAACCTATCAACAGTCATGTTTAAAGTAACTACAATTTTTCAAACAACGGTTTTTTTAATTTTCTCCAAAGTGTCTTTTGAAAAAAAAACGAAAAAAACATGAAGAGTCGAAAATGAATTTATTTATTTTTAATTTATTTAATTAATTTTAAGCTACAAACTTATTGTTAACGATTTACAAGTCTGATCACGTTCCAATTTTAAGTTGAACTGAAAGACAAAAATTAAAGGCGTAGTTTGTCAAACGAATATTAAAAAAATAAATTAATAAAGGCATCGGCCTACGGTAGCGTCTGTAGTTTAGCAATCCGTAGACTTTAGCTACATCCCGTGGCACCACGTGTTGTTATAGTTTGTGAACGATGAGATGAGGTTCATAGTGGAAAGATCGATCTTGTGACACCGTCCAAAAACAACTTCAAATGAAAATCAGTTCAAAAGTCAATAACCTTTTGCGACTTGAATTTTCCTCGTTAATCACGTCTATGGCTGCGACATCAAAACTATCACGACTTGCAGGATATAATTGCCATGTTTACCTAAAAATATTTGCCATAGAGCACTAAGATCGACGCTACCAACCTCTTTATTATATTAACTCTTAACAAAAACTATTGAAAACATTTCTATAACTTGAAAATAACTTTTATTAGTTACAAACAAAAAGATTTTTTTTTAATTTCATCAAAATGAAACACGTGTAGCTCTGTTTCCTAAAAAACGACAGGGGAAGGACCCGGATATTTTTTCATTGTGAAGAATAGTACTTTTAGTCTTGTCTCAGGGTCAAAATGGCGACGTATTCCAAAAAAATTCCAAAATGTAATCCGACATTCCTTCACCTTTCCTTCCATCTTTAAAATAAAACCTTTTGTGTCTAAGACCTGCACCTGCACTGAAATGCACGACTGCACCACACCAATTAAAAATAAGTTAGTGTGTCAAGATTAATTTAAAGAGGGCGCATCCGGAGCGTTTTTAAATTTTTTTTGCCAATTAAAATAAAAAGCGATCAACTAAACCTAATGAATGTGATAATATATAGTTTAAAAACTCCTGCCACACTCTTTAACTATATTGATCCACAAAAAAAAGCGTCAATGTTTTTAAATTATATGTGAAGAAAAATATTTTGACACATTTTATGAAATGCCGGTCTCCTTAAAATTCGCGCGTAAAAACTTGGCCGGATGTGGATTAATTTAAATTAATTTTTAAAATAAATAAATTTAGTTCAGCGGCGTCACATCAGCCTCACTTGTAAAAAAATTAAATTTTGAGAGCGAATTAAGAAAAAAGAAGACTCGAGCTCGAGAGTTGTGGAAGAAATTGAGTTGTTACGCCACTGCTAGTCATTATACTATAATAATACAAATAAGTAAAATAATAATAAATTAACGTATAGTAATAATGTTGAATATCAGATGATTGCAATAATTTTCTACACGGTATATTTCGTAAGACGAATTTAAGAAAAAAATTGAAGAGTTTTTGCAAAAAGAAAGAGGCACAATCACTTTATATACACATATGAATATTTAAAAAAAAAGCAAAATTCTCGTCAAATTTAAACTTTATCCCCAAAAAAATGAAAAAAAACCTGCCGCTGTAAAAATTAATTTTTAATATCATTGTACAAAGTTATTTATTTAATTTAAGGAGGTCCGACTAAAAAAAAGCGCACTTGCACATTAAGAAAGTCATTTATATAAATATAAATATTAATAAATAAGTAAATAGAAATTATTTTTGTGTTTTAATTTATAAACTTTATATAAATATAGTTGTTCATATGAATGTTTATATAATAAATAAATAAAAAAACTGCACTGATCTCTGTAGAAAAAAATTTGGTACGTGTGTATATTTCATTATGATTAAATTAATTAAATTATTATTATATGTGTCACTTTTGCACCAACGCACAAAAAGGTTATAAACGAACGTTATTAAAATATAAAATTTTTTTCAAAAATAAAAATAATTATTCAAAATGATTTTTTTAACGCTCGTTTAAAATCTATTGCACATTTAGGTTAGCCAAATGTCATTATCCTCAAAATTTCCTCGTCCCATTTTTCCTTCCCTACGACCCTATTAGTAGGATAACCGGTGCCTGGACGTGGCCCCATCCCAGTAAATAGAGTCAAGAGACGGCCTAAACTATTTTTATAATTAGATTTGTTGAAATGTATATTAAATACATGTTATAGTTTTTCAAAAGACGCCTGAATAAAAAAAAATATTGCCGTTCTTACACCGGTTATTTTACACTTCTACAACTATAAAATGATATATTTTACTATTAATAACTCTATATATATACACGATGTATTATATATATTGTAATATTGATGATGAATGCTTGTCAGGGACTGAAAATGATGTTTTGAGACTTTTTAGTCTCTTTGCATCACTTAAAAGTATGGGGTTACTATCCTATCCAGAAAAAAAACTTATGTTATATTGTAACTAACTAAATGATTATAAATGTACAATAAATGCCTCAGCCATTAAATGATTTTAAATCATTCTCTTTTTTTATTTCTTTCATTCGTTCAACACAAAAATCAATAAATAAAGTGCGAAACAATCACATGACTTTTTATTACCTTTTAACCACTATGTATCAGAAGACTATAACGAATTTTCAGAAATAGTTAAGAATATAATAGAAAGCTGTTACTATAAAGCTCTCGATTAATTCATCTTAGACATAAATTTAATATGGAACTTTTCACTTGTTCTTATAATTGATAATCAATTCTTAGTTGGCCAAAAACAACATAGGCGTGTCTAATCATTGAAATTAATTTGTCATTAAATTTTTAACTAAACCTTAATCAGAGCTGTTAATTTAATAAAAATTGTTAAAGTAGACTTGCCACTGAAACAAGTGATTTTCATGAATTGGAGCAGCGAACTTAATTTTCCAAAATTCATTTCCGCAATTTATCATCAGCATAACTATAAAGTCTATAGAGAATTAAAAAAAACGAAAATTTGACAAGAATTTAACCTAATCCAGTAGTGTAGCTAGAGAAGTCTAAAGCCCTCTCATTATCAAATCAATTAATTTAACATAAAATATTAAAAATAAAGAAATCCGAACTCTGATAATAAAATGGTTCTATTAATAAAATTACTAATGTCCAATGTACTGCAATACCCTCTATAGTACATCACTGCATGTACATATTTTTAATATTTAATATAAATAATTATTGGTTTTATTGGAAATAAAATAAATATACCCTTAACATCCGAGCTCTCTATCTCTCTCTTTCATTCATTATTTATTTGAAATCTGAAACTTTTATCTCTTCATCTACATATTATAAAAGCTTTGTATGAATATTAATCGTGGTAACTACAATGTATTCATTATTTTATTCGAGTTAGCCTTAATTGTTTGTAAATAATAAGAAATTTATATTATTACTATAATAAGAAAATTCCTAGTTATCATAAATAGTAGTTAGATATGAGAGATAAAGAGAAACTCCACTGTGGAATTCCTCCCCCAAATTTCAAAAATTGTAGCAACGCCTACGCCACTGACCTAATCTAACTTCAAGGCTCGTGAAACATTCTTTGCTTTAAAAATAAGAAGTGAGGAATATATTATTCTCTTCTCCAAGGCTTCATATAATCTCCACTGTCCACCTTCTACCACAAATTTCAAATTTAAAAAATTATAGCTACGCCATTGACCTAACATAACCTAAGCTAGCTTAAAAGCTCGTGAAACATTCTTTGCTTTAAAAATTAGAAGTGAGGCATATATATTCTCTTCTCTAGGGCTTTAGACAAACTCCACTATCTCCACCCTGTACTACAAATTTTAAATTTAAAAAATTATAGCTACACCACTGACTTAACCTAACCTAAATTTAAAGATTGTGACACATGCTTTGCTTTAAAAATTATAATGACGACTATGTTGTCTTCTCCTGAGGTTCATACAAACTACACTGCCCATTCTACCTCAAATTTCAGATTAAAGATAACAGCTACGGCACCGACTTTTCCTGACCTAACTTCAAAGCGCGTGAAACATTTTTGCTTTAAAAATTAGAAGTGTATGAGAATATATTTTCTTCTTCAGAGTTTCAGACAAACTCCACTGTCCACCTTCTACCATAAATTTCAAATTAAAAAATTTATAGCTACGCCACTGACCTAACCTAACTTCAAAGCTCGTGAAATATTTTTGGCTTTAAAAACTAGAAGTGATGAATATGTTGTCTTTTCCAGGGGTTCATACTGTAACGATGCAGAATTTTATCCAGATGCTGGACCCAAATACTGATACAGTATTACAGCATCTTGGAAATTTTGTACCGTTTAAAGCAGCTACCTGTCATTTTTTTGCTTTATTTTTTCCTAGCACCAGCCCCTGAGATCAAAATGGAGATACGCAAAAACTCGATACGCCCTTGTTCAGCTCTTCAAGCGATTTCATTTGAGCCCAATCTCGAAGAGATTGGATGAGAATTACTCAATTTAAATTTTTATATTTTTATTATCAGTCTTATCATTCATAATACAGATGATTCAGGTTAACTCCCGAACCAGACTACCTAGAGATTTCATTTTATTTTTAGTGTGACTCTGGGGTCATTTTTAACCTTTTGTAATTTAACTCAACCTTATCACGTCATTATTTCGTAATCTAAATTTTTTAATTATAAGTTTGTAAAGTTATTGAATATTTAAATTTTAATTTATTGTTAAAACACGTGAAGTGTTATAGTTAGTGATAGGATATAGTTAGTGGTTTTTTTCTTTTACCTTCGTGATTCATTGACACCCCTGAATATTTTAGACCCCTTAATTAATTTTTATTAATTAGTTTAAGGTTGCAATTTTAATTTATAATTACAAATTTTAGACCGATGCTCTTGTAATTTTAGTGCGGTTCCATTGAGCTAATTTTTATACTCGAGCTCGGGCTAATTAAAAAGTTATTAATTTATTTTTAATAATTAACTGATAGTCGCTCTTTGATTCAATTCCTTTTCCTGCTTTCCTATTGGTTGTCGAGTGAATCCGAGTTGGTCGCCGGGTTTGCAATAAAAGCTCCCACTCCATTTTGATAAGGGACTTCCAGCTTCACCATCGTGGTGAGCGGAAGCGCGCTTGTGTTATATTTCCCCTCATTCAATTTCCCCTGGACTTCCACCTTCACCATCGTGGTGAGTGGAAGCGCGCTTTTATTAATTTTTCCCCTTCATTCAATTTCCCCTTGCCTTCAGCAAATTCGTGTTCAATAATTCATTTTTGTTAATTTTCCCTTGCCTTCAGCAAACCCGTGTTAATTAATTAATTCAATTCAATTAATTAATTTTTATTTGTTTTTTTTTTCTTGCCTTCAGCAAACCCGTGTGTCCTGTCTTCCAGGTCTAGTGGTCTGCCCTTAAAGGTCTGAATAGGTCTTGAGGACAGGTCTATTGGTCTGGTAACAGGAATTACCCGTGTGATCGTGTCTTCCAGGTCAAGTGGTCTGTCCTTAAAGGTCTGATAGGTCTTGAGGACAGGTCTAGTGGTCTGGGGATTCGATCAACCCGTGTGTCCTGTCTTCCAGGTCTAGTGGTCTGCCATTAAAGGTCTGAATAGGTCTTGAGGACAGGTCTATTGGTCTGGTAACAGGAATTACCCGTGTGATCGTGTCTTCCAGGTCAAGTGGTCTGTCCTTAAATGTCCGATAGGTCTTGAGGACAGGTCTAGTGGTCTGGGGATTCGATCAACCCCTCTCGTGTCTTCCAGGTCAGGTGGTCTGTCCCTAAAGGTCTGTTTAGGTCTTGAGGACAGGTCTAGTGGTCTGGAGACTCGACTAACCCTCCTCGTGTCTTTCAGGTCAGGTGGTCTCTCCTTAAGGTCTGGTTAGGTCTTGAGGACAGGTCTGGTGGTCTGGAGGAACAGTGGCTGAGTCATATTCACATCATAGAGATTTGTATCTGTTTGATAACCTTTTGGTTTATATATTTTTTCCTTAGGAAAGGTTTTTTTTATTATCTTTTATTTTGTACACGTACCGTTAAGGTACATAGAATTTTTTTCATTTAATAAAGACTTCGTTTTATATTCCAACCGCAGTGTGTTTTATTTTTATTTTTTACTACGAACCCCCCCTGTCTCCTGCTGAGCGATGCTAGAGGGATAATTAGTAAAACACCCGATTTTCGGTGTTACAATACAACGGACTGCATTGTCCGTCTTCTACCAAAAATTTCAGATTAAAAAATTACTGTTACGCCACTGACTTAACCTAACCTAACTTAAAATCTCGTGAAACATTTTTTGCTTTAAAAATTAGAAGTGACGAATATGTTGTCTTTTTCAGGGGTTCATACAAACTGCATTGTCCATCCTCTACCAAAAATTTCAGATTAAAAAATTACTGTTACGCCACTGACTTAACCTAACCTAACTTCGAAGCTTGTGAAACATTCTTTGCTTTAAAAATTAGAAATGAAGAATACAAAGAGATTAATACAAACTCTGCTGTCCCCTACCACAAATTTCAGATTAAAAAAATTATAGCTACGCTACTAACTTAACATAATTTCAAATCGTGTAAAGTATGTAGAAACAATGTTTGCTTGAAATATGAGAAGTGAGGAAAATTTGCTCAACTTCGGGGTACGCTCATCCCTTTAAACTGGCGGTTAGCAGCATAGTGCTGGCCACAGTACCTTTATTAGAATGTTGGGCTCATATTTAACGACTGTACTATCCCACCCTGTATATAATTATAAATAATGGGGTTATTTAAGGACCAATCGGACAACGCCATTTCTAGAAAATGGTATTGCAGAGCTGTCGGTGACAAATTTAGAAAAGAGGCACTGTTACACAGACATGAATTTTTCAATGAAAATTTTTTTTAGAAAAAAAATTCACAAACAATGAAATTAAAGAAATAAAATAATTTTAGATTGTAGACATCTCATGAATTTTAATCAAAACTAAAAAAATGAGACACTATTTCAACACTGAGCACCTTGTGTAATAATTTTTCGTATAGTCTGAGTTTCTAGACTAGAATAACAAAAGTAGATAGTTTTTTTTCTTAGTCCAGACAGTAACAGTTGATATAAAAAACTGATAAAAAAATACCTTATAAGGTTGGTTTTAAACAACCCCTTAAATTTCGTAATTAAAAAAAAAGTAAAATTTCCTTTTCATTTAAAAAGTCAAAGAAACAAAAAATATCATTTTACATTTGGTTAAGTAACAAAAAATTTGCTTTTAAAACAAAATTTTTCTAATTTGCAACGTAAATTGATATAAGCAAGAGAAAAAAAAAGTCCATTGGGAAAAACCTCTTTCGTTTAAAAGTTAACACATTTTCTCTTCACTTGACGTTTAATAACGTCAACCGCAATTTACAATTTTTATTTAACACCTTTTTCTTGCTTGTAACAATCAAACGCTAACGAAATGTTTAAATAAAATGTTTGACGAATTTCAACTTTGTTTTGAAGAACAACTCGAATCTTTACAAAAGTTTATTATAAAGCAACTTTAAAGAGGCTTTTGAATTAATTTGATGAAATTTAATTATAAATTTTGTTAAATTAGTTTTATAAAAACATTTAAATAACAAGAGATTTTTATTAAGTTACTCGATTATGTTTTTGCTAATTTTCATTTTTTGGGAAACAGGTTAAGGTCGCGTTAATAAATTTTCTTTTAATAGCTCGAGAAAATTAAGGGTTTGGTTTACTAGTTAACGAGAAAAAATATAATATCTTTGAGAATCCTTTTAAGCCTTAAGGATTTTTTTTATTCCCAATACATTTTACACCAGTTTCGATTCTCTCAAGGGGGTTCTTGGAAACTGTAACAATTTGTGTAGTCGGGGTTATGATTTTCTGAAACTCAAAATGTCAAAATTATTGCTACATTATGTATACTAATTACTTCCATAAATATCTATCATTTGACACTATTTTTGTTAATTAAGCCTTTTCAGTTAAACAAAAAGTTTTTTTTTTTCAACTTTTTGAAAGCTCGTAACATTAGCTATACGATGATACTAAACGCTTCATACTTTAACTTTGACTTTAACCGAAAATTGGAACAACTTTCTTAGTTTAAATGGGACACCCTGTATATTTTGCATTATTTTAAAAAGTCATTAAATTATCTACGAATAAGTCCTGTCATGGTCACATCGGAGTTCCTTTCTCCTTTTATTTATAAATACAGGGTGAGTGATTACTGTGTGGAAGGAGGACCCTTCTTTAACTATTAGTGATGTCAAAACTAATTTTGGCATAGTAATACATGTTTATTAAAACTCCATTTTAAAAACATTTTGGTACATACAGAATGATTCACACATAATGCGACCCAAACTTGTATTTTTTTTAATGAAACACCCTGTAGATTTTTCTATATTCCGATTCCCGAGACATTTCGAATTAAAATTGTATAAAATTGTTTGCAAAAATATATAGGGTGTTCCTACGAGATTTCTATATTTCTCTAATTTCCGGCTTAACCGGAAGCATTTTGTTAACTTAAAATAGTATCAAATAAAAGATATTTATAGGATAAATTGGCAACTTATATACAAAAAACTAAAATTAACATTTATTAAATTACAATGATTTATGCAAGGCCATCAGGTTCTTTCTAAATAACATGATTACCAAATAAGTTTTATATGATCATCAGTACAAAGAATTCAAGGAAATACATTCGAAGTGTTTCGTTAGTGATATTTAACTATGAACGCGTTTGAGAGAAAAACACCAGGAAAACTTCCTAATATTAAAATGGATCAAGTAAAACCTAGAAAATCTACAGGAACAATCACATCTAAATTTAAAAAAAACAGTAACGCTTTATACTATTTACACGATTTTACTGAAAATGTTAGTTTTGGTGGATTGAAATATTTGGGCGAAAAAGGACGATCACTTGTTGAAAGGTAATCTATGTACTTATAGCTTTTTAATTTTAAATAATTTTTTCTTAAAACGTCAAAAACAGTTGACATTTTGCTACTAAACAAGTAAGGTTAAAGTTGTACTAATAAAAAAAAGTAAATTCTAACCTTACTTATTAATTAGGGAATCCACATCACGTGACAAAACATGACTAATGTCATATTGACATGGGTTTTTTTACAAATCTTCTATTTCTTACGTTTTAATTAATTTTTGAAGTTTTAAGAAAAAACAAAATATTTCATGTAAAGTAAAGTTACTTTTTTTGGCTCGTTACTAGTTGTCAAGCTCGACTTCATCTCGTCTGACAAGACCAACTGACTCGCGAAAAAAAGTGACACTTTTACTACTTATAAAACAATATACTATTTCTTTTTACTTTTAGAATATTTTGGTTAATAATTATAATAATCGCTATATCTCTTAGTGTGATTTTAATTCGTAAAAGTTTTCTGAAATGGCAAAATTCACCTATTATAGTAACTTTATCAACAGAACAGCAATCAATATACGACATTCCTTTTCCGGCTATTACAATTTGCTCTCAAATTAAAACAAGCAAAATGGTATTGAACTATACAGATTTGTGGATTAAGAAGTATAAAAAACAAGAATTAACACTAGACGAGTATGAACTAATCACAACATTTTGAAAAATTTTATTTAAAACATCTAATGCTTTGCTTTTAAGAATTTTTGAATTTGACACTATTTCTTTAATCTGTAATCAAGAACTTGATAATGATACAGATAAGTTTACAGACGTCCGAGCAATCGAATTAATGTATGAGGTTGGTCAAAGTTGAATATACCGGGTGGTGGCTCGCTTTGTAAATAATACGAGAAATCACATTTGAATTCCTTTTTTAAATTTCTGAACAAAAGTACACGATTTGAATATAATCTCATTTACCATGGAAAATAATATAGACTGTAAAACGTCAAACCTTTTCTAATTTTAGAATATAAAGTAGTTTAGAAGTAGTTTATGATATACGTGTTGAAAGAGGCATTTTATTTTGTGAGTGGAGAAGATTGCAAAACGAGAGTAGCGAGTGAAGTAACTCCACGAACAAAATAAAATCTCTTTTAATATAAATATCATACAATATTTTTTATATTTCGGCCTTTTAAATCAAAAATTGTAACAAATTTTCAAAAGTGTAGTTATTTTTTGTTGGTTGGTACTCCTGTTTATTAACTGACATTGAATATTATAGCTGTTACTCTACCAGGAAAGAGCATGCCAGGTAATCGTATGTGAATGCAAAGGTTGTCTAAATATAGCGATTTCCGGTCAATTTCTCCAATAGAAATGGTTGCTTATACTCCCACTTATAAGGAAAGACCATGACAACTAATGATAATGTAAAGTCGACGCAATAAATGAGTCATCCGATGCTTTCCAAAATGTTATTTCCGTCGCATTTTCTGTTATAGGCAACGGTTATCAAGGCTCCTTCCTGTCTCTCTATATTCTAAGTATACTGACATATACCTATATGACATTTCAAAATTTTCTAAATTTAAAATTAATTTTTTTTTTAACTCAAATTTTATTGAATTGAAATAAAAATTAAACAAAAACTTATAAATATTCTTTAACATTTTAATAAACAAAAATGGGTCATTCTGTAATGGGTCACTTGTAAAAAAAAGCTAATTATTAAACGCAACGAACAATTTATAAAAACTTTACCTTTTGACATGACAACTGCTTAGAAATATCATTTTACGTTACAATTTGTCATAAATATTGAAAGTTAGAAGTTACTGTTACATCCTAGGAGGTAAAAGTCAACTTTAACCTTACTTACAACTTACAGAGTTGGGCAAGACTTATAAAATGTATTTTTGACAAAAGATACATGTTAATTCAGTTTCAGTATCTTTAATACAAAGATACAAGATACTTTCACCCCAAGTATCATAGATACAAGATACAAGATACATTTAATTTTTGTTCGAAAGATACACGATACTTATACGTGATACGTGCTTCTTTCATCATTCTATTTTTGTATTTTTCCGTAAATTTACCACCTAATAGCAGACTTTAAATGTCAGTATCCCACGTAATTTAAATACGTTGACTACTGCGTTGGTGGGGATAAATACCAATTTAGGTATCTGCGCATTGTCACCGCTGATGGTCTACTTAAAATATTTTTACTGTAGTTCTTGATAAAAATAAATTTATTCCGCCCATTAGACATTAATTAATTTTATTCCAAATAATTTTTGAATGAACGATATTTTCAGTTCAATACAAAGAATTAACTTTTAGGTTTAATTTTAATATAAAGATATACTTTGATGGACTAACGTTTTTGTAAGTAGGTATCCATTGTTATTTTTCCAAAAACGGAAGTACTACAATGTACCCCATTTTACAGTGCGCTGTCATTACCGTTATTGCCTGCAATTTTCAAGAATTTTAAATCTTAAAACAATAGAATACATCAAGAAAGTCGCATATTTATCAAACAATACCTTTGTACCTGCTCCTTTGTCCTTTATTTCCAAGCTTTATAAAAAAATTTAATTTTTTTGTTTTTTATTGAACTTTTTTTGAAATAAAGTGTTAAAAAAGTATCAATTTCAGTATCTTTGATGCAAGATACAAGATACTTCCACATCGAGTATCATAGATACAAGATACAAAAGTATCAAAGATACAACTTTTCTTTTTGAATAAATAATTAGTTTTTGAAAAGAAATTTATTTTGATTAAATCAACTTATTGGTGACATCTTATCATCTTATGACGTCTTATCTAGAACTAATTATAATAATGAATTTGAGACAGGATGTAGTAAAAATGATGATCGACAAATACTTAATGTGAATGAATAGTTAAATAATATTATTTTTTATTATACTTGCATTATAATCTGCCAATTTCACACTAAAAATCGTTCATAAAATCGTCTTTTTCTATTTCGGTACTTAAATGCACTCCTTTCCTTAACGCACTGTTTTGGTCTCTTCTTGGGAATTTTTTGCTGCTAAGTTCGCGTCAAGTTAAACTGTCGTTTATCAAATGTCAAATATATCAATCTTAAAATGTGTTTTTGGTTTGTTAATTACTTCAAATTACAACATTTTACAACATTTTTGAGTATTGTTTTTATTTTTTACATAATTAGACAAAATAATTTATTTAAATTATATCAACAATAGATTATATAATAATTAATACAGCGACATCTATGAATAATAGAAGCAAGGTTGACGTGACAGATGTCACTCAGTGTTCCCACCATTAACAAATAAAATTCCTATCACATGACAAATCTTTAAAAAAAACTTTAATTTTTAATAAAATACCGAAATAGAAAAAATAGTATAGATAACACGTTTCATAAGGCTTGTTAACGTACTCGTCCTTTAGAAAACTCGCCGCAAGCGGCTCTTTTTCTAAACTTGGACTCGTATACGTTAACAAGATGCCTTATGAAACTAGTGCTCTAATATACTATTATAGCACAAGTGCTCTATAAAGTCGTCTAGGTAACAACAATAATATTAACTGTTGTGTGACTTGTTCTCTAATGTAAACACAAAGCATCTCTGTGGCAACAAATATATCCAAAATCGCCACGCTTAATTTTCAAATTTTAAATACAGATTTTTTCTCTTTTATAGAGGTTTTAGTTGTAATTATAATAAAAAATATCGTATAATACTCGTGTATAAGTAGACTTTATCGCATACGCGCCGTTACAAGCACTCGCAAGCTCGTGCTTGTAATTTTCGTCGCTAATGCGATAAAGTCTTTCTTATACACATGTATTATAATATACTATTTTATTTAATTTAATAATACAGTGAAAAAAGGGTTATGTAACTTACATGTATACTGCCCAACTCTGCTTGTTCAGTAACAAAATGTCAACTTTTTTTGACGTTTGAAGAAAAATTAAATTTGACTACATTTTTCAGACACGCCTTCAGATATTACGAAACTAAATTCAGTGTCGTAGGAGCTTCATTACAGAACCGAAATATAAAAAATAACTTTATTTTTGACGTTTTAAATTTAATATTGTTTTCTTCTATGGCACGAGAGATTATTTCCAAATTAATCAAACCATTTCAATAGGTTCATACAAAGGTTGAAAAGTTTATGTGGGAGGCTCATTGGATAGGAATACCTCAATATAATACGTATATGACTTTCGTACCAGTATTAACATCAGAGGGAATTTGCTATACGTTTAATGGATATAACGCGTCAGTTATTTTTAGTGATGAAGTGTAAGTTTCAGTTTGTTTAAAAATAAAACATTTTAATTCCTCACCGTTAATTTTTATCATTCAACAGACAATTTGATTATGGTCAGTTTTGGAAATTTGACTCGACTATCGAAAGTGATTTAATAAAAAGTGATGGTTATCCTTATCGAACCCCTATGGTTGGTGTTAAAGGGGGTTTGGAATTGAAATTAAATGGGAAACTTTCAGATATGGAATACATTTGTAATACTGAATTCGTTGACGGATTTAAGGTTTTTATGTTTAACTTATTATAGGTACAATATTAAAAGTTACGAAACGTCTTTTCAATTACATTTTTAGTTGAACATTTTAGTTCATTATTATTTCAATAGATTGCTATTCACGATCCAGCTGAACTTCCACGAATTGAAGAAAATTATTTTCAAGTGCCAATTAACCAAGCTGTTAGTATTGCAATCAAACCAATCCAAATGACAACTTCTGAGGATTTGCTTGGTTACACTCCTCAAGATCGAAAGTGTTACTTACCCCATGAAAAGAAGCTCGACTATTTTAAAATTTACAATCAAAACAATTGTTTATTCGAATGTTTGACCAAATCCACCCTTCGTAAATGTGATTGTGTTAACTTTTATATGCCAAGTAATTTTTGCATTCTTGTCTCTTATAATTATTTTGATCACATTTTTTATAATAGAAAACGCGTCAACTCGAATATGTGGTAGTTCTAGCCAAAGATGTGCTAATACAATGAGAGGTTTGTTTTATAAGGTAAGTCGGGGGAAGACGCCACTGTGGGGCGAGATGCCACCCCAGCATTTTTCAAAATTCCTCCAACCTATCTCTGGAAAATTTTATGTATAGGTTGCTTGTGATTATAAGCTACTAGCAAACATCGTTGAAAACGAGTTTTCGCAAGTCATCGAAAAGTTTTCTAAAAAATTAGTTTTTTATGTTTGACGAAGTTTTTGCTACATCTCAGCTTTTAAATTTTATTAGGTGTTTTTTTGTGTTATCGATATCAACGAATTGTTAGCTGAAAAGACGGCACTTTTCACGTCTATTGTAATTTTTGCAAAAAAATTCGCATCAAATTTGATTTAGTTAGAGAGTTTTGCATTTTCACCCATACAATGGGGTAAGACGCCACATTAGTGCAAAGTATGTAACTTAGGCTCATTTTATTTAGATTTATAGTAATAACGCGACAATAGGGCCCACAATGATGAAAATGTGTAATAAAAACTATTACGATAGCAATGGGCTTCGTAGATTGGATTTGCTGCATAATTTGCAAGAAGTGGTTACACGAAAGATGTACATGGATTGATGACACATGTAACGATTGAAGTCAATAATATATAAGGATAAAATAGTTTTTTTTTCGTTTAGTACCGTTCCCGACATTCTATTCGGAACTAAAACTCACTATGGCATCTTACCCTGTAAGACCGATCTTAATATCGGGTCTTAATTAATCTCCTCGGTATCACTCTAGTCGAAGACGGGAGGGTTCGTAGAAATAAATCAGCAACAACAACACTTTCTACCCAAATAAAAATATTTATTTAAATAAAAAAAATATGATTAACAATTTATGTTAATAAAATAAAATAAAAATAACAATTTCTGTTATTAAAACGAAGCGTAGGTTTTGTTTATAACACAAAATGACTTTTATAACGAAGATAAACGTTTATAATAAAACCCAAAACAAAATAACTTCCTTTGGATGTCGGTCGTTCATGGACACCACTCGGATTTGCGGAAGTAGCTCGCTCCTAGGACGTAATTGGGGACGCGTGTTTAACTTTACAGCTAAACCAGCGTTCCTCCGGATCAACAGTCGGTCCAACAAGCCCAAGACTGTAATCAAGTCCACACAAATGATCGACAGTCGGCCAAAAGGTCGAGACTGTAATCTAGTCCTTCTCAACGGGAGTGTACTGCGGTAGACGCGATCAGCTTATACCCTACAGCTGCAGCTTATCTCAGCCGCTGGTGCAGGGACGCCAGACCATCAACTACCCACAGTACAAGGCGACCTCACTGAACACAAGAACACACGATGCACAGTGGATGCTCACGGTTGGTCACGGACTCTTTTGAAATCCATGCACGTCGAATATTTATTAATTCTCCACCACCAAGTTCCTAGCACCAATAGAACTCGCTTGTTCGATTTATCTACGAAGTGGGAATGTACATGTGACTCCGTACGTTTCGTACTCATATCTCTACGATTATCACTCAGCTACTACATGAATGCGTTTTAGGCGATTATGTAGGTGATGATAGATGCGGGCTTAAAATATACATCGAATGGTATAAATTTCGAGTGGTTACGTTAAATATAAATAATCTTAAAAAGCATTTAAAATAATTAAATATTTTAAATGATTTTAAAATTAGAAAAAATGAATGATAATATTCAGGACGTTGACAAGTAAAATTAAAAGGACGAAAAAATATATTTGGGATGCCTGAAGGGCCAAAATAAATTAAAATTAAGTAAATAATTTTAAAATTAAATAAATAATTCCAATTTATCGGGGACATTGAAATTAACCGGCAACCTCGAGTACATTTGCAGTACGTTGAAGTGCAAACGCCGGATAAAAATTTATACCATTATCGCAGATGGTACAAAAACGAACTCAGATGGTTGCTGATGGATTACGTACGAGTCATTTTCTTAATAAAAAACGCTCGGGTGCGCAAACGATGTTAATTTTTCACGTATCAGAAGCAGAATCTTACGGATTCGTAACACTCTGACAGGTGTAGAAAAATGCATCGTTACAACCCCATGCATTTTTGTCAAGATTTTTTTGTCGAAAAATACAAAACAATTTTTTTAACTATGTTAACTAATAATTTATAAATTAACGTTTTTATAAATTAATTAAAAAATGTATGGCATCTTCCCCCGACTTGCTTTAATTTTTTTTTTTTAATTATCGGTTACTGACTTTGTTTTAGATGAGTTTTCGAATAGTGAAACAATCAAAGGAAAAATAGAAATAAATAAAGAACGTACAAGAGATGTTATAGAAAAATACATTATTTCTTGTGACTGTTTACCTGCCTGTTATTCTCTAGACTTTGATGTTCAAATTTCTCAATCAGATTGGAAGTTGGAAAATGCAATTGAAAAATTGAAAACCGTCTTGATGGATAATGCAATGAAGCAAGAACGTTTTCCAGACAATGAGTATATTATTTTTTTTCCGTTGCTCTTTCTGTCTTTTTAATTATTTAATAATTTAGCTTTTTCACATCTAAAGTGATGATTTATTTCAAGAACAGGCATTTTACTGCATCCGAAAGAAATGAACTGTACGGCTATGCAGAATTTTGGTCAAACGTTGGAGGCATTTTAGGACTTTTTACTGGTTTTTCTTTTATTACAATATTTGAAATTTTATACTACTTATTTTTAAGACCTACATGTAATATTAAAACGTTTGGAAGAAGAGGTTGGTCTGGTTCTCCCATAACTGGTGACGAATGCACGTGCAATAAGAAGACAGAAAATGAAACTTTGGATACTAAATTATAAATAATAAAACTTTTGTTTACAATTTTAACTAATTTTACTTTTTTGTATTTGTGTAATAACTGGAAAATGCAGAATAAATAAACAAATGGTGAAATTTGAATTTCGGGCTTGAAAACAAGATGGCGATCAATTAAATGAATAAAGAAACCATTTACCTAAGATGGTACTTAAGTACTGCAACACAGATCCCTGATGGTGAGCGGTAGGGATAAGTTGACGCAGATTTGGCTACGTCCCTTTAATAATAATTTCGTTTATTACTCCGTTGGTGGGGATAAGTACCAATTTAGGTATCTGCGCATTCCCACCGCTTGCCAACATACTTGTCAGTCTTGTAGTACTTCGAATTAAATAATTAATTCAAATTTCCTTTTGGATAGACTTTTCACCTAAAGCTATTTCAAATTTTATTAATGAAGCGCAAAGAGTAAAAGCACCGAGTTAATTTGAGATTTTAACTGTACACTGACGTTTTCTTATCAATTGCACCACCTGTTAAAAGTTCTATTTTAAACTTCAAAATCAATAATAACAAATAAATGAGATTTAATTAGAAATAGCTACAATCGAAAACAGCTGACTCTGTCGCAAGCACTCGAAATAAATTCTTGCGCTATTTTATATTGAACTTTTATAAAGTTTATGTTTAATTTTAGAATTCTTATGTCCATAAAATTACGGCGTATTTTTTATAAAAATTACTTTATAATTTGTTTTTGGTAAAACTATAGAGTGCTTTAGCATTAACGTTTTAAAACTAATGACGGGTGGGTAAACTCATCCCTAAAGCTATAAGCAGACTACATTTAGCTTAAGTCGATTTCTACTTCAAATGTCAACCCCTTCTCCTCTTTTAATAATTTATTACGTCAACTTGTATAGATTTTAGATTTATTCTTCTTCAATGACTATCACTTGTAAGAGAACTTTATTTATTTATATCGCCTCCGCTGTTGGTAAAGAAACAAATACTACTTCTTAAACTTAAAAGATTTGGGATTCTATTGTGGCAGATTCGATCGAATGCTTTACTTAAAAGACTGAGCTAAGAATATTTTACAAGAGTATTGGAAAATATGTTGTCGAAGCTGATAAATTAGGAACCGCTTGTATTTCATAACCAGACTTAAAAAAAACAAGATCTGACAAAACTGAAAAATTACTGCTTGAAAGTGCTTTGATTACCTATTGTTTAATATTCTGGAAAACAGCTTTGATAATATTCTTAAAAGCTCCAGAGAAAATAAAAAATAACGGAATGCTCTCATAGACAACAAAATCATGAAAGCTTTCAGTTAGTCAGTTTGTGAAATAGTCAAATAGTTTAGTCAATAATGAAGGGGTTATTGAGAACCTGAAAGACAGTGGTGTAAATAACGGTCCCGCGGGGCCCGCGTTGCGGGAGGCCCCCCGAAAAATTCCGTAGAAGTACTAAATACTTTTTAGGGTCCACTTTCCTATTAATTTTAAACAGGTAAAGGGTTTTACGCAGTTTCCTACATATCTCGTCAAGGTGCACGTCCCATCTCGTATGCTGATCAGCTGATCAACTATTACGCCCAGATATTTTGTAATACTCTTTTTCGGTATGTAAAGCCTAATATACCAAACTCCGCTCAGACTCAACGCGTTGAACTGTGGTAATCCAGTTTTATAAATACTAAAAGGTATGAAGACAGTTTTGCTCTCGTTAAGTTTTAAGTAATTAAGAGTGGACCATTTTGCAAAGCTTCCAAGGTCTGTTTCAGCCCTCTCCCTTACCTCATCCCAGTCATCTCCAGTTACTATCAATACCGTATCTTGACGGTAGGGATTCATCAAGTCAAGTAGCTTGATATTTTTACAAATTGCTTGACTTGACTTGAAAATCAAGTTTTTCAACAATTCAGTACTTGACTTGACTTGATTTATTGTCATTACTGCTTGACTTGATATCAAGCTACTTGATATTGCTTGATAAACTCTAGGAGATCGCGTATGGCTTCCCCTTCAAAGTCTGTAGCGTAAAGCAGCGGCGATTCATTGTAACCGATATTTTTTACTTTTTTGAAGGCAATATCAAGGAAAGCGAGTAACGGCCATTTGTGTTGAGTTCTCTATATAAATAATAAACCATATAAATCCATAAACAAACTACTTCTTTTCCTACTTTCTCAGTAATCTCTGGGTAGTTCTTATTGAAGTATATTCGTAATTATTTTAAAATTTTTATTTTTTAAATGAAAAATCAAGCTACTTGATTTTTCAAGTACTTGACGTTCGAACTACTTGACTTGACTTGATATTTGACTAGCAATACTTGACTTGAACTTGACTTGATTTCAAGTCAAGTCAAGTCAAGTAGCTTGAAAATCAAGTCAAGCCGTGAATCTCTACTTGACGGTATCAAAGGCTTTTGAGTAGTGGAAGAATATAGCTATAATCCTTTCACTATTTATTTGTGCTATGGTTGGCCATGTTAGGGTGACAGATTCCACCCGGTATAAATTAGAAAAAAATCAGTTAGGTTAAGTACAGCAATAATATCTTATAGTGACGAGCTGAGGGGAAGCGCAGATACCTAAATCGGTATTTATTCCCTCTATACAATAGTAATCGCCTAGTTACTCATAATTTAGTAGCCACTGATACAAACGAATTTATTTTAAACCAATCGTGTTTAAGGGAGGCGCTTCCCCTCAGCTCGTCACTATAAAATATTATAGCCATATTTGGCAAACCAAAAAATAAATGTTTAAATAAATTAATAGTTCATGGCCAACCATAGCACAAAAAATAGTGAATGGATTATAGGAATTTTTTTTAGTTGTCAAGGCAAGAGTATAAGCAACTTGTTAAGGATGGTATAGCGTCTGCAGCACCACGTCCCCTCACAAAACCAAATTGATTTTCAGAGATAACAGAATTTTTTGTTAAATTAGATGTGAGTCTCACAAGTATAATTTTTCAAATAACTTTGCAAAAGTTGAGATTATTGATATTGGACGATAATTACCGACGCATTTTCTTTATCAATACTGCTGAAAACCCATCCCACCCATTCGATTTTTTATTATTTAGGGAACGGATGTACGACTCCACCTCAATGCAGTCGGTAAAACTTAGGAGGTAAAAATACTAAAAGAGTCGCGTTTTTGGGGTTTTCGCTTTTCGATGTAAGTGATTAGTATAAAAAGCCATGTCTCCATTACGCTCGACTTTGCCAGTTGACATATTTCGACATTAAGTCCCAGCTCGGGCGTCAATTTGTAGTAAGCTAAACTTACTGAAGTCACTTAAGCCTTGTCTCCATTACGCTTGGCTTCGCCATTTGGCACTGCCAATTGGCGTATTTCGACATTAAAACCGGGTCCCCATTATGCCAAACATGTCAATTGGCACTGCCAAATGTAATGGAGGAATGTAATATGCCAAGCGTAATGAAGACACTTACGCTTACTACAATTTGGCACCCGAGCAGGGACTTAATTTAAAATTGAGATTTTGGTACACCACTTTAAATGTAAGTATGTGTATTAACTATTGCTCATACAACTATTAATAAGTTTTTCCTTACACCAAGTTAAATATAAAAAATGTAAGGTACCAGAGCCGAATAAGGCCCAGCCCTAAATAAGGCACACTTTTAAATTTACCCCTTTGTAACCCCTTTTTCGCGCTAAAAATGTGCTAAAATGATGTGTCAGGCATACCTCGGACGCATCTCTGACGAGAGTTATCAGAAATTGCAACCTGCATCTACACGCGTGTTTGGTATGACAAAATCTTTGTTAACGAAGTAGGTGAATTTGAGTTTTATCAAAATTCGCCGCAAAAGATCGTTAAGTATTTCAAAAACTTTATGGTTTATGATATTATGGCCGATGTTAAAAAAAGTCAAGAAGAAACGAAAATTGGAGTCAGGAGTCAATGGAAGCTATCCTAAGAGCTTTTTCACGGGGCAAGCTGCCCCAAAGAGCTATTGTTGAAAAATTTGGAAAACCCCTTAGAACCCTACGGAATCGTATAAAAAACGGCATATCTTCAAAGCGTTTTAAGAATAAAGTTTAGTTTTTGTCAGTTTTTGTATTAGATAATGTGTTTTTGATACGGGCCTTATTAAACACACCAGCACATAATAAGGCCCAAAATTCGTTTTTTGTTTGGAATTGTTTTTTGTTTTTCATAATTATTCTACGAGAACTAAATGTTTTATTTTCGTTACAGTGTGAAATAAAGATTTTATTCTCAGTTTTGTATTCCAATATCTCAATAAATAAAGTCATAAAACAATTAAATAACTTTGGTGGGCCTTATTCGGCTCAGGTACCTTAGTTGTATTTTGTATTTAAAATTTGAAAACTAACAAAGTTGGACACTCTTCTTCATAAACTTTTACTAAGTATTACAAGGCACATATACCTACAGTCCTACACGAACAGTTTTTAGTACAAAAATTAAATTAATTAAAGTATAGTTGTGACGTATAATATGTATAAGAGCTGCATTATTTACAATTGATAAATAAAACACCTACATATAACAATAATTGTTAATTTAAACCGAAATGTAGTCCTGCGAGATTGTAAAATCATAATATTATTATACATTCAAATCGCGAGCTCAAGTTCATTAAACACTGAATACGATTATATAAATAAATACTAGCCCTTTTATGTAGATCTATTTACAATTTCAAAAATTAACATAATACCGGAAATTCTCTCATTTAATATTTATTATAGGTATCATAAGTACGTATTATTACAAGAGTTGTAGGTATTGAAATGTTTTAAATGTAATTTATTCAACTCTTTTGAGCACAAAATGGGCTTAAAAAGTATTTGATTGGATCATTTTTATCAATGAATTTCAATGGTGATACAAATTTTCTCTATTTAAATAATTATTTGCTCAAATAAATCTTTTTAGGAAAACTTTTAAGGAAACAATTAGAAAATTTTTAGTTATAGGTGCAAAAGAAATTTTCACTAACGAAAAAATAAATACAAAATATTAGAAAAAACTAATAATAGAAAAAATAATAATAGCAAATTCTATTTACCTATGAATACAAATTTCTAAAAACGTAAATTATCCTTATTTATACCGGGTGAGACACACGAAGTCAGACATTTTGGTGCTTCACTTCTTCGTTCTATTTAAAAATCAAAAAATTGTTTCCGGTTAAAACGAAAGTGACAGAATTTTAACAAGTAGAATTTTCAGTAGTAAATAGCAATACGTTAATAAATAACGAAACTAACATCACCCAGTATAATTTTCCGTTTAAAAGAAGATTGTTAGCAACCGCTCGAAAAAAAGCTCTATTTCAAGTTTTTGGTCTTTTATCTCTTCATATTTTTAAATTTCATTTTTTTGCCATATTTAAGTTATAAAATTTTTTAAGGAAAATAAATTTTTACGACCTCTTAAAAAGAAAATTTAAAAAAACGCTTCAATTTATACTATAAGTGTTAAAAGACGCGTTGTTAAAATTCAATTTATTGAATTTTCCGTTTTTCCGTAGCTATAATTTTCCTATTGAAATGTAATATTTTGTTCTAACCTTTTACTGACCACAAATAGACAGGATGCGTTAATTAACATTCGAAATAATTAATGTAGTAATGAATTTCTAATTATCGTAATTAAAATGTTTCATTACTAACGCAAATAATAAAATTTAAATTAAAGGTGTCCAAATAAGGTCAGGGCCATTTTAACACCCTCAAGAAAAGAAAATTATTCATTATGTTAAAAGGAACTTATTCTCGTAAAGAATCTTTTATTGACCAATAAAAATGAATCTTACGAAGATCAAAAGAAATAAATCCCAACTTTTTACAGCACTTTGCAAAATATTATTCCATAATATTGTATACTTTTGGTTTTCTTTATGAATAATTACGAAAATGTGTATTTTTGCAAATCAGCTGATTGTAAAACGTATACAACTTGAAAACTTATTTGAATTTTTAGAAGATAAAAGGCTATTTCGTTTAAATTATTTAAAAACTTTCGACTAGCTTTTAAAATTTTTAATACTAGTGCTGCCATCTCTTAATTACAATATTAAACTCCTTATAGGAATCTGTTTTACCGACTAACTTGCAAATTTATAGTTTGTTACAAATTTTAATTAAAAATCTTCATTATTTTAAACAATAATGCAATAAATATTAAATAAATAAATTCAAATTGTTAAAATAATTACATAAAATTATTTTTTAACGAAAAAGCGGCACAGAAGAAGACCACAAGGTAAGCAAATTTTATAGAAAATCAAAACTACAACTTTAATTTATAATTATATAATTTTTATAAATACCCAAAGCTAGGAATAAAAGTAACGCTAATAATACATTAAAATCTCTTTTTGCCAATTTTTACAAACTAAACAGGCACAGTTTTTTTATTCTTAACAGTTCCCAATTTAATTTTCGGATCGACCGTTATTCGTTTTCTTTTACGAACTTTTTTCGAATTTTCAATAACTTCCGTCTCTTCGTTCTCTTCTGCACTTAAACTTGATGTTTCCTTTAAATTTTTATCGTTTAAACTTGCACCCGATGATAAATTATCATTTTTTTGACTAGTCGTTTCAGGAATTTTAATTTTACCGTCGCTCGTTACAGTTATCGGTATGGGTATTGGTAATGGTAAAGGAATTATAATTGGATAAGGAACTAAAACCGTAACTGGTGGTAGTGCATTTGGTGGTGGGTGCGGTGGAAACGGAAGTGGTGGTGGATGAAGCGGGTTAAATGATGGATTGTGTGCAAATTTTGGGAAATTACTAAATGGGTGGTTTTGATTGCGTGGGTTTCTAAACAAATGTTGTTCGTTATATTTTTCCCACGTGTTTAGTGGTGGTGAGTGTCGAATGCGTAAATCTTGAGGCGAATCGCTCGATGCAGGTGGTGTACAAACTGTTGATGAGCAACACTTTTTTCTTTGTTTCCTTTGTGTTTTGACTTTTTGCTTTTTTGGTGATGCCGGTGAGTCGATAAGGGGTGCCATGAATTTTGATGGGTGTGCGACACGTATGAGAGGTAGCGGTGATGTTTGGGGCAGATTATCGATAAGCTCTGGAGATCTCGGCGGTGATGGACTGTTTTGCTCGGGAGATTTACAATTTCTCATCCATAAATCGGGTGTAATTAAACCACCCACTGAGCTCGTATCGTCCGGTAGATGAGGATGAAGCTCGAGGTGTGCTCTTGTTTCTCGACAAAAAATGTGCATTTTATATTGGTTTAGACATTTGTCTGAACAAAATTGTAATTGGGAAGCACCATCCTAAAACAAACAATTAAAAATAAATTGCCGATTAGTTGATTTAAGTAACTCACTTGAAAGTCGACGTAGGAAACCGTGTGTCTTACATGTCTACACCAATCGCATGTTTTATTTTTTTTGAAATTCGCTCTACGAGATTGTGAAAAACATAAGTCGGAACAAAAAGTCGATCCTGAAGTTACTAAAGCTTTGTTTTCGTCGATAGATTTCCCACACCAATCACAACCGTCTGAAAAAGAAGTAAAACGTTAAATAATATGGTATCGGGGATTTGCAGACAAATTAACTACAGTTCGTAAATCATTTTTTGCACCGCAAATTTTAATTATTTGGAATTTTAGATGAAACTAAATAATTGAAAAGGCGTGTAATTTGAATACTTTTTAAATAATTTTGTAAACGTAATAAGATACTGATTAATGTTTTTTCATTATAATTGCGAGCATTTACTAAATGGAAACCTGTTGATAATGATCATTCATTTAAATATAATGTTTCAACTACAACAAAAAAAAACTACAATTTAATTAAATGCAGTTGCAGATTTGTATTCGTGCATCGGAAGGATGAGTTGGAAAACAAAACGCGTTCCTTCGAGCTGGATATTTACAAAAATAAATTTCACGTCCATCATTTTAGAAAAAAAATTGTGTTTTCAGGTCAATAGATTTATACATTTTGTGACGTCAATGAGTTACTAATTTTATCTGCAAAATCAGTTTATTATTTAAAAATTAAGAAATAGCATTTTATTTTCTCCCAAACATTTATTTTTATCGATTTTTCTATAATTATACCCCTTTGTGCGAGAATAAATAAATCAAATGCAGCAAGAATTTTTGAAAAGCGTAAATTATTTAAGGCTAAAAGTGAGGGTCCTATTGGCTACGCGCGAGCTAATATTACACATCCGAAAATAGCTGGCGAGATTATCTTACACATTCGACTAAATCCCTGGTACAACCGACACGATTTTCTAAAATTTATACTTTTAATTTCGTATCGCGTTCGAAGGTATAAAAAGTATTTTTGATCAAATTACGAAAAAAAAATTTTTGTTTAATGTTTATTGTTTTGTAATTTAATATTACCGATGCCTCGAGTACGCGAGTGGTTACATTACCAAAAATTTATAAAGGTTACATAACGTAATCAAATTTCTAATAACAAGAAAAGCTTCTCTTCTTTGTCACCTGAACATTTGGGTGATTCGGGATCGGAACTATTACTTCCGTTTTGAGAATTGCACGAACGTTGATGCATTTTGGTTTCATCTCGACTTGCTCCATAGCCGTACCATCCGAGTAATTCATTCATTGCTGTTTCTGCAAATTCCTGAAACATTACAATAATTACATTTATAGTAAATTTTTGCATAATGATTCATTAACTACAAGAAATTGTGTATAAATAAAAAAATTTTTCTATATAATATTGCTACACTCTAATTACAAAACGTCCAAAACGATGACACTTAATTTAAAGAACAAAGCTACACGTGTTGTTTTTTTATTGAGAAATAATATACCTGTAGTAAGTTGCTTTGCTTAAAATCAGAAAATACAGGGTGTCCTCTTAAGAACTAGCCACGTTCTATGGGTAACTTTGTTATTATAAAAGCTACGGAGTCGGTGAAATTTGCAAAGTTGGGAAGAATTATAGGACTATTTAAATTCCGTTAAGAAAATTCAACATTGTCGCCAACTGTTGAATTATTGGAAGAAAACTAAACATCGTTCAAATTTTCAATTGGCTCTATCTTGTTACTTGTTACTTTTTACTTATTGAAAATACAGAAAAGTTGAAGAGAGGTTTTTGATAAATAAGTTTGAGAAAAATAATAGAGGCCTTAGGCATACTAAAATTTTTTTGAATTAAGTAATATTTTTCAAGTTATAACGTAAAATTTTTCCAAGAAAAAGTTTTTTAAAAACAAAAAAAAATTTTTTTCTTCAAACGTCAAAAAAAGTTGACATTTTGTTACTGAACTAGTGTGAACTTTTACGTCCTAGGAGGTAAAAGTAAATTCTAACCCTAAATATTTACAACAAATTGTAACGTAAAATGATATTTCTAAGCATTTGTAATGTTTTTATAAATTTTCTGTTAATAATTAGCTTCCTTTTACAAGTTAAAGTTAATTTTTAAAAATATTTGACAATTGAACTACAAATAATTTTCAAGAGATTTGGTTTTTCTATGTTTTACGTTTGAAGAAAAAATTAAATGTTTCATACGGAGTAAAAATACTTTTTTTGGCTCGTCAGTAGTTGTCAGACTCAACTTCGTTTCGTCTGACTAGCCTAAAAAAAGTGAATTTTTACTCCTAATCAAACAATCTACTATTTTACTACTAGTCTTAAATGCTATCATTATTAACTTATTTTTAAACAGAGAAATTAAATTTCTCAACCTAGGTAAATAATAAAATATTATAATAATCAAAACTGTTTTTGAAGTAAATAATAAAATATGATTTATCATTTTTTTAACGATGTTTGTATGAAAATTGATATTACTACTAGTAAAAAAATACTACATAAACTACGATTGAGAATACTATTATAACTTTATAACCCTCGCGCTGTGTATATAATACTTGCGCTAGGGTTATAATAGTATACTTCTCAACCTAAGTATATAATCTACTATTATTTCACTTCTCGACGTTTTGAGTCTCACTGATTCCAAAGATCGAAAAAAAAATTTTTGGTTCTTTAATGAGGTCTGTTTCAGGTAGACAAAAATCATAATTCAATATGACGAAATGAAACGTAAATCTCCTCTTTCATTCTCCGTGAACCTTTTACGGAAATAACGTTCACAATAAAAATGCCGTCAATATTACGAAGAAAGTGTCCTTTTTGAGAGTTCATCTTAATTTCATAGAAAGTACATGATGTAGAATAAACTCCAAGTACATCATTTGAAAGCACCATCAATTACCTACAAAACCGTATATTTATTTTTTTGGTAATTACATTTTTCTATCATACACAGCTTTTTAAAAATTTAATTACAAGGAAAAAAAATTGAAATATTTACGGGGCTTTTTTTTAAAACTAAAAATTGTTTTAACATTTTAACAAATAGCACGATTGCATGATGTCATTACAAATACATATATTAAGGGTGCCGTCTTCCCATGTTATTCTTCCATAAGAGCTAGGTACATACTTTTAAAGAGAACGGCTTAAGCGATTGCACTGAAATTTTTTCAGAGTTAATATAACGGTACATAGTTTCTAATGAAAGATTTTGAAAATCTTAGTGCCTATAGTTTTTCCAAAAAACAAATAAAAAGTATCGAAAATTGAAGAAAATTCATGAGCTTGTCTCCTATAAGAAAGGGTCATATGCTGATGCCGGATCCGAAAACCGGAATAAATTTTGACTATTGGTTTTCTTTAAAAGTAAGTCCAAAGAAAATTTTGGAAAACGCTAACGTGGGGCGTTGCTTTAAAGATACTAGGTAACATTTTCCAACCAATGGGCATCCTGCTTCATCCATGGATGTTATTTATGACTTGTGCCTTTTGAATCACAAAAGGTTCGAAATTGTGGGTGTATCCAATTCTGGATTGTAATTATTGTTCCGTCCACGGATATTTTCTGAGACGTATACGACGTACTATGTACGAATTATAACAATAGTAGATTATATACTTAGATTATATACTATACTTATATATATATTATTATATACTTAGAGTACATTATTGTACTCCTTCAATTATTTGGAACTTGGAAGCAATGCATATCAGTTTATTTTGCTTGAAAAGTAGAAGTAAGCGTAGGCCAAGTGTTTTTTACAGTGTTTTTTATTACCTTTTAAAGGGTGCAATAATTTGAACAAAAGGATTTTCAATGATGTTTACTATAAGAACTTCTTTTGACTTTTTCTACCTACTAGTAGCCATTCAATTAGAAAAACAGACTTCTGAACATGAATGAAAATGACCGTAGATGTAGTAAATTTTTAGTTGACCTATTTAAAAATTTGGTTAGTAATGTTTATTGCTTGGTTATTTAAAATGTATTACGCAATGTTTCTTTGTCTGTTGACACTAGTTTTGTTAATTATGGAAAGGTGTAGTTAAATAAAAATAATTTTTTTATAGGCCGACACATTTTTATTTTTATTATTCTGTTTTTTTTATAAAGAAAAGTTTCAAAAAGTTAAAATAATCCGAACTAAAGGATTTTTTAAATTGGGTTAGCAAAGGTTTATTCTTTGGTTATTAAAAATGTCTTATGCAATTTTTTATTTTCTAGGAAGGAGCTTACTTTGCCTTCTTATTATGATGCATCATAAAACGAACCTTTAGGAAATTAAAAAAGACTAGAAAAAATGACAACGAGTAGGTAGTGAAGTATAGTATACATTTTTAGTTGACCGATCAAAATTGGGTAGCATTATTCCTTGGTTACTAAAAATGTATTATGCAATTTTTCTTTGTTTGTTGATACTAGTTTTGTGTCCCCCTGATTCCAAAAATGTAAAAAAATATCAGTTCATTTTGCTCACTGAGTTATCAATTCTAAATATTTACAAAATGTCTTTAATTTAGAATAAATTGAACTAAGGGGAATAAGGAAGTCTTTTCAATGTCATTTTCTAGGAAGTAGCTCACTTTGACTTCTTATATGATGCATCATAAAACGAACCTTTATGCAATTGAAAAAAGTGGAAAAAAGAAAAAAAAGTAATATACAATTGTGCCGAAATCCAATAATAGTTACGATTGGCACTGTGAATATTTTTGTATTGCGAGTATTTCCCAACAAATAATAAAAATACGTCAATTTATGTATTATAAGTTTAATAAAGATGCAAAATAGCGATGTGACGAATGTAAATGTTAGAAAGATACTAAACTAAAGATACCTCACAAAAGGTATTTAAAGGGTTTAAACAGGTAAACATTGACAATTGAACATTCTTAAAACTAAATTACAAAGGGCACAACTTAAAAACCCACATTTGGTCTGCAGATTTTAGACCTTTAACAATTCTAAACAAACACGTAAAAACCGACATTTGGTCTCCAATTTTATCGAATTCTAATTTTTATACTTTTATGAATAAAAAATAATTTTTTACACCTATATTATATTCATTGTATTATATTTAACGTATTTGAGTGCAATTCTCATGTTAATTGAATTGTTACTCGTAATTAAATAAATAATTTATTGTTAAGTTTAATTTTTATTTTATTTTTTGCTATAATTTTAACTTTTACAATTTTATGAATAATTTTTTTTCAAACGTCAACAAAATATTTACTAGTTTTATTTTTTTACAATTCTAAAAATAGATCCCAAATCTTTTACCCAGATTTTACTATGAACAGTGGTTGAATAGTTTAGATGTTTTTATTTATGGTTCCTATTTTAGAAAGTAATACTTCTTCACTACATTCATTTAGGTATACGTAGTGGCAAAAAAAGGTTCAATGGGAGGATCTTAAAATCCCTTAAATTTAACTCAGTAAAAATTCGATCACAGCTCCATCTACAGATTCCCATTAGCAATGCGAGGCGTGGACGCCAACCTGAGCTCCTCTGTAGCTTATAGTACAGTCAGCCTCACAATTATTGGCCACCCTGCTATAATTCAAGCACGAATTGTGGATGTGGATGCAACCATCATAACACCCCCTACTTAAATTGAGGGGTAACTTTATTTTACCAACAAGCAGTATACCAACAACCTCCCCTTCTGTCATTTTGTCGTTGTTGGCTAATAACCACCCTGTTGTATAGCCAGGATGGCCAATAATTGTGAGGCTGAATGTACATTAATATGTAAAGAGTCGTCAGAAAATAGAAAAAGAAAACTTCAAGTACAATTTAAGGGATGATAAAAATAAATAACTTAAAAAGTAACCTCATCAATTTCAAGCTAAAACACTCTTCTTTTCAAAAATTTTCACTAAATAATGATCCGACAATTAATCACAAAATGACAAAGATTTTTGCGAGCCACTACGATTGAAAATTTCGAATTTTCAGATTTCTATTTGTCTTTCATATCATTTTTCTGGAAACGTATTGTCATATAATTGAATTGTCAGTACAAAAAATTTTACAGATTCATAAATTGTTCAGCATTCCGTGCTCCATTAATAGGCCTAAGCAGAATTTCGAAATTCTTATTTCTTTTCGAGCTAATATTCTTTGAATGTTGAGGGCACACTTACTTCATGTTGCACACCCCTAGGAGCGGTAAACTTTTTTGCGTCTTTATGGAGACTCTTAAGGCTAGCTAATTCCAAATTTACAGCCACATATGTCGTTTTTCCAGGTTGACACCTATAGAACCTGTACTATATTGAAATTAATGAGATTTATTAATTTTAGGAAAGCAAAATTACAAAATTTTGAAGTTTTTGTTATTTGGTGGATAGAAAAACTAAGCAAAAAAATTTCCGATGGTCTGCGTTTGTAAATTACACAGCTTCAAAAAGTACTGAGTTTTAATTTTCTGTTCTCAAAATGGTTTATTATTCGTGGGGGTGCTCTTTAGGGCTAATTATTCGCTTTTATTTTATATGGTTGTGTTGTGTCTATACTTAATGGCTTTTTACGGTTCTATAAATATTTTATTTATATTTTAAAGAATTCATGTTTATTATTTTCCTTACTTTACTTATCGAATTTACTGCATTTTTATTACTTAAATTCTTCTTGTTATTCCAACGTTTTTTGTCGTTAAGTACCTAACAAATATTTACTTTTGATATCATGAAAACAATTTTTTTTAAATGACGGTACATCACTGCTGGTATACAGAGCGTCAATTTAAAAAGGAGCCAGGGGCTATATCTCCGAAACTAAAAAAATATCTGTTGTGTCAACACAAGACTTTCCGATTGAGTTGATTATTTTAAGACCAAAACAGTTAGAAAACAAAAGAATACTTTACATTTTTATAATCACTAAATAAAAAAAAATAAACGTCAAAATATTTTGACAAATGTCAAATTTTTTGACAACTGTAAAATTTTTTGACAACTGTCGGACACGTCAGCTGCCAATTATTATCTGATATTTGATTGCATAAAAACTCTTTTAAAAACAAAAGAATGTTAAATATTTTTATATCACTGCATACAGGAAAAAATTCTCCCTACCGTATTATGCAAAAAAAAAATTATATGTTGCCATTTAAAAAAAAGATTATTTATTTTAATTACACGTCCCCTAGCGGACCGATTTTAAAAAAACTTCTTTCTGCACTCTGTCGTTATCTGATAATACACTATGCCAAATTTCAAGTTAATCGTTTCAGCCGTTTCAGAGATATCGTGACGGATTACATCCACACAACACAGACTTTTTTCTGAAAATGGTCTAGATCGACTCGGGGGACCTCAAAACACATATAACCGGTGTTATCTCAACATTTTTTTACCCCATTACAATACTTTCCTTTAATACCTTAACCCTGAGTCCTATAAAACTTGGATTAGCTTAGTTCGACAACTAACCTCAAAATGAAACTCTTTAGTTAATAGTAATCAATGCTATTTTATCAAAAACAGCTGTGAGCAGGTTAAATTAATTGTAATTCGACAGTAAAGTGTTATAGTAAAGGTGGTAACAGTCGGAAGAACAAATACAAAGTTCCATTTTAAGGTTAGTTGTCGAATTAAGCTAATCCAGAGCTTTATAGGAGTCAGGGTTAGGTATCGGAAAGTAATATATCCAAAATCGCCCGAAACCGTTTGAGTGGTAAGGAGGGGGAAATCTAATGACGTAGTAAGTGATGCACCCCCACTTACCCCCTAAGCTCCAGCCACCCCAATTAAAAAATCTTAGATGGCAACCCCCTCTACTTGTGATACATCATTGGAAAGCCCTTAAAAAATGCTTTTCAGTGGTACCAACTTAACCTGCATTTGGTTAAAAAATATTCTTTTAATTTAAAAATAAAAAACAAAAATGTTTGTTAATTAGTAAAAAATCTTAATTTTGGAACGTTTATCAGTTTTCCATCGTCGTTATAGAATAAATTTTACTCTAATAGTATTTAAATAAATACTAAATAAATACTACTACTACTAATTCAGCACGGCAGTATGTGTGTCTTTCTTTATAGTTTATTCGTGTTTTTATGTGTTTCTTCTAGCCTTTTTTGAGGGAGATTGTAGTTTTCAAGGTAATTTTCAATCGTCCTAATAGCTATCCGTTATCTAATGTTCTTGTCTCCAAATGAGCATAAATTACTGGGAGACTGGGACCCAATGGAATATCATCGGTATTCATAATTCATAAGAATTTATGCTAGGGAACATCTTGCACTACTGCATCTGTTGAACAATCTTCTCTAGGAACCAGTATCGTTTCAAGTCAGGGGAAGGCAGCAAGGATGATGCCCAGATTTTGGTTTAAGGTTTTTGAGGGTTAAATTCATTTTTCTTTGGACTAAGACAACTATTACATTTTTAATTTCCCACTCTGACTTTTTCGCTCTAACCTTCTGTTCATGTATTATCAAATAGAAAACAATAATTAGCATTAGCGTTTGGAAAATGTAAAGAAAGCTTTTGGCTTCCGCAGTGTTTAAGAAATATATATCCTGCTACTTATTTCAACATCCTGCATTAGGTATTTATTATTATCTACCAAATTCTAATTAAAATATTTTATATTTCATAATATTGCCTTGTATTTATGTACCTTATTACTTTATTAAGTACTTATGTACTTAATTACTCATTAAGATAAGTAGGCTGTGTATAAAAAGTTTAAGAAGATTTAACGCTTCTCTGTGAGTTACGAAGTGTTGAACAAAACTGTACTACCCTTCAAAATGGAACGAGTAAGTTTTTTGGCACGTAATTTTAAAATTAAATTGTTTTAAGAGAGCGAAGGAAGAGTACTTGCATCATTAAGGCTCGTTTGCACCACTTTCCCTTAAATTAAACTTGAAGTTATGGCTTAATATTTAAGTGTGCATTATATCCATCATTTCATAATTTTAGATTGTTCCATTATAGAGACCTACAAGTCTTTCTGAAATTGAACTCCAAAAACGTCACATATCCGAAGTAGTAGATCAAATTGATGAATATGTCCAAAAAGGTATCGATTCTATCGACAAATTCCAAGTTGGAAATGATCGTGAAACTCTTGCATTTTCAACTGCAACTAATTCATTGACTGACGACTTACAAACTGTTGTATTCGGCTTGGCACGTATTATTGTAAGTTTTTTTTAATTCTCCAATTGCGAATAGAGCGATTTAAAAATCCATTGCAGATTAAAACTTACAAGAATGGACATTCCGATGCTGGAGTTGGAAAAATAGCTAAAAATTTCAGCGACTACATTTATTCCATTCAAAAATCAAGTAGTTCTGATGATGGAACGTTAAAAGGAGCTTTAAAATTCGGACTTAACGGTGTTAGAGATGAAACCCATCAATTACATCAACTTCTACAAAGTGATGGTAAAAATTTCAAAATATTACAAGTAATTCTTTAATAAACTAAAACTTTCCAGCTATTCGAAACAACGTTGCCACTGTTATCGAAAATATCTTATTCGCTGTAAAAAAATTATATTATCGTCTACTATCCGAAAGTAAATCTCCAAAAGAAATACAAGATATTCATTTTAAAATAAAAAACCAATATGTTACTGATATGAAGAAAATAACTAAAGAAGATGATGGAACTATTAATAGTCTCATTGAATACGTCCATCAGGCAATACATAGAAGTTATAAACGTGTTGATTCAATTAACGAAGAGGTAATAATCTAATAATTGTAAATTACCTATTCAAAATCGTTACTGCCTATCTTGAAATTCTAGGATAACTATTTCGATGATAAAACAAATTTGGAACTTGCAAAAATAGCTTATAGCTTACAGAGAGATTTGGCAATTTGTGATAATGATTTCCGAACCAAAGATGAACCTGGTGCACTTATAGAGCAGGCTACAGTTTGTGGTAGAAATGTCTGTAATAAAACTGCAGCAATGTTGGATATTCCAGACCGTTGGAACTCAAATACCAGTGGTAAGTTTCTTATAAACTTCGATTTACGATTTTTTGGAGAGCTTGGGCGCCTCGTAGTGGATCTAACTTCCAAAGTTCTACAAATCGACGCCTATATCAAAAATACAAATATTCTCTATTTTGCAGTCGATTTGAACTTACGCAATTTGATACTGCAATCAAGTTCTACTCAATGTGCTATAGGAGAAGGCATAACTAATGGAGTTGAACTTCTTGGTGAAAATTAACAGTGAAAATGGTTTCGTGACTCGAAAACGCAGAAATATTTGCTTATTTTAATTTAATTTAAAATAACGATTATAGCTTATGTTGAAGAGTTAGTAAATTACATTGCAACATTAATTTTAGAGTTTTTATTCTATTGGGGCTTGAGATCGGGGAACTACCGGACCACCCAATATCGCCGCGGTCCGAAGAAGACAAACGTACTCCACCGAATCCTGAGTCTTTTAACGCACACTTACACACGTCTATGAAACTTCAAAAATAAATGGATCCACTGCAAGAACTAGTAATTTGCACTATTCCGTACTATTTCCATTTCCGGTTAAACCGGAAGTAAAGTATAAAGTGTAAGATGTTTCAAGATAGCTAATTTTACGAGCTTTCCATATATTTAAAAATATACAGGGCGTTCCATTTAAATTAAGAAAATTGCTACCATTTTCTGTTAAACTGGAGGTCAAAATATAAAAATTTTGGTATTGTGTAACAGCAGCCAGTAGTAGCTAATTGTACGAGTTTCAAAATATATATATATATATACTCATAGTATATTTAATAATAATATTTATAGGAAGTTCATAAAAACTTTTGATATTTTTAGAATTTCCGGTTTAACCGGAAGCATTTTGTTAACCGAAAATAGTGTCAAATAATAGATATCCATGGGATTGCTACATATACGAGAGAATATTCAATTTTTAAATTTTACTACAATAGAAATGACAGAATTTTGACTCCGGTTCCACTAATTAGAAGTTAATAAAAAAACAGAGTTCAATAGAGAATTACGTTCTCTGTAACATATTATCCAAAAAAGAAAAAACATGGCTCATGAATTTGAGAAAATCCACTTTAAAATTTTGACCTATTTTGGCCCCTTAAAAGTAATAATTTTGAGACAATTTTAAAAATCGACTGGGTTAGGACCAAGCCCTATATTTTGGCTATAGGTATTTTAAACATCACATTTATTGATCGATGGGAATTTTATGATTATCATCCACTAATCCATACGAATCTTTTAAATACTCTTACATACAAGCTTGAAGTGATTTTTTTAAATTTTCTACAAACAGTGAGTAAACGACAATTTTTTAATTAAATAAAAAAAACACAAAAATTTGTAATTAAACAAAAGTATTTAAATCTTCCACCTTATTTGGTTGTAGCCGTTCTTCAGATCTTCTTCATCTTCAATTCAGGCCCGGATTGGCCTGAATTGGGGCCAAATGAAAATAAATGGAAAAACAAATAAATATTCACAATTGTAGAAAATCCTACATCCTGTTGAATCATTTTTAGAAATTACAGTAAATTTTAACCCAGTGCAGCACTGTATGTGGATCACGTAGGTGATCTCAGAATTTAATTAAAAATATTTTTGGGTATGATTTTTGAGGCAACATCCTCCTTCTTGTATAAACATTCTTAAAACAAGAGATATGTGTGCCTTTCTTTATTGTTTAGTAGTGTTTTTTTCGTTTCTTCTAGCCTTTTCTGGGGGGGGGGGGGTAGTTTTCAAAGCCTGGCTTTGAAAACGAAAGCTCTTTATTTTAATTACACAAATTCACAGTCGTTGTTGATAACGATCTCTTCATTATTATGTCTGAGTGGCAGTTAGCTATTGTCCCAGCTATCTTTTATCTAAGATTATTGTTTCCAAATTAATGAGGTTCAACTATTGGGACCCAATGGAATATCATCGGCAAGTATTCATAACTCATAAAAAATTGCGCTCGGGAACTGGTTGCACCACTGCATCTGTTATACAATCGTTCTCTAGGAACCAGTATCGTATTCTTCATCATCGTCAAACATGAACTAACTTCCGCCCAAAACTATTTTTTAGGGACATATATGTCGTTACGACGTTAGTTGTCTCGTTCAATAAATGACAAGGTCTAGGTTGAGGTCTTTTATACAGATTTCTCTAAGGCCTATGACAGGGTCCACTATCCAACTTTGATGACTGAACTGGAAAATCTTGTTTTCTCAAAAATCGTTTTCTTCTTTACGCTAACGACCTCAAGATTTTATACATACGTCTCTTTATTGGTGGATTATCTATTGATTCAGAGCGACGAAAACGGAGAGGTTTGAGACCTGTCTTTTAAACACATTGCAACTCAACGCAAATAAATGTTATCATATCAATTTCACCAGAAATAGAGACGTATATCTGTACGATTACCATGTTACAAGAGGTTACAATGTCATAAAATCTGTTTTAGTAATTCGAGATCTAGGAATATTGCTTGATTCAAAGCTGTCGCTCGAGCAGCATAAAGTAAAGCCTACGTTTCATTTTTATTTCAGCCTAAGAGTTGCAGTAGTCCCAGAGGTTTATGATATTATAAATACTACTCGTTGGTACGCAGTTCGCTGGAGTTTGTTTTTCTTTCTCAGGTGTGGAATCCCAGTAACTCCAAATAAGTATGAAGAATCGAAGGGGCTCAGAAAAAATTTCTTAATTACGTAATTAAACTTTCGATTTGAAACAGCTGCACTCGAGTGCTTTGCACCTTTGCTTATGGTGTATAGTTAAAATATTATAAAATGCATATATATGTAGTTTGGAATTTCAAACTATAGTAGGAGTAAATATTATCCAATAGGAAAACAATAATAAATTAGCATTAGCGAAATGTAAAAAAGCTTCCGCATTTTTTAAATAAAATATATCCTGCTACTTATTTTAAACATCCTGCATTATTTATTATTATCTAATAAATTCTAATAGCAAATATTTTATTTTAATAACTTTGCCTTGCATTTATGTCCGTTATTACTGAATTAGTCATTAAGATAAGTACCTATGCAATTAAGAGTGTATAAAAGGTTTAAGTAGATCTAACGCTTCTCTGTGAGTTATGAAATGTTGAACAAAACCTATTACAACTGTACTACCCTTCAAAATGAAACGAGTAAGTTTTTTGGCAGGTATAATTTGAAAATTAAATTTTATTAAGAGGAAGAGCACTTGCATCATTAAGGTCACTTGCATATTAAGCTTGAAGTTATGGCTTAATATTTAAGCGTGCATTATATCATGATTTTAGATTGTTCCGTATAGACCTACAAGTCTTTCTGAAATTGAACACAAACAACGTCACATATCCGTAGTGGTAGATCAAATTGATGAATATGTCCAAAAAGGTATCGATTCCATCGACAAATTCCAAGTTGGAAATGATCGTGAAATTCTTGCATTTTCAACTGCAACTAATTCATTGACTGATGACTTACAAACTGTTGTATTCGGCTTGGCACGTATTATTGTAAGTTTTTTTAAATTCTCCAATTGCGAATAGAGCGATTTAAAAATCCATTGCAGATTAAAACTTACAAGAATGGACATTCCGATACCGAAGTTAGAAAAATAGCTAAAAATTTCAGCGACTACATTTATTCCATTCAAAAATCAAGTAGTTCTGATGATGGAACGTTAAAAGAAGCTTTAAAATCGGGACTTAACGGTGTTAGAGATAAAACCCATCAATTACAACAACTTCTACAGAGTGATGGTAAAAATTTTAAACTTTACCAACTAATTCTAAATCTAAAATTTTCCAGCCATTCGAAGCAACGTTGCCGCTGTTATCGAAAATATCTTATTCGCTGTAAAAAAATTATATTATCGTCTACTATTCGAAACTAAATCTCCACAAGAAATGAAAGATATTCAACTTAAAATAAAAAAACAATATGTTACTGAAGTAAAGAAAATAACTAAAGAAGATGGAACTATTAAAAATTTCCTTAAACACATCCATCAAGCAATAAATAGAAATTATAAACGTGTTGATTCAATTAACGAAGAAGTAATAATTATAAATTACCTATTCAAAACCTTTACTACGGTTACTTGAAATTCTAGGCTAAAAATTTCGATGATAAAACAAAATTGGAACTTGCAGAAATAGCTTATAGCTTACACAGAGATTTAGCAATTTGTGATAATGATTTCCGAACCAAAGATGAACCTGATGCTCTTATAGAGCAGTCTGCAGTTTGTGGTAGAAATGTCTGTAATACAATTGCAGCACTGTTGGATGTTCTAGATCGTTTGAATTCAAATACCAATGGTAAGTTTCTTATAAACCTCGATTTACGATTTTTTGGAGAGCTTGGACGCCTCGTAGTGGATCTAACTTCCAAACTTCTACAAATCGACGCCTAGGTATATGAAATTAAACATTTTCAAAAATCCAAATATTCTCTAATTTACAGTTGATTTGAACTTACGTAATTTGATACTGCAATCAACTACTACTCAATGTGCTATAGGAGAAGGCATAACTGATGAAGTTGAACTTCTTGGTGAAAATTAACAGTGAAAATGGTTTCGTGACTCGAAAACGCAGAAATATTTGCTTCTTTTAATTTAGTTTAAAGTTGCTTAACAATTAATTATAGCTTATATTGAAGAGTTAGTAAATTAGATTGCAACATTAATTTTAGAGTTTTTATTCGATTTATCCTATATCCACCGAATCCTTGGTCTTTTAAAGTACACTTACAAACTGCCTATGACAGGGTTCTATGGGTTCTAGCCGTTCTTCAGATTTTTTCATCTTCAATTCAGGCCCGGACTGGCTTTGACAGCTGACCGGCAATTGCCGGTGTGCCAAGGAAAATTGGGGCCAAATGAAATAATATAAAAATATTCACAATTGTTGAAAATTCTACACCCTCTGTTGAATTATTGTTGGAAATTACAGTTAATTTTAATCCAGTGCGGCATGGTAATTGGATCACTCAGGTGATCTCAGAATTTAGATAAAAACTTTTTTGAGTATGATTTTTTAGCCAACGTCCTCCTTCTTCTTGCATAAACATTCTTAACACGAGAGGTATTATGTGCCATTCTTTATCGTTTATTTGTGTTTTTTGATGCGTTTCTTCTAGTCTTTTATTGGGGAGGTTGTAGTTTTCAAAGCAAAGCAGGGTTAATTTAGGTATTCATTTTAATTAGACAAATTCACAGTCGTTGCTGATAAGACTAGCACTAGCTGTGTTTTCTTCATTATTATGTCTGAGTGACAGTTAGCTATCGTCCTAAGCTATCTGTTATCTAACATTATTGTTTCCAAATGAGGTTCAACTATTGGGACCCAATCATGGACCCCATGGAATATCATCGATATTCATAACTCATAAGAAATAGTGCTCGGGAACTTCTTGCACCACTGCATCTGTTACACAATTGTTCTCTAAGAACCGGCATCGTATTCTTCATCATGGTCAAACATGAACTAACTTCCGCCCAAAACGATTTTTTCAGGGACATATATGTCGTTACGTTAGTCTCGACGTTAGCCATCCCGTTCAATAAATGACAGGGTCTAGGTTGAGGCTATTTATACAGACTTCTCTAAGGTCCTTAGTAGGGTCCACCATCCAACTTTAATGACCGATTTAGAAAATCTTGCTTTCTCAAAAATCATTTTAAGATCTTATAGATGCGTCTCCTTATTGGTTGATTATCTATCGTTTCAGTGCGACGACAACAGAGAGGTATTGTCGCTTAAACAAATTGTTAGAAAATTTGTTTCAGTAATTCGATATCTAGGAATACTGCTTGACTTAAAGCTGTCCCTCGAGCAGCACATTGAGACTATTTTAAGTAAAGCCTACGCTTCAATTTTAGTTCAACCCACGGTGTGTCGTGTAAGATATAGAAAGGTGACGTTTGTTAGTTTGTCCGCAAAGTGTAACTGCGTGGTCGAGAGTGAGATAGACTACTCTACCCGTATTGCTTGGTATATTAGCATTCAATCTTATGGAGAGCAAGCGTTTTAAGTTCTATAGTAAGTGATTTACCTTTTATTTAGTATTAATTTTGGACTCCACCTTCTTTATAATAAATCGTGGTTTAGCCAAAGAGTTGCAGCAGTCCCAGAGGTTTACAATGTTGTACTCAGGCACGTAACTACGGGGGGGGGCAAAAATCATGGTGGCCACCCCATTGGCCACACCACTACAAAACAGAGGGTCTTTCTCAACCTATTTTAAACTTTTATCCACAGAATAATTTTAGTCGTACTTAAACATAAGTCATAAGTGCTCAACATACAAAAAAATTGCAAAAATCGAAAAGGGTATTTTTTGTACACTTCGACTTGAACATTTGACACTGGAATAGTTTGACCAAAAATCAAAGAAGCGATGCATAAAATAAATAGTACGTTCCTTTAGCTTTAAATAGGCGTATTTTGCAGAAATATATCTCTTTTAGATCGCGAGTTATAAATTATTGAAGTATTCATGTTTTCAAAATAGTTCAAAAATTAATTTGACCGTAGATAGGTCAAAAATAATTTTTTCGCACAACCACTTTGTACACTTAAGTTTGAACATATTTCCAACCGCCATACCAAATTTAGTCAAAATCCGAACCTATAAGAGTCAAAAGTGGCCGATCTGACGTGGAAATTACCCATTAGCAATCGGAAAATGTAAAAAAAGCTTTGGCAATGTTTAAATAAATTATATCCTGCTACTTATTTAAACATCCTGCATTATTTAATTATTATCTACTAAATCCTAATAACAAATATTTTATTTTAATAACTTTGTCTTGCAATTATGTATGTTATTACTGAATTAGTCAAAGATAAGTTTGCAATTGAGAGTGTATAAAAGATTTAAAAAGATCTAAGGCTTCTCTGTCAGTTATGAAGTGTTGAACAAAACCTATTACAACACTGTACTACCCTTCAATATGAAACGAGTAAGTTTTTTGGCAGGTATAATTTGAAAATTAAATTTTTTTAAGAGGGCTAAGGAAGAGCACTTGCATCATTGATCATTAAGGTCCGTGTGCACCGGTTTCTAACTACAACATAAATTTATTTTCCAGTAGACTTGTTAACGAGCGTATCCTACAAGCAAAGACACGTTTAACTACAAGTTAAATTTAACTGGAAGTGGTGCAAACAGACCTAAGGCTCGTTTACACCATTTCCCGTTAAATTAAGCTTGAATAAGTTATGGCTTAATATTTACGAGTGCATTATATCTATCTTTTCATGATTTTAGATTGTTCCGTTATATAGACCTACAAGTCTTTCTGAAATTGATCTCCAACAACGTCACATATCAGTAGTGGTAGATCAAATTGATGAATATGTCCAAAAAGGTATTGATTCAATAGACAAATTCCAAGTTGGAAATGATCGTGAAACTCTTGCACTTTCAACCGCAACTAATTCATTGACTGCGGACTTACAAACTGTTGTATTCGCCTTAGCACGTATTATTGTAAGTTTTTTTTTTTAAGTTCTCCAATAGCGATTTAAAAATCCATTGCAGATTAAAACTTATAAGAATGGACATTCCGATACTGGAGTTGGAAAAATAGCGAAAAATTTCAGCAACTACATTTATTCCATTCAAAAATTAAGTACTTCTGATACTGGAACGTTAAAAGAAGCATTAAAATCGGGACTTAACGGTGTTAGAGATGAAACCCATCAATTACATCGACTTCTACAAAGTGATGGTAAAAATTTCAAACTTTACCAACAAATTCTTTAAATCTAAAACTTTCCAGCCATTCGAAGCAACGTTGCCACTGCTATCGAAAATGTCTTATTCGCTGTAAAAAAATTATATTATCGCCTACTATTCGAAAGTAAATCTCCAAAAGAAATGAAAGATCTTCATCTTAAAATAAAAAACGAATATGTTACTGAAATAAAGAAAATAACTAAAGAAGATGATGGAACTATTAATAATCTCCTTAACCACATCCATCAAGCACTAAATAGATCTTTTAACCATGTTCGTACAATTAACGAAGAGGTAATAATCGTAAATTACCTATTCAAAACCTTTACTGCCTTACTTGAAATTCTAGGCTTACAATTTCGATGATGAAACAAGATTGGAACTTGCAGAAATAGCTTATAGCTTACACAGAGATTTAGCAATTTGTCATAATGATTTACGAACCAAAGATGAACCTGGTGCTCATATAGAGCAGGCTACAGTTTGTGGTAGAACTGTCTGTAATACAGTTATAGCACTGTTGGGTATTCTAGATCGTTTGAATTCAAATACCAATGGTAAGTTTCTTATAAACGTCGATTTGAAATTTTTTGGAGAGCTTGGGCGCCTCGTAGTGGATCTGACTTTCCAATGTTCTACAAATCGACGTCTATGAAATTAAACATTTTTTTAAATCCAAATATTCTCTAATTTACAGTTGATTTGAATTTACGTAATTTGATACTACTATCAACTACCATTCAATGTGCTGTAGGAGAAGGCATTAATGATGGAGTTGTACATCTTGGTTAAAACTGACAGTAAAAAAGGGTTTCTACATACGATAACACAGAAATATTTGCTTCTTTTAATTTAGTTGCTTAACAATTATAGCTTATGTTAAAGAGTTAGTAAATTAGATTGCAACATTAATTTTAGAGTTTTTATTCTATTGGGGGTTGAGATCGGGGCGAACTAACGGACCACTCAAATCGCCGCGTCCGAAGAACAGAAACATGCTCCACCGAATCCTTAAGTCTTATAAAGCACAATTACAAACTGTCTATGAAACTTCAAATATAAGTGGATCCGCAAGTACTAACAATTTGCACTATTCCTAATTTCCGGTTAAACTAGAAGTAAAGTATAAAGTGTTGGGTATCTTTAGATAGCTAATTTTACGAGCTTTCCAAATATTGAAAAATATACAGAACATTCCATTTAAATTAGGAAGGTTGCTACCATTTCCGGTTAAACCGGAAGGCAAAGTATAAAGTTTTTGGTATTGTGTAACAGCTAATTGTAGGAGTTTTATAAAAGTATAATTTAGAATATTTATTAATTAATACTAAGAAAATTGAAATAATAAGTGCCGGTTTTTCAATCATCGCTTAAACTAAGTTCCAGATGAACGAAGTTCAAGCTCATGCGCCGTAACTCGTTTACATTACAGTAAATTTACAGCGCATGAGATTGAACTTCATTCAGCTGGAACTTAGTTTGAACGATGATCGAAAAACTCGCCCTAAGTGTTTTTGGGTGCCTATTGTGATCTCTTTGGAATACGTGGTTTTGATTACAAATACAATAACGACTTTAATACATAAAATCTAAAAATGTTAAAAATTGTCTAATACGAGGTTTTGCGGAATCAGCGACGAACGAATTTTCAAATTTTCATTTTTGTTACAAAAGAAATTTCAAAATTTTGACATTCAAAAAATCATAACTCCGGTTCCACTATGTAGAAGTTAATAAAAAAACAGAGTTCGATAGAGCATTACGTTGTCTGTTACATATTATCCAAAAATGAAAAAATAAGGCTGAGAAAATTTTGAGAAAAACCATTTCAAAATTTTGACCTATTTTGATCCCTTAAAAGTAGACAATTTTAAAAAATTTTAAAAATCAATTGAGTTAGGACGAAAGCCTATTTCGAGAGCCCCATTTTGGCTCTACTTTGCCTTTTTGAAATTTTTATTATAATAATTACCGCCCAAGTTATAAGGAAAAAATCACAAAATGGAACAATCGATTTATTAGCCGCCATTTTGAATTTTGTTTCTATTGGGGGCATTGCGGCTCAGATTTTTTCGAATTTGCAAAAATGAGTCCAAAATAACCACCTTATTTTTGAACACCGTGTATAAATTTCTTATAAAAGCTAAGTTTGCTAATGAAATAATTTTAAAATGGCTAAAACCACATTTTATCCAAATCGGTTCAGTAGTTTTTGCTCCAGAGGTGTAACAGACATCCATCCAGATCGATGGGAATTTTATCAATATCATCCACTAAATCCATCCGTATCTTTTAAATACATACAAACTTGAAGTGATTTTTTTTATTTTCTACAGTGAGAAAACGACAATTTTTTAAATAAATAAAAAATGACACAAAAATTTGTATTTAAACATTTAAATTAAAATATTTAAATTTAAAGGATTTTAAGTATTTAAATCTTCCACTTTATTGGGTTCTAGCCGTTCTGGGTTATCTTCTTCATCTTCAATTATAGTAGTAATCGCTACCTACGCTTTTCATGACGCTTTTCATTTCTGTGGAGGTATTTATCGCGCTCGTCTGGTTCTACTTGATCACTTTCGACAACTAAATTTTTATTAAACGGATGATTTAAATCGTTAATTCTTTCTAAAAAATTAACCAGCAATTTTCTATTAAGGTGATCTGTTAACGTTATATTAACACCAGACATTTTTCAAAAAATATAAAATTATTGGAAGCTGATGTTTATAATGACAACTTTGACAGAGTTGTAAAATGTTTGACGTTACTTGCGTCTCGATCTAAAAATCGAAAGCTTTTGTTTAAATTTTTATTTTTCATTACCTACTTTTTGTTAAGAAAACTTTCTTTTGAGTACAGCTCTACCAACAAATTTGGCGTTACGGAAAATATGTCAACTAAAATAATTTTATTTAAAATATTTTTTGCAGGAAAAGATTCGTCCAATCATAATCAAGAATTCAGGTTAGGTTAAAAGTCGCGTGTAGGGCTGGGCAAAGTATCGATACTTATTCGAAGTATCGATACCTTAGGTGGTATCGAATACCGATACCGAGGGTCGAAAGTATCGAAGTATCGAAAGTATCGAGGTATCGAAAGTATCGAGGTATCGAAAGTATCGAGGTATCGAAAGTATCAAGGTATCGAAAGTATCGAGGTATCGAAAGTATCGAGGTATCGAAAGTATCGAAGTATCGAAAGTATCGAGGTATCGAAAGTATCGAGGTATCGAAAGTATCGGAAGTATCGGGTATCAAAAGTATCGAGGTATCGAAAGTATCGAGGTATCGAAAGTATCGAAGTATCGAAAGTATCGAGGTATCGAAAGTATCAAAAGTATCGAGGTATCGAAAGTATCGAGGTATCGAAAGTATCGAAGTATCGAAAGTATCGAGGTATCGAAAGTATCGAAAGTATCGAGGTATCGAAAGTATCGAGGTATCAAAAGTAACGAAAGATTAAAGTGAAACAACACAGTGCTGTCGCGAGACGCAACATCAACAATATGATTTCTTAAGGTGCGCGTCCTGCCTATACTGAGTATATAGGGAAACATGCGGTCAGTAAAATGAGTTAATCTTCCGCATTTTTTAAACGATCAAGTTGAAAATATTCTATCATAAATTAGATTAAATTATCTACCTATTGCATGTTTTTTCAAAGTCCTTAAGATTCTCTAAGTACCCAAAAAAATCACAAACTTCGACATTTTTTTGCATCTAAAATACTGCAAAAGAATGATAGTTTTGGTATAGTTAATAAGAAATACAGTCAAAACCGGTTATAACGACACCGCTTAGTACGACGTATCGGATATAACGACGAAATGTAGAAGTCCCGGCTGAATACCATATACACACATAGTAAAAAAAACCGTTTAGTACAACACCGCTTATAACGACATATCGTTTAAAGCGACGTTTTTTATCATATTTTTCGCAGAATAGTACCGGATATAACGACAAAAACATCTTTTTGTTTAGTTTCTAGAACTGATTCATCATTATATAGTAAACTCTTTGTTCATTTTATTGAATTAAGTCGTTATAGATATAGTAAAATTGTTTAAACTGCAGTTTCGCGCACCCACACGTTTTGACCTTTACGTTTACAACATATTTCAGATTTCGAATCAGTGGTTATTATTAACGAATTATGAAGTCACAAAAAAAAGAAAAGTGTTTAATATCGATTTAAAGACTGATATAGAGTAATTTATGTTAAATAATAGTTATTTATTATACAAGACGATAAAGGGATAATTTAACTACTGAGTGGAAGAGTGTTAATTCACGAGTGGCGTTAGCCACGAGTGAATTAACTTTCACGAGGTAGTTAAAGAACCTTTATCGTCCTGTATAATATGCTATTTTTTTCTATAGCAAATGTTAAAGAAAAACCAATTACAAATTAAATTATCATTTACAAAATTTATTAAAAATATTTGAGTAGTGTGCGGTTGCTATGTGAGTAGTGGGGTTGCTATAATTTCATGGTTGATATTGGGGTTGTATTACTTTATCTATCCTTGCTGTTAAAATTCTATTTTATCGACTAATTTTAGTTGATCAAAGCACACTTTAACGTTTGCTATAGAAAAAAAAAATTTAATTTTTGACTAAAAAACATAATTGCTTAGTACGACTATCGGTTATAACGACCGAATTTTGCGGTCCCTTCAAAGTCGTTATAACCGGTTTTCACTGTATAGAGATATTTCAACTTATAAAATATATGGATTGGGTAACCTGTTACATTAGCTTTCATTTAAAACAAATTTTATCAAAATTGATGGTCGCATTCAAAAGATTAACTCATTTTTGAAAATTACAACATTTAATGCAAATTGTCGTAGAAACGACAATAACTTTCTCAGCTCTCTGTATAATACAATTATTATTATTATAATCACAAAATGGTCCCATAAAGTATAGCTTCTTAAATGCCTTATACTTTCCTCGATACTTTCGATACCTCGATACTTTCAATACCTCGATACTTTCGATACCTCGATACTTTCGATACCTCGATACTTTCGATACCTCGATACTTTCGATACCTCGATACTTTCGATACCTCGATACTTTCGATACTTTCGATACCTCGATACTTTCGATACTTTCGATACTTTCGATACCTCGATACTTTCGATACCTCGATACTTTCTATACTTTCGATACCTCGATACTTTCGATACCTCGATACTTTCGATACCTCGATACTTTCGATACCTCGATACTTTCGATACCTCGATACTTTCGATACCACGATACTTTCGATACCTCGATACTTTCGATACTTTCGATACCTCGATACTTTCGATACCTCGATACTTTCGATACTTTCGATACCTCGATACTTTCGATACCTCGATACTTTCGATACCTCGATACTTTCGATACCTCGATACTTTCGATACCCCGATACTTTCGATACTTCGATACTTTTGAATAGTATCGATACCGTAGTGGTATCGATACTTGATACCTGATTCGAGGTATCGCCCAGCCCTAGTCGCGTGTATCTACAACTATTTTAGGTTATGATAAACCCTTTCAAAATGACAGTAAGTTGTCTGCTTACTACCTACACGTAGTTATTGGTGACTTAATAATTTGTTCATTACCTACTTATTTTATACTGTAGAATTAGGATATAAAAGAGAAAAAATTGCGAAGTTAGTAAAAAATTTTGAATCTTATTCAAAAACATGTGATCTTTAAGAATCCGACGAGTCCCGAGTTCTAAAGAGTGAGCTAAAGAAGTTAATGGGGTAAAATGGCCATCTTCAAAACGTTTATGGGATATTTTGAATTTGTGCATTCAAAATAAAAATATTCTTATGAAAGTAAATAAAATAATCTATTTTTAACAACATTAGCAAGAAATAATTCAGGTCAGATGGTTTCTGAATCAGCTGAACAGGATTCTTCTGTGACGGGGACAGTTTTACCAATAGTTCATTATCTCTCGTAATAATACGACTAGTCTTTTGTAATTTGGCACGTATACTCAATATACATCAGTTTATAATATTCAACCTTCAAATTTAACTTCAACCCTCAAATTTGTCAGTTCTCACCCCGAAGTGATTTTAACTTTAAGAACATTTCTACCTTACTTGAGAATATTTTTTTAAATTCCACTTAATGTGGGTGTTTCCACATGGCCAACAATTAGAAGCAGCAAACAAAATTGTTGGGACTTGCCTCATAATCTTTTTAAACCAATTCTTGTGAATCAAATACACAAAATTTTAAATGATTATGTATCGCTGATAATTATTAATTACTTAAGCACTTCTAGGCATAACGTAAACTTAAAATTCGGTACTAGGGTATAACGCATCCTAAATATTTCTATAAAAGTCTGAAACTGACTAAGACCCCCACTAACCGATTTAAGGGGGGGGGACAAAAGCCCCCTGAAGCTTTCTCGAAGAATTTTGACTTTTTTAGGGATCTTTAGGATGTGCTCTATAATGAGACTAAATTTCAAAATTTTAGGATACCTTGAAGTGCTTCATTATCTCGTGTCGTGTAAAAGGGTAAGTAACATTAATTATCATGAAATAATGAAGGACTTGAAGTCATCTTAACATTTTGAGATTTGGTCTCATTGTAGATTACATCCTAAAGATCCCTAAAAAAAAAGAATTCCTCAAGAAAACTTCGGGGGGGCTTTTGCCCCCCCCCCCTTAATTCGAACCCCGGAGAGTTTTAGGGAGATTTTGACTCCCCTACAAATATTTAGTGCGTGATATACACTGGTACCAAATTTGAAGTTCATGGAATGCCTAGAAGTGCTTCATTAATTATTGATACATAATCATTTAAAATTTTGTGAATTTGAATCACATGAATTGGTTTAAAAAAATTATGAGGCAAGTCCCAACAATTTTGTGTGTTGTTTCCAATTGTTAAGGCCATGTGGAAACACCCACATTTAGTGGAATTTAAAAAAGAAATTCTTAAGTAAGGTAGAAATGTTCTTAAAGTTAAAATCACCTCGGGAGTAAGAACTGACAAATTTGAGGGTTGAAGTTAAATTTGAGGGTTGAATATAATAAGCTGATGTATATTTAGTATACGTACCAAATTTCAAAAGACTAGTCGTATTATTACGAGAGATAATGAATTTTATATAGTTATTGGTAAAACAGTCCCCGTCTACAGAAGAATCTTGTTCATCTGCTTAAGAAACCATCTGACCTGAATTATTTCTTGCTAATGTTGTTAAAAATAGTGTATTTTATTCACTTTCATATGTTTATTCGTACTTTTAATGCAAAAATTCGAAATATTCTATAAAATGTTTCAAAGATGACCATTTTACCCCATTAACTTCTTTAGCTCACACTTTGGAACTCGGGACTCGTCGGATTCTTAAAGATCACGTGTTTTTGAATAGGATTTAAAAAAAATTTCCAACTTCGCAATTTTTTCCTTTTCACAGTGATTTTAATCCTAATTCTACAGTACAATTAAATATTCAATTTTAGTGACAGTCACTTGTCAAATTTAAGAACTGAAATACTTTTAACTCGTAGTGTACTTCAAAATCTATGACAACGCTGGCCACACCCCCTCAACTCGCTAATAACACTAGTGGGACTGTATAGACTTTTTCCATTTAATTGGGTTATCGTTAATTACTCCAATGCCAATTTTTTTAGCGATTAATTTCATTAAAATGAAAGAATGACAAAGTGGCAGCCCGAATACTGTAAACTTTTTTACTGAATATTACTAACAATTTTATTAAAGGACTCTGAGGTCTTAAGCCAGTGCCTGATACAGCCAACCAGATTATCGTGTTCGGTGGCACTCATATAGCTTATCCCTACGACAGCCTGAATAAAATCGCCCAGATTTTTCTGTTATGGGTCCACAGTCTGTAAGTAAAGTAAGGTATTCGTCGAGGTAGTCGCACAGGAAGCATTGCAGCTAATTACAGATAAGTAATTATCAGAAAATCATTTTACAATCACTTGTGGTATTGACGTATTGCTTAATTAACTTTTTTGTTAATTAATTTGTTGGTATTTATTTATTTATTTATTTATTATTAACTAAGCCCCTAAACAAAAGAACAAAAACCAACAGCCGGTACTATAAAGCTCTCGATTAATTAATTTCGACATTTAACATAGAACATTTGATTTGGTGGCCAAGAACAGCTGTGTTCGCCGCTCAAATTAATTTTAATTAGCCATTTAAGTATTCTAGTACGGGCTGTAGTTAATGTTGCATTTAATTTCATTTAAATTGATTTTGGTATGAGTATAGTAAGAGTACTCATTTATTTAGGTTAACGTAAGTCCGAGTCATTATTTTTGTAATAAAATACTACCACCTTTTCAATTATTACTACTTGTATTTTTGTGTTTTATGAGTTTGTAAGAGCAGCCATAGGATCATATTCTTTCAAGTTATTAAAAAACTAAAAAGTATAAAAGATCCTAATTACTCGTTTTGACAATAATTATTGTTTTTGACATTTTAGATATTGATATTATATCGTTTTCCATGAAAAAGAGAGATTATATTCAAATCAAATAAATATAGCCTTAATGTCTTCAAATTTTTGATGTTATCAGAAACAGAAAAAAAATTCTCTTTTGAGTGATACCATATAATTATCGCCCTCCCGCTTTTCCATGATATTTCCCTATGTTCTATAACCCTGTAGCCACCCGGTATGTATCTTTCTATGCAAATATGTTACCAATTATCTATACAATTGTTCATATTATAGCCATTTATTAGATAACTATTTTAATGCGGACTGTAGCTACTAAACTAAGGGGTCGATAAAACCCAATTCAAATATGTAGGTACTAGGAATTATCACAGTGCAAAAAACTAGAATAATTTTAATGAGAAATGCTTTTCACCACCGAAGAAACTAAAAAAATCAATCATTTTAAAAAACAAAAATTAATTTTAAAATAAAACATGTAATTTCTACATGTTAACTGAATTAAAGATAAATACTTGTACCCCTAATATTTATTCTTTATTGTACAAAGAACAAAATGAAAATTTTAATTATGAAGTTATAATAGGGTGGATATATGAGCTTTAATTCAGTACATGAAGGCTGAAGAAACTCGAGAAGAGAGATCGTGTATCGAGTATATTTTATGATCAACTCTTCACTGCCTTTGCAGTTTCTGTAACCGATAGCATCACCATAAGCAGCTCAAACACATATTATTAAAGCCTTCACTTTTCATAATATTTCATAATTTCTTATACGAAATATCATATTACGTAACTGTTTTATTTCAAAATGAACCCAAAGATGTAACTAAAAGCATCTTCTTTTACACAATTTTTCAATACTTGTTCAATGCGAGACGTTTAAAGAAAACAGACCTACCTCAAATTTCTTTTTTAATTAAGATATCGGATTTAGTTTTGATGTATTTATGTTAACAGCTCGTATTTTACGGCGTTAGAAGCATCTTACACTTCCGGTTTCACCGGAAAACATTTTCTATGATTATTATTATTATTTATTGCTATAATCTAAAATGAAGACTAAAGTAAAGTATAGAAAATATTGTATGGCTACGTAAGTCAGTGTAGATGCGTTCTACTACTTAGTGAGATACAGCGTAATCATAATAAAATAAAACATTTTATAACATGTTTTTATACCGTGAGCGTAATGAACTTTTTTCAAACCCGCCATATTTAATTTCCAAATTGTAGACAACGCAAGCGGTGGAACCGGAGGGACTCTGCAGTTTCTAAGTCTGACTTAAGACTAAGTAATGACTTAAGAATTGATTCCTAAAAAAGTCAGCTTTCTCCTAATTATTTTCTCTAATTTTTTTTATTTGACTTTAGTACAAAGCCAATTTCGATATATCGACTCCTAACTTTATTGCCTGTACGTTTACAAAAAAACACAAAGATAAAAAATTTTTCGAACTAAATTATGTATCGAACTCAAAAAAGATTATTTTTCTTCAAACGTCAGAAAAAGTCGCCTTTGTGTCACTCAATAGGTTACGGTGAAGTTTAACTTTCCCGCCGAGGCAAGAAAAATTGTCAGAAAAGTAATTTTTGTCTGTCTAGGAGGGAAAAGTAAAATCTTAACCGCACATTATTTTTATTTTTAACGTAAAAAATGTTTTTTAAGCATTTGTAATGTAAACAATTTAATGTTTTTTAAATTTTCCTTTATAATTTGTTCGTTGCTTTTAATAATTAGCTTTTTTTACAAATTTAAGTTAATTTTAAAAAATATTTGACAATTGAACTACAAGTAATTGACAAGAGATGGTGCTCTTTCAAAAATCAAAATTTTCAGTTTTACGCTTTACGTTTGCAGAAAAAATTTAATGTTTTATACGGAGTCAAAGTAGTTTTGTGTGACTCGCCTGTATTGCCTGACTCGCTCGCTACGCTCGCTCTTCAGCCAAACACAGTCTTGTCACACAAAACGCCACTTTGTCTCCTTATAAAACAAATAACTATTAAATCGGATTATTACTTGCAGAGATACAGAGTAATCAATTTTCTTTGCTAAGTTCACGCTATGTGGAACTGACATTTGGCAAGTGTTAAACATTATGCACTTTAATAGTTATTTACGAACCGAGTGCGGAAAGACAATTTTCCCGCGTGAACGTGGTTTTGAAGCACCAGCGACGTAAGAGCGAGTGCCTTCATTATTGCGTGAACGCGGGCACATTGTTCACGTATGAAGATTGTGAAATATGTTTCCTGTTTGTTAACTGCTTCGAAGGAATTGCTTTGTTACAGCTAGCCCTTTCGGAGGAAAAAATTTTAAAAATATTTCTCTTTAGAAATAAACGGGAACCATGGGCTTCTGAAACTAAAAGAGATATCAAAAATCGCTCGAAACCGTTTGGGAAGTACTGAGGGGGGAATATAATGACGTCATAAAGGGTGCACTCCCACCTACTCCCTAAGCTCCAGTCACCCTAATTAAAACATCATAAATAGCAACCCCTTACTTGTGATATATCACTGGAAAGCCTTAAAAAATACTTTACAGTGGTACCAACTTAACTACATACTGGTGCCTAACACGGGAATGGTTCAGGTGAATGTGCGTTTGACCGGCTTGCATGGAGAGACCATGGAGAGTACCAATACCCGTGTTGATATTCAATTCTTTTAGCTTTTGAAGGGTCTTTACCTCTTTACTTGCAAAATTTGATTCTTTTTTACCACCACATGAGAAAAAAATTTGTAGTACGTTAAGTGGTTAAACTTTTTTATTTTTAAATTAGATAAAAATTATTCAACCAAATGCAGATTAAGTTAGTACCACTGGAAAGCATTTTTTAAGGGCTTTCCAATAATAAATCACAAGTAGGAGTCACAAAGCGATTAACACCGGTTTGTTAAAATTTCTTTAAAATTCACCCCTCCCATGGGCCCAGGGCCTGAAAAAAGGCAGTCATAATGGTCAATTTTGGTTATATTCATATTCCTCTAATTTCTGGTTTAACCATCAGCAGCGTTTTGTTAGCCCAAATAGTGTGAAATAAAGATTCTGGTATTTAACAAATTAAGCAAGCGTTGTTTGATTAAGAATGTCTATAACATTATTATTCATCGTAATAATGGCCTTCATTTTTATTTAAAAATTTGAAAAAATATCTATTTTTCTACTCATATTAAATAATTCATTTATTACTAACGTATTTTTAATATAGAAAGTAACCCATTCCCCAATAATACTGTAGAATTAGGATATAAAAGAGAAAAAATTGCGAAGTTAGTAAAAATTTTTGAATCCTATTCAAAAACATGTGATCTTTAAGAATCCGACGAGTCCCGAGTTCCAAAGGGTGAGCTAAAGAAGTTAATGGGGTAAAATGGCCATCTTCAAAACGTTTATGGGATATTTTGAATTTGTGCATTAAAAATAAAAATATTCTTATGAAAGTAAATAAAATACACTATTTTTAACAACATTAGCAAAAAATATTTCAGGTCAGATGGTTTCTTAAGCAGATGAACAAAATTCTTCTGTCGACGGGGACTGTTTTACCAATAACTATATAAAATTCATTATCTCTCGTAATAATACGACTAGTCTTTTGAAATTTGGTACGTATACTCAATATACATCACTTTATTATATTCAACCCTCAAATTTAACTTCAACCCTCAAATTTGTCAGTTCTCACCCCCGAGGTGATTTTAACTTTAAGAACATTTCTACCTTACTTGAGAATATTTTTTTAAATTCCACTAAATGTGGGTGTTTCCACATGGCCTTAACAATTAGAAGCAGCAAACAAAATTATTGGGACTTGCCTCATAATTTTTTTAAACCAATTCTTGTGAATCAACTACACAAAATTTTAAATGATTATGTATCGCTGATAATTATTAATTACTGAAGCACTTCTAGGCATAACGTAAACTTCAAATTCGGTACTAGGGTATAACGCATCCTAAATATTTCTATAAAAGTCTGAAACTGACTAAGACCCTCCACTAACCGATTTAAGGGGGGGGGGACAAAAGCCCCCTGAAGCTTTCTCGAAGAATTTTGACTTTTTTAAGGATCTTTAGGATGTGGTCTATAATGAGACTAAATTTCAAAATTTTAGGATACCTTGAAGTGCTTCATTATTTCGTGTCGTGTAAAGGGGTAAGTAACATTAATTATCATGAAATAATGAAGGACTTGAAGGCATCCTAACATTTTGAGATTTGGTCTCATTGTAGATCACATCCTAAAGATCCCTGAAAAAATCAGAACTCCTCAAGAAAACTTCGGGGGGTCATTGCCCCCCCCCCCCTTAACTCGAACCCCGGGGAGTTTTAGGGAGATTCTGACTCCCCTACAAATATTTAGTGCGTGATATATACTGGTACCAAATTTGAAGTTCATGGAATGCCTAGAAGTGCTTCATTAATTATTGATACATAATCATTTAAAATTTTGTGAATTTGAATCACAAGAATTGGTTTAAAAAAATTATGAGGCAAGTCCCAACAATTTTGTTTGTTGTTTCCAATTGTTAAGGCCATGTGGAAACACCCACATTTAGTGGAATTTAAAAAAAAAATTCTCAAGTAATGTAGAAATGTTCTTAAAGTTAAAATCACCTCGGGGGTGAGAACTGAAAAATTTGAGGGTTGAAGTTAAATTTGAGGGTTGAATATAATAAATTGATGTATATTCAGTATACGTACCAAATTTCAAAAGAATAGTCGTATTATTACGAGAGATAATGAATTTTATATAGTTATTGGTAAAACAGTCCCCGTCGACAGATGAATTTTGTTCATCTGCTTAAGAAACCATCTGACCTAAAATATTTTTTGCTAATGTTGTTAAAAATAGTGTATTTTATTCACTTTCATATGTTTATTCGTACTTTTAATGCAATAATTCGAAATATTCTATAAAACGTTTCAAAGATGGCCATTTTACCCCATTAACTTCTTTAGCTCACACTTTAGAACTCGGGACTCGTCGGATTCTTAAAGATCACGTGTTTTTGAATAGGATTCAAAAATTTTTACTAACTTCGCAATTTTTTCCTTTTCACGATGATTTTAATCCTAATTCTACAGTATTACAAATAATGTAGTAATTTATGATTACTCAACGACTATCTACCAATCGTATGCCTAGATTTTCATTAATCTTCAGGTCATAATTTAAGTTGCCTTGGAAACCATTGTAAAGCAAAAATCAAAGTAGCGCATCGCGATAAATTCAAACGTCAAAACTGCTAAAACAAAAATACGAAAATCAAGTTTTGTGAATACTTTAACCAAAAATGGACAGTGCAACCGTGATGGACAGTGACGAAGACATAATTCTAACTCCACCAGAAATTGGAAATGCAGCAAAGGAAATGACGCTAAATTTACTTCCTGAAAAATCTCGCCATAAATATAATATGGTGTACAAAACGTTAATGTATTGGTGGGCCACAAAGTCGATAAGTTCGTTTTCTGAAAATGTACTTTTGGTATATTTTGGCGAATTAGCCGAAAAATACAAATCTTCATCTTTATGGGCACATTACTTCTATGCTGAGAAGCACCATTAGCATTCACAACAATGTAAAAATCGAAACGTACGCAAAATTGCGCGCTTTTTTGAAACGAAAGTCGGAAGGTTATGAGCCCAAAAAGTCAAAAACCTTCACTCCTGAGCAAATCAACACATTTTTAACTCAAGCTCCGGAGAACGTATATCTGGCAACAAAAGTAAGAAAATGTAGAACTACTTGGTTTTTACTGTGGTTTTAATTATCATTTTTAAGGTTGCATTAATAATGGGGATAATGGGCGCGTGCCGAACCAACGAGCTCCATGCCATGAAAATTCAAGATCTTGAAGATTTGCACACTACTATAGTTGTAACAGTTCCTGTCACAAAAACCAAACACCCCAGGAAATTTACAATAACGGGCGATTTTTACACGATTATTAAGAAGTACATCAGTCTACGGCCAGCAACAGTCACATATGACTCTTTTTTCTTGAATTACCAAAAAGGGAAATGTACTTGCCAAAAAATAGGGATCAACAAGTTTGCCAGTATGGGAAAGCAAATAGCTTCGTTTCTAGACCTACCTGATGCAAAAATGTACACTGGGCACAGTTTTAGACGATCATCGGCAACTTTACTAATCGATGCAGGAGCAGATGTCACAGCTCTAAAAAGACACGGGGGATGGAAATCCACAACCGTCGCAGAAGGATATATTGACAGTTCAATAAAAAATAAAACGGATACTGCGAATAAAATTTTAGGCGCTGTTCAAGGGACTAGCAGCAACAACAACACCGTAAATAACAAAAGTAACACTTTTACTGCTGCCGACATAAATCGAAACACTCCTTTTTCAATTATAAATTATGGTACAGTTAATGTTTATGTTAATAAGAATGATTAGTACATTGTTTCCTATATATAATTGTAGCGATATGTATTTATTGTTTTAATGTGTATTGATGTATTGATATTTTATAGACTTTTTATAGATATTTTATAGACTATTTTACAGACTTTTGTAGACTTGTCATGTAAGTTTTTTTTTGATGGCGAAATACATATATTATTATTATATTATATTATTATTATATTTCTTTATTATATTTTGTTAATTTTGTTCAATAACATAATAAAACTTACTTAAAAATTGTGCGCAATTATTTAATACAAATAGAAAAAGTATAGTATCCTACTCGCGGGTAAAGCTCATTACTCACTCGAATGCTTACGAAACTCGGTCGTTTCACTCCCTCGTTCCGCAACGATTCTATGTGAGTAATGAGCTTCATTACCCTCTCGTTGGATAATATACTATTAACTACGGCCAAGATGTAATAACTTAGAGGTAAGCTTCAATAATGTAAGTCTAAATTTGCTAAAATGTTACATGTTAAGACTTAAAAGTTCCAGAACCTATGAAATTAGATCTAATTGTCTGCCGTAGAATAGGTTATTGTTTTAGAGCTCTGTAGAATAAATATACCTATAATCCGTTCACTATTTATTTGCGCTATGGTTGGCCATGAACTTTTGTTTTTTAGTTTGACAAAATAAAAAGTCCCTACTAAGTTCACTGACAGCTCTTGACAGTACCAAAAAAATGACAGACCAACTATTAGCACAATTAAATAAAAGCCGCTACTCTACAATACTTAACCTAACTGATTTTTTTCTAATTTATACCGGGTGGAATCTGTCACCCTAACATGGCCAACCATAGCGCAAATAAACAGTGAACGGATAATACCTGCAGACATATTATAAAGTGAGAAAAAAGTAAACAACAAGGTCCTCTTTTATTATCGATTTTTCAAAAAAATGTTTTAAATAAAAGTTACTAGGCTGGAAGTGCTTCACACGTTCGTGCGGCTTTGAACTCCGCGTGCGTGGGCACAGGAGCATGCAGCTCTAATTTTCTAAATGAAATGGCAACCTATGATTTGTTTACATTTTTCGAGTCGCCCATATTGCACGACCACTTTGCTTAGAAATATGCGTGGTTTTCGTATAGAAAAGAATTCCACTTCCTTTCTCCCGAACTTAACTTTCGGTAGTCGTGCTATTACATGACATGTGTCTGCTTAGTACTTATTGAATTACATTATGAAAAAGAAAAGTTATAGCCTCTGTTGCGTTGTTGCGTTACTTTTTGCTCACCCTGTATATTCCTATATGCTCATTTATAAAAAATATGTTTTATGGTAAATAATATCGCGCTAATCGAGGGCTGATAGTTGTTTAGTTCGAGTCTCGCCCGAATCTCTAAGACACGTCTTCATACACCAAATTAAAAAATTAGATCTGCGGCTCATGACGTGATATAATACAAAAATCATCTTTCCGAGTGACCAAATTGCAAATTTATGCGAATTTGGGTGCATATAGAAATAGGAAATAGTTCTGTTCCCATTGTCACTTGATACTACTTATAGCTGATAGGTATTCGAGCTCTTTGTTAACGTCCACATGCACATCAAACTTAATGGATTTAAAAAAATATTTGTTCGATTTTAATTAATTAATTAAAAAGTAAAAAAAAATTATCAGTACATCAAGCTAAAAGAAAAGGATATGTTTTTTTGATGTCATATTATCTGCATTGATAAAATTTCTGTAAAGGACTGAAAGAAAAACCTTGGCGTACATATAATTAGAAACGTTTTGAAAATGAACACCATTCCAGTGTCTGTTTACTTTGTTCATCTCGACCTATGTAAACGAATATTTACAACCAGCTCAACTTGAAGAGGGTGACAAAGACGATCATATTCACTTTTAACAATGCTAAATTTATATCATTTTTATCATCGTTTTTTGGAAAAAAAATTTTAATTTTTCACATTTGTTTTATTAAGTCAAAGTCGAGGAATATTCTTGTTTACAAGAGTTAATTGAAGTAAAAAGCTTGTAAATAATTAATGTGAGTAAGTAAATGAATTTCAAACATTTTAATTGAAAATGAGGTTTTGAATTTCATTCTTTGATGTCTAATTTGGGATCTTTCTCTTAATAATTTAGGAAAATTTAACAAGTTAAATTGATTTTAAAGAAACTCCCAGTTTTCATTTGAAGAAAATATGAAAAAATTGCATAAAAAATTATGAAAATTCAGAACAAGTGATGCGAAGAAGAGAAGAAAAATGTTGCTTCTGCATTAATGAGAAGAGTAACATGCAACAAAGATGATCAAAACAATTTTCAAACCAAGAACCAAACAGGAACGTTTGGGCAATGTTGAAGAACTTTCTTCCCATCAACTTTCGACATTCAAAAATGTAAACAAAACTTAATTAAAGTTTTGCGTCTAGTCTAAAATAACTCTTAAATACAAAAGTTTATTTACATCTAAATGCTCAAATATAGCATCTGACGAAATTAACAAACTTCTCTGCGCAGTATAAAATATCATGTATTTACATGCTTGCTGATGGATATCACTTTTCAGCCATCTGCGATCTGATAGCGCGTATCAAATTACAGTTTTAAATTTCCTATTTTTATTTAGGCCCGTGCTAAAATATTAACCCAAAAAGTATAACTTACATTTAATTCTTCATCGGGATGCTCCTTTTTAATTTTTCTGGCAGCGCCAAATAGTTCATTAGATTTATCCATTAAATCATGAACGCTTCCTTCTTAAAAACAATAGTTACTTGTTGCGAAATATTTTCCAAATGCCTTTTGCGAGCACATAAAATCACTTTAAAAGAGAAAATTGTTGTAAATATTTAAAAATAATGTTTATTGCGCTATGTTTCGCTCTTAACGAGCTTTGCAACAATGATGCGATTATTTTGGTAATAGGAGAGGGAGGATTCCCGCCACTTTTAAATAAACGCGCAGGATATATTACCACGCATGCGTAGAGTGGTTTTTAAAATTTGTATTGCACCTACAACGTGACTTGAAAGAATAAGCTTCATTGGTTTACAAAAAAGACCGCCTGAGAGAAAATTATTAAAAACTAAACCAATATTTCACCACAACAGATTAGCGAAAAATGCTTAATTTGATTATTAATTTTTCAATCTAATAATTTAACTCAATTTTAATTCCTCTTCACTATAATTCCGTAGTATTGTGTGCTGTACAAGAACCACAGCCTATAGGAAACCGTCTGGAGAATGTCAAAAAATTCCTAAGTCAATTTTGCCAGTGGTTTATTCACTTTTTCCGATTTTAATCGACTAACCTATTCAAATTATTCAAAAATTTCACATAGTTCACAAGAAAATCATGGCAACAAACCAATTTACAACTTTGGTAAGTTAAATTTCCAATAATTACGATTTTACGTAAGGTAATTGTTTATTGTTACATAACTAAAATTTTAGGTCCGATCCTTTAGTACAAGTAGCGCCAGACAACTGTTGGTAAGAGCTCCAATACAATTATTCGGAGTTGAAGGACGCTATGCAACAGCTTTATATTCGGCAGCGACAAAACAAAAAACTTTGGATGCTGTAGAAAAAGATCTTGTCGGTTTGCAAAGCACTATCAAAAAAGACGCCAAATTTCGCGATTTTATAATGAATCCAACAATAAAACGTTCGCTTAAAGTTGAAGCATTGAAAGCTGTTGCTACGAAAGTATCGTTAAATGCTCAAACTAGCAACTTACTCGCCTGCTTAGCAGAAAATGGTCGTTTGAAAAACTTAGATAATATCATCCAAAATTTCAAATTACTAATGTCGGCACACAGAGGTGAAGTAATTTGCGAAGTTACTACTGCCAAGGAATTGGATGCAGGTCAACGTAAAGAATTAGAAACCGTATTAAAAACATTTTTGAAAGGGAAAGAAACGTTACATTTATCGATGAAAGTTGATCCTGCTATTGTCGGTGGTATGATTGTAGGAATTGGAGATCGTTTTGTTGATATGAGTGTTGCTAGTAAAATTAAAAAATATAGCGATCTTATTAACATGGCTGTTTAAAAACGAGCTTTTAACGTGTGTAGAAAATTTCATTTGAGATTTATGTATAGCCATGAATTGTAATTAATAAAGCATAAAACACTGTTGAAATAGGTTTTTTTTTATTACAATCGTTACTAAAACAACGAATATAAAATTGTTGAAAATTTTTTACTTAATTACAGGGTGTTTCAAATTATGATTTAAGGCCCCAAAGAACCATTAAAGATGAAACACTTATTGATAATAAGCGCGATGTTAACGTTCCTTGGAGCCCTAAATGTCATCTAAGGCTTTGGTAATTTTTAAATAAAATTATGAATATATGAAATTGCAAAACCAGCCTAATAGTTTAAAACGTCCTGTATAAATGAAAAAGATTTACTTAGTTGGTTCTGTTGTTTCGCCTCCACGAATTTGTCCCCAACCAATAAGTCTCCAATGTTTCTCAACTCTCCGACTGAGTGCAATTTTTTCTCCAATTTCAGTACATACGGCGTTGTTCAAAGAAATTTTAACTAAATCGGCTTTTGTCGCAATAACCTTACCTCCGGTACTCAGTGAACCAATATTAACTAATAATACTTCATTCTTCGCTAACTTTTGTACTTTTGCACCTTTTTTATCACCCTCAGTACGAACGCCGAGCAATCTTTTTAATAAATAGTAGCTGACCTATTTTCACAAATAATTAAAGTCGTCTATGTTATGAAAAATTAAATACAAACCTCAAGCTCGATGTAAATACTAGGAAGGGCACCTACAGCACCCAAAACTTGTCCAACAAGGCGATCGGCACGACAAAGTGTAGGTTCTATCTTAGTACCAACTCCAATTAAACCTCCAGGAACAGCAAACTGAATATCATTTTGTTCGGCACACAAAGAAACGATTCTCGAAAATATAGGTCTACAAGTAATTCTTCCTTCGGAATCTTTGCTGACGAGACCCGGGCGAACTTCAATTTCTTGTCCAACTTTCAAAACACCACATAAGATACTACCACCTGCTACGCCTCCTTTTAAATCGTGAACTTCACATCCTGGTTTATTTACGTCAAACGATCTGATTACTATAAGCCTCGGTTCAGCAGAAAAATCACGAATGGGTATAGGAATTTTATTGATGATGTATTCACATAAAACCTAGAAAAAAATTAATATATGTAGCTTACTGAATAATTTATGTTAAAGATTAATACCTCAATGTTATATTTCAATTGTGCCGAAATCGGTATAATAGGAGCACCTTCTGCAACAGTTCCTTGAACAAACTTAACTATTTGTTCGTGTTGCTCTTTTGCTTGTCCTTCCTTAACCAGATCTATTTTATTTTGTAAAATAAGTATATTTTTTAGTTTCATAATTTCAATAGCTGCTAAGTGCTCGCTAGTTTGTGGTTGAGGACACGATTCATTGCCGGCAATAAGTAAAAGTGCAGCATCCATAACGGCGGCGCCGTTCAACATTGTAGCCATAAGAATGTCGTGACCGGGACAATCTACAAAACTCACATGACGAACTAATTGAAATCTTCCAGTACAGTTAGGTCTTAGACAAGGAAACGAATCGTCCTTTGAAGAACCGCCCGATATAAAACTCGCAGGTCGGGTGCATTTTGGATTATCACACTTGTAAATTTTTGCGTTTGCGTAACCTAAAACAAATTTGGAGTAAATCATAATAGAGATTATATTCAATAGGTATTATGTGCTACTGACACACTTCTTTGTTTTAAATGAGCAGATAGATATACAAAAATTGACTATTATTCTCTAAACTAGGTGAACTTGAGAAAATCCAAGAATATTTGAAGTCACAAAACATAAATTCAGCTTACACCAAGAATTTAATACCAGCTTTAGACAAAACTGCGTAGAATCTCGTTATAACGCACCCTTTTGTAACGTACTTCGTACTGTCGGCTATAATGTACTAAATTTTTAATTTGTTTATAACGTATGTATAGTATGACCACTAAAATTGGTTTTGTGGACATACAGTTGAAAAATTTTATTTTTATTTTCTAACAAATCGGAAGAAAAAATGGTCTAATGTGATGGCTTTTGTTTTTTTCTGAAAGAGCATTAAATTTCCTACATTTCAAAAGAAAAATTATTGCGATACTACCAACTGCTCACAAAAAATATGACAAAGAAAATTTGAACCGAAATGCAAATTTTAGCCGTAGTTCTTAATATTTTAGGACCCAACTTGCAATATAGATTTGTAACTATATCCGTTACAACTTCCTAAAGTTTCATATCAAAACATTAATTAAAACTCAAGTTCTCTATAAAAAAAACTACGATACACCAATGACGGCAGTTTTAAATTTTTTTGAGGTTAGGAAATTAATATAAATTACTTTAACCCAGGCGATTTTAAAGAGAGATGCATTACAAACAAAACGAAAATTTTTTGGTCTCGATCCGATCAATACAAGCGAAGTTATTCAAAAAATAGTGAAACGGAAACTTGAAAAAGTAGAAATTTTACACTAAAGTCGAAGAATAAGTGCCTTCCGGTCAAAATTGGGTTGAGACATTTTATACACACACTCACAGGAATGGTTTAGTACAGGAACCGATTAAGAAAAACAAATTGCTGTTACACAAAAAGTTCGAAAATCAGGATAAATTTTGGTTCGTTGACTACACTAATAACGTAATTCGGATATAACGTACCATCTTTGACGACCGCTGTCGGTACGTTATTACGGGGTTCTACTGTAGATATAAAAATTCGTAATTTATAAACTTACTAGTAGTACATTTTATTTAAATACAAATTACAATAGGTACCTAAGAGCTATTTTAAAAAATATTTTTATGAATGTGTAGATTCATAATTCCTAAAATATACAGGATGTTTTATAATGAGCGTAAAAAAACCTTCAAACAGTTTGTTGGTGTTTAGTTAATTCTCCTGATGGTTCTAACGTTTTAACAATGAGGCTAACGATAATAACTATTTAATAGAAGTTGAAGAGAAACTTGCAGACCCTTTACAACCAGTGCAAGACTTTCTCAAAAACAACTTAAATGAAAAGAAATGCTCGAGCTGGTTGAAGCTATTGAAAGTGGCAATTTTTCCATTAAGAGAGCGGTTTGTAACGAATGAGCGGGAAAGTTCATATTTAGACATTTCGCTCGTAACCGTTAGCGACTTTAATATCCGGTTGATATCGCAAATAGTTATAATTCTTAGTAGGATAAGGTTCAAAGAAGGCAATGACATATTTGTATATAGGAAATCCAATTGAACTTGGTGTAATTCAAAAAAGACAAATAATGTTAGATAAAAACAACATCTTGTTTTTTTAAATTACACCAAGTTCAATTAGACTTTTTTCACTAATTAGACTCTTATTTCCTATATACAAATATGTCATTGCCTTCTCTGAACCTTACCCTGTTAGGAATTGTAACTATTTGCGATATCAACCGGATATTAAAGTCGTTAACAGTTACGAGCGGAATGTCTAAATACCAACTATCCCGCCCATTCGTTCCGGGCGTTAATTCGTTAGAAATGGTGTGTAGACACATTTTCTTCTCTAAGTTCTTTAAATCCAGTGGCTATACCGCAAAAATTCAAAAAATATGTTACAAGAGAAGGTTGAACTTAAATAACAGTTTATAAAGAAATATCAAAGTATATTTCTAAATCATCTCAGACGAGCTGTCATGATTTTTTTTACTCTCGCTATAAAACACCCTGTGTAAAAGCGAATAGTACGTATAGTCAAATTTTTTAAAGACTACCGACACGTGACCACCTTTATATGTTTAAATAAAGATGAAAACGACTTATTTCGTGAGTTTAATTAGTTAATTTAGTTAATACATTTATTGCTAATTATTATTAAATATTTATTTAGAAAATTTATAATTAAATTAATTATTTATTCAATATTTTAAGTCACGTGCCGGTAGTCTTTTAAAAATTCTAGTGTATTTAATAAACAATAAATAATAATATAAAAAGTCTGTCAGTATAATTGATATAACACAAAAAAATAATAAACAACTTGTTTGATTTATACATTGAAATAGCAAATTGTTGCTTCTACAACACTTTAATAAACAATTACAATTTAACATTAATAAGTATCAGAATGCTACACTTGGAATTAGGGGTGTCATATGAGATATTTGGGCAGTATTAAGCTCGCATCCCATTGAAAATCAATTTTATTGTGATATCATAATAAAATACTAAACGGAAAAGTTGAAACCCCATCAAGTCCTCTCTTTTCAACTAACAACTAACTAACAAATATATATTTTTTTTCATTTCTGGTCACAACGTTGTGAGCATGAAAAAATAGGACATAAAACTTTTTATGACGTTTAAACCTTTAGTTAATATTCATATTATATACAAAATTATAATCCAGTACCAAAATTGAGTAAAAAATATCCGGATAATCAGTCTCAAAATCAGACATTTTTGGTTATCAAACCTGATCAAACCAATTCCTGCCCTATGACACCTCCATAAAAAATCGTAATACCTTTGAGTTTACAGATAAACCTGAAACTCGAATAATAAAAAATTTAGCCAATTTTAAATTGTCTTACGGCCATGATTATAAAGGACAAATAACGTTTATCTCCATAGTAAAATTTATATTTTGTAAACTTGACAACATAGCAACGTTATTAAAGTCAAAGTTTGAAGTTTTAATATAAAAACACCAATTTTTGCTTATGCTATGTTGTCATGTTAACAAAGTATAAATTTTACTATGGAGATAAAAGTTATTTGTCCTTTATAATCATCAGCATTAAACGCATAATATTGGCAGTTATACTTCATAAAAATTGGTCTTGATGAGTGTTTTAACTTAACCCAACTATCGAATCATAAGAAAAGTTTGGTATTATTTTTACTATCTACCAAATTGAGTCTACTTTTACTACTTAAACCCCGCCCAACTTTCCTCAGGATCCAACAATTAGCCTATACCAATAAAACAATAAAAGACTACTTAAGTCGTATCAAAATTTTTCTAATATAACTGTCCGTAATCTCTAAAATGACAGAAAAGCGGTCTAACATTTTTACAATCATAAAATTTTCTTGAGTTGCTGAAATACCATCCTTTCATTTCTTTTTAATCTTTCAATAGTTTTTGTGAGCATTCACTTAGAAAAGAAATGCAAATAAAATTATATTGTAAGACAAAAAGTTAAAAAAGAGATAAGAATCGTTGTGACAAATTGAAAGAACTAGCCCTGAAGCAAAATTCCCAAAACTCTTTTTGGGTAATAATCTTTTTACCTGTAACATCCATTTGCTTTTTAATAAATAAAATTGCACACATTGACACACAAAGATCAACAACACGGATTAAATCTTACAATTTCCTACTTCCGCTAATCCCAGCTACTTAAAGATACGTCAAAATGACTACTTCACCGCTTTTCTGTTGCATATAATACCTTAAAAACTAATTAAAAATTTAAAACAAATATCGGCGACACAATTTAGCCGAACACTTGCAAACAGGTCGGTTTTTGACCTGATCATCAGGTAAATCCAATCGAGTCTTTGAAGGAGAATAACTAACACCCGAACCAGATGCGTCGTTAAGTTTATTTTTAATCGGAGTTTTTCTTTTACTCCCTACACTACCGGCCATATAATCAAAAGTTAACTCCTCGCCCTTTTCTATTTCTTTCAATGCAAAAAGAGCAAGTTGAGGAATATCGGGATCTAAACAATTAATCCAAACAGCCCAAACACCCAAATTTGGTTCACAGGAATGATTAATAAAATGAGAAACATTGCCATATTTAGCAGCATCAACGGTATAAGGATTGTTAGACATATTAAAGTCTAAATCAAAAAGATAAGTTCGCCCTTCAGCATCATAAATTTCTCCACGTTTTTCCGCTTCCTCGTGCGTTATAACCTCACCTACGTAAGTACAAACAAATTGGCCGGCATAAATCTTTTTTAAAGTTTTAACTCCCCATCCGCGCCCATTATTTGTACGGAAAATACACAACGGAATGAAACGACCTCTTTGTACAACTCGATTGCGACAATCTAAATCGCATTTACATTTCTTATTACACTCATAAATTGGTGAACCTTTAGGGAGATTTAATCTAGCCTTGTCGCGGTAAGAAAAACGAATAGTAGCACTTTTGCCACAGCACTCTTTCATATTAGGACCACAAGTTTCACAACCGCATCCTATCGGTGGTTCATCTGGTATAACAACACCTTCCCTGGGTAAATATTTGTCTGTGTAGACAAAATGAGATGGAGGAGTTTCTAAATCAATATCATTTTCAAGTTTTATGACGGCTTCTCCAGAAACGGTGTCGTTAATCACTTTTTCCCATTCATTTAGTTTTTTAACTTGCTTTTCTTTCTCCAAATGTAAAAGATACAAAAGAAGACTTTCCTTGGCGCGTTTTAATTTATTTACTTGATTAGCAAGTGGTGGATTCGAGTTAATGGCTAATAGATCGTACTGCAGTTCCAATTTGTTTTTCAACTGGCCAAAACCTTGTGGTGGAATTAAAGTTTGTAACGCTTTACTAGATACGTCGCCAATTTTCAAAATTTCAGACAAATTTACACAAATATGGTAAAATTGTTTTACAAAATACTCATTAATGCTTTCGGGACAATTTAGATGTGTATAGGGTTCCCATGTATTGCAGTCTGAACTCCATCCCTGCCATTTGACCAAAAAATTGTGTATTCCATAACAAAATTTGTAATCAACAACTTTTTCTACAATATATTCTGTCTTAAAAAAGCCTCTCTTTTTGGTTCTTTCATCTATTTTTACGCGTCGACGATCTTGTGGACTTTCTTCACGTTTTCGTTTTCGAGATGTATACTCAGCTGGCATTATCACATCCCCGTTCACATCAAATTGTAGCGGTTCTGCAATTATTTTAATTAACGATAATAAAAATCCAATTCAATAAAAGTATAATTTGATGAAATATACAAATAATTGCATGCGGCTCGATGTGAACGGGTTTATTAAATTATACACAAAAAATTTAGAACAATATCGTTCACAAGCCCTATATTATTACCAAACATTTAAAACCGATTTTTTACGCTTGTGATTATTTTGCGCATATTTGCAAATTTTAAAATTCACCTCTTTTATCTTTGTCAACAACTATTGCATCATTCAAAACTGATTACTTTAATAAATACAGTTTTAACTTACCCAATTTAATAGTAATATTTCTTTCCAATTCATTTTTAAATCGAACAGTCTGGACACCGGATAAAGCTTTTACCACAGTCGATTTACCATGAGCTACGTGACCGATAGTACCAATATTTATAGTTGCCTGACGACTTATAACTTCAGGTGATAAGGCGGTTAGTTTACTAGTATCCTACAAATTAACGTAAGATATTAAATTGTGCCTAAAGCGATTAAAATAGAAGCGGACGTATGGTCAACTTTGAGGTTAAATTTGGTACAAAGTACGATAAAGTAATTTAATCGTTTACGACATAATAAATGAATATTAATTTACAAAAGATTTAACTTACTAGTTTAGATAGATCTTGTGAATGTAGAATGGGTTGGCCGGTAGCCACACTGTTAACTTCGGAAGCCATTTTTTTAATAAGAGAATCCACGAGAATCTACATCTACCACCACAACCGTGAAGCAACGCTAACGGAAACCGCACCAAAAAAAGGCGCGTTGTACTCGTTGACAGTTTAAACGATAGTAGTTCATTTGCTCACCATAAAAACAATTTTTTTTATGTAATTAGACAAAACTAGTAACTAGTAAACGATGAAATATTTTATATTTTAAATTTTCATTAAGAAATATATTTAAAAACTTAAAAATTAGTTATTTTTAAAAAAATTTGTTCAAATGCACGTATTAAATAGTTCATTTGACCTATTTCATTTGGTAGTTCAAAAGAACAACACGCGCATGCTTAACAATACATAACCTTACTTTGTTACTTTTTACCAAAAATTGTTTTTAATGTTTTAATTTTATTTTATATTTAATTAAAGTAATGGCATTAAAACTAATTAGTAGAGTTTTAATTACAACAAGTTCATCTTTTAGGAGGTTAAGTTTAAACTCTAGAGTATTTAAATTACATCAGTATGTAACAAAACCGATAAATTATTCTCAAGTTAAATTTTATTCACAAACTGCACCTAGTCAACCTTTAGGGCAAATTGAGGGTAAAATGCAATTATCATTCACATGTAAAAAGTGTAATTCGCGTAACTCATTTGTAATCTCGAAATTAGCATACGAAAAAGGAGTTGTGATAGTTACTTGCAACGATTGTAAAAATAATCACCTAATAGCGGACAATTTAGGTTGGTTTGAAGATTTGAAAGGTAAAAAAAATATAGAAGAAATTTTAGCTGAAAAGGGAGAAACTGTGAAAAGGATAAATGTTGGAGAATTTATACCAGATATTGAAAATACGATAAAATGATAAGCTTGTATTTATAAAAATATTTATATAAAATTGCACATACAAATTATGTAATTATATTTTATTTGATGTTCATATTAAATTGTTATTATTTCGATGGTATTTTTTTGTGGTTATTCTACCACAAACACAAAGTACATTAGGCTTAAGAAAATATTTTTAAATGTAAGTAGAGTACAATCGACCTGTTTTTGACTTGAGGTTGTCGTACTATACTCCTTGTGGCACCATGAATAAGGCACTAATTATAATATTTACAATTTATGACACAGAAAATAGTTTTGTATAATGATCACCTCTTTGGTTGTAAACAATATAAAATTTGAATTAATGCGAAAATTAATTGATTAACTTAGAATTGGTTATAAAAAGTTAATACTAATGAAGCAAATTCAAATTTATAAGTTATAATATTGTATATTATTTGCTCAAATTTTTAACATAACAAAAAGATTAACCCTGTATATTATATTTTTTAAGTGGTACTAAATTAAAGTCAAGCTTAAGAATTGGTTGTATCGAAATAATCCCTATTTGTGATGGTTTAAAAGCAGTTTCTTATATTCAAAATTATCACAAATTATGCTTTCGATGTGAACCTTAATACTGAAAATTAAATTTTTACAAAACGTTGTACCTATCACTGTCATATCCATATAGTTATTTGTTTAAAAACTTTGACAAAGAATTAACACAAAATACCAAACATTCAAAATTTGCACTCGAGACACAAAAATTTAGGGTCGTACACTTACAGTTAAAATTAAGAAAAATATTCAAGTAATATGTCTATCCATGTGCGGGCTTTTGAGCCTTAAAAATAATTCGAGATTAATATTTAACATTATTAAAGAAACTTTTGCATATCGTTGATAAAAACATTTTCGTTGGACACATAATTACTAAGTTATAAGAAGCTCACTGATTATAAATTTTACACTTTTTACTCCAGCTTTCACTCAGGTAAACATTTGAAGCCCTATTTTTTGTGAAATGACATTTTAACATCATAAATATGTTAAACATCCAGTATACATGATAAGTTCTGAGTAAATGTTCCAATACAAGAACCAAAGTTGACTTTGGGTTCTTGTATTGTAAAGATTTTCTACAAAAATTTTAAGTTAAATACTAACAGTAAAGTGTAGATTTAAGTTAGAATTTTTATCACCGCCTACATTCCATATCATGATAATGGTTGATAATTAAAAATGATATTAAAAGCAAATCATAAATAGATTAGCATCTTGGGCATTTCTTTTATACATCGCATGTTCATTAAACTTTTACACAACATGTTAGAGAATAATTACATTATAAAAAGTTAGTAACTCGAAGAATATTTATCTTGGTTAACAATTTAAAATAAGACACAAACAAAAACCAACTTGAAAGTAACGAGAATTTTGGATTATCATGGGATGAGTTTAAAATTACTATAAAATGGTCTTCAAACAGCACTTAACACAAAAAAAAACATTTAAAACAGACGACACACACAGAAATCAAATTTAAAATTTGGAAAAATCTCAGCTCATTTTTAATTGAACTTCATATAATTTATGGCTTAATTTGGAATTAAAACTCTTTATCACATCAACACCGCTGGTCAAAAATAATAAAACCTCAGGATATGGTTTCTAATCTTATCTTCAACAACATTACCGCCTATTAAATAAATCAACATTTTATCCTCACTCCACTTTAACAAGTTCACATAAACCAATAACTATCTCAACCGATTGAACCTACAATATTTTGAAACAAGTAGTTTAATAATAAAAATATACGATAATCAATCTCAAATCCGTATTAATACTGTAAAAAAAAAGTTTAAAGATACTAAATCAGATCACATTTTTAATTTCGAAGTAATCTAAAACTATGAAAAATAATTTCGTTTCATAGATTAAATTAACGACAAGTTTATGAAAAGTTAAACTTGCCTAATTGCCTCCATTTAAATTAAATTTCCAAACTTCAAATTAATTTAGTACCAACTTCGTTCATTTACTCTTGAGCAATTTACGTAACTTAAGCAGTTAGTTAAAAGGAATGTTAATTTGAAAAAGAAAAAAATTTAATAACTAAAAATATTATGTCTCGATTCAAATTAATACAAATCATAAAAAAATGAACTTGTAAAATTTGATTGAGAGATGTAATATTTTAATCATAAATCGAAATCAAATTAAATTAAAATCAACTTTATAAATTAAATAAAGGTGATTAAATTTAATTAGGTTTTAAAAACCTTAAAATTAATTAAAAACTTATAAAATATTAATTTAACCGCTTATATACATCTGAAAACCTGACTAGACGTGTTTAGCCTTACTTATTACGGCGTAAGGATCGTCGTTGTGAAATTGATGATCAACTGGATCGCGCAGAGGTTTGCGAACTAAAGCATAACCTAAATGCGAGTCGTCTGCTATTCTTACACTCTCCATAGTTGGTTGAACTTCATCATAATCGTTAAAACAAGGTATATAAGGCAGTGGTAAGACTGGAGCTGGTGTGACTTGTTTATAACCCGCTTTAGTTGTACTTAATTTACTACAAGAACCAAAAAAGTTTAAACGATCATAACTGTCATCTTCAGACTGGAATTGAGTTATAATTTTAGAAGTTTCTGGTAATTTCTGATCTTGGGTATCTAATTTTTGACTTCTAGGTATGTGATCTCCCATTTCTTCTCTAATGTTTTCAGTATGTTTTATATCGTCTGTACCTAAAGTACGCCATGCGTCGACTCGATATTCAACTTGATCGTATTTATCTACAGGTTCATAATTTTGTTGTTTATCACTCTTAATAGGTATAGTTTTACGTGGAGGTTTAAGTGGTTTTGGTTTATTTATGGACGTTACTGGACTTATCTTTTTGTCAAAAGAAAAATCAATTAAGTTACAGGATTTGCTACTATTGTGAGATTCCATATCTTGTAAAGATGTCGATGTTGTTGGTGATGGTGGTAAAGGACTACGAGACCGTGCTTCCATTCCTAAAGCCGCTTGAAATTGATTATCGCCACAATCTAACAAGGAGTTCGTAGATTCGGCATTTAACAACTTTTTCATTGCTTTCATTTTTGAAGCTAAACACCTGCAATAAGTTTTTTAATTAATTAAATAAACTCTCTTAAGTGTCGCTAAAAACAGTACCTGTATATTTCCTGTTGCTTGAAATGCTCCAAATGAAATTCACCTTCTCCTGATTCGCATTTACGTCCAGCTTCAAACATAAATTTGCCTTCTTTATATCCGTATCTTCGTATAAATCTATACGGCCAAGTATAGAGCAATTTATTATCATCCTCATTTCGCAACTGAATTGCACTTGCTGTTAAAACTAGACTATAATTTTGAGGCTCGAGTCCACATTTATATGATGCTGATGAAGGATGTAATTTGACTATAAAAAAAGCTTCTCCCGAGGAACAATAAAGTTCATTATCTTCTTCAATACTAGTAACTTGAGATACATCATCGCCAAATGCAACTGTTTGTAATGCAACTAACCAATCGAGTAAAGCCTGATTCGATGCTGTTACAATGTTATAGTTGGCAGTTTTTGTAATCAACGAAAAAGAAGTGTCACCTTTTTGTGTTATCTTAATACAATTTTCTAAAGTTATAATACGAGAACATTTTGTAACGTTTGTTTCATCAGCCGAGTCGTATATTTCTAACCTTTGAATTCCAAATTTACTTGCTTTAAAAAGTTGACAAAATTTCGGTTGCCAAGTTTTCTACAAGACACCATTTTATAAAACCAGAAAAGAAAAAGTAATCACAGCTCACCTTGATTAATATTTTCACGTGTGGAGGAAATAATAAAATTCCTGTGTGTACTGGTTTGTCTTGTTCCATCTTTTTTGTTAACACATAAAATGTTAATTATGGAATAAAACATGTCAGTATTTCATTTTTATCGGCCTTCAGGAGAAAATGGCCACGGTTTTTCCAACATGTAAAAATTTTGATAAGATAACAAAAACATGAACTTAAAAATGATAAAACTTGCGGTGTCGGTCTGCACACGTCACGTGACCAACATAACATGACCATGACGGTGTCTCAAATAACGCGTTAGGATGTGGATCAACTACCTACCTTCATTTTTCAAAAATAGTTTGAACAAAAAACGCACTACAAGCTCGGAAAAAGAGAAGAACGGGTAAACATCGGTGCATGGTCTTTTTGAAAGCCCATTCTTTAAAAATAAAAAATGTTTAATATTTTTTAGTGGCCACTTCATTGAAAAACTTGAGGTCGAGGTTTAAAAGTTCGATTTTTCAAAACATCTCGGGAAATATTGATCGTATGAAAAAAAGTTCAATTATTTTTTAAAGAAGAGGATATTTAGAGAAGAAAAGCTCTTATGACTTTTTTTCGTAGGATGAATAGTTTTTGTAGAAAACGGAATGAAACTGCGCTCTAATTTTGGGAATCAACTCGTACGCTTGAAGCTTCAATATTTAGAAATGTCATAAACCCTTCTTCGTAAAAAGTGTCAAAGCTCTCTCAAAAATGAACATAGGAACAAAATTAAATATTTATTTTAAAGAAGAAGCTTTCAGATTCACTAATTCATCATTTGTAGACATTACTCCTGACTGCTGTAATGAGTTTAAAGATGTTGTTCCGCTGTAAAAATCCCATTTTTACTTAAAATGTTGCTTTATCGTTAAAAATGGATCAAAATGAATAATCCTTGTGCAGTTAAAAAATATTAAACATTTTTGAGTTTTAAAGAATAGGCTTTCAAAAAGATCATGCACCGATGTTTACCCGTGCTACTATTATTCAGAGGTTAAAATCGCTAATCACCGGATTATCAATCCAATCCAAACTTCCTTTTCAAATAAAACAAGATATTTAAAATCAGTTGTTTATTCAATCTTTACACAAAAGACAAAAATAGGTAACAATAATTAAAATATAAATCACAACGCTTTTAAAGCTAAAATGGAATGTTATAATTTCACAAAAATGTACGCAACATATAAATAAATAAATTAAAATGTACATAGAGCAAAGACAATTAAAATTATTAACAATACTTGATATAGGAAAATACAAATATTTTAATTTATAGAAGACTTTCATTAAAATTAAAAACATTTAACTCAATAAATCTATAATTTCATCTTTTGATAAGCTGTTACTTATATTGTGAGAACTGTTGCTTGCAGATGTCATTACTGTTGGTGTTAAAGTAGGAGTTAAAAGTGGAGCGTTTGAGGAAATAGCCGAATTTCTATTTTGATTAGGAGACCACTGATGAGACATTGAAATGTTATTACTTAACCACGGATTTTGTACTAAGTTACCATTATTTGGTTGAAACGAAGCAAATTGTGGTTGCATCTTAGGAGTTAAATTTCTATTATTATTTGAATTAAACAAGGACGTTTGTGGGGAACTAATCATGTTATTGTTGGAATTCATGGACATCAAAGAAGCTTGATTTGGTGACTTATTCGAATTAAACGACATTTGGGGTGAACTAATCATGTTATTATTAGAATTCATAGACATCAAAGTAGGTTGACTTGGTGAAGCCACAGGAGATAACCAGTTGGAACCTAAATTTGTTAAAGTAGATGACAGATCTTTTGTTTGAGATGAATTTTTGTTTTGAACCACAGGAATTGGATTTAAACTAGCTTGATTATTAAATGTTTTAACAGAATCCTGCTGTTGCGTAATTTTTTGCTTTTCTTCAAGACTTAACGAAGAAGAAAAATTTTCTAAACCTAATCCTGAAAAGGCTGGATTTACCTCACTAGGCTTAACTGATGAAGCAACAGTTGGCATTGAGTTCTCCAAAGCCTTTTGCTCTTGTTGAACTGAATTTAATTGTTCTAACTTAGTACGATGTTCAGTTTCAACCTGTTGAACCATCAATTTAACCACTGCCACTAAAGCATTAAATTGTGATAAATTAAGACCATTTTCAATACACAAAGGCATTAAAAACGGTAAAACACGAGTGGCCATAATTTCTTTTGTAATTCCCAACTTCTTGTGAGTCATCGCAATTTTGTAAATTCCCAAGATTCCCATTAAAACGGCAGGTTCGCGTGATGGTATCTGAGGTAAGAATGGTAAAACTTCATCCAAAACAAGCCACTTGTCAAAATTTTCTAAAAGTCTACCAACACACAATAAGCAATTCACACGAACTGAAAGAGTAGAAGTAGAGAGACAAAGACGCTTCACTCGAGGTAAAACGCTATTTTTAACATTTCCATGATCTAACAAGTTTGCAAAAGTCGGTAAAACAGATAGACAAAGTTCATGAATTTGGGGTGAATCAGCATCTAAACCACGATATAACATTGGTAAAACATGCTTTTGAATATCATCCGCAGGAGTTAATTTTAAAAGTAATTCCATCCGTTGTAAAAATATTAAAAGAATTTGTATTGGATCCATTAACACCATTACCGGTTTAAGATGAGGGAGGATATGGGTTGTGTAGTCCTTTTCATTACAATGTTGGGCTATATCCAGTATACTAGGAAGGACGAAAGGTATCATTGCCGGTTGAGCTAAATCTCGAATTAGACATGGCAAAACTTGTTGAAGACGAACTCTTTGAGGTAATTTTACTAAAGTCTCAGGAAGTCCTTTGTAGAATTTCGATTTTTGTAAGTTGTCCCACTGAAGAAGTGAATCAAGTTGCATTAGGGTTTTTACACCAACGTCTTCGAAGTAAGAAATCTGTAATGTGCAATGATCATAAAATAAAAAAGATAATTATCGATGCTGTATAATTATGTTGTTTTAATAAACCTACCTTAACAAATTGATGAGCATCAGGCCTCAGTTCAGGCGTCATATTCAACATCATCTTAACATATTCTCGTAAATTCTCTGGTAAACACTGTAATTTATTAACAGATAGTTGCTTTCGTTGCTGTACTTTATTTTTGAGCTCTTGAAAGTCCTTAGCCGATATTAAGGGTTGTTTATTAACAGAATATAATGAGTAGATCAACATTCCCAAAGCGTATAAGTCTGTTGCAGTTGTATTAGTTTGCGATATTATAACTTCCGGTGGTAAATAATTTAATGCTGGCTGTGTTACAGATGGCATAGAAAAATTATAAGATTGAAATGTGTAAATAGGATCACTATTTGCAGTAGTATTTGAGTTGTGAATACAAAAATCAAATCCAAATATTTTCCAAGCCCCTTGTTGATTTATAATAATACTTTCGGGGCATATATTTTTATGCAGTAGTTTGACGTCATTATGTAGAAATGCTAAACCTTCCCCTAATTGAATTAGACCATACTTAATCTCAATGTCGAAAAATTTATAATCTGATATGTTTGCTGGTTGAGGCATATTATTTGTTTGTCCTAAAACGTTTGCTAAGCTCGCAAAGACGGGTTCTGTTGCAAAAGCCAAGCTTTCACGACTTTCCTCCAGTGGGTGTCGTACAGTTAAAATGCGTGGGTGTCGAATTTTTGTTAATTGTGTAACTCCTCGTCTTAGCCCTTCTAAAATTAATTCACGATCATTTTTCTGCCACTTTTCAAGTTGTCGCTTCTCTAAAACAAAAATTGCTGCCTCTTGCTTAGTTGACCTTTTAAAACCCTTATATATTTTCCACAATAATCCGGGGCCCCCTGATGCAATATGATTTGTTGCGTCGTATTCACGTGTTACTGGATTTCCCGGCAAAACTCCTGATAATTGAGAAACCGTGCTACTAACAGAACTACTAACTTGAGAATATAATTTATTAAATACTTCCATTTTTCAAATAAAACTAACTGCACAACTTAAATAAACTTGACATGCGATAATTTGAGATGACAGATGACACTGGTTACTTTTTTATTTTTTTAGTCATGCCAATATAAAAGAACAAAAATAACTAAAACGTGTATATACACAGCGATTTAAAAAAAAATGTTTTCCACCAATAGCAAAATAGAACCGTAAAAGTTAAACGTGATAGGTCTGCAAATTTAAAATCTTTTGCAAAAAATTTAAATTAAAATACATTTTAGTTTTAAATTTAAAAAACAAAAAAATTTAAATACCCCTTTAATTTGTTTCCTTTGTTTACATTGTCCTTGAAAAGCCACGCCTTCCATAACAACCTAAAGCTTGTTTTGTTAGAACTTTTGCCTATCGTGTTGTTTACATTTACATTGTTTACAATTAAAGATTATGTGTTACCCATCCGTGGGCTAATAATTACCTCATTAAGTACAAACATTAGATAATCTCCTTGAATAAAGTGCAAAATGGGTTGCTGTGCGTCAAACACAAGAACTGAAAATATTGAAAAAAACCAAGTTCGAGGATGCACCGATGTATTTTGGTTGTGTTTATACATTGCCTTTTGGTTTTTAATGGTAAAACTATATTTTTGTTAAATGTATTTGATTAAACTTTAGTTTTTTTGTAGATATTAATTGCAGCGTTCTCGTTTGTTTACGGTAATCCTATTCGTTTAGTAAATGGATACGATTCGTTCGGAAATACTTGTGGCACAAAATCTAATCAAAAAATTGGTTCATTAGAACTATCCGGATTAAATACGGCCGATAAACCTTTCTTAATCTTTTACGATATTAAAGAACTTAAAAATTCATTAAAAGTCTGCGTGAAACAATGTCCACAACGTACTATAAATAATGTGGAAGATATTTATGATTATTATAAAGATACCGGAAACAGCATATGTGAATACAATTTTAACTACAATGATCTTAGAAATAGAAGCATTGCTCCAAAAGGTTTGAGTAACCCTTTAGGACCTTGTCCAAAAGTTCCGGTTTATAAGAGGTAAATTCCATTGCTTACCCTTGAAAAAGTTGAATTACTTTTTTTTTTCAGCACTCCTGTTTTAAATCGTTGTGTACCTGATTCTATAGGCGAGTTAGCATCAGGAATATTCACTGGGTTTTCTGATTTGTTGAATAGTTGGGATACAATGGAACAAATCTTGGGTGATTTGTATAAATCTTGGAAAGTAATACTGGGTCTAACATTTGTGTCTTTGCGTGAGAATAACTCCACAGTAATTTCTTCTTTGTTTAATGAGTTTTTTACAGTTGTGTCTCTTTTAACCGTTTCGATATTACATCTTGTGGCTCATTTGGTATCCTACATAATAATGATTTTGGTGAGCATTGCCAGTGTAGGTGGTACTGCTTTTCTATGGTATACATGGTATGACCTAAAACACAATGGAAATCATGGAGATCGATTCAATTTATTATCTGAAACTCTTAGAAATGAAACTGCTTTCTTTTGGTACTCGATTGTAGCTACCGTCATTACTGTAACTATACTACCTTAAAAATTATAACTGGATGTACATTTTAATTTTTCAGGTCATAATTATACTACTGGTTATTGTAATGCGTAAACAAGTCGACTTTTTGGCAGACCTTTTTAAAGAAACTTCGAGATGTTTACTTCATATTCCTGGATTATTTTTACAGCCTTTGATTACATTTATATTTTTGTTGGGTTTCTTTGCATTTTGGGTAGTTGTGGTGGTATGTATTTTTAAAATCAACAAAACCGAATTTACATGTAAATTATTTAGTTATGTTTGGCAACATCATATTATCCTGATACGAGCAAAATGGGAACATACTTGAATAATTCAGAAGTAATTCCAATTCGGCAAGATATGGATAGTAACTTGAATAAAATTGGACAAATTAATTTTTCCGATATTAAAAGTAAGATATCTACAGCACGTTTTGCTATTGCAAAAATAGTTTGATTTTTGTGTTGTTTAGTACTCTTTATGTAGAACTTTAGTTTTTTTGCACTTGTGAGTTTGTTGTTGCATTTTTTTGTAAACACGATTTGTGCTTAAGCTTCACTCAAAAACACTTTAGCATGTCATTTATAGGGACAGACAGGAATGTGCTATTGCTTGCAAACTTTGTTTTTGATAATCCTAATTTTAGAGTTTACAGTAGTGGAATATGTTCATGCTACTTGGGTTAAATATATGTGGTGGGTTTACTTCATTGGTCTTATTTGGACATCTGAATTTATCATGGCTTGTCAGCAAATGGTCATAGCTGGGGCTGTAGCTCATTGGTACTACAGGTACTAAGCTTCATACTTAAAATGCGATTAAACTTAATTAATCTTTTTAATTTATAGAGATCGTTACAATGGAGATAATCACGTTATTTACGCCATTTGTAAATTGATTAAATACCATTTGGGTTCAGTTGCATTGGGATCACTCATTATAACAATCTTTAAAATCCCACGTCTCATTTTGACGTATTTGCACGCAAAGTAAGTTTTAACAAGTTAAAAATTGAAGCTTAAAATAAATTGAAATTTTTAAGGATGTCGGCTAGCAATGATAAAGGTAGCGAATGCGCTAAATGTTGCCTAAAATGTTGTATTTGTTGTTTTTATTGTTTGGAAAAATGTATTAGGTACTTAAATCATAACGCTTATACAGTTATTGCTATTGATGGTTCAAATTTCTGTAGTGCAGCTGCTACGGTAAGATTTTTCTAATTAATCTAAATTTTGTAGTGATAGTTGTTTTAGGCTTTTGAAGTTCTGACTGCACATGCCTTACAAGTAGCCACCATAAATGGTGTTGGTGATTTTATTTTGTTCCTCGGTAAATGTCTCGTTACGGCAGTTACCGGATCGCTCGGTCTATTTTTCTTTAGACGTGATCCTACTTTAGAGTTTTATGCAGCACCTACCTTATTGGTGTGCATTTTTGCCTTTTTTGTCGCACACTGCATCTTGTCTCTTTACGAGGTAAGTTTATTAACTCAATTTAAGTTGTTGTTTAAAACTTTTTTTTGTAGATGGTTCTCGATACTGTGTATTTATGCATGTGTCAAAATGATGAAACTCCTGAAAGTTTACAATTACAGAACTTACAAAATAGAAATAATGGCACAACAACAGTAAACGAACAAGAAGTAGCACCTGTGAAATGAAGTTTTAATAATTAATAGATTGTGATCGTCAATTCTTCTACTTTTAGATTGCTAGTTGTTGGTTTGATGTATGTAAATGCGCGCAAATTAGGCTTGAAGCTATTGCAAATTTTATGGGTGTTGCTCAAAATAAAGTTTTAATGCAACGTTAACAGTTGACCAAATATAACTAAAAGGCACACGCTTTAAACGCACATTTTAGATATTTTTAAATAATACTGTGTGAGCTTTAAGGTAGTTATGTATAGAGTGATACAATTATTTGAAATTTTTAGTATTCGAAAACAACTTGGGCATCTAAGTACCTATACTATTAAACATATTTTTCTATGTGCCTCTAATAAAAATAGCAATATTTTCTAATAATAATAATAATAGACCCTTTTTATATGGCATTTGACAATTCATCTGATTGAAATGCAAGTTTTAACTTTTTCCAATACAAGAAAAAGTTGTTATAATCGAGAAAAAAAAAAAAATTATTTTTTTGCATTTCTCGACGTTTTGAGGTCCCCTGATTCCAAAAATGCAAAAAAAAAAATTTCGATTTTTTGAACCAAAATGTCTGGATGTATGTAACTCTGTGGAGCAAAAACTACTGAACCAATTTTGATAAAATTTGATTTTAGCCACTTTAAATTTATTTCATCGGCAAACTAAGCTTTTATAAGAAACCTATACAGGGTGTCCAAAAATAAGGTGGTTATTTTTGGCGCATATTTGTAAATTTGGGCCAAATTCAATTTTACTTGGCTATAAGATAGTACATCTGAGCCCTAATTGAAAAATTAAATTTTTCAATTCTCGTCCTAAAAGTCGATTTTCAAAATTGCCTACCTTTAAGAGGCCAAAGTAGGTCAAATTTTGAAATGGATTTTCTCAAAATTTCCTCTGCCATATTTTTTCTTTTTTGGAAATGTTACAGACAACGTAATTCTCTATCGAAATATGAATTTTTATAAAAATTTCTTGAGCCGTTTTGGAATGAATTTTTGAATGTCAAAACTTCAAAAATCTCTTATTTCTTTTGTAATAGAAATGAAAACTTGAAAATGGATATATGTATCAATTCCATGGATATCTATTATTTGACACTATTTTTGGTTAACAAAACGCTTCCGGTTAAACCGGAAATTACAAAAATATCAAAATTTTTAGGAACACCCTGTATATTTTTCAATATTTTGAAAGCTCGTAAAATTAGCTATTACATGATAGCAAACACTTTATATTTTGACTTCTGGTTTAACCTGAAATGGGATCAAATTTCTTAATTTGAAAAGAACACCCTGTATATTTTTCAATATTTTCAAAGCTCGTAAAATTAGCTTTCTGAAGATATAAAATAATGTATATTTTGAACTTCAATTTATGCCCAAATTATAAAAAAACGAAATTTTTGAAACAGTTTATACCTAAAAATTCTGCTTACACACAGAAGTCCCAGGTTCAATCCTTGACGAAAGCAATTTAAAAAAATTTTTTTAATATCATGTAATTTACATTAAGAACAATAAATTTAATACAAAATTACAAGATTTGACGGACGGAAAAAGTTCCTCGTATGGCCACATCCGTTGTTTTAACTTGTAATGGAAAACAAAAGAAATGTAAATATTAGAGGGTGTCAATGTATTTATTATAATATAATGTCTACAGGTATTAGTCTCGAGTTAATTGACGTAGTAAGCATTTCAAATTAATGCCAAAATGTGTTCAAATATTTATGTGAATATTAACCACTGCTGTTGCAGTGCAGTACCTAACACTGCCTATACAGAAAATTTCTTATTTGTAATTGGCAAAGAAAACTTTATTTTTACTACAGACTAACGCAATTATGTCAATTTTTATTAGTATGCCCCTTCTTTATATTCTCGTAAAATTTTCTGGTAGTATCAAATACTTTTAAACATATTAATCAAGAAACTAATTCTTCAATGTGATATTTTCTAAGGCGTAAATTCGTTAATAATGATAATTATACGGCACACAACTACACTCTAATTGGCATAAAAATAAGAATCTCAATAAGGACCAGTAATCTCACATTTTCTTAGGTTCTCAAGTTGAAAAGAGATCAAATTAGGCCTGCTTCAATGAATGCAGCATGTCTTCCTGATTATTAATGACATCTCCAAAAAAGTATGTTCCAAATCAGTTTTGACTCGAAATTAACTACAACTTTTAAATAGAATAAATGTATCACTCTGTATAAATTAACATTCCGCATAACTTAAAAAGTTTTTTATGATAATTTCGTAAGTGTGTAATTTATATTTCTTTTATACAAAAACTCTGTATTTTTTATAAGTATTTCAGGCTATTATTTTTAGTAAATTAAACACTTCTTATACAACTAAAATTTCAGGAATTAAAAAAAATATATATTAGTGAATAACATTTTTTTATTATTTAACATCAAAAATAATTTCAAGTAGTAAACGCTTTCTTAAAGTATTACAAAAAAAGAAAAAAAAAATTAATTCTGTTTTGACTAACTGTAACTAACTACAGTCACATCACAGTTCAACATATAAAAATACGTAAGTCTTAATTCTCCAATAAATATACAAATAGTATAAAAATAAGACTTAATTCTATAGAAAAATACCAAATAAGTTAATAGTTAATTATTATAAGAGGTTGGATAAATAAAACCTTGAGCATTAACGTGAGGAGGATACCAAGCGACCGGTGGAGTCGGTGGGTAAATGTAGGCAGATGGGCTCATATATTGGAGGTCAATAGGGGAATTGTAAACTGGCATAGGAGATCCAGTTGGAATCAAACAGTCTGCAGGTCGTGTAGTTGGAATTGGAGATGGGGTGTGGGAGTAATAAATAGGTGCACTTGGTGGTTGCATTGGATACATCATCGGATAAATATCCATATGTGGACCGGGAGTCACCGGGGTGTTGCACATGACTTTGTCTGGAGATACAGATGGCATTTGAGGTGGTGCCGGAAATGGCATCGGCGAAGTCACATAATTAGGTGAAGGGCAGATATCTGTTGGATAAAATACTACTTTTGGTGTGTTCCTGTTGTAGTCGACAAATTGTGGTCGTGTGTCGTTTGTTCCGGGTTCAGGTGTGAGCACATACTGTGGTGGTGGCCAAATAGGTAACGGAGATGGATAACTAAACTCCGTGTTGAAATTACAGTAGTATGGGCTGCCTTCGGAATCTGCACAAAATTCTTTTTCATAGTTAATGTGTCAATAAATTGTTGATAAGTTTTAACAAATTTTGTATAAACAACAAATTCATTTGTGTCTTCCAATGAACTCATTGTGTATTCAAAATGTTGTTAAAAATGTCACAAAGTTTATGATATTCTACAAAACATCATAGAAAATTGTGAGTAATTAGAAAACAAATTCCACCATACCTGAATAGAAGATAGGAGAATCATTAGCTGGAGTCATTGAATTGAGCAAAGATGGAAAAGTTTCTTCTTGTACCAATGGTGGTTGCCAATGCAAAGGTTCCACTGCAGTCAAATTAGCGTTTTCATCAGAACCACTTTCTAATAAATTGGAACTTGAAGTTGCTGCTGTACTAGTAGCTTCATCACTCAAATTACGCATAAGCTAAAAATAAAATATTAACTCAAATCCAACATTTACACCATAACCATACCAAAGGACATCCTCTGAAATTTTCAACACCGCCGTTGGTTAAATCTTCACGTTCTTCGTTCTTTTCTGCTTTAACTTGCTTTTTTTCTCTACGTTTACGTAAACCTTTACGTTCATTTTCCGGAGCAGTCGAATTTGGTGCTTGTAGAGCTAAGTTTTTAGTAAATCGATACGGAAGAGGCCACGGTCGAGCGTCAGCTTCAGGTTGCAATTCAGAATAATCAACAACCCATCGTTGTCCACACTCCGTTACATATACTTCCACCATATTTTGCTTCTTTTTAATATTTTGAACGTAACAAATATAGTCTTTACCATTTTTATTAACTACGCAACGAGTGCCATGAATAAAACGATCATCACCATAATACCAATCACCCAAACGTAAGTCTAAAATATGTGCTGTAATAATAGTTGTTTTATAAATGGAAAATTAGTTTACCTCTACGAATTTCGAGCCAAGTATCGTATTCGATATTACGATACATATCAGGATCGAGCGCTTTAGCTATTTTGAATGGAAAAGGCGCTACTAAATTAGGACTGTATGTAACCACACTATTGTACTCTTCATGTCCTTCGCTTTCATCACCAGGTACATCGTGACCATTGTCAGAAGTATAAATAACACAAGTATTGTCCTTCTCGTGTAACATTTTACGTACAACTCCTGCTACATCGGGAATTTGAAAAACATTTTCGTAAACGGTACTATAAATAATAGCTAAAAAAAATGTTTATAAAAAGTTGTGAAATTAACGTTTTACTAGCTTATTACATTGACAAAAACCAGCATTTTCAATGTGTTCTTTAGTATAAACTGCATCGTAATGATCTTCACTCATCTTACAAATGTATAAAGTTGAACGTTTCGTAATATCGTATTTAAACTCTCTAATTTGTTGAGTTGCTCCAATGAACATAACAATGTCAACTCTAAAAAAATACAAATGTTTTGATTTATATGCAGAAATTGAAAAATGTGCTTCTTTATTTACAAAGAAATTGTAATGCGGAGTTTATGTACAAATCCATGCTCTTTGATGACCGATACTTGTGTAAAAAAGTTTTAGAACAACGTAAAGCTGTTTACAAGAGCTTTTGAAGATTTAACGTTAATTAATGAATAAACTGTATCAATAATTTATTTAAAACTGATCAGTTTGTTGTGGGTTGCCTAGTCATAGGCGTATCGAACAATTTGCATTTGAAAAACCATTTTATGGTAACAATAAATCAAAAACAGCCCTTATTACACTAGCCTTGAAATTAATTTAAAAAATCATGAAGAATTAAAAACTGGAGTAACTCTTATTGGTGTTAGTTTGTTACACTGTGACACAAGGATGACTTAAGTTCATTCTGATAAATGAAGATGCATCATCTGCAAAATCAACAAATGGAGCTATTGTTGTAATTTTGATAACAAAATAGTGGATTTTCAAGTTTAGTAACCTTTGCTTTTTTGTTCAGTTCAGCTTAGTTCCAAGCAAAAATAGTCTTCAAGTGAATTTTTGTGATGCTAATTACTAAAACTGTAGATTTAAATCACCGAAAACTCATCTGATTAAATTTCCACGTATCAAACTTCAAAACTTCATCTTGTTGCACTGGAAGATCTTCGTGATAGTTCCAAAATTGGCTGAAGACAAGGAGGAAGACAAAAGACAAGTTTGAGTCGATTACTTACTTGAATGTTTTGCAAATTAATTGTACTTCAATCTCGTTGCATATTAACATATGAACTGAAAGTTGTTGAAGTCGTTCAAACCAATCTCGTTTTTTGGGCACCAACTCTTGAAACAACTTTGAATTTTGTTTACCAAAAGTAATGCACCTCTTACGTATTTCTTCATGATGCAACTGAGTGCATTTTAACTACAAAAAATTCACTTTTTGAAACAAAAATTACTCATATGGGCACGTAAGTTTTAAGTTTAAAAAGTTTGAACTTTTACCCAAACAAACGCTATCAAAAGGAGATGATTAAAGAACAAACTCACCTGTTCGGAGACAGCTCGAAAGAGGCAAGTTTCATCATAAGCAACGTTTTTTCTAAAATATCCTAAACTCTCCAACCAAAAATCAACCGCACCTGGATTTTTTCCTTTCTTACTAACCTTCATTTTCATTTATAAATTTTTAAATTTGATTAAAAATAAAAACAGTTTGAATTAAACTTTTAATGGCGGATTTAAAACTTTTCTTCTTAATCAAAAAACACGTGAATAACCGAATTAACACAAAATTAAACTAAGATTATTTATATTATTTATTAAATATAGACGTAGAAGGCTTTGAAATTAATAACTATTGATCAACAGGTTGAAATGAAATGAAAAACAAAATACGACGTGAACTCGCGTTTCCCGATTCTTCTGAACGACAAAGTGTCAAGTGTGCGTTTTCCGCCAATTTTATTAATACGGATACTATCAATTTACAGGAAAGGGTATTTTGGAGCTAAATTTAAAACTTAAAATTTTTTGAACTATTTCAAGTAATTCATAAATTATTATTTATGTTCAGTTTCTTAAAAGTCGTAAATAAAATATTCTGGTATGCGTAATTCTTTTATATTTTGAGTTATTTATGAAGGATCGGCCATAATTTTTTCGTTAATAAATTTTTATTTTTAAAGCTTTTGTCTTTGGTTTTTAGTAGGCGTTTTAATTTGATCAAAAATATAGCCTAATGGCCAAGTACATATTACCTTACAAAAGGTCATGAAATTTTGGATTTTAGATATGTTGTATGTACCGGTCCCTTATTAAAAATCCATGTTTTGGAATTCGCGCGCCTGTGTGCGCTTCAGTACGACCACTTGTGTCACTTCTTCGGTTTTTGCTCGATAACTCTTTACTAGTCCGTCCTACGAAAATAGTATTTTTTACAACATGAGATGAAACATACGTTTTTTTCGTGAGATAGAATTTAATTCACAAGCCCCGTAGGGGCGAGTGAATTAATCTTTCGAACGAAAAAAACGGATTTCATCTCGAGTCGTAAATGCTATTTTTTCTACGACGATAATTAGTACATTTTAAAAAAATAATTCTTTTTACTAAAATGTGAACCGACCACAAAAAAACTGGTTTCACCTCATGTTGTAAATAACATCTGCTTGTAATAACACTTTTTCTCACTAGAGACGAAAATGCTATTTTCGTAACGAGTAAGTGATGACGAAATGCTTAGTTTCACATATGGGAGTAGAAAAACATTATTTTTGCCTTTTTTCTAAAGCAGAAAATTTGCTACAATTTACCATAAAAACATGTTTTTCTAAATCTCATATTTACCGAAATGTAGAGCTTCAAAGTTAACAAAGTGTGTTTTTATTTTATTGAAACTATACAGGGTGATTAAAAAATGGCAGAATTCCGCTGGGGGAATTGTTGGGGACTATTAGGGAAGTACGGGAAATATGTTAAAAAAATTCATCTTCTAAATTCAGATAATTTAAGAAAAACCATGAAAAACGTAATCGTAAATTTGACAACAGGTCGGTCGGTATAGTCCTGAACTTTTATAATTAATGAATAAGGCGTAGTCAAATATCTTGCGTAGTACGGAGTAGTATGGAGGGAGTGAGTGTTCTCTCTGTATCTCTAAAACTGATACGACCAGTCAAAACATCTGATTTTACCAGACACATTTTTGTTATAGCGTATTCGCTCCGCCCTATTCTTTATAAAAGTTCAGGACTATACTAACAATTATTTTCCATTTTCCTTTACAAATTAATCAAAAAAAATAAACGTCAAATTTTTTGACAACTGTCAATCTATTATTTTCTGTAACATCATTGCCAGATTAATTTTAAAGCTATATCGGAGTTTTTAAAATTCAAATTCTCGGCAAATTAGGCCTAAAGTCAATGTTTTTAAATTGAGATGTTTAATTATCAAAATAATCTTTGATTATACCATGAGTTTTCGCAAAATGCTGATAAATAAAAAAGTTCAAACCACATCTTCAGCTGTTAATATCCCAGAGAAATGATTCAAATAATACACCCTTAGCGTTTGGTGCATTCTCTCGACTCACCCTGTATATACAGGGTGTCCCGCTTAGCATGCTCACCATGGGGATCTCGTAAACCGTAAGAGATACGAAGTCCGTTAAATGACGCCGAATGTAGCTTCTTTCATGGCCAACTCGACCCTACTTTTATTTTTTGAAAAATATTTTAGCACTCTAGATATTTAGAAAAAACTGAAAAAGTTCATCTTCTACTTTAAATGCCTATAACTTTTTTATTAATCAATATAATTTCAATTTTCAAAGAGTTAATAGGCACTACTAAAATCAATAAATTTAGAAGACAACAACAACGGATGTTGGGTAGAAACAACATCCTGTCTTTTTTTAAATTTCACCAAGTTCAACTGCATTTTTCTCACTAATTAGGTTCTTATTTTTTATATACAAATACTTTAGTGCCTTCTTTGAACTTTACCCTATCAGGAATTGTAAATATTAGTGATATCAACCGGATATTAAAGTCGATAAAGCTTAAGAGCGGAATGTCTAAATATCACCTTACCCGCCCATTTGTTAAATATCGCCCTCTTAACATATTTTTTGAATTTTTGCAATCGAGTCCCTAATTTTAAAGATCTTGCTGAATAAAAATGTGTCTGAACCCCATTTATTTCTAATGGCATAAATGCCGCCCTTAAAGAAAATAAACTTTACAGTTTTTTCTAAATATTTAGAGTGCCAATAACTTTTTTCAAAAAACGAAAGCAGAATTCAGTAAGCCATTAACAAGGCTACATTTGATGTCATTTAACCGACTTCCTATCTCTTTACAGTTTACAAGATCCCCATGGTGAGCATGCTAAGTGGGGTACCCTGTACAGGGTGGGCCATTATGCGGTCATATCTGTAATTTTTTATGCACATATCTATCATATGGCTACAAAGTGTTTTTAATTTTGTCTTTAAATTAAACCAATAAACCGTTAAGAGGATGGACATTGTCTTTTTGCGGTAGTTTTCCCTAACTTCTTGAAAAGTGTTGTGCTTTGAAGCTCTACATTTCGGTAAATATGAGGTTTAGAAAAACATGTTATTAGTTATTAGGGTAAATTGTAGCAAACTTTGTGTTCTAGAAAAAAGGTAAGAGTAATGTTTTTCGTAAAACGCACTAGTAACTTGGATTTTTAATAAGGGCTTAGATCCCTAGGTACAGTCAGCCTCACAGTTAATGGCCACTCTGGCTATACGTTATTCACGAATTGTGGATGTAACCATCATAACACCACATACTTAAATTGAGAGGTAACTTTATTTTGCCAACAATCAGTAAATCAACAACCTCCCCTTTTGTCGTTGTTGACTAATAAACACCCTGGCGTATTAGCTAGGGTTGCCAATAATTGTGAGGCTGACTGTACTAAAATATCCAAAATCCAAAACTACATGACCTTTTGTAAGGTAACCCACCCTTTTCACAATCTGGCCACTGGGCTAATAGTGATGTATAAGGGTGATTCTGAAAACTTTGAATTTTAAAGAAAACAATTATTTTTAAAGTGTTTTATATTTTTAAAAGCACCATATTCATGCAACTTAAAATTACATAATTTTAATCAAGTATTACTAATACATTTTACAAAATAAGTACAATTTGAAATACTAAAAAAATTGGAATTTTATTAAATTTTTAGTATTTTTCATTCAAATTCTACATAATTATATTATTTAATAAGTCTTAATAATTATAATAAAGAGCATATCAAAATTTTATATAAAAGTAGAAAATAATACAAAGTAGCCGAGTTGGTTTGATTTTTTCCCTTTTTCGTATTTTTGGTAAATTTAAGCGCTTTTTTCTTGATCTATGATTTCTTTTGTTGGCAATGGATTCTTTTCGCAAGTTTCGGCATGTTTCAATTTGCGCGAATCAAAATTTTCAATTCCCGAAATTAATTCTTGTTTACCCTTCTCTTGTTGAATAACTGCAAAAATACAAAAATAATTAGAATCTACAGTGTGGCACTTACACAATTTTAAAGCAAAGTCGTAACTTTTCTTCAGATTCTCTAAAATTTAAAATTTGTTATTTTTGCTAAAGCAGCATTTCTCAAACTGTTACAATGGTTCTACAGAAAAATTTAAAATTATTTATAATCAGGCCTCCATATGAAAATTCCATTATGTTTCGGACCTGCTTCATACCGTGGGAAAGGTCCCCAAAAATTTCACTCTGAGATTCTGGCTGAGCAATCAGCAAGCTATGAAGCTGCCTCCTACTGTGGGCGTGGTCCCCAAAGTTTTAATGACGCACATTTATTATTTCTTGGATTAAATTAAATCAGTGTCTCTCAAACTGAATCTTCAAAAAACGCAGGAAATTGTAATGCGGAATGTAATGTGTAGGAGATGATAATTTTGGAATGCAAACAGTGGTCCTAAACCTCTGAGCATTGTCTCTCGAAGAACCATGACGTTTAATGGTTTAAACTAAAACAGTGTTTCTAAAACTGTTAGCGTGTCCATTCAAGGCCAAGAATATTTATGTCAAGGCTACCTTGATTCATGAAATATGCTAATATGAGCAGTTTACGAGCACATAGAGGTCTCACGTTATAAGAAAATAAACTATGTAATTTCATTGGTTATTTAACTGCGAATACGTCCGATTATACGTTCGGGATTCGCCGGAATTATTTTCTTACAACGTGAGACCTATATCAACAAAGCTATCGCATATGACTTGATGTATTAAACTAATACAGTGTTTCTAAAACTGTACCTTTTCAGAGATCATGGAACGTAATATTTGGAAATCTAAAGCTGTAATTAAAGGCCCATAGAACATTCAAGGCTACCTTAATTAATGAAATATAGGCAGAGCTAGATCACGCGACTTGGTATATTAAACTAAAACGGTGTTTCTAAAACTGTGGACATGCCTCCTCGAAGACCGTATAGAGTAATATTTACAAATCTAAACCAGTTCTTCGAGGTTCGTAAAACTGGTAAAACATTATATTTCAAGGTTAGCCTGACGAATGAAATATGGGCATATAGCTAAGTACGTCACGTTTGGGAGCACGCATAACATCAGATCTCCCACACGTGACTTCTCGGCAATTATCAGGCATATTATATTTTTTGTAATCTGCAGAATGCTTTACGAGCCTCAGTACGTCTTAACAAGTGGGTGTAGCCCATAATAAGGTACGATGTACAAAGCTTTAATTGTAAAACGCAGTATTTGTGGACAGTGTCGATTTTTGAGGGGTTGTTACGCTTTTAAACGAACTTGTTAATTTATTACAAAATTAGTTAAATTCCTACCTTCAGGGTCTGGTAAAATATTTTTTTCGGTCGTCAAGGCATGTTTCATGGTTGTTTTATCAAAATGTTCAACGCCATCTAATAGATTTTGGTGTACCTTTTCTTGTTGGACAACTAATTAAAAGCAAGCAAAATTATATGGCATGCAGCAAATTATTAAAATTAATAAGTTAAAAAAAAATTAAAATATGAAAATACGAACCTTCTTTGTCAGGAAGAACGTTTCTTTCGTGCGTTTCGGTATGTTTTAATTTAGTTTGATCAAAATGTTCAATACCGTCTATTAAGGCTTTTTCAGTCTTTTCAGCTGCTAGATCTACATAAATTAAAATGTTAAAATAATAAAAAAATTAAAAAGCTTTTATGTAAAAGAAGTTAAGCCCGTTTGCTATACCGTTGCGAATTAGACTATTTAATTTAATTGATTTAATTTTTTACGGCGAGACAAAACGTATAATTTTTTTAAATAAATAAAAATCACGCTTTACTTAATTAATGAAATGTTTTAAGCGTATAACTTTAATTAGGTTACTTATTTAAAAAAATTAAATGCAAATACTATTTATTTTTAATTGTTGTTAACTTGTTAGTATCGTCTCTAATTTCCGTGAAAGAAAGGAGTTCACTAAACAGGTGAATAACCTTCAAAGCTTAAGTAATTAATTAACTAGCATTGAGCATAACACTATTATTAATAAATTCCTATTTCTATTCATTAATAAATTACAAAAAAATTAAAAGTAGTGTCAATAAGAATTATATGGGGTATATTATTTGCACCTTGCACCTGTATGCAGTTATATGAATGAAAATTAATTATTTAATAATGCATTTACCATATGGTCGCAGAAAGGCAAACAAAAGCTTTTTAGAATTAACCGCTCATTAATTGCAATCAGGGGCTTATTCGAAATTCCACAGAGAAAAATTTCATCAGATCGAGTGAGTCATTAATAAAATGAAAAACAAGAATTGGTTAAGAGGGGGCAACGGGGCGCCACTGATTGCAATTCCATTTATGTTGAAGTCGGTGGTCTAAAAATTTGTTTTTTAAAGTTAGGATAGCGGCCATTTTAATATAAACGTAAAAACAACAAATTTTTCTTCCACTTAATTTTGGAAAATACGCATTAGTTTGTGGGCATAAAGGTATCAAATGAAAGATAAAGTTTTTTTCTAGATGCTGATTATTTCTGAATTTTCTAATTTTTTGTATTTTACGAATTATATCAAAAAAGAACTCGAAAAATAGCCAAAAAATAAATCGTATTTCTTAACAAGCATCTTAACAAATCTCTCCTCTTTCATTTGATATGTCATTTGAACAAAAATATTGGGTATTTTCCAAAATTAAGTGGAAATAAAAATACAACTGACAATATTGTTGTCTCTGTTTCTCTTCAATAATTTCTAAGTGCATTTCTATGTGTTCAATGTAACTTAATAATAAATTTTGAGAACCACTGATTTGAACAAGTTAAGCTTTTGTTTGTTCCATCACCCCTTTAATACGTGGGGTTACCTTGGGCGTTTGGTAAAACAATTTTTTCTCTGGTATTTGTTCTTTTGAGGGAAGAAGATTTAAAATTTGTAACTCCTGATATTAAAGCCTTATGGGTTCTTTCTTGTACCATATCTATATTTTATAATAAAAAATTATGATTTATTTTTATTTTATAAAACGTATTAAAACACCTACAAATGGTTGTTTAATTAGGTATCGTATGTGTTACACGTAGGTTTTGAAATAAAAACAGGTGTCCATTTGCATACCAACATTGCTCGTTAAATACTTTGATAATAAAAATACTTCAATTTATTATTGTACTTAATCGAAGTTCAAATTTACGATTTGCATTGTTTATAGTGCAATTTATTATTGAAAACAAAAATAAAAGACTCGAAACGCGTTTTACAACTCTATTATTTAAAATCCTTTGGTGCAAATATTGATTTTTCGGAAACAAAAACAAAAATTTATCCCTTCCCCAAGTATGTTTATCACTTCCTAAAATCTAAACTCTAAAGTTTAGGAAAATTTTGCACTGTTCCACTCGGGTGCTGTTTTGACTAGAAAATAGTTTTCTAAACTACGAAATTTCCAAAATGCAACATGCTTCAAACTCATGCTAAAATTTAAAAAAATAATAATTTTCCTCACCTTCGGCAGATGGAAGAATAATTTTTTCCTGAGTATCTGCATTCTTCAAATTACTAGTTTTGAAGCCTTCAAGCTCCCCTTTTAAATCTACAGCAACTTTTGGAAGATCTTTAAGAGATGGTGATAATTCGCAAGAAGACATCTGCAAAAATAAGTAAAATGTTTAAAATTGAAATAATTTCAAGGTTAAAGTTCAATAAACAATTTATGGTTGTTTGTTAATTTTAAAAATTAGTTTTGTTGATAGGTGTGTAAATTTTTGATGCACATTTCCTGCCCCCATAGAGAGGCCTTTTCTTTCAAAATTACAATTTTTTTAAATTTTAAATTTAATTCAATTGCATAATTTTTAAGAGCACTTGTTTGTTATTCAATCGAATACAAGGTAAAACTAAACCACTATGGGCATGTTTTATTCATTTCGTTCATCCTCCAGATGGTGTCTTTGCAGACTAATTTTTTCAAATTACTGTCATTTTTTGACCTTTTTTCATACCTTAGCTGATTTATTTAAAAGTTAACTAAAAATCATGCTAATTTTACAAGTGAACGTACCCTAAATGTTTAACCTTTTCTATAAATTTTAAATAGATCAAGTTCAAGTGTTAAAAGGCATGTAATTCCATATACGAAATATTTCGTTTAAAAATAATTTACAAAACCTTTCAGTAATGTTTTATTTGTAATGTTTAATCCATATTTGGAAGTAAATTGATCTCAATAACCTCCAATGGGAACGATTGTTAATCAACCATATGCTATATCGATATCGATATAGGGACATAAATTCTTAAAACAGCTGCTTTTTTAAATTTTAAAATTTTATTCCAAATTACAAATTTTAGATATTTTAATTAGAATATAGTAACGAAGAGGTATTCATTCACCTTAGTAAAATTTAGTAGACTATAAAGTTTTAATTATTAAACGAAATGTTGAATGTGCTTCAAGGATTAAAACGCTTTATCTTCTCACACGAAAAGAATTTAATTCATGCAAAGTGACGTCATTTGCATTGTCTTTGCTTATAATAACACCTAAATGAATCAAATAACACAAATTACCCTTATAGAATTTTAATTAATGCAAAATCTTAATTAGAAAAGAGCACAAAAATACAACCACCTTTCACTATCTTTTTTGAATAAATAAAGAGTTCAAAATTTCACTTATTAAATCAAAATATAAAAAAAACTCCAATGTGACCATAGAAGGACTTCAAAATATATAGTGTGTCCTAAAAAGTAAAAACTTTTTAATATAAAAATATTAAGCTCCAAACTTTCCCACTTGATTTCAAAACAGCAAACACAATTAAATATAATTATAGTGTTCCATTTAAAATAGAAAATTTGGTCCTGTTTCCGGTTAAACCAGAAGTTGCTATATGAAGTGTTTGCTATCACCGGATAGATAATTTTTCGAGCTTTCAAAATATTGAAAAATATACAGGGTGTTTCAATTTAAAAAAAAGTTGGGCCCATTTCCGGTTAAACCCGAAGTTGAAGTATGTAGTGTCATCCAACAGCCAATTTCACGAACTTCCAAACTATTTAAAAATACACAAGGTGTTTCTCAAAACTTATGACATTTTTCTAATTTCCGGTTTAACCGGAAGCATTGTGGTGACTAAAAATAATGTCAAATAATAGATATTTATTGACTTACTACATGTACCATCTTTGAAATTTGCATTTTATTACAAAAGAAATTACATATTTTTGAAATGTTCGCTTTAAAAAAATTATAACTTCGGTCCTGCTTCGTAGAAGTGAATAAAATATGCGTCGTTTAATAAAGAAATACTCTGTCTATAACATATCCTAAAATGAAAAACGTGACTGGAACTAATTTTGAGAAATATCATTTCAAGATTTGAACCCTTTTGGGCCTCTTAAAGATAAACAATTTTGGAACAATTTCAAAAATTGATAAAACTAGCATTGAAGCCTAATATTTTGGCTACAAAATATTGTTTTCAGATTTTCATAATAATTATTATCGGCTAAGTTATAAGGTAAAAACGTTTTGGCCGCCATTTTGAAGTAAACATTTTGAAAAAATATTCATTCTAGGTGAATGATCTAGTAGTCAAATTTAAATAGTTTAGGTTAATAAAATAAATAACATCTTATTTTGGGCCATCTTGTATAATATGTAGATTTGATTTAAAAGCATAAGTTGTCGATGAAATTTTGCTCTTAGCGGTTCAGTAGTTTATGCTTGATTTGTATTACATATAGAAGTTCAGAGAGATGTGGATGGCGTTTTGTAACAATAATCTAACCCATAAATTAATAAAACAGTTGAAAATACTTTAATAAATTGGCGTTTTGAAATAGTACATTGCAATACATGGTCGGTAAGTGCATAGTTAACAAATCCAGAAAATGTTAGGAAAACGAGACCCGTAGGGTCGAGTTTTTCTAATTTTCGAGATTTGTTAAGAAAAGCACTTAACGGTCCAAGTATTGCATACTATTTTTTGCACAATCGTGAAAAATAACTAATAATAAATTCATTTTTTAAACTGACATTAGTTGACAGTTGTAAATAATTTTTATAATTTTAAAGTTTATTCAAAATAGTAACCGGTGGAGAACAATGTTGTCCCAGTAACAAGAATAAAAGTAACAAATAGCCCAAACATCTGTTTCACTTACCACCCTTGTGCTTTTGGTTAAATATTTCGAAATCATTATTTTATTGTTTCTATGGACACATACAATGGTTTGGTAAAATCAACTTCCTATTAGTATAAACATTGTTGGTAAGTACAGAATAGAACACGATTGTGCAAAAACATCGTTTTTCAATAGATAGTGTCACCATCACCAAATGTCGGTTAAATTAATTTTGCTTGTTGTAGAAGACATCATAAAATGACATTTTATAACGACAAAGTCAAACAAACAATGTATGGGTTAGATCATTGTTCCAAAACACAATCCATGTGTTCTAGAATTCTAAGTACTTTTTGCATTTTTGGAATCAAAACATCCAAAAATTAAATTCATTTTTTTTTCAAAAACCAAATTAGATGAAATCGATAAAATCTACGAAGCAGTGACGTAAAAAGTGGTAAAACGTTTATCGGAAATTAAAATAGATTTTTAATTTTTACGTATTTCGTGCTTGTGTGAAAACTTTATACGCAACTACGCACGCATGGGCATAAAGCAATAAAGAATTTATTGCGATTAGATGTTAAGCCAAATGAAATCCTTTCAAAACAAATTTTCCACCCTTAAACCATCGTCTATTTTCATTTTACATCAATAGCATTAAAAGCTTCCAACTTTCAACCCCTATTTTTGTTTATTTTGCTGGGATGCTGAAAAATAGACTTTGAGTCATATAGCTTTGATTTTTTTAATTAAAAAAATTGTTTACTTATCATCAGTTCATTAGGTTATTTTGTATAATTTGTTTGCTTATAAATATAAAAATAATTATTATCTCAAATTTAATTTATAGAAAAAATAAGATTAAAAATTATACTTAAAATTAAGTAAATTATAGTAAATGTGGTTATTTTTATTAGTGTTATCAGAAACTGACTGTCTGATAAAAAACCTTTTCCGTTTTGATACCTATTACTAAGGGAAAATTTTTGCCAACTTTGTCAAGTTTTGCCAACTCTATTGTTTTCCACAAACTTTAGTTTAGGGTGAAGCTCGTCTTAAAAATCGGCGACATAATAGGATATTTTTATTATTTCGTGATTCAAAAAACTTTCCCATATTTAAATGAGTTGGAAAGAATAACAAAGAAGCAACTCCCAACATGGGAAAAATAAATACAGCAGCCAGCAGCTAAGGCCCCCTACACTGATGTTTAAATTTCAAATCCCCAAATTGGATAGAAATGCAAGATTAAAAAGAAATTGTAACAAAAAACAGCTCCCTTATTGAGGTTACATTTATAGCAAAATAGGTATTTGTGGATGTGGGGTCAAGTTTGCCTACTTATTTTTTAATAAAATTAAAATCAAATTAAATTACATTGAGTATAAGTAGGTAATGCACATAAATGAGACTTTCAAACTGGTTACGTTTAATGTGATCATATTTTCTTTGTTCATGTATGAATATAACAAGAAAGTTGATAATTACTATATGAACTTAATTGACTTGAAACATCTGCTTTTAATATATTATAACAATTTGGCCCTTGGGAAAAAACGACACTTTTGAACGAAACGTACAAAAATTTATTTTGAAGTTTAGCTCATTATGAAAAATTAAAAAAATATTTTTGCAATTTGAAAGTACCTATACAATAAGATATGTTCGTGACAATGACGTAGCATTCAATAAACTGTAGATTCAACCCACAAAAACACCTACAAATGGTAAATTCTACCCACCGTATAAGAACATTCCCAGAGCAAGGCTGTTGTAGTTCAAATATCAAAAAAAAAGGATAACATATGTGACAAGTACATAAGAATAACGCATTAATTAAATTTCAACTATTTAAGACGCATAACGTTTTTTGTTCTAATTTTATCTGAAAAACAATGGTGGGATAGCTTTGGTCCACCCTAACAAGCAAAAAAGTAAACTTCAATGAGCACTACAAAATGATGGAGTCTCGCCAGGGCCATAGCCACCAACTTTTGGAAATTACTGCAAGAGTCCAATAATTTTTCTTGTAAGAAAATAAGTTTACTGGGGTGAAGCTGGCCGTCTGGGTCTCTATAACATAACGTTACCATAATGATAATGAGTATAATGACAGAAGTCGTATGTGAATGAAACATAGTTTTAGGAAAAACGCAGTTTAGTTTTAACTTCTTTATACAAAAGATTTATTTTAAACAGGTTAATATTATTTTTTCACTTTTTTCGACGTTCTATCAGAATGAATCATAATGACCGTCTTTCTAGAAATGATTAAAACTCAATTTATGTAAAATTGTTACATACGAACTTCTTGTCATCATGCATGGTATCGGTAAGTCTAAAATCTGCATTTTGCCCCTAAATAAAAAATTTATTACGAAAGCATTGGAGAAAAACGACGAAAAACTCAAGACAAAATTCTATTATAAGAAAGGAATATGTAAATCTAATATTTCATTCGTGTAAGCAATTCCCTTGCATTATTAAAACTCATCTTCCCTTGCAGTATTTGAATTAGTAAACATGGAGTCGCCTTGAATAACCAATAAATTTTTTATACGTTTTTTTATCATAATTAAATATTGATTTTTTCACTTAGGTTTTTACCTCTTACTCACACTCAGATACGCAAAAATCTGTGACAATATTTAATTTAAAAAACGATAAAGTAAGTTCAACAGCTAGAAGTTGTTAATTAAAAAAACTTTTGTCAAAAGAATTTAAAAACAATACAAAACATTAATCATTTGTTTTTGAATTACTTCATTTGTTTATATAATTTTCAAACATTTAAATTTAAATAATTTATTTTGTCGCATCATATACGTAAAAATTCATTTGCTAAATATTGCTAATTATTAAAAATTGTGCTCTAAAGGTGCCCCTAAAAACTACAAAACTTATTACACTGCGTAATTGAAAAAAAAAGTGCGTAAAAATCGCCCTAACAATGTCAAATTGGCGAACAAAACAAATTACAAATGTGGCGCCCAACGGGGGCACAAATTAAATAAGTTGTTTTCTTAGTGTCAAAACACGGTGTAAAGGTTAAAAATTACTCTAAAATCTAATTAAGGTCAAAATACGCTCCTATTTTTTTCTCTACAAGTGTAATCAAATAATTAGAAAGTTGCTAACTGAACCAATTTGTTCTACTATTGTTTGAATTTTTTCCAAACAACAAATTTGAAACAATTAATTCGTAACGTTTAAAATTCGTATTTTTTTGTAACAAAAAAAGTGAAACAAAGTCGATAAACAAAAGATAAATTGCTAAGCCCTTCCTAAACTTCCTGTAAAATACGCGACTTCCGCTTTAACTTAAATTTATTATTGAGAATACTAAGTACTTAATCGATTAAATTAGTATCTTGTATGTACCTACAATAACCAAAAATTAATTTGTAAATTAAAATATTACAAATTAATTTAACCGCACCCTATATCAAAATATAATAACATCAACGTGTCAAAATTTTGCCGGTATAAAAATAAATTAAAAAAAAAAGTTTGAAATAAAAAAAAGTTTACCTTTGATAAGAAAATTTGAATCACTTAAAAAACTTGAAATTAATGAGGTTTTCTGTTATAAAATTATTTGAGCAATTAATACGTTTTGCTTACAAGCACCACATAAAATATTCTGGTTTTCAAAATGGGTGTTGGTTCTTTTACCGCAACGGCATATGTACATGGAGGGAGTAATATAGTCGCGCATTCTCGGTACACAAAGTGGAAGAAGAAACAGGATGACTCACTATTTTATTTCATGATTCAATTAAATATTGATTATGATTACAATGTTTTGTACAACTTTATCAATTAGTAATTACATTTTTTAAAGTATTTAAATTCTTCACCTTTTCGTTTGAAACTAACGTAGAATGTTTTTCTACAACTTTTTTGATATTAAAATTATAATTAACGCTCCTAATTTCATTAATAAACTTTTATTCAAAAATTAATTTAATTAAAATAATTAAACTTTAAATGCGCTTAACGGTTATCAAATAATTAATAAACAGAGTCGGAGTGGCTCATACGCTCGTATGAACTTGAAGAATTTCTATTGATTACATCTTCCAGCAGGTATAGCACTCCTCAACTTTTAAACTAGTTTTGATCGTTTTTGGATTGCCTCCTTATAACGGTTACGAATTGGATCTATTTGTTTTTACTTTGAACCAAATTTCTTCTTGTATTGATATTTTTATTAATTTTCGACCCAACTACTAAAAGAGTTTCAGGACGAAATCAACATAATTGTTTATTTATCGAAAAGCTATGCGAACATTATACAGGGTGATATTGAAGAGCCGTCTTCGACAGCTCTCTAGTCGTTTGAAATAAGGCATACATTTAAATACAAAAGTTATTCAGCTCCTTAAGGAGCATAGCCTAAACTTATTTTCATCTCTACAGGGCGTTGTACTACTGCTCGACGAGAATATTAAAATTTTTTTTAATGGAACACACTGTATATTTTTCAATATTTTGACTTACATAGCCATATTAATTTTTTTTATTTGCTCCGCGGTGTTGCCAAGTTATTATTTTTTTTCTCTAAAAAATTCCCGCAATACTCGTTGCTTTATAAAATCGTACTAAAGCCGTTGTTCAAGTAATAATAACGAAATATTTTTCCTAGGTATTTATGACTATATTCTATGCTATGAAATTTAAAAAAAATCAATCAAATTGTACAGGGTGTTCAAAAGAGACCCAAACTTACTCATTTTCAAATGACCATAACTCGTTATTTTCAAATGGAACACCCTATATATTTTTACATATTTGAATTCCTGGTAAAATTAAGTTATTTTCATCTCTACAGGGTGTTGTATTACTGCTCGACGAGAATATTAAAATTTGTTTTAATGGAACACACTGTATATTTTTCAATATTTTGACTTGGAATTAAGTCGTCTACATAGCCATATTAATTTTTTTTATTTGCTCCGCGGTGTTGCCAAGTTATTAATTTTTTTCTTTAAAAAATGTCCGCAATACTCGTTGCTTTATAAAATCGTACTAAAGCCGTTGTTCAAGTAATAATAACGAAATCTTTTTCCTAGGTTTTATGACTATCTTCTATGCTATGAAATTAAAAAAAAATCAATTAAATTGTACAGGGTGTTCATTAAAGAGACCCAAACTTACTCATTTTCAAATGACCATAACTCGTTATTTTTAAATGAACACCCTATATATTTTTACATATTTGGATTCCTGGTAAAATTAAGTTACTAAATTTGCATAAATATACTGAGTGTTCTATTTTAAAATTCATAAAAAATTACATGGGAACATTCCAACACCGCGGAGAAATTAAAAAAATGTAATATGGCCATGTAGGCGCCACTTAATACCATACCAAGTCAAAATATTGAAAAATATACAGGGTGTTCAATATACAAAATATACAAATTAAAAATATTCTTTCTCTAATCCTTATAGTTTACGAGATATCTGCCCGTAAAAATTGTTAATGTATGAAAAAAAATTGCCTCACCTAAGGAAGTAAAGGAAATTTAATGCTGTACAATTTTTTTTCTGAAGACTTTTACTGTAAAAAGAAGGACTGAGGTGCTAGAGGCAAAAGTTTGTAGAAAAACGTGAAAAATTTGTTTTCATATATTAACAATTTTTGCAGGCGAATATCTCAAAAACTAAAAGAATAGAGAAAAAATTAATAAAAAAAATCTTGTAGGAAATTTCATAAGCTTTAATTTTGCTAAGAATAGTTTTTTCCCTAGGATCCACTGTTTTTGAGATATAAGCGAAAACCCCCAAAACAGAACTTTTTCACCCCCTCCCACCCTTACTCAAGTAGCTAAGACCGGGGACTCTTAGTATTTTAATTTTATATCTCTTAACTATTAACATTTATTGTTTTGTGGACTGCAGGGTATTTTTGGAGGGGTCCGAAAATAATTAGCGCCTCAGGGCCCAACGTTCGTTGATCCGGCCCTGCTCCCTGTATAATAAAGAGCAATTTATCTATCCAGTCAGTATCTACCATAATTGGTTTCCAGAAGTTTCACTAGTCAAACGAGGTGAGTTTGAAATTTGTAGTTTTGGCAAATCACGGTCAACTTCTCAAACGATGAGTTACCACAATATTCAAAAATTTCTTTTTCATTAAAAATAAATTATTAGCAGACACATTTTTATTCTCGGCGATTTTTAAAACAATCAGGGACTAATTTAAAAAATCTGGTAAAAGCAATAACGGTTGGACTTAGATACGGGTGGTTTTGGAATTAAAAAAATGTATTACATATTTGCTGATTTTATTACTTAAACATATTTTGTGGTTTTTCCCTTATAACTTAGCCAATAGGTACTAATTATTATTTTGAAAATTTCAAAACGGCATAACCTAATCGATTTTCAAAATTGTTTCTCAAAATCTGTTCCGGTCGCTTTTTTCATTTTTGGACGTGTTACATACATGATGTCGGAGCTTGTAAGTATCTGTAATATAATAAAAAATCTGTTGTGTCAACACAATTCTTTTCCAAATTAATATCAGATGTGATTTTCCTTTTAGAATTATGAGATTCCTAGAATTAGAAGATTAATTTTTATTGAGTAAAAAGGTTGGTGATTGACTCCACTTTCCAGTACATTACCAGTATTCATTATTATTGCTCCTGGTTATTACTCAAACTTTTTTTATTCTCAAATGAGCTGTTGAAACAATGCTTTTAACTGCTTAGGTATGTTAAACATTTTTTATAGACCCTGAATTAATTACAGCATTTTCATGCCTCTTTTAAAAATTTAAAACATAAGTTTCCAGTCATTAAAACTATTTATTTCCTTACAGAACTTTATTCCAGATAAAAAAGCACGACTTCAAATATTAAACATTTTCTAGCCTTATTACTGAGCTATAAAATAATGAAGGTGCAGTTTAAAACTTAATTGCAAACCTGACAAGTCTTAAAAGCGTCCCTGCAAAATTATCTTGTCAAGTTTAAAATGTAAGTTCTTGTAAATTTTTTTCGAGTTTGTGGGTATACAAACTGGCTATTACCATACCTGTTGATCCATTACTTTGACCTTTTCCTAACATTTAAAAAAATATATACTCTATTTATTTAGAAAAATTTAACTGCTTTGTTTGTATTAAAAAACTAAGAACAAACTCAGTAGATTTATTCGAATCATTCCACATAAAATTTACTCTTTGGAAGACATTTAGTTTTTTGACCCCAGCACATAATTCTAAATTAATTTTATATGAAACATAAAAGTTGATGTTCAAATAAAACTGCAGAAAGAAATCAAAGAAGTTATAATCGAAATAAAAAATTGCACAAGTAATATTATTTAAAATAAGAAAAATTTTTGGCAAACCGTCTTTACAAAAAAAGATGTGAAAGAAAATTTAACCTTACGACTATAATATATAAATACATTTCTAGAAAATGAACCTAAAATACGAAAAATACCTTTGTGCACTATTAGATATGCGAACTACCAAAATAATGACTAGCCTCTTTATAAAATTACATTCATTTAGTCAATTTAAAAAGTTAAAAAAATTTCATTGTAACGAAATTATTAATTAAATAATTATCCTGAACTTAGAAAATCATTCTAAGTGGAAATTAAAATTAAGATTTCTGTTTTCTGCGCTAATCAAAAAGTAACTTTTTACTAAAAAAGCAACTTTTAACTAATAAAGTTTACATTATCATCTACCTACTATCAATTACAAAAATGTTGGAAAGTTAAGCATAATTAATAAAAAAATAAATATTAATTAAAAAAGCACCCAAGTTTTCCTCATATAATTACTATGGATTTATTTTAATAATATTTTTCATTGGTATTGGTTAATTATAAACGATTAATAAGACATAACTAACTTTGGCGACGTTTGGATTTATTAATCATTGTCATAGTCAAGTTGATGTTGAAAACAGTGTTTTTGGAAACACATAACCGACGATACAAACATAAAATTTTGTTTTTGAAACCATAATGTGTTAGCCCAGTTGGGTCTAACTTTTCAAGAATCATTTTTCATACATAAAAACTTTTTTGCAAAATCACCAACAATTGTGTGTGGTAAATTTGTCACATTGAGTGCATTGTTCTAACATCTATATATTTTTCTTGAACATTTTTGGGTATATAAATTTAATTTTTACATTAATTATCTCTAAGTAATACATATTATCAACAAATTACTGCACAAGTAGTTTCTACGTCGAGTTCGAGTTTGTAAATGTAAACCAATACCAATGAAAAATGTTATTAAAAAAACTAAGAAAATGGTTATGAAAAAACTTTTACACTATGGATTTATATCTAAATATAATAAATTAATAAATACTCTGATATATTAGCTATATATAAACATTAATTTGTGATTATTTATATTAGAGTTTTAATAACCAAATTTTTATTTATGTATTTTATTTTTTACGTTTCACTTATTTAATAAGCTTCTTCAGAAAAATTTTTATGAAATAAAAAAAATAATACTATAAATTATAGATCAGACATTGAAAATTTAAACTCTATTTATTTTAATTTAATACATTAATGAGATTCTTTATTTGAATGTAAGATGGCTCTGTTGTTAAAACAGTTTGATAAATTAAATAATAGGGAAAAAAAAGGAGAAAAAAAATTTTTGATTTTTTTTGAATTTTGTTTAAAATAAAATACATAAATAAAAATTTGGTTATTAAAACTCTAATATAATTAATCAAAACCAAAACAAAAAATTTAAAAAAATTATTAATTTGTGAGTTAACAATAAAAATATCAAAACTTAACATTTAAAGATCTTTACAACGTTTTGAACACATCTATTACATACAGGACATCTTTTAGATGAAATCCATGTTTTTAACGAACACTTATAACAACACACCATATGTCCCGTTGCACCATGTAAAAATATACTATTTTTTGTTTCCACATTACACATCATACACAATTCACAGTTCGTTTTACTCAAAATATTCATAGATTTCGAAGATGTGTTCACATCTCCAATACCAGAATCTTGCGAACTCGGAGGTGTTATTGTCTTGGTTACGGTTACGGCTTTAACCATTTTATCGACCCCTCTTTTTCTTTTTTTACATCCTCGAGGCCTCGGCGGAAATAAGTCTTTTCGTTTCTAAATCACAAACAAGTATTAGTTTTAAGTTTCAATAGAAAAATTAACTTTAAGACTACAGTGCAATGTCTTCTGTATTATCATTCTTTTAATAAATAATAATAACAGATAACTTACGTTCTTTATTGGATCGACAAAAGAAAAAAAGTGTTCTGCATTTGTTAGTCATAAATTTAATGTCAAAATTAAAATAAGAAAATGCAAGTTGAAGAATGTTATAAACATCATTTGTCACGTCTCATTTTGAGTCAGAGCATGGAGATAAAATTATGCGAATTATTTGTAATTTAAGAGAATTTTTGAAAGAAAAAGAACTACGCTGTCGTCGTTAATTTAAATAACATACATTCTCACCACTATTTATAGTATGTCTTCTTAAAAATTTTCAAATTCAAAGTTATAAAACATATGGGATCAATGGAAGAGTTTAGAAGTCGGATTTGTGAAACATACAATAATTAAACGTACAATAATTTTTGGAAATTGAAACAAGACGAAATTAACTGTGAGGTTTTATTTCAACGAATGGTGTAAAATTTTGTAATAGTCAACTTTGAACAAAGACTGTACTATGAATCACACTTGAAATTCAATCAAACAATTAGTTGATACAAAGTCCTAGAGCTCTCGCAATATCTCCGCGACTATGACCGCCTACTTCAAGCTAGCATTTAACCACGTTTTATGCCGGTCTCAAACGAAATATTGTGCTAAAAATGATACACGATAAAGATCATGCAAACTTAAAAGCAGTTTAATATTTTTAGATCGATCATGTGTCCGAAGTAGATATAAAACGTGGTTAAGCGGTTGCTTGAAGTAGGCGCCCATAGTCGCAGAGATATTGCGAGAGCTCTACCCACTGTATAAAGAAAACAACGGATGTGGCCATATGAAGAACCTTTTCCGTCCGTCAAATCTCGTAATTTTGTATTAAATTTATTTTTATGTTAATGTAAATTACATGATTTTAGAAAAAAAATAAAATTTTTTTTTTAAATTGCTTCCGCCAAGGAACCTGGGACTTCTGTGTGTAAGCAGTATTTTTAGGTATAAACTGTTTCAAAAATGTCGTTTTTTTATAATTTTGGCATCAATAATTGAAGTTCAAAATATACATTATTTTATATCTTCAGAAAACTAATTTTACGAGCTTTGAAAATATTGAAAAATATACAGGGTGTTCTATTTAAATTAAGAAATTTGATCTCATTTCCGGTTAAACCGGAAGTCAAAATATAAAGTGTTTGGTATCGTGTAATAGCTAATTTAACGAGCTGTCAAAATTTTTAAAAAATATACAGGGTGTTCCATATAATTTTGATATTTTTGTAATTTCCGGTTTAACCGGAAGCGTTTTGTTAACCAAAAATAGTGTCAAATAATAGATATTCATGGGATTGATACATATATCAATTTTCAAGTTTTCTTTTTTATTACAAAAAAAATCGAGTTTTTCTAAGTTTTGACATTCAAAAAATCATTACTCCAAAACGGCTCGAGTGATTTTGCTAAAAATTTATATTTCGATAGAGAATTTCGTTGCCTATAACATATCCCAAAAAGAAAAAATATGGCAGAGGAAATTTCGAGAAAACCCATTTCAAAGATTTGACCTACTTTGGCCCCTTAAAGGTAGGCAATTTTAAAACGATTTTGAAAATTGACTACGTTAGAAGAAAGCCCAATATTTTGGCTGTACAATGCCGTTTTGAAATTTTTATAATAATATTTACCGGTCAAGTTATAAGGGAAAAACCACAAAATAAGATAATCGTCCTATTGGCCGCCATTTTGAATTAAAAAATTTGAAATTTTATTTTTCAGTTGGGGCTCAGATGTACTATCTTATAGCCAAGTAAAATTGAAATTGGCTCAAATTTGCAAATATGCGCCCAAAATAACCACCGTATTTTTGGACACCCTGTATAGATTTCTTATAAAAGCTTAGTTTGCCAATGAAATAATTTTAAATTGGCTTAAACGAAATTTTGCTCCACAGCTTATAACGGACAGACGGACATTTCAGTTCAAAAAAATCAAAATTTCTTTTTTGCATTTTTGGAATCAGGGGGACTCAAAACGTCGAGAAATGAAAAAAAAAATAGTATTATTATTATTTTTTCTCGATTTTAACAACTTTTTCTTGGATTGGAAAAAGTTAAAAAATCGTTGAATTACCACCAATACACACCGTATAAAAAATATTTAAAAAGTACCTTACCCTTAAAAAAAGAATAAAACCCTCATCTTTACGAAGTCCTTTGTCGAACCCTTAATATCTTTACAATAACTTACAATCTTCGAAAAAATTAAATATCACAATTTTTATCACTTTCATGCAAAAAACCTTAATAAAAATACAATCTTCATTGTGACAATATGTAAACCACGACCCTTTAAATAAACAAAACACACTTTTGAGTGTCCTTTTAAAAATAAAAAGTTCAACACAAAACACTGCACTAGAAATATGAGTTTTACAACTAAAGTTTTAAGGCACAAGATTTACATTTTAAACTTTTCATAGTCTAAAAACATTATAAATTGCATTTGTTTATAAATAATTAAAGATTGCATTATTGTTTACAAATAATTAAAGATAAACTATTGACTTATCAATTGCACTTAAGCAGCAAGTTGTAACTTGCAAAATTATTTTTAGACTATAAAAAATGCAAATCTTAGTACCGTGGTCTCTCAATCTAACCTGGAAACACTCCTGACAATATCTATACAGGGGATTGTTGTTAACTTCTTTACACAATGTACACGTCCTATAAATGGGTCGTAAACTTTCACCTGCAGTCGACTCGTCAGATTCCTCCCCATCTGTTAACCATTTCTCTAATGAGCTATGACAAAGTACGGCAGCAATCGCTCCTACAGCCAAAGCGTCCTAAGTAAAGAAAATAAATATTTAAGAATTTTTTAAGTATTATTTACATACATCGCTACATCCACTAGAAATATCATTTCCTAAACCTAGATCATTATCATTTTCAGAACTGGTGGCTACTTCATACTCGACTTCATACTCTGACAAACTGCCTTCGGACTTTGTATCGGTATCTGGGGTATCTTGAGCAATGTCTAGAAAATATCCATTAAATTTGTCCTGTACCAAGTATAGCCGTTCTGCATCCTACCAGTTTCATAATTTTGTAAACTAGTTACGCTCTCAGTATCCTCAGACGAAAGTGATGTTTCACTTGCTAACTTATAATAATTATTATATCGAGTTCGTTTGGCAACATGATCTATTCCGTCCTCTAAACTTCTTTTCCGAGATAGGTTAGGGTTAGGAGTTACTACTTAAATAAAATAAACACATAGTTCAAACACCAACAAACATTGTTGTTAAAACTAGGAAAAATTTAAAAATTAAAAACTTACCTTCGTTTGTAATAACAGAATCATCCGAGCTACACATAATGCGTTCCGCGTTCGACTTGAAACTACCTAAAAAAATAACATTTCGAACTATCACTCAAGTACTTAAACTTGTACAAACCTGCAAACAAAATTCGACGAATACGCTAAACAATCAACCACGCGTGACGTCGTAACCTCGTAATCGTAAACGGAAATACTTGAATTAAAATGGCAGCAAAATTCATTAATGCGCAAGTCCAAAAACTTGGCGAAATTATTTAAATTTATAAAAATTTAAATTTTTTAATAATTAAACTTGAAATAAACTGCTTAGAAAGTTAACAAAACGTTAATAAACAATTAAAGAGAGCTTATTAAGAAGTAAGATTGAGGTTAAGTTATGCCCACTATGCAGTTTATTCTAAAAGTTTTTTTTGATTATTATTTCAAAGCTAATAGCCTAGTAAAATAGATGTTTTGAAAAAGAAAAAATATCAGGCAGAGATTTTATTGCTGAAATGTGTTGAGGGTGGCCTCATGAGTAAGTGATAAAAATGCACCATCCGCACCCCCTCTGCTAACTTCAGGGGAGAGGCAAACGTATGACTACTTCTAGTTTCCGCCAGTTTTCGCCAAAATTAAGCAATGTAGAGAAAAATTACTAAAGCATTATTTTATAGATGACGCATTTCTACAGAAAAATGTTTTATAAAATTTTTCCATTAGAGCAACGGTTTTCCTAAAAACTGTATTTTAAAAGAGCCATGTTTTCAAAAATATTATTAAGCAAGCGAGTCAATATAATGCAAAATATCTGCGCGCCGATAGATAAAAAGCTGTTTTACTCCGAGATAAACAATGGTAACATTAACAAAATATATTTTAATTTAAAGTTAAAGACTTCAGCTTTCATTTCCATGTATTTTTGAAGATTTTTGTTATTTCTTGTGGTATTGATGAACAAATAAAGTTTCTTTTGCACTATTCTTTAAACATTTCAAGATATTTGGTGGAAGGAATTATTTAAAAAATTTTCATTAAAGGATAGTATTTCTTATTAGTTATTTTTCAAAGTTAGATCAAAAGAAATTGATTATACGTTATGGTATAATAAGAACCATGATTTGAAATTTCTTCATTTTTTGTTAATTTTTTTTTTAACAGAAATTTGGTTTTAAAATGCTGTCAAATCGTTATTATTAAACAGATTGAAGAAAATAAACACTCATTTTGAAGTAAAATATGTCTACTTTTTGATAAACTAATTGCAATTTACTCATCGTCTCAGATTTTCTTTATGTATTGTATACTGTTGATAACAAGCAAAATTGGTGATTTTTCTTCAAATGACTTGGTAAATTTAAATCAGTGTACATTTTTCAATAATTTCGTGTGCAAATAAAACGTAATAACTTATGTATTTAATCTATGAAAACTAAAATATGTTTTGATTTACTGGGGCTAAAGGACCAGCTGTTGAATTCTGTTAAAAAATTACACATTATCCAAAGCTGTGGAGATATTTTAATAGCATCAGGAAACTGTTCTCAAAATCGATTTATTGTGCATTTTAGGGATGTATAACGTCTTCAAAATAGTTAATTGCTTATACGAGCACATTATATACAGTGTGTTTGATTTTTTGTGTCACAGTAGTTATGTCGGCTATGGTATGAGTTGTAAATAAATTTTATATATGGAAGTCGTTAGATGGATTATTTTCTGAAAATCAGAAAACAATTGAGTGTCGAATATTCTAGATATTGCAAATACGTTCAAAAATGTAAATGGGACGTGCTCAGTATTACTCAATATTTTAAAATTATTAGAGCGAATTGCATACAAACAAAATATGAAGTTATTTTGGGACCCGAAGATTTTTTCAGACTGAGCAGGGCAGATTTCCAAAACATTAAAATGTAATTCCAAAAATTTTCGTCTATATCGTCGAATTAACTCAATCAGGGGAGGGGACATACTGATTGCTTAAAACTTTTAAAAGACAGAATTAGAACATCGCGGGATCCTTTCGGAAACCGGACCGTGTACCAAACACGTCTATGAACCGGAGGTTACCCGATATAGTTAACTGCGCCGGTCTGAGACCGAAGCACCATGTACTTTAACAACACTTTCATTTAATGATTTCAGTTAATTTCACTTAATATTTCAGAATTAAAATGTTTAGAGACATTAGAACTAATAAATGTATTGTTTAAACCTGAAAATTTGTTCTCAATATTTTTATAATCATTTATTAATCATTATAAATAAATTACACGCTAAAAAATTTAAAGGAACACAAAACAGTTTTTGGTGAGGAGGGGGGGGGCATTTGTTCTACGGCAATTGATGATAATTTGTATACTTATTGTTAAATTAACATAATGCAGTTAATGTTTAAAAAATCGCCCCCCCCCCCCTCATATCTACGCCACTGGGACAGTACCAAAAGAAGAGAGGCAGTGTTATTTTACATTATTTATACCGATTATGCATTAGGATACAAACAGGTCAACGTGAGAATGTCTTGTATGTTATAAACCAATTGTAGATAATATATTCTGTTTTTGCGGTCTTGTAGCGTTGCTGCTATCATATTTGGAGAAAACCCAAAAGAAAGCTTTCTTGTTAAAAATTTCATCTACATTATTTTTTAACTAAGGTATTTTGACGTATATAGCTTAACTTTGGAGCAAACTTGCAGAAACTAGAATTAGTCATACGTTTGCCTCCCCCCTGAGGTAAGCAGAGGGGGTGCGGGTGGTGCATTTTTATCACATACTCGGGAGGTCACCCCTAATGTATTTCAGGAATAAAATCGCTGCCTGATATTTTTTCTTTTTCACTATCGTTTATGATGTTTATTTTACTAGGCTATAAAAGCAGATACCAAAAAGAAAAGTTTTATTTATAATTTAATCAGAAAATGTGTTATTGTTTATTGTAGTCTAATGATATGATACATGATAATGGTGATTACCTTATATGTTTTTCTTTTTAATTATTATCGCACAAAATAAAGCGCGCTGACGCTTCACAGAGGATTTTTTAAACAGAAATCCTTTTAGGGAAACTGAAACGTAAAATTCCAAAACATACTTTTTGCATTATCGTAATCTGTGTTTAGTGTGTATTGGTTTTCCATAACGGTAATTAGGGGTACATTTTCGCCAAAGCCCGCCGGAAGGGCCGGCCACTGCCAGGTCCAGGTGAAGGACTTGCAAAAGAAGGGTGCTAAATGCATTCTCTTTCTGAGAAAAAGTTTCACAACGTAGGGTTGATGTTTCAGAAGGTGGAACAAGCAGCAAGCAGTGACTTGTTTGTTAGCAACAGTTAGTATTAGGGGAAAGATCGTTCAAAATAATAAAAATAGAAATGAACCTATATATACAGGGTGAATCAGAGCACCCGTATCAGGCGTTTTTCTCAAAAACGATTAGTCGTAGAGAGTTGAGTCAAAAATTTTGATTACAAAAGCCGTAATAAAGAATGAAATGGTGGTATTGTTATTCCGCGAAAAATCGGCATGCGGAAGATATTGTCTCAAAATGTGAAGAACTCCAGAATTTTAAATGGCAAGATAGGTCGAAAGTGGTATCAATGAAAAGATCTTTAAAAACCAATTAAGTTTTGTAGAGAAAATTTTTTGATTACTGCCATTCCAAATTCTGAGATTCGTGAACTTCTGAGATAAACTTTTTGGCATTCCGACCTCTCTGCGGAATAAAAATATTACCATTCTATTCATTAATAAGGCTTTTGTGATACCATTTTTTATCCCAACTCTCTAGGACCATCTAATCGATTTTGAAAAAAAAGCTAAGAACGATAAGATGGGTCGAACTTCAGAATTTGGAATGGCAGTAATCAAATTATTTTCTCTAGAAAACTTACTTGGTTGTTATTTATTAAAGATCTTTTCATTGATACCACTTTCGACCTATCTTGCCATTTAAAATTCTGGAGTTCTTAACATTTTGAGACATGCCGATTTTTCGCGGAATAACAATACCACCATTTCATTCTTTATTACGGCTTTTGTAATCAAAATTTTTGACTCAACTCTCTACGACTAATCGTTTTTGAGAAAAACGCCTGATACGGGTGCTCTGATTCACCCTGTATATAATTTCCAAAAACTTTTATACATAATCCGCGACATATTTCACCACACAGTGGCTTCTTCAGGCCTTCTTCAACTTAGTTAGTTCACCGCCTGAAGAAGCCACTGTGTGGCGAAACATGTCGCGGATTATGTATAAAAGTTTTTGGAAATTATATATATTTTAAATATAGGTATAGAACTGTATGTTGTTCTTCTTTTTTTCGGGTTGATACTTTTTATTAGCTTCAGGAGCAGGCGGCAGACGGTGCCCCCTGAGATAAAAATACATAATTATTCTTATTTTTCAATTTTTAATGGAATAATGCTGAGATTATTAGAGTAATTGTGCATTCTTTAAATTTCCTTAAACTGGTGCACTTAATTCTTACAAAAATCTATTAAAGATGTTTTAGTTTGATTTGTGCCCCTACTAAATTTGTGTCCCTACTAACTTTGCACCCTGGGCAAGAGCCCCTTCGGCCCTCCCCACGGCACGGCCTTGGGTATACGAACGTATTTTATTTATGTAATACAAAAAAAATTGAAAATTCTGAAATAGTCAAAATGCCTAAAAAAATTATTTATCTTTCATTTGGTATCTCATTTTTACAAAAATATTATGTAATTTTCAAGATTTCAAGAATAAAAAATACAATTGAAATTGCGGTTTAGGTACTTTGTTTCTCTTCTCTTCACTTCTTGTCACTCAAAGTTTTGCAAAATACATACATACATACATACATACATCAAAATATTAAAGTTTTATTATCTGGCTTAATTGATTCATTCTCAATTTCGAAGAGAGCAGCAGGGAGCAGCGCACAGTTACAAAGAACCAATCAACCAATATCAGTTTTATCATTATGGACTGAAGATGAAGATTCGATTGGAGAATGTTTTTGAAAACGAACTTATTTACTTTAGGCTATTCTTATAATTATTTAATAAGTAGCTACTACCTTACTAGTTAGTTAGTGTGACTAGTGTGACTCTGAAGATCCCTCCACATATTTTTCGAAGGGCTCCAAAAGTCCAAAGCATTGTTGGGTTTGGGATCGCTTTTTATTTTGACCCTGCGAGTGAGTGCCTGCGACGCTCCTGTACAAATTAAGAACATGGCAAATTATCATCTTTTTTAATGCCATTTCATAATTACTTCAAATTCCTAATTATTTAATTTAAATATTACTTTTATGGTAACACAACGCTGTCCTCTTTTATTCATATTCAAAATAGAGAGATACATTTTAAGCTAATTACCCTACATTTTAATTATAAATATTATAATCTTTTTTTCTAATGAGTCACATTTTGCTATAGCTGATCATTAACTTTAATATTCAAATTTAATTAGTTACTTAATTAAAGAATTATGAAAGTTCTATTCTATATCAATAGATGGCGCTAGTAATATTCAATCCAAACATCGAGTTATTTTTTTTAAAAGATAACCTATGAAATGATAACAAAAATATAATACAAATAAGTTTATCTGTTTGTTTATAATACGCATATTTATTTAAAATTAATTTTTCTGTTTACATTAGTATCAATAAGTCAATAACCAAATATTAACATAATCAGCTGTTGAAATTTCAGCCATATTGATGTTAATTGTCCATGTGCAACAGTTTTTCATGGGTGTTTTCTTCGGAAAACTGTCGGGCAAATGTTAAAAATTGTAGATATAATTTAATATGCCGCTTGCAAATTCCTTTGAGCCATGGCAGGTTCAACTAGGCGATACAGAGGTAAATTATTAAAATATTTTTTTTTTAGTTTTTTTATCCATATAATTTCACCCCAATTAGAAACCAAAGTCAACGCGAAAAATTCTTATAGCACGATTTTTTTTATAATTTATAATAAGTTTGTTCATTTCCAGCATTTGGAGTGTCCAGGTCCCTAAGAATAGTGTCTGTACGTAAAATTATAACGTTAAAAATTTTCACAGTTGTTGCACGTCAGAGCACCCACCCTCCGGTTTCTTTACCTGCATGCGATTGTTTTAAATGACAGTCTTAGTTTTAGAATTGTTCTTAGTGTAAGTGATTCTAAGGTATTTTCAATAATTAAATTGCAAAACCACCACCTTTTGCTTAAGTATCAATTTGTACGGGTTAGACAGGAATTTTCTTATAGATACTATTAGGGTTTGTAGGGTTTGTACTATGGATTGAAAAGGCTAATTTTGCAAAAATAAAAGAGATAAAATTATATACAGAGAATTTCCTTTGTTGTGTTGCTAAAATTAGTGTACTGTTACCAAATCTTTCTTCAACCGTTGTTGCATTTTGCATCTAATGTTTCAAGACTTAAAATACGTACTTTGTTTAAATGTTTAAAAACTGTTCTGTATATATTTTTATCTCAATTGTCTCTTCAGAGTTGAGATTCTTCTGATACACCTTCAAGAGACTGGAACAATTTTCTACTCCAAAACAAAATAAATCTAGTAGTTATTACTAATTTATTAGTGTGTATTTGAGGGTGGTCACTAAACAATCAAACGCTTACTAAAATTACCACTCGCTTTTATTATTTTAAAAATTTTTTATTATGACAAGTATTGTTTAGTCAGGAGATGGAGAAGACCTAACAGGAGTTGAAGATCCAAGTGGTTCGACAGAACGTGAACATGAAATTGAATTGGGAGAGGTATCGATATTAAAATATAAAACGATTCGATTATTTTATTTTTGATTATTTTAGTTGGTTAGAGAAGGTCACGAAAAAGCAGACCCTTCACAGTTTGAACTTTTGAAAGTGTTAGGAGAAGGTTCGTTTGGAAAAGTTTTCTTAGTACGTAAAGTAGTTGGCGCTGATGCTGGTACTTTATACGCCATGAAAGTACTCAAAAAGGCCACTCTTAAAATACGAGATCGTCATCGTACTAAAATGGAACGAAATATTTTAGTAGATGTTGGACATGCATTTATAGTCAAACTTCATTACGCATTTCAAACTGCTGGAAAATTATACCTAATTTTAGATTTTCTTCGTGGTGGAGATCTGTTTTCGAGACTTAACAAAGAAGTAATAAACATGATATTTTGTTTATAAAATTCTAATTGAATTTTTTTTGTAAGGTAATGTTTACAGAAGAAGACGTTAAATTTTACTTAGCCGAATTGGCTTTAGCATTACATCATTTACATTCCATAGGAATCATTTATCGAGATCTCAAACCGGAAAATGTATTGCTCGATTCAGATGGTCATATTGCTCTTACCGATTTTGGTCTTTCAAAGTTACCATTAGAAGAAGGAAAAGCATATAGTTTTTGTGGCACTGTATGAATTTTTATTTTTTTATTTTTTCGTGTCTTAATTAATAATTTTAGGTCGAGTATATGGCTCCTGAAGTTGTTAATCGAAAAGGACATGCCTTTGCTGCAGATTGGTGGTCATTTGGTGTTTTAATGTATGAGATGCTCACAGGAACTTTGCCTTTTCAAGGAGCTTCCAGAAGAGATACAATGACCCAGATTTTGAAAGCTAAACTCGGCATGCCTTCTAATCTTAGCCCGGAAGCTCAGAGTTTGCTAAGAGCTTTATTTAAACGTAATCCTGCAAATAGATTGGGAGCAGGGATAGGCGGGATAGAGGTAAGACATTTTTTAATAGCACAAATAACCCTTAATTATTTTTTTCCACTACTAGTCTAAAGACTCGTCTTCACACACAGGCTTGCCTTCCGGCCTGCACAGGCCACCTGAATGCCCCGATTTGGCCTGTGCAGGCCGCTTGCACAGGCAAACCGGAAAGCAAGCCTGTGTGTGAAGACGAGCATTACGAACCTATCATTATTAACCTATATATAAAAACGGCATTATACAGCCAAAATATAGGGCTTTCGTGCTAAATAAGTCGATTTTCAAAATTGCCCACCTTCAAAATTTTAAAATGGATTTTCTCAAAATTCCTTCTGCCATATTATTTCTTTTTTGGATATGTTAGAGAAAACGTAATTCTCTATCGAAATATAAATTTCTATAAAAATCGTTGGAGCCGTTTTGGAGTAATGATTTTTTGAATATCAAAACTTAAAAAATCTCTAATTTCTTTTATAATAGAAATGAAAACTGGAAAATGGATATATGTATTAATATAATGAATATTTATTATTTGACACTATTTCGGTTAACAAAACGTTTCCGGTTAAACCGGAAATTACAAAAATATCAAAATTTTTAGAATCTTAGGACCTTTTTAGGAGGAATTTTTAGAATATCCTTCGGCGCTTTACCCCTCAGCATATTTGCGCTTTGCGCCTCAGGATATAATATTTGCGCTATGGTTATAATAGTCGACTTCTCAACCTATGTATTATAATATACTATTAATGACTAACTGATAATTAATTTTTGTATTTTCCAGGATATAAAGAAGCACGAATTTTTTTCTACTATTGATTGGGAAGTACTTTTAAGTAAATCGATACGACCACCATTTAAACCTGCAGTATCAGGACCTGATGATGCATTTTATTTTGATTCCGAATTTACAAGTAAAACTCCACGCGATTCACCAGGAGTTCCTGCAAGTGCAAATGCTCACGAATTATTTAGAGGATTTAGTTTTGTTGCACCTGGTTTATTAGAAGACGGAGTTTGTCAGAAAAAAGAAACACCTTATAAATCGGTTAGAACAAGTTCTGTCAATTTCTTAGATGAATACGAATTGTTAAATGTTTTGGGTACTGGTAGTTATAGTGTGTGTAGATTAGCACAACATAGAACATCGGGTCATCAGTATGCGGTTAAAGTAAGTTTTAATTTTTAAGTTGAAAATAAGGCTAATTTTGTTTTGTAGATTATTAGTAGAACGAACTGTGATTGTCGCGAAGAAGTTGAAATTCTTTTAAGATACGGTCATCATCCGGGAATTGTTTCATTGAAAGGAGTTCACGAAGAAGCTGGAAAAGTTTATTTAGTTTTACAACTTCTTCGTGGTGGCGATTTATTGGATTACATTGTTTCTAAAGTGAGTATTATTGTCTTGAATTAAATTTGTGTTATTTGTTGTTAAATTAAGGGCCGAATACCAGAACCAGAAGCTTCAGCAATTTTAAGAACCTTAGTGAGCACTGTGGCCTTTTTGCACGATAATGGCGTAGTTCACCGTGACCTTAAACCTGCAAACATTTTATTTGCTTCAGAAGATTTTGCTCCTGAAAGTGTTACTATCTGTGATATGGGTTTTGCCAAGCAGGTAAATTAAATTTAAATTATCTCATATCTTACACTAATTTATTACTTCAGTTAAGGGCCGATAATGGGCTATTGATGACTCCTTGTTATACTGCCAATTACGTGGCTCCAGAAGTTCTTAAACGGCAAGGGTACGATGCTGCTTGTGACATTTGGTCTTTAGGAGTCATTTTGTACATCATGTTATCTGGACGCTGTCCATTTTCAACAGCACCAAACGACAGTCCTCAACATATCTTGCACAGAATCAGTTCTGGACGCTTAGATTTAACGGTAACCGACTTATTGTGTTTTCTTAACCACAAATATAAAAAACTAATAATTTTAGGGTGACCAATGGCTACATATATCGCAAGCTTCTAAAGATCTATTAGTTGAAATGTTACACGTATCGCCACAAAGACGTCCAACTGCAACAAATCTTTTAACTCACCCGTGGTTAAATTTAAATAATCAGTATATTTCGAATTCATATTACAATTCACAACAAGTAAGAGAGATTAATTTAAATACTACAGGGTGTCAGCAAAAAGTAGTTTGTAATAATCCTAACGAAAAAACACATTTAAAACAAACTGTAGCTGCAACATTTAGAGCAATTGCTTCGTCTCCTCAAACAGCTCATTTAGGACCTGTTGCAATGTCTGAATTGGCAAGAAGACGGTTTAAAGATAAAGGGGTTATTAGAAAACAGTGTTGTTAAATTGGAAAATGTTTTTCTACAAACTTGGGGCTAAGCAAACGTGACTTTGTTGTCAGGTTTTTCGAATCTTAAATTCTTCCTAATTGCCCAAAATAAATTATTTACAAAGCAGTCTTATAAGTTCTATTTATTTTTTTCGATGTTTATCAACTTCAATTAGATACTTCATAAATGGTTGTGATAAAGTTGTATTTGTTGCTTCAAACGAAAATACATTTTTTTTAAAGTTTAAATGAAGAATCTGATTTAAATTTTAATTATACCCTATGGCAACGACCGATATTTGATAGAAACGTCATTTTGAATTCCTTGGAGTTAAGATCTTCAAATTGTGGCCCATATTGTGAGTTGAAACTCCAATAAAATATTTTAATATTTAGTAGGAATCTTTCGATTGTCATTGGGTATAACATTTTAATTTAAAGTGACCTGATTAATTACATAAAGTCAATTGCACAAAATCATGGGTGTAGTAAGTACGATTATGATGTCTGTTACAACGCCCATGCAGAAATTTATTTTTTACGTACTAACTAACTATACCTATGTATTTTGCATATCATCAGTGATCGAATATATTTTCATACCTTGTATAAAAAGCTCTTTTTAATGTACCTAACTTTTAAATTATCTAATGTGTTTTTAGTCACAAATTTTTGTTAGGGCTTAAAATCCCAAATAACTTATTGTGATTAACATTTCATTCCTGAATGTGCATATAATCGTATTTGGAGGCTTCCATTATAAATCTGTGTTCTTTTAAAAATCGATGTGTTGTATGTAACTTTGATTATTAAGTTCACTATTTACGAGCCTTTTGTGATTCAAATATTAGCGAGTAAGTCAGTATTAATGATTATACAGGGTGTCTAAAATTAATTTTTACATTTTTAAATTTTAGGATGCATCCTGTATGTCACTAGTTTGTTCAACTGTTACAATGCTCTTAGTTAACGATAAGAGCATAACTGTAATAATTTTAAACAAAAGCACTAGCTATAGGTAATTTATTGTCAGCAATGCGCAATCTAGTAGTTATTGACATTTTAGCGGTATTATAGGTCGGCTGTTTTACAGTGGTCTAAAGCAGTTTTTCTGTATTTACTATCGTGATCTTACAAGAGCCGGCTTATACTTACTTAGATTACACTATGTGCAAGTATTTTTCAAAACGAACAACTGATTCTTAAACTAGTGACTTTAAAATCTTATAAACGTACGGTATAGAAAATAAAAATACAAAAAAAATATTTTTCAAATATTAGCATTGTTTAAAAGGGAATATTTTCTCACGTCGTGTTGTATTTGTTTTTGTGAAATATATTAAATGTATATAAAATAAGGTTCTCTGAAACTTAAATGCGAATTATAATAGTTGTAAGGCCTATTGTTGGATACCTATATAATTATAATAAATATTATCAAGATGTTGACATAAGTTTTATTTCTCATTTTAATTTTAATATAATAATTTAAGCATTAATTCTTTTTACTAAAATTTGAACTGATATTTCAATAGAGATTTATCAATTAAAACTTAAAACAGTTAACTAAAATCGCAAACTTCAAGCTCGTCTTACTTTGGTCATTTTACGCCATCCATCAACATCCGCTAGTAATATTACTTTCTCTCTAGAGAAGAAAACACTATTTTCGTAACGACTAAATGGTGACAAAATGCTTACTTTCACATAAGAGAGTAGAAAAAAACTTTCTTCAAACGTCAAAAAAAGTTGACATTTTATTACTGAACAAGTAAAGTTAAAGTTCTACTTTTACATTTTACAGGAGGTAAAAGTAAATTCTAACCTTAAATATTTACAACAAATATGTAACGTAAAATAATATTTTTAAGCATTTGTAATGCAAAAGGTAATGCTTTTATGAATTTTCTGTTATAATAATTATTGTTCGTTGAGTTTAATAATTAGCTTCTTTTTACAAGTTAAAGTTGATTTTTAAAAATATTTGACAATTGAACTTCAAATAATTTTCAAGAGATGGCGCTTTTTAAAATTTTTATAAGTTTTACGTTTGAAGAAAAAGGAAAAAGTTAAATGTTTCATTCGGAGTAAAAGTACGTTTTTAGGTTAAAAAAGTGACACTTTTACTCCTAATAAAACAAACTACTATTATTTAATAATTTATTTATTTGGTCAATGGGACACCACAGCATAGGAAACAATCAGCAAGGTAACTCTCGTTGGCGGGAACGGTACGCGCATACAGTCGCGCACGTCGCCATTTTAGAAGAGAACCTTTGTAACACGGCAGGGACGTAGGTAAAACAGGTAAAATGCATTAACATTGCGATTCGGCGTCTCTTAGAGTGCAGTAGCGTGCACTCATTTTCTTCTAAAATGGCGTCATCAAGGTAAAATTCTAACTTCCAAGAGAACAAAGGCATCGGGCGAGAGTTACCCTGCTGATTGTTTCCTATGCTGTGGGGACACCCTGTATAGAAATACTATGTTTCTGTTCTAGAAACTTCTAACAGGTTAGTAAAGGAAAGTCAATTGTAATTAATGTTATTGTTAATTATGATAATAACCGAGTTTAATTAATATGACTACTCCCAAAACAAGCTTTTAATAAAATTTAAGTAAATTAAAATTAATTCAAATTTTTTATTTAGTGTTATGTTTTGAATTTTCGTGTATAGATGGCGCAAGACTGCATTTTCGCAATATTTAACTTCCTTTATTCAGTTTTGAAAATTATGAACGTAAATGTAAAATATAGGATTTAAAAAAATAATGTAGTAATCTTTTGATACTTGTGAAAACATAACACCTATCAAGGATTATATAAATTACATGCTTATAAAAGAAATAAGGTAAATCAAAATTTTAATGCATCAGAGAGAGTAGAATTTATTGGAACGACTAAAAATTGTCGAATGTAAAAATGTGAGATCAAATTAAAAATAAACTATTAATAAAGCTAATTATTATTATTTATTAAAATAATTATTATGTATAATGAAATTTTAAAAGCCCATTTGGAGATCCGCACGTGGTTATCAGCAGCACATTGCAACAACCCCGAAAACCCGTTACAGGAAATTTATAGAGTAATTACGGTGAATCCTCTTATAATTTTAATTAGGTACCAAATTGAATTAATTCTTGCTTCGAAAAAAAGACTTTAAAGAATATTTTTCAGCATTTCATGAAAGTTCGGACCTATGCTCCATCAAAGATTTCTTTTAGCACTCATTCTAAGGCCAAGTATTTCAGTCGACCCTTAGGGCTATTTGACATGGACTAAGTATCTTACTAACTGTTAGTAACTGAATCAACTCAAGGAGCAAAAGCACGGGAATCTAAGCTTTAACGTCGTCCACGGTCATGCGTCAAAATTTCTAATGACGACGTTAAAGCTTAGATTCCCGTGCTTTTGCTCCTTAAGTTGATTCAGTTACTATAACAGTTAGTAAGATACTTAGTTCATGTCAAATAGCCCTTAAACTTAAATATGGCGTTAAGCTGAGCTTTACTACAATTTTGTGTATTTCTATTGGTTAAAGGTCAGTTTAAAGCTGCACTTAAGTCTAGGCCTAAGAAAGCATATGGAACATAGATGCCAAATTTATACGTATGACATAATGATTTGCTCTATGTGATGAAAACCTTGTCCAGGACCTTCACAGACAGGAGTCCTTATTGACACAAACTCCTACAAGAGAGTCTGATTTTATATTTTAGATAAATGTCAAAAAGGAAACTTTTCTATAAAATCCTCAACGAAGACAGTTTTAGATCACGGAACTTAATTCGGAGAAAAAAGGGGAGAAGAAGAGTTACAGGTAGACTTTATAATAATAATGTAAAAAAGATAATTTTGACAAAAAATGGAAATAGCAAGAGACAAAAGTATAAGTGGTGACAAGGGCACAAGAGGGATGGTTTGGCTTTATAGGCGGTATCAACGGGAAAAATGATAATAAGGAAGCTATCTGAAGCAAAAATACGGAAAAATGAACCCATCTGACAGCTAAGGATATTATGGAAAGAGAAAGTCATGAGTGTTGTTGTCTGATGGAAAAACGAATTGGAACGAAAGAAGTTACACAGGACAATGAAAGCGATGGAAAAATATTTAAATATTTAAATATTGGATTAAAAATTGTGGAGGGGGGGGGTAAAATACTGCACTAAATAAAGGTTAAGACACTTTTATTATGATTTTGACTGTAATCTATTATCTATTTTTTATGCTTCCTCTCTATAAAAAAATAAAAAAAAAACCTTTCAGTATATCAAAGAATTTTTTTTCCTAAAGTAAAATAAAGTAATATTAAGTTTTAAAAATTTGGTCAATTTTCTTTGCTTTCATGGATATATAAGCCAGAACACGGTTGATTTGATTTATCATCAACGTATGCAGAGTGCATCTCGAAGGACTTACTTCAAAGCACAGCTACCTTCGTCTATTTCTTATTATGTTAGTTCAGCTCGTCGAACCTCGAAAAATACTCAAATAAGATATTATTCGACCAAAAACCAATATGGGGATTTTTTTATTACATTACACAACGTTTTTCGTTTTTCTTGCGAAAAATATTTTGTCGTTCTACGTATTAACTATAGACATTTTTGATTTTTATATCGATCAAAAGTGAATTACAAAAAAATATTTTGCAAATTAAAATCAATTTTTTAATTAGTTACAAATAAATTTTTTTACATAAATTTCCAAGTTAAAAGAAACCTCTCAGTTTAAAATATTGTATAAATAATGTAGAAGTTCAGCGTTAAACTAAGACAAGAGTACAGGGATGATGGTGATGAACCTTTGTATTTTATACTTTTAAATGCAAATTTTTTTTCAATTTATAATTAAGCTACTTATTTTCCTTTTATAATCTTGAAAACCCTTTTGTAACAAAAACCACGTTCTCAAATTTATTTGATTACAATTTCATCCCCCTTAAACATTTTAAGAAAAACAATGTCTTTGAAGTTCTTATTTCACAATAAAAGTAATACCTAATTATATGACATTATTATAATTTGATTATGATAAAGTAATTGTTTTAATATAAAACCATTAAATTGTCATTATGTGATCATTTTACACACTGTGCACAATAAGTCAATGACGGAATCATAAATCAAACGACACGTGTCCTTTTTAAGGATCGTGATTGATCGTTTTATGTCATCTTTGTATTAAAAATGTTAGTGATTCAACTTCGTTAATCATTTTTTATAAAAAGGGATTTTTCGTTTAGGTAAAATGGTATTTTTTTTGTCTTAGTTTGTTTAAAATTGCAGTCAACAGGTTAAACTTTAACGGAGAAAAACAGAGGGAAATTCAAGCGGTGGTGCGTGAAATATTGGAATATTTATGCACTATTGGGGATATAGAGATACTAATATAATATAATATGGTCTATCTTTGAACTCTAATGAGCTAACTGGAATGTCTATTGATCTCTTTAACTAAATCTTAATATTTTGGCTTTTTAGGCGTTTTTATTAGGGGAATGTGGGTGAATATCGACCACATAAGGCATTTTTTGTATAAACTCTCTAAATTTGATTCAATAAATCTGATTTTTTTATATGTTCATGCTTAGGATTATTGTAAAAATTGAACATATTAACACATTCCTCCAAAAATAAGTGTAAAAAGTAGGCAAGAATTTGAGAGGTAAAATCGACCCGCCAGGTACAATCGACTATCAAGTAGGATAATATCGACCAAAGTATTAGTTTATAAAATTATTATTTACATTAAAAAACATATTTTAAAAAAATATAAAACAGTAAGAAACATTAAAACTATCCCCTTAGAGTGCCTTAGACGGCATTGTACCGTACTATTACGGGACTTGGTACATAGATGCCGATGCCGCTTTTCTAATTCCACGTTTATATTCTTGTACGGCTTCTACCGTCTTTGTGGTATTACATTTTATACAAGATTGACGAGATGTTTTCCTTACATATTTTTAGGCATCTAGGTACATAAATCTACATAAAAAGTCATTTAGTTTAATATCAACGGAGATGGTCGATATTACCCCATGAGCTGTGGTGGGTTAACGGTAATTGTTAAAAACATTGCTATCTATTCATTAGAAATAGAAACATGTAATTATTTGTTTTGAAAAAGTCTATTTACCGTAGCAAATAATAGTAAAGAAAACTGTAAAAACTTATTTTTAGCACTGTAACATAAGCGACACAAACATTTGTTATGAGTAGCCAATGTTTGCAACATGAACCGATAAATGATGTAGTATTCTTTATTAGTTTTTTACGCTTACGCTGATCTGTAGCGCACTGGTCGATATTGGACAAGAGTCGATATTCACCCACTTTCCCCTACATCCTTATCTAATATTTCTAATAGAAGTTTGCAAAAGTTTTAATTTTTATATTCAGTATTTGTCTAATAATTGGGCTTTAAATTAAACTCTAATTTCACTTCAATTTGCTTTAATTGTACCTCCCTTAATTTGTTAACATCCCTTAAACTAATCTTTTTTATATATTGCACATTATTAATTGTATTTCTGCGGCTGGTCCCTAGTGCTTCCTTGCATCGCTACCTCTGGGATCTATTGTGCACCTCGGATTTGGTCTTCCCTTATGGGAATTCTGTGTTTGGATAAAGTCCTGAATTTTCTCTATTGATAAGTTAGGCAGTTCCCTTTGGAGCATCTTCTCGTTCCCGAGAATGCTGTAAGGACTTCTTGTGAAAGCCTCACAGTGTAGCACATTCTCAGCACATCCTCTACATAGTGGGTCTTCTTGTAGTCCCATCGTACGCAGGTGCTTTTTGAGCTAACAATGGCCCGTTATTATTGCCGTTGCCAGTTGTAGTTCATCTCTGCTCATTCTGAGTAGAGAGCGAGTTCTTTTGTCAGAGAGTTTCTCCTGTAGGGCTTTAGAATGTCCCTGTCCAGGAGGTTTCCTGCAGTGTTTAATATGCCACTTCACCAGAAGTGAGAATTTCTCTCTGTGTCATTTCATAAGAAATTCCAAAGGCTGGTTTTGGTCTAATGGGTCTTATTTGGCTGCTCTCTTTGGCCAGATCGCCCACTTTCTCGTTCCCTAGTATGTTGGAAAGAGCTGGCACCCATACCAGGTTGACGAAATTTTTTCCTGCTAGCGTCATTTTTCGCAGTCTGCGGATGCAGTCCGTTGCTAGTCCGGACCTCACCTCACAGGCGTTCAGCGCATTGAGGGCTGCTTGACTGTCAGCTACTATACGAAGATTCCTTAGTTATGATATCCTCTATCTAACAGTATTTTCGCACATGTTAAGATGGCGTAAATTTCTGCTTGGAAGACGGTTAATCTTAAGCCTCGGGAAACACGGAGGCTTAAGATTAGATCCTGTACCTGTTGGGTTTTTAGAACCGTCTGTGTAGAATACAAGTCCATTCATTTTGACTGCCTTGCATTCCCATTCTTCGCTTGTCGGAATGTTAACCATACTAAGCATGGGGTGTTCTTCCATCTCTCTTAGAATTGAGGCATGTCCTTGCTCATTTCTTGCTATGGAGGAGTGAGTTTTTAGTCTGTAAGCCTCACTTTACATTGCACATTACATTACACTGTAGATATCAGATTCAATTATAATATAAAGTTTATAGCGGTCGTTTGAAACCGCTACTTTTTTCTGGTTCGATGCGATAACTCTTCTCTGGGTGCGTGCTGTAATCAAAAATTTACCCATTTTATAACTTCTACCTGGATTTTAGTTTAATTCGTTGCGTTTTGATTGGTTATCGAATAGTTTCGACCCTGTACTTTTCAATAAATCCGAATCGTTAATTGAGAGGGGAGGGGTAGTTCCGATCTAGCTGTTGGGTTTGGCCACGGTTAAACTTAACTAGCGTTTACGAAATCCGTGTCCAATCGGTGCATTAACGAACTTGTTCGTATTTAGTTAGTTAGTTACAATTAGGGTTTGCAATTCCCGCTTGATTATTCAATCTTTAATCCCGGGATTAGGAATTTAAAAATCCCGGGATTTCGAGATTAATTTTTCTTAAGTTTTTTAAAATTTAAAACTAAGGGCTCAATTGTCAAATACTTGCCATTTTATTGGACATAATTTTGGAAATTATTATACTTTAAAATTGGAGATAAATTTGAGCATCTTAGAAGAGCTTTTACAGTTTCACAATTCACAAATTCCTTACTTTATTTCCTAAATATTTCGTTATAAGGTATTTTTTTAAATTAAAATAATTTTTTTGGAGCTAAATCTACAAATCCCGGGATCCCAGGATCCCGAGATTGAAAAAAAGTCAATCTCGAAATCCCGGAATAGTTACAATGTTTGTAACATTGTTCATAATTAATTTTTTCCTAGAAAAACTTGATCTCCAACCATGACATTTGATCTTTTTTTTAGGAATATATGCTCTAAGAAGCGTCTCGAGATCTAAAAAGAGTAACTTCTGGTTCACCACTTCCAACTTTCCATCTTCTGTTGGAAAAATTAATTTTATTTAAAACTTAATTCCCAAAGTTTGAGATTTAAGTGGCGCAGTCGGTGGGATGCGAACCTACCGTGCTGTAGGCCGGAAAAAACTTTGGGGTTTAATAAATAACGCCTGGGTTGTGTCGACTATGTATTGACGTCGTCAATACGGTAGTCGATAATCCTAAAGTTTTTACTGTAGCTTCTATTCGTTAAATGATACACTTCATCTTCATCCGTAGGTACTTAATGGAGCTTAAAATTATGTAAGAAGTATAGATATTATGTAGAAGAAGAGAAACAACGTATGTTGTAAAATTATTGTAGCTAATGTAATTCTAATCTCTGTTTGTATAAGAAGTAACAATTAATTCTGTTATCGTAAAATTATTAGTATAAATAAATTTACAGGTGCACGCGGTACGCGCGGAATTATTTACAATAACAAGGTTAAAGTTAGAACAAATATTGTTAAATGATAAACGTGCTTATGTTGAAGTGACTGCGGTATATAGTATTTGAGATGCAAGGCCTATCTGCGTGCTGTACGTGACTCCTGTAATAATCCGTTGAAAGATCGCTAATTCGGCCATTTTGTCCACTACGCGATTTCTTCTAGCTAAATTCATTTTCATTTGTCCGTAAAAAAGGGTCTCGTTGAACGCAAAACGAATGCTTAATTAACCGTGAGTCGGAATTATTTTGTAATCTTTTATTTCATTATTGCATTCCTGTCTAAGATAATTCGTTTAAGCGTTCCATCGTATTTTGAACGGATTTCGTTAAAATTTAACGGGATTAAGCTGGAGAGGAAGTTGCGAACGTCTGTTCACTTCTTAAGAGAGTGAGGATGCGAGTTGTGCACTTTCCGCTTATACTTAACAACTTGTTGTGGCTTCCTTAAGATTTACTGTCTCCCTAATCTATTATTTATCAAAGTCTGTGTGTCGCCCGATAAACGTATACCAACGCACACGCAGTTCAACGCTAATTTGTCTTTAGAATTATTCAGTGCGGTTTTCGCACTTTCGCAATTATCTCAAACATTTATGCAATTTAATTTATTAAAGTGTAGAATCTCTTAAGTACAAATTTGTTGTAATTTTATTTATTCAAAGAACAAACTCTTAGAGACACGATTTATGTCAAACGAAACTTTTAATTTCTTTTACACAACTTTCTACTCTACTCGCTACAGACCGACTCGCTTTTATAAACTTTTTGTAGAAGCAAAACGGAACCCTTTAATCCAATGGTTCTCAAACATTTTTCAAACAGTAAGGGTCGATTTTACAATCAGAATTACAAAATTTTAGACATCGACGACCATCTCTTGGGGGTTTCTTCGACGAACTTATGTTGGTGATTCTCCCGACGAACATCACTTGGAGATTCCCGCGACGAACATCTCTTGGAGATCGCCCCGACGATAATCTCTTGGGATTTCTCTCGACGAATCTCTCTTAGAGATTCCCCCGACGAATATCTCTTGGAGTATCTCTCGACTCACTCCTCCTTAGGAAGAAACGGGCAAGGACATGCCTCAATCCTAAGAGAGATGGAAGAACATCCCATACTTAGTATGATGTCTGACAGAACAACCAAAGCATATACCATCGAAAAAACCTACGGAATTAAGATTCCGACAAGGGAAGAATAAGGCAGTAAAAGGCAGTAAAAATTAATGGACTTGTATTCTACACAGACGGCTCCAAAAACCCAGCAGGTACAGGAGCTGGAATTATCGGGGACGGCAACCTGAGGCGGGGGCACCCTTAAGCCTCGGGGAGCACGTAACCGTCTTTCAAGCAGAAATTTATGCCATCTCAACATGTGCGCAAATGCTGTTAGATAGAGGATATCACAATCAAAGAATCTTCGTAGTATCTGACAGCCAAGCAGCCTTAAAAGCGCTGAACGCTTGTGAGGTGAGGTCCGGGCTAGTAACGGACTGCATCCGCAGACTGAATGCGCTAGCGGAGACAAATTTTCTATGGGTATGGGTTATACCCATATGGTATGGTATGGTATGGGTTCCAGCTCATGCCAACATACCAGGGAACGAGAAAGCGGACGATCTGGCCAAAGAGGGCAGCAAAATAAGACCCATTGGACCAGAACCCGCCCTTGGCATTTCTTATGAGACGGCAAAGAGAGAAATAAAGTCACTTCTAGGGAAGTGGCATATTAAACACTGGAGGGAATCTCCTGGACAGGGACACTCTAAAGCCCCCCTGGAGAAACCCTCAGACAAAAGAACTCGCTCTCTAATCAGAATGAGCAGAGATGAGCTACGACTGGCAACGGCAATGTTAACAGGTCATTGTCAGCTCAAAAAGCACCTGCATACGATGGGAGTAGAAGAAGACCCACTATGCAGAGGATGTGCAGAGGAGGAGGAAACTCCAATTCATCTTCTGCTACACTGTGAGGCTTTTACAAGAAGTCGTTACAGCATTCTCGGGAAAGAGAAGATACTCCAAAGAGAACTGCCCAACTTATCAATAGGGAAAATTCTGGACTTTATCAGAAGCACAGAACTCCCATAAGGGAAGACCAAATCCGAGGCGCACAATAGATCCAAGAGGTCGCGATGCAAGGAACCAATAGGGACCAACCTCAGAATCATATAATAATAATCTCTCGACGAACTTCTCTTGGGAGACCCCCTACGAACATCTCTTTTGAGATTCCCCCGACGAACGTCTCTTGGAGATTCCCCCGACGAAAATCTCTTGAGGATTCATCTGAAGAACTTTTATAGGGGATTCCCCCTACGAACTTCTCTTGGGGATACTCCAGTCAAATTTCTCTTGTGTTCCCCCTACGAAGTTCTCTTTGGGTTTTCCCCAACGAACATCTCTTGGGGTATCCCTCGACAAACTTATCTTGGGGATTGTCCCGAAGATAATGTTTTGGGATTTTCCCTGTCGAACTTTGCTTGGGTTTTCCCCCGATGAACATCTCTTGTGGTATCCCCCGATGAAATTCTCTTGGGGAGACCTCCTACGAACATCTCTTGGGATTCCCTCGACGAACTTCTCTTGGGGATCCCCCTACGAATTTTTCTTGGGGATTAAAAAATTTTATATTGAGCATTTTATATTTTGGCTTCCGGTTCGACGGAAATGAAAACAACTTTCTTAATTTAAATGGAACAACACTGTATATTTATAATTTTTTGAAAGATTGTAAAATAAGCCACAGTAAAAGTCGCGAATAGCGAACCTATTGCAAAACGGGTTTGAAAATTCGGTTAAATTTGTATTCAACTCAATGCTCATTCCGGTTTAATCGGAAATGGCACCAATTTGTATTAATAAGCACGAAAAAGTCCTGTTATTGCCATATCCGAGTTTTTGATGTGAGCTTTAGTTAAGTGTTAAATATTAAAAATATTTTTGAGATACCCTATATTTTTGGATATTTTGAAAGCTCTCGTAAATTAGCTTTAATACGTACAAGAAAGTCCTGTTATGATAGCTGTATCAGGGTTTTATTTATACGGTATCTCAAGTTCTAATCATAAAAAAAAATTCTAATTTACAAGACTTCTCACAACGAGCGTTGGTTAGCCATGTAATGGGGTTGGGGGTTAAAAATTATACAGGGAATTTCAGGTTTAATAAAAATAATTCATTCCTTTCAAGACCATTCTACAATTTTCTGTTATCTTTGTGTGTTAAATTAAAAATTGAACTATGCCAATATTGTAGAGAGTGTTTAAATTGACTACTAAAAAATTGATAAATTATATTCTTTTCTAATGTGAGACATTTTTAAAAATACAAAAAACTCTGCTGTAGCCATAGTAACGTAAAAATCTTTTGTCCAGTTTCTAATGGTCCACTCTGTATACTCTGTAGGGGAGCTACCGTCAATTAATTACGCCATCGCATCTGTAATACTTTATTTAACTTTTTTAAAGCAAGGATTTTAGTATATTCACTTAGATAAAGGATTAATATGCAATATTCTCTAGTGTGTTATGAATTTCTAAACTCGTAATTGAATTTGCGTCGCGGTGTGAAGTCACAGTAGTGATCTGAGATCAAAGAGGGATTGTGTAGAAACCCTTAACACCACGTAAGGGTTTTGTTTCACTTCTCTACTTATAAGTTACAAAGTTCCCCAATCAAATTTTAAATTTTATGCAAAACTTAGTCAAACAATTAAATTAACTACGTAGAGGCGTTTATAGAAAAATGAAATTTTTATATTCATAATTTTCAACGAGGAGGTAAAGTTTTAGTGTAATTCATAACTTTGATTAATATCAGTGTCTGTGTTATAATTTTGTAGTTAAACCACAATACATGGTGGTTTGAATTATTTAGGGTTGAAAATTACCTGCTCTAGCAATTAGTTTAAAGCGAAGTCGTATATTTTTACTTAAAAAAGATGCTTTAATCAGTTTTAACTTACATGGGCTCACATCCCTCTCGTATTTAGATTAAGAGGAAAATCTATCAAGTTTCTTAATTGTATGGAAATTGGAAATCACGCACGGATCTAAGATGGTATTTTATAGCTAATAAGACGCTACTAATCTCATTGTAACAGCTCCTATTGTTCCAACTCTATAAAATAGATTAGTAATTACTATTCTGTATTTTGCACGTATAAGAGCCAAATTAGTTGCAATTATACGACATATAGATTGTCTTTTGAATTGTCTACATCTACAACTATTACTCATCCCATTTCTCTATTAAATACATTTCCAGTCTAAATTATAATAGGCTTTTGAGTTGATTTTAGGGGATATTTCTGTTGTAAATTAGATTTTAATTCAAATATTCAAATACATTTAACCCTTTCGAGATTAATTCAATAAAATTTTGTAATTAAAAGAAAATGGTTAAAGTGGTATTTTATTGTGAATTTACATTTTTACTACATCCTTATGTCCCTTATGGTTACAATTTTAGATAGCCGGTTAGTTTCACCCTGTGATGTAAGGCTAACTAAGGTTGACCCTTCTTATTTTAAATCGATTTGTTTGATTGTCCTCAATTTGGGTTCTTAATTCGAAATTTTTGAACGTTTCTTTTAGTATTGATGTGGCGTAGTTCGTTATTTTTCCAGTTGCTGAAACCAATTTTATTTTTTGAACTGCTTTTTTACAATTTTTTGAAATCAGTTCGAGTTCTATTTACTCCCTTCTTACCAATACGTACCTATATTTTCTAACTTTTTCACAAAAACATAGGAAATAAAAATATACACACATATTACATCATCCCCAACATTTAAAATGGTTACGTACAACCTCTTGTGACACATCATTGAAAAGCTCTCGGAAACACTGCTATTTTTGAACTTGTTCAAAAAACAAGTGAATAATTGAATGATCATCACTTGCCAAAATTAACTGCAGAAATCATAAATAGTGTCAAAATTCTTTTTCAGCAAATATTTTTTTAACAACATTTTTCGACTCAGGAAGCACGTGGAGAACGCGAAAGTTTTGCCTTATCGTTACGCTAGACCATAGGATCGGACCACCTTTAACAATATCGCCTCTTCCCTGAGTAACAGAAAAATTATACTCAGTCCCGGGCAACAAGAGATGGAGGTTACCAGCGGCGTTCCACAGGGTTCAGTACTCGGACCCGCCCTGTGGAACATCATGTACAACGGAGTTCTAGAACCTAATGCCAGAATAGACTGCCCTCTATGGATAACAGGTCGAAGTGAGAGCAGAGAGAACGAAGCAGTCTAAAACATATTTTGTTGGACATCAAAGAAGGGCCTCACACTAGTCCCAGAGAAGTTGGAGGCAGTGATGGTGTGCGATAATGAAGAAGAAGAAGTTCCCGCTCATCATAATACAACTGCCCGGAGTCGACATCCATCTCAAAAACCCCGTCAAGATTCTCGACGTGATAGTGGAAAAATACCTCAACTATGCTCAGCACATATTGAAATTCTCCGTCAGGGCATTATCTACCACCACCTAGATGACTGGGAAAAACTTATGCCCAACATAGGACGGCCCAAGCCGGCAAAGAAGAGACTGCTCGGCATGGTCGCGCAATCGATCATGCTGCATGCGGTTCTTGTTTGGCATGAGGCACTGGCCGTTAAAAAAAACGAGGCCGGGATGTTGAGAGTTCAGCGGCAGATGGACTTGACGAAATTGCCTGCGCTTCTAGAAGTGTCTTTTTAGACGCAGTGCTAGTAGTGACCTCTATCTCTCCTATTCATTTCCTGGCCCTGGAGAGAGCCACAAAGAGCGAAGATAGTCCAAAAACAGAAACAGAGAATGGCCAATGAATCCGATTCCTCATACCTAACCTCCAATAATGGGTAGAGAGGAAACATGGCGAACTGTCATACCATCTGACGCAGATCCTCACAGGCCATGGATGCTTCAACGCATACAAGCATCGGATCGGAAAGTTGGCCTCTCCCAAGTGCAAACACTGCGACGGAGACCCTGTTCCACTGCTACCGCTAAGAACAGAGACGGATCACAGCGTCGCTGAGAGTCGATGAAACTGACTCCACTCAACTTCGTCAATTCATCATGCTTCGAGACGAGGAAAGCTGGAAAACCATAGCAGAGTTGATTCACAGAATAATGGAAACTAAAGAGCAGCTGGAGAGAGAGCAGTAAATCTACAGAAACCCTCGACACTAAGCTCTCGGAGCCGAGGACGCATGGTGTAACCACAAACTTGCTCCAAATATCAACACCTTCAGGAAGAACAAAACAAGATGGAATACGTCAGAGAAGACAGGAACGGCAACATCGATAAGAGAGCAAAGAGCTCCTGACAAATCCACATCGGAAGAAATGCGAATGCGGATTTCCGAGTAGATTGTAGAAATCAAGAGGAAAAGGGGTTAGTGGGTAACACAAGACCAGGGCGAACAACTTCCCTGGCGACTCCCACACATCCTCATGCGTAGATCCAGCAGGAGGCTTCTATAAAAGATTGCCCTAAACCTCTGGAAAAAAAAGTTTTGATAGGGTAAATTCGGTTAGGTTAGGTTCAACTTCAATGAGGCAAGGTTAGGTTGTATAAAGAGAGGTTCAGTTAGGTTAGGTTCTATCACGAAAAACATATGATAATTCAACCGCTGCTTAAATACAGAAAGAAACCTGAGTAAATCGATATAATATTAGATATTAGAGTGATCAAAATCTATACTTGCATTTTAGAAGAATTTCAAATAGTATTTCTAAAATCGACTGGAACGAACTTTGATGACGACGTTTGGCGCTCATTGAGCAAGGGTTTTTTCTAAGGGGAATAATTCCCCAGGAAACTCAGTTATCTTAGTCGCTAAGACTTGGGAGAGAATCGTTTGCTGTTTTCTCTTATTTTGTGACTTATGGAGTGAAATATTGTAGACTCTAAAGCACTGTGACTAGTTGGCCTCCACATTGTTGTTTTTTTTAAGAATAGTAATTTAAATGGACTTCTTCTTAGACTTTTTGGAAAACCTAGACCTATAGTTATTTCAGATATCTTGGAAAATGATTTGGTTGTCGAAGTCAATTTAGAGCTACCGGAAAACTGGCTAATGTTTCAGCAGAACGCGGACGGTTTGCCTCTTATCATGTAGTACAAGTAAAACAAAGTTCCTCTATAGGTCTATAGGGCGAAAGGGACCTGTTGAATGACCAACAAGAAACCGCTTGACGTCACCCATCTTGGTTTCATACAAGTTCCTCTATCGCGTCATTTAAACACGTTTAGGGCCGATTTTACGATTGAGGCTCAACAGAGGTTTAAATTACACTCCGGTTGAACCTAAGTTTAAGGCAAATTCGTATTGTAAAATCAAGTTCAATTGTAGTTTACCGTAGTAAAACTCAAGTTTTGTTAATTTCTAACTTAAGAGCAAGATTCACCGATGCTCAGAAGCCTGACTAAATTGCCACGTTGTTTGTAGAGATATCGTTTTCAAATTTGGCATACGTATTTAAGGCAGTATTATCTAGGCTTGTTAGATTTATTTTTTTTATAACCTCATTAATTAAAGAGTAATTAATAAGAGAAGATTAAAAAATGACTAATTAAAAAAACTAAAAACGTCAGAGCGTAGATCACAAATAAACATATATAAATCCCAAATTTGACTTTCAAATTATTTATAATAACTTCACAATTTTGTCAGAGCGATATGCAAAAATTTTAGTTCTCTGGAGTACCCTAGATGGGGCTTGCGTTAGTTGAATAGTGAAAGAGGGATTTTACCAAATTCGGAGGCGGAGCGTAATATTTGAATACCGATATTTTGAGAAATTTTAAAACAGGTATATTGGAAGGTTTATTGCTCAAAAGGAAAAATGTTTGAAGATAAACAAAACTGTTTCACTGTTTGAGTACTTATTTATAAAATAAAATTTTTTTAAATATTTTGAAAGTAACTTTTGTATAGTATTTTGTATCATTAGCACCTAGAATAGCAGCTTTACCTTGTTAAAGTCACTTTAAGAGTAATTAGAATCTATTGAAATCATAAATAAAAACACATAGGTAATCCGAAAATCAAAAAAAATTAATAAGTACCTAAACTAATCAAAATTTTAATTAATTAATTAATTATGAAAAAAAATTCTAATTTTTTAACTAAAACGTCCGTCTGTCTGTAACTCTGTGGAGGAAAATCTACTGAACCGATTTTGATGTTTGATTTTATCCACTTTAAAATTATTTCATCGACAAACTAAGCTTTTATAAGAAATGTATAAAGGGTGTCCAAAAATAAGGTTATTATTTTGGGCGCATATTTGCAAATTTGGGCCACATTTATTTCACTTAGCTATAAGATAGTACAAACCAGAACTTTTAGTTGCTTTTAAGATGTGCAGTATCAAAAGTGTATACGTAAATTTTATTTTAAATATTTGAATATGTTATCGAAAACGCAATTCTCAAAACATAAATTTTGATCAAAATCGCTCGAACCGTTTAGGAGTTATGATATTTTGATTGTCAAAACTTCAAAAATCTCTAATTTCTTTTGTAATAGAACTAAAAACTTGAAAATTTATATATTTATAAATCCTATAAATATCTATTATTTGACACTATACTTTAGGTAAACAAAACGCTTCCAGTTAAACCGATAATTAGAATACATAATATCAAAATTTTTAGGAACATCCTGCATATTTTTAAATATTTTGACAACTCGTAAAATTAGCTGTTACACGATACAAAAAAACTTTATATTTTGACTTCTGGTTTAATCGGAAATGGGATTAAATTTTTTTAAATATTCTGAAAGCTCGTAAAATTAAGTTTTAATTAAGAAAAATATAAAATTACAAGATTTGACGGGCGGGAAAAAGTTCCTCGTATGGCCACATCCGTTGTTTTTTAAATAAATTTCCAACGGTCTTAATTAAAGGAAATTAATATTTATGCCTCATGTGTTTATTATTTTTAAATTTAAAAAATATTTCGTTCTATGTAAATTTATTTACGATAGACGTTCAAATTACCACATGTTTAAAACCCTCTAAGCAGGTAAACGGTACCAAAAATGCAAAGGTTGGCTTTAAAAACATCTATCTTTTTTCTTTTTGAAATAAGAGATACTTTAAGATCCGCCTTCCATCTCACACCCTCTTGTACCGTTATTGTCGAAAAGACCTGAGTAGTTAGGTGAATCTTCCTCTTAAGTTGTGTTTGTAAAATCGGCCTTTATTCTTATTAGCTTTCGAGAGATTTGAGATTAAAGTTTTTGCAGGGACATGATACTCTTAATATAGTCTTTCCAAGGTTCCGCATTCCTCTTTCTCGCTGATAGTATTCACTTCATTAGTTCTTAATGTTCCTAAATTTGATAAATATTTAGATTTTTTTCTCGTCGTCGTGCAGTTTATCTTTTTTTTAAACTTTTCTAAAAAAAGGACTTAAGTCCTACTCCTAATCTGTAATCAAAAGTACTTTTTGTTGTTTACGAAGCAACTGGCGAGTGCGAGTGGTACAACTAAGTTACAATAGTTTCAAAGCGTACTGGAATTATTCATTATTTGACTTTTAGGAAGTATAAAAGGAAAGTGCTATTATGTAATAAATTAATGTTTAAACAAAACGTCCTTGCGAGTGACCTTTTTAGATGTGTAAGTTATAGATCATAGTATATGCATGCAATGCAGGTGTATGCGCCTGTGTGACATGGTAGTTGCAATATATGCACTCACTACTAGGTCAGTATTGCACTAGAACAATTCGGGATAATTCATCCTTACTAGACGTAAATTGCGCGTAAAAAATTTTCTTTTCATTTTTAAAAGTGTAAAAATTGTTAATAAAAGAAGTGAAAGTATCAATTTTTGATGATGTGATTTATTTTTTACTATTTTATGGATGTATATAAAAAGGGCAATTCTTTTATGCAATTTTCCGCTTCAAATAATCTACAAAGTATACTCGAGAATATAGTTGGTAAGCATGAAATTATTCGTCGCGTTTGAAAAGAACATTTAGAGAGTATCGTAAGAAGGAAATGTAGGAAATATGACGAGGGGTGTAAAACACAAGATGGTCTTGCAAATGAGAACATCTGAGACCCCGAAAGTTGTAACTTTAACGGATGACGTATGAAGTCAGAAAAGCGTTAAGATGTTTGAGAAGTCTAAAATTATCCTGCCATGTGCATGTCTAATCCTGATTACAGTACAACTTCATGTTTAGTCGCCCGTAATTTAACGGGAATTTGAAATAATCTCTAAATTTAAATTAGTAATTTGTTAACACCCGATGTCTTCTACTTCTTCTTATTCTTCTACTACTGTGCCTTTCTAGAACTGCTGCTGTGCCGGTTTAAGTTGAAGAGTTTCAATTTGCGCTTTTCGTAAGTTTTGTGAATTGCTTCATTAAAACTTTATTTCTCTCATTAGAATTTTAACTTAAAAAAAATTTACTATAACTTTTACAAACTTACGTTCGAATATTTTTTTTAAATTTTCATATTCAACAACCCTTTCAATAAAATTATTCGGTTCTCATTTATATGCATAATTTCATAACTGTATACAGTCGAACACGCGTTGCGAACTCATTAAAATATTTTAATTGTCTCTAGATGAATATTCAGATCACTTTATGTTGTGTTCTTTGAAAGCACTTCATTCAAGATTGCAACCACTGCACATAAATTTAATTCTGTAATTGTATTTTAAACGATGTTACAAGTGTTTTGTATCAAGAGTGTTTAAAGAAAATTTAACTGTACGACATTTTTGATACGCACAAAATGTAATTTTTTTTACTAAGTCTTAACTACATAAATACAAAATTTTAAAACTTTAAGTATGTGCAAGATTTACTAACCCTCCAAAAGAGATATTTAATGACCGTGAAGGTGTAACAGCGGGTACATAAGCTTCCCAATAAGTATAACAGTTATAAAAGGGGGGAAATAAAAATTGATTTGGGAAATCTCTAGTTTTCCTATTTCAATCTTTGATTGATTTTTTTCATTTCAATTGACGTGCCTAAGGGGGGGATCTATTTTAGAATTTAAAGTAGATGTTTTAATAAAAATTACTAGATTGCACAAAATCAATATGGCAGGTCTTTACAGGGTGCTTATTTTCAGTATGGTTGAAAAACAGTTGCAAAGTGTTTCCAGTGCATTCCCGACTACAATGATACCTCTAATATACTTATTGTTTTTTATTACTCCAAAATAATGGCATTTTAATAAAATAAATATTACAAGAAAGGGTAGAAGTATATATATAAAAAAATTCATTAATATAATCTGCGAGATAGGCCCCTTGTAGGCCCTTGCCATTTTTGACTGAAATAGTAAAAATAATTTTTTTTAGCTTTGCAACACTTGAACTACTTCCGTTTTTGGGGTTTTCGCTTATATATCGAAAACAGAGAGTCCTAGGGAAAAAATTATTCTTAAAGAAACGAAAGCTTATATTAAATTTCCTACAAGATTATTTCTATTCATTTTTTCTCTGTTTCTTATAGTTTTTGAGATATTAGCCTGCAAAAATCATTGATGTATGAAAAAAAATTTTTCTCACGTTTCTCAACTTTTGTATCTAACACCTCGGCTTTTTGTTGTACAGTAAAAGTCTTTAAAACAGAAGTTGTAGTGCATTAAATTTCTCTTACAATTTTATCGAGTGACAAAATTTTTTTTGTTATTAAAATCGTTATACATTAACGATTTTTGAGTCAAAAACGGGAGGGTTTGGAGCGGTTAAAAAACAACAACAGACACTTTAGGACAGTAAAATACCAAAAAATAGAGGAAATAATTAGGGGAAAGCTGAATTTTTCAACGACGAATTCTTAGGTCATATATACTTGAAAACTGCCGAGTTCCCCCCCGTGCCCCCGTTTGCGTTGTCTAGAATTTGGATTTAAAGATGGCGGATTTGACTACAGTTGATTGCGCTGTATCTCCACAAGTAACAATCCGATTTCAATAATCTTTTTTTAATTAGATAGATAATAAAATGAGTAAAGTTTTTCTATACTTGTATATTATTGGAAAAAGTACAGGGCTTAAAGTTAGGAACCGATTTACAAAAATTTTCATTTTCAATTCTTCTTCTTTTAACTATAATTTGTACGGTAATATAGTAATTGAAAAACTTTTCAAATAAAAGATGTAGCTCACGTTTAATAGAATATCTTTCTTTTTTAAATTTTTATTGTAAAAAAATCGGTTACTGAGTAAATCGCCAAAATTGCAGTTTTCGCGCCATGATTTGTATGGCTTTATGTGAAATTGAAAAAACGAAAATTAGAGGCTACGATTAGGAGAAAGCTGAATTTTTCAGAGATCAATTCTTAGGTCATATATAGTTGGAAACTGTCGAGTTCCCCTCGCTCCACCGCTTGCGTTGTCAGCAATGTTGAATTAAAGATTTCTGATTTGATTAAATTTGATTACGCTGTATCTCTGCAATTAATAATCCGATTTAAATAATCTTTCCTGAGTTTGATACATAATTTAGTTCGTCGTTTTTTTTTATTCTTGTATTTTTCTTGTAAATGTACAGGCAATAAAATTAGGAGTCTATAATATCGAAATTGGCTTTTAAAAAAATTAGAGAAAATAATGAGGGGAAAGCTAAATTTTTTAGGAATCAATTCTTAAGTCATATAGACTTAGAAACTGCCGAGTCCCCCCGGCTCCACCTCTTGCGTTGTCTACAATTTAGAATTAAATATGGCGGATTTGACTAAAGTTGATTACGCTGTATCTCACCAAGTACTAGTTAGATTTAAATAATTTATTTTTAATTAGATAGATAATAAAATGAGTAAAGTTTTTTTATTCTTAAACTTTTTGTGAAAATGTACAGGGCGTAAAATTAGAAGCGAATTTACGGAAATTTTCATACATACAAATCAGGACACTAAAACCGCAATTTTGTCGATTTACTCAATAAGTGATTTATTTACAATAAAATTTTATAAAAGAAAGATATTCTATTAAACGTAAGCTACATCTCTCATTCGAATTTTTTTTCAATTACTATATTACTATACATTTTATAGTTAAAAGAAGAAGAATTGAAAATGAAAATTTTCGTAAATCAGCTCCTAACTTTAAGCCCTGTACTTTTTCCAATAATATACAAGTATAGAAAAACTTTACTCATTTTATTGATCTATCTAATTAAAAAAGAATCATTTAAATCGACCTGCTACTTGGTGAGATACAGCGCAATCAACTTTAGTGAAATCAGCCATCTTTAATTCCAAATTCTAGACAACACAAGCGGTGGAACGAGAGGGGCGTGGCAGTTTCTAAGTGTATATGACCTAAGAATTGTAACGAACCCCCTTGGTTTTTCTGGTTATTGTTCCCTTGCTCTTTTATGGATGTTTGGTAGCGTAGGGGTTGTTACGTTTTTGCACATATATAGAAACTCGAAGATATTTTTACTTCGTTTATTTTTTTAACTTCAGTTAATAAAGGTTACACAAACGGTACTCAATATAACCCAAACAAAAGATAAAATATAAAATAACTTATAGGACTCTTACCCCTCTGGTACAAAATAATCCTTATGGAGTTTATAAATTATAATCCACTGAGTTTTAGTTACGATTCGACCGACGACTTTAACAATTATATAAAACAAGTACCACGTACCGGATCAAAATTGGTTTTAACAATCTTTTAATAACTCTTAAAAATATTGACTTTCACGACGACTTTAAACTTAGTGTTTCCACGATTATGGGTTTCAACCGACTTTAAAATTAGATCTTTTCGATATTATGGTTTTCTGACGACTGCCGTTTCTTGAACTATTTTTTTATGATCCTGATTATTGAATCAGCAATAAATTGTAATTACGTAATTAATTTTTCTATAGTTCAAGAAACGCAGACATAGGTAAAGTGAACAGCCAGCAATTTGTTTAAATATAATTAATAAACGTCTAAGTAATTTCCTGAACGAATTCATGGGAATTGCAACTTATGATATTTCTTTATTATTGACTTCACATTTTTATTTGATTGTTTATACTGCAATTCCCATAAGTTCAGGCAATTGACTTCCCGCGTAAATGAACTTTAGTAACATTTATTTAATTTAATAATTGAATTGTTTAATTTGTTTTATAAAATTTAGAATATTTTAAATATTCAAATTGCTGGTTGTTACACTCTTCCCTGCCAAAGAAAACAAAAGCATAGCTTTTTGTTTTACATAAACTTAATAATAAAAATATATAAAAACTACGTTTAGGTAGGTAAGAGTCACTTCATTAACCTATTGAACATGATATTATAAACAAAGATAATAATAAAAACAATGTAAGCAAACTTACACACACGTTTTTCTGAAACTGTAGCACATTGCAAATTTTTCTTTATTTATTTATAACAATACGATGTTTCAAATGAACTCTAGCTACTTTCTATGATTACTGATTAAATTATACCCAAAAAAAAAATCCTAATCTATAACTTAATGTCCTCTATTAAACTTTCTGTCTATACTTCTTTACTTCCTTATACTCTCAGTATTAATATTGTTCAAATGCCCACTAAAACTACGAAAAAGGCCTTTTTACTGTTTATTAAACGCGCACTATCACTCGCGGTTTTTTTAAAATGTGTCACTTGCCCAGTGGCTAACTTTGGGATAAACACTTGTTGTTTCTGCAGCTCCTCCTTGTTGATTTCGCTCGTTTGTTAATATGTTTGCTTCCGATTGACTTCTTCTAATTGAACTTATAGAACTGGGTCTAGCCGGAACTTCTTTTGGAGCTGTGCTAGGCTTCTCCTGATTTTGAATTAACCACAGCGTTAATGTGTTCCATACGCTGCCTAGAAGTTTGAATCCAAAACCAAACGTTTTATATATAGTAATGCTGTTGAGGACCACTCCAAATAAGTATTTAATTATTCGTAATATTATATAAATTCCAATTATTCCCGAGAAAAAATTTCCAAATGTCGCAGACTATCCATAAATATGTGCCATAGTTGTTTGAGCAAACTTATTTTCGGCACCATAAAAATTATGTAACGTTGCTCTTTCTGAACCGAATGTGGGTTGTTTCATTAATTGCTTGTTTCCATTGTTTCCATAATTGTTTCCATTGATTTCTTCTTGAGTGTCCTACGATATTACGTTAGGTAGGATATGTGGAATTACTTCCATCCAGCTTCTTGTACCTTATTGACTTCATTTTCTTGGATTATGAAAGCCATCACTTGATTTTCTACGTTTTATATGGTTTTATCCCATTTCGTGTGCCCAGGGCAATGTCATTCAACGCGACCACTGTAATGTTTGTTTTATTGTCCTCGATATCGTAAGCGATCACTATACTCGCGTAAAACTCCGCGGCTTAAGATGACAAATACTGAGAGCCTGTTTTCATTTTTACCTATTCTAATTTTACAAAATAACTTTTGTTAATTTATTTAAACAGTTTATTACAAATACTAATCTTACTTAATTTTAACCCTATCATTTGACCTATCTTAAATTTTACTTATTGTAGTCGCTTAAGGCGAGCTGATCTCCTTAAACCTTTATCGTTTATAGAACCTGATTTAGTAAGGTCGTTAAATGATTCCTTATTTTTTCTAATCAGTTCCAAAGTCTTTTTACCTATCGGAAGCTTTTTATTACAACGTTTTGAAGGACGGTAGTCCTCCATAACGGACGCTTTCCTTTTTGACTTTACCTGTATTTGTACCTGTTCCTGAAATTTGTCAATATTTTGGTCAGCATTTATTTGATCGAGCATTTGAAAAATAATTAATGCTGCTTGACCGGGATCAGAATTTTGCTGATCTTCCTCTATTTCGGTTGTAGGCCATTTTGAATTTAAGGGATGATAACTGTAATTAATGGCTTGGACTTGCCTATTTCGCTCGTGCTCAAAACCATTGCAAAATTTTAGCCTGTTGGCGTGAATAACCTTTTCGAAGTTTTTGTTTAACTGACGAACTCTATACGTCACAGGGCCTAATATCTCTATGATCCTAAATGGACCCATCCAGGGCTTGGAAAGTTTTTTTGAAATGCCTATTTTAGTGGCTGGATCAAAGACATAAACTAGGTCACCTAATTGAAATTCTTTATTTTTAGCAGTTTTATTATATTGCAAAGCCTGCTTCTGTGACGATTCAAAAATATTTTGGCGAGTTTCCCTAAACGCTATCTGAAGTCTAGCCAAAACTTCGGAAGTGAAGTTTGTGTCGACATCATACTTGATTTTCTGTGGCTTAAGGACATCGTCAATTGGAAATATGGGGTCTCTTCCATACAGTAGAAAGTACGGACTGAAATTTGTAGAGCTATGAATACTAAAATTATGGGACATTTCGAAATATGGTGCCCATTCATTCCAGTTTGTTTGAAATTTATTAAGATAATGACTTAGAAAATTTTTTAAATCTCTATGTACGCGTTCTAAAACGCCATTTCCCATAGCGTGAAATGCTGTGGTCTGTAATTTTTCAATATTTAATTGTTTGCACAATTCTTTCATTAATTTTGAAACAAAATTGGTACCTTGGTCTGTTAAAATTTTTTCTGGCGTACCGTGTTTAGTTATGATACGTTTTATAAACGCACGTGCAACTGTATCTGTTTTTTGATCTTTTAAAGGAATAATTTCAATGTATTTAGAAAAATGATCAATAAATGTTAAAAGATATTTATGACCTTCGTCTGTAGTAGGTAAAGGTCCTACCAGATCGAGAGAGCATCTCTGAAAAGGATAGAATAATTCTGGAAAGTGCTGCATAGGAGCTTTTCTGAGATGAGGGGATGTTTTGCGTTGATTGCAATCGTGACATTCATTTACAAATTTTATTGTATCAGCCTTCATGTTTGGCCAATAACAACGAGATCTTATAGTTGAAAGTGTTTTGAACTGACCTTGATGGCCAAAAAATGGTAAGGTGTGAAAATCTCTTAAAACTTTTTGAACAAAAGTTTTAGGAATAACTAAACGATCGTTTTGATCTACCTTGTATAATATACCTTCTTGATCTAAGAAATATTCATCCTTTTTGTCATTGGACTTAAGCAATTGAACAATATTTTGACAAAAAGGATCATTTTCCTGTTTAATTTTGATGTCTTCTCTATCCCAAACTGGAGTTATATCCGGTGGTTTTGACCTAGTAACTGCATTAATATGTGTTGTTTGGGACCTGTCTACATTGTTATCATTATCATACACAAAAATTTTGATACCTGTATTACAAAAAACATATTTAATCATTTCATAAACTACGTTCCATGACAATTGATCTAGCCCGCAAGCTATTTTAGGAATGGCTAAATCTTTATCTTTATTTAGTAACATGCACTCTTTTAAATTATGTAGTGCAACCCATACGGCTTCGTAATGAGGTTTATGGTAATATTTAACTTTTGTTACTAAATAATAAATGTTACGCATTTCTGTTTGTAGTATTGCAACTTCTCCTACTTTTTTATTTTGCTTTAAGAGCTCTTCTGTATTTCCGAATTGTTGTTTAAATTGTAGGGCTACACCCTTGGCCATTTCAAAATCTTGTGACACCCAATGTGCTAATGCCACTGTTCTTCGACTATCTTCAAATAAATTTCCGTTTATGATCATAACTGACTCATTAATAATCGAATTTACTTTGATTATATTAAAAAATTCTTCTAGTGTTAAATACTTCTTTGATTTGGTTGTAACTTCAACCTCGTGCATTCTACTTAATGCATCGGCGTTACCGTGTAATTTTCCTTTTCTGTGGATTACATCAAAATCGAATTCTGAAAGTAGTAAAGCCCATCTCGCCAATCTTGAGCTGGGGTCTTTTAAAGTAAGTAAATATTTTAAAGGTCGATGATCCGTAATTATTGTGAATTTTTGCCCATATAAATAACATCTAAACTGTTTAATTCCAAAAACTACTGCCAAAAGTTCTTTTTCTGTTGTATTGTAATTTCTTTCAGCTTTATTCAGCTTTTTACTCACAAATGCTATTGGTCTTTCGAAACCATTATAATCTTGACTTAGAACGCCACCTAGTCCCGTATTAGACGCATCTACCGCTAAAATGAATGTTTTAGAAAAGTCTGGATAAACTAACACACTATCCGTTGTAATTGCTGTTTTTAATTTATCGACGGCCTTAATTGTTTCTTCGCCGATCTTAAACTTCACGTCCTTTTTCGTCAGCTGTGTTAGAGGTTCAGCTAACTCGGCAAAATTTGGGATAAATTTCCTGTACCAACCTACCAAACCTAAGAACTGTCTTATATTTTTAACATTTTTAGGAATGGGAAAATTTTTGACTGCCTCTATTTTTTCTGGATCCGCTTTTACGCCGTTTTGAGTAATTATGTGCCCTAGATATTTAACCTCTTTTGTTAAGAATTGACATTTTGAGGGCTTAAGCTTGATATTTGCTTTACGTAAACGATCAAAAACTAGAGACAATTTTTGTATGTGCTCTTCCGGACCTTTGGAATTATGAACTAAAATGTCGTCCAAATATACCCAACAAATGTCTCCGATTAAGCCCGATAAGGTGAAATTTATAAATCTTTGAAAACTACTTGGAGCGTTGCACAATCCAAAGGGCATTGAATTAAACTCCCAATGGCCTTCTGGTGTTGAAAAAGCCGTGTACTGTTTTGATTCTTCTTTCATTGGTATTTGATGATACGCTGACGTAACATCAAAAACGCTAAAGAGTGTAGAATTACTTAAATAATCTATGGCTTCATGTAGTAATGGTAATGGAAAAACATCTTTCTTGGTAATGGAATTTAGGCCTCTATAGTCTACGCACATTCTAATTTTATCTTCTCCATTTGGCTGTTTCTTTGTGATCAAGATTACCGGTGCGCTCCATGGACTTGATGATGGTTTTATCACCTTAGTTTTTAATAAACGCTCAATTTCTTTTTGCAATAATTCCCTTTGTTTAAAAGGAACTTTGTACGGTCTTCTTTTTATCGGATGTGCTCTTTTTTCTATTACTATCTCATGTTCAACATTATGCGCTTTATTAATTTTTTCTTCTTTATCGCAAAAAATATCTGCATAGTGACTTATTAATTCTTGAAGCAATCCTGTTGTACGTTCATTTAGGTGAGAAAAATCAAAGTTTTCTTCCACCCAAGAATAATCCTTAACATCAATTCGATTGATTGAAAAATTATTGATTGGTTTTTCTGAAATGTTCCCTATCGGTTCAATAAATCCAACTGCTACGTTTTTGGGAATAGACATTTCTTGTGCATTTAGATTTACCAATCGAACAACTGGATTTCTTTTGTTGTCCAGTATCATTCTGGCACAGAACACTCCTGGTAATATTGGAATAGGTTCCAAAAATATGTATCTATCTTCAATTTTCTGAAATTTTTTGTTAACTACCTCACAGTTTATTTCTGACCTAGGAGGTATTTTTATAGCTTTTGCTAACGTTACTTTATGCAAGTTATTTTTCTCGACCTCGTCAATGTCGATCATTGCTTGTTTTGATATGTGACTCGCCGTAGATAACTCGGTTAGTTCAACTGGCGTCATTTCATTACACATGTTGTTTACTGATAAAGTATTTTCACCTTCTGCTACTCGTATTTCCTTTTTAATTTCTCTGTTTTTATAATTATTAATATTTTTACATTCGCTAAATCTTCTATATGCATCTCCTTCCTCTTCACTTAAATCTCCAAATTGTTTTATCTGTACCTTCACTTCTAATGGATGAGGTTTTTTCTTAAACTCGTTTTCTTTATCGTTTTTCCTCTTATCTCCTGGGAAATCTAAATTAACTATTTCATCTTCTTGTGAATTTATTATTTTGCGTTTAAACTTTTTGGACATGAACTTCTTATTTGAGTTCCTAAAATTTTCGTCCATATTTTCTAATTCCTTCCACTTTCTTTTTACAACATTTGAAATTGTAACATAGCTCGTTATAAATAAAATGCAGACGCATGCAATTGTAGTGCAGAAATAATTATTTACATTGTTTATAAATGACTTCGTTTCATTAATGAAATCTTTTTCCTTATTTTGGATTCTTTTATTTAACTCGAAAATTGGAGCCTGGTTTCCTTTATTTCGGTTGACGCCGTTTGTCGACTGCACGCCTGTTGAAACTTTCGTGGTCAGGTCTCTCGAATTTTCTTTATCAGACTTCTCTGTCTTTTTCTTATTTTTCTTTTCTTCTAGGAAATATTTTAATTCATATCTGTAATTCTCTACAGCTTCATCTGCTTTTTCAATTACTTTACTTTTATCATTCATTTCTGCCATTTCTTCATTTTTGTTATTACAAGATTTCATCAAATCTTCTTTGCTGAAACGCAAAATTTTTTCACAATTATTTTCTTGAGCTTTTTCTTCTTTAACATCATTTGTTTTATTTATTTGCCTCTGATTAATGTTATTATAAAAATTTTCACCTTGATGATGAATTTTAATTTCATGATTCCAGAGTGTTAATGTTTCGTTCGCGAAATTAATAATAGCTTTGTTCTCCCAAAGAAAATCTCTACCGATTATTCCGCAAGGTTCAATCGCTAGTTTATCATTACAAACAGTTACATTAAACTTTGTGTTACCTCTGTTCGGATAAACCCCAAAAATACATTCGCAAGTACCTAGTGCGTTTAGTCCGTCACCAGTTATGCCTGTAAGAAAAATATTATCTGTTTGCACAATTATAGCGTTGTCTAATAATTCTTTTTGTTTAATAATTGTTATCGCGGAACCTGTATCTAATAAAAATTTTTTCAAAGTACCATTTACGTACAAATAGATTACGCTTGGTGTGTTTTCTGTTGGAGTTGCTATTTCTGGAATCATAATTTTTGTGTAATTTTTTATAATTTCATTTGGCCAAAGTTGTGAGACATCAACCTCAGCCCGTTTTCGTTTAAATTTTCTTCTTCCTTGTGTTTATCTTCGCTTTGCTGTACTGTATTTACAGCTCTAAATGTGGACACATGAGGTTTCGATTCTTCTCTGTTCCTATTAAATTTTTGATAAGTATTTGGCCTAAATCTTGAGTCGTTTGCCTGATTGAAATTTTTGAACCTGGAGTTGTAATTATGATTTGGTTTTCCTCCAAATCTACGTTCGTTTGCCGGTTGTCGTTGCGGATGAAAATTGTAAAATTGGTTTCTACCATAAGTTTTGTTCGTCGGCCTTTGAACATTTGGTGTCCTAAATTTTGGCTTAAACCAACACTCTCTTGAATTGTGATTTCGTCTTTTGCAATATTCACAATTTTGTTGTACCGTCATTACATGTGGTTGTGGAAAAGTGTTTGTTTGCGATCGTCCTTGTAGCATTGCTTGTGTTAATTCAAATTGTCTTGCATATTTTTCTGCCATTTGGATTGTCAAATTTGGTTCCCTCATTAAAACTGGAGTTAAATCTTTCAATATGTGCTTTTGAACTCCTATTCTAAATTGATTTAAGACTAAATCTGCTGCTTTTGTTCTCAACGCTTGTTTGTTTGTTTCTCCCGGATATTTTAAGCAATCCTCTTTAAAAATTTCATTCCCGATGGAATTTATTCGTGTCACATAACTTGATATTGACTCGTCGTGTCTTTGTGTCGCTTTTCCTAGTCTCATTAGTGGTTCACCTGGAACTTTTATGGGTTCAAATTTATCTGTAAATAGTTGTTTGAAATTTTTGTATGTTATATATGGATTTTGGAATTCCGGCTCGGATTTATAGAACTTATGTGCGTCTCCACCTAACCTATAAATGATAATTTTTTTCGTTTGTTCTTCTGTCCAATCATCCAATTCCGCTCTTTGTTCGATTTTTTCGAAATATTCTTTAACTGCGGATCCTGTAAATCTATCCACCGTTGTTGCTATCATTCCTGGTGTAATGTAAGGCTGCATCATTGGATTAATTTGGGCTTGATTTGCAACTCCTGGTGTTTGTCCTCCTACTTTACTGTCATGTGCCATTTTCGTTATTTATTTAGAAAAAAATCAAAATTTGCAAAAATAAACCTTTAAACTTCTTTGAACCTCTAATTTCCTTTTAACAGCTGTTATTTGATTACCGCTTTTTAACCTTTTTAACTGCTTTTTAACCTTTTAAACCGCTGCCACCAATTGTAACGAACCCCCTTGGTTTTTCTGGTTATTGTTCCCTTGCTCTTTTATGGATGTTTGGTAGCGTAGGGGTTGTTACGTTTTTGCACATATATAGAAACTCGAAGATATTTTTACTTCGTTTATTTTTTTAACTTCAGTTAATAAAGGTTACACAAACGGTACTCAATATAACCCAAACAAAAGATAAAATATAAAATAACTTATAGGACTCTTACCCCTCTGGTACAAAATAATCCTTATGGAGTTTATAAATTATAATCCACTGAGTTTTAGTTACGATTCGACCGACGACTTTAACAATTATATAAAACAAGTACCACGTACCGGATCAAAATTGGTTTTAACAATCTTTTAATAACTCTTAAAAATATTGACTTTCACGACGACTTTAAACTTAGTGTTTCCACGATTATGGGTTTCAACCGACTTTAAAATTAGATCTTTTCGATATTATGGTTTTCTGACGACTGCCGTTTCTTGAACTATTTTTTTATGATCCTGATTATTGAATCAGCAATAAATTGTAATTACGTAATTAATTTTTCTATAGTTCAAGAAACGCAGACATAGGTAAAGTGAACAGCCAGCAATTTGTTTAAATATAATTAATAAACGTCTAAGTAATTTCCTGAACGAATTCATGGGAATTGCAACTTATGATATTTCTTTATTATTGACTTCACATTTTTATTTGATTGTTTATACTGCAATTCCCATAAGTTCAGGCAATTGACTTCCCGCGTAAATGAACTTTAGTAACATTTATTTAATTTAATAATTGAATTGTTTAATTTGTTTTATAAAATTTAGAATATTTTAAATATTCAAATTGCTGGTTGTTACAGAATTAAGCCCTAAAAAATGCAGCTTCTCCCTAATTATTTTCTCTAATTTTCAATATTTTCACTTTCACATAAAGCCACATAAATTAGAACGCTAGAACCGCAATTATGGCGATTTACTCAGTAACAGATTTTTGTACAGTAAAATTTTATAAAAAAATGATATTGTATGAAACATGAGCTACATCTTTTATTTGAAAATTTAATCAATTACTATATTATTATCCATTTTACGGTTACATGAAGAAGGATTAAAAATGAAAATTTCCGTAAATTCGCTTCTAATTTTATGCCCTGTTCATTTTCAAAAAAAGTACAATAATAAACAACTTTACTCATTTTATTATCTATCTAATTAAATAAAGATTATTTAAATCGAACTACTACTTAGTGAGATACAACATAATCAATTTTAGTCAAATCCGCCATTTTTAATTCCAAATTGTAGACAACGCAAGCGGTTGAGCCGGGGGGACTCGGCAGTTTCTAAGTGTATATAACCTAAGAATTGATCCCTAAAAAATTCAGCTTTCCCCTAATTATTTTATCTAATTTTTTTTATTTCACTTTCACATAAAGCCATATAAATTAGAAGGCTAGAACCGCAATTATGGTGATTTACTCAGCAACCGATTTTTCTACAAAAAATTTTTATAATAAAAAGATATTGTATAAAACATGAGCTACATCTTTTATTTGAAAATTTCATCAATTACTATATGACTATACATTTTACAGTTACATGAAAATGGATGGAAAATAAAAATTTCGCTAAATTTACTCCTAACTTGATGCCATGTACATTTAAAAAAAAATACAAGAACAGAAACTCTTTAATCATTTTATTATCTATCTAACTGAAAAAAGATTATTTAAATCGAATTACTAGTTAGTGAGATACAGCGTAATCAACTTTAGTCAAATCCGCCATATTTAATTCCAAATTGTATACAACGCAAGCGGTGGAGCCGGGGGGACTCGGCAGTTTCTAAGTGTATATGACCTAAGAATTGATGCCTAAAAAATTTAGCTTTCTCCTAATTATTTTCTCTAATTTTTTTTATTTCACTTTAGTACAAAGCCAATTTCGATATATCGGCTCCTAACTTTATTGCCTGTACATTTACAAAAAAAATGCAAGAATAAAAAAAACGACGAACTAAATTATATATCGAGCCTAAAAAAGATTTTTTAAATCGTGTTATTATTAACGTAGATACACCGTAATCAAATTTAAACAAATCAGAAATCTTCAATTCAACATTGCCGTTAACGCAAGCGGTGGATCGAAAGGGACTCGACGGTTTTCGACTATATATGACCTAAGAATTGATCTCTGAAAAATTCAGCTTTCCCCTAATTGTAGCCTCTAATTTTCGTTTTTTCACTTTCACATAAAGGCATACAAATCATGGCGCGAAAACTGCAATTTTGGCGATTTACTCAGTAACCGATTTTTTTACAATAAAAATTTGAAAAAGAAAGATATTCTATTAAACGTGAGCTACATCTTTTATTTGAAAAGTTTTTCAATTACTATATTACCGTACAAATTATAGTTAAAAAAAGAAGAATTGAAAATGAAAATTTCTGTAAATCGGTTCCTAACTATTAAGCCGTGTACTTTTTCCAATAAAGTACAAGTATAGGAAAACTTTACTCATTTTATTATCTATCTAATTAAAAAAAGATTATTGAAATCGGATTGTTACTTGTGGAGATACAGCGCAATCAACTGTAGTCAAATCCTCCATCTTTAAATCCAAATTCTAGACAACGCAAACGGGCGCACGGGGGGGACTCGGCAGTTTTCAAGTATATATGACCTAAGAATTCGTCGTTGAAAAATTCAGCTTTCCTCTAATTATTTCCCCTATAGAGCAAAATGTCGTCCTATTTTACTGAACTACTTGCAAACAAAATAAAAAAATATCTGTTGTGTCAACACAAGACTTTCCGATTGAGTTGATTATTTTAAGACCAAAACAGTTAGAAAACAAAAGAATACTGAACATTTTTATAATCACTGATTAAAAATAAATAAAAGTCAAAATTTTTTGACAAATGTCAAATTTTTTGACAACTGTCAAATTTTTTGACAATTGTCAGAAACGTCAGCTGCCAAATATTATTAGATATTTGATTGCGTAAAAACTCTTTTAAAAACAAAATAATTTTAAAAATTTTTATATCATTGAATAAAAAAAAAAGTTCTCTATCGGATGATTTAAAAAAAATTATATAGTTCCATTTAAAAAACACAAAATTTCCTTAATTGCACGCCCCCTAGCGGACCGATTTTGAACAAACTCCTTTCTGCACTCCGTCGTTATCTGATAAGACCCTATACCAAATTTCAAGTCAATCGGTTCGGCCGTTTCAGAGATTTCGTGGGGAACTACATCCACACATACATACACACACACAGACTTTTTTCTAAAAATGGTCTAGATCGACTCGGGGGACCTCAAAATACATATATCCGGTGTTATCTCAAAAAATTTTTTTTACCCCATTACAATACTTTCCTTTAATACCTTAAGGCAGCGCTGTCCAACTTATCATAGCCCGCGGGCCATATTTTCTTCACCAAACATTTCGGGGGCCAAGAAGGTTGATAAATAATATGAAATTAAGTTAATAATATTATAACACAGTCACCACAAAACAAATTCGCGGGCCCTAAAAATAATTTGGCGGGCCGTATACGACCCGCGGGCCGCCAGTTGGACAGCCCTGCCTTAAGGTATCGGAAAGTAATATCTGTTGTGTCAACACAAGACTTTCCGATTGAGTTGATTATTCTAAGATCAAAACAGTTAGAAAACAAAAGAATACTGAACATTTTTATAATCACTGAATAAAAATAAATAAACGTCAAAATTTTTTGACAAATGTCAAATTTTTTGACAACTGTCAAATTTTTTGACAATTGTCAGAAACGTCAGCTGCCAAATATTATTAGATATTTGATTGCGTAAAAGCTCCTTGTAAAACAAAATAATGTTAAAAAATTTTATATCATTGTATAGAGAAAAAAATTCTCTATCGGATGATTTAAAAAAAATTATATAGTGCCATTTAAAAAAAAACAAAATTTCCTTAATTGCACGCCCCCTAGCGGACCGATTTTGAACAAACTCCTTTCTGCACTCCGTTGTTATCTGATAAGACCTTACGCCAAATTTCAAGTCAATCGGTTCGGTCGTTTCAGAGATTTCGTGGGGAACTACATCCACACACACACACATACACACACACAGACTTTTTTCTAAAAATGGTCTAGATCGTTTCGGGGGACCTCAAAACAGATATATCCGGTGTTATCTCAAAATATTTTTTTTACCCCATTACAATACTTTCCTTTAATACCTTAAGGTATCGGAAAGTAATATTTATTTAAAATCAAAATCAAAGGTTATGTTTATAAAACAAAGTAAATGGCGTCCATCGGATAACAGTCGTTCCTTGGACACCGCAACGGACTGGTGACTCTCAAAGAACTCGATCCTCAAGCAGATGTGGTTAGCCAAACAGGTCACCTCACGTTCTTCCAAAGCGACAGTCGGCCAACAAGCCCAAGACTGTAATCAAGCTCCACACGATTGGCCAACAAACCTAAAGACCGTTGAAAAGTGGTTAACCAACAGGCCACACCACTTTCAAATATATCAACAGTCGGCCAACAAGCCAAAGACTGTAATTAAGTCCTAAACGATCGGCCAAGAAACCCAAAGACCGCTGAGAACTGATTTGTGGTTAGTCCGAAGGCCTGACCAAAAGGAGGAATGTACTGGGATAGACGCGATCAGCTTAAACCCATAAACCTATAACTGCAGCTTGCAGGGACGCCAAATAATCAACTACCCACACTGAGCACAATGATGCACTCTGCACAGTAAATGAACACGGATGGTCACGGACTCCCTTGAAATTAATGCACGTCGAATATTTATTAATTCTCTACCACCAAGTTCTTAGCGCCAATCAGAACGCAGCTTGATACTTGGCAAGGAGGTGGGAACGTAGATCTTACTCGGTACGCTTTGTACTCATATCGGTGGGATGATCACCAAACTCTTACATAAATGCTTTTTATGCAATTATGTAAGTGGTGATAGATGCGGGCTTACACGAAGCATCGAATGGTATACGTTTCGGGAGTACGTGAATTATAGAAATCATATAAATTATTAAATAAAAAAAAATTAAAATTAAAATAAATAACTTTAATTTATCGCCGATAATGAAATTGTAGCGAGAGACCTCGGCCCGTTTACACTAAGTTCAAGTGTAAACACTGGATACAGATTTATACCATTGCATCGCAGACGATACAAAAACGGAGGATCTGATAGTTTGTTGCTGGTGGATTACGTTCGAACCATTTTTAATAAAAAAACACTCGGGCTTGAAAACGATGTTAATTTTTTCCGTATCCGAGGCAGAATCTTAAAGATTCGTAGCACTCTGACACGTGTAGAAAAACGCATTGTTACAGCCTCACGTTTTTTAAGCAAACACCTCGATATATAAATTGAAGTCAAAAACCATCAGTAGCTACAAGTTTTTTAACTCACCCTGTGTATTCAAAATAGCACTCTCTGAGGTAGAAAAGCTAGTGAATTTTATCCAAAGTTTGTTAAACCTATACTTACGAAACATTCTGTACAATATTTAATTTAATTCTAATTTTTTCCCCAAATTCAAAACATTTGTTTTAACAAACGCTTATCATTACACACGAACTCTCTCTACTCTCTCTCCATAAAAAATTATTTTGCTATTAGTCAGCCGTTAATTTAGTCGAATTGCCTTAATTACGCCATTAAAGTCTGTTTATTCCAATTTGTAATTTTTATTTAAAAAAAATAGCAATTGTCCCTTCTGTGTTTCACTTGAAAGTAATTTTACATTTAACGATATTAAAAAGTAAAAAAGACACTAAAACCAAATTGAAAATTAACTTGTAAAAATACGAGGCAATAAGAGATTGGATATAAGAGGTCACATCTGCGTATGGTAGAATATAAAATAAATCTGTGAGGAGTGTTGAGATTAGGTGCAGGAACATCGGTTCAATTCCAACGTTTTATGCAAATTTAAGGGGGTGGGTTTGTAATACGTAGTAGAACTAGAAATCGCTTTGTGCAAGAGTATGCGACCTAAATGAACGTTATTTAGTTGTACATGTCACACGTCAGCCATTTCATTACATGTCAGATTCTTGTAAGATTGTTAAATTCCCATTGGGACACGATTGGTTGTGTAAAATTATGTATTCCATTTTCAAACTTGAAATTCTATTCTATTCTATGTATAAATAAAATATATATGTAGACATGACGAGTTAATCTTTATAAAAAGAGTCAAACGAAGAAAATGAACTCCATTTTGAGCATAATCGTGTGGATTCTTAAAGCTTCTTTTATGGATTTTATTTATTATTTGTTATCTTCTGAAAGGAATTAACGTCAAGATTTTATTTTTACGCAAGAATTAAATTTACAAAAAAATACTCTTAATACTTTTTTTTATCTCAAAACAATATTTATTAACTAAAATGAATCTCTGGTTATGTTAAGTTATGGTCAAACCAACAGACAGATTAGCGGGCAGACGGGCAGATGGACTGAGCGGCAGATAAACATACAAGCGGCAGACAAACAGTAAAGACTCAAATCTTCAATTTTTCTGTTTACTCTGAAAAGATCAACGGACTGAAAAATTTCTAGGAAAATATCGGGAAATCCCCGAGAGGAGCTCGTAGTAGGAATCCCCAAGAGAAGTTGGTTTAGGAGAATCCCCTAGAGAAACTCGTCTAGAGAAACATCGAGAGAGTGATTGTCTGACAGATCGACACACAGGCAGGTAAATGTACAGCCAGATGGATAAGCGGAGAGACAAATGTTTACACATGAAGTGTGATCTTGAATATGCTATAGCTGCTTAAGTCCTGCCTTAAGCTGGAACAATGAATTTAAGCTTTTTTCAGTAGTTTTACTACTTTTTGAACTAGAGAAATGTTCATCCGTCACATTCGTATCTACGCTTGCAGATGTAGAACCGATTTTATTCCCAACGCGCTTTGATAAAATTTCAGCACTTTCTACATCTACATTGTAATATTGGTGGCCCCCAAACATCATTTCCTTCTGTAGTTAAGGAAAAGGCACAGGAACACTCTCCAGGGCCGTAGGCAGAGGTACCACAGGACAGGCTGGGCGGCCTGCCCTGGAAATTTTTAGCCTGTTCTTGCTAGAGCTTGCTAAGGATTTCGCAATAATAATAAAACGATCCTAAAAGTTACTAGTTGGTGCCAAAGAAGAAAACATCGATTTAGAGAAAGCCAAATTTTTGCAAACTTTGTCAAGAAACTTCCATCTTCAGAAGATATTACATTGGTAAACAGATTTATACAAACCCAGAAGAGAAAAAACCCTGATTTTAGCTTTCACCCTCCCTTGACAATTTTTGAACCAGCTTTGATAACACACTCTAGCTGCGGCCCTGACACTCTCCTCATGCACAGCTTGCAAAAATTATCAAAGAAGTCAGTTCATTTTTGACAGATCGGAAAATATCGAGGTCCTAAACCGATTGTCCCTTTTAAGTTTTTTTTTTAGAAAAGTCGTGGTGGTATAGTGGTGCGGTTTCAAATTACAGATTTATAGACTTAATTTTGAACGTCTGATTCTGAATTTGTATCAAGAGCATGGCGCAGGCCTGCGATACCTCATAATAAGTATGTCATGGTCATGATGATGAGTAGAGATAGTTCCAAACTTCATGGTCTGTGACCTCGATCGTCGCACTATTACAAAAATGTAACTAACAACCGAGGGGTTATCAGTGGCGTAACAAACATTCCAGGAACCCGTGGGCAAAGTTAATGGCTCTATTTATTAATAGTTTTTTTTGTTCATATTTTTAAAAATTATAAGATTAAGGTCAGGAAGCTACCCATTAAAAATAAAAGCTGTTCCGATACATTTTGATTCTCTACGATCTTTAAAAACTGTGGCTCTAAGGATGTTTTTAGGCTTTATGGGGTCTTGGGCTAAAAGTTAATCGGTGCCTCTGAAAGTACCTATGTGGGGGAAGTAAAATTTTTTGTCATCTCAAGGTCACCAAGTTTTAACGTGAGCTTTAGTCAGCTTAGCCCACAGGGTAAAAAAAAACTAAATCTGGAAGAAGTGACAATGGTTAGGGGCCCTTCTTGGACGGGGTCCGTGTATATTACCCACCCCGGTAGTTACGCCTCTGAGGATTATCCACTCTCGGCAGTCAATGTACAAACATTGAGCTGTCAACGGTAGTCATCGGCAGTCATAGCATAAGTAGATGGGCAGTCAACGAAAATCATGGCCACATGGCTAGCCTGTGTACAAATTCAGAATAGTTGCCCCTCGTCAACAGCTAAACAATAGTCCCGCATTCACACAGCTTTCTTCGAGGTCACAGACCATGAGATTCAGAACTACTTTTAACAATTTTAATTAACACTTATTATAGTGCCTTTTTTTCTTCTGCTATTGGTCATATTTGCTAGTGATCATTTTTTAAACGTTACCTTGACAAGTTTGACTAAATTTGAACTTTTGAGTGTCCTTAAATAACTGGGAACTCGCATAATATGTGTTTGGAAGACATCCTCCTTTCTTAACATTATCCTGGACGTAAGCTCCTTGAGCGTTCCAATTAAGAGTAGTTTTATAGCAGGTATAGGTTTTGCTACTTTTTCCCTTAAATCGTAACTGTTTATTCTCTCGTATCTCTTTATCCCCAACCATTTTCTTGCAATTATTATCTTTCCCTTTTCCATTATCTTTTCATAGAAAAGTATAGACTTTATCTAACAATTATCTTTCTCACCCGTTCTATTTTTCTCTTCCTTTTCCTCTCTGTATGACAGTTGCCACTCAAATTAAGTTGACTAGAATTTCTTTTGTTTCCTTATTTTATTGTTCCTCCCGGTTGCTGCCAACTTACATAATTTGAAAAAAACTTTTCCTTTTTCTAATTTCCAATTTGTCACTTCTTTAATTACTTACTTAAAAATTAATCATCGAATATAATTATCAGTTTTAGCTTAAAAAGTTTGCTGTTTTTGAAAAGCGATTGTTATTTAATTGACAAAGCTCGATCGAGGGGTAAAATTTCGATTAGATTAATCATAGTAATTTTTATAACTTTTTAAGGGCCGTTGAAGACGTTTTTAAGAAATCGACGGGTGCGTCACCGAAAAAGTTTTTAAAAAGTATATCGTTATATTCGAGGCAGATAGCCGCAATCTCGGTGCTCTAACGTGCGGAAACAAGCGCTCAATTCAATCAAGCTTCATTCTTGGGCGTTCGCGGCCCAATGCGCACTTGTTATAACCCTCATAAAGGATTTTAGTCCCTAAGGTCCTCGGTTCACATAAATTCCCAGTTGTTTTAGATTTTAGAATTGCTTTTATACTTATAAATCTTTTTTTTTGTTAGACGAGAATCTAAATATGATTTTTGCACATAATCTCCGTGTATGTTGTGAATCCTTTAGATTTGAGTGGTGCGGTAACGGGTGGAATAACATTAGCATACGAGCTCGCATGAGCGATCTGTATGTACTTTGCTCGTATGTTGAGTAACATAACATTTATTTGACTTACAAATTACACACGCCGGGCTATTTCATCAAGAGCTCTTGGCTCAGTTCATTTCTTAATGGAATTATAGAGCTATGCTGTGGTATGTTTACCTACCGGCGAACAAGAGGAGTTTCCAATTCAGTTTCAGTAATCGTCAACGATAACAAAATTAGAAAGGAAAGCGTCAAAGAGACAAATCGCCTTACTAATGTGACAAGATAAACAAACGGTTTGCTTCAATCAACATAGCTTTTAATTACGTGTAATTAACGAAATGACGAGAGCCCGATTTGAAGAGACGAAAGCTCTTATTTATTTATTTAGAAAATACTTTTAACTAACGTAACGACTGCTACTCTTTCATTAAAATTTTCGAGCATCATTGTTTAGAGAGGAAGGGTTGAAATTGGAGGTTAAACGACTTGCGAAACAAAACTTAGACTATGGAGACTACACAAACACAAACTTTGTACGTATAAATAATTTGAATAATAAATTAATTTTTTGATGTGGGATTACCTTTCATGTTTTAAACACTTTAATGTCACACACATACCCTGGGGTGTTTTACGAAAATTTTAACAAAGTTAACGCCATTTACTCAGTCGCTTTCGCTTGTGATGTGTCACGCAAAATTTTGACGTATGCAAATTGAGATATGAATCCTATTTTACATATAGGTGTTTAAACGTACTTATGAGGAGGGTGGTGAGTTTATAACGATGCGTTGGTAAAAGCGTGTGTGTCGCTAACAGGATAAAATGCCGAACTTTGACTGTCAAGTTAAAATAAATGACAATCCGTATAGCTCTGCAAGATTACGTATTTGCATACATCATCACTCTTTCTATTTTAGATTAATATGTTAAAGCACCCTTATGTTACCTCTCTCTTCCTATAGGTAAACGGGATATAAATAGGAACATTTTTCAAACTCACAACACAGTAGGCTATAAATTGACACTTTTATCAAACTAAACACTTGCGACTTTTGTATTAGTTATTTGAATGCATTGTAACAATTTTATTCTTCTAAAAGGTCCAAAGACAATGTTTGTAATTATTTTGCAAATCTTGAATGGTAAAACTGGACCAAAACTCCAAGAAAGGTACGAGACTTCACAGTCTACTGCTAGAAAGTCGTACAAAAGCACATATTCCACAAATATAGGAATTAAGTCATTATTAAATAGATATCAGAATCTTGAATTAAAATAATCCGACGTTACGGTAAAAGGGCAATGAGGATGAACAGGAGAAGAGGAGTATGATGCAAGAATAGTAGGAAGGGGTTGTGGGATGGTCAGTAGGAGTAACAGCAGCAGGAGAAAGAGAAGAATGCTTAGGAGGCGCAAGAGAAGGAAAAGTAGTGCGAGAACGAGCAGCAGAAAGAGAAAAAGTAACAGCAGGGGAGGATCAGTAGGAGGATTAAGGCGGAGCAAGAGGAGGAGCAAGAGGAGGAGCAGCAGAAGAATGAATGGCAGCAGAAGGAGTAAGAGAACGTTGCGTATGAAGCAGAGATGAAAGAGAAGTAACAAAGGGGGGAGCAGAAGGCGGAACCTTGTGGAAGGGAGGACCAGTAGAAGGAGAAGGCGGAGTAAAAGGAGGAGCAAAAATAGCAGCAAGAAGAACAATCGCAGGGGAAAGCGGAGGGGAGAAAAGGGGAACAGGAGCATATGAAAGAAGAAAAATCTCTATTAAATAAAGAAAATCAAAAGACTGCTCTCATAAAACTTTAGTAAAATTCCAGCGCCCTACCCTGTATAATACTAAAATGAAACAACCATCTAATTAAGAAAGATTATTCTGAGGGTTGCAGCTTAAATTTGTGGATTATATGTGCGCTTTCTAATTAACACGGTAATTAAGAGATAAAAATTGGATGCAATATTGTTTATAGTTTTATTGTTGGAGATGTAATCTTATGTTAAATATGATAATTGTTACGTTCTTGACAAAGGATTTAGTTAATGTGTTTGCGTAGTCGAAGGATTAGTTAGTGTATCTTGTAGGCAACATAAACACGCGATTATGACGCGTCTTTAATGTGACGACGTCAGCTTAAATGTACACGACGACTATACGTAGTCATCAAATCTAACGTTAATCAGTTGAAGTGCTCTATGGACCGATCTGAATACTGATGATTTCAATCTACATAAACGCCAACTAATAGCGTAATTCGCACAGGTTTACTTGTGGTACTACAATTACTATTACCTTATATCTACAACGAGCTAATGTAAACACTCCAACCCTCATAATTGCTTACAAGAGATTAAAACTTTTTTATTCTCTATAATGAGACGTTTTTTCTTTTTCAAATGTTTTTATGTCACTACGTCACGTTTTCAGATGCTTCCCAAACAGAAATCGATCGCCCTTTTCTCGCATTAGCTCATAGCAAAAAGTTTCAGTTTTGTTCTCTCTTTAATCTAAGGGCCATCACACTGATAAAATACAAAACTAGCGACAAACAGACATATAAGATGGCCTTTTGTGAGCTACAGGCTATCAAAACACAAACAGTATACAGACATTTCGATAGACATATACGAAATACGACATATACCAAATAAAGGAGAAAAGATAGATGAACGAACCGTCGGTTGGTTGGATAGTCATTGTTGTGGAAAGTCACAGATACAGATAGATAAAATATGAAAATCAGAAGAGCAGAACAGCAATGTAACAGCAAAACATCTTTATTGGAATGTTATTTCAGTAAGTAAGACCTCTATAGAATCATGTGTTTTGATAGGGACCAATTGAGACCTTGGGACAGAAATAAATGGACTCTTAAGACCTTTGGATGACCCTTAGAAAGGGTAGACTTCTAAGGCAGAGGGCCTCATTAAGACCACCTTAAGATCTTTGAGGGATCTTAGAGAGAAATGGCAAGCTCCCAAGACGGACAGTATCAAAAAGACGACTTTCAGACCTTTATAGCACTTTTAGAGAGAAATCGCAAGCTCCTAAGACGGTAGTCTCATTAAGACCACATTCTGATGTGTAGTATCCTTAGAGAAAAATGGCGAGCTTTTATGGAGAACAGTATCAATAAGATCATCTTCAAACCTTTGTAGGACTCTTAGAGAGAAGTGGCAAGCTTCTAAGACGGAAAGCCTCAATAAGACCACTTTAAGACTTTTGTAGGACTCTTAGAGAGAAATGGAAAGCCCCGTAAACGGATGGCTTCAATAAGACTATCTACAGACTTTTCTAGGGCTATCAGAGAGATAAGTGGCAAGCGTCTAAGACGGACAGTCTCAATAAGACCACTTTAAGACCTTTATAGGACCCTTAGAGAGAAATGGAAAGCTCCGTAAACGGATGGCCTCAATAAGACTATCTACAGACTTTTCTAGGGCTATCAGATAGATAAGTGGCAAGCGTCTAAGACGCTTCTAAGACGCTCTAAGACAGCCTCAATAAGACCACTTTAAGACCTTTGTAGGACCCTTAGAGAGAAATGGAAAGCTCCGTAAACGGATGGCCTCAATAAGACTATCTACAGACTTTTCTAGGGCTATCAGAGAGGAGTGGCAAGCGTCTAAGACGGACAGCCTTAATTAGACCACCTTAAGACCTTTGTAGGACGTTTTTTTAAAGAAATATCAGTGTTATTAAATCTCATTTAGACCTCTGTAGGACTCTTAGAGAGAAATGGCATGCTTCGAAGACGGATGGCACCAATAAGACTATCTTCAGACCTTTGTAGGGCTCTTAGAGAGAAGTGGCGAGCGTCTAAGATGGACAGCCTAAATAAGACCATCTTAAGACCTTTGTAGGACTCTTTGAAGGAAATAGCAGGGTTATTAAAATCTTTTTCAGACCTTTGTAGGACTCTTACTCTACTTCTAAAGACGAATGACTTCAATAAGACTATCTTCAGACCTTTTCAGGATTCTTAGAGAGAAATGCCAAGCTCCGAAGACGGATGGCCTCAATAAGGCTATCTTTAGACCTTTGTAGGACCGTTAGAGAGAAATGGCAAGCCTCTAAGACTGATAACCTGAATAAGATCACCTTGAGGTTTTTTGGGTGCAATGGACAGAAGACAGACGTCTAAGAGCCTTGAATAGCTTAATTAAGACCCTCCTTTAGATATTTTGAAACCCGTAGAGAGAAATGGCCTTATTACATTTCCAAAACATAACGACTAACTAAAATTATTAGAGAAAAAAGTAGTAGTATATTAAGTATTAAATTCTGTAAGTACTACTTACTGATTGAGGATGTCCCTTCAGAGCTCTGGGATCTCTCTTAACAGAGAGGACTCGAAATCTGGAGGAAAAAGCCCTATAGTTCCTCCACTACTCTGTGATTTTTCGTAATCGAGAGAACTTGGGATCTGGTACACCAAGAATAGAGTTCTACGAGTCAAGTCGTTTTGAGTAGCTTAAGTTCTTATAAACCAGAAGTTTTCTTTGTATTAATCTTAATTTATATGTACTATACTGTTAATTTGTTACATATACATGGTATTATTAATATTGAACCATAAGGATTGATGGTTGTACGTAAGGAGTGTCAGGAAAAATCAATAAATTCTAATTTTGTTATAACATAATACAGTTACGTTAGGTTAGGTTAGGTAAAACTTCGGTTTCCTAGGATAACGGTACCGTCAAATAGCGCCCGTAATATGACGGTGCTGACGTCACGTAGCGGTGAAGTCTAAAAACAGCCGTAAAAGCGGTGAGATAGCATCGCTATCTAGGAAACCATGTACGTTTTAATATATGGTAACGCTTTTTGTGACGTCATTGGCCGTCATATTACGGCCGCTATTTGACGGCACCGCTTTCCTAGGAAACCCAAGCTTTAGGAGCGGATGTGCTCGGCGTAGTTGAGATGTTTGTCAATTATGACGCCGAGCACCTTAACCGAGTCCTTGAGCTGGATGTTCCGCTCCGTCAAGTTGAAGTCGGATTGGCGAGCAACGTCTTCTGCCGCAAACCATAACGGCCTCCGACTTCTCAGGGACAAGGGTGAGCCCCCTCTCGCTCGTCCAATGAAGGATTCTTCTGATCGCCTCGTTCGCCCTTAGCTCCACGGCATTCGTTTCTCTTGCGGCGACCACCAGGGTGAGGTCGTCCGCGAACCCGTAGAGCGTCGTCCCTTCCGGCCGGAGATCAACGACGGTCAACCGCGTCGGTCTTCGAGTCCTTAAACAATTTTCTAAATAATGTCATCGTAACCTTACCGGCAGTACCTGAAGAAATGCGAAAGCGGTCCCAGGTACTGTCCGATGTTCTCTCGAGGAGGAGTTTTGTGGTCGGTAATAATCTGACACTACCGATCCAGTACGGGCTAGGTTAGGTTAGGTTAGGTATTAAAGGCTTATTTTGGATTTGATTGTGTTTTTCGTTACTCTTAAATCGAACCACACCTCTTTCCAGCTGAACGACGGATAAGGGCAGTAAGTTAGGTGTAACATTTGGCGTCCAACAACGTGGGGCCTCCTTATACTTACATACGGATTTTTTTTCTTTGTTGTGCTTTTGTTGAGTGAATTTTTGTCTAATGCCTCTTTTCTTCGTTGTCGCCCTTTTTGTTTGTTCATTACAGAGTATCCAAATAATTAAAGTTTTAACCGCTTTTTACTTCTGAGTCGTCCTTCTATTCAAATTATCTCCCAGACACCCAGCCCCACTCCCAGCCCCCAGCCCCCCAGCCCCTCTCCCACTACCATGTATTTACTCGTTTGGAAGTTTATTATTTGCTGGTCAAACGTTTTGTATCCCTCATCTAGCTTTCTTAGCATATAATAAGCATCATTGTCGTTATTTGGAAACAGCACTTGGTCATATCCCCGTCACAGACTTTTGGAAATTATGCTTATAAACCGACAAGTCGAAAGGCAAATGAATTAAAAAAAATTAGTATTTACACCCAGCATACAGCATATAATTGGTAATTCAGTATTTTACTGCCCACAACAAAATCTTGTAAAACCAACCCTGTTTCATCTGTTCACCTCTTTTGCTTTAAGTCATTCGATCTATCTAACTTTAGATAGAAATAAATTTATTTTTATTTAACAACTTATTTGTTAGCAAACTTCTAGGTGCAATTTAAAAAATTTGCTTTAAAAAGTAAGCGCACGAAGCCAACATTTTCATCATATTCCGTATCATAAAAAGATCGTAACTCCAGAACTCATTAATGAGCTAGAAACTAAAACTCCGCTGTAAATGAAAATTGACGTAAAAACAAATATTTGAAACGATTGAAATAAAGTTGAAATCTTTCAGCGTTTAATTTAGAAAAATAAATATAATTTTTTTTTTTAAATTTTGATGACAACCAACAAAAGTCGCGGCGGGACTGAATTAACCCACCCTATACCAAAATAAACCTCTCCATCAAAGAAACATGATCACACGTTTAATTAAATATTTTTCAGCGAATGTGTATTGAAAATAAATTGGAAAAACGATCTCTCTTTTCGTGGCTTTTTTTAAAAATAGAAGTCAAACGAGTAGTACATAAAGGAATGTGAATTATTTAGGGGCGTTAGGTATGTTTGATGAGGAAATCAGTACTAATTGGAAATTGAGTGGTTTGTCTTAATTGCTTTTTTTATTTCTATTTACGAGCTTAAATAAACACATTTAATTTGATTATTTTATTCAATTTAAATTAACTTTCTAACATAAATTAAATTAAGCGTTAAACTACAAAAAGGCATCAAAATCAAAACGCAAAGGCGTAGACTACTTATTTAACTAATATAGTTAAGCTTTCTCGATGCACTTTTATTTTGATTGCACGTGCTGAGAAAGTTTAATCAGGTATGTCAAGATTTGTAGCTGAGAGAGCATCTGCAAGTTCTTGAGGAGCTTCATTCATAGATCCACAAAATTCAAATTGTCCCACATGACATACAGCAGCTATAACAGGAATGATAGTTTTGATTATTCCACATAATTTATCCAAAATGGTAGACACACGAGATGTAAATCCGCCAAGTTTGTTACCGACAGAACTAGTCATTTCACCAAATCGTAAAAGTTGACGTCGCTAATAATAAAAATTTTTACGACATAAAAATAAAAATTACTTATAAAAAGTTTATTTACCAACCAACCAGGATTGTCTTCGTTATTTTCACCAAGTTTAGATAAAGTGTCACTTTTTGGTGATGGAAAACCGCTCGTTACAATTACATCGCTCCGAACCCCAGTAGGTAAATCCACTAAAGAAGTGCGTGGTTTATTTTCGACAAATTGGAGACAAATTAAGAGCAAAAGGAGTGTCTGGAAATAGCACTTCATCTTGTTACCTCGAAAAATAAGTTTGAATGAATGTTTAAAATTGGCTTATATCTGCGGATATGAGGTTTCCGTATTAACAACCGCAATTTTTTTGATTAAAAAAATTTATATTGAGATAATATAATATACATAATAGGTTTAAATATAATTATACAAACTCCATCCCAATTTCATGTGTCCTCTACCCCAATCGGCCAAAGCTATTTCTATTTCTCCCCACATTTCCACCTTTGTACACATCGGCATATCCTTTAACAACTGGAAGGGCCCTTTCAGCAGCTTTGAAAGCTTTTACACCAAATTTTTCCTAAATAAAAAAGTATTTTAAAGCTTTCTGTGTATCATAAGTATGGTGATTTTTTAAGTAGTACCAACATTGGGATCTCGGACGCGGTTGAGGTCCGAAGTTGAAGTCATTCTTTTACAAACCGCACACCAATTTATACTTGACATTTAAGAATCGTCCAAAAAATTTTTTACAGCTTATACTTATTCATAAAATTATTTGACCTGTATTTCAGGATTTTGCTGAAAAAAATTTATTTTCGAAGATATTCACATAAATGAATTTTCGATAATTTGCTGGATTTTCTCCAATCTTCTCATACTTGAAATTTATTATCTCCAGTTGTACTGATCGGATCAATGTCGTTTGTTTTTATTTTACACTTTATTACGTTAGCAGTGTATTAGAAAAAAAAATTTTTATTTTAAACAAATGAAAAATAATAACAATTTAATTGTTCAAATAGTTTTAACTTGCTCGCCTCGCCCCCAACTTGAATTAATTGGAAAAAAATCCAGTTTGGTCCTCCTTCTCTTACCTATGAAACATATTTTACAAAAAAGTGAGGTCTCTATTAGATCGGAAGTTATTAAATTTTTTCGAGCGCAAGAACTTGTAATCAAGCTATTGTTGCGTCTGAGATCTCGGACGCTCCCGCATGTGGGTGACTTGCGCTCGGAAATATTTAATAACTTCCGATCTAAAAATGGGTTCACACTACATGATTTCTCATAGGAGAAGTCATAGAAGAAGTCACTTCTCCTATGATAAATCATAGCAAAATAATAAGCTCAGGTCATAGCAAAATAATAGGAAATTTTCAGAAAAAAACTGTTGGTTATTTACCACATTTGGTTATTTACCCCAAATATTATTTTGCTATGACCTGAGCTTATTATTTTGCTATGATTTATCATAGGAGAAGTCATATGAGCCATGACTTCTCCTATGAGAAATCATGTAGTGTGAACTCACTTTAATAGAGACCTTACTTTTTTGTAAAACGATTTTTATAGATAAGAGAATAAGGAACAAAATGATATATTTTTTAATTAATTCAAGTTGGAGGCGAGCATGTTAAAACTATTTAAACAATTAAATTGTTATTACTTTTCATTTGTTCCCACCAAAAAAGTTTTTTTAATACACTTCGACAGCTAACGTAATAAAGTGTAAAATAAAAAAAAACGACATTCGTCCAATTACTACAACTGGAGAGTATGAGAAGATTGGAGAAAATCCAGCAAATTATCGAAAATTCATAGGTACATATATGAATATTTTCAAAAAAAAATTTTTTTTATCGCATTTGAAGAAGTCAGATTTTTTTCCTGAAATCTGTGCGGTTTGTAAAAGAATGACCCATCTTTAGTGAGCTTTAGGAATCCGTTTTCGAAAATTTCAAATGTCAAAATAGGTACGTACAAGAGATAACTGTAGATATTATGTATGTATGATAAACTAAAAATTGGCAATTTAGTTATTCGACTGTAATTTGAAAATGGTGTACTTCAGAAAGAAAAACTTTGGTAAAAAATTTTCAAGAGGTAAAAAGAGCTATCAAACGGTACTAAACTCGACATTTTATCACATCGACGCTAGGCGTCGCAACGTTAAACTTTTAATTTTCTTATGAGGATTTTTTTTAATAATACTACTCAGTTGGCTTGTCTAAATTCTACGCGAATGCTGCAAAAAAATAATAAGTCCCTATAAGAAAATGAAAAGTTAAACGTCGCGACGCCTAGCGTCGATGTGATAAAATGTCGAGTTTAGTATCGTTAGATAGGTCTTTTGACCTCCTAAAAATTTTTCTCGAGAATTTGTTTTCTAAAGTAAACCATTTTCAAACTACAGTCGTAGTAAAAACTACAGTTTTTTTTGTGTAATCTTAGTAACCATTTTGAATTTTGATAGTTTTTAAACGGTTTCTTAAAGCTTATCAAAACATGCAACTTTTTGCTAATTTAACCAATCTCGTAATTCTTGCCCTTTTCGAGATCCCAATGTTGGCATCACTTAAGAAAATCACCCTGTAGATTAGTTTGGTTAAATGTTGATAACTTGTCATTTAAAAAATATCTAAATAATAAAATACTTACAATGCACTTCCAACCTTGCCATTTGGCTTCGCCATTTCCTATTAAAGCACCCAAAATTAACAAAGTTAATACAAACACTAAAGAAAATTTCATTTTTCACGAGTTATCAAAACACTTGATGTCAACAGTTTTGACTCTATTTACCTAAAACTTCTGTTTCAACGCCTTTTATACGTTAGGACTTATCTGATCGGATAGTCCTACTACGAAAAACTGTATTTTCCCTCGATTTTTAGGATCTCTCTTTATATGTTGGGTCATATAACGAACGTATACCCGTACATTCCCAAAGGCAAGAGGACAGAAATAATTGACCTACGGTCATCAATTCCGATAAACAATAAAAATAAAAATAATTATTGCCAACTTTTTTGTTTTGTTTTTTTTTGCAAAAGTATTTATTATACGTATACATAGAACAGTAGTTATCAAACTTTTTTACTCTGAATTTAAATTTTCTCAAGACGCTCTATACAGGGTTATTCAAATTCGAGGGCCAACATGGGGATCTCGGAAACTGTAAGAGATTCAAAGTTGGTTAAATGGGGGCAAAGTTTGAGAAAAAATTCGAAATTTCGGAAAATCTTATTTATTTTTTTCTGAAGTTGCTTTCAAGGATATCAGAAAACTAAACACACATTTTCATTGCACCTCTTTTGTCTCTACAACACAGTAATTTTAGATTTTCAAAACAACGTTTCGGTTTTAAATTACCATCATTAACTCAAAAATTTTAAATACGGACCTGCATTTTTTATTTTATTTTTGAATTTAGCTTTTTATTATAAATGCAATGACTTGTCAAAAAAAAATTTTTATATTTAATATTTTTGAGTTCATGTGATGATGATGGTAATTCAAAATCAAAACGTTTTGAAAATTAATAATTGCCATCTTGCAGAGACAAAAAAGTTGCAAAAAAAATGTGTTCCTATTTTTCTGATATCTTTGAAAATAACTTATAAAAAACTAAAGGGGCTTTCCAGAAATTTCGAAATTTTAAATAATAAAATAATTTTTTTAGGCACGTCATTGCATTTATAATAAGAAGCTCAACTCAAAAATAAAATAAAAAATGCAGGTCCGTATTTAAAATTTTTGAGTTGATGATGGTAATTCAAATCCGAAACGTTGTTTTGAAAATCTAAAATTGCCATCTTGTAGAGACAAGAAAGGTGCAATAAAAATGTGTTTCTAATCTAAATCTGTGCAATATTCACGCCACCCCGCCCTCGTGAAAAAGTCTCTTTGGGAACCACTGGCACAGGAAGAACATCGAGAGAACATATTTTAAAGTGTTAATTTTAATTTACCAGGATAGTCTTAAAAGTAAACTCAGCAGAGGAGCAAACCCATGACTAATTTTTTTCTCTCGTTGTTTTAAATGCGCGCCTCCAAGTCCGCGCGAGTCCAAATTGGTACTCATTCGAGGTAAAGTTCGAAACTTATGAGAAGAATTGGGTGGGCTAATAACGAAAAGATAGAGATCGAGAGCACTCGTTCCCTCCATCTGTACTACGCAGGATATTGACTCCGCCCTATTCTTCTAATAAGTTGCCGACTATACGGTTGCTATAGACACATGAGCGTACTGATTTATCTCGACCGCCTGACCCCCCTTAACTAAGTATATTTGACGGCGCTCTAAAATGACCGTCCCGCCATTTTCTCTAAGCAATGGCATAGGCAGGTGGGCAGGGGCGGATCTAAGATTTTCGATCTTGGGCTATTGAAATCCAATAACCCGAGTTCTACCAACCTGGATCAACCAATCGGAAGTAGAGTTAATCTTGAATCAAGTCTTAACTTAGACAACTGTGGGTCTAAATAGAGTTAATCCAGACTTTAACCTTCAATTGAACAAAGTTTAATGAGTTAAATAATTATTTATTCCTACAATTAATAGTAATGAGAATAGTACAAATAAGTTAAAATATAAAAATAAGCAAAATCATTTCACTCTCCTTCCTAGTTTCAGTTGTCTTTTATACCCCATTTTTTGTCTTCAGTTGAGGTACTTTCTACTCAGCATTAATTACTTTTTACCAAGGCTGACCACTCCAGCATATCCTTGAACAACTGGAAGGGCTTTTTCAGCAGCTCTGAAAACTCTTTGACCGGCTCTTTCCTAAATAAAAAAAAACATTTTTAAACATTATAAATATTTAAGATATAAGAGATATCTATCTCTCTAGAGACATTCAAGAATCCATTAACGTCCAAGCACCAAATTACAATCTTTTGGATATCAAAAAAAAAAGTCAAAAGTTGCAAAAGGTCATAAAAAACAAAATTTGTCTGTCGTTATATGAGGACGCTGGGCGTTAATTAAAGTTCACTTTGTTATTTAAAAAAAGTACTTACAAGTTTCTTCCAACCCTTCCATTTGGCTTCACTGTGTCCCATTAAAGCAGCCAAAACCAACAAGGTAAATACAAACACTACAGAAAATTTCATTTTTACAAGTTATCGAACTGTTTTTTCTCTACGTGGATTTTATTTTAAGTTTGATTCTGTTCTGATGCCTTTTAGTAATCTTTAACTCCTTTTATATAAATGTAAATGCGATACTTATCTGCCTGTGCGATCCCAAGAAAACTGTAGTTCCCCTTGTTTTTGAGCTTCTCTTTATCTTTCGGGTAATATACCGTACCCGTACATACCCTATGGCAAAAGGAAAGAAATAATCAACTTACACGGTCATCAATTCCGATAAACTATCAAAGTATTATTAATTGATGAAACTTTTTTTGCGTTTTTTTTTTCAATAATTTTATTCATTTTAGTCTAAGAGTAGATATTAATTATAGTGTAGGAAGGACATCGATAAAGCGAAAGATGAAGTAATTATTTTAATTTACGAGGATAGTCCAGAAAGTAAAGAATGTTCAAAATGCACTAGGAAAGATCATACAGGTAGTGTTATTAATTTCTAATGCTCAAAGTGACGATGTGGAAAATATTTTTAAATACTCTTCAGACATCCTTCTTCAACTCTAATTTTTATCAATGTTGCATTTCCATCTCTTAATGCCAAGAACACATTTTAATGTTTCTTTTAAATCTCCAAAACAACTTTTTCTACTTTATACTAGAGATATCTATTAGGTGACAAATTGGAGTATACAAAATTAAATTTTGTTTCTTTTTTGTAGCATCAAAACTTTCTGAACGTGCCAGGTAACTTGTATATCAAATTTAATTAGAAATTTAATAACTTTGTAAATTAATAGAAGACGCATACTTTCACCTGCAGACACATTAAAGGTAGAGACATCGGAAAAAACTACTAGGGGATTTACTTATTCTTGTTGTAGCCGTTAAAAATTGTGGAAAATTATATTACAATTCCCTAGGGTCTTCTAAAGAAACCTCAGAAGTTTTTATTTATTAAAAAAGAATTGAGTATAAAAAATAGCTTCTACGAGTACTTCTTGTTAACCTTTTCCTATTATACTTATGTACATAAGTATGTACCTATACACCATGTATAGGTACATAAGTATAATGGCTAATTTTTACGATAATGGACTTGAAAAAAAAAAGAAAGCTGGCTCATTTATTAAAGGGACCTTTTTTAATTTATTTTTTATTAGACCCCTTGACACTCCTAATATGGAAATTCAGTACAGCATTTGACACTGGAAAAGTGGATTCTCTTTAGCTTAGAGAAAATGTTGTAATTAGGTAACCTCATAACCGGCCTGTAGAATCACACACCGTAGAATCACCATCACACACTTGGAGGGTGTGCTTAGGAGCATTCCATAAATTTAATTTATGGGGGACATTTACCCTTTGTCCTGGGGCAAGTTGTCGTTGTATATTTATAAATAATGAAGTTTTTAAACAATTGAACTGAACTTGCACAGAACTATTTCGACTTAACACCACACTGAAGTCATTCCAGGGAGTTCCACGCTCATTGAGCCTTCAACGAGGATAAAAGCCGCTCCGACTTTCGTCTAAGCCCGCCGTACTTATAGAAATATTATTCTTTCTTTGGAAACCACAAACAAGAGCATCACCACCATCCTCCACACTCCAAATAGTAGCAAGAAGTGTTAATTATCTGACAAAAAGCAAGAGAATTTGAGTTCAGGGTTTACGCCTGAGTCGGTTACACCTACTGCACGCTTTGTTCGTTCGTGAGAGAAGACAGGTAGTGCTGATGCTAGTTACTCAGTGCGTGACAGCCTATCCGCTTCCCCTTGAGCCCAAAACTCAACTGTACAGAGATATTTACTGTTCTTGGAAGTTCAGAGAATAGTGCCAATAGTAAGTGCCCAATTAGAGAGCGGTGCGACTCTAGATCAAAGTTAAACCTTTAAAACCCCCCCAGAGGTATTCCCGCCACCTTGGTTATAAAGATGTCGTGGTTTCGAGAAAGATCGAGGAAAATGATGCGAGGAGATCAATAACCAGCAGCGGAAACTTTGTTAGGGATAATTCTAAAACTATTCTGGTTGCTGATTAGGCCTATGGTCTGGTAGCAAGAGGCACCAGCAGCTTGATAAGCCTTGTTAGATTTAACTACTACTGTTCCAATGTCTTAGATCCGCGGTGGCAATAGAGATGGGGACCTTATGACAGAGCCGAGATGGAGACTGTATAGCAATTCGAAGGGCTCAGATCCTTATAACAAAACTGGAGAGGAATTAAAATTGGATTGAAAAGAGTAAAAGAGACGATGGGGAGGTTCAGAACAGGGGGCTAATCACGAGCCAGAAACAATTCACTCCGACGGTAGTCTAAGCTTCTTACCGCGATTTACCCCCGAGAGGGCATCTTCTGAGGAAAGAACAGATTTGAAGAAGGGTTGAGGGAGGAGATCTTTAGAAAGAACCTGTGAGCAACACCCTTCGATGGCTTTTCACCCCGATTTTCGTCTTATTTTTATGTCCTGGCAGACTGCCTGGATAGCACCATGCCCTGAACTTGTACAAATTGGTTTAGAGGAACTCTGGTAGCTAACACAGGAAGCAAAAACTGCCTAGATTCATAGATACACAGATAGAGTTAAGAGCACAAATGCAGTGTGCATTACTTTAGGAATTTGCTCTCTTATGTAGTTCCCAAACGTGAGGTCGATAGCCATACTCATACTTTTAAGATAGAATTGACCTGTAGACATATTTTTTACGAACTTCCATACACATTAATTCACTCTTTATTACATATGTACTTTAAGTTAAAAATTCATTCTACCCTGAAATTTCTAGCCAACCCTTACTCACATCCTTTACTAGCAAAAAATCTCTAAATTATCGCGTTGTTAGAAAAATACACAACAGAATTATTTCTTATTTTTCATCTCATAAATTTAAACTCCATCTCCAATCCCCAAATAAATATTCTACTAAAAATATATATATTTTGTAATAAAAGATCGATTGAACAAGTTTGCAACATCATTTTTAACAGTTCTTTACTCAAGATTCGCATTTCAGACTTATAAATCTTAGGTTGAAAATTTTTATTTTTATTTGTATTTTGTTTGTGCTCTTTGCATACCAACAGCTCAACTCTATCTTAGGTCAAACGGAAGCATAGCGGAAGGGCTTTAGTATACTAAGTGGAATTTTAAATTTTTTATTTCCTTCCTTAAAGGGTGTAAATAATTTAAAATAATTAAAAGAGAAAATGTTTTTAAAATGCAACTCAAAGTTGTGTTAAATTTAATTATGCGCTTGGTTTGTTTATTTACGCACTTTTTAATATTCATCTTCGCTCTCTCTACTGTGCATTTTTGAAAAAAGGAGTTTCGCTTTGATGGTTTTTCATCACTGTAAATTTATGATGCGACAATTAAATTCGCTAACGAATAATGTTTTTTTTTCAATTATTTTTCAGTCATTAAGGTATGTTAAATCATAGCCGCTCACTCAGTTGATTATTTTCCGTATTTTCCCCCTACAAAAGAAATTTTTTTCACCCTTTGATTATAAATCCTGTAACACTTGACCTCGTATATCACAAATTTATCCTGAAAGACAATGCAAATATTTTTTGTAAACGTTGGAAAAGCAATGAAGTCCAATTTATGATAACTGCAAAAACACAAGGACCCAGGTTCTTTGTCTAAGTCTGGAGACTCTGCCGGTCACAGCAGTTCATTTAGGAAAATTAATTAGCCAATTATAAGGGCGACGTGCTCCGTAAGGAGTTATGGTTCGCAATAGTTGGTTCCGCGCTGTCGAATCTTTACGCCATTGCAATTTATCAAGAGTTAAAAGATATCATATTTATGGCTTTCTTTAACAAAAAATTTTTTTTTCCGATTTTCTCCTTTAATTACGAATGGCGTTGAAAATGTGTCAAGAGTTGCCTACTTCAATCGTCCACACGTCTTAATTAATGATCACCCTCTTACAGGAAATCCCCTTTTGATTATTTTCTTTTACTTTTGCGGATCAACTAATCCTCTTATACTTTGACTTTATTTCTAAAAGATTTTTCTTCCAACCACTCATTTCGTCTTCTTTAACGTTTTACTAACGTAGAACAAATTAATGGAGTCCTATCGGTATTAAGAATTTTTTTCTCCAAAAGTTCCATTAGCCATAATAAATGATGCATCAAAATCATGTCGTTTTGTTTACTAACTTTGTCGAGATTAAAATTAAGAGCTTTCCAAAGAAAAAAACCAATACGACAAAGGACGAGAGGGAAAAAAAGTGCAGGTTATTAAAGAATTATTAAAAAGTTTTAGAGGGGTGTATATTGAACAAAAAAATAGATCGTTAAATATTCATTACATCTTATCTAGACATGAATATAAATTATAAAGTTAACTTTCGTATATGAAAAGCGTTGTCATTATCATAGCAGTTGCAATTTCGTAACGGCTCTAACATATTTATAGAGCGCTTAGTTTCCCTATAATCGGCAATTTTCAATGCTTTGCTCGCTACTCTATAACTTCGGTCAAATCCCGCCTTTGGCGACATATAGACGTCGTTATTTTGCATTTTCTCGTAGAAGATCAACATGTTGTTAAAGCTCCTCAACGTTAAATCCCGAAAATATCACAAAAATAATTCCGCGTTGTTTGAACTAAATCCTCGTTCACGTTAGGCTTATCTGGTATAAGAAAAGCTTCGAGTATCGCGAACGTAGTCAATAAGATGAGCTTATTAGAATTCATAAATCGCGATTGGTCCATTTAAGAAACCCAAATGCCATTCTTAAGATGAACATCTTTCTTAGATTGTTACAAGATAACGGGGAATAACCACTAAACATGATATATACTCGAGAAGGCGGTCGTTCAAAAAGTTAACATCTTATACAACTGGAATAATAACTTTACCTCATTGATGCCTTATTGCCGTTTACGATTTATCGATATTACGTGCAAAATTTATGTTTTCCGATCAACACTGTCACATTTTTCACATTTATGTTGCTCAAACACCCAACTTATAGAAATAGATCTTTTTATATATTGAATAACCTCCTGTTTCGCAAATAAACAGATTCTTTTTATTGCCATAAAATATTTTCTTATAATCTACAATTTGTAAATGGCGAATTGAAAAAAGTCCAAGCTGTAAAAATATCGTATAAAATAAAAGTAATAACTGAAATAAACAATGGACAAAAAAACGCTTCGAGAATTAAGAACAGTAAACAGGAAGAGCACTGATTCAACTTTTCACAACGCTTCGTAAAAGATTTTCTCTTATAATTGGCGAAAATTAGCAAAAATAATTTTATAAAATTAACGCCAAGATTTGTTTTTATTTTCTTAATTAAGAATTTTCTGTAACCTTTCCTCAAGAAAGTTAAACGCCATAATTCTATCTACAGTTAGATGTTTTCTTTTTCTGGTCCTTTTATCTTGCAAGGCAATGACAAATTAGCAAGCATAGTTTGCCTGGTACAGTTACTCCTAATTGAAAGTGTTTTACACGTATGGAGCTCATGTTAGGAGCTGAGGGTTTCTTAAACCCATGTAAGCCATAATCCCCCCTACAGAGTTAGAGGTTTTCTTCTTCTAGTCCTTTTACCTTGCAAAGCAATGACAAATTAGCAAGTATAGCTTTCCATAGGTACTTCTAGTTGGAAGTGTTTACACGTATGGAGCTCACTTAGGAGCTGAGGGTTTCTTAAACCCATGTAAGCTATAATTCTACCTACAGTTACAGGTTTTCTTCTTCTGGTCTTTTTATCTTGCAAGACAATGACAAATTAGCAAGTTTAGCTTCCCTGGTACAGTTACTCCTAATTGAAAGTGTTTTACACGTATGGAGCTCATGTTAGGAGCTGAGGGTTTCTTAAACCCATGTAAGCCATAATTCCCCCTACAGAGTTAGAGGTTTTCTTCTTCTGGTCCTTTTACCTTGCAAGACAATGACAAATTAGCACGTTTAGCTTCCCTGGTACAGTTACTCCTAATTGAAAGTGTTTTACACGTATGGAGCTCATGTTAAGAGCTGAGGGTTTCTTAAACCCATGTAAGCCATAATTCCCCCTACAGAGTTAGAGATTTTCTTCTTCTGGTCCTTTTACCTTGCAAGACAATGACAAATTAGCAAGTTTAGCTTCCCTGGTACAGTTACTCCTAATTGAAAGTGTTTTACACGTATGGAGCTCATGTTAAGAGCTGAGGGTTTCTTAAACCCATGTAAGCCATAATTCCCCCTACAGAGTTAGATGTTTTCTTCTTCTGATCCTTTTACCTTGCAAGGCAATGACAAATTAGCAAGTATAGCTTTCCTAGTATAGTTACTTCTAGTTGGAAGTGTTTACACGTATGAAGCTCACGTTAGGAGCTGAGGGTTTCTTAAACTCATGTAAAAACCGTTTGGCAATACATATGAGTACCTACTTGTACGATCAGTGGCGTATCTACAAATTTTGACCTCCGTTAGCCGCTAAATTATCACGCCGTGTCTAATATACTTATTTTAGGGGGGTCAGACCGTCGAGATGCATCAATACACTTATGCGTCTACCGAACGTACCTCAAATAGCAATTAGAACCCGCCTGACTAATTTAAGTCTTCCACGCAATGACGCGGTGGGTTCTTCTCTATTGAATCGAGTTCTAACTTTTTGTTGCATGCAATGCGTTCATTAAAGTCTGGCACATGTGCTTATGTATGCTGTTCGTATACGCATGTAACCAAAATTCTATTTCAAATGTCTCTTCAGTCTCTATGGTCTGCTAAATTACATACGCTAATTATGGGGGGGGGGCTATTTAGCAAATAATTGCTTATTATTTTTAGCTTCGAAACCGATCTTTCTGAAAGGGCGACGCTTAATATATTTATTACTATCTTACTATCTTTCAATGGCTGAGGTAAATCAAAAATAATTGCAGAGATAGCGCTGAAGAGATATCGCTTTGATAACACTTGTTAAGAATTTTCCAAGTCTTGTTTAGAATTCGCTAACTGTTGCCAGTTAGCTCTGGAAACCCCCTCGACACCTGCACCCTTCAGGAGACAATACATAAAATACACCCACAAAGTAATAAAACTGTAATTAGACTGAGTCAATGAATTTTTTAGTTTAATCTTCACCCTAAATATCTTAACCCTATTTCCTATGTATACGCGATGCAGACATTGCGGGCGATTTCTCAACGATAAATACGGAAAAATCGATTTTTCGAACATTGCATGCAATACTATGATCCCGCACCGCATAAATCGTATTAGCCATCAATATTTAAAAAATTCGTTTTTTTTATTTTCACCGCTATGCTTTTTTTTTTTTTTTTGCATGCATGTGAATATCGCACGAAATCGCGTTTGTTTAACACAGAGTTAACGGTATGATCCATTTGCAAGACGAGAATCTTCCTATAATAAAAAAAACGTGGTGTCATAGGGAATGCGCAATAAAATCAGAAACAGATAGAGAGATAAACAAAAATAAATAGAAGGGATGAGGGGAGTAATATAGAGAAAAATATAGAGAGAGTGGGAGGGGAGGTAAGAGAGAGAGACCGAAAGAGGTAAAAACAGAGCGGGAGTGTACAAAAGGAGAGGGTCATCTCCATCTGTTATGCCAAATGTTATTTCATCTGTTATCATTATCATGTGTCATCCCATCTGTTATACCATACTATGTCATCCCATTTGTCATCTCATCTGTTATTACATCCATCAACAAAAGACTAAAGTTGAAAATTCCGTTTTACACATTGGGACGCATATTTAGAATTATTTAGACCGATAAAGGGCTACCTCTATGGGTAATTCCACGTCAGATCGGCCACTTTTGACCCTTAGGTCTTCGGATTTTGACGAAATTTGGTGTGTCGTTTGGAAATATGTTCAAACTTAAGTGTACAAAGTGGTTTTGCGAAAAAATTATTTTTGATCTATCTACGGTCAAATTAATTTTTGAACTATTTTGAAAACCTGAACACTTCAATAATTTATAACTCGCGATCTAAAGGAGATATATTTCTGCAAAATACGTCTATTTAAAGCTAAAGGAACGTACTATTTATTTTACGCATCGCTTTTTTAATTTAACGCCTTTTTGGTCAAACTGTTCCAGTGTCAAATGTTCAAATCGAAGTTTCCAAAATACACCCTCTGCGATTTTTGCAATTTTTTGATATGTTGAGCCCTTTTGACTTATGTTTAAGTGAAAAGATTCAAAACCGTGGGCACTCGTCAACTCTTGACGCTACACGGTGTTATAGAAGAATGGAAACAAAAATTTTTTGAGAAAAGATTGGTGATAGTAATTTTTTTTTAGAAATCCCTTTATTTTAGACCCGTTATTATGGGAAAAAAATTTCAAGAGCAGGGGCGTGCGGGAACAGGGTCAAAATTACCTTTGTTCTTAGCAAAACTGCTAATTTTGAAATTATCTTCGATCACATTGAAGATAGGAAAAAAATACATCTTAAATAATTTGTAATGTATAAAATTACCAAGAGAATGAGACTAGTCCGAGCCCAAACGGATAATTTGTATAAGCAGAAAAAAATAAAAATCGCGGAAAGTTGAGTAATATTTAATCCCAGTAAATAAAGTAATTTTCAAGTCGAAGTTTCCAAAATACACCCTCTTCGATTTTAGAAATTTTTTTATATGTTGAGCCCTTATGACTTAGGTTTAATTAAAAAAATTGAAAACCGTGGGCACTCGTCAACTCTTGATGCTACACGGCCTCAAGCCTCAGTGAGGGTTTTAGATTGAGGTGTGAGGGTTGAGGCCGTGTAGCATCAAGAGTTGACGAGTGCCCACGGTTTTGAATGTTTTAAATTAAACCTAAGACATAAGGGCTCAACATATATAAAAATTTCGAAAATGGAAGAGGGTGTATTTTGGAAACTTCGACTTGAAAATTACTTTAATACTGGGATTAAACATTAGTCAACTTTCCGCGGTTTTTATTTTTTTCTGCATAGACAAATTATCCGTTTGGGCTCGGACTAGTCTCATTCTCTTGGTAATTTTATACATTACAAATTATTTAAGATGTATTTTTTTGCTATCTTCAATGTGATCAATGTGATCGAAGATATTTTCAAAAATTAGCAGTTTTGCTAAGAACAAAGGTAATTTTGAACCTTTTCCCGCACGCCCCTGTTCTTAAAAATTTTCTCTCATAATAATGGGTCCAAAATAAAGCGATTTCTGAAAAAAAATTGCTATCCCCAATCTTTTCTCAAAAAAATTTTGTTTCCATTCTTCTCCAATACCGCGTAGCGTCAAGAGTTGACGAGTGCCCACGGTTTTGAATCTTTTCACTTAAACATGAGTCATAAGGGCTCAACATACCAAAAAATTGCAAAAATCGCAGAGGGTGTATTTTGGAAACTTCGACTTGAACATTTGACACTGGAACAGTTTGACCAAAAAGGCGTTAAATTAAAAAAGCGATGCGTAAAATAAATAGTACGTTCCTTTAGCTTTAAATAGGCGTATTTTGCAGAAATATATCTCTTTTAGATCGCGAGTTATAAATTATTGGAGTATTCATGTTTTCAAAATAGTTCAAAAATTAATTTGACCGTAGATAGGTCAAAAATAATTTTTTCGCAAAACCAATTTGTACACTTAAGTTTGAACATATTTCCAACCGACACACCAAATTTCGTCAAAATCCGAAGACCTAAGGGTCAAAAGTGGCCGATCTGACGTGGAATTACCCCTATTTAAATAGAGAAGTTTGAAAATAGTATATTGCGATACAAGGTCGGTAAGTGCATAGTTAACAAATCGAAAAATGTTAAAAAACGAGATATTTTAAACATAATAAATGACAATTTTTAGGCTTTTGTTTTGTACCTATTCAAAATTTTATTATACATTCTAAATATGTAAAAATATATGTAAACGGTGTTGGTGTCCTATTTAAAATAGAAAACTTGGGACCGTTTCTAGAAAAACCGGACGTGCTTACTAAATTTTGTAAGTAGTTTAAAAATCGCAATTTGTGTTTATGTGTACCAAATTTCAATTTGATATCTTCATAAATAAGTTATTATTTAGAGGTGACTCTTTTTCCATGACCACCTGAAATAAAAAAATAAAAATAAGGATAATTTCAAAACTTTAAATTTAAACAAATTACTAACAATTAAAATTATAATATTTTAATAGTAGTAGTGAAAATTATAAAAATTTCTTCAAGGGCGAAAGTCGTTAGACTTCAATTTTGTAAATCCAATTTTTGCACTAATTTAAAAACTTTTTAAAGCTTTTTGAACTAATCTACAAAATCTTTGAAATATCAATAAAAATGTAAATTTTCTGAACACTCTTCATAATATTCATTATTAAGTGACTAATATTATTCAAATTTAAAGTGCGCGTATTGTAAAATTCGTTTACAACTGCGTACGCCTAATTAATTGCCTGACGACCCTTGAAAAACAAAAGAAAAATTAAGAAATATTTTAAAAAGAAATTCGCCCAAGTAGGGTAATATTGTAAAAGGAAAAAGAGAAAAAAAAAAGAAAAACGATTTAATTTTACAAACGAATGCCTTCATATAATTCTTAGCTATGGCGATAATTAAATCAGTTTTTATTTATGAAACAAGTTTTAAGAAGCGTTTTTAAAAATTGCACAAAACATTATGCTTATTTTCTTAAACACACTCCAGATGAGTCTTTGTATTTAAGCATCTGCATATCTAACAGTTTCTACAATGGAAACTATAAAGGGGATGACGATGTTCTGATTATGAATAGGGAGGCATTAAGTATGAAAATAAAGGATAAATTTGCATATAAAGGCATGGCTTGCTTTTTAATTTTATAAAACTACAAGACAAGACAAAACTATTTACGTAATTTGAAATTTTAAACATCTTTTTACAGTGACGCACATACTTATTTAACAGGGGTTAAATGGTGTTTAAAATTTAAGAAACTAGATCATGGACGCGCGCTACGCGCGTCACTTTCACTCTGTCTGTCTCTGTCTGTTTATCTTTTCTATCTATGAATATCATCAGTCATTCTCATATTATGTAAAATCTCTCTCATCTGTCAGTGGCTTCTGTCGTTTAACTAACAACCTTCTCTGTCATCTGATCTCATTAGTCAATCTTATCTCTTCATCTCATTTTATGCGTCAGTATATCTATGAATATCATCTGTCATTCTCATATTATGTCGTATCATCTCATCTATTACTCCATATCATCTGTCAATCGCTTATGTAAATTAACTAACAACCTTCTCTGTTATTTGATCTCATCTGTCAATCTTATCTGTTCATCTCATTTTATGTGTCAGACTATCTATGAATATCATCTATCATTCTCATATTATGTCATCTCATCTCATCTATTATTCCATCTCATCTGTCAAGCGCTTAAGTAAATTAACTAACAACCTTCTCTATCATCTGATCTCATCTGTCAATCTTATCTGTTCATCTCATTTTATGTGTCAGTCTATCTATGAATATCATCTGTCATTCTCATATTATGTCATCTCATCTCATCTATTATTACATCTCATCTGTCAATCGCTTATGTAAATTTACTAACAACCTTCTCTATCATCTGATTTCATCTGTCAATCTTATCTGTTCATCTCATTTTATGTGTCAGCCTATCTATGAATATCATCTGTCATTCTCATATTATGTCATCTCATCTCATCTATTATTACATCTCATCTGACAATCGCTTATGTAAATTAACTAACAACCTTCTCTATCATCTGATTTCATCTGTCAATCTTATCTGTTCATCTCATTTTATGTGTCAGTCTATCTATGAATATCATCTGTCATTCTCATATTATGTCATCTCATCTCATCTATTATTACATCTCATCTGGCAATCGCTTATGTAAATTAACCTTCTCTATCATCTGATTTCATCTGTCAATCTTATCTGTTCATCAGATTTTATGTGTCAGACTATCTATGAATATCATCTGTCATTCTCATATTATGTCATCTCATCTCATCTATTATTCCATCTCATCTGTCAAGCGCTTAAGTAAATTAACTAACAACCTTCTCTATCATCTGATCTCATCTGTCAATCTTATCTGTTCATCTCATTTTATGTGTCAGTCTATCTATGAATATCATCTGTCATTCTCATATTATGTCATCTCATCTCATCTATTATTACATCTCATCTGTCAATCGCTTATGTAAATTTACTAACAACCTTCTCTATCATCTGATTTCATCTGTCAATCTTATCTGTTCATCTCATTTTATGTGTCAGCCTATCTATGAATATCATCTGTCATTCTCATATTATGTTGTATCATCTCATCTATTATTACATCTCATCTGACAATCGCTTATGTAAATTAACTAACAACCTTCTCTATCATCTGATTTCATCTGTCAATCTTATCTGTTCATCTCATTTTATGTGTCAGTCGATCTATGAATATCATCTGTCATTCTCATATTATGTCATCTCATCTCATCTATTATTACATCTCATCTGTCAATCGCTTATGTAAATTAACTAACAACCTTCTCTATCATCTGATTTCATCTGTCAATCTTATCTGTTCATCTCATTTTATGTGTCAGTCTATCTATGAATATCATCTGTCATTCTCATATTATGTTGTATCATCTCATCTATTATTACATCTCATCTGACAATCGCTTATGTAAATTAACTAACAACCTTCTCTATCATCTGATTTCATCTGTCAATCTTATCTGTTCATCTCATTTTATGTGTCAGTCGATCTATGAATATCATCTGTCATTCTCATATTATGTCATCTCATCTCATCTATTATTACATCTCATCTGTCAATCGCTTATGTAAATTAACTAACAACCTTCTCTATCATCTGATTTCATCTGTCAATCTTATCTGTTCATCTCATTTTATGTGTCAGTCTATCTATGAATATCATCTGTCATTCTCATATTATGTCATCTCATCTCATCTATTATTACATCTCATCTGTCAATCGCTTATGTAAATTTACTAACAACCTTCTCTATCATCTGATTTCATCTGTCAATCTTATCTGTTCTTCTCATTTTATGTGTCAGCCTATCTATGAATATCATCTGTCATTCTCATATTATGTCATCTCATCTCATCTATTATTACATCTCATCTGACAATCGCTTATGTAAATTAACTAACAACCTTCTCTATCATCTGATTTCATCTGTCAATCTTATCTGTTCATCTCATTTTATGTGTCAGTCTATCTATGAATATCATCTGTCATTTTCATACTATGTCATCTCATCTCATCTATTATTCCATCTCATCTGTCAAGCGCTTAAGTAAATTAACTAACAACCTTCTCTATCATCTGATCTCATCTGTCAATCTTATCTGTTCATCTCATTTTATGTGTCAGTCTATCTATGAATATCATCTGTCATTCTCATATTATGTCATCTCATCTCATCTATTATTCCATCTCATCTGTCAAGCGCTTAAGTAAATTAACTAACAACCTTCTCTATCATCTGATCTCATCTGTAAATCTTATCTGTTCATCTCATTTTATGTGTCAGTCTATCTATGAATATCATCTGTCATTCTCATACTATGTCATCTCATCTCATCTATTATTCCATCTCATCTGTCAAGCGCTTAAGTAAATTAACTAACAACCTTCTCTATCATCTGATCTCATCTGTCAATCTTATCTGTTCATCTCATTTTATGTATCAGTCTATCTATGAATATCATCTGTCATTCTCATATTATGTTGTATCATCTCATCTATTATTACATCTCATCTGACAATCGCTTATGTAAATTAACTAACAACCTTCTCTATCATCTGATTTCATCTGTCAATCTTATCTGTTCATCTCATTTTATGTGTCAGTCGATCTATGAATATCATCTGTCATTCTCATATTATGTCATCTCATCTCATCTATTATTACATCTCATCTGACAATCGCTTATGTAAATTAACTAACAACCTTCTCTATCATCTGATTTCATCTGTCAATCTTATCTGTTCATCTCATTTTATGTGTCAGTCTATCTATGAATATCATCTGTCATTTTCATACTATGTCATCTCATCTCATCTATTATTCCATCTCATCTGTCAAGCGCTTAAGTAAATTAACTAACAACCTTCTCTATCATCTGATCTCATCTGTCAATCTTATCTGTTCATCTCATTTTATGTGTCAGTCTATCTATGAATATCATCTGTCATTCTCATATTATGTCATCTCATCTCATCTATTATTCCATCTCATCTGTCAAGCGCTTAAGTAAATTAACTAACAACCTTCTCTATCATCTGATCTCATCTGTCAATCTTATCTGTTCATCTCATTTTATGTGTCAGTCTATCTATGAATATCATCTGTCATTCTCATATTATGTCATCTCATCTCATCTATTATTCCATCTCATCTGTCAAGCGCTTAAGTAAATTAACTAACAACCTTCTCTATCATCTGATCTCATCTGTAAATCTTATCTGTTCATCTCATTTTATGTGTCAGTCTATCTATGAATATCATCTGTCATTCTCATACTATGTCATCTCATCTCATCTATTATTACATCTCATCTGTCAATCGCTTATGTAAATTTACTAACAACCTTCTCTATCATCTGATTTCATCTGTCAATCTTATCTGTTCATCTCATTTTATGTGTCAGCCTATCTATGAATATCAACTGTCATTCTCATATTATGTCATCTCATCTCATCTATTATTACATCTCATCTGACAATCGCTTATGTAAATTAACTAACAACCTTCTCTATCATCTGATTTCATCTGTCAATCTTATCTGTTCATCTCATTTTATGTGTCAGTCTATCTATGAATATCATCTGTCATTCTCATATTATGTCATCTCATCTCATCTATTATTCCATCTCATCTGTCAATCAATGTCAGTTTTATCTGTCGGTCTCACATGTCTTTTAATCTCGTCTGTCAATCTCATCTGTTATTTCATCCAATTTGTCACTCATACTAACTGTTAAAAACAGATGACCCCCCCATGGTGACAGATTAACATTTAACATATAGTAACTATGGTGGCAGGTGACAGATTACCCCCACTCTCCATCTCTCTAAACTAATCTTTGAAATTAATAGATAACTCCACCTCACATATGAAATAGCAAATAAAATTTACATTTGGTGACAGATGACATTGACAAATGTAGGGTAAAGCTTAATTCTCAGCTATCCGAAACCGTCGTATACGACGATACGAAAGTTTTCCTATTGGTGGAATTTCGAAATTTTTCGAATATCCACCAATAGGAAGACTTTCGTATCGTCGTATACGACGGTTTCGGATAGCTGAGAATTAAGCTTAACAGATGAACCCCTCTCTGACATTGACATATGGTTCATGACGACATTGGCATATGGTAACTATGGTGACAGATTGACATTTGACATATGGTGACAAACCACTCCCCATTTCTCTAAACCAATCGCTATCTTACTTCCCGTCACCTCTAATTTCTCTAAACCAATCCCTATCCTACTTCTCTCACTCTCTCTCTGTATTTTTTTTTATATCTTCGGACCTTACAGCGCATTTCCGATGATCCATGTGTTTTTTTATTGTGTGGAAAATTGAATAGTTTTATTGCTTTGTGGAAAATGTAAAATTTTCTTTGTATTGGCTAGGTAAGAAAACAATAATTAATTAATTACCCCGGTACAAGTTGTTAACATGTGCTCTAAACAGTAAACACTCCTGACGAAGTCAATGTGTGAGAGGTTTTAGTAACACTTTGTTCCTCTTTAAACACAAGTGATGTCACTGAGAGGCACATATTTAGCGGTAAAAAAATTTAAAATCTAAAATTTAAAATTAAAATCCATCGTCGCTAGGTGGAATCACCTGCCTTTAATTGTTTTAAATGGGACAGCATTGTTTTTATTCGTCTTTTAATAGGCAAGCTGTTAGAATTACATTGTTTTCAAGAAAAAATCCATAGCGTTCTTCGTTTTAGGATCATGATGAGTGCGAGAATTTCAACTTACAAATTTTTGTACGTCCCTCGTATATTAGAATTTTCATTTATTTTGTAAAGAAAGGAACAAAAGAATACTAAAAAATTACACTTTTAAATGAAAATTAATCATAACATTTCTACAGTAAACAAAATCTTTTATTTTATAAAGAATAAAATTTTATACAAAGTGAATAAATTTCTGTACCTTCCTTTGGCTCTTACAAAGATTTCAATTCTAAATGGCTTTTAAGTATATTGAAACTTAAATCCCTTACGTAATTTACTGAAACTATAAACATGGTAAGTAAATTTGTTCGTGCAATTATTCAAAAAAGAAAAGGAAACCTTTATTGCTCTATAAATTATTTAAATTCTTGTGGACAAAAAAAAAGATATTTTGTTAATTAATTATTTTCAAATAATGAAGAAAAAAGTTAAAATTGTTTGACTAAAACGAAGTTAACGATCTCGTCCCTGTGGAGTGTGTTAGATGATTTGAAGAGGAAATTCTTAATAAATTGGAAGTTCCGTGCATTAGGGGGGTTGGTAAATTTGTTATACGAGGGACGGAGTAAACAGTTACTCCTTAATAATAATCCTTGGCAGTTGTTGTACGAATGTGTGTGTGTGGCCAAGAAAGACCCAATTACTTAACCGATGACCGCTTTTGTTTACTTACCTCTTCTTATTCCGAAGAGTGCGCATTTTATGTTTACTTTTGTCTTTCAATCTTTCGATTCGCTTTCTTTAAGTAAATAATTGCGAACGCTTTTAGTTTCAACCCTCATCTTCATAAATTTATATCTTAATATAAAACTATGAGCTTTCGAGTTCTTGTTCAAACTAATTGCTGCGAGCGATTATTGTTTGGTTGATGATGATAAAAAAAATTATCATTCGAGCAAATAAGCATTTTCGTTTCGCTATTCGCTTACTCAAATATTTTCCTTTGTGTTTCCAACATGTTCTTCAAGTTAGTATAACAATATTAGACTGATCAAAGACCAAAGAGGATGATGGCATAATTTGAAATGTCTTTTGTGTTCCTCAATTGTCTCTAGAGTCCGTAAGATGGAATTTTTAATGCCTTCTTTTACCTATCTGTTAGAATTGTAGATAGACAATAGACATTTACATTTATAACTATACTCAAACGCTCTCATTTTATGAAATATGCATGAAATTTTACATTCTCCATTTCACATACGTTACCAAGTTTTGCTTTAAAACCACTTTATAATTCACGTTTATATTTTACTTGATTTATTATTTTTCCTAAACTTACTTTGACCCTTAACTCATAAATATAAAGAAAATTCACTATTAAAAAACACTTTGTTTATTATTATGCTTCTATTTATTGAAGAACATTTTAACCGACGCGACGCCTCGAGTTCCTAATTAAAACAACAAAAAAGTTAAGTAATTATAATTACCTTTCTCTTCTTTTTTACAAGTTGGCATTTTAAAAAACTTGTAAAACTTGTTAAATTAAAACAGCTTCCGCTCTGCACAATTGTGCTCATTCGACTTTTTGGAGCTACTATGATGTTATTACCAAGCAACTTACGGACACAGATTCAATGACGTGTTTGTTTTTGTATTTATACTGGTGACTTTCTAGAAATCGATAAGTTTTGAAGAAAAAACAACGGATGAGGTCATACCGGGAACTTTTTCCTGCGTACCTACTACAGTAGCGCCTCGATAATCCGAGGGTTTGGTAATCCGGATATTTCCTAATCCGGACTGAAAAATTTCTTTCATTGTGTATGTTTTACTCCGAATTTTTGCATACTTTGATAAACCGAATCGATATATCTGCTGAAAAGACGTGCGTGTGTTCATCAATAATGCATGGTAGGGGAGAGTGGGGTATAATGATTATTTCAGGTAAAATGATCCCTTCAATTAATAAGGCAACCAAAGGTGTAATCTAGGTTGCCGTGGCAGAAAGTCATAGTTCAAGTTGTTTACACTTATGTGCAGTTCATGTAGTAAGTTCTTAGACGTTCGTATTACGGTTATTTTCGTTTGTTTGTTTTTTTACTCATTAATATAAGGTAAGAGCTTTTTATAATGTGTGTACAATGTGCTATAGTATATTTGGACTTTAGAAACCTTAGATAGTTACACGCGTATTTTCTCATTCAAAATTTTTAGGTTAGATTAGATCCACTAAGTGCATTTGGGGCAAAACGATCCCCTGTTAGTAGTCCGTAATGATCGCAGGATCATTTTAAACCACTCCTAGGGAATTGTTTTACAACATTTATTAAATGCATAAAAACATAACTTGACTAATAAGCCTTACCTAAAATGTTGTTATGCTTATAATTATGAAACTCAATCACAAATAGGTAAGTAGGTAGGTATAGAGTATTTTTTCAATAAGAAGCGCCTAAGGCAAGGTTGGGGTCCTTACCTATAACAAAAGCCATTGTGTACGTACCTCAAAGCAGGTAGTTTTACCTTATTCACAAAAATGTACTATACCTACTATTTATTCAGTGAGGAATCGTTTTACCCGATTGAAGGGATCATTTTCCCCTTATTTTTAGGGTAAAATCTCGGGTAAAATGATTCTTTAGCTGTGTGGGCATTGCTAGAAAAGCTCTTTAATCATTTAACCCAGGTGACCTTGCCAAAAGTTTAAGTAAACTTTACTCTTTTTTTATAAACAGATCCGCTTTTTTAACACTTACCTTAGTTCCTCTATGAGACATTCTTTTTTAGAAGGGTAATTATACCCCACTCTCCCCTAAAAGTAAACACATGTTTAACATTACCTACTGAAAAGGCTGAAATAATCGATAGTTTTGAACAAAGCCTGCTTATAAATGAAGTTTTTTGAAATAAAGCCTTTTTTTGAGCATGAGTAATCCGGATGTTTCGAAAATTCGAATGGCTTTGGTTTTAATTAGTCCGGACTATCGAGGTTTTACTGTATTAACATTTCCGGTTGAACCGGAGGTAAACTATAAAGTGTTGGGTGTCTCCAGATAGCTAATTGTACGATCTTTAAAAATATTTTAAAATAAAAGGAAGTTCCTAAAATTTTTCATATTTTTAGAATTTCCGGTTTAACCGAAAGCGTTTTATTAACCGAAAATAATGTCAAATAATAGATATTTATAGGATTAATAGATATATTAATTTTATGTTTTCATTTTTATTACAAAAGAAATGACAGTTTTTTGAAATTTTGACATTCAAAAAATCATAACTCCGGTCCTGCTCGGTAGAAGTTAATGAAAAAACAGAGTTCGATAGGGAATTACATTTTATGTACCATATTCAAAGATGAAAAAATATGAAAAAGGAAATTTTGAGAAAATCCGTTTTAAAATTTTGACCTACTCCCCCCCTTCCCCTATAAAGTAGGTGATTTAAAAAAAAAAATAATAGACTAGATTAGGACTAAAGCCCTATATTTTGGCTGTATTTGACCTTTTTGAAATTTTTATAATAATAATTAGCGGCAAGTTATAAGGGAAAAACCACGAAATTATACAATCGTTATATTAGTCGCCATTTTGAATAAATAAAATTTATAATTTAATATTTTCCGGCCACCTAGTATAAGTATACATTATCCAAAAGTAATGTTATTATTTTAATCGAGACGTAAATCGTTTTCGTGTGAAATAATCAAAGAAAAATCTAAAAGAAAACGACAGCGTGACGGATTTAGAGAAGCTCAAAGGTGCGGTATAAAACAATCAACCTGCAACTTGAAAAAGAAAATGCCACGGTCAGTTCAGTTTTTCTTTTCAAATAGAAAATTTACCAAAATGATTTTTATTCGAAATAAAAAATAATTTTGACGACCCTTTGAAAAAATAATATTTAAAAATTAATCATATTTTTGTGTAATTTAAAAAATAAATATTTGAATAGAGAGACTCCCCGTTGTCAATAATAGCGTTCATTCGTATTTGAAAACAACTTAATAAAGTTTAAATTAATTGTGTTAGGGATGTGTAGCGAATATTTGCGAACCCTTTGACGAATTCGGTCCAGTGGACGACGGACAAAAGCAAATGTGTGATTGTCCTGTCAATTTGTAGCTGCTCGACCGGTAAATTAGATTTATTGATTTAAATAAATTTAGTTAGATAATATTTTAAATTATTTAAGAAAATTATTATAAAAACAAAAATTCATAAATTATTATTTTTTTGAGATAATTTACGAGCGATTTAATGTTGTAGAAGCAATTTTAGCGTGCGTTTCGCTCATATTAGTAAATGCGGCAATAAACATCAAACAGAGCAGCAATAAGGGATGAAGATCCCGGGTGGTTTAATAACCAACACGGGCGAGCAAATCTTTATAAATTCCCCATAATTATAACATATAGATCGTAATTAAATTGCTATCCACATCTGAAGATGAAGATGCAGCTTTGGTGGTTGCTCGTGCGGAAGACGCAAAGCCAAATATAAATTAATGGTCGACATTGCAATTACCGAAGTTTAACAAAAAGCACTACACCCTAATAAAGTAAAAAGTTGTAAATTTTTTGTTTATATTTTTTATGATGAAAAAGTTAAACGTAAATAAATCTGTACTAAAAGGGAGAATCGTTTATCAAAAATTTTTCGATTGTCTTTATGGTAAATGACGCTAATAGACATTTTTTTATTGAATCTATTTGGAGCTTTTCTGAGCTTTCGGGCAAAATTTATATCTAGCAGTCGGCTATTGAAAAGAAAATTTATTTATGAACTATTTTTAAGCTTTTACGAACACTTTAGTTTTATTTGTTTTAGCTTTGTTTGTATTTTGAAAAAATAAATATTATTTTACCAAAATTAATTTACGATAAATGCAAAAATTGTTAAAAGTTTAGATATGAATTTTTTTCTATTGTTTTATAAAGAGCAAAAGTGACACCTTCTTTCGGCGAGTCAGTCAGATGAGACGAAGTCGAGTCTGACAACTACTGAAGAGTCCAAAAAAGTTACTTTTCTCCACATAAAACGTTTTATTTGATCTTAAATCGAAAATAATTTAAAAAAAATTATTTAAACATGAAAATAAAACATTTTGAAAAAGCGCCATCTCTTGCCAATTACTTGTACTTCAAATATTTTTTAAATTCGCTTCAAATTGTTTAAACAAGCTAATTATTAAACGTAACGAACAAATAATAAAATAAATTTAAAAAACATTAACTTTTAACAATACAAATTCTTAGAAATATCATTTTACGTTACAATTTGTTAAAAATAAGTAAGGTTAGAATTTTCTTTTTTGTATAAAAAAGTACAATTTCAACCTTACTATTCAGTAAAAAAATGTCAACTTTTTTTGAAGTTTGAAGAAAAAGGTTTTCTTTTATAAATAACCAATCAAATTGGAATTTTTTATTTAATTTTCAAAATATAAATAAAATGAAATTGCTCGGAAAATAGAACATTTTCAAAACTCAATTCGATAAAATTTGAAAAGGAAATTTTTTATTTATTTTAAAGATTTTTCCCAGGATATTTGTAAAATAGCAATAAAATGGACTAGAAAACTCAACAAATTGAATAGATTTGCTTTAAAATTATTGAATTTATCAACATTTACTAAATGAGGAAGTATAAATAAAATAAAAATTTTGCTTCAATTCCAATTCAACCCCTTATGACTATCATCGACTCTACGACTATTCTATCTAGTGTGCCATTATAAAACGACTTGTCACAGATGCCTTTTTCTTTATGCACCAAAATAAGAAAATGACTACTATTTTTGGTTAAACTGGAAGTCACCACTTAAAGTGTTCGATATCATCAGATACGTACCTATTTTTACTAACTTTCGTTTCCGGTTATACCAGAAGTGAAAATGCCACGTCAAAATATAAAAAATATATACAGGGTGTTCAATTTAAAAAAATTAAAAATATTTTGGCCGACCTATAATACAATACAATGTAGAGATGAAAATAATTTTAGGTTGTACTCCTTAAGTAGTTGAATAACTTTTGTGTTTAAATGCATGCCTTATTTCAAACGGCTAGGGAGCTATCGAAGTGGGTCATATCAATGAATCACCCTGTAGAAAATTGAACTTTTGAAATTTTGACTTTAAAAAACTCATAACTCCGCTCCTGAAAATTTCTCACTAATGAAACTTATGGCATTCAATAAAGAAACTCGATGTCTGTAATATATCTAAAAAAAGAAACAAACGGCCTTATTAGATTTTGAGAAAACCCACTTCAAAATTTTGACTAACTTTTGGCTCCTCAAGGTATGCAGTTTTGAAACAATTTTAGAAATCGATTAAATTAGAACGAAGCCTTATATTTTGGCAGCAGAATGCCGTTTTTAAATTTTCACAATAAGAATTTCCAACTAAGTTATAAGTGAAAAACCACATAACCGTTATATTGGCCGCCATTTTGACTTAAAAAATTTGAAAAAATTGGCATTCAATTTCGCCCAAGAATTAATTTGTTAAAATGAGTTGAAAGATGAAATTTTCAAAAATTAAAAGGAATTTTTCAAAAAATTTTACAGTGTGTCCCTAGGAAACACACTTCTCTCGCTTAGTGATCTACACTCAAGAATTATTTTTAATTATTAACCTTTAAATCACAAAGTTTTAAAAGACGTAATTAAAAGATTATTTCCATTAAACACATTCAAAGCGATTTTAATCTCTTGCAAGTGGAAGAGATTCGCAACAATATAAAGAGGTTGTCCGTACTTAGGGCTGATTTAAGACGAGATTTAACTGCACAACTGACCTATTAGGTCTAAATTGATTTTACAGATGTTGAAGCTTTGTGAAGAAATTATATAATTTTACTCATGTGAACAATCATTATACTTTTGTCTTTTGAATATTTTGTATTTTGTTAGTCCGAGAACACGCTGTATACAGTGTGTCCGCAGATGAACCTAACTATACTTGTAAACTTCTTTATTTTTCATTTTTAGAAAATAAGTCGTTCTTTATAAAGAGTTTTGCTTCTTCTGAAAAGTCCTTTGCCATCGTCAAAATCTCGATGTAACGTACAGGGTGTTTGGAAAATAAGGAAACGTTAAAAGTGAAAAATAAAGAAGTTTACAAGTATAGTTAGGCCCATCTGCGGATGCACTGTATATTTGATTTGAGTTTGAAGAAATCTGAAAATAAAAACTATGAAGTAGTTTTTCTGTAACGTTAAAGCAGTACATGCATGTAATTATAATATTTATGCAACTACATCTAACTACAAGCTATAACATAACGTAATAAGTACTAGCTCGTTGAATTTAATCTCTTCACTTTGAATGCTACGTTGGGAGTGTTAGTACTGATTAAATTAGATTTTGTACAAATAAAGTTCCAAAAAAAGTAAACACGAATTTTTACAAAAATATTCGTATTAAAAATTCTCTTTTCCACTATAAGGACCTTTTCTTATCTATAACACAAGCTAAAAAGTTGCAGCAAAAAGTAATTGATTTTTGCCTCGAATGTCGGGATAGAGAAAATAACGTAAAATATATGTTATTAAATAAATAGATAAAAAAGTCACTCTATCGTAAAGAAAGTGAAATATGCGAAAGAGTTACCCTCGTGCTCTGCAGTAAGACTGCAGTGGTGCAATGACGTAAACCGTCGCGATGCTGCTGCATCGAATTGGGGAGGTTTTGAATAGAGTAAGTTGGGGGTTGCTGACATTCGCAATTCTATATCTTTGTCAAAATTATTCAATTTACGCCTTCCCCAAAATTGGTCCTTTTGTATCAGTTTTATGACTACTTTAACATCCTACAAGTGTTTCTTATTGCCATTTTCATTTTTTTTGTTTCTTTATTTTACCAATTTTTGTCACGTAATATATTTTTCGCTTGTTACGAAAATTGCGATTTATAAAGTAAACTTGTGGTCAAGTTGAGGGGTTAAAATTGTTTTATTGATTAAAATAGCAATTACTCGGCGAGTTGCTAATTCTAAATGAGATTCCTTTTAAAAGGGTTCTTGGAGCCCTCTGAAGTACACGTTTGTTTCTATCCTTGTGATTCATTAAGTAGGGATAATGTACCAATCTTGAGTAACCCATCATCATCATCATCATCGTCTCTTCGATTGAATTTGCTACAGTTGGCATCTCTAATGCAAATATCTAGGAAAATTTTACGCACTCGAAGCTTAATTAAATACAACCCACTTTAGAATTTAGCGTTTCGACAATGGCAATTGAGTTTTGAGTTTGAGATTACCCGTATCCTTAGTAACATCTTAAGATATTAATACTGCGTAATTATGAAATTGAACACAGAGTTCGGAGGAGTCCGCCTAGTTCGCGGTTACGATCTGGCGAAATATCCCTAGAGGATATGCTTGGGGCATTCATTATAACAAAACCACTTACTAATCATCGACCCCTTCTTGTGATGGACTCGTGTAAACACCTTCATCATTTTGAGGTTGATTCCAGTCAGAATGTTGAATCAACTGCGACCTAAGGGAACCACTAAGACGTCATGATTTGTTAGTTACATATGAGCTGGGATTTAAGTTGTGTGTACCAGAGGCGCGCAATTTAAAGGTGCGATGTTTGTGTAATCAAAAAGAGACGCTAAAAACAAAAAAAAAAGTATTTTTCGTTTTTGAAACCTCAGCAAATTTTTACGAGGGCTAACCATAAAATAATACGTACTAATTTTATCCCGTAATAAAATGAAAGCAGCTGAAGGGTATTGATATCGTCGCTTCCCCGATTACAACCTTATAAGGGTAGAAATTTTTTCCCTTTGTATTTCAATAAGAGAAGGTTATAATACGATATTTTTCAAGAATAATTTTGGTCGAATATAAGCAATATCACTTGAAAAGAGAAAAGACGTACTCGTGCAGAAATAAAATTTACTAAAACCAACTGACCACTACATATAGACGGCGCCGGCGTCGTTTTGAAAGTTTCGTTAGAATGTTCTTATACAGAAAAATTGTATGATGTTCACCCGTCCGTCACTATAATGAAGGTAATGTGGCTAAAACTACGCATTTAACCTTCTATAATTACCACAAGGTAGGCAGGTTTCCAATAGAGAAGAACCCACCGCGTCATTTCGAGAAATACTTATGACTAGGCGCAAAAGCTAAAGTATTTTATGCAAGCGGCATTTCATATAACATTTTGGTAACCGATGTTTTCCCAGTATTTCAACCCTGCTGAATACGAAAATTGCGGTTATCAAAGCGAAATCTTAACCGGAAGCGTGATATTCAAGATGACACCCAAGATGTCAGCTTGGTTATTTTTGATGGAATCATTATGGACAATTAAGACAAATATTTTTATTGGTTCGGATAGATAATTTTATACCCTACAATTTTTATTAGAAGTAAAATTATCTTCAGATCACTCCTAAAAGAGCTAGAGTCGATAAAAGCACCAGTGTTGTATAAACCGTCTTAATACATAAAGCAGTATATGGAAGCATCTTGGTGAGTTCAGCGAGGTAGCTTTCCCAGTATCCAGCTAGGATGTATCTGTTAAAACATGATCAGAGCAAATCAAGTCCATAAAAGTCGATCATAAAGAGGATATTGCGTCTTCTGTTTTGACAACACACGGTGCTTCTCCCGACTCTCTAGACCCTTAAAGAGTGATTTTACTGTAATTTTTTGTAGACCATCAAATTATCTATCCGAGCTAACAAAAATATTTGTCTTAATTGCCATAATAATTAATCCATCAAAATAAATAAAAAGAGCAAACATGTATATTACGACGATTTTTACGCACACGATGTCTTTAGCTGGCTTTCGCTCCTTAATAAGCAATCTTACGGTACTTTTAAATTTAATAATAATTGTAGAGAACCTTGTATATCTAATTCAATCAAAACAGTTGTCCAAGTTTCAATAATAATTCTTCCATCCAAATAAATCTTAATTAATAAAGCACACAACCTAGTCGCCATCTTGAATATCGCGCTTCCGGTTTAAATTTCACTGTGGGTAACCGCAATTTTTGGATTCAGGGGGGTCGAAATATTAGGAAAACATCGGTTATCAAAATGTTATATGAAATTCCTCTAGCATTTCGATAGTGGGATTTTGTTCCAATTTCAAGGTGCTTCTTCCGACTGTAGCTCCTTAAGGAGTGATCTGAAGATAGTTATACCTCTAATAAAAATTGTAGAGTATAAAATTATCTATCCGAACCAATAAAAATATTTGTCTTAATTGTCCATAATGATTCCATCAAAAATAACAAAGCTGACATCTTGGGTGTCATCTTGAATATCACGCTTCCGGTTAAGATTTCGCTTTGATAACCGCAATTTTCGTATTCAGCAGGGTTGAAATACTGGGAAAACATCGGTTACCAAAATGTTATATGAAATGCCGCTTGTATGGTTAAGGATACGTTTTTTCCGATAACAGTCCGAGTCTATTATATTAGTCGGGTTCATCCAAATTGCTATTCGAGGTACGGTTGCTACACTCATGGGCGTACTGATGCATCTCGGTCGCCTGACCCCTAAAGTAAGTACGTGTACTTGACGGTGCTCCTAAATGATCGCCCCCTCACTTTCGGTACTCTCGGTACGCAGTGACATCAGCAGGTGGGTTCTTCTCTATTTACTCGAAGTAATTGAGTGCACCATGAGGTGCCAAGTGCCAAGCTGTAGTAGATAGGGATCCAGGCATCGAATCCGGGACTTTTCACTACGTAGGCCATCTACCACTATAAATAACAATTATCTATGTGAAGTAGTGCAGTGTAGTTACTTAGGTTATAATTCAGAGGTTCGCGTGGATGCCGCCATATGCATATGCAATGCCTCCTTCGCTTGTTAATGCTTACCATAAATGTCGCAGAAATCTTCAGATTTACTAACTACCTGAAAAAATACATTGTTAGGTTAGGTTAAGTTACGTTAGGTTTGAGAATGCTGTTTCGACCATCTAAACAGGGTCTCTTCATTTGGTCTCATTAATAACAACTCTGTAAATTGGTCCCTATATCTTTCTACACCCTAGAAAGGTCCATAACTTTCAGGATATAAAGAAATCACAGATGCAAGGTTAGGTTAGGTTAGGTTACGTTTATGTTATGTTATGTTATGTTATTATGGTACTAAGTTCTCCGAGTCGAGGGCGCATGGAGAAACTACAGACCAGCTCCAAACAACAACACCTCCATGAAAACAAGACAGGATGGAATACGCGAGAATAGACGGCGCTAAAGATAAGACCGGAACGGCAACATCGAGGAGAGAGCGATTAGCTCCTGACGAACCTTCATCGGAAGAAATGCGAAAGCCGGTTCCCGAGTAGATTGTGGAGAAAAAAGAGGAAAAGGGATTAATGGGTGACCAACTTCCCTGCCGACGCCCACAGCCCCCCTGCGTAGATACAGCAGGAAGCGTCCATGAAAGATTTCCTTAAAAAATCTTAGGGGAATTAAAAGAAACCCTTTAACTTTTTAAGGTTAGACTAGGGTAGACTGACTGTCACAGAAATGATCATTCGATGGGTTAGAGGAAGAACGCTGGTTCTTGTCAACTCTAAATGATTAGGGAGTAAATAAGTACCCCAATGATCAACTAAATCGGGACTGAAAGAATTAATTATTAATATAACATCTTCACCTATTAGGGTTCCCGAAGTAGTACTAACGCGGTTCTAAGCCTCTCCCCCTACACTACGAATATAGAGGATAAAGGCCAAAGACTGTATAGAAGTGTGGCTCTATTGTATAAGGTGAAACGAGAAGAATAGTATGAAAAGCAATCTACACCTTTAGGAATTCCCGGAATAGCTTCTCAAGACCTCTTGGGGTCTTGGGGAATAGTGTAGATGGAGAGTAACTATCTAATGCTGCTACAATTCAACAAAGTCCTCGACAGCCTCAGCTGAACCCAAGTGAATATAAGGTTACGATCAAGACAGAGGATTTGGTTACGGCTGACGACCAGACAATCTTGACAATCTTTTAACAATTGGTAATGAAAATAAAACTGTCAAAATCACTTGAAGAACTATAAAGGCAAATAAGGATCGAAGTAGCTCATGTAGTGAGGTAAGATCCCAATAGATGTCTAACGATGTGTTTTTCTATGCGGTTCACAATAGTTAGGAATTCTTAAGAAGTTGGCTCTGAAGCCCTGAGTTAAGAAAGATTGAAAAATGGAGGTTACATTTGGCGCCCAACGTGGGACAGTAATTAATATTTTTTGGCATTTTTAACATATCGTTATAGATGGACTACAAAATTGGTTCACTGAAGATTTAAGAAAACTAAACGAAATGTAAGACAGTCACCGTAGATTTATGAAGGTTGGCACCCGATGTGGGTGCCATCGGGGCAGTAGCCAATTTTTCTAAGACATCGTTACAGATGGACTCCCAATTTCAGATTCACTGAAGATCTAAGGAAACTAAAAGAAGCTTAAGACGACCGCAGTGGAATGATGACTACTCTAGTGAGTACAGGCTGAGAAAGAAGATGAAGAATGGACGCCAGCTTCTAGTATTTACTCTATTCATTCGATTTCAGTTACAACTTCCATGCAGGCTCGTCTGTTCTCAAGTCGATTATTAATCTAAAGCCATCCTGCCTGTAGGATAAACTCCAGAACTAAGCGATTATCGAAAGATTTTTGGAGCAAAAACGTTAATTACAATTTTTGAAAAAGTAAATCAAGTTAAAGCTAACAAAAGAAGGATAGACGAGAGATGTTGGCGCGCGGGTGTCCCAAGTGTACGGTGATGCGCCCCTGATAATCCGTGCTAACTTTTTTTAAGCAACTCATCAGAGAATAAAAATAATACATGCAACTTTTAATATTAGTTGGTACTTTTCAGTGATATTGTTTTTTTCTCTGTAGAATTTTAATTAAAAGTTGTAGCGTGAATTCATTCGCGCTTTGAATTCTTTAATATTCTATATAAAAACACGTCTGAATAAAAGTGTAAAACTCTATCCCGTTATTTTTCTAAGCATTAGCATTTTTGGTATTTGTTAATTTCTCGTTACACAAAATAAAAATCTCTTTTATTGAAAATAATTTGTTTCGCTGTGACGTGAACTAGAAATAACTTTAAAATTGTGATATATTTTTTGAACGGCAATTATTAGTTTTAAATTAGTCTGCTGAAAGTTTTGTAAAATTTCAAAACTCCTAGTTACCAATTAGCGAAGGTACGACTTTTTGGTCTTTTAAAGTGAAAGGCGCGCCTTTCATAAATTATGATTTTATGTGGTGTAACGTTAATATTCGTAAAGTTCAGCGCGCTAAGCATTTTATTGGATTTGCCAAGATACAGAAGCTGGATTAAGGGTGGACTAGATCTTTTTTAAGGGGAAAAGTCCGCTCGGTCCTTTTTTAAGCTTTAGAAAATAAATCAAATTTTCTTTCGTCAAATCAAAAAAAATATCAAATTTAATTCTTTGAAAAAATATTATTTTTTGTAGCTCATTTTGTTTATTGAAGTTTTGACGTAAAAGAAGGTTGATTATCCTGAAGCTTGAGGCATTTTCATTGTTCCAGTGTTTCCGCAATGACTTCAAATTCTTATCCATCCCCTGTGTTAACGTAGGTACTTCCTTCTTTTTGATATGAGAATAAAAAAACCATTCTTTGCAATGTAAAGAAGTATTATATCCTGTGTTTGTGTTAATACAAAGATTACTTCAAATTACATTTTTTTCTTCTTTTCAGGTTATCGTGCTGGGTTTAGCTGCGACACAATGACTTTTCGGTGAGTTATTTATGAACGATTTTATTATTAATAATTTTTTTCAAATAAAACTGGTTTAATTATGCAAGGACTTTGTATAGGACCTAGTTGTAAGTGGTTTTTTAAATACACGTGGTGGTAGATCTATTTAGATTCATCCAAACGAAATAATCAAAGAAATGGACTATGAATAGATGTTTAAAGGGGTGTAAGGTTTCTCTATAATTTTACCGCCAGAATAGTTTAAAATTCTCATAGATATTACTGACACGTGTAAAGTGTTTTGACGAGGCCGAAAAGAAGAAGTGAATAAAATTTTAAATAAATACTTTTTCAATATTTTAAAAAGAAAAGTCGAGTACTTGACATGTACTTGAAATTTACCCAATTGTAATTTATATCAAAAGTATTGATCTAATCAAAATATTTAAATTCTCTATAAAGAAGCTTGGTATCCTTTTTGTACTTATTTCTTGCAGTTTTATGCGAGTTTTATGTTAAAGGGAAATTACTTCAGGTTATTGTATAATTTAAGAAATTTCTGAAAAACGATTGTTCTCGTAAAGAATATTGTTGCAAATAAAAAGAAATAGAATTATCTATTAGAAAGGATTCTGTCATTTTATTAGTAGATAATTTCCATTAAATTCATTCAATCAAGAAATGATTTTGAGAAGAGTAGAAAATGGCATTACATAATGATCATTGATGGCTAGGACTTGCTAATTCTTAATTTTAATTTAGTCCTTATTTAATCATCTTCTACAATAATTGTTGCACTCGCGTTATACTCAACGAGGACGACAGTCCGTTCTGCCTTCCACCTAAGCCCACCCCTGCTCTTTGAAATTACGTCAGTACTTTCCTTGGAAACCACAGATAAGAAGAACACCACCAGCACCCCAAACATTTACATAGAGCCAGACGAGTATGAGCAACATCGGTTAAGGAGTATGTAAGTTCCTCACATCGACGAGACCCGAAGGCCCGGCTTGCTCATGAATCCGCCTGGAAGACGGAGAGAAACATTGAATAATAATAGTAACTAATTATATAGAACCGAAAACCCTGACTAAGGAGATGGATCCAAAAACTCGTAAAAATGTGGCACGGAGCGAAGTTGTCACGGACACTGAAGATCTCGACAAGCAGACATCAGGTCTACAAAAAAGTTATGAAATTTAAGTTCGGGAATCAAGACCAGACTCATTTCTACTGGTTGTGTTTGCTTATCCTAGGTCGGTTCTCTTGATTAGGTTAGGTTAGGTTAGGTATAGGTCCTATAGGTAGTATAGGTAATATCTCTCAGTCTCAAACGTTAGCTCCGGTTTCTAATGTTAAGCAGGATTGACCGTGATTTGTTGTCATAGGAGTACTTTCGAACAGAGTTGTCAACGAGTAGATCAGTAAGGTAAGGTACTGACCTCTCGGATATGTCCTTAGAGCAATAGACCTCGCTAAACTTTTGTTCCGTCCTGGGAAAATCGTTATTTTGAAAGCTACTTTTGACGAGTATCGTCGAAGGAGACTGTCACCTCGAGTAGAAAAAAGCTGTAGCTAGATTCCAATGACTGCCATTCAACTTAAATGTGTTGACAAAGCGATGCAATTCACATTCTTATACCTAGGTATCTTTCGGATCAGCACAAGCTCGTCACTAAAAATGACAAAGTGCAACCTTAATTTCGACCGTCAAGTTTAGCTACCTAACCTTGGACCTCATGATCCGGTTCCCGAATTTCCAGCTACGCCACGTGGAGGCACTTGTACGATCTAACCTAGGCAGGGTAACACACTGTACCCTGCTTTCGCCTGCGAGCCCCTCTAGGCTGAAACTCACTTTCGCCAGCGTGCCGCACGTACTAGGGCTAATATACTCCTACGATATGCACCGCCGCTGGGAGGTGAAGGTAACTCTCACCCAGCCCCAGTTTGGAGTACAGAAAATAAAGAACAGATGCTGCCAAGCTTTTTTTAATATCCAAATTTAGAAAAGTGATTATTTTTTGATTAGTTTTCAGTGCTTCGCTAATAATCCCTCAAGAGGAAATCCGCCATTTTTGAACCACTCCGTAGAATATTCTCTTTATATTGCTATTTTACAGGTGATTTGAAATGTTGTTTCTTTCTAATAGTGTTTATTATGCTTTTTGGATTTTTAAGATAGTGTTTGAGTGTGTTTCACCACTTTGGACGTTTTCGTTAAGGTTAGTAATTAGATTTTTTATAAAATCTTTAACGTTGTTTTTTGAGTTTGTACATGCGTTAAATGAGTCATAGCAGGTGATATTAACAGAACCCCCAGTTCTGTTACCTGACACAAATCCACCCAAAGGTGCCGTTTTAAGACAGCTTCAGTACAATTATAACATCCGTCCCGAACGGGAGCGGGTCTTCAAGGCACCTTGAAGGTTAGCATCTCCATCCGAGGCTATAAGCCAGCGGAGATCATCATCAGTATCTTAACAAGCGTAATGCAGCTCTGTGATGCTAGTGGTGGAATCGATCATCTCATCACGATTACTTCTGCTGAGCACAGTCACATTAGTGATTAGTGGAATCTGTTGAAGAAACATCCTCTCAAACCCTTTCATGGTTAACAGTGTCCCACTTACTAAGCGAGAAGCCTTCAGCCACTGCGTAGCCTTCACCAATAAGGGGACAGACGCTAGCATTTGGTGCCCGCCTGAGCCGCCCCCCCAAGCAGCACCGAAGTGTTAGTTACCTTCCGAAAGCTCCCTGGATCGGTAACGGTCGGGTACCGACCCCTAGTTTAGGTTAGGTTAGAGATACATGAAAGTCAATCAATACATATCACAAACTAAGCCCTTCTGTCCCCCGGTCTAGAACCAGTTTCCCTACCACCAAGCTCGCGAGAAGTCGTTAAAGGGAGAACCATATTCCATCACTAAGTTAAAAGTAAGAAGCCAACTTTTTTGGCCAACCAAAAATGTTGGCTTCTTACTTTTAACCTAATCGAAAAAATAAAATTTAGAATAAATTTAAGTTACCAATGGACGCACTTGGGCATGCGTAGTGATGGAATATATTTCTTCCTTTAACGCCTCTACGCCAGGAAGAGATAGCAAGCAGAAGCTAAGAACACACCCAGAGCATTTCAACACCAATCCAGAGGTTACAAATTATAATTAGTGCAATAAGACGTATCGGTCCAGATGTCGCTAGCTTCAATGTTTGCTACATTGAATAAAGAAATACCTACTCCCTACTCTACCAGAAAAGAGTCATTTAGCTAATATAATGGATCGCAATGGTTTTCTAAATATGTATAGCGATTTCCGATCAATTTCTCCAATAGAAATGGTTGCTTATACTCCCACTCGTAAGGAAAGATCATGACAGCCAATGATAATCTAAACTCGAGGAAATGAATGAGTCATTCATAGTTTTCCAAAATGTCGTTTTCGTCGCATTTCTCTTATAGTATCCGGATTTTTATATTCTATGGTTTGGTATAAAAAGGTAACCTTCCTTGATTTTTACGTCAAAGCGAAATTTAAGCGCGACTCATTAGTAAAATTTGTAATTTTATGTGTATCGCATAAAAGTTTAAAAAAAATCCCTGCAATAACCAATTATATAACATATTACCACTTATAAGTAACGAAAGAATTTAAATAATTCTGTAAAAAGTTTTAATTTTAATAGCGGTTAAGTTTTAAGAACCGCAACCCAAGGAACAGAACAGCTCTTAGATGTAATTAAATGTTTAAATAAGTAGATTTAATAGGATTTTCGACTTGATTTATTTTTTCTGTATCTCACCCCCGATTACAAATTATACTTTATGAACTGATTTTATTACTTAAGGTAATTGCTCTTTAATTAACTTTAGCGGTTGAAATTTATTACTACTAATTGGAGTGGTGTATTCTTAAGATAGAATTTTAATTTTGCGCTTTAAAATTTTTTTATTAAAAAAAAACGGAAAAAATTCACATCAAAGCACAAAATTAAGTCAAATAATATACGCTTTGGTGAAAATTTCCACAACGCAACGATTACGTTTGAAGTACTTACATTTTGGCCTATAGCGTATTGTTCGAATTCGTACTTAAATTGAGCCGATAATTCAAGACTGTATTGTATGTAAATGAGTGAGGGTTGAAAATGTACGGTATATCTATTAGCTCGAAACGTCCAGCGAAAGCTTCCCTCTTGTCCGTCCGTCCCTATTTGAAAGGGTATTTTAATCTAAACGAACGCGTACAATTTTCTCAACCTATACCTAAAGCTTTTCCTAATTACGTGACTGATTTGACAAAGATAACGCAGAGATGATGTCCTTCAACTCCATTAAACAATGTCCTCATTAAGCGACAAATAGTTTAAAGCTTATTAAAGTTGGAGAATCAGTCGTAATTAATTCGGCTATTGAAAACGTGCTAAGCTGGACACGACATCGAATCGCTTTTAGATCATCCAAACTAAATTCGCTATTCAAAATTTGATTTGGCTTGTCCTAATGCACTCTTATTCACGTTTTAATTAAATTTCTAAATTAACTGACCACACGGAAAAAAAAAACTCTGATGTGACCATATCAGGAGTTTTTTTTTATAGAGACCTACGTATAAATGCTTATTTTAAACTTTTTGAATAGTAGAGTCAAATTAGCAGAAAAGCAGCCTTTTAAGGAAAAGCTTGGGGACAGCAATTTTTTTTCATAAAGTTGAAACTGGATACAGCATTTTTATAAAATATTTTCAAAAAATCTGTACTCTCATTTTTTTAAATTTAATTTTTAAAATTACTAAACTTTCCATGGATTTTAATTTTTTCTGCATAAACGAACTTTGGTCATATCTTCAATATGACCAAAGATATTGTCAAAATTAGCAGTTTTGCTACAAACGAAGGCAATTTTGACTCTGTTCCCGCACGTCACTGATCTGAAAAAACCTCTTCCATAATTAGAGTTCCAAAATAAAGCGATTTGTGAAAAGAAACCTCTATCTCCAAGCATTTCCTTAAAAAATTTAGTTCTACGCTGCTAAAAGGGTTTCAAAATATTCAAAAAAGCCACAGGGCGTCCTTAAAAATATTTTTATATTTTTTTAATTTTGCCTTTAAAAACCAAAAATATTGTGTTTCAAATCGTTCACTGATTTAAAAAATGTAAAAATATTAGCGGAGTTAAGAAGCAAAATTTCGAAAATTGTGGGATAAATTTTCTAATAGCAAGCTTTTGTATTTAATCGGTCGAAAAACTGTTCGAATTCAATTTTTGATCACAAGGCACTTATTCTTCGAGTTTAGTGCAAAATGGTGACATTTGCAAGTTTCCCTTTCACTATATTTTTAATATCTTCGCTTGTATTGGTCAGATCGGGACAAATAAAAATTCGTTTTGTTGTAACGAATGTCCTTTTGAAATCAAAACCCGATTTTATGTTCAATATTCCAACATAAAGTATCTCATTTTGATAGAGTCGAATAAAATAGTATATTATGATACAAGTAAAACTAAAAATACTGGTAAGAATGAAAATGAAGTTCCAATAATTGTAGATGATAATGTTGACAGAAATGAGGGTTGGAAAAGGGTCGATAGTAGAAAAAGAAAAAGTAACAGAAGACCGACTATTACAGGAACAGCCAAAGCGAGTGTAGAAGATGATGGATTCAAGGCCGCTGAAAGGAAGGGATGGCTATTCATCGGCAAGGCAAGATCGGACGCAACTGCAACAAAAATCGAAGAATATCTCAAGAAGCGCTTCGCAAACAGAGAGTTCCAAGTCGAAGAAATTAAAAAACACGAATCGAACACAAGCAAAAACAAATCTTTTAAAGTGGGCGTAGATTATGATCTCTTGTGTGATGTAATGTGCCCAGAGGTGTGGCCGAAAAACCTAATCATAAGACGGTACCGGTTTTTTCGAGGCAAACAGTTTGATTCAGGAGAAGCGAAACGAGAGTTTTAATATAAACCTACTAAATTACAATATACAATCCATGAGCATGAAAGTGGAATGTCTAGAACAAATGCTTGAGGAACATGATATAGGTATAGCCTGTATCCAGGAACATTGGATGAACAACGAAAAAATTAACTCCGTAGTTTTTAAAAATCATAAATGGGCATCATACTACACGCGAGCTACAAATTATGGTGGAACTCTAATTGTAACCAAAAATAACATGCGAACCACAGAGATAACCGAATTAAAAAATTGTTGTGTAGAAAAATCATTTGAAGTGACGGGTATAGAAATAAAACAATTAAATAGTGTAGTAATAAATGTTTACAGACCACCAAAAAATGATAAGGCCGCAGTCGAAATTTTTATTGACAAACTTTCCGACTGTTTAAATATAGTATCGAATAAAATTCAACAAGATACAAAAATTTATCTAGTAGGCGACTTTAACATAGATATAACATCTGAAAAAAGAATAGTAAGTGTCTTCCTAAACGTCTTGAGTGAATATGATCTACAGCCAACACAGAGGGCACCTTCAAGAATAACCACAAAGAGCTCTACATGTATAGACAATATTTTTTGTAATGCTTCACCTGCGACGTGGACGAGCAAAACAGTTAACCCTCATCTATCCGATCATCTTGCGCAAATACTAACAGTGGACTGCAACTATCAACCTGAAAGAGAAAATAAACTAATTAAAACACGAAAGGTAACAGAAGAAAACATCACGTTGTTGCAAAGAAGGTTACGGAGTACGGACTAGGCCTGTCACTTTAAAAAAAAAAATATCGAATATCGATAAAAGAAAATTATCGATATTTCCGATATTATCGATATTTCCGATAATATCGATATTTCCGATAATATCGATATTTCCGATAATATCGATATTTTCGATAATATCGATATTATCGATAATATCGATATATTATCGATAATATCGATATTTCCGATATCGATATTTTTGATAATATCGATATTATCGATAATATCGATATTTACGATTTAGATTTTTTTGATAATATCGATATTTACGATTTAGATTTTTTTGATAATATCGATATTTTCGATAATTTAGATATTATCAGGAAAATATCGGAATTGTTTATCGATTTCATGCTCAGTAATAAATTTTATATGTATATTATTTAACTTTATTGATGTAAATGTAAAAGTACCAAAAAATACTGCAAAAAATGAAAATGCTCCTCCCTGAAGTAATTAAAAAAATTTCAATGATTTATAAAATATCGATAATATCAAAAATATCGCTATTATCGAAAATATCAATATTATCGAAAATATCGTATTATCGAAAATATCGATAATATCAAAAATATCGATATTATCGAAAATATCGATATTATCGAAAATATCGATATTATCGAAAATATCGATATTATCGAAAATATCGATATTATCGAAATAACGATATATCGATATCGCTTTTATCTAATATCTCAACTCAACTCAACAGATGAAAAATTCGAGAGTTTCCTCAATACTCTTAGTGAAAACTTAAACAATATATGTCCTGAAAAGTACATTTCAATGAAAAAACAGAAGACGACCAGAACATGTCCACATCTGCTCGAAATGAAAAATAAACTTGACGCCCTGGACACAATACGCAGAACATTAAAAACGGAACTATCGGAAAGTGCGTACAAGTCATATAGAGGTGTATACAGGGAAGAAATTGTAAAGACAAAAAAATTGAAAAATGAGGATATGATTGCAAGGTCAGGTGACAAACAAAAAACTATATGGAACATAATACGTGAACAAACAAGAAAGCCAAAAGTTATAAACAGTGCGTCTATCTTACCTGAAGATCTAAACAACTTTTTTGTAAATGTAGGAAGCGACACTGCAAAAACCGTACCAAAGAGCAAAAGAGATCCCATTGAATATCTCAGTAGTGTGAATAAAGCATCTTCATCTTTTTATTTGTGCAGTGTAACTCAAGAAGAAGTAACAAAAATTACAAAAGGACTTAAAAATAAGAACTCCAGAGATATAAATGGTTTCTCGACGGTGCTCTTGAAAAAGATTATCAAGGAAATTGTTACACCTCTGCCCTACCTCATAAATAGATGTTTCGAGGATGGCGTCTTCCCGATGTGCCTAAAAAAGGCTAGAGTAGTGCCTGTTTTTAAGTCGGAAGATGAGACATTACCTAAAAACTACAGACCAATATCTATCCTTCCGATATTATCCAAAATACTGGAATCCGCATTGAAAAACCGACTGATGGACTTTTTAAACAAATTTAATATAATGTCAAGAAAACAGCATGGATATCTGGAATCGAGATCAACAGTTACAGCTATGATAGATATAGTGGAGAGGCTGTCGGATTCGTTTAATTCCAAGCACAGTGCAACAGTAGCCTGTTGTGATTTAAGTAAGGCATTTGACACTATAGATCACAAGATTTTGTTAAAAAAATTAAACTCATACGGCGTCAGAGGTCATCCGCTGAAATTATTTGAAAGTTACCTGCAAAACAGACACCAAAAAGTGACTTACAACAACATGGAATCCAGTTGGAAAACGATAACACACGGCATACCCCAAGGATCTGTCTTGGGTCCGGCTCCTTTTGTGGTTTATATCAACGATCTGCCAGAGAATCTAAAAGCTGACGAGGTGGTCATCTTTGCAGATGACACAACTATAGTGAACTGTGATGCAAATTCACAGGAAGTAAAAATGAAAACAGAAAAATGTCTCCAGCTGGCCGAGGAATGGTTCTGCGCAAATACCATGAAGCTGAATGTCACAAAAACACAGCTGGTGAGCTTCAGCACCAAAACTGAGACTGGAAGTGAATGTATCAAGTTACTGGGTCTTCGCCTAGATCCCAGTCTCCGGTTTGATGCTCACATAGAGCACGTGACAAGAAGACTATCAACCTACTTGTATGTTATGCGCGGACTGCAGAGAGTGGCGGGATACCGGGCGGTGAAGGAAGCCTATTACGCCTTCATTCATAGCACGATTACCTATGGACTCATTGTGTGGGGAGGTTCTTCGGGTTCGCACGATGTCTTCTTGAAACAAAAGAAAGCGATAAGAATCTTGTGTGGTGCAGATAACAGGAGTAGTTGCAGACAACTTTTTATTAAAGAGAAGATACTCACCTTGTATTCCTTATATATACTGGTTTGTTTGATTTATACTCATCAGAATCGCTTACATTTTCGCGTCCATGGTGACACACACGATCACGACACGAGGAGTAAAAACCAATTAATAATACCCTACCATAGAGTAAACTGTGCCAAACAGGGTACAAACTATTTTTGTTTAAAATTATACAACAAGCTACCAGAACACATAAAAAAGTATCAACTAAACAAATTTAAAAAAGTAGTAAAAGACTATTTGGCTGAGAATGCCTTTTACAGCGTTCAAGAGTTTATGAACTTGTCCGTGGTCGATTTGTAGTGATGTAGTCAATTAGTGAGCGTTTTTTTTCTTTTAAACTGTTCGTGACGTTGAGAATGATTGTAGAGATATGTATTTATTGTTTTAATGTGTATTGATGTATTGATATCTTATATCTTGTAGACTTGTCATGTAAGTTTGATGGCGAAATACATATTATTATTATTATTATATAAGTGCAAGGTAAGGCTGGCAAAAAAACGGATAATCGAAAATCGATTAATCGAATATCAAAATAATCGATTCTTCGAAAAACCGATTAATCGATTAATCGAAGAAAATATAGTAATCGAAGAATCGATTAATCGAAGAATCGATTAAGTAATCGAGGAATCAATTAATCTAATAATCGTGTTGGGTTTCGTATAATACTAAAACAAGGTTAACATTAACTTTTGAACCCAGTTCTTTTTATTAGTCATTGCATCATAGCATAGCACATTATGCGGCTCCCATTTTGATATACCCGAGTTGTAAGCAGTGTTGGGATTATCCGGATAAAATTATCAGAAAAATTATCCGGATAAAGGGTTTTTTATCCTTTATCCTTATCTTATCCTTTCTAAATTTGTGTTATCCTTATCCTTATTCGTGAAGAAAATTATCCTTTTTTCCGGATAAAATTTTCGGTTAAAAATTATTTTCCTCAATTTAAAACTCATTTCGTTAGGTTCTATTGGAATATAAGAATTATTTTTACCTTAGTTTTGCAATAATAAATATTTTTTTCACTTGAACATAAATTGGGCAAACTGGTCAAAACATACTTTTCTTTAAACGTATTTGTAATAAAATTTTAAACAACCCTCTGGTCCTTTTCCTTTCAAAAAATTCTTTTTAATTTGGTTCAAAATTACTCAAGATGTTTAAAAACTTGTTTTTATGGTCTTTCTTTACGTGATAACTTCGACAATTTCTAGGGGCTGTTCGAATCTACTGGACCGGTTGCAAACTTTTGTAAAATGAAAGACATTTATTGTAATCAAAAATCAAGGACGGTAGTTTCTCCTTAGAGTCCAGACCTCCAGAGTCGAGAAACGACACAAAATTTGAAATGTTTGAATTTCTAAAAATAATCAACTACCTATAAAAAAATGGTTTTTAAATTCTTTGATTTTTCGATTCTTCGATTCTTCGAATAATCGATTCTTCGAATAATCGATTCTTCGATTAATCGATTTTTAAAATTCAGATAATCGCGATTTTCGATTAATCGATTCTTCGATTAATCGATTAATCGAAAAATTTTGCCAGCCTTAGTGCAAGGACGTAAAACGAGACGAGGCGTACGCGAGATTCGCAAAAAAGAGGCCGAAAAATTTTACGTCCATGTATCATATAGTATTTTTTATTCGACTGTAAATATTTATAAACGTCAGATAAAATTAGTATCTACCTCTACCTATATTTAGAATAAGAACTTCACCTCACATAAATGTCAATAGATGGCACATCTGTCTAAACATAATTATTAGGGAACGAAAAGTAGCACATTACGGTCTCTAGACCATAAAGTGGTTGCCGTAGTAACAAACTCAAAATAAATAATGATATCTGATATGTTGATCAAAAGATCGACTTTATGTCAAATATTCTTAACGTAAAGTGTCGCTTTTGGATACAGTTGAATAAAATAGTATATTATCATACAAATACAAGGACGTAAAATAATGTTTCACGAGCAAAAGCGGAATCTTGCGAACGAGGCATAAGCCGAGATTCGCAAAAATGAGACATAAATAATGTGTCATATAGTATTTTTTATTCGACTGTAAACAATATTCAAATAAAAATAAATAATTTAATCAAATTTTGAGATACATAATTTTGCAATATTTACATAACCTCAAATTTTTTGACATAATAGTAGGAGTAAATATTTATAAACGTCAGATAAAGTTGCTACCTACCTATTTAGAATAAGAACTTCACATAAATATCAATAGATGGCGCATCTATCTAAGCATAATTAGAAACCGTAAAGTGGTTGCTATAGTAACGAAATCAAAATAATGATAAATTTATGTTGATCAAAAGACCGATTTTACTTCCAATATTCTAAACTTAAAGTGTCTGTTTTTGATACAGTCGAATAAAAAAATAAGGTCTGTTTGCACCGGTTTCGTTTAACTCAGTGTTTTTCACCTTTCTTCATGTGCGTCGTAATTTTTAATATCAAATTTTTGGCGCCTTTCTGGTAAATGAAAAAATTAAATATTTTGTCACTTCAAGGTCAACGCGTTTTAAGAAAAGTTAAGAAATTTTATTATCTAATAATTTTATTTAGCCTAGTCATACTCATAAAAATTTTTTTATCAACTCTTGCTTTGTTAAAAAGTTTTCACTAAAAAGTGTAAAAAAATATCTAAGAACAACGATCATTTTTAGCATAAATATTAGTTGAAATAGCATAATATATAAGACGTCACACAGACAAAAGTTTCATAATTTGCCCTCGTGGCTTATCGATTTAGTTTTCGTACATTCATCTATAAACTGCTATTGGGCCGATTGCGACTGTTGTCTGTATGACGGCACTAATTCCAATTTGCTCTAGCCCCCCTTTTCTGATATTTGGCGCCCCAAAGGGGGCTCGTCCCACAGGTTGAAAATCGCTGCGAACTACTACTACAGCCTCAATTTATTCTCCAGTAGACTTGTTAACGGGCGTATCCCAAGCAACGACTAGTTTAACTACAAGTTAAATTTATCTGGAAGTGGTGCATAGGTTCGTTATGGCTGTTTGCATCGCTTAAAGGAAACTGACAGGTAAATTATCTGGCTGATAAGTTGTCAAAATATAGTTTATTTGCTACATAAACTAAAATCGGTGCAAACCTGCAAAGTAAGTAGCACGTACCTTTGTAGAAAATTTATCCGTCAGTTATTTGATTTATCCTACGGTTAGATGGAGGTGCAAAGGTTTTTGACAACTTATCCGCTAGATTTATAACCTGTCAGTTTATCTATAAACGGTGCAAACGGCCATTATTCATTTAATTTTTCAATGGTAACTTGACTTATTTATGATCCACCTAGTATAAGTAGAAGGTACCTACAGTTTAAAAAGTTAATTACTTCATATTTCAAAAAAACTGACATACACGAGAGACATACGTTGCAGAGCTGTTTTAAATTAAAAGATGAAAAATCGTTCTTCTAACTAGTTTTAATTATTTTCTTTTGCTACAAGTCTACTAAGTTACTTAAAATTTCAATATTCCACAATTTCTCTATTTATATGATGTCTAACTTCTTTCTTATACTTTTGTTAAGAATCGAATGTAAATAGATAAAAAGAAATCAATTTTTACTTTGTAAAGAACGTAGTCAATTAGGAATTGTAAGCTGTAAATTTTCTTTAGATACTTAAATTTTTTTATTTGAAATAAAATATTAAAGTTACATTTTTGATGAGGAAAAGATTTGCAAACAAGTCTTTGTAAGTATAAAAGTAAAGAATAATAATAAAAAGCGAATAACTCACTCATCGTTGCACCTCAAAGAAATCGGATTTAAATTAGTTTTTTAAAAATTTATTAAACCAACTTATTGTAATAAAGAAATTTTTTATTATTTTTACTTGACAGCATTCAGTTTTAATTAAAGGTACATATCAATAGGGAAAAAAAGGGGTCTATTGTTTATGTTAACGAAGTTTTGTCGAAAGAGAATAAAAAGAATACGAAATTGGAATATTTTAACATAAAAGAAGATGTACACAAAAGCTTTCAAAATACAAATAGAATAACAAATTTATAAAAAGTAATAAATAGAATTCGAGTTAACTTATTGAGTCTCGATCTATCTTTGTCCGTATCTTTTTTCCTTCACTCTCCTCTTTTTCTATTCCATTATACCCGAAAAAAACTTTTGATTTACTCAACAAAAACAAATTTATCCCTTTTAAAAAATCCTAAAATTAATTAAACTAATCTTTACCTTACACAAATTGGAAAATTTCTAAAGCAGATTACAAATTAGGTCCCATCTATACGATTCTCAAGTATTTAAACGAAAGAGATGTATAAAGAATAAACTCGAGAAGGATTATTTTTCAACGAGACGTATTAAGTAGCGAGCTTTTCAAAATTTTAAATTAGAATTTGTTAATCCGACTTTAGTGTTTGTGTGTGTGAAAGGAAAATTTATATGTACTAAACCAAAATAATTAACCGACCTATACATTTAACTCAAACACAAACTGAAAAAGAGGGAGCTCGTTTATTGGGTCAAATAGAATGCATTACTCATTATTTAGCCTTTTTTATTAATAAATTTATGCCTATTTACTGCAGGAAACAATAACCCTAATAATTAGAAGAAATTGATGTAATTTTAAGCCCTGCTCACACTTGTTGCACATTTGTTTTTCTTATTGTAATAAAGTTGTAGTAAAATTTTTACAAATACTTTGTATATTTTTAAACAATTTGAAAGCCCGTAATAGTATATTAAAGTACAAGTGTCACAAGGTAGCATTTTGTCGACGACTGAAAGGAGGTCTGCAAATGACTGTGCGACAAAAGCCCCGGTGGCACAAGAGCTTATACTATTTTATATCGTGTTAGATAGTTTGATTGGTTAAATTTTTATGTTGACTATAATACTGACTATACTGACAGTAGTTGACATTTTTCAAGTTTTAAATAGATTCTACTAAGAGATGGCGCTAGATTTTGTTTGTCATCACAAATAAAAATGATTGATTTTAATATTTTTTATTTTAGTAAGAAATTTATGTAAAAATTATATTATTCCTTTGGTATTTATTATTTAACAAGTACTTTTTAAAATTATTTTTTTAAAACCAAGCTTAATTTTACTTTCCGATACCGGTATTATAAGAAAGTATTGTACTCGGGTCAAAAAAAATTTTTGAGATAACACCGGATATATCTGTTTTGAGGTCCCCTGAGACGATCTAGACCAATTTTAGGGGCACACCCAGTAGAGGGCGTGCAATTAAGGAAATTTTATTTTTTTTAAACGGCAACATAATTTTTTTTGCATCATCCGGTGGAGAATTTTTTTCTCTGTTCAGTGACACAAAAATGTTTAAAATTCCTTCGTTTTTATGCAATAAAATATCTAATAATAATTGGCAGCTGACGTTTCTGACAGTTGTCAAAAAATTTGACATTTTTTTAATACAGTGATTATAAAAATGTATAGTATTCTTTTGTTTTCTAACTATTTTGGTCTTAGAATAATCGACTCAATCGAAAAGTCTTGTGTTGACACAACAGATTTTTATCATAATTGATTTGTATCATCTGTCAAAATTATTGAATAAATAAATATCGCCTACTCTACCAGGAAGGAGCTTTTCTTTTTAGCTAATAATGTGGATAAGCGATTTCCGGTCAATTTCTCCAATAGAAATGGTTGCTTATAATGGTCTCACTAATAAGAAAAAGATCATGACAGCCGATGATAATGTAAACGCGATGGAAGCCCAAAATTGCATTTCCGTCACATTTTCTCCTATAGGCAACGGTTGTCAAAGCTCCTCTATAATACTTTATAACTATTTTAAATACCAATCTCAATCTAAAAGAAACTAAAAACAGTGTTACTGTAAAGTGTTTGATACCAAACACTTCACATATGACTTTCGATTTTTTTTGGAAATGACAACTCTCTTTATCTGAATTTAATGGAAACAGTGGAGTCAAGCTCTTGGGTCAGAATAATGCTGATTTTTAGAATAAAATTCTACAATTTTAATTCTTTGCGTTGCGAATTTCTCCATTATATCCTTTCCCAATTCTCAAGAGTGAATTCTGACAATTAGACCGGGTTCTGAAGAGAAGTGAGTTTGCAAAATATGAGGACCTCGTTCTGTCAACTGATTTGAGTTTGGGAGGTATCAAATTTCAATATTTTCGATGTTGACAGACAGTCTAATGGTCCCGTCATATTTAATGACATCCTCGGGGTTACAAGAATGGAGAAATTAAAAAAAACATTATACTAAAAAATGCACCTCATCGTCCCTTTAGAACGTAGTAAATTTCAGGTTGATATCTTGATGGGTTTTATGGAGATATTCAACTGGAACGAGCTAGCTGATCTATAGTCTGGATGCAGTGCAGAATTGACGTATAAGCTACACAAGCTATAGCTTGGAGCCCCACTTTCTTGGGGGCCCCTAAAAAATTGTCCGGGTGAGCAATTGTCATATACAGTGTGTCCAGTATAACGTGCACAGCATGGGGATCTCGGACACCGTAAGAGATACGAAGTCGCTTAAATGGAGAAAATTGTGCATGATTTTATGGCCACTTCGATGCTGCTTTTGTTTTTTAAAAAAATCTATTAGCACTCTAGATATTTAGGAAAAACTGAAAAATTGCATTTTCTTTAAATGTTTATAACTTTTTTATTAATGGAGATAATTTCAATTTTCAAAAAAGAGATAATAGGCACTACTAAAACGCAAATAATTAATTCATAAAATAATTTTTTTAATGCGCCGTTTTGGAGATATGATGCAAACTTATGTTTTTTTTAAATACAAACCTATCCTCATTTTTATGTTTTTAAAAAGCTAATTTTTTTCTCTTTTCAAAAATATAAGGGTTGATAGAGTTAGTTTTTTTAGTTCCTTTACGGTAATACAAAAATAGAATATTTTGTTATTTATGTTCAAATAAATTTTAAAAATCAAGTTTGCTATGAAACAATTTCATAAAAAAAAACAACTGAATTAAATAAATAAATACCAAAAAACCATCAAAATAATTCGAAAAAAAGTACTTTCTAAAAAAAATTTAAAAATAAACCTATCAAACCTTATATTTTTGAAAAAAGAAAAAAATTAACTTTTTAAAAACATAAAAATAAGGTTAGGTTTGTATTTAAAAAAACATAAGTTTGCATCATATCTCCTAAACGGCGCACAAAAAAATTTATTTTATGAATTAATTACTTGTATTTTAGTAGTGCCTATTATCTCTTTTTTGAAAATTGAAATTATCTCCAATAATAAAAAAGTTATAAGCATTTAAAGAAAATGCAATTTTTCAGTTTTTCCTAAATATCTAGAGTGCTAATAATTGTTTTCAAAAAACAAAAGCACTATCGAGGTGGCCATAAAATCGTGCACAATTGTTTCCATTTAACCGACTTCGTATCTCTTACGGTTTCTGAGATTCCCATGCTGTGCATGTTATACTGGACACACTGTATACTTAAATATACTGTAGCATTATTTGTCCCAAGGGCCCCATATCTCAAATAGCTTAAAGCCTTATCAAGTCTAAATCCGGCACTGTCTGGGTGATTTAAAAGGCCCCGAACTGTAGCACCCCGTTAATACAGATCGTATCGTAACGAGTAAGGTGTCAATCGAAAGGATTCGTTAAATTCTACTTTCTGACGTTTCTCATTTCCTATTTACAATTTCCTATTGACCACGGTAATAGATATTGAAGGTATACCGAAGGCCTATCTTATCACTCGTAGCCAACTGTGACCATATGTGAACGACTTTATAAGACAGGGAAAGCACATTATGGAATATTGTCCCGGCAATATAAGACAGAGAAAGCACATTAAGGGATATTATTCGCACTAATTCAATGTGTTTAATCAGTCATCAAAATTATAGATAATGATTTATTTTATTAAAAGCTGATAAGTTATTTCAAAAATGCGTTAGTTAGCCGGGGTAACCTACGTATTAATATGCTTTCTCTTCTGCCGCTAGTGTTCAAGTTTTGCTTCAACTTAGAACGTCTGTTGGCATACCTTTCATCTCTATTACCGTGCTATTGACCTATTTATTAAAATTAACACATACTTTATATGTGTGACAATATTGTTAGCAATGCTAGCAGCTTCTTTCTTGAAAGAATATAAAACAGCGAGGACTAATGATAATTTCATAAAATAATTGTCTTTTACAAGTATTGCATGTGTCACTAATAACCTCAATTTTATCAAACTTCACATAAATGTCAACAGATGGCGCAACAGTCTAAGCATAAATATTATGGTCTACTTTACTTTACTTTACCGCATTCTATTATTCCCTGCGCACCATCATTATTTCTTTAATATTTAAAAAAATGTGCGATATTTCAAATAAAAATTGTATGCAATACATCTCATCATCACTCATCAGTAAAGTATATTTGGAATGGGTTAGAGCTCTCTCAATTCTAATTAAAAAGCACATTTTATAAATCGACTTCATAGGCGTACATTGTCGGGGATTAAAAGATGAAAAATATTTAGTAATTTATTTTTATCACGCCAAATATCAAATCAACGCCGTTTTATAACCAAAACAAAGCATCACATAACCATGAGCCATCGTGAGTGATAATCGATACAATTATTTTTAATGCACTTTAAATATTCAACGAGAGAGCTTTTGGTCGAATTATATAAATTACAAAAAAAACCTTTGTGAAGATTTTTTGACTTTTTTCTGCGCTCAAAATTTATCGTACGTTTTATAATTAAATTGTCGAGTTATTTTAATAAAGGTGTATTCATTAAAAATATGACTAGGGTACTTAATATTGAGTTAAATGTACGTATTTGAAAGTTACAAAGGATGTAAAGGAAGAGAGGAGCATACGGTTAGTAGCCGTTGGCCATCACTAATACTTGCCAGCTAATTACGTACATGAATCTCATTGTAAATTAGAGAGCTCCATTTTGCACCATTATGGTGTAGTAGCTCTTACGAACTTAGTCTGTAGAATTGAAGCGTAAAATAGCTGGAGTTTACTGTTCAGCTGGACTCTGTCATTGGGGTTGAAGTCGAAAGGGTCACAATGAATGACCTCGCCAAATAAAATAAATATTGCATGCAACTAAACCGATTTAACGGCGATGCTTTTAGCAATAATAATTATTGATGAGACATATTACGGTCATTTTGTTGGAAATTGTAGTTCATTAATTAAGTCTCTCTCTATAAAGTCTATTTTTTGTACGTCGCGTTTTGACATAATTTCGGATTGTTAGGGGTCTCAGCTTGTACAAAACTGCCTTTCATTATTGTTTTTCAATATTAATCACTTTCGAACGTAGAAAATTAAAATGTATGAATGCAAACTCATTTTAAAAGTAATAAACTTACGACCCACATCCGCCTATATGGTTATTGAAATTTCTGGTCGTTTATGCAAATATGAAAGACCAAAAATCGACTAGAAATTTTTGATACGTATTTTAAGCCGATCGATGTTTTATTTTTGTTTTTCGAATTATTTTCTTGCATATAAAGTGCGATGGGGGAATATTTACGTGTGTTACAAACTGTGTGTTCAGTGACACGTATTAATGATTGTTCGAAACGAATTTTTTGGACCAGTAATAAAAAGAGCGGAATTAAAAACTCGTAACGAGACTCGTGGGGGTGCAATACGAGTCCTAACTCACTATTAACTTTGCTATCAGCGATGTTACTATCTACTCGTAACCGGACGCTCGTTTTATTAACTTCAGATTACCTCCAGGCTATCGTATAATTTTTATTTGGGACCGTTTGCAATAATGTTGTCACAATTTGTAATTTTAAGCCTCTCTCTCTATTCATCTATTTCATATAAATTTTTTTTATCTTGAAAGCTTTGCTTGAACGAATGCAATTAAAACAGAAGAACAGTCATTAGCGAAATAATAAGCTCCAATTAGTAAAAGCAATGAAATATCCACACTAATCCTACTTAAAACCGGCGCTACCAAAAAGTTACTTTTATAATATTTTAAAATTTAATCTTTTATTACTTCGGGTTGTGCATTATTTGTAATTAGCAGAATAATTATAAATTCACTAACTTTAAGTTGTTTCATATATACAAAGAGGTTTTTGTAAATAATAATAAAAAAACTCTTAAAATATCATTACATTGAATTTTCTAGAGACTCTTTTAATAAAACCCCTAATTAGATTTAATTCAAAAAAGATATTTGATATGTCGCATGATAAGGGTAGTAAAATATAAAACACAACTCTTCAGGGATCTATCATATCACGTAAAAGTCACTTAATAAATTAAATAACTTTTTATTCAATTCTGAGTTTTTACAAAAGTTTTTTTTCAATGTCATCCTTCTCCTCATACGGGCGTTAAAAGGTTAAAATATTCATACAGAAAGAAAAACAACGGGTGTGGCCATACCGGGAACTTCACATTTCTGGTTAAACCGGAAGATAAAATATAAAGTGTTTGGTATCGTGTACCAGCTAACTGTACGAGCTTTCCAAATATTTAAAAATACATAAGGTGTACCTAAAAATTTTTGATATAAATATATTGATTTTTTATTATATAAGTGTTTAATAATAGCTATTCATGCGTTTGATACATATATCCATTTCTAAGTTATTATTTTTATTACAAAAGGGAAATTAAGGACTTTTGAAATTTATACATTCAAAAAATCATAACTCCGGTCCTGCATTATACGAGTAATTCAAAATTCAGAGTACGATAGGAAACTACGTTGTCTATAACATATCCAAAAGTGTGTAATTCGACCGGACCAGTTCTTGAGAAAATCCATTTCAAAATTTTGACCTATTTTGGTCCTTTAAAGGTAGATAATTATGACACAATTTTAAAAACTGACTAGGTTAAGACGAAAGCCCTATATTTTGGCTGTAAAATGCCGCTTTGAAATTTTTATAATAATAATTACCGGCCAAGTTATAAAGATTTTTTTTCAATCGAAGCTCACAAGTACTATTTCTTAGCCGAGTAAAAATAAATTTGGCCCGAATTTTCAAAAATGCGCCCAAATAACTTCAACAACAAAAAACAAGAAAATAAGCCCAAAATAAACACTTTATTTTTTGGCACCATATATGAGATTTCTTAAGTTTCTTAGGTGTTTTTCAGGTTTTTATCTGTTACAGACATCCATCCAGACAAAAAAAGGAATTTTTTCTACTCCCATATGTGAAACTAAGCATTTCGTCATCACTTACTCGTTACGAAAATAGCATTTTCGTCTCTAGTGAGAAAAAGTTTTATTACAAGCGGATGTTGTTTACAACATGAGGTGAAACCAGTTTTTTTGTGGTCGGTTCACATTTTAGTAAAAAGAATTATTTTTTTAAAATGTACTAATTATCGTCGTAGAAAAAATAGCATTTACGACTCGAGATGAAATCCGTTTTTTTCGTTCGAAAGATTAATTCACTCGCCCCTACGGGGCTCTTGAATTAAATTCTATCTCACGAAAAAAACGTATGTTTCATCTCATGTTGTAAAAAATACTATTTTTTCCACTCAAAAAGTCGAGAAATAAAATAAAAAACTTTTTTTCCATTATAATGTAATTTTTCCTTGAAAAAGTTAAAAAAGCATTTTTCTGAAATGTTAAGAGTTTATTTTAAAATTAAAATGTTTTTGAAAACTGAAAACAAAGGAAAATAAAAATTGTTACACTATTTCCGCTTCTATACATAATCATTAATTTGTAAATCGCTACTAAAACTAATTTTGTGATCATTATTGTTATTAATAGAGGAAGTAATCGTGACACTAAAAATCATTTTGCTTGCAATAACTTGACATAATAACCAATAAAGGAGCTGATGAAGCAAAATATCCCCTCTTTAATAACTAATGTCGAACATCCCTTCGTATTCTTGTTATTGAGGTAGTGGTATTCGATTAAGCCAAGAATCTAAATATTTAAATAAGGGTAGATAAATTTTAATAAGTTTTGTTTCTTTATTAATTTAAAAAAAAATGACTTCTTGACCTTCTAGAAATTAAATTTTGTATTTGTATTGTTTGTTAAGTCTTAAAAAAATATACGAAGATTACAGTATGTAGGGGTTGATCTACACGGCGGATTTAAGTAATGTAAATTCTTGAGAAGTAGATAGGTAATGATCCGTTTAAGAAAAATATCTAAAGATCATAGTATCAGACACTAAATTTACGAAAGGACAGTTTCGTTGGAAGATAGATCAGGGTGATCCTAAAAATTATTTTATTGGAGCAATATTTTTTGTTCTTGCTATCAACATCGAGGGAAGCTTAAATTTTCAATCCACCCCAATTGTATCAAAAATTCTTAGATAATATTAAACTGCTTTGTCATTCCTAGTCGCAATATCCACCGTGTTCTCTTTTACGAAACTGTTATAAGAAAATGAACTGCTTAATTTTCTTTTATTATTTTTTATGCAACTGGAATTTTATAGTATTATAAAATTTACTTAGAGCGGGTTTTACCAACCAAGTTCACGGTGATCACCTGATCAGTGACCATGTAAGGGGTTGTTTCACCAACCAAACTCACGGGTGATTTGTAGATCAATCACATACTTTACTTGGTTACTGAACTACAGAACACTGTGAACTTGGTTGCTTAAACCCGTCCTAAGTATACAGGGTGATTTTTTTAAGTGGTACCAACAATTGTTGCGTATTTTGACGAACTTTAAAAATCCGCTTAGAAAATTATAAAATTCAAAATTTTTACCAATATAACGCAAAAAAACTGACAATAGTTGTCAATTTACACGGGAAAATTTTTCAGAACGTCAAAAGAGCTATCAAACGAAACTCGACATTTTTTCATATCTAGCTAGGCGTCGCGATGTTCAACTGTTTATTTTCTTTTGCGAGCTTATTGTTTAATTTGTTTTACATAAATAAATAAAAAATTTCTAAATTTTCAAGTTATAATTTTTTATTTTGCTTTTATTTTCTTAAAAAATTTCCGTTAAAATATCGATAAAAATTTCTAAAAATATTTTTAATAAAAGTTTCTAAAAATTTTTTTAATAAAAATTAAAAAAAAGATAAATAGTTGCATATTTTTGGAAAATTAGTCAAATATAAAATTTGCTTATTTTTAAAAAATCTAGTCGTATTTTAAAAAAAGCTGTGCATATTTTGTGTGCATACTTTCAAAAATATTATAGAAAAAAAAATCGAAAAACATATTTGAGGTAAATAGTAGCATATTTATGGAAAATTGGCGCATGTTTTTAAAACATCGGTGCATCTTTTTAAAAAATCTATGCTTATTTAAAAGAAATCTGTACATATTATAAGACATACTTTAATAAAAATCTGTGCATATTTTAATAAAATTATGCAAAGTTAAAAAATCAACTTTAAAAATAAAAAAAAAAGTATTTGTTAAGAAATTTAAAAGAGAAATTGGAAAAGCATTTGAGGTAAATAGTTGCATTTTTATGGAAAATTAGTGCATATTTAAAAAAAAAATCGATGCATATTATAAAAAAATCTAAGCATTCTTTAAAATAATCTCTGCATATTTAAAAAAAAATTTATAAAAAAAAATTTGAAAAACATTTTAGGTAAATAGTAGTATATTTTACAAAAATTAGTGCATATTTTCAAAAAATCGGTGCATTTTAAAACAATTACGCATATTCAAAAAAATCTCTGCATATTATATGACATACTTTAATAAATATCTGTGCACATTTTAAAAAAGTTATGCATTTTTAAGAGCATTTTGTGCATATTATGACATATTTTTGAAAAAATAAGAAAAAACTACGTATTTGTAAAGAAATTTAAAAAAGAAGTTGGAAAAGCATTTAGGTAAATATTTGCATATTCCTGGAGAATTAGTGCATATTTAAAAAAAATCGGTGCATACTTTACAAAAAAATCTATGCATATCTACTTTAAAAAAATCTCTGCATATTATGACATATTTTAAAAAAAAATTTACAAGAAAAAAATTTAGAAAAAAATTTTAGGTAAATAGCAGCATATTTTACAAAAATTAGGGCATATTTTCAAAAAATGGGTGCATTTTAAAACAATTACGCATATTCAAAAAAATCTCTGCATATTACATGACATACTTTAATAAATATCTGTGCACATTTTAAAAAAGTTATGCATTTTTAAGAGCATTTTTGTGCATATTATGACATATTTTTGAAAAAATAAGAAAAAAATACGTATTTGTAAAGAAATTTAAAAAAGAAGTTGGAAAAGCATTTAGGTAAATATTTGCATATTCCTGGAGAATTAGTGCATATTTAAAAAAAATCGGTGCATACTTTACAAAAAAATCTATGCATATCTACTTTAAAAAAATCTCTGCATATTATGACATATTTTAAAAAAAAATTTACAAGAAAAAAATTAGAAAAAAATTTTAGGTAAATAGCAGCATATTTTACAAAAATTAGGGCATATTTTCAAAAAATGGGTGCATTTTAAAACAATTACGCATATTCAAAAAAATCTCTGCATATTGTATGACATACTTTAATAAATATCTGTGCACATTTTAAAAAAGTTATGCATTTTTAAGAGCATTTTTGTGCATATTATGACATATTTTTGAAAAAATAAGAAAAAAATACGTATTTGTAAAGAAATTTAAAAAAGAAGTTGGAAAAGCATTTAGGTAAATATTTGCATATTCCTGGAGAATTAGTGCATATTTAAAAAAAATCGGTGCATACTTTACAAAAAAATCTATGCATATCTACTTTAAAAAAATCTCTGCATATTACATGACAAATTTTAAATTAATCTGTGAATTCATATTTTTTTTTTTAAATTGTGTATATTTAAAAGAATTCTGTGCATATTATGACATTTAAAAAAAAATTAAAAAAAAAAAAAGATTTTTATAAAGAAAAAACAAGAAATTGGAAAAGTATTTAAGGTAAATAATTGCATATTTATGGAAAAATTCGTGCTTATTTTTAAAAAATTAGTGCATGTTTTTAAAAAATCGATACGTATTTAAAAAAATTCTGTGTATATGATGGATAAAACAATGTTTCCACATAATTCCGCCCTCTAATCATAGTCAATTAAAAATTATTATATTTATAAAATAGAATCCTTTTATTTAACCATAAGCATTGCAATCACCCCATAGCCGATTGTTAGTCAGTCTTAAGTAGTATGAGTTAAACTTTTGAAAACTTCTTCAAAGATTGTTAAAAATATATTTGGTTTTGTAAACAAGCATATTTCGCGATATAACGACCAATTAGGTGACGAGTTTGACGGGCTTATTGTTACCCCGATAATATGAATGATATCGAATAGCATAAGTTTGGAGGGTTATTCACAATTTTTCCTCGGCGGTGCGGTCTACTACTTGTTATAGTAACGATCCTGATTATTTGTATTCTCCTTGTCCTAACAGAAGATAATAAGACGGAAGCTTACGAATAACAAAATTGAGGATGAAAAAATATATACCTAAAATATAATATGATGTTGATCAAAGGAGCTGCAATATGAAAGAAGGAACCGGATCCTATATGTGACCCTAAAATTTGATTCCGTTCTTTAGTCCGAACATACGACAAAGTTCCCTACGGGGGTGCAAAGGTCATCTACTACCCTAATTCGTTTTAATACCGAGTCTAATTGGCCCACTATGATGAACTTTCACAATAAGGTATCAAAATGGAAACGCAAAACATTTTATACGGGATGCGTAAATCTTATTCAATAGCATTTTTTTGCAGATTCACGTACGAATGAATTTGTATTTGAGTCGATATATTTATTCTCTAACACACGCACACACACCTTTTGTCTCTCCCCTACTTTAGAAGTTTTTGATTATATAAATTTAAGTCCATCAAAAATTCTCAAACTCAAATCTATTCGTATTAGGTATTCAAATGGAAAAATATATGAAGTTATTTTTCTCGTTTCTTTAACCAAACGAGCGTTCACAAAACAAAGTTGATCTTGAATAAAAGAGGCCATAGAGAGCGAACATTTCTATGATGAGCAAACTGTCATCACTCGACAGATCGTATAACTTTTTAGTAAATTTTGTCGACGTAAAAGATTTCGAATGCAAAATCCGGCGTCATCAGACGCTAGATATCATCATTCGTAAGCATTATTATTTAAATTTAAACTCATTTATTTGCTTTCATTGAAAATTTTAACATAATGCATGTTTAACATTTTTCTTCTTTAGTTTGCCAATAAACAGATACAATGGAAGGAGTTAAAAATTAAATATGTCTAGGTAATTGAAAAAAACATATGGGGCGCTCAGCCTAACTTTTGCTGCACGTGAAGGCGCTGAAACAACTAAAGACGATGAGGGGACGATGAAGTGTTTAGTTATTAGATGGGAAGCTTCAAAATGAGATCAGGTAAGGTAGTATCTGAGAAGAAGAATATATTCAAAACAAGATAATTCATGATTTAAGAACAAGAAGCTCAAGAAAACGTATGTATGATGAAAAGGTTCACAAATGAAATTTTTAGCATGGAAGTACCTACTACGATGACAAAAATGAAGATTAGAAGGCGCTAAAATCAAATTTCGATTATCAATAGAAAATTAATGAGATTGGGACGCTAAGGCAAGACTTAACAGAAAAAGTCTGCTAAAAGTTGCTCATTGTTGCTCATTTTGAAAACATCAAGAGAAAATAAACACCCGATTACAGGATGACAGTTACTGTCCAACTCCGGTAATATACCCAACGGTATAATATTGGGACTACTGGAGACCGCATGTCAGGGGTCGCAAGCGACCAGCTGTGACGGAGATGTTTTGCCCCTTCCAGACCCGGACATCTAAGATATTGACGCCCAATGGTGCGCCTCTTTCCAGGACCGATGAGACTGAAACCACTTCGAAAAGACGCATGCATCGTGTAGTGGTAACAAGATGTCCCACTTACTAAGCGACAAACCTCTTAGTCACTGCGAGGCCAGCTCCAATAGGGTGGCAGAGTATAGCTAAGCCCAGTCTGATGTGTGGCTCTACCGCTCCCGCATTACAGAAATGTTAGCTAATCTCCGAATGCTCCCTAGTATCTGTAACGATCTGTAACGGTTGGGTACCGACTCTCTTGGGACCCACCTCCTACCACCTGGTGGTATCCTTACCACCAACAAATACTACTGGTACGCCCAGAATCGGCTTCACTTCTGAACCGGATAGTAAGCACTAGCTAAGAAAATACCCTGAAGGGCTTCTGCTTTCTCCGTGTTAGGTTAGGGCTAGGCTATTGTAAATCCTAAAATCTCTAACCACTGCCCTCCCTCCGATTCAGAGGATAGGTTAGATAAGAGAGAGAGTATCTTCTCTAACCTTCCCACACCCTTCCCACTTCAGACCGGCGTGGCCAAACCACTACCAGATTGATCCTCACTAGCTTTCTTTTTACCCAGAGGCCTCGGGTACTCTATGAGTATCGTACGGGATAAGTCCTCCGGTCTAGAGCAATCCCGGACGCTTCGGGGGTTAGGTTAGTAAAGAGAGAGAATATCCTCTCTAACCTCCGCACGCCTTTCCCACTTCTCACCGGCATGCCCGAGTCACTACCAGATTGATCTTCACCAGCTTTATTTTTGCCCAGAGGAAAAAATAATAAAGGTCCTCTATGAGGTCTACGGGATAACTCTTCCGGTCGAGTGCAAACCCGGGCGCTTCAGAGGTGTGGTTAGGTTAGATAAGAGAGTGTATCCTTTCTAACCTTCTCACGCCCTTTCTACTTCCGCCGGCATGGTTGAGCCACTACCTGATTGATCCTCACCAGCTGTATTTTTGCCCAGAGGCCTTGGGTGCTCTATGAGACCTACATGATAACTTTTCGACTCGAGAGCAAACCCGGACACTTCAGAGAGAGAGAGAGAGAGAGAGAGAGAGTATGAGACGTACGGGATAAGTCCTCCGGTCTAGAGCAATCCCGGACGCTTCAGGAGTTAGGTTAGTAAAGAGAGAGAATATCCTTTCTAACCTCCGCACGCCCTTCCCACTTCTCACCGGCATGCCCGAGTCACTACCAGATTAATCTTCACCAGCTTTATTTTTGCCCAGAGGAAAAAATAATAGAGATCCTCTATGAGGCCTACGGGATAACTCTTGCGGTCGAGTGCAAACCCGGGCGCTTCAGAGGTGTGGTTAGGTTAGATAAGAGAGTGTATCCTTTTTAACCTTCCCACACCCTTTCTACTTCCGCCGGCGTGGTTGAGCCACTACCTGATTGATCCTCGCCAGCTGTATTTTTGCCCAGAAGCCTTGGGTGCTCTATGAGACCTACTTGATAAATTTTCGAGTCGAGAGCAAACCCGGACACTTCAGAGAGAGAGAGGGGGTATCCTCTTTAACCTTCTCATGTTCTTCCCCCTGCCCACCTGCGCGGCCAAGCCACCTGCCAATACCAGATTGATCCTCACTAATTTTCTTTTTGCATAGAGGTCTCATCAGATGCTCTATGAGACCTATCTGATAGCTCTTCTTGTCGAAAGCAAACCTGGTCTCTTCAGAGGTTAGGTTAGGTTAGATAAGGAAGAGAGTATCCTTCCTAATCCTTCTACGCAGTTCCTACTGCCCTTCCTCGCGGAGCGCTAGACGCCGAGCCCTAAGGCTCTCCTAATCACATGCTTATAACGCGTCTTTTACTCAGTCCCACATGAGGTCGAGTAGCTTATTATAAACTAGGTTCAACTCGTCCTTGGTACGAGAAGTGCGCCGACCAGTTGCAAATGCTACGCTGGTATTACCGCTGACCGTATAGCTCTACTTCTTTCCAAATACTGCCAGCAAAGTTCGTCTGACCGGACTCTCCACCGGAATCGAGTGACCTAACTGGCAGTTTTAGGTGTGCGTGGCAATGAAGTCCAACCCACATCCTAAATAATTATTTAACAGTTAAAAGAAACAAAACCGGATGGTGGCTCAGATTAAAGACCTTTCCTACGTTTAACTTCTTCAAGTTCATTCTAAGTGATTCGGAGGGTACGTTAAGCCGTCGATCCAGGCTGTAATTAGGGAGGGCGAAACCCCTGTGTGAAAAGAAGAGGAATGCGGTCATTTGAGAGAGAGCAAATAATTTGGTGAAAGGTTGTACTTATAGTGGCACCAAACCATGATGAGCTTTTACATGGACTGTTTATAAATTTCATAATTCCATCTATAAGCTTAAATAAAAATTTTGTAATAAAAATGGGTGCAGATGAATGCAACTTTTGTGAAAATAGCAATTTTAAAAATTTCTCCTCTTAAGTAATAAAAGACTGTTAATTCACCCGTTATTTGTGTTTTCATAATTTATTGTACAGCAAATTGATATTTTATGAGGAAAAATAAATTTTCGTTCATAACAATGATTTATACGTAATAACGCCAGAGGTCCCTACGAAAATAATTATAGTAAAATTTGATGGTGCTTTGTTGAGTTGGAAACTAGAAAAGCTCTCGACAATTAATTCCGGTACGATTTGGTATAAGAGGTTCGTGCACGCATATAGTAAAATCGAATCAACCATGCAAACTCACCTTGAACAACATACTTCTTAAGCAAATGTAGCGTGGTGCTCTTAAGCATTCGCTTATTCGAGTATTTTATCAAAATTTGCATGCCTGAATAATTGGTAAAACTTCCACGTTAAATGCTCTAGTTTTGCATTAATTTATAGATCTTGAAAGTTTCGCATTAAATCTACTTACCTAGCACTTAAGTTATACTATACAACTTATGTTGGCTAATGTTATGAAGTTTTAAGGGGGCGATGTTTGTGGTGGCGTTTTAACTCAACCTCATATAATTTAATACAAACAACTTTATTATAAAATAATAAATTACATTTTCTCTTAATGATACAAAAGGATTATAAATTCCTCAATTTAATTAATTTGTCTGTTACGCCACTGATTTAAAATTGAACAAGTTTAGTAGTATTCTCTGCAATTTGATAGACCTACATTGACGACGGTCAGCAAAAGCTCTAAAGTTTTTGCTTGCAACAGTTTCAAAGTTTCCGAATTCCCAGAATGCACTAGTCTGCGGTTTAGGGCGAACCTTCCATTCTATTACTTATTGATGAGTTTCTAAATTTTCTAACCTTTTTTTCCTAAACCTTAAACTCAAATGATTTTATTTTAAATCTCTTTATAGAGCTAGGAGACTTTCATTAAAAAAGTTTTAAATTCTACAAAAGGAATACTTAAAACATGATACTAAAAGCTTTCTTTACCTATAACTTCACGTCGCATTCGCTTCAATTTTCAATTATGGAATGTCAAATGTTATGTTAGGATCGAAATATTAAAATATTCACAATATAAAATTTCTTTTAAGAGGTGGATTTGAACTTTTGAATTTATAAGAAGCAACAGATAAGATAGCTAAGACGCAAAATTATGAGAAAAGTTTTTTAACAACAAATTGCTTATCTTAAAGGTCCTAGCTGACTATCAATATTTTCATAAATAATTTTATAAAAACTAGCGGGTCACCCCCGTCGAAATTCGACTAAGTAGTTGTAGAGATGAATGTGTTAGAAAAATGAAATTTTCAAAAATTATTATAATGCACTTACTACCTACACCGATGATTGTTTGTTAATTTATTATTTTAAAAAAATTTAAGAAATTCGTAATTTGAAGAAAATAATAATTAGTACTGACATATCTGGGGGTCGACAGCTTCAATTAAAAAAAAATAGCGGTCACCCCCGTCGAAATCGACGAAGTTTTTGAAGATATGAATGAGCTATGACTATTTTATAAAAAAAATACGAAAACTAACCTTAAAGATAACTAAGCGAAAGAGGGCAACATAAAAAACCGTCTCAAAAATCCAAAATTCCCAAAAGCACGAAACGTAATTAAAAATGCACGCACCATCCTGACGATATCGCGTATTAGAAACGTACTGGTCGAATAAAAGTATTGAAAATTTATCACCACGACCAAATGTATAATGTGTGCCTTATCGTATAAAACCAAATACTTTCTACATTTATTCTCATTTATAATTTTTAAAATTGGATTATTTTAAATTATAAAATTGATTATTTTATTATGTATATTATAAAATATAAAACAATGTATGAAATTAATAATTTTGAGAAAAAAATTAGTGGTGACATATCTGTTGGTCAAGAGCTTCAATTTAAAAAAAAAATCATCAAAATCGGTCCAGTAGAAGTACGCTAAAATTAGCGGAAAAGAAAAGGCTTCGCGTTTTAAATATATGGATATGCCTTTCTGGGCATACCACACTGTCATAATTTGCTATTATTATTTTTACGGATTGTAGAATGTGTTTCATAAGCTGCAAAACCTCCAAAGTCCAAGAAATACGAAAGATGTGCCTGTGCACAACAAAGCAAAGCATGCGCTTGCATCAAAAACCAATAGAACTCGCCCTTTCATCAACAAAAATAGAACCGTTTGTATTTATGTGACGTCACGTCAAAATATTTACGTGAAGTCAAAGAAAAAATTTATAAAAATTATATGATGAATCTAGAGGAAGTTATACCTTCAGTAGTAACAAATAGATGTGTCAAACTTGGTTCCGAAATATTAAGAACAACTTCCAAAATTTGGATTTTGATTTTTTTCGTTCGCACATTTGCTGTGAGCAATGATGGAGCAATAATTTTTCTCTTAAAGTGTAGGATGAAGTGTTTGATGATCTTGCAGATAAAAAAACAATCAAAATAAACCATTGTTTTCGGCAATCTTTATGAATAATCTCATTTTTCAATTTTTTGGCCACAAAACTCATTTTAGCAGTCAAAGTTTTTTCTTTAACGTGTTTTTAAAAATTAATGATAAAAAAGCTGATTTATAATACAATAATATTAATTTTCCTACATTTTATGAGAAAAATTATTGCCATACGACCTATTTCTCATAGCAAATATACGAAAAAAAATTCATACCAAAATCCAAATGTTAAACGTTAAATGTTAATTAATATTTTTGGACCAAATTTGGCACACCTACTTGTCACTATAAAAGCTATAACTTGCCCCAATTTCATACTATAACATTAATTTAAACGAAAGTTGTATTAACTCAGGCAGTTGTAAAGAGGTATTCATTAAAAACAAAATGAAATTTTTTGGCCCTGATCCGACAGATATAAGTCAACATATTCAAGAAATAGTAAACCTGAAACTTGAAAAAGTCAAAATCCACACAATAAAAACACATGGATCATCGGAAATGTGCAGTAAGGTCCGAAAAAGACAGAAATATAAAAAAGAGAGTGGGGGAAGTAGGATAGGGATTGATTTAGAGAAATAGGGAGTGGTCTGTCACTATGGTTACTATGTGTCAAATATCAATCTGTCATCATAGTTACCATATGTCAACGTCGTCATCTGACACCATATATCAATATCATCTGTCACTTTACATATGTCAATATTAACGTCATCTGTCACCATATGTGAATTTCGTCTGTCGTTTCATATGTCAGGTGGAGTTATTTATTAATTTCAGAGATTGAGTTAGAGAGATGACGAGTGTGGGTAATATATCACCATAGTTACTGTATGTCAAATTAATGTTAATCCGTCACCATAGGAGGAGTCATCTTTCATGTCATGTCATTTCATATGTCACCCCTGACATGACCCTCCAGTGGTCTGTAATCCCATCTGTAACAGATGAGGTTGACAAAAGGGATGAGTGACAGATTTGATGAGATGACAGATGAGATTGACAAATGAGACTGACATATATTATAAAATTAGATGACAGAGAAGATTGACAGATGGGATGAGATTGAAGAAATTGTTAGTTCAATGACTGAGACGATTGACATGTGATGGAATAACAGATGAGACTGACAGAAGAGATGATATGAAAATGAAAGATGACTGAAAGATGATATTCATAGATAGAAGAGGTATAAATAGACAGAGACGAACAGAGATAAGGTAGGTAGGTTGATGATCTAGTTAAACTAAGAGTTCAATAAAAAGTTCGTTCAGGCCAAGATTTAATTAGGATATTTTAACTAAAAACTAACAATCGACCGATTAAGATTTGCTGTTACAAAAATTTTCTCAAAATCATGAAAAATTTTGCCTCGTTGACTCTACTAAAAGTGTCACACAACATATAAACAGTCGTAACTCGGCAATATTGTAGGAAATTATTTTTGACACAAAAAAGAAAGCGAGCACGTAAATAGTATATTGTTTTATAAGGAGCAAAAGGACACTTTTTTTAGAGAGTCAGTTCTCTTGTCACACGAGACTTAGTCGAGTCTGACAACTACTGACGAGCCACAAAATTAATTAAAGCTCATTTACACTTGAAAAATAAAATAGTTTGAAAATCCTCCATCTCTTGTCAATTTCATTTATCAAATATTTTTTAAATTGACTTTTTAAATTGTAAAAACAAGGTAATTAATTTATGTAACAAACAAATAATAAACGAATAAAGAAAACATTACTTTTTAACATTACAAACGCTTAGAATTTATGGAACAATTTGTTATAAATAAGTAAGGTTAGAATTTACTTTTTTGTACTAATATAAAAAATTACAACTTTAACCTTACTTTTTAAGTTACAAAATGTCACATTTTTTTATTCCTTTTTAGAACGTTTTCAACAAATTTTTTAAAGAAAATTAAAATTAAAAGTTGTTATTAATGGTTTAAGTTTAAATAAAAGAAAAGCTCTTTTCTTATTGACGTCTTATTTAATAAAAAATTCCAAATTAGAATTAATGAAGGGGATGTTATTATCCAACATCTAAACAGATCATGTATCTTGGTTACAGTTAGATAACAAGAAAACGGGGAGAAAATAAGATTTAACAAGGTGATTAATGAAAATTCGTTTTCGTATAATTGTATTGAGTCGAAACAGTGAAATTAATTTAAAAATTTGAACAAGTATCGGTGACGAGATAATCGAATATAAAATTGGAAATTTTTTCGTTAAATTAAAACGTTCGTTGACGTAAATATTTTAAGAAGGGGACTCTTCTTATTGTTTACATTGTGTGAAAACAATGAAGAAAAGTACTAAAAGTAGTGTGTGAAATGATGTTTGAATTGTGTCCGGAGTGTCGAGTGGAATTGGGGAGGTTTTCGGGTCACTGAGTGAAGCTTAATGGGAAATAGATAAAAAGAGAAAATTCGATTAAGTGTGACATAGTGGAGAGGCTTGTCGAGAAACAAAAGTAGGGGTTGGAAATAAATGCGAAAGTTGGCACAAATAATATTTCTCCAAAAACTACCCTCCTACATAGTCATTTCTATCTGTAATTCATACGTTCATTTAGAAAAACACAAGACAAATGATCAATTAACAAACAAACGGATGTAGTAAAAGAAAAAGAAAGACGAGAAGCTGAAAATAATGGATTTTTATAATATCTCATATATGAATACCGGAGGCAAGAAGGATATTAATATTGCGGATATAAAGAATGCGTTTGAGATACAACAAATCTTTTGCTGGAATGACAGCAACAATAAGAGAGGTTACATGTCATCTATCTCTGACATTTATAACTGCAACTAATGCTCTGACAGACATCTCGAGCATTGTTCTTTGTCCACCGTGGTTTGCCAACTTCAATCAGCGAGACCTTCTCTTTTGACATAACAATACGGATAACGATGATTGCTTTAGATTGAAGAGAGTCCTCAAGAGTAATGACGCATCTAGAAACGTTAATGACAGATACTCGATTCCCTAATCGAAAATATAGTTATAACAATACCTAAAGATTTTAGTAATTTTTAGGTGTAAAAATTTTTTTAGTTCATCATTTCAAGACACAAGCAATCAACTAAATATTTCTTGTAATATATACAGGGTGGGCCACGAAACTTGTAGTTCCTGACGATTTTGAATTGCAACCCAAATAATAAATATTATTAGATTATTACAGTCTAGATCAGTAGATATACATGTACACCCTATGTCGCCATGGTCACCTTGACAGGTAAAGCGTAAAACATTTGATAATTTTTATTTGCATTTCAAGACAATCTCTATTTCCGCTAATTTTCAAAATTTTGAAATTAAATTTCTGGCGTTATAAAAAATCCAAAATTAATTTGGTTTATTGATTGAGATGCGGGATTTTACGCTCTGAAACTCTTATTTTTCTCAGTATCTAATAACTTAAGGCGATAGCCCTTTTCATAAGATTTCTAATGTTGAATTTAAACTGTTTCTTCATGACGAAACCGGTACTAATCAGCACCTTATTAATAGCGCATTTCAAGAAATTTGGAAAACGTATCGGGTGGAATGAATTTTAACGGGCGACCTCGGATACATTTACACTGGTTGCAGTGTAAAAGCCGGATAAAAATTTATACCATGCATCGCAGAGGATACAAAAACGGAGAATCTGATAGTTGCTGGTGGATTACGTACGAGTCATTTTTAATAAAAAACACGCAAACGATGTTAATTTTTCCTGTATCAGGCAGAATCTTAAAGATTCGTAACACTCTGACACGTGTAGAAACAAACATCGTTACACAGCCTTCTCCTTCGGTCTGACAAAATAGACGGAGGAACTGGAAGGAGCTTCACCTGCAACGACTGATTTTGCCAAGAATTGACTCATGCTTGCGAAAGCTTGGCTTCACACGACTCATCGATAATACCGCTTTCTTTGGAAGATAAGACAGCTTGGTGTAACGATTGGACCTCTTCCTCGTAGATCGATTGGCTGGGGCTATCTGTTATACCCAGATGGATAAGGAGACTTCAGTCTCGATTCCACACTGTGAACATAGATTAAAGTTGGCACCTTAACAGCCTTTGCAAATTGTTCATGTCGCTAACGCCTTTGTGCATTGCGTTGGCACCTTGGTGCATGTCGCTAACGCACTGGGCCGTTGCATTGGCACGACAGTTCGTGTCTTCAATATTTTCGAGCTCAGTGCTAACGTTGGAACGCTTTTAACCGGCATTGGTATCCGTTGCGCAGGCATTTTTGTGCATTTTTGACGCACTGGGCCGTTGCGTTGGCACGCAGACGCACGTCGCTAACGCTGTTAAACGTGGAGCTGGTGTGTAGCACTGTAATCGCGTGAGGCTCAGATACCAGAGCTGCCTTACGAGACTTCGTCGTCGTAAAAGACGGTGGAAGGTTGGATTTTGACTGACTGGCATCTGAAGACGTCATCTTCCCTGAAAGAATCCTGTGCATGGTTTGAGACACAGTTGTCCGGGAAGTTGAAGGGTGCTTTTCGGACGGTGATCGTTGCACGTTATGCTCTGTAACTACTGGGACCGAAGAGAGTATAAGAAGCAAAACTGGTCTACGGCAAGTGGTGCAGCTACCCACTACCTTATTTACCGTTGGGTATAGTCCTGACCAATAGTAAAGGTGTTGCACTTTACGAGTAGTCTTGGCTGGACCATGATGCGTATGGAGACTATTATGGTGGTCCATTATCAAGGCCTGCCGACGAGGTTCGGAAACACACAACTTCCACTCCGGATGGGCTCTAGGAATGTGCTTGTAGAGCTTTCCAACCCGGACAGTGTAAGTTGTGTCCTTGTCAGGGTGATCGATGACCTGCTGGTACTCGTTGGAATACCAGTTACACCGTTCCGCCGCTGCGTTTTTCCTGACCGTGGGTGCGACTATCGAGATCAGAACCTCCGTATTGTGAGATAGATACAGTTCTCGACAGTCTGAAATATAAGCGGCTAAGGGCTACTGTTGCTCCGTGACTGTCTTGCTTATTAGTCGCGTCGCGTCCTGATTAAGGGCAGGGATTCGCGACGGTATTCTGCATACCACAGGCTGGACACGCCGGGCACGCATTGTGAATTCATCTTGAGTCACGACTTCTTTACCTCGTGACATCGCTTATAATTGACTCACCCTTGCGAAAGCTTTGCTTTCAAACGACTCATCGCCAATACTGTTTTCTTTCGCAGAAAAGACGGTTTGGTATGACGACTAGATCTCTTCCTCGTAGATGATTTGGCTGGTGGTTTACGTACGAGTCATTTTTAATAAAAAAAACACTCGGGCGCGAAAACGATGTTAATTTTTCTCGTATCAGAAGCAGAATCTTAAAGATTCGCAACACTCTGACGCGTGTAGAAAAACGCATCGTTACAAGTGTGTCTGTGGCTGGTGCTTATAGTAGAGCGATGGAAAACGTAATTATGTAAGAATTTGTGATTATCGAAAAGGCATGATAGGTCGTTATTACTGAACAAAATTAATAGCTCCTCATCGTAGGCAGGTCACGAGCTGTGCTCTGGCGTGAGCGTTTCTGTGACTGGTGCTTATAGTAAAGCGTGGGAAAACGTAATTATGTAAGAATTTGTGATTATCGAAAAGGTCGTTTGAATAGCTGAACGAAATTAATAACTCCTCCTCGTAGCTAGGCCGCGAGCTGTGCTCAGACATGAGTATGTCTGTGACTGGTGTTCATAGAGCGATGGCACAGTAATAAAGAGTCAAAAAGTATCTACTGATTTTAATAGGCGAGGCGCCCGATTTGATAAATAAGATTGATTTGTTATTAATTAATAACCACACTGTAGATAACATAGATATTTTAAAAAATGCGTATCATAGCTATGTACAATTTTGTGTTGTATAAAAGTGTAGGTATTTTGAAATATTAACTAATCAAGGAGAGCAATTTCCAACCCTCTCATAAGTCACCTACCCTGTATATCGTCACTTAAATCTCAAAGGGATAAACTAATCTAAATTGGTTACTTGTTACTTTGTTGAAGTCAAAATTTTGTGCTTACAAACACACGTATACAATAATAATATAAACATCAAGTTAATTAAACTCCATGCCATATCGAAAATTTTGGTCTGAATCGACAAATTTTGTAATTTGAGAGAGGGGTAAAGTAAAACAAGTGAGGTGAAATATCTTATATAGCACATGACTACGTCTGTTGTTAAAGTAAAATGTATTTATATGTAAAATTGTTTGCTCGAAATCATCTCATATAAATGACAATTGACAAAAGGAGCTTCACGCACCGTTAAATACCCCCTTTTAATAGTTGCCCAAAACATTTCTCATTAGCATTCAAATGCTTTCATTTTATCTAGGCAATTACACATTAACCTATTTTGGACATTACCACCATTTTGCACCTGAATTTCGACCAGTTTTTATTTTTATGACTACCTTTAATAACCCTTTACAATTCATCTAACCGGAATCGTCAAGACACTAGGGAGAAATTTATTTTACAATGATATTGCCCTCTTGTGAATACAATAAATCAACAACTACCTTTTATTTATTTTCACATCTTTGTTCATTTGACGGACAATGCAAGCACAAGTTTCACGTTTGTCGTAGGTTCTTAAAAGAAAATTTTAAATAATTCAACTACTAAAGTACTCGATTACACTATTATTTTCTTTTATTGTAGATTATTTGAATATTCCACCCTCTCATTAAAATGTCAAGGCATTAACTTAGCAAAATCTGATGTGATTGCGATTACCTTATAACCAACCACTGGGGCTAACACCCCCGAAGCTCGCTAAACCACCCAAGTACTGGCTTGGCAAACTGTTGATGTACTTTTAATGGTGCTACTCGAATCCAACGGTGTGAGCAACGTAGCCGCCAATTCATAGATACAATTTGTATTTTAACAGACACTGCATTAGTATTAACATGCAGAAGCAGATTTGGAATTTTTAACTGTCTACATGTCATCACTGTTGAGTTCCTAAAGTATCCTGAACTCAATACCCTTTTTATCTGTTGACAAGGAACTATCTAGTTTTATTTATATAACCACGGACCACAGTGTAGCTTATTCGCATTATAATATTCTCATTTATATTCCCGTTTCAATCAAAATACCGGTCACAGTTCACCCCTAAAAACTTTATTCTTTTAGCCACTTCAACTTGCAACCATTATGTCATCCTGACCTTTTCCACTTAAATTCCGATGTTCGATTTTTTTGCATCTTCGTTTTTTGTATAAAATTTCACACTAAAGGGAAAATCATTGATCTCAAATTTAACATATGGTGATTAAAATGAATAATTTTAGGCAGCCTTTTAAATTTTAATACGACCCTTTAATTTTTCAGTTTTCTGACTTTTAAAAAAACTTGACGTCCAAAATGTACCCGCATGAAAATTTAAATAAAAGCATATTTTCATTTTATCATATCATGTTTCAAACGAACGAACGTATTTATAATCCATACTTAATCCTGTCAAGAAGGGTTCGTCAAAAAATAATTCCAAATGAGAAAAATGAGAAGGTAGGTATATCATGGACCGGTACTTTTCATATTTGCTAATCTTGGTTTTATATTACTTCACAAGGGTAAAAAATAATTTTTATACCCTTTTATTGATATTCATATTTCTTATTAATCTTCCAACAAGTTATCTCCCTTGTGTGAACATTTTATTAAAAAAAATAAAAAAGTTTGACGTTGATTTAAATTTCTAAGGGCAAGTTAAAAGTAGTTTTATGCAAAAGGTTTTCTAAATCAGCACTTTTATAATTGACACAAAAGGAAAGTTATACTTTTTCTTTGTTTTTCTTTTGCGCATAAGAAAAACTACATACTAAGTGGATACAATTTTCTTGTGTGAAGTTGTTAAGGACGGAAGATACTCTACCTGAAATCGTAACAACTTAAAAATTTAAAATAGGCAACACAACTTACTTGCTTTTTTGTGCTTCGTCAATATCGTAGGAGGTCACGTAGCATAAAATAATAAAGAAATACATAACTGTACTAATAACAATAAAGAACACAAATACAACAAGCAGGTAGTACATCTTTTGTGTACTATAAAGGGGGCTCAATAGATTTTGCATTGTATAATTATTGTCTAAAGAAAAGTGAAAGTAACTACCCGTGTTTATGCCATTATCAAACATAAATTAAAACTGTTTTATTATCAATCATGGTATTAATTTTATTATAATTTTATGCCAATGCAATGTTTACATTTCTGAATTTCTCAACTAATTTTAGTTCTGAAAATGAATTAAAATGATGTAAAAATAAACAGAATGTACTCGTAATCATTTTTGATTTTAGCTTTTGGGTGGGAATTTTATTATAAATGGAAAATTGAAATAATCAGATATATTTATTTCACTTTAATATTTTTTTTTATAAATTTTTCAGGTACTAGGATCTTTAATAAAAAAAACTTTCTATGTAGTTGTCATATTTTTTCTTTTTAATTGTTTCGATCCCGTATCCGGGATCGTCATCAGAATTGATCTGAGTCAGATACATTTTTTTTTGTTTGTTTTGACTTTCACAATTTACATATTAAAAAAAATTTTCTTTACACATTAAAATTAGACAAATTTACATATTAAAAAAATTACACATTAAAATCAATCAAACATTCACTTTACTTTTTGTAAAGTAAAAATTGATTTGAGTCAGATACATTTTTTTTTATGTTTGTTTTGACTTTCACAATTTACATATTAAAAAAAATTTTTCTTTACACATTAAAATTAGACAAATTTACATATTAAAAAAATTACACATTGAATGTGAATGTTTGATTGATTTTAATGTGTAATTTTTTTAATATGTAAATTTGTCTAATTTTAATGTGTAAAAAAAAATTTTATTAATATGTAAATTGTGAAAGTCAAAAGAAACAAAAAAATGTATCTGACTCAAATCAATTCTGATGATGATCCCGGATACGGGATCGAAACGTAAATTAAAAAGAAAAAATATGACAACTACATAGAAAGTTTTTTTTATTAAAGATCCTAGTACCTGAAAAATTTATAAAAAAAAATTATAAAAATAGGGATCAATAAGTAACATTAATTTAATTTCACTTTAATAGTGAAATGGATAAATTTGATTAATGAAATTAATGAATTATAATAAATAAATTGCTGGATATAGATAATTTTATTATGATTTACATACACACCTAAAATTTAGAATAAAATAAAAATAAAGTACAACAAGAAACAAGAATGGGTCATTCTTTTACAAACCGCACACCAATTTAAACTTGACATTTTAGAATCGCCCAAAATTTTTTATAGCCTATATTCATAAAATTACTTGATCCGTTATTTCAGGATTTTGCTGAAAAAATTTATTTTCGAAAGTATTCACATATGAATTTTCAATAATTTGCTGGATTTTTTCCAATCTTATCATATTTGAAATTTATTATCTCCAGTTGTACTGATCGGATCAATGTCGTTTTTTTTTATTTTACACTTAATTATGTTAAATTTAGAAGTGTATTAAACAAAATTTTTTTGTTAACAAATGAAAAATAATAACAATTTAATTGTTTAAATAGTTTTAACAATATCGCCCCCAACTTAAATTAATTGGAAAAAATATCATGTTGTTCCTTATTCTCTAATCTATAAAAATAATTTTATAAAAAAGTGGAGTCTCTATTAGATCGAAGTTATTAAATATTTTGGAGCGCTGGGCGCATTGATCCGATCAGTACAACTGGAGATAATAAATTTCAAGTATGATAAGAATGGAAAAAATCCAGCAAATTATCGAAAATTCATATGTGAATATTTTCGAAAATAAATTTTTTCAGCAAAATCCTGAAATCCTGAAATTAAATTTGTTGAAAGATACAGAAAAATTTTTTTTATCACACTTGAAGAAGTCAATTTTTTTCCTGGAATCCGTGCGGTTTGTAAAAGAATGAACCATATCGTCCTCACTCTGACAAACTCGCAGATCTGCAAATTTGGCGAAATTGAGTTTGATAGTGGATTTGAATGGTAGAGGACCAATGCACATAATACTGAAGTTTCAAATTTGTATCTTATTCCGTTACTTGTAGATACAGCTATTTTAAACTCTAAAAACTGCATAAATCTTGGTTTTTGACTACAATAAACTCACGAATACGCTAAATCTCTCAAAAATATCATAGATAGAAATGAAATAAAATGAATTTTACAGACACCGATAAATTTTTGTTTTTCGTTTTTTGTCTCCTGTAAATTCGCAATTTTGCAGATTCGCGAGTTTACCAGAGTAGGGAGATCTAACTGAATGAAATTATAAAATTTTTTGTTTCTTCTTCTTTTGAGCATTTTTTATTAGCTCTGAATCCCTAGCTTTTAAACCTCGAGGAATTAGCGGATCAGCCAGCTCCGGTAGCATGCAATTAAGAAAAAACTTATTTAATTTTGGCAACATAACGTTATTCCAAAAATCCACGTCTTTTAAAATTCTAATCACTTGTATATCTAAATCTGTATATAAAATTAAGTCACAATAAGTTCTATCTAATATTTATTTAATTGGCCTTGAATTAGATGAAAATATTGGTGTTTTTTTTTAAATATAAGTTTTTAATATAAGCTAGAAATCCGCGCTCTATAATTGATCATCTACCAAATCTACTTAGTACCTTTTCAAGTATTTACATTTAATAAGAAATTGAAAGTAAAATACGCTTTTATTGTAGGCGTTTAAGTTTAGAAAATGAGCACTGACAAAAGGATTATATGTCCCTTATTTTGCAGGTAAAGTGCCGAAATTTGTGTACTCTTCTATCCTTTACTGACCTCTGCCGCACTACTTTATTTAGTACCCCAATATTTTATTAAACTATTTTGGATAAATACAGCCTTAATTAGCCACTAAATACAAAATTTTAAAATTATATCCTGACATAATGATGACGTCCATGTATTAACAAAATTTGAAACAAATTGGACAATTAGGTAAGATACAATGACTACTTTTGTATATAGAGACATATAAAATTCCAATAAAATTGCATTATACAAGTTCCATAATAATAAATAAAATTATAAAATATGTCATACCCTAGAATGAGAGATTCTCTATAACATGATTTAAACGCGGATTTAATTGAACTAATATTAAGGCCGTAAATGTCTAAAAATCTATCTCTTAAACTATAATGATTATGACTTTAATATTTTACAAATATTAAGTACAGCCCTAGTTAACATTCCTCACATCATCAATTTATGAAAATAAATTTTTATAAGCCAGAAAAAATTGATTAAGTTCTACAATTTCTGCGAGTATCTTCCGCCCTTAAAGGAAGTGGCACGCACAAACAAGTTGTTCGAAGGTTTTAATAGTTAAGAGTTTAGCACCCCAGCAGTTGTCAACGACACGGACTGCAATTAGTAGAAAAGCTGAGTAGGTACGTCAGGGGCACTCACCACCAAAAAGGACGCGCTATTTGCTTGCAAATTCGAGAATTCTGTCTTTAGCACACATATTTTAATCAAATTATCGTTTTAGAGTTCTCCAAGTTTTTTCGTTTACTTTTATTAACATTAAGCGTCGTTTAACAGTAACACCTAAAAGCATTAAAAATTTATTTTAGTCGTTAATTTTTTAACTAAGTAAGAAAAACACGAAATAATTAATTTAGATAAAAGCGCTAATTAATTATTCATTAAAATTGTAAATGTGTAATACAAAAAATATAAAGCGCAATTTTAAATCGAGGCGGTAAAAGTTACCGCATTGTCATTGGCGTAGTAAGAGCTTAGTTCTCACTATATCCGCTAGGTGTCTATTTGTTGTTGTTTAGCAAGTTGAGTAAAACTTTGTTCAAAAATTTATTATAAAACTACGAAATAAATTTATTTTATATGTTAATTCGTTATAAATAAAGCTTTTTATAATATTTAAAACAATTTTCCATATATTAAACGGCATTTACGATTATTACAGTAAGTTTTCACATTTTGCATACATTGCAGTTTAGAAAAATTTTAATTTAAATCTTTTTTAGTTTTAAAAACAGTTTACAACCAATTTGAATACAAGATAATACAATGGGGATGATTTGTATCCATTTACAATCACTTCATTATAGTAGAAATTAATAACTTTGTAAGCCTTCCAACTCTTATTCGACTTGATGGTTATTAACATTCAATCGAGAGTAATAAACTTAGTAAGTAAATGCCTAAAATGGCTAGTTAAATCATTATTTTGCATGTATTGTATAAACAATTACACTTACTCTAAAAAAATAAGTACTTACGTTTCAATTTATCATAATTTTAACGTTCGATTAAACTCGACTCCTAATCGATCATAGAATGTTCTATAAATAGCCAACGATTTAATTTATTTTACATGTTTTAATTTTAGTAATTAATATATAACAGAAGTTTTTAAAAGCCATTCAAGCAGTTAATAACTAAACTTAGCTGTTGAAACGTAACATCAAAGAAGTCTCGAACTAAATCATCTAATAATGTTAATTAAAGTGTTTTCTTCGTTACAAAAAGTAAAAACATACAATTTATGCTGAATGCGCTGTAAAAATAAAGCAATGGTTTGTATAATTTAAAATCTTGTCGCAATTTAACATTTCTTGCAATTGTCTAGTTTTAAACAACAACATGCATAGCTAATTATTAGCCTCATCTTGTAGTCATAATTAGAATATATAAAATTATCTTGTTTTATAAAGTAGCACTTTTGATACTTGAGTATGTGCTTGAAAAGAGCAAAATATTGTTGTGGATGTAAATTAAAAATAATAATTAGCTGTAACAAGAACGTCGTTAGCGTGAAGAAGTTTTTGTTCTGCGATTCACATATGCTGGATCATTAGAATGTAAAGCGTCCTCTATTTTTTCATTGATGCATTTGTGCTGACTCTTAAATTGAATTAAGCACTTGAAAGCTTCTATAAGAAGTCAACAACGTATTGTTTAAGATAAAAATAGATTGGATGCCTCTTCGAGTGTTAACTTTTTTATGATTAACCTATAAACATTAAAATTTTAGTGTCGATGCCTTGCTTTTACCTTCTTATTTGAAGTTTTAAACATGTTTTTGTGGTTTTTACAATAAACAGTTCGTTTGGAGGTTTAAAACGTAGCTATTGAAGTTATTTTAAACAAACTTACTTCAACGGTAATAAAATAACTAAATTAATTGGTAGTTACGTCCTGGATGTTACTTCACGTTTACTTTACTAATTAATAATTTATCTTTGAAGCGAGTTAAAATAAGAGTTTTGTAAATAAAATTGTTCTTGCAATTTTTAACACTTGTAAAATTTTTCAGGATTTTACTTTATAATTTAATTCATAAAAGGCGTTTTAAGCTGGCCTTACATGCCAACTTCTAAAAGCTAGCTTTTTTTTTCTAAGCCAATAGAAACCTTGCATTTCCAGCGGCAGACGCTAGAAGTTAAACTTGAACCAACTTTCTAGCTTCTGCCGCTGGAAATGCAGGATTTCTATTGGCTTAGAAAAAAAAGCTAGCTTTTAGAAGTTGGCATGTAAGGCCAGCTTTAGGGCTTTTTAATACTTTTTCCAATACAAGAAAAAGTTGTTATAATCGAGAAAAAAAAAAAATTTTTTTTTTGCATTTCTCGACGTTTTGAGTCCCCTTGATTCCAAAAATTTTTTGGATTTTTTGAACCAAAATGTCAAGATGTATGTATCTATAGGTGCTTTCCATTTGTCGAAAAGTACAGCTCGGAACAGTACCCTACTGTATTTTTACACACATTTATACAGTATGGTACTGTTCAGAGCTGTACTTTTCGACAAATGGAAAGCACCTTATGTATGTATGTATGTAGTATGTACCCTCCCTGGAGCAAAAACTACTGAACCGATTTTAATGAAATTCGATTTTTGTTACTTTTAAATTATTTCATCGGCAAACTAATATCTTTTATAAGAAATCTATACAGGGTGTAAAAATAAGGTGGTTATTGTGGGCGCATATTTGCAAATTTGAGCCAAATTCGTTTCTACTTGGCTATAAGATAGTACATCTGAGCCCCAAATGAAAAAAAGAATTTCAAATTTTTTTATTCAAAATGGCGGCCAATAGAACGATTGTCCCATTTTGTGGTTTTTAACTTATAACTTGGCCGGTAATTATTATTATAAAAATTTCAAAACGGCATTGTAGAGTCAAAATATAGGGCTTTCGTTCTAAATAAGTTGATTTTTACAATTGTTTTAAAATTGCCTACCTTTAAGAGGCCAAAGTAGGTCAAAATTTTGAAATGGATTTTCTCAAAATTTTCTCTGCCATATTTTTTCTTTTTTTGGATATGATACAGACAACCTAATTGTCTATCGAAATATAAATTTTTATCAAAATCGCTCGAGCCGTTTTAAAGTAATGATTTTTTGAATGTTGAAACTTAAAAAATATAAAAAAGACTACATTTGGTGTCATTTAACCGACTTCGTATCTCTACAGTTTACGAGATCCCCATGGTGAGCATACTAAGTGGGACACCCGGTATGTTCAATTTTAGTGACAGTTACTTGTCAAATTTGGCAGCTGAAATACTTTTAACTCGTAGTGTACCATGAAATCTAACCACACCTCCTCAGCTAGCAGCTTTCATTGGTGGAGCTGTACGTATAAAATGTTTTATGAAAGTTTTATTTCGGCCCTGTTTCATTTTTTAGGGACACTAATTTTTGAATATTTTGAAACATCATAAATTGTCAAAAATGTCCACGTACGATAAAGTCCTGTTATGGCCACATCAGAGTTTTTAAAACTTGGTTACTGTGATAACGGCTTTAGAAGAGCCTTTTCATTAAGGATTGTCAATCATTTCTTATTAGTTGTCGCATATATTATAATTACTCAATAATGGATAACACAGTGGACAAACTAAAGTTGGTCTTAATCAAAAAGCTCGTGTGTGTCTTTTATTGAATAGGGTTACCTAACAAAATTACGAATTTTGTTTCGCTTTGTAATTATGTCAAAGGTAACCATAGTATCGTAATATTATTAATTGCTTTAGAAAGGTGCGTTGGAAATGATTTTTGATACTACTTCAGAGGTAACCATGGACTTTTCTGTAAAAGAGACTGACCAAATTTTAACACACACGAACATTTTAAACGGATTTTACATTTTACTAACGCAAGTTTTAATTAAAACGCAAACTAATAATGAAATTATTTGTTTCAGAATTGTGGTTGCCGACACGTACGATTAAAATAAAAGGTAGGCCATTCTATTATTCTCTCATCCACTCTCATCTCCATATCTCATTGTGCAAACTTAATGACTCCAAAAATCGTAATAACTTTTATAAGTTGGGAGTTAAAAAACGGTTATGAATTTTTTACAGTTTCGAAATAAAAGAAAATTACTATTAAATGCGTTTATGTTTCTCCAGAACGATTGTTATGCAAGTTGGATATTTTGTGTGCAATTTTACGATGTCACTTTGTCACATTTCGTCTTTGTAACGTTGTCGCTTGAACCGCTTTATAGGTTGTAAAAATATTGAAGCCATGCCCGTGTTTAATATGCGCCCTTTAAAACCAGTCGGCGGTTTACGACTTGGTTTATGTATACTTTGCAACCCCTTAAAACATTTAAAAACCATCAATAATTTTTCTTAAATTTTCATAAATGCGCATCTCGTTATTTGAAAAAAGAAAAACAATTTTTAGTTTCTTAAGCTCGTTTGTAACCATTGTGAAGTTTTGGGGTTACAAATGAGGTCGTTTTATTTTTTAATTATTTGTAAAATCCAGTCTAAATGTGATACTGTTCGTGTATAAACTGCAGGGACTCCAGGTTTTGCACAAGGAGTTGAACCGTAGGATATAATTCCAATTGAATACCATCGGGACTGATTTTTGTACTCCCACATTAATGGGCCTCCTGAGTCACCTTCGCACGAATCGTGCTTTCCACCTCCAGCACATATTTGAGTAGAAACAATATTTATACCCTTAGCTAAATATGTAGCTGTACACTCATCTTCAGCAACTAATGGCACTTTAGCTTTCAATTTTATTCCACTTCCACCATCTAGAAAAAGTTTCAGTTAACTAAGAAAATTTTATGTTGAGTCACTTGCCTTCTTTTTCAGTTTTTCCCCACCCACTTATAGTTAACCGATTTTTTGCACTTAATGCCAGTGCATCCAAGTTGTCATCCGGTAAACATATAGGTTGTACAAATTCTAAAACAATGTTTGTGTTACTAAACGGAAGAAAATTGTTAAACAACTAACTTGTAAATTTCACTTCTGTTTTGAGCTTTATCAACGCAATATCGCAGTGTCTGTTGAGCGTTTCAGAAGTGTAGTTTGGATGTGGATGAACTGAGTCGATAAAAACGTCAATAGGTGGAGGTGCACAATAATCCTCTTCTTCAACATCACAATCCAATTGGGATTGTGTATCGTATTCTCCCAAACGAACTGCAATTCTAAAATAATCAAATTAAAAATAATTTTTAAAGCTTTTTTAAACGTACAATTCCCCCAATTTTTCCACATTTGGACCTAAAACACAATGAGCTGCTGTTAAAACAAATTTTTCATTTATTAAAGTTCCACCGCACGCTACAGCTATTACTCCACTTTCTAAAAATTTCAAATTAACTCCAATTAAATAAAAATATTCAAATTATTGTTACCTGCACGATATGCAAGTAAAGCCATCCAGGGAAATTCTTCCAGTTCAGTAACAACCCCATTGTAAATTTTATCAACGACGAACTGAATTCCGCACGAGTTTGATTGAGATATTGAATGTGTAACATCGTTATTTGATTCAAATCTATTAACAATTGAAATAATTGGGGTTTGTTCCACGACGAGTCCGTTTTTAGGACAACATACTTTTGTTGTTGACCCTTCACTGCTACATTCTGCTTGACGTAAAAGTTTAGCAGCTGATTTTGTCAATGGCAGTTCGTTTCTTAATTTAAACAAAGCTTCACACTCGCTTAATTCGATGCAGTCTTCATTTTGTTTTGGACAAGATTCTAAATTATGTTTTTTTGGAAATTTTAATTTGGATATATGTGAATTTTATTAAACTTACCAGCTTTTTCTGCTAAAATTAGTAAACACAAACAATATGTTAACGACTTCAAGTCTGTCATTATTGAAATTTTCATATGAGGTTTACCTTGAATTAGCCTTTTTATATCTATCTATGTCCTTTTAGAAATGAAATTGTGCTCGTTTGTCAACACTTTATACTTATATGTATGTTTTTCTTTTAAATCGTATACTTCAGCAAATAATTTAATTTTTTGTCGAGAGTTTTCCAAATCTTCAGTTTTTATGCCTATCGAGACATCATTTTCTATCATAAAAGTTTTCTGTATGTAGCGAACCAGCCAACCAGCCTACCTGCCTCATGCCTGCCTCTTGCAATACCCCTGGATGCCTCCTGCCTCCTGCCTGCTTCCTGCATGCCAGGGTGTCAGCTTGTCTTCATGTCTATCAGTCAACTAATCTGTCTTGCTGCCTAATTACCTGCGTGCTTGCCTGCCTGCCTAGCTTCATGATTGCTACCTGCTGCCTCAGCTACTTTTCCAAATTTTCAGTTTTTATGCCTACCGAGATATCACTTTCTATCATAAAAAGTTTTCTGTATAGGTAAGTCTGTTTGTCTCTACTGACTGCCATTCAGCCAGTCAGTCTATCAATTATTCAATGAGTCAATCAATGATTCCGGACACCCATCATCCACAGACGTCACTGACGCCTGTCAAAACACAAAATCCATATCCAATCTCCAACAACCCACGATTTCGGTAGGGTATTAGGTTTTCTTACCAGTGAGCACGATGGCAAGGAACTTGGACTACAGTCAGAGCAACCTGTCATCTGTCATAGATATGTCTCGCTTACAGGCTCATCCTAACTACTATCTGCCGCTGTTCTAGAAATCAGTAAACAAGCTTCTTGTCTGTGATAGGAAGTCCTCTCGGGGGGCGAAACACGGGTCGGATCAGAAAGCTTAGACTCTTCAAGAGCAACTGAGCAACTCCCCCCTTTGAACATTGAACTACGAACCCGCCCTGTTTAGGAATCTGAGCCTTTCAGAGTCCCATACAGGCTCCCACTCGGCCCACTTAGGGTGCTCACTCCAAGACCACTGATAGACTCTGAGCCACTGGAAAAGTCTAGCGTGGCTGCTGGTGACAAAGACCTGTCCGGTCTCCTGCCTCCTGATCTCAGGTCTGAACTAGTTTTAAGATTATCCCTGACAAGGTTTAGTCTGCTGGTTGCTACCTCCTCTCATCAGTTTCGTAATATTCTTCCTAATAGTCGTAATCGACTTCCTAACAAAGTGGCGGTAATGTGTGTGAGAAAGTTTTAGAGGTTAGGACTTGAGCCAGAGTCGCTCCTTTCTTTAATAAGGTACTAACTATTGGCCCTAATCGTTGAACTTCCATGAACCGAAGTTATCTCCGTATGTAGCGAAAGATCTTGGACCAAAAGGAAAACGGTTGGACTAATATGAATGACTCGTTGAATGGCTCCGTGGAGGAGAGTAAGGGGGGTTTCTCCGTCCGGTCGACCAGCCAGCTTGCCTGTCTGCCTATTTACCAGTCTGCTGGCCTGCGTGCCTACTTGCCCGCGTGCTTGCCTGCCTGCATGCTTACCTGCCTGCCTGTCTTCATGCTTGCTGCTTGCCTGTCTTCATGCTTGCTGCTTGCCTGCCGGCCTGCTTGTGCCTGTCTTGCTGTCTAACTATCTGTCCGTCTTTTCGCCCGTTCGTCCCTGTCTATATGTCTGCCTGTCATAACAACTTTTGCGGACAAAACTTTCGCGGACAAAACTTTCGCTAGTTAAATTTTTAGCCAAGAGGGTATCGATGGGGACTTTTGAGATAATGTTTCGATCGACTATATGTCAGTGTACACACAAAAGTCCCCAGTTCTGGAAATATTTGTGCAGAAGAATCGTAATTTGGCTGATGTATTTCTAAATGCAAGTAAAATGTTGCTTGAACAAATCTCAGAGTGAATGTTATTGCAACATAAGAAAAGGTTTTTGGTGGCTATCTAGTTAAGATTTTCTATACATTCCCATTAATGAAAATTGATTTAATTGTACATAGTGTTTTTTTAAATAACAAACTTCGTTATTTTCAAGTGACAAAGACTTTATTTTTTTATCGGAATGGCCTGTATATTTTTAAGTAGTAAGATAGAGAATTGGATTATGTTTCAAATAGTATTTGGGTTTACTATACCTAAACTTAATACTTTTGAAGATATGAATCGTTTCAATATATTAGGTATTACTTTTGCGCAGCAGGCTTAAGATACTAGTGACAGTAATGGAGCTAATTTTGTAGCAAATTTTTTAAGCTACAAATTCATCGATAGCTATTTTTACCGACAAATCAATAGTTTACGAGATATTTGAGAAAACCTTTATTTTCATACGCTTCGCTTCGCCTTGCAAATGCAAAAATTGCTCGCCAAACAAAGTTCCACTTTTAATCCTAATAATACAATATACTATTTTTCTGATTTAAAAATTTATGATACCTTCAAAAAGAAAATAAAACAAGTGCCTGACAAATTAATCAAATCTTTTGGCACTTGTCAAATATCAACAAAATTAAGTTTTTTTAAAACTTGAAATGCATCAAGCGCCTGTTATTTTGATTCGATTGTAATGGGTGACGCTTCTTGTGCAACTTTACCCGTAATTGACAGTAGCGATTCGTGCGATTCGAGTAGCGATAGTGAAAATTCAAAAACATTTCTTCCGATTAAAACAAAAAGTCTTAAAAGCTTAGAAGTTGAAGAAGTAATATCACCTAGAAGAAAGCGCAGTAAAGTAATTACTGTTTGTTTAGTAAATTGTCGTTACGATGTCGTTAGAAGAACCACGTCCAAATTTGGCTTCAAAGAAGTCGGCGAAAATGACACTTGGAGTTTATATTGGACAGATTTATCAATTTCGATTGAAAGATGTAAAGAAATGAAGCGTTACCAACGAATCAATCATTTTCCTGGCATGTTGGAAATTTGTCGAAAAGATCTATTATCTAGAAATTTAAATCGAATGCAACGTCTTTTTCCCAAAGATTACAATTATTTTCCTAAAACTTGGTGTTTTCCGGCCGATTTAGGGGAAGCGTTAGCTTATAATAGATTACGCAAAAATAAAACGTTCATCATGAAGCCGGACGCTGGAAGTCAAGGTAGAGGAATTTTCATAACTAAAAGTCTCAAAGAAATAAAACCATCCGACCGAATGGTTTGTCAAGTCTACATAACACATCCTTTTCTTATAGACGGATACAAATTTGACTTGCGCATTTATACTTTGATAACTTCTTGTGATCCTTTAAGAATTTTTGTTTATAAAGAAGGGCTCGTGCGTTTTGCTACAAGTAGATATAAAGAGCCTACCGGAGTTAACATAACTAACGTATTCATGCACCTAACAAATTACGCAGTAAATAAGCATAGTCGAACGTATAATTTAGATACGGAAGCTGGTAGCAAACGTAAATTGTCTTGGTTGTACGGCTATTTGCGTAGTTTGGGTCACGATGTTGATAAATTATGGCGTCGAATCGATGATGTCATTATTAAAACAGTTTTAGCATCGTGGCCTGTGCTAAAGCACAGCTACATAGCATGTTTTCCAAATCACGATGTCGTTCCAGCTTGTTGCGAACTTTTAGGCACCGACGTTCTTTTGGACAAACGCTTAAATCCTCAAGTCTTAGAAGTCAACCACTCTCCAAGCTTCCACACCGATACAGATTTAGATTGCACCGTCAAAGAAGCAATGCTAGAAGATATGTTCAGAATGTTAAATTTAAACAAATGCGACAAGAGAAAAATTATGCGCGATGATAAGAAACGCGTACGTGAACGTTTGTTACATGGGTCTACTAAAGAGGCTCCAACTTTTTCTTCTGAACCTCGCTGTTTTACCGAATATTACAAGCATGAATTAGCGCACAGGGGAGGCTTTCGTTTAGTTTACCCTACACCCCATAGCGAACACCACTATTCCAAGTTTTTCCATCAAGGTCAAGGCTCTTTATATTGCGATACGGCTTGCAGCCGTGCTAGAGAATCGGCCCAAACGGCACTAAGGGACGAAATGATTTTAAAAGCTAAAATGGAAGCCGCTAAACGAATGAGTCCACTCAAACCGTCCCTTGTATTGAAACAAAAGCTAGAACTTCCAAAACTTGCAAATAAATATTCTCTTCCTCCGGTGCCTTTAGCTGTGATTCGCTCTTTCAAACCGCAACAAATAGTGGAATCGGAAGAAAAGGAACGAGTGCAAGGATTAGCGCAGCGCGAATGTTTGGTTCGCACTTGTGGATTATTTGAGCACATTTATTTTTCGTTGAAGAAAAATGGGGCGCTGAGACCTCAAGATGAAAAAAAATTTATAGTGCAAAATAAAGCGAATGTGCAGTCGCGCGGTTCCGATCGTCCAAATAAAGGGCCCGAAATTATGGACCTTTTGGATGGAATTCGTGCGGGCGAAGCTGTTTTACATAAAAAGACGGATTTTATACCGCAAATTTGGGGAACAACTAAAGGACAACTTGCACGAGATAGTAGAGCTGCGGAAAAAATTAATACGGCTAATATTAGAGCTCATATTTCTAATCTTCACTTTTAATTATTACCTACCACGTGTACTGTATTGTAATTGTTTATTAAAACTAACTTTAAAGAAATTTTTAAGCCCGGCTATTTTCTGTAGTATGCAAATCTTTTATTAAGTCAATAAAATAACATATCTGCAATCGCAAGTCGTTTACTTTTGATTACGTAAATATAAAATAAAGTAATAAATTATGGTTGAACGGTTTTTTGAATCCAATCGATGTATTTGGAGACGTCCGTGTACAAAGCTGGCGAGTCTGTAGCTCCACAACGAAATCCAAAAGAAACAACTCCAACAAGATACCAAAAGCTATCGCCGTTGGAATATGTAGAATACATCAAAGGTCCACCGGAATCTCCAGTGCAACTGTCCTTTCCATTTTCTCCTCCTGCGCAAAGTAACCCATCTCCAATTGTTAGACGTTTTTCTCTTTTATATTTCTGAACGCAGTTGTTTTTGTTGGCTAACGGCACCAGAGTTTTTAATTTCAAAGGGCTACTCATACCTAAAATAAAATTTAATTAATTGTTACGTTTCTTCAAGTTAAAACTTACCATTTTCAGTAGTGCCCCAACCGGCAACAGACAGACGTACGTTATCTCTCAAACTTAAAGTTTTTGTCGGAAGACAAATGGGTTTGATGAAGCTGGTAAATTTAACTGGACGCGTTAGACGTACCAACGCAATGTCGTGATTAAGATGGCCCTGTAATTTGTTGAACCAATTGGGGTGAATTGTTACTTTTTCGACTGTAACCATAACGTCGGGATCGGCACATTCTGGGCTCCCTTGGGGTCTGTTTATGCAATCTCTGCTGGTTCGGGTGTCAAAGTCACCCAAAGTGACGTGGGTCCTTAAAAAAATTAATTAACCACTTCATAATATTTTGCTATGTTGAGGGTATTTGTTTGATCAAACTTTTCTGGCTATAGTCTATAGTTTGTTAACGAAGAGGTTATAGAGAGGACATAGATGAAGAGGCTGGAATTTTTTCTTAAGAGATGTGTTTGAGTACAGTGCCTTCAAAAATGGCACTTAACGTAATCATGTACTTTAAAAAGGTATTTCTGAAGGCACTGTTGTAAAGATGTAAAAATACTGAAAGTCCCCGGTCCTAGCTACTGCAAGAAAGATTTATGCTGGCGAGCGGTGGGGATGCACAGATCACTAAATTGGTATTTATCCCCACCAACGCGGTAGTAAACGTATTTAAATTATTAAAGGGGCGTGGCCAAATCTATGCGAACTTATCGCTACCGCTCGCCAGCATAAATTATAAAGGATGGAGAGATGGAAAGGTCCGTTTTTTGGAGTTTTCGCTTATAACTTGAAGACAGTGGGTCCTAGGGAAAAATTTGCTCTTAGCAAAATGAAAGCTTATCATATTTTTACTATTAATTTTTTCTCTTTAGTTTTCGTTTTCGAGATACCCGCTCGCACAAATCGTTAATGTATGAAAAGAAATTTCTTTTTAAAGAATTTTACTGTAAAACGAAGGGTTAAGGTGCTAGAGACAAAAGTTGGACGAAAAACGTGAGCAAAAAAAATTTTTTTTGAGGTAAAAATAACGTTTTATGCGGGCCGGTATCTTTAGAACTTATAAGAAATAGAGAAAAAATAAAGCATACAATCTTATAGGAAATTTGATAAGCTTTCATTTTGCTCAAAGCATTTTTTCTCTAAGACCTACCGTTTTTGAGATATAAGCAAACACCCCCAAAAAAACGGACCTTTCTACCCCATGCCTCCCTAGCCATATAGCTAGAATCGGGAACTTTTAGTATTTTTACCTCCTAACTACTCCAAACACATTCCTGAAAAAAACAAGTTTCATTCTTTTCCATGTCCTCTACAGCTCTGTTTTGGACTACTATGAATTGTTGCACAACATTAAAAAATTTTTGTAAAAATTACTACTTACAAAGCTCCCAATCTGGCATTCCTATCAACGCAATGCGCTGCAGTAATTACATATTTGTTGTTAATCAAAGTTCCTCCACAACTGGTATCTTGAGGATCTCCATATTCAAAATTCAAACGAACCATCCATGGAAATTCATCAAGTTCAGTAACTCGACCACCGATAATTTTATTTGATGGCTGCAAACCACACTCGTAGTTTTCAGGTTTTGGTAATAAACTGTTAGTAGGTGGTCTTGGTCTTGTAACTACTGGAGGCTTCCTTGTGGTGCTTGTTTGTGCTGGTGCTGGCGCTTTTCGCGTTTCACAACAGACGGAAATACTTCCACCTACAGGAGGACATTGGTCGTCTTCATAACTAATAATATAATTGGAATAAATTGAATGGAACGTGTTGCACTGCCAAGTAGGAACGCATTCTCCTAAAAAAGAAGGAATAAATACAAATGGTAACTTTGACGAAATAGATTTTTTACCTGGAGAACCGTTTGCAGTTTTACAACCAGTATCGCACCATACTTTTTGTAAATAGTTGCTAAAACCACAGCTCCACGATTCTAAAAGCTGGTGAGCTTGAATCCAATTGGATTGGGATTTATACCATGCGTATAACTTCGGGCATTCGTGCAAATTTACGCAAGTTCTTGCCAAAATTTGAGGCACATGTTCAAACGTAATTACTAAAATTTAATTTTTTTTTATTCGAAAAGCAAAAATTTGGTTTAATACTTACAAATTAAAATTAAACTAAACTTAAATGTTTTGCACAACATTTTGGGTCAATCTCTTAAGTATATCACCGTGAACTTTATTAATCACTATAATCCGCGAATTAATTAATTTTCACCTTCGAATTCAAGAACTTTTTAATTACCACTACGTATGAGTAATCCTCGTAGTAAAATATGTCTTAACGAAAACGCGCACGTTATAAATAGCAACTTCTGGACCTAAAGCCACCTGTTTTATGTTTCTTATATTTCCAACATATTTTGACGTCTCGTGGTAATTTCCGAGAAATCGTAGGGGGTTTCATTAAACTCATTACTTATTTATAAGTCATCAAACCATCAGGTTTTTTCTTATTGGATAGCAGTTTGCAGTTATTTTCAATCAGGTTAAAACGGAATGGGTAAAAATGACAAGAAAGTATGACGAAGAAGTAGTAATTGTTGAAGTTTAACGATACCTCAAGGTAAATAAATGGAATTTCAGCAATTTATTAATAGCTTATTAATTTAGTCATCGTAGAAGGGTTCCCCCATCGTATGCAAAAGTTTGTAGGAGGTACCTAAAAGTTTCTTAACAAAAAATCGTGGAAACCCCATATCTATAACTGTGTATAAGTGTTATAACGGTAATTCTTGAAACGAGTTTTCTTCATAATGAGTACGTTTTCTAAATTTTCTAATTTATTTAGTTTAATTGGAGTTAAACGAGTAATTTTTCCAGTACCAAATTTCAAGATTTTGTCTTTCGATTATTGCAAAAATTAACGTATTCTTACACAATTTTACATAATAATAAAAGTTGACGACTGATAGCAAGTTTCAAATTTTTATTTTTCGTTTTTGTTACCAAAATGAACGTAAGGTTGCACAATTTTATTTACCTAACACCCGGGCGCCTCCTTTAAATCGCCCCAAGCTATAACTCAATTATTTATTTATTTTAATAAACAAAACAATAAAATCAATGATTTTAAGAGCATTATTACACCTGTTAATTTTCATATTGAATTTATTATTTTTATAACACTGAATCGGCGGAAAATTTCTACACACGACTTTAAGGGTTTAAAGCTTAAGATTTCTGTTTAAAAATGCTTTTACGCCGGTTTAGTACTAAAAATTCAGTATGTAAATTAGCAAATGTAATACTGCTCTAAAGATACTATGTAGAGACCGTTAAACGATAGCCAACTTTTTTTTAAATGGCTACATATATATTTTTTAATTTAGTCTGCTGAAGAATTTTTTTCCGAATTCAATGATGTCCAAAACGTCGACTTTGGAGCACTATAGAAATATTTTATTAGATAAAACAAAATTTTTGCTTGTGCTGTTGTGCAGTGAAAAACAATTGAACATACAAAGCGATAAATGTCATTTAAACGTCAGTGTTCAAGTTTCGCAATTTTACTCTTTTGTCATTGTAAACACGAATAACAGTCAATTAACCGACTTGTTGCACTATTTAAATGCAATAAACATCGTTAAAAAAATTAAACTTTTCATCCATGAAAAGCAACTTTTTGGATGTCATTGGAATTCACCAAAAACTTCTCTAACAGACTAAACTAAAAACAACGGATGTGGCCATACGAGGAACTTTTTCCTGTTGTATTTTTTTGTGCATTTCTTTAAAAGTTTATAATTTAAAATTTTCGAATTAAATTTTAATAAAAAAAAATATAAAATTATAATATTTGAAATTTAAACACCTTTAATAAGTTTTTGAAGTTTTAATTTCCTAAGTTATGAAGTAAGTACATTAATATCATTGTTAACTCAGTTTATTTTTGTAATAAACACAAATAAAGAAAAAAAAATAGTTGTATGAATCTATGTTTTGTTATGCCGACTTTTGTTTTGCTTTATAATACTCAAGTGATATACATTTTTGAAATCAGCAAAAAAGGTTCTATGAGATGGTGCTAAAACAAAAGATTGCGCCTATTTAAAAAACGAAAGTTTATGATGGTTCCAGAAAACCGAAACGTTTTACGTCAAATTTGTTTTCGGAATTTGGTGTAGAATACAAAATGGCTGTAGAGAAGTTCTGTCAGATTTTCAAAATTCTTGATAATAAGGAAAATAAAGTCAAAAACCCAAAAGTCACTTAATTTCTCCGCGAAACTCCTGGTAACCTATGTTGAAATTTTAACAGTAGACGTCTCACACATTCAAAAACAATATATTAAAATTTGAAAAAATTCTGACACTTTTGAAATTATGCCTGAACCTCCTTAATAATATAAATTACACGATATTAAAAATTTAATAAAAATTTTATTTTTAAATTGCTTTCGTCCGGGATCGAACCAAGAACTTCTGCGTGTAAGCAGAATTTTTAGACATAAATTGTCTGAAATACAAATTTTATTTTTTTAAAGTTTGGCATAAATGAAAGTTCAAAATATACATTATTTTATATGTTCAGAAAGATAATTTTACGAGACTTTCAAAATATTATAAAATATACAGGGTGTTCCACTTAAATTAAGAAATTTTATTGCATTTCCGGTTAAACCGGAAGTCAAAATATAAAGTGTTTGGTATCGTGAAATAGCTAATGTTACAATCTTTCAAAATATTGAAAAAGATACAGGGGGGGGGTTCCTAAAAATTTTTATACTTTTTTAATTTCCGGTTTAACCGGAAGCGTTTTGTTAACCGAAAATAGCGTCAAATAATAGATATTCATGGGATTGATATAAATATCCAACTTTAAGTTTTCATTTTTATTAGAAAAGAAATTAGAGATTATTGAAGTTTTGACATTCAATAAATCATTACTCCGAATCCGCATCATACAAGTCTTTAAAAATTTAGAGTTAGATAGAGAATCACGTTGTCTATAACATATCCAAATCTTTATAAATCGGCCGGGCCAGTTTTTGAGAAAATCCATTTTAAAATTTTGACCTACTTTGGCCACTTAAAGGTAGGCAATTTTGAAACATTTTTGAAAATCAATTTGTTTATTACGAAAGCTCTATATTTTGACTGTACAATGCCGTTTTTATATTTTTATAATAATAATTACCAACCAAGTTATAAGGAAAAAATCACAAAATGGGACAATATTGGCCGCCATTTTGAATAAAAAAATTATAAATTTTCTTTTAGTTAGTGCTCTCGTGTACTATCTTATAACCAATTAAAAATGAATTTGGCCCAAATTTGCAAATATGCGCCCAAAATAACCACCTTATTTTTGGACACCCTGTATAGATTTCTTATTAAAGCTATTTTCACCGATAAAATAATTTTAAAGTGGCTGAAACTAAATTTCATCAAAATTGATTTTAAGTTTTTGGACATATTTTAGAATCCCTGTAAAAAATCTGTGAAGCAACCATAACATTACTAATTTACGAGGATTAGATCATAATTTCCGGTTTAACCGGAATCATCGAAAATAGGGTCAATTATTAATAGATTGATATTTATGGAATTCATATTCTTTGCTAATTTTCATATTTTCATTTTAATTACAAATAAAAGAAAATATCTGAAATTTTGGCTTTCAAAAAATCATAAGGGTTCTACCCCATAGTAAAAAATAAAACTATTATTACTAAACGAGTATTACTATTATTAATATTTAAGCCTTAATACAAAAGTTTAGCAATTTTAACTAAACTTGAATTTTTTATCTTTACCGACACGTGACCTTTAGAAAACTCCATAACTAATATAAATAATTAAACTCAATAAATAGGTTGTTTTCATGTTAACTCACGTAGTCACGTGCCGGTAAAGATAAATTTTATAAGCTTATAATAAATATGTAGCGAATAATATTCAAAAATGAAAATTAAAAAATTTCTATTAGGACTCCAGATTTCTGAAAAAATTCGAAATTTCGGAAAATTTTTTTTCTGAAGTTATTTTCAAAGATATCTGAAAACCAAAAGCACATTTTCATTGCTCTTTTCCTATCTCTACAAGCTGGAAATTTTAAATTTTCGAAGCATCGTTTCCATTTTGAATAACCATCAACTCAAAAATTTTAAATTCGGACCTACATTTTGTATTTTATTTTTGAGTTAAGTTTTTTTTATAAATGCAATGACCCTTAAAAAAATTTTTTTTATTTAAAATTTTTGAGTTGGTGATGGCAATTCAAGATCGAAGCGTGTTTTGAAAATTAAAAATTGCCATCTTGTAGAGACTTTAAAATATAACTTTAAAAATAAATAAATGAGATTTTCGAAAGTTTTGAAATTTTAAAAATTAAAAAATTCTTTTTGCGCACATACGAATGGGACAGAAGGTGACCATTTTAAAGTTGTGTCTTCTGGTGGAAAAGTGATGGCAACAATCTTTTGGGACTCGAAGGAAATTATTTAAACTGATTATACAAATAAATATAAATACATATGATTATACATAAATTAAAAGAAGAAATTAAATAAAAAAAAAGAGGTAAATTGACAAAAGGCGCATTTTACTGCAAAACAATGCACCTGTTCACAATGCAAAAATTGCGATGAGTGCCATGACGACCTCATACAGTTTCGAAGAAATTCATCCACTCTACAGTCCAGATTTGGCACTGGCTGATTATTACCTATTTTCCAAATTTGGTAAAATTACTTCGTGGAAGACATTTCGACAACGATGAATCGCATTTTACAAGAAAATATAAAGATTCTTTCTTTGGAGGTTTACAAAAATTAATTCACAGAAGTAAGAAATGTATTGATGTTCGAGAAGATTATATTGAAAAATAAAATATATAAAAAAAAAAAATTTATGTTTATTTCTGCCCCGTTCCGCGAACTTAAAAATCTGCTCTCGTAAATAGAGCCAATTAAATTTTTTTTTAGTTTTTTTTTCAAATAACATGGAAAGGTGGAACAATGTTCATTTTCTAAAAAAAAATTTCAATGGTCGTATAATTCTGCCCAACTCTCTATCTTTTCTAATAAGAAAGTTACCTATGCAACGCGGTGAGATTCTGACGCTGACCACCCTGTATTGGCCACAATTCTGAATTTAAAATTTTGTAAAGGATCCATTCACATCCATCCACTCTTACTGTAGCTTATTTTGTTGACGAAATTTATATAAATTCGCGTAAACCTTCAATAAAAATTATTGGTTTAGTAGTTTTTGCTTGACGGCTGTTACATTCCATACTCTAAAATTACACAATCTTACACAATTTTACTAAATAAAAATTGGTGGTTGGTAAAATCTTATTTTTTAAAAGGGGAAATTCTTATTTCGACGACTTGGGTAATTAAAATAAAATCGTCGCCTACGTATACTAATTCTTTCTACAGCTAATAAGGTATGCTAATAAAAATGCAAGAGGTAAAAAACAGAAAAAAGCTTAAGGATCAATATTTTATAATTTTACGCGATTGGTTTTCATGTTGGAAATCTATAGATACGTAAATTAATTCAAATTTTTTTAGACAAGTTTTTATTCCTTTGACGCACAGAAACGATGCTATAGATTGATTCCAAACATATTACCATTAAGTGAATTATACTAATTTTATTGTAATTCAATGGTAATTACAACAAAAAAAAACTAAAATTCGTATAAGAAAAGGTTGTTTGTAAATATTCCGTAGCGTTATTGGATTTTATAGCTCCCGCATAAATATTGGCAGATTGGGAGATGGATCTGTAATTATTTATGGAAATCAAGACGAATAAGATAAAATGAAGCAACAATTTTTTTTACGATTTTTGATGTAACGATCTTTAGGTACTTAGGTATACAGGGTGGGCCATGTAACTTATAATTCCTAACAATTTTTTAATGCAATCCAAACTACAATAATTATCATTCGAGTCTAGATCAGATTAGGGCCAGTAACGTCTAGTCAACGTTAGGTTGACACAACGTGAGATTGGAATGGATTTGAATGTCATTTTATTTTGACATATAGTGAAATTACTTTTTTTTACAATTGCAACCTCCGGTTGAGTCAGCAACCGTAGATTGAAATTTAAAAAAAAGATATATTATGTCTATATGTCAAAATAAAATGACATTCCAACCTCAAGTAGAATCAACCGAAGGTCGACTTGACGTTATACCGTAACATTGGCCCTTAGAACCAGTGTACTCAACTCCAAAGTAGCTTTGGGTGGGCAATATTCGTCTGATTACAAAATTGAAATAGTTAAATATATCTGTTTCACTTACTATCGGCATATGAAAGGAGATAGCAAGCTTTAACAAACGTCGACCATACAATTAAATGTACCTGTCAGAAACGTAGGTCGTAGATATTTCTACATTATTTCAAACTTAAACGTCAGATTTTACAAATTTATATAATTTATAAATTAAATGGATTAAAATAGGGAGATTAAGGTAAGTAAACAGCAAGTATACATTACAACCTTTACAAATATGCAGAAAAATTGTTTTTAAATGCTAATTATTTGTAGATATCATAAAATTAACTTGGTAAAAAGAAACATAACCTCACAAATTCAAGCTGGTTTTTGTAAAAAGCCTATTTAAAACATGTAAAGTACTTAATTATCTATCGATTTGAATTATTATTGTAACCATGTAAGTTATCCGTGTTCCAAGAAGATGAAACTTTTAAAAAATAAGTTCGAAAATCTGTTAAGGTAAAATTATCTTATTAGCCAACCTAAGGTTGACTTTCAACCTCAGGTTGAGTATAAACGTCAATTTCACTATTTTGTCCAATTATGTCAAACTGAAATATATGAATTTATGACAGTTGTCGCAAATAATTCAGTATGAAGTATTTTTTGTTTTGTCATCTTGATATATTAATACTTTGATTGCTCCATAGCAGGTCGGTTTTTTTGCGTCGATTTGAGGAATGTTGAAATATTTTAAACAAAAAATTAGGTATACCCCGTATCAGTGTAATATGGGTTACGGTCAATGTTGTCCATAACTGTAATTGTCGGTAATTTCCGGTCTACAATGTTAATTCCCAAAGTTGAGGAGTAAAAGTGAGAAGATTGTTATTGGCCGGGAATTAACGCAAATTCCAAATTTAAATTTTATCTCTTGTGAATATTTAGGATAATAATTTTTACACTGTCATGCTTTTCCCGGGCATTTTCATTACTGGCCAACGCTCCTTTGGCATTGTCTATACTTAAACAATAATGACAGTGCATAATCATAGCTATTAGTATTAATGTTCGCTAACTCAAGAGGATAATAAGATAATAACTAATAACTAACCGCAATAAAGCGTTGATTTCCAATGGTTTTTTTTTAAATTAGCTGCGTCGTCACACGGTATTTTGTGTAAGATTTGTTACTGTTTCGTTACGCAGGAACACAGAACTGTTAATTAAATTTATTCCAAAACAATAAATTGCACACGGCAGCGCTGGACTGGCCTGAATAAAAGCAATAGGTATATTAAAAAAAATTAGATAAATTAAAAATATATATACAGGGTGAATCAGAGCACCCGTATCAGGCGTTTTTCTCAAAAACGATTAGTCGTAGAGAGTTGAGTCAAAAATTATGATTACAAAAGCCGTAATAAAGAATGAAATGGTGGTATATTGCTATTCCGCGAAAAATCGGCATGCCGAAGATGTTGTCTCAAAATGTGAAGAACTCCAGAATGTTAAATGGCAAGATAGGTCGAAAGTGGTATCAATGAAAAGATCTTTAAAAACCAAACAAGTTTTGTAGGGAAAATAATTTTATTACTGCCATTCCAAATTCTTGAACTTCTGAGAAAAACTTTTTGGCATTCCGACCTCTCTGCGGAATAAAAATATTACCATTCCATCCATTAATAAGGCTTTTGTGATACAATTTTTTATCCCAACTCTCTAGGACCATCTATTCGATTTTGAAAAAGAAGCTAAGAACGATAAGATGGTCGAACTTCAGAATTTGGAATGGCAGTAATCAAATTATTTTCTCTACAAAACTTGCTTGGTTTTTAAAGATGTTTTCATTGATACCACTTTCGACCTATCTTGCCATTTAAAATTCTGGAGGTCTTCACATTTTGAGACAATATCTTTGGCATGCCGATTTTTCGCGGAATAACAATACCACCATTTCATTCTTTATTACGGCTTTTGTAATCAAAATTAGACATTTGGATCAGAGAATCTCCAGTTTACGTTTGTCGGTGATTTTAACTTACCTGTATACAGGGTGTAAGTTAAAATCACCGACACACATACAACATACAAAAAAATACAGGGCATTTAAAAAAATTATTTTTAACGGTTTGTTCAATATTTCTCTAAAACTAGAAAAGATATTCAGCTAAAATTTGGTGCACTCTAATATCTAATCCAATGAAATTATTCATCCGAGTTTGAGTTCACTGGCGGAAACCAGTGGCGTAGAATTATGTAATGCGATAAGGTACCTAAAGAATAAAGACGTACGCCGCTGGATTTTTTGAAAAATTCTTATTTTTTTAATTCCCCATTTGGTTTTGAAAAGAAAATTAAAATTTGTAATTTTTTGATTAGGCACTTCATTTTCGAGATAATTGCAATTTAATCTGCCTAAAATATCAAAATTATGAATGTTGAATTTATGTTAATACAAATATCTCAGAAATTTTTTGCCTAATCAAAAAATTTTGAAATATTATTTTGATTTCAAATTCAAATGGTAAATTAGAAAAAAACATCATTTTTTTCATGAATCCAGGGGTGGATTTTTTTATTTTTCACTTCACATGTCATAAAATTATACCGTACGCTAATGGATTTTTTTGACAAAATAATCGGTTTTCTAATTTTCCATTTGGTTTTTTAAGAAAATAATTCTTTGTAATTTTTCGATTAAGCAGTTCATTTTTGAGATATTTGGATTTAATTTTTTTACATGTCAAAATGATTAATGTACAGATTTATGTTACTACAAATATCTCAGAAATGGAGTGCCTAATCGAAAAATTCCAAATTATTTATTTCTTTTTAAAACCAAATGGGGAATTAGAAAAATAACTTTTTTTTCAAAAAATCCAGCGGCGTACGTCTTTATTCTTTAGGTACCTTATCGCATTAAATAATTCTACGCCACTGGATTGCGCCAGTGAACTCAAACTCGCGTGAATAATTGCAATAGATTAGATATTAGAGTGAACCAAATTTTAGCTGAATATCTTTTCTAGTTTTAGAGAAATATTGAAAAAACCGTTAAAAATAATTTTTTTAAATGCCCTGTATTTTTTTAAGGGGGCGTTTGCGGAAAAAATTTTATTAGAAGTTTTATCTTATTTTGAAGCACAGAATCTCCAGTTTTCGTTTGTCGGTGATTTTAACTTACCTGTATAGGTATAAACCTGATGGACCATCAAATTTTCCGGTACTAATTTTTCCCCAGTCCAGCCCTGGTATGCAGCCATCCCATCCTTAAGTTAACAAAGAAATTGTAATTTTAGACAATTAAACAATCCCATCTCTGCTCAGGACTCAGTGTTCAACTTTTAGCATTTTAATTCGAGATTTATATTAATCGTGAGTTCAGAGCTACTGGACCACCGTTACCTAGAGAATAATTTTGCCTATCAAATTTTATCTTGAGTGGTATTCGACATGACTGTTTTACGAGAGAAAAAATAAATCTATTTCCCTTGAAAATAATATTTATATATAACATTTTTACATCTCGAGTCGTAACTGCTATTTTTCCTATGACAATAATTAGTACATTTTAATATAATTCTTTTTTCTTCAAACGTCAGAAAAAGTCACCTTTGTGTCACTCAATAGGTAACTCAGGAAAAATTGTCAGCAAAGTACTTTTCTCTGTCTAGACAAACAAAGTAAAATCTTAACCCAACATAATTGTTATTTTTTAACGTAAAAAATGTTTCTAAGCATTTGTAATGTAAAAAATTTAATGTTTCTTAAATTTCCCTTTATAATTAATTCGTTGCGTTTAATAATTAGCTTTTTTTACAAATTGGATTTGATTTAAAAAAATATTTGACAATTGAACTACAAGTAATTGACAAGAGATGGTGCTTTTTCAAAAATCAAAATTTTCAGTTTTACGCTTTACATTTGCAGAAAAAATAAAATGTTTTATGCGGAGTCAAAGTAGTTTTGTGTAACTCGCCTGTATTGACAGACTCGCTCGCTACGCTCGCTCTTCAGCCAAACACAGTCTTGTCACACAAAACGTCACTTTGTCTCCTTATAAAACAAATAACTATTTACTAAAATTTGAACGAACATTTCAATAGAGATTTTTTAAAAAGCCGCTAGATGACGCCAAGTGACAGTAATGTCACTTTTAAAATAAAATTGGAATTTATTTAAATTTAAAATATAAAATATTTATTTAGTTGTAAGTGCCATTTAGTAAATTTATAAATTTATCAATTAAAACAGTTAATTAACTAAAATCGCAGTATGGTTACTATGGCAACCACTTTACGGTCCCTAATTATGCTTAGACGGATGTGCCATCTATTCTCATTTATGTGAAGTTTTTATTCTAAATAAGGTAGGTTTTAATTTTATCTGACATTTATAAGTATTCAATCCTACTATTATTAATTATGACAAAGAAATTGAGGTTATGTATTTATTTTTATTTAGGTGAACATTTTTTAGTGTCGAAAAAAAAAATACTGTATGACACACAGACGTTAAATTTTTCAGTCTAAGGCGGTTCCGATACTCGGCGTACGCCTCGATTCCTTAGGCTCCGCCTTCGTCCGTGAAACATAATTTTACGTCCTTGTATCATAATATACTATTATTAACTATGTGTTAAAAAAAATTTAACATTAAATGTGAATACATAAATTGTCAATACTAAATCTATTGTAATTCTTCAATAGTATTTGAAATCCAAGCGTTGTATCTAGCAATCCTTGTATATAAACTAGGAACACCTTCTCCGCCACAACCTAAACCTCTATAAATGATCCCTTCTTGATACCATTGTTCATGTTGGTATACTTCATCATCGTGTTCATAAACTCTCATAAGAGGACCACCAGAATCTCCCCTACAAGCGTCCACACCTTTTTCGCCTCCAGCGCACACTTGATTCAAAGTGACATAAGTAGAGTTTGGATAAATTTCCAAACATTTTAAATTGTTTACTACTGGTATTTTAGCTTTTAGCTTAACTTTAGACAGGTTCCCTTAAAAAACAAATTGGATAAGTTGATGCTTTAGTATGTAAATTCGATTTTATACCGGTCTCGGTAACACCCCATCCCGCAATTGTCATTTGAACACCCGGTAAAGGTACCGGAAGACTTCCAGGTGGTAAGCAAATTGGTTGTATGTATTCTACGATAAATAAGTAGTTGAAGGTTAAAATAAAAAATGTATAAATATGCAACAACCTGTATATTGTATTTTTTTTTCTAAACGCAAGAGGGCTATATCGTTATTTCCATGTTTTCGGTTATAAAAGGAATGGGGAATTTCTTCAGCTATAGCGACGTCTTCGTAACTTGAACAAGAAGTATCATCATCTTCATCACAATCGGGATTAGTGGTAAAATCCCATTCGCCTAGACGAGCTTCTGTTCTAAAATAATTAAATTGATAATAAGAGGCGCCTACGGGGCATAAATTTGCACTTACAAGTTATGACCTTCGATAAACAAACATTGCGCTGCAGTTAAAACAAACTGTTCATTAATTAAAGTTCCACTACAACGAAAACTATCTCCTTCTCCGTGTAAGTTTTTGTATTTAAGTGCTACCATCCACGGAAATTCGCTAATGTCTGTAACTTGTCCGCCTATTATTCGTTGTTGTGTTGTTTGAATTCCACATCGAGTTCGATCTGGTAACAATGGCTTATCGACGCCTGTTTGCTCTGGTGATGGTTTTCGCGAAATTTCAGGATTTTGTAAAGACGCGATTGAGTTGGTTTTTGTATTATTATGGCCTTGTGTTCCGCAACAAACTAAAGGTTGAACGTCGTATCCGCATTGAGACTTTTTAGCAAAGTCAATTGCAGTTGGTTCTAAAGAAAGTATGGATTGCTTGATTACATCGCAGCTGGTCACAGGAATGCATTTGGCTGTTTCTCCGTTTGGTGTTGTGCAGCTTGAGTTATTTTCTACAATTTTTTGAAATAAATGTTTAAATTGTTTGTTTATAAACAAAAATAACTTACCTAAAGCAGATATGTAATTTAAAAACATTAAGAAGGCACATGCGTACAGACTCATAATTGCTGTTTAATAGCCAACGGTTATTTCAGTTTTGTTGGATATCATTGAAGACAAAAAGAAACTGGTATTTTCAATGACGTAATTTTAATAGAATTGTAGATTTGAGCGATTAGAAAAAAATAAATCCAACATTGCTCTTTCACCTTCTATTTTGCGATAAATTTTGACGCCATTTTTAATATTTGGAGAGAGAAATAAAATCTACCCGAACTACATTATATGACGTCACTCAATGACAAAATTCATTCATTATTTTTTACTTTATGAATGGCCTTTCCATTTCTACATGGACAATACGATGATGCTCAAATAAATTTATCGATTTCCTTGACCCAAAATGGGTGTTTTCGGTCTAAAAATGACGATCGAAAGTTGATCTTTATACAAAATACCCTTCAAAATTTGTGTAAAGGTGTTAATGACTCGTAAAAAATTCCAAAATTCAATATAAAAATTTAATCAATAAATTAAAAATATTTAACCTAAACAGCGTTTAAAGTATCTTCAGCTACGTTCGTTAAAATCCATTGCACATAGTTAGGAACTCTTGTGTACAATTCAGGAACGCCATTTTTACCAAAACCATAACCACCCGAAATCACACCTTCCAAATACCACTGCGGTCTTTTACTTCTATCCGCGTTCATAACAGGAGCACCATAATCAGGACCACATCTCGTACTGAAGAAATTCGTCCCTACACAAACTTCATTTTGAAAAATGTACATATTAGGCTTAAGCCTCGTCGAACATTCCATATCCGTTAAAATTGGTAGATCGGTTTTTGTCTTAATGTCCAAAATATGACCTAAAAGTTGCCATTGTTTATTTCGAAATGTGCAAAAATTTACAAAACTCACCCCACTCAGTTGCACCCCAGCCAGCCGTAACTAAAAGCGTGCCACTTTTCGGTGCTTTCAAATTCGCGTTGGGCAAACAAATCGGTCTAACGGTATCTAAAATATTTAACCAATTAACCAAAAGTACTTACAGATTAACCTAAACCAGATGACGGTGGCTTAACGTGCCCTTTTGTTCACCTGATAAGGAGGGTGTCAAAATAGCGTTGGGAAAGCTTATAAATATTTTATTTGACGTTTTTGAGATTTCTCAACAACATTTAATTTGCAATTTCGATAGCTTTTGCTGAGGGGTTATCCACTCTCTGCAGTCAATGTACAAAAATTGAGCCGTCAACTGTAGTTATCTGCAGTCAATGGCAGCTATAGCACATGGAGTCATAGGCAGTCAACTGCAGTCAATGTACAAATTCAGAACAGTGGTTGAGCCCTCGCCTTTAGAGCTTTTCATACAAAATATTCTCACGACTTACCAGAAAAATGAACCTTTCTATTTAAGCGTAAAAGAGCAATATTATCATTTCCATAAATACAATTATGATTCGGATGAACCAGCGTTCTAGCCACACCAACTTCTAAAAACTGTTTGGTACATTCTTCTCTATTATTATTCGTTACACAATCGTATTTTGAAGAAATTCTCCACTCACCCAATCGGACGCATTGTCTAAAAGAAATTGATTAGAAGCAACTTCAAAAAAGAAAATTTTCACCACTTACAAATCCAACAGTTTCTTTTGTGTAAGAACACAATTTGCTGCTGTTAACACGTATTGTTGACTTATCAAAGTACCAGCACATCTAAACCCGGCGTCGAAACCAAACGTGTAACGATACCTCAACAAAGCAAGCCATGGAAATTCATCCATGTTAGCTAATGATGAGTCTTCAAAAGTTGAAACTCTTTCGTTTTGGAAACCGCACGTTTTTTGACTAGGTAAAATTTTGTTTATTGCAAGTTGTACTAAAGATTGATCCTGATTAGGTGGGTGGTGGTAGATTGGGTCGTGTGGATAGCTCGGAGTTTGAGAGTAAACTGGGATATTTTTAGTGGTACTTTGAGTGCTGGGTGGATGGTAAAATGGAGCTTCAGTAGTTGGTGATTCAAAATGAACTTGTGTTTCTACTGTAGTAATGTTTGGGGTTTCAAAAATAATTGGAATGAAGGCAGTTGTGCTTGGGGTTTCGTGATGAATTGGAGCATCATCAGGTGTGGTTGGGTTTTCTGGGAAAATTGGTGCATCATCGGTAGTAGAGCTGGGATTTTCGAAATAGATCGGTGGGCTTTCGGTTGTTGTTGTAGTACTTGGGGGCTCGTAATGGATAGGCGCAGATGTGGTAGACGGACTAGGGTTTTCAAAAACAATTGGTGCACTGGTGGTGGTAGTAGTGGTAGTAGTTTCAAAACGAGCTGGAACATTTGTTTGTAAGGGCACTTCTCCCGGATTTGACCAAGTGGTAGTAGTACTTGGGGTTTCAAAACGAGGTGGAGCATTTGTTTGTGAAGGCACTTCTGTCGAATTTGACAAAGTCGAATTGGTTAATAAAGCAACTGCATTAGGGATTTCGTTTGATTCCACCGGCAGAGGTGCACTTGTAAATAACTCATTTTCAGGAAAAGGTGTAGGTCTTGGAGGGCCACCTCCTGAAGCTGCCGGCGTCGCTTGGGTAGATTGACGTCTTGTCGTTTCTACAGGTGCACTTGTAAATAAAACGTCATTTTGAGCTTGACCTGTAACGTGCAATTAAAAATTACGTCTTGGAACGTTTTTTGTTTATTTAAAAACCAGAAAACTAAAAAGCATCGCGTTTTTAAAATTGTTTTGATATCAAAAACAGAAGAATTATTTAATTAAAATAACCTAAAAAATTAACTAACGACTCTTTGTCAAGGTATGTGGTTTTTAAAAAAAACTACACGACTGTGCACTGCGCGCAAATTATTATTCCCATGCTATTCGGTTAATTATAGCTTAAAATATGTAATTAATAAAGCGAAATAAGCAATAAATTTACCTTTATTGAATCCAACAATAAAAGACACCACGAGCACGTATTCGAACAACATCATTGAATCTACGCCAGTAAAAATTATATTTAAGAATTCAAATCAGAGGTCAAGAATTGTTCAATCCGGTTTTGGTTAATAATTATACAGCAATGATGATTTTTAAAAGAATTTATTATCTTGTTAGTAATCATGTCGGTCACGGTGGGAATTCCTTGGTAAATAAAAATCAAGTTTAATCATAACCTCAAAATTTGTTTATTTTCCACTAATTAGGTTTACAAATTTTCTCTCAATAATCTGATATTGTATTAACAATCCAAATTATGTATCTAGATACCCGTGTATAAATTCCAGGTACTCCAAATCGACCGCAACCTCTTCCTCTCGATACAATACCCTCTTGATACCATTGTGACGTATCATCTGTGTATGTTCTCATCAAAGGACCTCCGGAATCACCCTGACACGTATCAACTCCATCTTCTCCACCAGCACAAATTTGATTAGGAGATACTTTGGTGTAGTTGGAAATTTTTTGTATACACTCCGGGTAGCCCACAATGGGCACCGTAATCTTCAACTTGTAATCGGATAAACTACCTAAAAATTCAATGTTAAAAATAAGAAAAAAAAATTGTTCAAATAATGTTTACTAGTTTCGGTAGCGCCCCAACCGCTAACAGTCATAATCTCTCCCGTTTCGGGTGGCGGTAAGTTAAAAGGTGGCAAACAAATAGGAATGATGTATGCTGTAATTGTAATTAGTTAAAATTTTCTATAAGACTGTTAAGGCCCGTCCACACACACAGGCTTGCCTTCCGGTTTACCAGACGCTGTCCAGACGCTACCGTTTGCAAGGACGGAAGGCAAGCCTGTGTGTGTGAACGGACCATTAAGCCTGCGCTACACACACGGGCTTGCCTTCCGCAAGCCGCTTGCCTTCCGCAAGCCGCTTGCCTTGCACCGGCCAAACCAGAGCGTCTGGACATCGCTCAGGCCTTGCACAGGCCAAATCGGAGCATCTGGACATTCTTCATGCTCCGGTTTGGCCTGTGCAGGTCAAACCGGCAGGTAAGCCTGTGTGTAACGGCCTTTAAAAACAATTTTTACTCGTGTATTTAACATCACGTGCTAGTCGTAGAAGAGCAATGTCGTTATTTCCATCCGAACTACTGTAATAAGAGTGACATATTTCTTCTTCGATTTTAACGTCTTCAACTGGATCTGAACAAGTTTGAATTGCAATATCACTCTGACAATCGTTTTCTGTTGACAAACGCCATTCGCCCAAACGTACGCTATCTCTAAAACGAAACAATAATTTTTGCAAAACCATTTTAAACTACTCACGCTTTAAAAGTTTCTGGATAAACCAAAATACAATGGGCTGCCGTAAGTACAAATTTGTTGTTAATTAAAGTACCGCCGCACTTAAATCCTGCGTCAGAACCATCTTCGTTTTGATAGTGTATCAGAGCCATCCATGGAAATTCTTTTATTTTCGTAAATTTGCCCGATGATAATCTAGGGGTTTCTTGTTCAACCCCACAAACAGTCCTATCTGGTAACACATTACTAGCAATTTCGGCAAGTTCAATTGGAATTCTTTTTTTGGGTGTCGTAGTTTCTTGTTTGTAACCGATAGTACCGCAACAAACCAACGCTTCCCTATCGTATCCACATTGTGATTGTTTGGCAAAAGCAATTGCGCTCGCTTCGAATGTTCCTATTGCTTCGCGAATTGGCAAGCACGAAAAAATTGGTAGGCATGTACCTCTTTCATTATTAGGGGTTTTACACGTCTCATTTCTTTCTACACAATTTAAATTTTTAATTTTAAAAATTTTTAATTTGTAGGTTACATACCTTTTGTATTTACAAAAGTAACGAGCACTAATAACGTTAAACTCACATGCAACACTGTCATGTTTAGGAAAATAAATAAAACTGGTATTTTCAAGGCTTTCGCAAGCGATGAGATTCAACCAATTATAACCTTTAACCTTTATTAATCTTAGAATTAAATAAAATAATTTTTTATTGTGAAATATTTTCTAAAATCCAATCTATATATTTTGATAAGCGTGTATAAACACCAGGATAAGGCCCACCACATCCAACCCCCCAAGAAATTATACCATCTTGAAACCATTGTTTTTTATCTCCACTAAGAAATCTCAACAAAGGACCACCAGAATCTCCAGGACAAGCGTCGATTCCTCTACGACCACCTGCGCAAAGCTGATTTTCCCCAACTTGTCCGTACGATTGTAATCTTTCGACACACTCGTCGTTGGGTAAAATCGAAAGACGCGCTTTTAACATTATATCTGATAAAGAATCTGCAAATAAAAGTCTAAAATTGCAGAAAAGTACAATTCGGATCAAATTACCATTTTCGATAGTTCCCCAACCTGTTACAATGGAAAAACCACCAACGTTTGGAATTTCTTCGTTTAACGATGGTAAACAAACTGGGCGAACGTATTCTGATAACAAATTGCAAATTTCAAATGACGTCACACTCACGACGTCATCAATCTGGATCATCAGACTAAAATACCACTCGAATACCGTAAGCGTATTGGAAACGCTTGAATAAGGATGGCGGTATTTAAGATACCGGTTGCCAAGCTACGGTCTGATGATCGAGGTTGATGATGTTATAGTTGAGTCCAAATAAAGTGGTGCATGAATCAAGCTAAGAAAATGTGATTATTAACGCAGTTTAGAAAAATTTGGCGCTGAAGCTCCGCAGGTCCGTCACACGTAGAAATATTGAACTAGCCTTGTATTAAGATTAGAAATACGTTTACTATGGACTTATCCTTACTTACACTGTAAGGAGATGAATCATGCGCCACTTTATTTGAGCTCAACTATAGAACTCGAACTACTGATTAGTACAACCATTTGCTAACTTACTTGTGTACTCAACGTCCTTTTCTAAACGTAACAAGCCAATATCGTGCTCTTTGACTCGCTTTCTATACCCAGAGTGTGATATCTGTCGTTCTATTTTTAAATTTAATACAGGATCGGCACATGTTTCCGTAGCCAAACCTTCATTTTCGCAATCATCTTTTGTGGAAATGCGCCATTCTCCTAACCTCACTACTGATCTAAAATTTGACCCATTAAACTTTCGCGATATTGGAAAAATTAAGGCTGGCAAAAGTATTCCGTTAATATGTGATTATGTGAATTTTCAAATCGAAGAATCGTCTAGTCAATGAATCGATTAATGGAAAGCCGCATTTATTTAAAATTAAAAAGTCGTAGAGTGGAAGAATCGATTAATCGAAAAATCGTTTAAAAAAAATTTATAGCGTATTCGATTGGGACCGCACCGACACGAAGCCATGGCGGTTCTGCACCGATGGAGTGCTATCACGTGAATGATTGATGATTGATTCAATTGATTGACACAGGTATAAGTGGGTACACTGTTGCGGGACAACACCAATAAAACACTTAAAACTGGGACAGTGCAAATAAAACTGCACTGGCACCGCGCTCGCGGTGCAACCAATCGAATACGCCATATGATTAAGAAAATTGATTAATCGATTATTCGATTAATTCAATTTTAAAAAAAATCTATTCTTTGATTAATCGATTCTATTTATCGAATCTTTTAATGGATTCTTAGATTAATTGATTCTTCGATTAATGGCTATTAATCGGTTTTTCGAAGAATCGATTATTATGACATTCGAATAATCGATTTTCGATTATCCAATTTTTTTGCCAACTTTAGGAAAAATCAACTTACAAAGTCTTTCTAGTTGGAGTCTTACGGAGGCAGTGAGCTGCTGTCAAAATATATCTCTCGTTGATTAAGGTACCAGCACAATTATATTCTACGTCCGTTCCATCGCTATTGCTGTAACCCAAAAGAGCCATCCATGGAAATTCTTTAATTTTTGTTAATTTTCCCCCAACTATCTTATCACCAGCAGCGCTTATTCCACAAGTATTTTTGTTAGCCAATAAATCAGTTGTGTTCTGTTTAAAGGTGGCGTGTAAACCACAACACACTAAGGGCACATTTGTCGCACCACAATCTGACTGTCTATAAAATTGTATGGCGCTTACATCATTTGTTGTTATTGCATCTCTTATGACCACACACGAATCTAACGGAATACAAGTTGCATTTTGTCCGTTAGGTGTTACACAAGAATCGTTTAAATCTACAAAAAATTTATTTAAATTGAGAAAGTTAAATAAACTCGACCACTCACTAATGGCGGTGATGTAATTGAACAACAGCAATGTTAAACAAACACTTTGCGAAACCGCGTCCATCGTCAAAAACGACCAACTGCGGTTTGCTATCTTCTTTGTGTTTACAAATTAAATTAATTCAATGGTTGGCAAGTTATACGAGGGCTTTTCAAAGAATCAATTAAACAAAAAGCTACTTTAATTAATTTATTATTTTTAAAATTCATACATATTACTTATTATCCACTCAATATATTTAGATACTTTGGTATAAATAGCCGGATATCTCCTTCCACAACCTACTCCATACGAAACAATACCTTCTTGAAAAAATTGAGGTACATTTGATCTAGTAACAAACGTCCTCATAAGCGGTCCACCCGAATCGCCTTGACAAGAATCTTTTTTAACTTCACCACCTGCACAAAGGTGCCCATCGCCAACATCAAGGAGAGTTCCAAATTTGAGTTTGCATTCGTCTTGAGGCACAAATGGAATTCTAACTTTTAACTTAACGCCAGAAGAAGCATCTACAATTAAAACAATTAGATTACTTAATGCCTTTCGTGCTCACTTTACCATTTTCAGTTGTACCCCATCCAGCAACCGTCAAATTATATCCCGAATGTAATTCTGGAACGTCTGTTGGTGGCATACAAATGGGTCGAATTACATCTAAAACTATCGCATTAAATCCACTCTTTTCTCAATTAATGTTAAGAGAATACCATTAAATTCTACATTCTTCTCGAGCCTAACTAAAGCAATATCGTGGTGTTTGCGCCTACGGGTGTAATTGGAGTGCCACACAATTGTTTCTATTTTTAAATCGATTGGAGGCTTAGAACAGCTTTGTTCAAATTCATCGTTACGCATGCAATCGACTTCTGAAGATATGTTCCACTCGCCAAGTCTGATCGACTCTCTAAAGTTGAAATTTTTTTAAAAAAGCTAACAGAGTGGTCCTGAAGTAGTCGATCAAAATCAGAGATTGGATTTGGCTCATTATTGCCCGGTTACATAAAAGAGAATTATATTTTAATCCGAGAATTACTGCAACACAGATGCTTATTGGCGAGCGGTGTTTAGCCACACACTTTTAATAATTTAAATATGTTTACTACTGCATTGGTGGGGATAAATACCAATTTAGGTATCTACGCATTCCCACCGCTTGCAAACATAAATCTGCCTTGCAGTAGATTTATAATTCGATTGCATAAAGGCGAATTATATTTTAATCCGAGAATTAGATTTATAATCCTTTGCCCTTGATAGAACAACGTTAAACACTTTAATTTCAAAGTTTGAAGTTCGTAAATGAATATTAAAAGTTGAGGTTAAGTTCTTTTTTTATTGAATTGTGCTCATCTGCATTGATCGTTCGTATAGTTTGAGACTACTATAAAGTCATACCAATTCAATAAATTGCAACTAGAGGCGTTAGTGCATCAGGGAAACTGTAATAACATGTTTTACATTGTCACTGTCTATTTGACAACGAAAAAATTAAGGCCATATCAAAGGATTATAAATATAATTCTCGGATTAAAATATAATTATCTTTGATGCAACCGGCCATACACGTTGCAGTAAACTTTTGTTTCTGATTTTGCCCAAGTATTTCAGGACCACTCTGTACAACAGATTTTTTTTAAACGCTTACAATAAAAACTCTTGATATTTCACAGGTTTAACACAGTGAGCTGCTGTTAGAACATATCTTTTGTTGATTAAAGTTCCTGCACACTTAAATCCAGCCGAAGAATTGTCATTATTTTTATATTCGAGCAAAGCCATCCAAGGAAATTCTTTTAAATGTGTAATTTGACCACCTATTATTCTATTATTTGTGACTTGAAAACCACAAGTGGTTTTATTTGCTAACAAAGGACTTGTTGGAGGTTCGACTTGATTTTTTAAAGTTGCAGATGTACCGCAACATACCAACGGGTCACTGTCGTAGCCACATTGGGAAAGTTTTGCAAAATTCACTATGTCTGTATTTAGAGTTAATAAGGGTTGAAATATAATTTTGCAAGAAACCACTGGTATGCAAGTTGCAGTTTCTTCGTTTGGTGTTATGCAGGTTTCGTTTCTTTCTAAAATTTAATTTCTCGTTAGAATGCCTTTCTAATGTACTAATTAAGAATTTAAGGGTGGATTTACAGAAGGGAGTTGGTATCCAAGGTTTTTTGTATACTATAGATTTTTTTATTTATTAATTTCTATTGGTTTAGAGCAGTAAAACAGTACTTAATTAAATTGTTAATATTTTTTAATAATTTATTTATGCCGACAAGGTTGGAATTATCCAATCCATATATTTGGACACTTTGGTATAAACTCCTGGGAAAGATTGTACTCCACAACCAAGACCCCAAGATACTACGCCTTCTTGATACCAATGCTTTTTTGTTCCAATATCGAAAGACCCCATAAGAGGTCCACCTGAATCGCCTTGACAAGAATCTTTATCCTTAGCTCCTCCGGCACAAATCTGTTGGTCATCTATCGGCCTTTGTCGCAATTTAGTTTTGCAAGTAGCTAAACCAACAATCGGTACCTTTACCTTTAGTTTATAATCAGAAGCTGAATCTAAAATTATGTTACAGAGTGAAAAGGGTCTTCAAATTAATAATACTTACCAATTTCAGTAGCTCCCCATCCTGCCACAGTTAATATATTCCCATCTGGTGGAGCTGCAGAATTTGGTATGGGCAAACAAATTGGACGGATGTATTCTACAAATAAAAATGTTACTTGGAAAAAGCTTCGTTTAAAAATTAATATTTACTTGTAAATCTAACATTTCTTTCAAGTCGAACTAAACCAATGTCATTTTTAGCAGTTCGATGATTATATTCAGGATGTGGAATAGCTCTTTGTACTTTCACATCAACTACCGGATCTGAACATTGTTTGATGGCTAATGTATCATCTTTACAATCTTCGTCTGTTGAGAGCCTCCATTCTCCCAATCTTACGGTCTGCCTATAAGAACAAATTGTTAAATTTAAAAGAGGCGTGGACAATGAAAATATTTACACTCCAAATTCACCGCTGGGAATAACGAGGCAGTGAGCTGCCGTTAAAACATATCTGTTGTTAATCAAAGTACCAGCACATTTATATCCAGCATCCGTGCCATCGTCATAATCATATCTCATAAGAGCCATCCAAGGAAATTCGCCCAATTGAGTTATTTGACCTCCGTAAATTTTATCGACATCAATTTCAAGACCACATTCACTTCTAATTGGAAGAAAGGGGCTTAGTTCCACATCTGGGACTTGATCGACATCATTTGCGACAAAGTAACCGGTGGAACCACAACAAACTAATGGTCCACCCTCGTATCCGCACTGAGACATTTTACCAAATTCTATGGCGCTAGAATTTCTTGTGTACATGGCATCTCTTATAACACGGCACGAAAGTAATTTAACGCACGTTGCTTGTTCTCCATTTGGGGTGGTGCATGACGATCCCAAATCTAATTTTAATAGTATATTGTTTTATTAGGAGTAAAAGTATTTTTAATCAACATGAATTTTTTTATTTTTTCTTCAAACGTAAATTTTGAAAAAGCATATCTATTGTCAATTACTTGTAGTTCAATTGTCAAATATTTCTAAAAATTAACATAACTTGTAAAAAGAAGCTAATTGTTAAGTGCAACAAACAACTTTTAAAAGAAAATTTAAAAAACATTAACTTTTTACATTAGAAATGCTTAGAAATATCATTTTATGTTACAATTTGTTGAAAATAAGTAAGGTTAGAATTTACTTTTACATCTTAGGAGTAGTAAAAGTAGAACTTTAACCTTACTTATTCAATAACAAAATGTCAACTTTTTTTGACGTTTCAAGAAAAGTATTTTTATTATTTAATGATTATCAAGGTTAATTTAAGGTTAACTCACCTGCACAACACACAAGCACTGGTAAAAGCAACACCAAACAAACTACTTTGCACGTCATCGTAAACACAACTGAATGAATGTTGTAAAATGTTAAAAAATAAAACTGATGGGAGGAAAGACAAATAACTGCTTGAATTATTCGTAATTATTGTATAATTATTATTTACGTAAATATCACTGCGCGATTCTCATGGTTCAGGAAATTAACGTGACGAAAGTTTTTTTTCCTATAATCACATACTTCGTTGAACTGGTGGTAAAACCATCCTAATTTTAATAAAGTAAAATAAATTATAAAATGATTTAAATATCCCCCACTCTTTTATTATAATGAAGAAAGGTCTTGGTTCGTCGCCGCAATATAATCTTCATCTCTACGTCTAAATTTGACCTCTGTTGAGCAAACTCAAATTTTCCCAAGTATTTATTGCAACCTAATCAATGCAAGTTAACATTATTGACCCATTCATCTTTTTTTCTATTTAAATGAAATAACAACTTTACTATTATATTAGTAACAATCCAATTAGTGTATTTTGAAACTTTGCTAAAAACAGCAGAATATCCTGCAGGCCACAATTTATACCAACCCCACACGAAACAATTCCTTCTTGTAACCACAATTGAGGATTTACATTGCCCAATATTCTCATTGCCGGGTCCCCAGAATCGACGTTACACGTGTCACCATCACGTTATCCACCGGCGCGGCGCAAAATTGATTGTCACTAATTTCGTGACTTAACTTTATTCCGCATTCCGTCAAAGACGTGACGAGTATCTGAACTTTTAATTTTAGGTTAGACCGAGTGACTAAAATAACACGAGATGTAAAAAGAATGTTTTGATTGAGTTCATAGTTGATTTTGGCAAAGTATTTCAGGACCCCTCTGTACAACCGATAATTTTTTAAAGCGCTTACAATGACAATTCTTGATAATTCACAGGTTTAACACAGTGAGTTGCTATTAGAACATCTTTAGTTGATTAAAGTTCCTGCACAATTAACTCCAGCCGAAGGATTTGTAAGGAAGCAGAATTTTATCAGGATGATGGACCATACTACTGGTACAGTATGACAGCATCCTGGAAATTTTGTATCGTTTAAAGCAGCTACTTGTCATTGTTTTCTTTAGTTTTCTCCTAGCGCTGCTCTTGAGATCAAAATGGAGAAAATTTTTACATTCCCTTGTTCAGCTCTTAAGCACTTCCATTTGGGCCCAATCTCGAAGGGATTGGATCAGAATTACCCAATTTTAATTTTCGTATTTTCCTTATCAGCTGTATCAGCGACAACAGCTGATCCCTGTAACTCGGCAACCAGAAGAGTTAGAGCTCCCGTTTAATTTTTAGTGTGACTGTCATACTGAGTCATATGCAAGATATTTGTATCTGATTATATACGTGATACGTGGTCTTTTTTTTTATTTAATAAATGCTTTGACTTATTCCATCCACAGTGTGTTTTATTTCTTACTACGAACCCACCGTCTCCAACTGACCGAAGCTTAAGGGAGATTCAATGCAACACCCGGTTTCCGGTGTTACAAATTGTTAAACTCAATAAGCGAACAACGAAGTTGTTCCGTGGAGGCACGAAGTGCCGACTTGATACCGTTTTATAATCTTCTTTTTATGGCTTACGAGATTACGAGATCAAATTTTCGATTGGGTTAAAGGGGGAGGCGTGGGGGGGCTTTGAAAGTGAGAAAAACGCAAAGTTTTATATAAAAATTAGCAACTAAGCCGTCCTCGGATTGCAAGAGTTAAAATTTGGGAGGAACGTAAGACACACCCACAGCTATCACCTCTCCAAATTTCCGACGAATCCGAACGATCCAAATTTTTTTATAGGTTTACATTGGTCAAAAAATCAAAATGGCCGAATCCGTGCAAAAATCGAGATTCGGATATTCTAGCGAGTCCCCATAAACTCACCGATATTAGTTTCCAAAAATGGCACGAGATGGCCGCGCGGCGGCCGACTTAAAATTCCGAAAAATCGGCGTACAACTTTGAAAAGCTGTAAAAAGAAATCTAGGCCAAAATTTAAAAATGTAGTTCACGGTTGAACGTTAGACGTCATCTGGCTATCGCCTCAGACACGATTTGGACCGATCCTTTCGGCGGTTACCGAACGTAAGGAAACCTCGGAATTTCGGCGTAACCAAAAAAATTTTTTTTCCGGAGCGGATTTTAATTTCGGATCTGACGTCTCTAGGGGGTCTAGATCGTCGTTCCGGTATCGGTTCCTCGAGAGCTCTCGCACCCGCCCCACGGAGGGGGGGACAAGAAATGGCCCTTGCGCCAAGAAGCCCAGGGCTCTACCTATTGCACCTGCGGCTTTCGGATCCGTCTCGAAAGTTAGCTCGGACCTTCAACTAAAAATGACCACAAGATAATTTCTACGTTTCCCATACAGAGGGCGCTGCAATTTTCACAAAAAGTGTTAATTTTTAGCCACAATTTGGGGATAGCGGAAGAACGCGGAGGCCTACGGCGTCCCGTCTTCTCTCAGAGAGGGAGGGCCCGATTTGGTTCGGTAGGCCGCAGGGAATTTTTCGGGGCATTCGTGGTGCGTCTCCAATTTGAAATGGCGCAGTCGAGAAAAGTGAAAAATTCAAAAAATTCGTGAGCACGAACGGGAAGAAAAGTGCCGACTTTTTCGCTTAATTATCGTTATTGGACCGAGTCCCCGTCGTTTGTCGCCGGCGGCGGGCCTAAAAGGCCCTAAACAAATTTTGACATAGTCCAGTAAGCAAGTTCGCTTATTGGGCCGAACCGATCTCTATACTATATCTTATATATACCATTCGGGGTCGAAACTGACGAATTCGGCGTCAAAAATGAGCTAAGGCCAAAAGGGCCCGAGTTGTGGAATTTTTTAGGTTTTAGACTTTGTCGCCAAAAATCGTAGCTGGGGCATAGACCAATTCGTAGCGATGCCGAGCGGAGGTCTTTTCGACGACACCCCGGGCTAAGTCGGTGCCAAGTTTCAAATCGATCGGGGAATCCCCTGATTTTTAAAGTCCTAAAAACAAACAAAAAAATTGAAAAAAATGAAAATTTTACCAATCGAGTTGAAATTCGGCATGGGTGTTGAGCAAGTGCCCCGGACCACATTTTCGCTTATTAAAAATCTAAAAGTTCAAAAATAAAAGAAATGGTCTTCTTTGAACATCGAAACTCAAAATTTCTAAAATTTTTATTTATAGCATGCTGATGTTGAAATTAGGCATGGGTGTAGTTTCTGTGGTCCGATTGACGATTCCGTCAAAAAATTCCCGATAAAAAAATTTGGGCACCCCTTTTGGGGGGCCCGAAAATTTTCGAATCTGATCGAAAATTTTTTTACACCATTTTGTTTGGGTCGAGGTTCTATAAGTTTTTACTCGAGGGAAAATTTTTTACAGATGTACCGTTTGGGCGCTAGGTGACCATTAAGGTAAAAATATGAGAATTTTCAAATTTAGGCCTTTGTCGCGAACACGAAAGTAAAAAAAATTGAGTTATTTTGCCCCGGAAAGGTCCTTCGAACTCTCCCCTTTCGATGTCGCTAAATTACAACCCAAAAAAATTTATAAGGGGGGCGAAAAAATTTAATTTATAATTTAAGTTATAAAGTAATTTAAGTAATTTCATTTTACATACTTAGTATAATTAACCAGCGGTCCGATCGGGCGGAATCCCCGATTGCATCCCCTTTGAATAGATGTTAAGAGCTATTATATAAAATAATTTGAGTTATAAAACATTTATAACGTAGATTTCGTAGATTTCTGATTCCAAAACATAAAAAAATTACTTAAAAAAAACTTGAATCTAAACTCCGAACACTGTATAAACATACATAACTATACAGTAGGGAACTATTCGGAGCTGTACTTTTCAACATAATATTTATACACTATACAGTTTAGATTCAAGTTTTTTTTAAGTAATTTTTTTATGTTTTGGAATCAGAAATCTACGAAATCTACGTTATAAATGTTTTATAACTCAAATTATTTTATATAATAGCTCTTAACATCTATTCAAAGGGGATGCAATCGGGGATTCCGCCCGATCGGACCGCTGGTCGTTACTTTTATATTTGAGCAAAGTCATCCAAGGAAATTCTTCTAAATGTGTAATTTGACCGCCTATTATATAATTATTAGTGACTTGAAAACCACAAGTGGTTTAATTTTCTAACGGAAGACTTGTTGAAGGTTCGACTTGATTTTTTAAAGTTGCAGATGTACCGCAACACACCAACGGCAACAGGTCACTGTCGTAGCCATATTGGGAAAGTTTTGCAAAATTTACTGTCTGTATTTAGAGTTAATAAGGGTTAAATATAATTTTGAAATAAACCACTGGTACACAAGTTGCAGTTTCTTTGTTTGGTATTATAAAGGTTCCGTTTCTTTCTAAAATTTAATTTCTCGTTAGAATGCGTTCCTAATGTACTAATTAAGAATTTTAGGGTGGATTTTAGAGAAGGAAGTTTTTATCCAAGGTTAACAATTTTTTTTATAGTTTAGATTTTATGATTTATTAATTTCCATTATGATTTAAAGTAGTAAAACAGTAGTTAGTTAAATTGTTAATTTTTTTAATATCTAATTTATGCAGACAAGTTTGGAATTATCCAATCCATGTATTTGGACACTTTGGTATAGACTCCTGGGAAAGATTCTACTCCACAACCACGACCCCAAGATACTAAGCCTTCTTGATACCAATGCTTTTTTGTTCCAATGTCGAAAGAGCCCATAAGAGGTCCTCCTGAATCGCTATGACAAGAATCTTTAGACTTAGCTCCTCCGGCACAAATCTGTTGGTCATCTATCGGCCTTCCTGGCAATTTAGTTTTGCACGTAGCTAAACCAACAATCGGTACCTGTACCTTTAGTTTATAATCAGAAGCTGAATCTAAAATTATGTTACATAGTGAAAAAAGTCTTTAAATTAATAATACTTACCAGTTTCAGTAGCTCCCCATCCTGCCACAGTTAATATATGTCCATCTGGTGGAGCTGCAGAATTCGGTATGGGCAAACAAATTGGACGGATGTATTCTACAAATAAAAATGTTACTTACAAAACAACTTCGTTTAAAAACTAATATTTACTTGTAAATTCAACATTTCTTTCAAGTCGAACTAAACCAATGTCATTTTTAGCATTTGAGTGATTATATTCAGGATGTGGAATAGTTCTTTCTACTCTCACATCAACTACCGGATCTGAACATTGTTTGATGGCAAATGTATCATCTTTACAATCTTCGTCTGTTGAGAGCCTCCATTCTCCCAATCTTACGGTCACTCTACAAGAAAAAAGAGCGTTAAATTTGAAAGACGCGTGGGCGTTGGAAATATTTACACTCCAAATTCACCGCTGGGAATAACGAGGCAGTGGGCTACCGTTAAAACATATCTATTGTTAATCAAAGTACCCGCACATTTATATCCAGCATCCGTGCCATCGTCATAATCATATCTCATAAGAGCCATCCAAGGAAATTCGCCCAATTGAGTTATTTGACCTCCGTAAATTTTATCGACATCAATTTCAAGACCACATTCACTTCTAATTGGAAGAAGAGGGCTCAATTCCACATCTGGAACTTGATCGACATCATTTGCGACAAAATAACCGGTGGAACCACAACAAACCAATGGTCCATCCTCGTATCCGCACTGAGACATTTTACCAAATTTTATGGCGCTAGCGTTTCTTAAGAACATGGCATCTCTTATAACACGACACGAAGTTAATAAAATGCACGTTGCTTGTTCTCCATTTGGGGTTGTGCATGACGATCCCAAATCTAATTTTAATAGTATATTGTTTTATTAGGAGTTAAACTGCTTTTACTTAGCAGGAAACATTATATTTTTTCTTCACACGTAAAAATAGAAAATTTTGAAAAAGCGCCATCTCTTATCAATTACTTGTAGTTCAATTGTTAAATATTTTTTAAAAATAACTTTAACTTGTAAAAAAAGCTAATTATTAAACGCAACAAACAAATTATAACTTTTTTACATTACAAATATTATCCATTCACTCTTTATTTGGGATATGGTTGGCCATGTTAGGGTGACAGATTCCACCCGGTATAAATTTGTAAAAAATCAGTTAGGTTATGTATTGTAGAGTAGTGGCTTTTATTCAATTGTGTTAATAGTTGGTCTGTCAGTTGTCTGTCATTTTTTTGGTACTGTCAAGAGCTGTCAGTCAACTTAATAGGGATTTTTTATTTTGGCAAACCAAAAAACAAAATTTCATGGCCAACCATATCCCAAATAAAAAGTGAACGGATTATACTTAGAAATATCATTTTATGTTACAATTTGTTGCAAATAAGTAAGTTTAGAATTTACTTTTACATGTTAGAAGTAGTAAAAGTAGAACTTTAACCTTACTTATTCAGTTCCAACTGGCAACTTTTTTTGACGTCTGAAGAAAAATATTTAGATTATTTAATTATTATAAAGGTTAACTTAACTCACCTTCAGAACACACAAGCACTGGTACAAGCAACACCAAACAAACTACTTTGCACGTCATCGTAAACAAAACTGAATAAATTTTTAAAATTGTAAAAAATGAAATTAATGGGAGAAAATACAAATAACTGATTGAACTATTTGTAATTATTGTATAATTATTAATTACGTAAATATCACTGCGCGATTCTCATGGTTCAGGAAATAAACGTGCCCAAACCTTATTTTCCTATAATCACATACTTCTTTTAACTGGTGGTAAAACCATCTTAAGTTTAATAAAGTAAAATAAATTATAAAATGATTTAAGTATCCCCCACTCAATTTTTCCCAAGTATTTGTTGCGACCTAATCAATGCAAGTTAACATTATTGACTCATTCATCTTTTTTCTTCCAATTAAATGAAGTTATAAATTTACAAATCATTTATTCTCTTATATTATTAACAATCCAATTACTGTATTTTGATACTTTGGTATAAACAGCAGAATATCCTGGTAGGCCACAATTTATACCAACCCCATACGAAACGATTCCTTCTTGCAACCACAATTGGGGATTTACATTGCCCAATATTCTCATTGCCGGACCCCCAGAGTCGCCGTTACACGAGTCACGATCACGTTGTCCACCAGCGCAAAATTGATTTTCACTAATTTCGTGACTTAACTTTATTCCGCATTCCGTCGAAGATGTGACGGGTACCTGAACTTTTAATTTTAGGTTAGATTGAGTGCCTAAAATAACACGAGATGTAAAAAGAGTGTTTTGATTGAGTTCAGAGCATACTCAACTGTATTCAGTTTCTCCCCATCCTGCTAATGTCAAATTACTTAATAAGGGTTGTTCCGAATCTGGTATGGGTAGACAAATCGGGCGAATGTATTCTAAAATACACACTTTTTAACAACTGTTAACAAAATTACATTTTTACCAACTGGTGAAAGGAACGTTACGATCCAAACGGATCAACGATATATCGTGGACACGGAACTTTCTGACATAACTTGGATAATTGATAACTTGTTCAATTCCCACATCTAGAACTGGATCGGCGCACACTCGAGTTGGTTTAGTTTTACAATCAGGGTTTGAGTCTTTCTGGTGTTCCCCTAATCTCACCCCAACTCTAAAAAAAAGTAGTAGTAAAATATTCGTAAAAAAAGGAAATTTATCATTACAGTCTGCGATCTAAATTTGTAGGCAATTTTGTACAATGAGCAGCTGTTAGAACGTATCTTTGGCTAATCAAAGTTCCACCGCAAAAAAACCGTTCTGCCCCTTCTTCCAAATACTTTAACAAAGCCATCCAAGGAAATTCGCCCAAGCCGGTTTCTTGTCCACCAAAAATTTTGACATCCGTCTCTTCGACACCACATTGTCTAGGAAGCAGCCTATGTTGAAATATTGTCGCATATCCGCTCGTACCACAACAAACTAATGGTTCGCTCGACTGCCCGCACTGAGATTTTTGAGCAAATTCTATGGCTGCTTGTGTTCGAGTAGAAATTGCGGCCGTTATAACAGAACATTGTGTAACTTTCAAACAAGTTGCTCTTTCGTTATTTGGTGTTGTACAAGTTTCACCTTCCTCTTGGTTACAACAAAAATAAAGTTAAAATAAATAAAAATTAATTTAGTCCGGATCTTTATATTTTACCAACATTAACAATTATTTTCATTACGGGAAACTTTGTTTTTTTTGAAAATTTACTTTATTGACCTTAGTTTTATTTTAATTTCAACATTTTCAAACCTTGACCTCTTGCAAATACTTAATCTCGGGAAGTACGTAAAATGTTTCTTGACAATATTTATTTTTTAATAATACAAATTAGCGCCGAAATGAACGATTTTAGAAATTTGTTTAAACTAAATAACGAAAATAATTACCTAGTGCTCTTAAAGAAGAGCAATGAAGCACTAAAATCGCACAAATAAACCAAACAGCCATTTTAACTCGAACAACTCGTCAAGAGCTGCAAAGTCGTACTATTTAAATTTTAACACATCAACATGTTTAAATTTCCAGTTGGAATTATTATAAACCATTTAACACTGTAAATTCCTAATAAAATGTTCTCGTCAAAAAAACGAAAGAATTTAAATTTAGTTACTTTAATTTTTTGATTCTTTCACTAGTGTTTTCATTCAATTAAAAAATTGATCACTGTATTGTAACAAATAGGTCACTTTCAGATGAGACCTTTAAACCTTCGTAACCTCACTTTTAGGAAAAAATTAAAATTTGTTGCGTATTGGGAAAAGAATTATTCAGAACAATTTAGTAATTATTTATAGTGACATATTGTCAACAATCTTCAAAAGGTTAATTGATTCAAACCATACGAAATAATCCCCTCTTTTGAATCAACTGCCGCGGGGGCCTGTTACTGGTCTTGTCTTTTATTGGCTCACTAGAATCATCTTGACACTTACGAATCATGATGAGTTTTTACTCCACCTTGCAGAAAGCCGCTCGTCAACTATTTTCAATTTCTAGTGTATCTTCCATTATAAATATATTGGACATCAGCATGAGCAACAACAGGGTTAGAGAACATAAGCATGAAAAATAGTTTTTTTGCAAATATATCATTTCCAATGTTTCATACGTCATTAGAGGTTATTACAAAAATTGTACATCATAAAATTCTTTTCAAATTTTGTCTAACTCATTTTCTTGTACGATCAATCGTTCTCGAAATATAGCGCAGAGAATACAATAGGATAGTAAATTTATTTCTATATCCAAAACTGTCAAAAAATGAACACCCGTTCGTGTGCCGTTCGTTTAAAATAAAAAATTTTTTAAGGGTTGAAATTTCCTCTAAAAGTCAGCACGTTTTGAACACCCTGTAAATTATAAGAGAAAAATTGTAACATCAGAGCTTAGTCTAAGGTTCTTAGAAAAATATCTGAAAATTACGTTTTCAGAATTTTTTTAAATGATATACATGAATGAGGAAATAAACCCAAAAATAACCTAAAAAAGTTAGGCGTTCGGCCACTGCAATTGCAAACACAAAAATGCCACTCTCTACTCTTTTATTTGATCAAATTAAACAATTCTTTTTTTAAATGAAAGGTCTTCAAAAACTCTTTTTTACTAAGCATATAAAAGAAGCACCTTCAACAAATTGTGCAGAAATCCATAATGTAGCTGTTGAAATCCAGTTTACAAACTCCTATTTGGCAGGCTAATTTTATTAGTTAAGTAACGTCTTTTTGTTCAATATCGGCAAAATTGGCTTACTTCTTTCAGAATAAATGAAGAAAACATTTTTTGACAACCTCTTAACTTCGGGAAGGTTTTTAGCCAAATCTGATGTATTAAAAGTCTCGCAATTGGGCTAGAATTTGTCGATATTAAATATCAAACAATTCCTTATCATAACTTTTTTCTATCCGTCGATTACAGCTCGAGTTATTTCTCATTTTAAGTAAGAAAACGTGAAAGTGCAAGAAGGCCTTTTTTTTAAATGTTCCCGCACTATAGTTGATTTGACAAAACTATAAGGTGTTGTTCATGACATGGTCCTCAATAGGGTATTTTCCAATTTTTTTAAATATCGATTATTGCTGCGTTATTGTATAGCAAAGTCGATTATCAATGACTTGGGCACACTAAAAATATGTTAATCAAAAAAGTTTTATTAAAAAGTGCTTTAGTAAAAGCATTAAATGCTACAGGTTCAAAGTGAAAATTAAAACGGAAGTGACGTCCTGATTCGTACACATCACGTTTGTTGCTTAGTTACATGTGTTAAATGTCAGTTAATGTGTAATCAAGGTTATAATAAGTTGGAGCTCATTGGTTGAATATTGACAGCAACGATTCGTGACGTCATGCGGCTTTTATGCGGGAAACTTTATAGTTTGAATTTCAAATAATTTTTTTGGCAAGACCTACAGTCGCAATTTTTCTTTAATGTGGTTTTGAGATTACGTTATCAATAAGGTAACTTTCTAGATACATTTTAAAAAATTGGAAAATAACCTATTATATTCAGACATAAAATTGCCAGTGGGAGCTAACATCCGGACAAATCCTAATTCTATTCCACTATTATCTAATATGTAGATCAGGAACTTTTAGAATTCCCTCACCACTTTTATGTGACGTAACAAACTACTCCCATTGACCATTCTGTAAATTTGGCGGTAAATTTGAATATTGGGCTATTGATTGATAAAATAGTTATTTGTTTTATAAGGAGACAAAGTGACGTTTTGTGTGACAAGACTGTGTTTGGCTGAAGAGCGAGCGCGTAGCGAGCGAGTCAGGCAATACAGGCGAGTCACACAAAACTACTTTGACTCCGTATAAAACATTAAATTTTTTCTGCAAACGTAAAGCGTAAAACTGAAAATTTTGATTTTTGAAAGAGCACCATCTCTTGTCAATTACTTGTAGTTCAATTGTCAAATATTTTTTAAAATTAACTTAAATTTGTAAAAAAAGCTAATTATTAAAAGCAACGAACTAATTATAAAGGAAAATTTAAAAAACATTAAATTGTTTACTAGTCCTGGGGCCTGTAACAGAAAAAAGGGGGTGATCGTATTCAGGCCCATCTTTTGGGAATAAGCTATTTGAGTGCCAGCGAACACGAAAATCTGGTTGGCTTCCACAGGCAGTGGCTTAAGGCCTCAGAGCTGTTAATAATAAATTTCTAATTGGTGAGGAAGGCGGGAAACCCACCTGAGAGGGATGGCAAAGTAAAATCTTACTTTTTATGTAAAAAGTAGTTACTTTGGCAGTGGACAACTCAAATACCGTTTATGAGTCACGAGTTAGTGTTTGCAGGTGTGTAGCATAAAGACGTTAATTTCAGTCCAGCTGCCACGCTCTCAGAGACATTGTAGAGAGCAGCCAATTTTTTTGGTCGATTTTTTTTATAAGAACGATAAAATGTCAAAGTTGCATCCCGAATGCTGTCATATTTCTTACTTTTTTCCTTCTTTGAGAATTTCATTGAAGGATCCTGAGGGCTTAAGCCACTGCCTGTGGAAGCCAACCAGATTTTCTTGTCCGCTGGTACTCAAATAGCTTATTTCCAAAAGATGGACCTGAATACGATCACCCCCTTTTTTCTGTTACAGGCCCCAGGACTATACATTACAAATGCTTAAAAAACATTTTTTACGTTAAAAATAAAAATAATGTGCGGTTAAGATTTTACTTTTCCCTTCTAGACAGACAAAAATTACTTTTCTGACAATTTTTCCTGCCTCGGCGGGAAAGTTAAACTTCACCGTTACCTATTGAGAGACACAAAGGCGACTTTTTCTGACGTTTGAAGAAAAAAATATTTGCTGTGTAAAAATGCTATAAATGATTATTTAGTTTAAAAATTACCTTTTATTACGTGTTTATAAGAAATTGTGTAATGCAACCATGCGAAATAATTTTTTTAATTCATTTAAGAGAAGTAATGAAAAATAATAATTCAAGGTTAAATTGAAATATTAATATACATTCCAATATAATTATTATTAAAGTAAATAACAATCGGAACGGATAAATAAGATTGTCACTGATATGTTCAAAATTTGTAAGCGCCTTCAAGCTTGGGAACTTCTGAAAAAATAAAACTCTTCAAAATTAGAAGTCGCTCGATATTCATAAAACCCTCAAAATTTATGGTTTTTATCAAAAAATGTAGAAGGGATGTAAATATCTAATTGCATAGGCTAAGGTGTGGCCTAAAGCGTCACCAAAAACGATAGGGTATTCTAATTGTTTGATTTATAAATGTACCCTTGAACGAAGATTCTTCAGGAAGTTGAAATTTACTTCTAGGTACGACCGTATACAGGGTGTTTCGCAGAAACTGTTCATTAGACGTTTTGGAGCTCTGAGGTCGAACGATGCGATTAATTTGAAAATTTCAATTCCCTTATAATAGCTACCGATCTACTGCAACACAAACCTCTCATGGCGAGCGGTAAGGATAAGTTTGCGCAGATTTGACCACGCCCCTTTAATAATTTAAATACGTTGACTACTGCGCTGGTGGGGATAAATGCCAATTTACGTATTTGCGCATTGTCACCGCTAGCCTACATAAATCTGTCTGCAGTATGTATTTGATAGAAGTATTTTTAAAACCATACAGTGTGTTTCTAAAGTAAGGAATATAGCGATTATCTCGGCATATAAAAATATTTAAGAAATAATCTGAGACACATTTGAAAAAATGTAGTTTTTTTCTGTGCCTTGTAAGTAGATCACTCTGTATAAAAAAAATTTTGTAAGAGATTTTAATTTTAACAAATTTCCATTTTTTTTTGTAACTTCTCGAGTATAGTATACAATCTAATTATTATTAACCATATATGATTGTTTAGTTTAAATAAAAAAACATTTTAATAGATAAGCAAAATTTATTGTGCGATGTTATCAGTAATCCAATTTACGTATTTGCTAACTCGAGTGTAAACTCCAGGCCATCCCTCAATACCGCAATCGTTTAAACCGTACGAAACAATTCCTTCTTGAACCCACTGTTTATAATAATTGACAGTTCCCATCCTTAAAGCTGGACCACCTGAATCTCCCTTACACGAATCATTGTTATCCATTCCACCGGCACAAAATTGATCGTCTTGAATAGAATTTCCAAGTTTAGTTCTGCATTCGCCTGGAGTAATTACAGGTAGAAATCCGAAACGTTTAACATCAGACGATGCGCCTAAAAGTAGAATATTAAACTTCTTTTTTTAGTTTAAAGTGCTTTAAAAGAGTGCACGCAACTTTTTTTAGTTTCTCCCCAGCCAACTATGGATAAGTTCGTTGATACTGGCAGTATACTGTTTTCTACAGGTAAACAAACTGGGCGAATATAATCTAGAAAAAATTATTTATTATTTTAATTTTAACTCATGTCTTTACCAACCAGTAAATTGCACATCTTCTGCCAAACGAATTAAAGAGATGTCGTGTATTTGACGTCTTTTATGGTAATTTGGATGAATGATAACTTTATCCACTGGCACATCGATCACCAGATCAGCACAAATTTCCTCATTGAACGTTTCTTCACAATCAATTTCTGTACTTATAGTGTGTTCGCCTAATCTAACTCCAATTCTAAAATTGTTACATTTAAAATTACAACTTTTTGTTGATTAAAAGCAAAATTATACAAATGTCGATCTAAGTATGGTGAAATTTTTGTACAGTGAGCGGCTGTAAGAACATATCGAGAGCTAATTAAGCTCCCTCCACATAAAAACTTTTCAATTCCTTCGTCTAAATATTTCAATAAGGCCATCCATGGATGTTCCCTCAACATGGATTTTGAATCTCCGTAAAATTCTTCAGTATCGTTATGCTTAAAATAAATAACTTTTGTATTTTGTAAAAAAAAACTTATAGTCCTGGGGCCTGTAACAGAAAAAAGGGGGTGATCGTATTCAGGTCCATCTTTTGGAAATAAGCTATTTGAGTACCAGCGGACACGAAAATCTGGTTGGCTTCCACAGGCAGTGGCTTAAGCCCTCAGGATCCTTCAATGAAATTCTTAAAGAAGGAAAAAAGTAAGAAATATGACAGCATTCGGGATGCAACTTTGACATTTTATCGTTCTTATAAAAAAAATCGACCAAAAAAATTGGCTGCCTTCTACAATGTCTCTGAGAGCGTGGCAGCTGGACTGAAATTAACGTCTTTATGCTACACACCTGCAAATACTAACTCGTGACTCATAAGCGGTATTTGAGTTGTCCACTGCCAAAGTAACTACTTTTTACATAAAAAGTAAGATTTTACTTTGCCATCCCTCTCAGGTGGGTTTCCCGCCTTCCTCACCAATTAGAAATTTATTATTAACAGTCCTGAGGCCATAAGCCACTGCCTGTGGAAGCCAACCAGATTTTCGTGTTCGCTGGCACTCAAATAGCTTATTCCCAAAAGATGGGCCTGAATACGATCACCCCCTTTTTTCTGTTACAGGCCCCAGGACTATTATAAAAGATGTTTCTTACCAAAACAAAGTCGGCCCATGAAGAAATATTTTTTAAAATTACTTTTGGTTGTGATTTTACTTCTATTCCACATTCTATTAATGTAGGTAAAAATTTGTTTTGTAATGTGGATGTTATAGATAAATCATCATAACTGCAGCATACTAAAGGCTCATAAATGGTAAATCCACAATTTGAGTTTTTGGCAAAGTTGATGCCGTCTTCGGTTTTTGTTGAAATTGCGTTAACTATGTCGGTACACGATCTAACTTCGATACATGTTCCCGTTCTATTATTTGGAGTAGTACAGACACTACCTTCTTCCACTAGAATATAAGTAAAGATAGTTTATTTTGAAAATATTTTATTAAAGTTCTAAGATCTCCTACACTATATTATACAGGGTGAGTCTGGATAGATGGGTCATTAGTATTATATGTAGTTTTGTGTTGATGTGCAAAAAAATTCTTAACAAAACTTTCTTAGTTCATTTTTAAATTTACACGCCCACTTGCCTCCATATTTGAATTTCCCACCATTTTTATTTTCAATGCTTTTAATGCAACCCAACCCACCATTTTTCTAATATGACAATAAGGATTCATAAGTCGGTTTTATTATAACACACCGGATAAACTATACCACTTGTACCATACCCTGCGAGATCACCTGATTTAACTAGCGTCTCTCCTTCTCTCTAGGAATTGCAGAATTTGCCATATTACGAAGATCCTGCAAGGCTGTCCTGTCTATATCACCTCATAGACCTGAACCTCCTTAGAGTTGCATTCATCAATGCCATCGTGGTTGGTTTTAAATGGTATCCGTTAGCCATAGGGCAGGTTTTGTGGTGAGAAAAATCAATAAGACAGAATCTACTTTCGGTAAACGAGAAGTAACAAAGTATAGAAGACTCTGAATATTGAACAATGCACATGAATAGGATGGAAGAACACCGGTACCCAAAATTGGTAACCACCGTACAGGAAAAGATACGTGGTGGACCCAAGGGCACGATGTAGAGCAACTTCGGAATATAAAGTCTAAAAAGACGCTCGTAATGATGGCTTTATACGTCCACAAAAGTCAGAACAATATATGGAAACAATAGCATAAAAACTGCACTGAGTTTTGTTTTATAGAATTTGTTTAGCTTCAACTTACATATTTACCCAGAATCCGGATTTTCTGAAATTCTCGTAAGAGAATTCGTGAGAAAAATACAATTTGAAAGTGTAAGACGATTATGATGTGGTAGAGGTAGTTCAAAACCTCATGGTCTGTGACATTAACCGAAGCATCCTTTGAATAAAAATACCTTACTACTGCCAGGAAGGAGCATCACAACCTATCATATTGTCACGACTGGTTTCGTGACTCCTGAGAGACTCTCAGGTTGTACCAGGATAATTGGGGGTTTATAAATGTACGCCAATAGTTCCAATAACATTCATGTTTATTAAAATAAGAACGTGTTACTCATTCTGCTGTCATTGCATTTTACAGTTAATTACGTTTTAAATTCACGCCTCCCTTACGATCAGTTGTTAACTAGGGTTCCTCGCCCTCTCAATCTCAACTGACCGTCTAACTGTAAACTTAGCCAGTTAGCAACTCTCTCGACTGACGACTAACTCTCGATGAGCTCATCAATCTACTCCACTCCTTGAATATTATTTCTTAATTTAATAATTGGCACTGTGGTAAATGCTGTCTTCTGTCTTGCGAATACCTCGCATTCCTTTGCTTGTTGTGAACTTGCAATAGCTCAAACTACTGTTGTGGTTATTGCAATGTTTGTTTCCTACTTCCTATTACCTAATTATTAAATAGCACATACTTTTCTATGTGTGACAATATAAGGTATAAAATGGTTATTTACGTCCCACTTTCTCCTATAGGCAACGGTTGCTAACACTCCTTCCTGAGATTTTATTTCATAAGTTCGCAGTAGGTACTAGAAAAATTGCAGACTATGAGGTTTGCAACTAGTATCTCTATCTGAGATTAATAGAATATAAAAGAAGCAAAACGTACTGGTGGTGATACTTTAAATAAATGTTAGAAATGGTAGTGGGAAAACCAAAGACATATCGCGCTGACATTAAAGGTAATTTCAACATAAGATTGAGTGAAATGGATTGGCACATATTCAGATAAACCACCAATAAGGAATGGTCTATTGGTGAGAAAAAATCTCGTGAAATGCGTCTTATAGTGCTGTTCGTTTTACATTTTTACTTGAACAATTTTAAGACAGTTGAACAATAATACCCGTGTGAACAGTGACTCAGACTACAGACAAAGAAGAGACAATTTGGGGTTATCCAGTGAATTTTACATTGTACAGGTGAGAAAATTTATTTAATTAATATAAATATATTAAAAATTATATTGCTAGTGCCGATAGGACTTTAGTATAAGAGTGTTAAAATTTTAGAACTACAATATTTAATCCACGCTTAATCTACTTCTATTTTTAATTTTAGGTAGGCATACAAAATGACCTTGGCCAAAAACATTACTCTAAAATATTTCAACTAATTAATTATTTATTTTCATTAGATGTAATAAATATTTACCAACATAATCGCCTGAGGCTGTTAACTGCACAATGGCGATCAAAATGATAGCACTTGATGTCAGAACAACATACATCTTACTATACTAAATTCAGAGTGTCTTTAGTTTATATTGTGTAAATTATACGGTTAAACTCATTAACATAATTCATCTATGCATCAAAAACTTTACAACCATTAAACATTTTTTGTTGCCCAATTAATTATGATTGTTTTAATCCGGAGAAGATCATTAAATATGAAGAGGGAAATTCAAAATCTATATTTTGTTCTGAATTTTCATTACGCAAATCTTTATTTTTAATTCAACCAACACAAGTGATTGCTTTAATTCGAAGTTTTACTCTAGAATTGATTTTGGAATGATTAAGTGTGGTTAGGAACGTAGCTATTGGAAAGCCAGAGTGGGCCTACCTAAAATTATGCAGGCCAACTCTGAAATATAAAAATAATAAGTCAGATTTTCAATATGATCATTAAACTTATCTAATCTCACTTTATTTTTACTAAAAAATTTAAATTGTTTAACAATTAAGGTAACATATTGTCAACAATCCACCTAACATACTTATTAACCCTTGTGTAAACCCCCGGATATCCTGCAATACCACAATCGTCCAAACCATACGAAACGATCCCCTCTTGAATCCACTGTTGGTAACTCGTGTTACTTCCTTTTCTCATAATTGGCCCACCAGAGTCGCCTTGACACGAATCGTGATTTGCTACTCCACCAGCACAGAACTGATCATCTTGGATGACAGTTTGAAATCTTTTTCCACAATCGTCGGAAGAAACAACAGATAACGCGACTTGTAACTTTACTTCCGAAAATGCACCTACAATTTAGAGAAGTTACTAAATATCTTAAAAAATTCTTCCTCATACTTAACTGTATTCAGTTTCACCCCACCCTACTAAAGTTAATTGCATATTTAGAGGTAACTCTGTATCTTCCATTGGTAAACATATTGGACGTACGTACTCTATAATTAATTAATTTATTCTTTATTATGTTTGGATGAGTTAGTTTTACTAACTAGTAAATTCAACGTTCCTGTCCATACGTATCAAAGCTATGTCATTCACCTGCAGCCTTCTTTGATAGTTGGGATAATTTATTACCTGTTCTATTCCTACATCGACCACAGGTTCAGAACAAGTTTTAACCATATATCCAGTACAATCTTCAGTAGAAGATATATTGTGTTCACCTAATCTAATTCCAATTCTGAAAACAAAATGAAAGTAAAAACGTATGAACAAAAGAGCAAATTTTACAGTTTTCGGACACCGTTTGGATTTAATTTAGTGCAATGGGCAGCTGTGAGAACATATCGTCGATTTATTAGACTTCCTCCACATCTAAATCTTTCTTTACCATCTTCTAAATACTTCAACAAAGCCATCCACGGAAAATCGTCTAAATCAGCTACTTTTCCTCCATAAACATATCCTCCATAACCTCTAGTAGCTTTGAAATCCAAACCACAAACTGTGGGCGCAGGTAACGATCTATGCTTAAAAACTGGTATTCTTGGCCAACCTATAGTTCCACAACACACGAGTGGTTGATCCGAAAAGCCGCATTGTGATCTTCTAGCAAAATCTATAGCTTCCTTTTTACGAGTTGAAATTGCAGCTATTATAACCTTACACTCTCTGACTTTAACACACTGTCCATCAAAGTCGTTATTTGGAGTTCTACACGGTTGGAAAACTTGAACAAAAATACGACAAGTTAAAAATAGTTATTTTTATACAAAAACGAAAATAGAATTTCTCTTATGAATACGTATAAGACTGAAAAATATTTTCGTCCGTGTGTCATACAATATTTTTTATTCGATTGCAAGAAATTATCAAAAATATTAATAAATTAATTTTAATATTGTCAATTAATTTACAAATTTAATTATATTAAAATCTGCCAATTACCAAATTCAACACGCCGAAAAATACTTTTCGTCAAGGGATGAAAAATGTTACCTAGCAACAGATGGTACTTTGATAAAAAGGTTAAGTTCCCGTTTAAATAATTTTAACCATAAAATATCACTTTTTGAAACTAACGAATAAAACAGTTATTTATGATATAAGGACAAAAAATAGAAGTTCTCGGACGAATACGCGAAGTTGCTAAAAGAGGCGAAGCCGAGACCAGCTAACATATGAGTTCTAAAATAGTTTCGTTCGTGTGTCATACAATATTTTTTATTAAATTGTAAGAAGTTCTCAAAAATATTAAAAGTTCTTAATTTTATTATTGTCCATCTGATAGGTATATATTTTAATTTAATTTTTAATTACATCAAAGTTTGTCAAAAAGAAAATATAGTACTTTGATGAAAAGGTCAACTTTTCGTTCACATAACTTAACCATAAGATGTCACACAAAAGTTGCCTTTGTGTCACTCAATAGGTAACAGTGAAGTTTAACTTTCCCGCCGAGGCAGGAAAAATTGTCATTGTCAGCAAAGTACTTTTCTCTGTCTAGACAGACAAATTAAAATCTTAACCCAACTTAATTTTTATTTTTATAACATAAAAAATGTTCATCAGGGGCCGAAAAATTTGGTACGTTATAACCGGAATTTCGTTATAAAAACACAATAAATAAACAAAATATTATAATGGGACCAAAGATTTAGTCCGTTATATCCAGAAAAATGTTATAAAGGGGTACCAATTAAATAATTCAAGTTGGAGGGCGAGCATGTTAAAACAATTAAATTGTTATTATTTTTCATTTGTTTACAATAAAAAAATTTTTTTTTATACACTTTGAAAGCTAACGTAATTTTTATTTTATTTTATTTTACATGTTTGGGCCAACAACAGATGCACAATCGACGCACGTTAGTTTGGCGAGTGTGCACCCAATAACATCCATATTACCACATACAAGACATTTATATTTAACAACAGTTAATACAGTGCTCTGCTTTGCAGTGCCTTACATAGCATCGACAGTACTCGAGTGATGAAGCACAAATCTTCTAAATGTTAACAGATCCGACCAAAATATATCTGGAAGCAGCTCTAACTCACAAAACTTATTGAATATTCGAATAATTCTATTTATTGGACAGTTTTGCGTGTAGTGGTAGCTGGCAAATCTAGACATAAACAAACCTGAAACTCTAAGCGATCTGGCAGGCACCCTAATTGGAAACAAAGACAACAAGTCAGGACAGTTGATTCCTGCGTTGAAAAGTTTATATACAAAAATCATGTCTCTTTCCTGTCTACGCAGATTTAGAGACTTGAAAGTAACGACAGTTTTGAACTTCCAGTTAAGGTACTTTATAAACTTATTTTGAACCCTTTCGAGCTTGTCCAAAATTTATCCAAGTTTAATACTAAGTTATTACACAAGCAGTATTCATGAAATCTAATAAAATCACTTAGAAGTCCAATGCAGTCGTCAACCTTCTGTATTTTCATGAATATCTTCAAATCTTCTGCAAACAATAAAAATTGACTGTGACGAAAGCATTGGCCGACATCGTTTATAAACAAATTAAACAGTAAAGGACCCAAATGGGAACCTTGTGGCACTCCCGATATCGCCTCATACGGAACCGACCTGTGTCCGGAAACAACCACACACTGCAAACGCGCCTCGAGGTAGGATGCGATCCATCCGAGGAGACCACCGTGTATACCGATTCGTTCGAGGTTGACAAGAAGCAATTTATGGTCAACCTTGTCGAATGCTTTCGCAAGGTCAGAGTAGATAGCATCCACCTGAACACGACCGCTCAGAGAGCCGAGGATATAGTCAGTATAGACCATAAGGTTGGTTTCCACTGATCGACCTGCATGAAAACCGTGCTGTTGATTGATAATAATATTTTTAGTATGTTCAAACAGTGTTTTATAAATTAAAGACTCCAGTACTTTGCTTAAAATACACAACTTATCGATATAGGTCTGTAATTGTCAATGCGATCTCTAGAGCCACTTTTATATACCGGAACCACTACAGCCGCTTTCCACAAAGAAGGGCAATGTCCATCGATCATACACTTATTAAACAACATCTGCAATGGCTTAGCCAGTGAAGCCGAACAACTCTTTACAAATACACTTGGAATACCGTCAGAACCCGCGCTGTTGTTGCTGTCAAGATCATCGATGGCCTTCGACACCTGTTCAACAGAAAACCGAATGATATTTAAGTTGACACTACTCTCATGCGACTTATTATCATCGTCTGCATGCGCTACAGACCAGTCGGAGAAGACAGATTTGAAATGAGCCGCAAACAAGTTACATATTTCCTGAGACGTCGTTGCAATATTGTCACCCAGGTTCATGATAGATGGAACAGAATTTAGCTTTTTGTTGGTTTTTGCAAACGTCCAAAACTTTTTGGGATCACTATTAATGGACTTTTGAATTTCTACAAGATATTTTGCATAAGATGCTTTTATACTAATTTTAACTCTTTTACGAAGCAAACTATAATCACTGTAGTAACATTGCAAGCCGTATTTTTTGTATTTTGAACGCAACTTATCTTTTTCTTTTATTAACGACTTGGTGATGTTATCAAACCATACCGGGTATTTATTTCGCGACTTCTTCACTACAGGCACATACTTATTGATGACATCGTTCAAGACTTCATAGAACTTTACTGCCATATTCGCTGCGCTGCAACCAGCAAAGAGCGAGTCAAAGTCGGTACCAACAAGTTCTCCTTTTATGGCCACGTAATCAGCTTTTTTAAAACACTTGATATCACAATGTAGAGCCACGGACGCTATCTGTGGCTGGCAATGGACCTTTATTTCAAGTGGCGGATGATGATGGTCGACAACTGTGATAGGGTCCGCACACATACTGACGTCTACAACATTAAAATCTGACAAAACCAGGTCGAGAACTCTCTCATTATTGTTGAATACGGAGTTAAACTGAGTGAGGCCGCAAACAGATAAGCTGCCCAGAAAGTCGTTTGACAGCCTATCGCTCGTTCCAAGTGCTTCAACATGATTATTAGAGCTGCAGTGGGACTATATCAAATTAGGCAGATTAAAATCCCCGACTATAACCGTATGATCATTGTTCAATCGATCCTGTACAGATTCGAGCTTTTCCATAAATATCGAAAGGACCTCTACGCTTGCAGGTGGGACATAGGCACAGCATATATGTATGTGCGAACCATTAGCTTGAGTTACAGTCACCCACAAGTCTTCAATAGCACTACATAGTTCAGGTCGTTCGACCACTTTCAGTGAATCCCTAACAGCAATGAGACAACCGCCACCTGTCGACTTAGTTGAGTTACTAGAGAACCTATCCCTCCTAAATACTCTGTAACCGCTGTGGAACAACTTCGAGCTACTAATGGATTGATTCAACCAGGTCTCGGTAAAGCACACAATATCATAATCGCCTGATAACGTATTGAGATAGACAATCTCTGTTTTAGTTCGCAGTCCTCTTACGTTTTGATAATATAGATTAAGTCCCATTTAAATAACATTCACAGACATATAATGACATAAACAAAATACATCTCGACAATCTACAAGATCTAGTAGAAGTAGTAGTGTTGGCTTCGTACGGAACGGACGTGTTTTATAGTGAGCTCTTATGAGGCGGGCAAATGTCTGCCACAATGATATTCACTTGTGGTTGGTGTGAATTGGAATTGAAAAGGACCGAACCATATATTTCTTGTGGCTTTTGTAAAACGCGTTTCCATAAAAAGTGTGCTAACTTAACAGATGAAGAGGCAAAATTTATCAACAGTCGCAATGACGTTATGCGGATGTGTGTTTGTTGCAGACGAAAAGAAACCCCGGAAATATCAAGTAAAATTGATGAAGTGATTGGATTAGTAACTGAAATGGCTAAAGAACTTAATGAACAAAAAGAAATTGTCGATAAAGTGAGTGAATTGAGTAGAATGGAAGTAAGTAGGCCATATACAACTGCTGATGCGCGCAGTAGCAAATATCAAACACATTATGCTGATAAACTGAAAATAAAGAAACATGAACCGGTAATAATTGTAAAACCAAAAAATCAGGCCCAAAACAGTGTAGAAACCAAGAAAGATGTAAAGAAATCCATTGACCCCACAGAATTAGAAATCTCGGGATTGAGAAATGTAAGCAAAGGAGGAATATTGATTGAATGTGAAAATAAAGATGCAATAAATAAAGTTAAAGATACGGCTATTAGAAAACTTGGGGAAAATTATGAGGTAACTATTCCAAAAAAAAGAACATCAAGGGTTAAAATTGTCGGCCTATCTGAGAAATTATCTTTTGAAGAGATAGAAAAGAAAATCTGGGCTCAAAATACTTATTTAAAATTGGAGCAAGCAAGTATGAAAATTGTTCATATAAAGAATCAAGAAATAGAAAAAATGGTTATATTGCAATTGCCGAAGTTAGCGCAAACGTTTATAGGTCAATGATGATGGAGGAAAAACTAAATATAAATTGGGATAGATGTAAGATATATGATGCTGTTGAGGTTACGAGATGCTTTAAATGCAACGGATTTAACCATAAGGCAAATCAGTGCAAATCAACTACAGCCTGTCCAAAATGTGCTGGACCTCAGGATATAACTCAATGTAAAGCAACCGATGACTTAAATGCATAAATTGTGTCCATACAGTGGAGAAATTAAAAATTGAATTGGATACAAATCATGCAGCCTGGAGTCTGGGCTGTGCAGTTTATAAACGAAAAGTGGATCAAATGCGAAGTCAAATTGATTTTTTAGAGTAGCATACTAAAACACATCCAAGATTTGGAAATTCTAATTTAAAATACCCATCTGTAAAATTGTGGATAATTTAAAAAAAAATTTAATTTCAACAATCTAAAAGTTAATCAGGAAATACAAAAATGCATTGTTGGTAAATTACAATAAACTTGACCCATTAATACCATTTTAAAAAGAAAACAGTTTATGTTTAGAAATATGTAATGTTAGCAGATTTGTGTAATACAAACATGTAAATGACCCTGGAAATTAATATGGTAAATTTACAGGAAATAAAATTTGGGTATTGGGTAACTCTAAAATTGTATCAATTATAAGAAATGTTAATTGAAATTATGATAAATATAAATAACACTACTAATCTGGTTTTAAACTTAAACTATGTTTGTGTACTCATAGTGGAATAGAGATATGGGACGGTCATAGAGATCTACGGATGTTAGCTCCCATTAGCAATTTTATGCTTGAATATAATTGAGGACTATGTTCTGAACAACACCTTGTAGTTTTGTCAATGCAACTAGTGCCGGAACATTAACAAAAATGGCCTTCTTCTTGCACTTTCACGTTTTCTTTCTTAAAATGACATATAACTCGAGTTTTAATCAACGGATATAAAAAAGTTACGATAAAGAATTGTTTGAGATTTAATACCGAAAATTTCTAGCCCAATTGCGAGACTTTTCATCCATTATATTTGGCTAAAAACCTTCCCGAAGTTAAGAGGTTGTCAAAAAATGTTTTCTTCATTTATTCTGAAAGAAGTAAGCCAATTTTGCCGATATTGCACAAAAAGACGTTACTTGACTAATACAATTAGCCTGCCAAATAGGAATTTGTAAAATGGATCTCCACAGCTACATTATGGATTTCTGCACAATTTGTTGAAAGTGCTTCCATTTTGTGAGAGCGTATAGAATTCCAACAATTTTTTTTTTCAAATTTCAATTTTTTAAGGTACTTTGTGATGCAATAAAAAAGGATATTTTTTTTCCTCATTTACTATGCCTTTTTGGCCTTTTTATCACAACACATTTTATAAAAACTGTTTTATCTCTTCTCATTTCAAATAAAACAAATTTGTATATGCTTAGTCAAAAAGAGTTTTTGAAGACCTTTCATTTAAAAAAAGAATTGTCAAGTTTGGTCAAATAGAAGAGCAGAGAGTTGAATTTTCGTGTTTTCAATTGCAGCAGCCGAACGCCTAACTTTTTTTAGAATATTTTTGGTCAAATGAAAGGCAGAATATTTCTGCATTTATGTATATCATTTTTAAAAATCATGCACTTTTAAATTCGACGCCAGAATAAGAACAATGCGTCGAAGCGCAAGAAAAATTTTCTAAATCGACTAAAACTCGCTGAAACCATGGTAAAATTTGATAAACAAGCATTCTCCCACTGCCGACGCGTGCATGTATTTTTTAGGGGATACACGTTTGTAGTAGAACGCTTTATTATTTTCAATATTTTTATATTTAGAGGGTAAATTGTCAAGTACATTCCAAATGTGCAGGTATTTTTTGATTTTGATAATATGTAAAGCAGTTACTTATAAAAAGTCATTAAATATTAAAAATATTAAACCATTGGATTACAAACGCATATTCCCTAAAATTTACATGCACGCGTCGGTAGTGGGAGAATGCTTGTTTATCAAATTTTACCATGGTTTCAGCGAGTTTTAGTCGATTTAGAAAATTTTTCTTGCGCTTCGACGCATTGTTCTTATTCTGGCGTCGAATTTAAAAATGCATGATTTTAAAAAATGATATTCATAAATGCAGAAATATTCTGCCTTTCATTTGACCCAAAAATATTCTAAAAAAAGTTAGGCGTTCGGCTGCTGCAATTGAAAACACGAAAATTCAACTCTCTGCTCTTCTATTTGACCAAACTTGACAATTCTTTTTTTAAATGAAAGGTCTTCAAAAACTCTTTTTGACTAAGCATATACAAATTTGTTTTATTTGAAATGAGAAGAGATAAAACAGTTTTTATAAAATGTGTTGTGACAAAAAGGCCAAAAAGGCATAGTAAATGAGGAAAAAAAATATCCTTTTTTATTGCATCACAAAGTACATTAAAAAATTGAAATTTGAAAAATTAATTGTTGGAATTCTATACGCTCTCACAAAATGGAAGCACTTTCACCAAATGGTGCAGAAATCCATAATGTAGCTGTGGAGATCCATTTTACAAATTCCTATTTGGCAGGCTAATTGTATTAGTCAAGTAACGTCTTTTTGTGCAATATCGGCAAAATTGGCTTACTTCTTTCAGAATAAATGAAGAAAACATTTTTTGACAACCTCTTAACTTCGGGAAGGTTTTTAGCCAAATATAATGGATGAAAAGTCTCGCAATTGGGCTAGAAATTTTCGGTATTAAATCCCAAAGAATTCTTTATCATAACTTTTTTCTATCCGTTGATTAAAACTCGAGTTATATGAAAGAAAACGTGAAAGTGCAAGAAGAAGGCCATTTTTGTTAATGTTCCGGCACTAGTTGCATTGACAAAACTACAAGGTGTTGTTCAGAACATACTCCTCAATTATATTCAAGCATAAAATTGCTAATGGGAGCCAACATCCATACAAATCGTAATTCGATTCCACTATCATAGATTTACGTTTTGTATTTTGTAAATAATGATTATTATGTCAAACTTGTAAATAGTACTTGGTACTAAATAAAGATTACTTACTTTCTATCTTATCGAGATCCGCCAGAGATTTAATAGCGATAATGCGGCTTGTATCGTCTTTTTTTACTAGTGTGCTCCCATTGCTATGCCAGATATACTTGTAACCCTTAGCTCTGAGAGTGACTCTAGTTTTGAGGAAGATGTTTTTATTACGTGGTGTTAGATGTTCGTTCACGTATATCTGACGATCATCATCGGAACCAGAAGCCAAGTTGATATCAGACCATTTAAGGGGTCTTTTTTTCCTTACATCTGTTAAGAAATTGTTCTTTGTTCGGCGAGAGAGGAACTTTACTACGATGTTTTTTGGATGAGTGCTCTTCTTATCCATATTTGGCACCCTATGAGCATCCTCGATTTGAGAGACATTAATAGAGCATCCAATTGAATCACCAATTGCACGAACAATGTTAATAACATTCTCACTAGGTGACTCGGGAACATTGAATATCTCAAGATTGTTTCTAAGGGAATATTGTTCCGACTCATCTATTTGCGCCTGCAGAGATTTGACAGTGCTCTCAAGTCCTACAACTCGCTCAGACAATGAGTTCAGCGTTCCAAGTTTTTCCTCCATGGCTATGAATCGCTGTTCGTAGTCGTCGATTTTATCACTACAGTAGATACAATAAAGTGTATCAATAACACATACAGTAAAGTGTAAAATAAAACAACGGATGTGGCCATACGAGGAACTTTTTCCTGTTGTATTTTTTTGTGTACTTCTTTAAAAGTATATAATTTAAAACTTTCATTTAAATTATAAAAAAAAATAAAGTTATAATATTTTACGGACAGGAAAAAGTACTTTGTATGGCCACATCCTTTGTTTTTGTTATTAAATTTATTTTAATGTTAATGTAAATTACATGATATTAAAAAAAAATTTTTTTTTTAAAGTAAAAAAAGGGTTTTTTTTAAAACTGCTTCAGTCCGGAATTAAACCTGGGATCAAAATTTTTAGTTATAAACTGTTTCAAAAATTTCACTTTTTTTTTTGGCATAAATTGAAGTTCAAAATATACATTATTTTATATCTTAAGAAAGCTAATTTTACAAGCTTTCAAAATATTGAAAAATATTAAATGGAACACCCTGTTCCATTTAAATTTAGAATTTTGATTCCATTTCCAGTTAAACCGGAAGTCAAAATATAAAGTGTTTAGTATCGTGTAACAGCTAATTTTACGAGCTTTCAAAATATTTAAAAATATACAGGGTGTTCCTAAAAATATTAATATTTTTGTAATTTCCGGTTTAACCGGAAGCGTTTTGTTAAACGAAAATAGTGTCAAATAATAGATATTCATGGGATTGATACATATATCGATTTTCAAGTTTCTATTTTCATTACAAAAAAAATTAAAGATTTTTGAAGTTTTGACATTCCAAAAATCATTACTCCAAAACGGCTCGAGCGATTTTGATAATAATTTAAATTTCGATAGAGAATTACGTTGTCTCTAACATATCCAATAGAAATAGCTTAGTTTGCCGATAAAATAATTTTAAAGTGATTAAAATCAAATTTCATCAAAATCGGTTCAGTAGTTTTTACTCCACAGAATTACAGACATACACATACATACATACATACATACATACATACATACATACATACATACATACATACATACATACATACATACATACATACATACATACATACATACATACATACATACATACATACATACATACATACATACATACATACATACATACATACATACATACATACATACATACATACATACATACATACATACATACATACATACATACATACATACATACATACATACATACATACATACATACATACATACATACATACATACATACATACATACATACATACATACATACATACATACATACATACATACATACATACATACATACATACATACATACATACATACATACATACATACATACATACATACATACATACATACATACATACATACATACATACATACATACATACATACATACATACATACATACATACATACATACATACATACATACATACATACATACATACATACATACATACATACATACATACATACATACATACATACATACATACATACATACATACATACATACATACATACATACATACATACATACATACATACATACATACATACATACATACATACATACATACATACATACATACATACATACATACATACATACATACATACATACATACATACATACATACATACATACATACATACATACATACATACATACATACATACATACATACATACATACATACATACATACATACATACATACATACATACATACATACATACATACATACATACATACATACATACATACATACATACATACATACATACATACATACATACATACATACATACATACATACATACATACATACATACATACATACATACATACATACATACATACATACATACATACATACATACATACATACATACATACATACATACATACATACATACATACATACATACATACATACATACATACATACATACATACATACATACATACATACATACATACATACATACATACATACATACATACATACATACATACATACATACATACATACATACATACATACATACATACATACATACATACATACATACATACATACATACATACATACATACATACATACATACATACATACATACATACATACATACATACATACATACATACATACATACATACATACATACATACATACATACATACATACATACATACATACATACATACATACATACATACATACATACATACATACATACATACATACATACATACATACATACATACATACATACATACATACATACATACATACATACATACATACATACATACATACATACATACATACATACATACATACATACATACATACATACATACATACATACATACATACATACATACATACATACATACATACATACATACATACATACATACATACATACATACATACATACATACATACATACATACATACATACATACATACATACATACATACATACATACATACATACATACATACATACATACATACATACATACATACATACATACATACATACATACATACATACATACATACATACATACATACATACATACATACATACATACATACATACATACATACATACATACATACATACATACATACATACATACATACATACATACATACATACATACATACATACATACATACATACATACATACATACATACATACATACATACATACATACATACATACATACATACATACATACATACATACATACATACATACATACATACATACATACATACATACATACATACATACATACATACATACATACATACATACATACATACATACATACATACATACATACATACATACATACATACATACATACATACATACATACATACATACATACATACATACATACATACATACATACATACATACATACATACATACATACATACATACATACATACATACATACATACATACATACATACATACATACATACATACATACATACATACATACATACATACATACATACATACATACATACATACATACATACATACATACATACATACATACATACATACATACATACATACATACATACATACATACATACATACATACATACATACATACATACATACATACATACATACATACATACATACATACATACATACATACATACATACATACATACATACATACATACATACATACATACATACATACATACATACATACATACATACATACATACATACATACATACATACATACATACATACATACATACATACATACATACATACATACATACATACATACATACATACATACATACATACATACATACATACATACATACATACATACATACATACATACATACATACATACATACATACATACATACATACATACATACATACATACATACATACATACATACATACATACATACATACATACATACATACATACATACATACATACATACATACATACATACATACATACATACATACATACATACATACATACATACATACATACATACATACATACATACATACATACATACATACATACATACATACATACATACATACATACATACATACATACATACATACATACATACATACATACATACATACATACATACATACATACATACATACATACATACATACATACATACATACATACATACATACATACATACATACATACATACATACATACATACATACATACATACATACATACATACATACATACATACATACATACATACATACATACATACATACATACATACATACATACATACATACATACATACATACATACATACATACATACATACATACATACATACATACATACATACATACATACATACATACATACATACATACATACATACATACATACATACATACATACATACATACATACATACATACATACATACATACATACATACATACATACATACATACATACATACATACATACATACATACATACATACATACATACATACATACATACATACATACATACATACATACATACATACATACATACATACATACATACATACATACATACATACATACATACATACATACATACATACATACATACATACATACATACATACATACATACATACATACATACATACATACATACATACATACATACATACATACATACATACATACATACATACATACATACATACATACATACATACATACATACATACATACATACATACATACATACATACATACATACATACATACATACATACATACATACATACATACATACATACATACATACATACAGTATGTATGAAAAAAAGAATTATTTTAAAAAGAATTATTTTAAGAATTATTTTAAAATGTACTAATTAACGTCGTAGAAAAAATAGCATTCACGACTCGAGATGAAATCCGTTTTTTTCGTTCGAAAGATTACTTCACTCGCCCCTACGGGGCTCTTGAATTAAATTCTATCTCACGAAAAAAACGTATGTTTCATCTCATGTTGTAAAAAATACTATTTTTTCGGCAAAATCCTGAAATACGGGTCAAATAATTTTATGAATATAAGCTGTAAAAAGTTTTTTGGACGATTCTAAAATGTCAAGTTTAAATTGCTGTGCGGTTTGTAAAAGAATGACCCATATACATATAGGGGATATGTATATACAGGGTGGTTGATTTTTCATTGTCTAGCTAATATCTCCTGAAATATTGAAGATACAAAAGAAAGTTAAATTAGAAACTTTTTAAACAACACATGCTCTACAAAATGGCGCAAACAATTTTCTTCCATAGCCTACTTATATTCCGGAAAAATATGTAACTTTGTTTTTTTAAATAGAACTCTGTATATTTTTACAGAATCACATTCTAAATCAAATAATTAATTTAAAAAAATATTTTTGTATTTTTAAGTTCTTAAACAATCAAATGTTATACCTATAGTTATTCTCATTGATAAACTGGGAGATTTAAAATTTCTTACTTACTTACTTAATTTCTTGCCATCAGATGGCAAGAACTGTGTAGTTGTCGTTATTGTCGTGGTTGCCTCGTCTTTAAAAGATTCGGCGGGCCATAATTTTTTTAATTCATATTCAGTCGATTTTGAAAGAAATTTATGTTGTTGAACAGGTGTCACAGATACGTGTTGATAACCACAACATACTAATGGTTCATGAATTGTAAATCCGCAGTGAGATTTTTTGGCATAATCGATAGCTTCATTTGATCGAGTTGCAATTAAGTTTATTATATGAGGACAATATTGAATTTCGGTGCAATTTCCTTCTTTATTATCCGGTGTTGTGCATTCAGACCCTAGTTCTGCGAAAACGATAATTTACAATTACCAAAATATATACTGTTGTTGAAAATGTAAAATCGCACTGCTACTTAGTGAGATACAGCGCAATCAACTTTAGTCGAATCCGCCATCTTTAATTTCAAACTGTAGGCAACGCAAGCGGGAGCACGGGGGGGGGGAATCGGCAAATTTCAAGTAGGTATATATGGCCTAAGAATTCATCGTTGAAAAATTTAGCGTTCCCTTAATTATTTCCCCTATAGAGCAAATAATCGTGTTATTTTACTGAAGTATGTTATAGATAACACTAAGCGAATGTTGCAAAGCAGGCTGGCTAAACGACTAAATTTAGTGTTAGAAGGGTTTTTAAATTAATAGTTTTATTTCTACTGTGCAAGATAAGTTGTAACAACGTTATCTCTAGTTATAACAACTTTCTTAAAACTGAATGTTGCTTGGGTAGTTAACATGCAGGTAACTGTTTTTACAAGTTCAAGTGAATTTAAATAAATATTTGGCAACAGAACTAGGTCCAACTAATTGACAAGAGATGGCGCTTTTTCAAAGTTTTCAAATTGTTTTCAATTTTTCGTTCTTGTAACATAAATAATTATATATTTTCAAACGTCCAAAAATTATGACATTGCGACACTCAATATGTAAGGTTAATGTTTCCTTATCCTGCCTCGGCAGGAAAAGTGCGCAGTCAAGTATACTTTTCATTGCTTACTTATTTGTTATTTGCAATATATCTAAAACGTGGTTCACACGGTGATAGTTAAACGCGATAGTCACTATTGTGACAGCGTGATATTTGTCGTCGAAGCGAAAAAAAAGTACCTTTTGCTTCCCATAGAAACATATTAAATTTTCTTAAAACGTCAAAAATTAATTAAAACTGATTAAAACGTAAGAAATTGAAGATTTAAACAGCGCCATCTCTTGTCAATTATTTGTACTTCAGTGTAAATTTTTTATCATTTTGCTTTAAATTGTAAAAACAAGCTAATTATTTATTGAGAAATAATAAAAGAAACAAAACATTAACTTTTAACATTACAAAAAAATGCTTAGATCATTTTATGTTACAATTTGATAGAAATAAGTAAGGTTGTAATGTATTGTAACAGACTCGCCAAAAAAAATTCTACTTTCTATCCTTATAATTTGAACAGTTTAAGAAATTATTACCTGTAGTTTGTGAAGATGTACTAGAAATGAAGAAAACTAAACCAATCAAAACAATTGATGTCATATTTTTGTGTGGAAGAACGAAGAACTTGTGATGACGACTAAGCTGGTACGAATAAATTGTAATCTCTAAAGAACCTTCGTTCAACTTTTCCCAACCAAGGTTTTACCCAACCAAGAACCAAGTAGAGTAATAAATTATAAATGGAGGTAATGTTAACTCTTGAGCAGATACTTGTTTGTTTAGTTTCAAGTTTGCTGAATAATTTAATTTTTTTTTTGCTCAGCACAGGATGGTATTTTTAGATATCGACTTTTTAACAGTTTTGAGCGTTTGATATTTGTTTGTTGTTAAAGCCACGGGGTAGCGGAAAGACTGTTCGTCCAAAGGAAAATTCTTAACGTTAAAAAAAGTTTCTTTGGAAATATCACAGCATTTTCAATAGTGTTGCGAATTTGTTATTAATTATGTGGGATAGAGATTGAAGTATAGAATAGAATTAGTTTATGCGATTAAATCAGTAGTAATGGGCTGTAGCCCAAAAACCGCCTTCAAACAAAAAAAATACAAAATCAAAAACTTTTAATTATAATTGGATTTTATTAGATTTATTAAAATTTCATTCCACTTAATTTATTCCGACATGTTATCAATTATCCAATTCACGTATTTACTAACTCGAGTGTAAACTCCTGGATATCCTTCAACCCCACAGTCATTCAAACCATACGAAACAATTCCTTCTTGAACCCACTGATTCAAATCGTGGTCAGTGCCCTGTCTTAAAGCTGGACCACCCGAGTCTCCCTTACATGAATCTTTATTTGCCATTCCACCAGCACAAAATTGATTACTTGTAATTGTAGTTCCACCATGACCATAACCTTTGGCTACTGACCTCTCGCAAAATTTAGACTAGCAAACCACTGAATTATAATTTAAAAGTTTTCTAAGGCCGGGTACTCTTGCTGTCCATTAAGTGTTAAACTAACCACGGATAGTCTCTATTTATCTCAATGGCGACGAGAACTTGCTATCTCTAACCAGGTACCAAATTAACCTAACAAGAATTAAATTAGAGTAAAAGTACCGGCTCTAAGTGCAATAGAAATGGTCACGTGTGCAACTCCGAGGCAAAGCATATCCTAGGTTTGTCATTGTCATCCATTTAACTTTCTCAATTTGAACTAAGAAAAATTTTGTTCTAAATTGTTTTTTGCAGATATGTAAAGTACAAGAATGGCTAAAAAGTTGTTGCAAATCACAAAAAAAAACAAATACGAAGTTTCGCTGAAAAATTTCATTTTTCGAGCAATTTTCTTTTCGAGAAATTATTATTCCAGCAACTAGGCTTTTGAGGAAACGTCCATTCGAGGAACAATTTTTCAAGCAATTGATTTCGAACAGTTTTCTTTCGAGTAATTTTCACCAAATCATTTTCAGTCAAAATATGCCAATATATGCTTTAAAAAGGAAAATATGCCATGTACAAAAATGGAGAAATATGCAAATATGTATATGCACTATAAAATTTGGACAAGTTATAATAATTAGCTTAATTCGTCAAGATCTTTGTATTTCAACATAATGCATATCAGCAAACAATGTATGCAATTCCGCATAATTCTTAGCCCTATCAATCACTAATAAATACAAAATTTTACTTCAATAATTTTATTAAATTTATTAAAACATTGAACTTTATTTATTCCTCCATGTTATCAACGATCCAATCTACATATTTGCTAACTCGAGTGTAAACTCCTGGATATCCTTTAATACCACAGTCGTATAAACCGTACGAAACAATTCCTTCTTGGACCCATTGAGTAAAATCGTGTTCAGTGCCCTCCCTTAAAGCCGGACCACCCGAATCTCCCTTACAAGAATCTTTATTTTCCATTCCACCAGCACAAAATTGATTGCTTGGAATTGTAGTTCCAAATTTTATTCCGCAATCAGTGGACGAAACAATTGGTAATTGACCAAATAATTTGACATCAGAGTGCTCGCCTAAAATTAAAATGTTTAGTTGTAAATAAAATATACGGAAAATGGAAGAGGTTTGCTAATGAATTAGAATCAGGAGGGAACAAAAACTGTTCTGCATTGACCCATCAGATTTTTCCATTGAAAATGGAAAATTGTAATTGGCTTTTGATTCTTCTTGTATTTTTTAGTACTTTTTGTATTTTTAGTAATATAACACGCATACTTAACTATATTCAGTTTCTCCCCAACCAACTACCGATACCGAGGTTCGTACGGGTAATAAAGCATTGGCTAATGGCAGACAAATTGGTTGAATATAAACTAAAACACAGATTATCAGCTATTTTACGCACCTAAATGTAATTTTACTCACTTGAAAATTCAACATTTCGTTCCAAACGAATTAAAGATATGTCGTTTATATTAAGTTTTTTGTTGTAACTCGGATGATTTATAACTTTTTCAACACCAACATCAACGACAGGATCGGCACAAACTTTTATGTTGAACAGTTCTTCACAATCGGTAGTTGTCGATATAGTATGTTCGCCTAATCTTGCTGCGATTCTAAAAATAAATTTGAAACGAGTGAAAAAGCATTTTAATTTTAAATTACAGTTGGCGATCTATGTTTGGTGAAAATTTTGTACAATGAGCAGCTGTTAAAACATATCTTTTGCTAATCAAAGTTCCTCCACACAAGAATTTTGATTTTCCGTCTTCTAAATACTTCAATAAAGCCATCCATGGGTGTTGCTTTAAAACTGATTTTGTACCTCCATAAAAACCGTAAGTATCCTTAAACAATTAAATGTTAGTAATTCTCATTGATAAACTGGAAGATCTAAAATTTCTTACATTACTATTAAATGGCGGAAACTGTGCAGTTGTCGTGGATGTCGTTGTTGTCGTGGTTGTCTTATCGTCAAAAGATACGGCGGGCCATAATTTTTGTAATCCACATTCAGTCGATTTTGGAAGAAATTTATGTTGTAGAACAGGTGTCACAGACACATGTTGATAACCACAACATACTAATGGTTCAGAAACTGTAAATCCGCAGTGAGATTTTCTGGCATAGTCGATAGCTTCATTTGTTCGAGTTGCAATTAAGTCTATTATATGATAACAATATTTAACTTCGATGCAATTTCCTTCTTTATTATCCGGTGTTGTGCATTCAGACCCTAGTTCTGCAAAAAACGATAATTTACAATGAGCAAAATATCAGGGACGTAGCTAGGGGTAGCACAGGTGGGCATGCCCACCTAAAGACTCGCTCTGCCCGTGCCCACCCGTCTGCTCACGAATTTTCGCCCACTCACATACATATTATTAAAAAAATTATAAGTAACTATGCGATTATTATTGCATAGAGGAGAAAAATACCAATTTAGGTATCTGCGCTTTCCCTCAGCTCGTCACTATAAAATATTATTGCTGTACATGCTATTAAATGGTTGTAGAAATTACGAGTACTCTCGAGTTTCTAAGGGAGATATCACACATAAGTGCAGCACGCAGCTTTTGCTGCGAAGTCAAAAAAAACTACAATAGCTGCTTTTCAAGAGTTTCACACCCCATTTCTACTAGTGTCACCACGTCAAATATATTTTAGATGTGGCTCTTGGTGGTACAAAAATAATTTCTAAAACACTATGGTTTCAAATAAAAACTTCAAAATGCAGTTTCAACCTTCTTCAATATCACATTGCAATAAACAACCTTGAACTAAAGTAATTATGGTTAATAAATTTATTTATTTATTTTCTTTGTCGTTATAACACTTGTAATCAAATTATTACAATCAAAATCCTTACCTGCAACTGTTAAGGGAAAAATGCAAACTACAACGATAGCACTTACTGCCACAGCAACCATCTTTTAAAACTAACTCCTAGCAGACTCAAAAACTGGATTTTTGAAGTTATTTTTATGTCGATGCATTAAAAAAATCCTCGCATTTACGACTCTGAGTTTGAAACACTTAATCTTGAATCGTTGGACTTGTAGGTTGTAAACACTGTTATTTTATTAAATTTTTAAAAATTTGTTATTTTTATTCTTTTGCAATTATTTTCATTCTTCTAGCTTTTTTGAGAAACGCTTTAAATTGCCAATCCAGTAACTCACTACTCACATTAATTCAAGAGAAGTGTAAGCTTTTCTTAAAAACGGTGAAAAGAACAAACTTTTTAATAATCCGTCTCTATAGTACACCAGTTCAGTTTGTTTTCAATTCTTCAACGCTAAAACAGGTGCCTAAAAAATTAAAACTTACTAGACTCTGTCCAGCGAACAGATGCACCTAAGCCACTTCCCATAAATTTTTGTCAAATAAGGTTGACGCATGTCAATTCTTCTGTGATTGTTATAAACCGTATTTTCAAAATTCGACCAATAGAGAAATTCTATTCGAATATTGCACGTTCTTTTTGGGATTGGTTTAGCTGCATCTGTTCCCTGTACGGAGATTATTTTAAATAGATTGCGTTTTGCAACAATGAGCTAACCCACACTTTGTTTTTTTGACTTTTTCATTTTAAAATGGACATGGAGAAATGGAGATGCTGATACTATTTATTAAAAAACGATGTTTTTAAAACGCCAATTTACTTGTGCTCATTGTTGCAAAACGCCATCCAAATAATAGTAATTGGTATTGAGTTTCACTTAGCCAAAAAAATTATTCTAAGGCTTTTCCAAGGACGAAAGTATGACAGTAACTTTTGGCCATCGAATTATTCCAAAATTTAGAATGAATACTATTGAATTTCTACTATTGAAGTGCAACAGAAATAGTAGGTATCTATTGTATACCACTTCGAGGCGACGCTTACCCTAGGTCTAGGTTCGTCATCCTAGAAATTTCGCTACTTGATAGTAGCAGTAGTTTCTTAAATATTCTAAATTGTTTTTTGCAGTTATACAGAGATAAAATGTTTTTGAAATTGAAAAGCATCTCTATACTTCAAATAATATTAAAGAAGGCACTCACCAACACGTCTTAGCATCACCAAATTTAAACTGCATTTAAGACCATGTTTCTAAGTGTAATTTAATTTTGTTGCACAAATGAAGATTGCCTTGAATGTACAGACATTTTAATGCGATAGGTATAGTTTTAGCATAGATATAGTGTTTTTCGGCTTATCTTTATCCTTTATTTTTATATAAGTATATGAAATGAAATTTATTATTTAGCACTAATTTATAATTAAATAATTAAAGATTTACTTATAATTATAAATTAGTGCTAAATAATAAATTTCATTTCATATACTTATATAAAAATAAAGGCTAATGATAAGCCGAAAAACACTATATCTATGCGTAAACTATACTCATGACAACGTAAAGCAATGTTCTCAAGAAAAAAAAATTATTTTCAAATAATTGACCTTGTCTTGTCGTAGGTACATAAGACCAATTGAGTAGGTTTTTACTTCGTTCAGTGATTGATCTGTAATTTTTTTGTGATTGCTTTGTACACAGTATTTCTAACGTTTTCAGCCCCCCTTCTCTTTTTCTTATAACAAATTTACGATATATATTTTAGATTTTACGTTAAACAGGATCACTAATCTGCAACCAAACTCAAGCCAGCTTTCAGAATATGAAACTCGTCCTGCAGTGAAACTCTTTGGTATTCAATGCCTTTCGATTGAAAACTTTATTAGATATAATAGCCGCTTTTGTATCACGGGCGTAAAATTATAGATTTTGGTCAGTATGTGTGAGTGATGTTTCACGAGGCGCAGCCGAGGGAAACACTCACACTAGAGCCAGAATATAATTTTATGTCGGTGGTCTAAACACCATTTTTTGTAGAACTGAATATTTTAAATTTATGAGTCCTTCGCGGACCCAAAAATACTGGTTGTAATAACCATATTGGAGAATTCGGTTTTTGGCTCGCATAGTTTCAAAGTTATAAGAGTTGCAAATGTGGTTATTACAGATTCACGCGTAATGACCTTGAAACAGCTGTCATAATTGAGTACTAATTTAGTGCAATTTAATGCTCGACAGATTATTATTGCTCGTTTACTTTCAAAGTTATAAGAGCTGCAAATGTGGTTATTACAGGTTCCCGCGTAACCACAATAACCGATGACCTTGAAACAGGTCAAAAATTAGTGCTAATTTAATACTTCAAAGAAAAAATTTAGTGCTCCTCTAGATTTTAAACACGGGCTCATTTTAAATGTGGGTGTGCTATAAAACGTGATCTTGTAATAACGATCTTCACCCATTATCTTCAAATCGGTATCATAATTTAGTACTAATGTAGTGCTTTTTTACCTAAAGAAAAAAATTAGTGCTCCCCTAGTGTAGTGTTATGAAAGCTGTATGTTTGTACTACTAGTATAGGGTTAAATTGGTCACATTCACCAATCGCCTTAAGATAGATGTCATGATTTAGTACGAATTTAGTGCTTTTTTATCTGAAGTAAATATTTAGTGCTCCCTTAGTTTCCGTGTTAAGAAGGCTGTACTAGATAGGATTAAATTGGTCACATTCACCAATCGCTTTAAGATAGATGTCATAATTTAGTACTAATTTAGTTCTTTTCTTATCTGAAGTAAAAATTTAGTGCTCCCCTAGTTTCCGTGTTACGAAGGCTGTAAGTTGGTACTACATACTAGTATAGGGTTAAATTGGTCATATTCACCAATCGTCTTAAGATAGATATCGTAAATTAGTACTAATTTAGTGCTTTTTATATCTGAAGTAAAAATATTATGCTCTCCTAGTTTCTGTTTATGAAGTTTATGAAGGCTATGAGTATGTGCTAGTAGTATAGGGTTAAATTGGTCACATTTAACGATCGCCATAATTTAGATGTCATAATTTGGTACTAATTTAGTCACTTATTCTGTTTATTTATTTGCTCTGTTTACAAAGAAAGAACAAACATTTTATCGTTCTTATTTTCCAATGTAAGACTTACTTCACGCTCAAATTTACATAATTCGTAACTTTTCATTCGAGTTGTGTACATAATTTTTTCTACTACTAAGTACCGAGTGTTTCATTCAGCAGCTGTCACGCTCGTTTCTCAGTGAGAGGTCGATCAAAATCTTTGAGGATTAAAACTAATTTGTCAAATTCAAAACAATTAAAAATTATCTAGATATTACTCATTGAAATAAAATTATTTATTCTGCCATATTATCTACAATCCAATTTACATATTTGCTAACTCTAGTGTAAACTCCTGGATATCCTTTAATACCACAGTCATTCATACCGTACGAAACAATTCCTTCTTGTAACCACTGATTATTATAGTGACCAGTGCCCTGCCATAAAGCTGGACCACCCGAATCTCCTTTACAAGAATCTTTATTTTCCATTCCACCAGCACAAAATTGATTGCTTGGAATTGTAGTTCCAAATTTTATTCCACAATCGCTTGAGGAAACAACAGGTAAAAAGCCAAATAACTTGACATCAGAATGATCGCCTAAAATTGAAAAGTTTAGTTTTAGAGAAAAAGGTTTGCTAATAAATAATCATAATACTTCTCCATTGGAAATAATTGTAATTAGATTTTGATTTACTTTGTATTGAATTGGAATTTTTAGAACTGGCTAATAACTATACTTAACTAGATTCAGTTTCTCCCCAGCCAACTACCGATAAATATGTATGTATGGGCAATATAGAATTGGGCAATGGCAAACAAATTGGTTGAATATAATCTAAAACACAAAGTTATTGGCTATTTTAGGCACCTAAATGTAATTTTACTTGAATATTCAACATTTCGTTCCAAACGAATTAAAGAAATGTCGTGTATATTAAGTTTTCTTTTGTAACTCGGATGATTTATAACTTTTTCAATACCAACATCAACTACCGGATCGGCACATAGTACTTCACTGTAGTAGTTTTTACAATCTGTGATTGTCGATATAGTATGTTCACCTAATCTTGCTGCAACTCTAAAAAAATAGTATTGAAAAGAGTGAAAAGACGATTTTAATTTGAAATTACAGTTGGCGATCTATGTTTGGTGAAAGTTTTGTACAATGAGCAGCTGTTAAAACATATCTTTTGCTAATCAATGTTCCTCCACACAAGAATTTCTCATTTCCATCTTCTAAAAACTTTAACAAAGCCATCCATGGATGTTGGTTTAAAACGGATTCTGTACCTCCATAAGCAAAAGCATAAGAAAACTTAAACAATTGAAATGTTATTGTCACTGGTAAATTGTTTATGAGATTTGAAATTCCTTACCCCAGATGCCGGGGCCTGTGTCGTTGTTGTCGTTGTTGTAGTGGGGTTCGCTTCATATTTCAAGGGCCAGAATATTTCTTTTCCACATTCAGTCCATTTGGGAAGAAATTGATGTTTAAAAACAGTTGTTACAGATAGCTGATGAGCAGCACAACAGACTAGTGGTTCTGAAACTGTAAATCCGCAGTGGGATTTTTTGACATAATCTGTAGCTTCTTCTGATCGAGTTTCAAGTAAGTTTTTTATAGAATAACAATCTTTAATTTCCTTGCAAGTTCCGTTTAGATTGTCAGGTGTTGTGCAGTCAAACCCTATATCTGCAAAAACGATTATTTACATTTATAAAAATATCTACAAGTTGTTTCAAACAATCCTTCCTAACATGGGGATCTTTCTTTTTGCGTAAGTAGTTAGAGAATTGGTTAAATTCTTGAATTTAAAATTAAGGGAGGTTAAAATTGAGGGAGGTTAAAAGGTTAAAATTGGAAGAAAATGATCCTATTGAAAGTTACTCCGCATGGTAAGTCAAGTAGGTGATGCGTTTAAACACACATAAAGTGTCGATTCGCAGAACTGAAAGAACTGAAAAGTGAGCATACAGGAGAAAAACCTTTTCAGTATCTTGTGTGGGAATTTAAATGTTTACAAAAATCATACTTCAAGTCTCACATGATCAGACATATGTACGTGACAAACCTTTTGAGTGTATGCGTGCGACTATAAGTGTTCATAAAAATAACACTTTAAGCGTCACATGATGACACATTCAGGCGAAAAACCTTTTCAATGCAAATTGAAAGTTAAATTAGCCTAATAAGAGACCAATAATTCGTATGATTTTACTAAATAAATTGATGCTGCTGTAGCGTGAGGTGTACCCGGTAATCTGTGGTCTAGTTGAAATAATAGGGCATTTGTCAACACAACAATAACAATCAAGAGGTTAGGTTAGGGTAGGAAAAGAGTACGGTAAGTAACTTTTTTGTACGAGGAATGGAAAGCTCGAATAGCGCCCCCGTATTGTATGTCTAAAAACGGAGGATTTTAGGCTTTTCAGTCAGTTGAAAAAGTCAGTTGAATTCAACCAAAACCACTAGTCGCTTGTCGCTTCCATACTAGTTTACCCTCCTTTGAGCCGTAGTGCTACATTTGCCAAAAGAGTTCATTGGTCAATGTCGCTACGCGTTAGTTTTCATGGCCTCTTTGCAGATTTTTTTTAAGTTTTTTAATTTTTTTGTGTTCAAGTAAGTCTTCTACGCGTAGATTATCTATTCCTTCCATGAGTTATTTCCGTTCTTATTTTAGTGCTCTGCATTTTGTCAGTCGCTGTCTCGGGCTGTCACTTTAATCTCAGTAGCTTTTTTACTCCGACGTCTGTCCGGTTATTATTTGAGTTATGTTACGTTACGTAGTGTTATGTTATGATTTATGTTATGTTTTATATTATGTTCGAAAAAGTTTTTTTCGTCTAGATGGAGAAAACCATTTCGAATTTAATCCAACTTTTCACAAAGTATCCAATCAATCAATCCACTATAACATTTCATAGTATGTTTTACGTTATGTTATATTTTATTATGTTATATTATGTTATGTTATGTTATGTTATGTTATGTTATGTTATGTTATGTTATGTTATGTTATGTTATGTTATGTTATGTTATGTTATGTTATGTTATGTTATGTTATGTTATGTTATGTTATGTTATGTTATGTTATGTTATGTTATGTTATGTTATGTTATGTTATGTTATGTTATGTTATGTTATGTAATGTTATATTATATTATGTTATGTTATGTTATGTTATGTCTTTCTTTCTTATAAATTGTTTTGAGTTTTTGCTTTTTATTGTTTCTGTCCATTCTCTTGTCCATATTTTTGTAGGTTCTACCTCCCCTTCCTACTGTTCTGAATTTGTACACAGACTAGCTTTGACTACCCATGACTGTCTATGATATAACTGCCGATGACTACCATTGATTGATCAATTTTTGTACATTGACTGCCGACAGTGGATGACCCCCCGTCCCCTTCCTTTTACTGTCATTATATTCTTATCTATTGCCGTTTTGTTTTCTGTTGTTGTTTCTATTATTCGATAGGTAGGTAGGGTTACAGTAGGTTAGGTAAGGATAGGGTAAGATACTGCGTGGCCACGTCGACGCACCACACTTCGCACTACCCCTAATACCAGTACCCTTTAGTATTGTCCATATTTAAGCACCGACCATCCAGTCGCACACTCTTATATAAAGCAATGTATTATTTATTTTGTTAGTGCGATGCTTTGTTCGTTGCTAGGGACAATTCGAGATGCGCTGCACCGACGTGGTCACGCACAAAGAATAGGTTAGGTTAGGATAACATATAATCAGAGTTGGGCAAGATACTTATAAAATGTATCTTTGTTACAAGAAAAGCTACTCTATTGTAAGAGCCGTTTTACATGGTCTAAATGACGCACTAAATTTAGAGTACTGAACCACTGCAAAGAGCGTTACGCACGGCAATCTAAGCTTTAACGTCGAGCTTAAAAATGTTGACCTAGCATTTACTTTCGAATAAATTCACTTTTAAATCTCATGCTACAGTGTAAATGTTCAGTTAGACAGCATATAAATCAAAAAGTTTTATACGGTCCTGCTTAAACTGTTTACATTAGTTTACAAAAATTAAATGCTATGTCCTAATAATACTGACCAAATCGCTTGAAATAAGAATTTGAAAATGGAGATTCAACCTTCTCTGCTGGAGCTAAAAATATATTATAAGATACGGCCATGAACTCTTACTAAATTTCATGGTAAAAATTAAATTATTATTGTAGTCAAATTATTACCTGTTAGAAGTTGTAAGGGCAAAATAAAAAATATAGCGAAAGCACATATTGTCAGAACCACCATCTTTAAAAACTAACTTGTAGCAAACTCATTAACTAGATTTTTTAAGTTCTGTTGTGGTCACTCACATGGCTTAACCCCTACTTTTTATATACTAATTATCTTGAATCATATTGGACTTGTAGCTGTAAACACTATTATTTTAATTAATTTTTTACAATTTTTGTTTTTATTTTTTTGCAATCATTTTCATTCTTCTAGTTTTTTCGGAAAAAACTTGACACTTACAACTCACTTTACTCGCACCATATCGACAAATTATACTGCATTATATTCCTACTTTCTAATACTCTATTTCCACAGTTAATAGTTGAGTTTTCAATTGAATTCCACCAATGAAGATTACCTTGAATGGTCTACTCACATTATAATACTATAATAAACTAACGCTGTTAAGAAAAAAATATTATGATCGTTATAAAACAAATGATTAACCTTGCACAACAAACAAGTGATTGGGTTTTTTCTTCGTACAGCGAAGGAGCTGTAAAATTTCGATAATTGCCTTGGACTGAGTATTTACGTCAGTATTTATATGGTTCCAGTTTCTCCTTCTCTGTAGTAAAACTTGCTTTCGATTTTCACAGTTCAGTAACTTTGGGATACTCCACAGCTACTCTTTTTCTCTGCCGGTCACGGTTGAACGGAATAGAACTCGTCACTCCTACTCCAAATCATTTTTGAGTAGAAAAATTCAAGAAAAATACGGTTAAATTGGTCACATTTAACGATCGCCTTAATTTAGATGTCATAATTTAGTACTAATTTACTCACTTATTCTGTTTATTTATTTGCTCTGTTTTACAAAGAAAGAACAAATATTTTATCGTTCTTATTTTCCAATGTTAGACTTACTTCACGCTCGAATTTACATAATTCGTAACTTTTCAGTCGAGTTGTGTACATAATTTTTTCTACTACTAGGTACCGAGTGTTTCATGTAAGCAGCTGTCACGCTCGTTTCTCAGTGAGGGGTCGATCAAAATCTTTGAGGATTAAAACTAATTTGTCAAATTCAAAACAATTAAAAATTATCTAGATATTACTCATTGAAATAAAATTATTTATTCTGCCATATTATCTACAATCCAATTTACATATTTGCTAACCCTTGTGTAAACTCCTGGATATCCTTTAATACCACAGTCGTTCAAACCGTACGAAACAATTCCTTCTTGTACCCACTGATTATAATCGTGACCAGTGCCCTGCAATAAAGCTGGACCACCCGAATCTCCTTTACAAGAATCTTTATTTTCCATTCCACCAGCACAAAATTGATTGCTTGGAATTGTAGTTCCAAATTTTATTCCACAATCGCTTGAGGAAACAACAGGTAAAAAGCCAAATAACTTGACATCAGAATGCTCGCCTAAAATTGAAAAGTTTAGTTTTAAAAAAAGGTTTGCTAAATAATAATCATAATACTTCTCCATTGGAAATAATTTATTGAAAGATTAGATTTACTTTGTATTTAATTGTAATTTTTAGAACTGACTATAACTATACTTAACTAGATTCAGTTTCTCCCCAGCCAACTACCGATAAATATGTATGTATGGGCAATATAGAATTGGGCAATGGCAAACAAATTGGTTGAATATAATCTAAAACACAAAGTTATCGGCTATTTTAGGCACCTCAATGTAATTTTACTTGAATATTCAACATTTCGTTCCAAACGAATTAAAGAAATGTCGTGTATATTAAGTTTTCTTTTGTAACTCGGATGATTTATAACTTTTTCAATACCAACATCAACTACCGGATCGGCACATAGTACTTCACTGTAGTAGTTTTCACAATCTGTGATTGTCGATATAGTATGTTCACCTAATCTTGCTGCAATTCTAAAAAAATAGTATTGAAAAGAGTGAAAAGACAATTTTAATTTGAAATTACAGTTGGCGATCTATGTTTGGTGAAAGTTTTGTACAATGAGCAGCTGTTAAAACATATCTTTTGCTAATCAATGTTCCTCCACACAAGAATTTCTCATTTCCATCTTCTAAATACTTTAACAAAGCCATCCATGGATGTTGATCTAAAACGGATTCTGTACCTCCATAAAAACCATAAGAATCCTTAAACAATTGAAATGTTATCTTATGTCACTCATAAATTGTTTATGAGATTTGAAATTCCTTACCGCAGTTACAGCTTGATTCGATGCCGGGGCCTGCGTCGTTGTTGTCGTTGTTGTAGTGGGGTTCGCTTCATATTTCAAGGGCCAGAATATTTCTTTTCCACATTCAGTCCATTTGGGAAGAAATTTATGTTTAAAAACAGGTGTTACAAATATCCGATGAGCAGCACAACAGACTAGTGGTTCTGAAACTGTAAATCCGCAATGGGACTTTTTGACATAATCTGTGGCCTCTTCTGATCGAGTTTCAAGTAAGTTTTTTATCGGATAACAATCTTTAATTTCCATGCAAGTTCCGTTTAGATTGTCAGGTGTTATGCAGTGACACCCTATATCTGCAAAAACGATTATTTACAATTATAAAAATATGTACAGGTTGTTTCAAACAACCCTTTCTAACATGGGGATCTTGCTTTTTGCGTAGTTAGGAAATTGGTTAAATGGAAGAAAATGATCCAATATCAATATTGAAAGTTAGGTCGGATGGTAAGTCAAGTAGGTCACGCGTTTTTAAACACACACAAAATGTCGATTCGCAAAACTGAAAAACCATTTAAAGGTAGAATAATATGTAAACGAACGTATAGGTACTTATAAAGGGTCTTTAAAAGGCAAGAAACCTTTTTAGTGCAATGTTTGTGATCAGAACTGACAATTAATTCATCTCTAACGCAACATCAGTTAAGTCATAGAGGTAAACAAAAAAACATATCAATGTGCTGTATAGTATGCGAATGTAAATACAATACAATACAATACAATAATATTTATTTCAGAATCATTACATAATAACATTCGGTTGGAAAAGAAACACTCAAATAAACAAAAATACTCCACTAAACCAACATGGTTGTGTGTGGGATAACATTTTCCATTATTCGAACCAAACTAAAGCATTGTATCGCAAGACAAAAACACAGAGAGAAAAAAATAAAAATATAATACTTAGAAAACACAGCTTAACCAATCAGATGCACAGTAACCCTCAAACTAAACCGAAAACACCGACAACAACTCGCTCAACTGCATTTCACTTAATGATTTGATAATATATTGCCTACTTAATCTCTTGAAGTTATATGAGCTGGTGTCAGGTCTCAGCCCAGCCAAATACCCCTGAAATCCGTTGAAAGCACGAGGCATGAAGTAGGCATAACATCGGTGGCCAAAAGTTTTATTCGTTTTCAAAATTTGTGCTTGGTCTTTATTTCTAGTATGGTAAAAGTGACACCGCTTATCCAATTGCACCCTATTTGCTTCAGTTAAAACAGACAGCGCATATAATCGCGTAACACTGAGAACATTTGTCTCTGAAAATAGTAAATCTGATGGGTACATGAAATGTCTATTAAGCATATTCACTAAAGCACATTTAAAGCGCTACATGATGACACATACAGGCGAGAAACCTTTTCAGTGGGTTGTGTGGGAATTTAAATGTTTACGAAAATCATACTTCAGTTTTCACATAATACATGACAAACCTTTTCAATGTTATGCGTGCGACTGTAAGTGTTCATAAAAATAACACTTTAAGCGTCACATGATGACACATACAGGCGAAAAACCTTTTCAATATTATAATATGTTATGTCTTTCTTTCTTTCTTATAAATTGTTTTGACTTTAATTTATTTATTGTTTTTGTTCATTCTCTTGTCCATATTTTTGTAGATTCTACCTCCTCTTCTTATGGGTCACCCACTGTTCTGAATTTGTACAAAGACTGTCTATGATATGGCTGTCGATGACTACCGTTGACTGCTCAATTTGTGTACATTGACCGCCAAGAGTGGCTGGCCCCTCGACCCTTCTTTTTATTGCCCTTATATTCTTATCTATTGCTGTTTTGTTTTCTGTTGTTGTTTGGTGTTCTGTTGTTGTTTCTATTATTCGATAGGTAGGTAAATATACAGTAGGTTAGGTTAGGTAAGATACTGCGTGGTCACGTCGACGCACCACACTTCGCACTGCCCCTAGTAGCTAGTATTATCTATATTTAAGCACCGACTATCCAGTCGCACAGTCTCATATAAAGCAATGCATTATTTATTTTGTTAGTGCGATGTTGTTCGTGTCTAGGGACAATTCGAGATGCGGTGCACCGACGTGGTTAGGGTTAGCAATCCCGGGATTTCGAATCCCGGAATCCCGCCCAATTATTCAATCTCGAAATCCCGGGATTAGGAATTTAAAATTCCCGGGATTTCGAGATTATTTTTTTTTAAATTAATAAGAAATAAACCTTCTATTGAAAATATTTTCCAAAAATTTCGAAATAATTAAAAAGTTTTTTTTTTATTACTTAAGCTTCAATTGCCAAATACTTGTCATTTCTTTTTATCTAATCTTGGAAATTATTCTACTTTAAAATTGAAGATAAATTTGGGCATCTTAGAAGGGCTTTTACAGTTTCACAGTTCACAAATTCGTTGTTTTTTTCGTAAATATCTGTTAAAAAGCATGTTTTTTTAAACTTAAATAATTTTTTTGGACTAAATCTAATTAAAATATATAAATTCTGGGATCCCGGGATTGGAAAAAAAGTCAATCTCGAAATCCCGGGATTGAAAAAACTCAACGGGATTGCAATCCCTAGACGTGGTCACGCATTTAGAATATTGTTACGTAGGGGCTGGGGGTTGGTAGCTTGAGGTAAATAGATAATCAAAATAGATTTAAGTCCCTTTATTTTAACGTACTACGCACGGAGCCTATGCTAAAGTTAACATACGACTGATTTGATAATTAATAAATACAATTGATGTCCGATACTTCCATGACGTCACGTCCCCGCCACCTTGATCGGTTCTTTGGGGTTGACGCTTAATTTGTTGTTATAATGCTAGCGATATGCGACAATATGTTAGGTTGGGATAACATGGATAAACATTTTATAGACCTCGAGGTAATTAGGTATACGGTATCACAGCCGGCGTAAAATCTAACCTAACCTAACCAAAGCTACTCTATTGTAAGAGCCGTATTACATGTACTAAATGTCGTACTAAATTTAAAGTACTGAACCGCTGCAAAGAGCAAAAGCACGGGAATTTGAGTTTTAACGTCGTGCTTAAAAATTTCGACCTAATATTTTTATTGTTATTTTAGAAGAAATTCCCTGTTAAACCTCATACTACAGTGTAAAAGTTCAGTTAAACAACATATAAATCAAAAATTTTCATGCGGTCCTGCTTAAACTTTTTACATTAATTTACAAAAATTAAATGCTATGCCCTAATAATACTGACCAAATCGCTTGAAATAAAAATTCGTTAATGTAGATTCAACCTTCTCCGCTGTAGCTAAAAGTATATTATAAGAAACGACCATGAACTCTTACTAAATTTTATGGTAAAAATTAAATTATAAAATTTTGGTACTTGTAAAAATTATTGTAGTCAAAATTATTACCTGCAAGAAGTTGTAAGGGCAAAATGGAAAATATAACGAGAGCACATATTGCCAGAACCACCATCTTTGAAAACTAACTTCTAGCAAACTCAAATACTAGATTTTTTAAGTTCTGTTGCTGTCACTCATATGGGTTAACCCCTACTTTTTAGACACTAATTATCTTGAATCATATTGGACTTGTAGATTGTAAACACTGTTATTTTAATTAGTTTTTTACAATTTATTATTTTTCTTCTTTGGCAATCATTTTCATTCTTCTAGCTTTTTCGAGAAAAAAACTTCAAACTTACAATCCAAGAACTCATTATACTATACTCACACCATATCGACAAATTATACTGCATTATACTCCTACTTTCTAATGCTCTATTTTTGCTGGGAACAGCAGAGTTTTCAATTCAATTCCACCAATGAAGATTACCTTGAATGTGTCTACTCACATTGTAATACTATAATAAACTAACGCTGTTAAGAAAAAAAATTATGATCGTTATAAAACAAACGATTAACCTTGCATAATAAACAAGTGATTGGGTTTTTTCTTCGTACAGCGATGGAGCTGTGTAAAATTTCGCCAATTGCCTTGAAATCAGTATTTACGTCAGTATTTATATGGTTCCAGTTTCTCCTTCTCTACAGTAGAACTTGCTTTCGATTTTCACAGTTCAGTAACTCTGGGTTACCCCAGAGCTACTCATCTTCTGACGGCAACGGCGGAACGGAATAGGTAACTACTCGAGGGGCTAAAACATCTCGATCGAAAAGAAAACGTTCAAATAAAATTATTTTTACTCAGACATATTATCAACAATCCAATTTACATATTTGCTAACTCTAGTGTATACTCCTGGATATCCTTCGACACCACAATCGTTTAAACCGTACGACACGATTCCTTCTTGTACCCATTGATCGCTAAAATTGATAGTTCCTATCCTCAAAGCTGGTCCACCTGAATCTCCTTTACACGTATCTTTATTGTCCATTCCACCAGCACAAAACTGATGATCTTCGATTGTAGTTGAAAATATCGCCCCGCAGTCGGCTGGAGAGACAACCGGTAAAAACCCAAACAGTTTAACATCGGAAAATTCGCCTAAAATCAAAATAAAGTTTGCTTCTCACAACTCGCAACAAAAAAATTCATACTCAACTATGTTCAGTTTCGCCCCATCCTACAATAGATAGATTAGTTGTTAAAGGCAATAAACTGTTAGCTTCTGGCAAACAAATTGGCTTAATGTGGACTAAAAATAAAAGAAAATTACATTTGTTCGTATCACACCATTACCGTAACTAACAAGTAAATTTAACATTGTTCTCTAAACGAATTAGAGAAATGTCGTGGACGTGCTGTTTTCTATTATAATTAGGGTGAACAATTATTCTCTCAATCCCCATATCAACAACTGGATCAGCACAAACACGAGCATCACAATCGATAGTTTTAGATATTGTATGTTCTCCTAATCGAACTGCAACTCTGCAATAGTTTTGTTACATAAATCAAATTATCAATCGTTTTAAAAATAATTACAATTTTGTATCTACGTTAGGTGGAAATTTTGTGCAATGAGCAGCTGTTAAAACATATCTCTTACTGATCAAAGTTCCTCCACACAAAAATTTTGTTTTTCCTTCATCTAAATATTTTAATAAGGCCATCCACGGATGTTGATTTAATTCCGTTGGAGCTGCTCCGTAAGCTGATATATGAAAATCTCCGTCATCTGAATCCTAAAAATTATTTAAAAAACTATACAGTTTGTCTCAATAAATCGTGCAACAGGTGAGTCAATAGTTATTACAGTATTTTTTTATGTTTCTGTTGGCAGAACTGTCGTTTTGGTGCTACCATTGAATAAAAAACTACGCTCTACTGTACCAGGAAAGAACTATGTAGCTAATACGGTTGCTAACTCTCCTTCTGGATGTTTTTTGTTCTAAAGGTGCCGTGCGCATCGCTAAGCAAAGTTTTATCACTGCAGCTAGTAGATGACCTTAGAAATTTAGAAAAAGACTTGAGCCCACCAGAGGGTTTACAGTCAGCGACCTATAAGACTAGAAACTAAAATGATTTGCAGAAAGACTAAAAATACTGCTTTGTGATTAATAATTATTGACTCATCCTACTGGTAATTATCTTACCAATACTGAAATTCCCGATGATTGCGTTTCTTTTTTAATGAGCTGAGACTGTTGTGTGACTGATTCCACGCCACATTCGAGCACTCCATTAGGTAGTAATTCATGATAAAAAATTGGAGATGCTTTTATATCGATCGAACCACAACATACTAATGGTTGAGAAACTGAAAATCCGCAATGCGAGTTTCGCGCAAAATTAATTGCGTCTGTAGTTTTTGTGGAAATTAGGTTTACTAGCTCCTTGCAGGATCTAATTTCAATGCAGGTTCCAGTTTTGTTATTTGGAGTAGTACATGTTGAGCCAACATCTCATTATTAAAAAAAAAAGTTATTTTAAATCTTTACAAACAATAAAAGAATTATTTTCTTCTTAATCATACGCTTTATGTTAATGTACCTTTAACACAATATTGACAACGACCTTGAACTTATATGCAAATGTTTATTTTTTTTAAATTTCTACTATTTATAAATGTATTTAGTAGGAGATTAATTATTTAAAAGTAAAAATTTTTACCTGCAGCTACTACGCTTATTATGGATATTAAAAGAATGACACTTCTTGATGCGATAACAGCCATTTTAAAACTGACACTTATGTGGTAAGTTGTAAAGCCGTGTTAATTGAACATATATATAATAACCGTATTACCATGTAAATTAATAAGAATAATACACTCTTAGAAGTGGAAGTATTTCCAAGCATAACCGCATAACTCGCACGACCTCATAAAGGTGTTCTTTTCCTATAAACAAGCGTCCTCAGAAATATAAATAGTTATTAACTAGTATTCTACTGATTGGTGACAATCGAAAGCTAGTACTGCAATAATAAGACGTATGTTGTAATTTGTAACACTTCCAACTTTCGTAAAAGTGCCCCTCTAGGCTCACTCAAGAAGGAGAAGGGGCGGATCAGATTCGTAGAAAATGAAATAAAAAATTTAAATCTCAAATCAGGCTTAACGCAGGTAAATTTATATTTATAAAAATTTATAAAACATTGTTATAAAAAAATCAACCACGCAATTAACAGAAACGTTACCTAAGTTAGGCCAAGGACCTCCGGTGAGTTACGGTAAAAAGAAGGAAGTAATCTACGTTACGTTAAGCCAAAGACCTGTTATGTTCAGAAGATGCAAAAGTCAACTTAGTTTGGCTTTAGACTTACGTGAGCTTATGAAAAATGAAATAATAACTTACGTTAGGCTGAAGATCTGCTTATATTAAAGATAAAAATGCATGATAACTACAGGGCGCTACCCTAAGATAGACCATAAACACAAGAGCACCAGGAAAAGTTAACCTATGTTTGGTCTAAGACCGGCTTATGTTAGTTAGCTTAGGTTAAGAAGAATGAAAAATTATCTGTGATAAGCCTTAACTACTCTGACCTAAAGGAAAACGAAATAATAACTTAGGATAGAATAAAGACCTGCTAATGTTAAAGAAATAAATGCATGGTAACTTACGATAGGCCTTAGAACCTAGCAAGCTAAAAGGAAAAGAGATCTAACCTAAGATAGGTCATAGATATAGTTATGCTGACAGAAGGAAAATATAATCTATATATTAGGTCTAAGAGTGGCTTAGATTAGTTAGCGTAGGTTAAAAAGTAGTAAAAATTAGCTATGGTAAGCCTTAGGCTTTCGTGACCTAAAAGATAAGGAAATAATAACTTAACATAGGCTAAAGACTTACTAATGCTAAAGAAATAGGTGCATGGTAACTTACGTTAGGCTTTAGAACCTAACAGGCTAAAAGAAAAGAATAGCTAACCTAAGATAGGCTAAAGACTTACTAATGCTAAAGAAATAGGTGCATGGTAACTTACGTTAGGCTTTAGAACCTAACAGGCTAAAAGAAAAGAATAGCTAACCTAAGATAGGCTTAAGACTTACTAATGCTAAAGAAATAGGTGCATGGTAACTTACCTTTAGCCTTTACCTTTACCTTAGGCTTTAGAACCTAACAGGCAAAAAGAAAAGAATATAGCTAACCTACGATAGATCATAGATGTGGTTACGCCGACAGAAGGAAAAGATATGGAAATAATAACTTAAGATAGGCTAAAGACCTACTAATGCTAAAGAAATAGGTGCATGGTGATCTACGTTAGTTCATAGAACCTAACATTCTATAAGGAAAGGGTAGCTATCCTAAGATAGATTATTGATATGGTTACGCTGACACATGGAAAAGATATGGAAATAATAACTTAAGATAGGCTAAAGACTTACTAATGCTAAAGAAATAGGTGCATGGTAACTTACCTTTAGCCTTTACCTTTACCTTAGGCTTTAGAACCTAACAGGCAAAAAGAAAAGAATATAGCTAACCTACGATAGATCATAGATGTGGTTACGCCGACAGAAGGAAAAGATATGGAAATAATAACTTAAGATAGGCTAAAGACCTACTAATGCTAAAGAAATAGGTGCATGGTGATCTACGTTAGTTCATAGAACCTAACATTCTATAAGGAAAGGGTAGCTATCCTAAGATAAATTATTGATATGGTTACGCTGACACATGGAAAAGATATGGAAATAATAACTTAAGATAGGCTAAAGACTTACTGATGCTAAAGAAATAGGTGCATGGTAACTTACCTTTAGCCTTTACCTTTACCTTAGGCTTTAGAACCTAACAGGCAAAAAGAAAAGAATATAGCTAACCTAAGATAGATTATTGATATGGTTACGCTGACACATGGAAAAGATATGGAAATAATAACTTAAGATAGGCTAAAGACCTACTAATGCTAAAGAAATAGGTGCATGGTGATCTACGTTAGTTCATAGAACCTAACATTCTATAAGGAAAGGGTAGCTATCCTAAGATAGATTATTGATATGGTTACGCTGACACATGGAAAAGATATGGAAATAATAACTTAAGATAGGCTAAAGACTTACTAATGCTAAAGAAATAGGTGCATGGTAACTTACGTTAGGGTTTAGAACCTAAAAGGCTAAAAGAAAAGAATATAGCTAACCTACGATAGATCATAGATATGGTTACGCCGACAGAAGGAAAAGATATGGAAATAATAACTTAAGATAGGCTAAAGACCTACTAATGCTGAAGAAATAGGTGCGTGGTAACCTACGTTAGTTCATAGAACCTAAAACATTCTATAAGGAAAGGGTAGCTAACCTAAGATAGATTATTGATATGGTTACGCTGACACATGGAAAAGATATGGAAATAATAACTTAAGATAGGCTAAAGACTTACTAATGCTAAAGAAATAGGTGCATGGTAACTTACGTTAGGCTTTAGAACCTAAAAGGCTAAAAGAAAAGAATATAGCTAACCTACGATAGATCATAGATATGGTTACGCCGACAGAAGGAAAAGATATGGAAATACTAACTTAAGATAGGCTAAAGACCTACTAATGCTGAAGAAATAGGTGCGTGGTAACCTACGTTAGGCCTTAGAACCTAAAATTCTAAAAGAAAAGGGTAGCTAACCTTAGATAGATCATAGATATGGTTACGCTGACACAGGGCAAAGATAATCTATATATTAGGTCCAAGATTGGCTTAGATAAATTAGCCTAGATTAAGGATAAAGAGAAATTACTTATGGTAAGCCTGAGTCTTTCGTAACCTAAAGTATAAGAAAATAATAACTTAAGATAGGCTATAGACCTGCAAATTAAAAAGAAATAGGTGCATGGTAACCTACGCCAGACCTTAGCACCTAATAGGTTAAAAGAATAGCATAGATAAACGTAAGATAGAACATAGATATGGTTACGCTGACACTAGGAAAAGATAAAGAAATAATAACTTACGATAGGCTCAAGACCTACTAATGCTAAAGAAATAGGTGCATGGTAACCTACGTTAAGCCTTAGAACTAACATTCTAGAAGAAAAGGATAGCTAACCTAAGAGAGAGCATAGATATGGTTACGCTGACACAGGGCAAAGATAACCTATATATTAGGTCCAAGACTGGCTTAAATTGATTAGCCTAGGTTAAAAAGAAGTAGAAATTACCCATGGTAATTTAATGGTAAGCCTTAGCCTTTCGTAACCTAAAGGATAAAAAATAATAACGTAAGATAGGCTAAAGACCTGCTAATTATGCAGAAATAGGTGCATGGTAACATACACGTTAGATCTTAGAACTTAACAGGCTAAAAGGAAAAAATAGCCAGCTTGAGATAGGCCATAGACATGGTTTATGCCGGCCCAAGAACTCCGAATAAAACATGCTATTTCTTCTTGAATCGTTACAAATAAATTAAGCATAAAAACGAAATTATTTATTCCGCCATATTATCTACAATCCAATTCACATATTTGCTAACCCTAGTGTATACTCCTGGATATCCTTCAACACCACAATCGTTAAAACCATACGAGACAATTCCTTCTTGTACCCACTGTTGATCATCAGTGACTGTTCCCAGCCTTAAAGCTGGACCACCTGAATCCCCTTTGCACGAATCTTTATTATCCATTCCACCAGCACAAAACTGATAATCATCAATTGTAGTTGAAAATATAGCTCCGCAGTCGATAGGAGAAACAAGCGGTAAAAATCCAAATAGTTTGACGTCGGAAAATTCACCTAAAATCAATTTAATGTTAACTTCTCTCCTCTCGTTCAATGCAACAATTTTAAGAACAAACAATGCGTACTTAACTGTATTCAGTTTCGCCCCATCCTACTACATCTAAATTAGTTCCTAAAGGCAATAAATTATCAACTGCTGGCAAACAAATCGGCTGAATTTGCCCTAAAATAATACACAATTGCAATTTGACTTAACGTAAACACCATTACCGTGACTAACAAGTAAATTGTACATTTTCTTCTAAACGAAGCAAAGAAATGTCGTGGACGTGTTGTTTTCTATTATAATTAGGGTGAATAATTACTTTTTCAATCCCCATATCAACAACTGGAGCACCACAAACAGAACCAATACAATCGTTTATTTTAGATATTGTATGTTCTCCTAATCGAACTGCAACTCTACAAAAGTTTTCGGTAAAAAAATTAAATTTTATAATTAAGTAGATATTACAATTTTTTATCTACGTTTGGTGGAAGTTTTGTGCAATGAGCAGCTGTTAAAACATATCTCTTACTTATCAAAGTTCCTCCACACAAAAATTTTGTTTGTCCTTCATCTAAATATTTTAGTAAGGCCATCCACGGATGTTGATTTAATTCTGTTGGAGTTGCTCCATATCTTTCATTTTCTGAGCCTAAACAATAAAACGTATAAGTAGGTATGTAAAAAATAATTATTGCAAATTGTGTTGGCAGCACTGCTGGGACTGAAATCACCACGTTCCATTTTCTGGCCCGATATTTTTTATTCAACGATATGCACCTTAGAACATGAAACATCAGGAAGGAGCCTCGACAACCGTTGCCTAAAAATCTCCTTCCTGGTAGAGTAGGGAGTATTTTTTATTCATTGATGGGCACGAAGAAACAGTGCTAGCAACAGAACCCCAAATAAAACTACATTGCAGATTGACTAACCTTCTTGCACCGGTGCGATTGATTCCATGCCACATTCAAACACTCCACTAGGTAGTAATTGATGATGAAAAATTGAAGATTTGACAGTGATAGAATTGCAACACACTAGTGGTTGAGAAACTGTAAATCCGCATTGTGATTTTCGTGCAAATTCGAATGCAGCTGCAGGGTTTGTAGCATATAGGTTTGATAGTTCCCCACAGGATGTTGCAGCAGTACAGATTCCAGCTGTGTTATTTGGAGTGATGCATATTGAGCCAATATCTCATAATTGAAAAATACACAAATTAGAACAAAAACGACCTTGAACTTTTAGCAATATTTATTTTTTTAATCTGAACTATACACTACAGGGGACCACTTTTATCCTGCCCACCATGGGCATATGGGCATCTCTGAAACGGTAAGAACTACGACGTTGGTTAAATTAGAGAAAAGTTGCACAATTTTATGTCTTATAAGAATTAAGAACGAAAACTGCGATAGCTTGTGTTGTTTCTGAAATATCGCGAATAAACTGAAAACTTGCATTTTCTTTTTAATTCGAATACATGGGTTTTTTATTATTTAGAGTACATAGGGCAACATAACTTGACAAGGGCTACCAATTAAATTCATGACACATGACACGTAAAAAAATGAATAAACAAGAAAATGAAAGTTTTCAGTTTTTTTTTCGATATTACAGAAACTACCCAAGCTATTGTAGTTTTCTTTTTGAATTCTTATTGGACATGCAATTGTGCAACTTTTCTCTAATTTAACCGACCTCTTAGCTCTTACAGTTTAGAAGATGTCCATTAATGGGCAAGATAAAAAGTGACCACCCTGTATATATTTTATTTATAAATCTATTTTTATAATGTATGTTAATACATAAAACAATTATTATTACCTTCAGTTCGTACTCCTATTATATAAATTATCAGAATGACACTCACTGATTCAATAACAGCCATTTTCATACTAACTCTTAATGTGGTAAACTATAAACAAACCGGTGTTAGCAGAATTCTAGAACTGGAATTACCATAATGTAACTTATTAATAACTATAGTGGGGTAGGTGCGTAAATTAAATTCAATGAAATTGCACCTTTGCTTAACCCGGGTGAGGTGGCGCGGAATTTTGTTTAAGACGAGGTGGCGCAGGGTCAACTTGACCCACAGCACTGTTTTGTACAAAAATTATCTCTTATGATCTGTTTTATTTACATTTTTTACTTTGTTTATTGACTAAATTTACATTTTTTACTTTGTTTATCTGTATTTTAAATTCTTTTTGCTCTTAAAAATTAGTATTTATTTTATAAATTTTTCTTGTCTTTAATTTTGCGGAATTTTAAATAAATAAAGATAGAAAATATAAATAATTTAATCCAAATGTCATTAAGAGACATAAAAAAGCAAAATTAAATCGATGTTTTATATTTATTTTCGTTCTTCGAAAATTATTTCACCAACAAGGAAGGTGGCGCATGGGTAAAATTGACCCAGTAAGACAGACAACTCTTCGCACTAAATTGTTTATTGTAACAAATACGAATTCCAAATTGCACGCTCAATGCGAAATAATTGTAAAACAATGTACTATCTCCAGCTGCTGACAAGTTAGAGTGTCTACGACAATTATTTAAAGAGATATTAGTTTTAAAGTAAGAGTGTGGGTCAGATTGACCCAGGGCGCCACCTCTCCTGGTTTAATAGAATAAAACTCGGCACATTGTTTACTGGGAACCATATAGAGTAATTCTGTCCGGTGACACTAAAGTAATATTGGTGGGGGGGGGGCACACCCCCTTTTTTTTAATCTGATATTCGTCGTACTTTTTTGTTAAAAGGTGATGTGTGTTGTTATATTATGCTATGTATTTGTATATGCTACGGTAAATGACGTTAATAACCGGGCAATTTCGTTATTAACCGATATTGATGGTAAATGACGTTAATGTCCCGTCATTAGCGTAATTTCCCTAGTACATACCTACCCCTTCTTACAGAATGGTGGAAAACCAATAGCAACAATGCAAAAATATGTATTTCCAGATTTTAGCATCAATAGGTAACAGAGTACAGTACAGTGAAATACAAAGGAATATACACAGCATCATATACACAGCACATACACTGCTTAACCAAAAAACCATTAAAATTCAATTCGGGAAGACTGGGGACAATTGAAACATTTTAAATTGTTTTTCGTTTTTCTCCTCTGCTATCGTGATTTTAAAAATTTAATGTGACCTTAGTCTTTCTAGTTTTTATTAATATTATTTCCTTAATTTGTTATGATATACATATAAAAAAGATATTAAAAAAAAAGTAGACGTGGCCGACATGTTTCGATCGTCCCGGTGTCTGGGACGGTTGAATCATCTGAGATATAGGAAAGAAACTTACATTAGGTGATTTTATAGTTATAACATTACTCTGATAAAAAATTGTTTAAATATAATTGAACAATGAAAAAAATTAAAAAATTTGCTATGGATACATTAAAAGAGCAATAACAGGTCGATTTTACTCCTCAAATTCTTGCTTGACTTTTACATTTATTTTTGGAGGAATGTTCAATTTTTACAATAATCCTAAGAAGCATGGAAGTATTTATACTAGACATAGACATATAAAAAAAAAATTCAGATTTATTGAATTTAGAGAGTTTATACCAAAATGCCTTAGGTGGTCAATATTCACCCACTTTCCCCTACTATTTCATACAATGACTAAAATTAATATTTAGGGTCTAGAAACTGCCTTAAAACCTGCAGATTTAAGATCTACATTATTATTTTTATTATCATTAATAATTACAGGCGGTTATTAACGACATTTTCCGGTTTATAACGTTAATATCCATCGCAACAGGCACATAACATTTTCTGGTTAAAAATGTTATTCTGGGGATTTACGTCATTTACCGTGATTTATGCTCCTAAAGTATTACATAAATACAATTGTAATTTTTAAAATTTAATCTATTTAATTAACATTGTAACAATATTCTAACCCAAGAAAGTGAAATAAAATAATTAATTATTTGAAATAAATAATTAAATTTGGGAAAATTTATACAGTCATATTTTCAACAATCCACTTCACATATTTACTAACTCGTGTGTAAACTCCAGGATATCCTTCAATACCACAATTGTCTGAACCATACGATACAATCCCTTCTTGCACCCAATATCCTTTAAAATATCTCATCAATGGACCACCCGAATCTCCTTTACAAGAATCTTTATCTCTAACACCACCAACACAAAATTGGTTATCCGAAATTGTAGTTTGAAATCGTAATCCGCAAGTTGTAGAATTATCAACAGGTAAATCAACTCGCTGTTTAACTTGGGAATATTCGCCTAAAATTTTCTTTTAATTTTTCATCCGTAAAAGTGAAATAAGTTTTTAGCTACTTAACTGTATTCAGTTTCTCCCCATCCGGCTAAAGTTAACTTAGTTGAAATGGGTAAAACTATATTTTCTACAGGTAGACATATTGGACGAATAAACACTAAAATTTACGGATTTAAAACTATACTCAGAGCAGTGTTAATTTTAAACCTGAAAAAACAACGTTTCGTTCCAACCTCAATAACGAGATGTCGTTGATTAGTAATTTTCGTTTGTAATTGGGATAATTAATGACGCTTTCGATTGCGACGTCTACTACAGGATCTCCACAAAATTTGTCATCGTCAAACCCGATACAGTCGATGGTTGAAGATAAATTATGTTCTCCTAACCTCACACCAATTCTAAAAATATACGTAATTAATAAACTAATTTTTAAATGCATGTAATTAAATTCTTACAACTTGCTGGGTGCATTTGGAGAAAGTTTTGTACAATGGGCAGCTGTTAGAACATACCGCTCGCTTATTAACGTTCCTCCACAACTAAATCGGTCAATTTGGTTTCAACACCACCATAACTAATTCTGCTATTGTAATAAATTCTGCTATCTTCTTCTTCTTCTTGCGATCCACAAATGGACGCGTTGGGCAGTAAGTTGTGTTTAAATATATGATAATAACTAGCAACGTCACAACAAACCAAATGCTCGTTTAACGTATATCCACATTGGGAACTTCGTGCAAATCCAATGGACGGTTTACTTCCATTTAAAATCGCATCTACCACAACCTTACAAGACCTAAAATTTACACAGGTCCCTTGTTTGGAATTTGGGGTAGTGCAAGAAGAACCTGCGTCTGAATATTATCAAAATATTAAATGACGTGCAAATGTTAATTTAATTAATTTAAATATTTAAGCAATTACCTGCGGCGTTTGAAGGTAAAAAGGAAAACACAGAAATTAAATATAAAAACAAAATAAACACCATTTTAAACGAGTTTATTAACTATTCATGGGCAACCAGCCAAACTGTACTACTCTTAAACAACTTATTACAAAGCTTATATTATTAGACGCTTAATTATAATTTCAAGTCGTTATTTTATTTTAATTTAGTATAATACTTCAAAGATGTGACTCTAATCAACGCACTGTGGGTAACAGGAAAGATAATCAACGATTATTAACAAACAAAACAATCGAGAAAATGACGTATTCGTCGAACATCCACTATTACAGTTCCTTGACTCAGTGACGTCATCGATGTGCTCCGAAGAACCGAGCCCCAAAACCTAAGGAATCACACAGAGCCTTCCTGAGACACCTGGTCCCGCTTCTTCTACACCGCTTCATACTTCTTAGAATAGGCACAAAAATTACTCCCTGACTTGTGACCAAACAGTGAGTTTTTCTCTTCACACTGCCGAAAGAGTCCCAGAGCTTCCTTTGGCATTTCACAAAAAAATAAAAATATATATTCTTTTTGTTTCTGCTTAATGTTTCGGTTTCCATGAAAAGTAATTGTTGGGTGTACGAGGGGGGAGATTTATTCAGGATTGTACCAGCCTCATTCGGTTCCATTGGCAGCAACTGTAATTTGGCTCCTACTCCTACTCTTCCATCCCCCAAAAAAAAAACTAAAACTTTCTGGGTATAAACAAAAATCGTAGGTATCACGGACGCTTTCAGACGAGAGACTATTTGCGTGCTCAGTTCCAACAACTGACTAATCTCTTATCTTTTTTCTCTATCTATTTTATGGCGATCCGAAAAGTATGTTATTCGGGCTATGATTGCCTGTTGATTACTCAACTGTTCTCTCGTCTGAACGGCCCAGTGATTCTCAACCAGTGCAACCCACCCTATTTGAGGGGAGCCTGATAGGAGACAGTGAGGCAAAATAGAAATCAAAGGGAAAATTGTTGATTGAACCAGAGAGGATTGCATTTGCTATAAATGATCTTAAACTTTAGCCCAAAATTTAAACAACAATTTCTTTAGGTTGTCTCTAGTGTCTCTCTATCCGACCTCTCGGATCTATTGTGCGCTTCGGATTTGGTCTTCCATAATTTTCAATAATTTTCACTATTAATAAGTAGGACAGTTCTCTTTGGAGAATGTTCTCCTTCCCGAGAATGCTTGTGAAAGCCTCACAGTGTAGCAGAAGATGAATTGGAGCTTCCTCCATCTCTGCACGTCCTCTACATAGTGGGTGTCTTTCTAGTCCCATCGTACACAGTTGTAGTTCATCTCTGCTCATTCTGAGTAGAGAGCGAGTTATTTTGTCAGAGGATTTCTCCAGTAGGGCTTTAGAACGTCCCAGTCCAGGAGTTTCCCTCCAGGGTTTAATATGTCACTTTACCAGAAGTGACTTTATTTCTCTCTTTGCCATTTCATAAGGAATGGCAAAGGCTGGTTCTGGTCTAATGGGTCTTACTTTGATGCTCTCTTAGGCCTCCTCGTTTTCTGGTATATGTTGTCATAAGCTGGCACCAATCTCAGGTTGATGAAATTTTTCCCCGTTAGCGCATTCGGTATGTGGGTGCATTCGTGTCTGTGGGTGCAGTCTGTTACTAGTCCGGACCTCACCTCACAGGTGTTCAGCGCTTTGAGAGCCGCTTGGCTGTCAGATACTACGAAAATTCTTTGGTTGTGATAGCCTCTATCTAACAGCATTTGCGCACATTTTAAGATGGCTTAAATTTCTGCTTGGAAGACGGTTACGTGCTCCCCGAGACTTAAAATTGCCTCTTGCTTCAATTTGCCGTCCCCGATAATTCCAGCTCTTGTACCTGTTGGGTTTTTAAAGCCGTCTGTGTAGCGATACCGCCTACGACATTGAGCGTTTCCATTTGGGTATACTGAGCTCACCTGCCCCTCATTGATCTCAAACCTCTCAAACCCGCTCAGACCCGTCCAATCTGATCTCTTTTATCAGAATAAACTGTCCATAAATCAATCGATGCCATATTTGGGCTGTAAGGCGGGTGATTTGTTGTCATCCGCATTTATAATAGCAGTTTTTGTGTCCCAGACTTGGCACCGGATTAAAGTAGGATTTAGCTGGTCAACGATTTGAGATCCATTAAGAGCAGAAGATTTTGGGGTCTGATTGACGTAATAAAATTAAAAAACGCATGACTTGAATCTTAAATGTAACGCTGGTTACACTAGTAAAACATGGCTAGCACTTGGTGCTCCATGGCTGGGGAAATATTTTTTGACTGTTCATGGAAAATAATTTTTAAAACTTTTCACTTTTAGATCATTTATGAAGGGTTCCATAACTAAAAGCTCGAAATTGAGCCCAATGATAGCCTCGGACCTGATAAACTGCTACTTGATTATTGAAAAATTTCAATATCTAGGTTATTCTACTTTTGTGCACCAAAATCTGAAGTTTATGTCATCTCATGCCAATATTTACTCCAAGTTACTTTTTATCCATTTTAAAAATGTATAAACATAAATTGCTCTAAAATATTCTCCATAGCACTCTTGTTCTTCAAATAATCCTTCTAAAAACCACCTGTCATCTTCTTTACGTACAGCCAAATTTTGTAAACGAAATTCTTTTAGTTGACACACTTCTGTATTTTTTATACAAATGATATTTTTTAAATAAGTTTTTAATTTGTCGTGACAAATGTCGTTTGATATGGTACGAACGGTTACAGACAATTTTACCCACGTTTTTTTGTAAGGGGATTTTCTTAAATTTAGTATTTCTAGCATCTCGTCTTCGGCCAGTTCTGAGTCGTGTAAGCAGATTGGTGATAAACCTAAAATTTAGAAAAAAAAATAGTAGTATAAAAATTGAGAATAATCTATAATTATAGTGCCACCAAGCTTACAATAACCCCAGACAATATTTTTATGTAAACTACTTTGAAGACATTTCTCGTGCTCTCGGTCATAGGAATTTAACATATAAAATCATACTTACGTAATTTCCTCGTTTCGTCATTAATTTAGAAAAAACATCTTCGAATAAAAGTTTTAGAGCATAAAATGCTACATCTAAATCTAGAAATCAAATTAATTTTTGATGCTTCATAACATCAGAAATTTAATTTGAAAATTTCGAAAGTTAGCAGAAATAGCGATTGCCCACAAACACGAATAAAAATTATCAAATGTTTTACTCTAGCATCTGTCAAAATAATTTTGAATTTTATATTCAATAATTATTGAATTTAGTTAACTAGATCATGAACGCACGCTACTTTCTTTCTATCTGTTTATGCCTCTTCTATGTACGAATATCATCTGTCAATCTTATCTGCCATCTCATGCAATCTGTCACTCGTCCTATCTGTCAAACTCGTCTGTGAGATGAGACGACATAAATGGCATGACAGATTTGATAACAGATGAGATGACAGATGGTATGACAGATTGAATGACAGATGAAATGACATATGGGATGGCAGAAGGATTGACAAATGGATGGACAGATGTGAAGACGGATGACTCCTCTGACGTATTAAATGACATGTCATGACAGATCACCCTCCCCCCTATGGTGACAGAATAAAATTTGTCATGTAGTAACTATGGTGACATATTACCCCCACTCCCCATCTCTCCAAACCAATCTGTGAATTGATAGATAACTCCACCTGACATATAAAGTGACAGATGAAATTGACATATAGTGACAGATGACTTCGACAACGACATACGTAGGGTAACATATGAACCCCCTCTAACATTGAGATGTGGTGTCAGATGACTACATTGTAACTGTAACTATGGTTACAGATTGGCATTTGACATATGGTAACTATGGTAACAGACCACTCCCCATTTGTCTAAACCAATCCCTATCTGATGATCGAAGTGTTTTATATTGTGTGGATAAAAATTATATTTAGGTAAAAAAAATCAATTACCATCAAAAACAATTTTGAAAAATTAATGTCAATAATGTCATTTTGTAATTTTGGTCGCTAATGCGATAAAGTCTTTCTTATACACATATATGTATTATAATATACTATTTTTAGTATTATTATAAGTATTTCATGACAATTGCGCTACTTCTGCTAATTTTTCAAATTTCCAAATTAAATTTCTGACATTATAAAGCCCAAAATTAATTTGGTTTAGTGATTTAGATGCAGAATTTTATGCTCTAAAACTTTTATTTAAAGATTTTTTTCTAAAATAGATTGTGAAGCTGGAAATCACCAAAATATGATTCGAGAGCTCAGTGAAATCAGTGAAAGTTTGCATAATTTTAAAATGTTCAGTGTTCACCTTATTAAAGCGTCCCGTTTCTTGACTTAGAAAATCCCTCTATAAATTAGGGTTTAAAATATGTACTTACTAACCATAATCTTGTACTGAACCATTTAACTTCAATAAAACAATTCCAGAATCTTCAGAGTAGACATACTGGTGACGAGGAAATACTTTGTACTGTTTAACAGTGAAACGACAATCAGTTCTACTTTCATCATAAATACATAACCCCACTTTTAGACTCCTAAAAAGATCAAATTTAAAAAAAATTATTTTTAGCTCAAAATAACCTTTACAAGTTGGAATTTGATGCACATTTCGTCGTGGCAAGAACGTACTCTTGATTAATTAAAGCTCCAACACAAAAATGATCATTTGATTCAATCAAAACCATCCATTGAGGCAACTCATTTAAATTTTTCCACTCTCCACACTTTTCCAAAGCTGGTAATTTTTTTTCATACCGTTCGTTATACTTAAAATCTTGACTACAACAAATCATAGGCTCTTTCCACCAACCACAAAAGGAGTCGTTTACAAATTGAAGTTCTCTATCTGTTTGTTTAATTACTTTTTGATATGCTTCACATTCGCTAACATATTTACATCTTCCTGTTACACCATTCGGTGTTACGCACGATAAATTTAATGGTTGTAAATATGGCTTTGATGTACTGGAATTTTCTTTAAAATTTTATAGCTCGTATTTAGAATTTATGATTATACCTTATAGGTGCAGCTGGTACTATTTTAAAATCATTTTCGTCAATGTTACAACAAACGTGAGTTGAATTTATGTACGAATCTTGCAAAAATTGTGTTTTTCTTTTATCTGAACTGTTTGAATTTGATTTAAGTTTAAAACAATTTTCTAAAATCGTACTCTTGCCATAACTTCCATTTGGTGTCTCACAGTCTCCTGAAAATTTGCGTGCACCATAAAAACAACAAAATAACATTACTTACTGTTACAGCAAACGTAAGGTTCGTGGAAATATCCACAGAATAAACTTCTTGCAAAATTCAACAATTGGTCATCTTGGACGACTTCTATCATTTCTTGACATTCTGAAATCGGTATGCACAAAGCTCCAGAATTGCAACCAATTTCATCTAAAATTTTCTTGTAAAAATTATGATTTCAAAAAAAGAAAATGTTTACCTCCACTTCCAATTGTTATTACGAATAAAACGAGGAGAAATATAAACATTTCAATTTACACTAAATTTATCTGTTACACTACAGACTATTTGATCTTAGGTCAAATTTCGACAACATTATCAAAATTTGTTACACTTCAGAAGAAGAAAATACGTAATGAAATTATTCATGTTTTTATTAAAAACAACTAATTTAAATGAGTTCGATCTTTGACATTACATGATCTAAATCAACAAAAAGATGTATTACAAAAATAAATTATAATTAAACGAGAAACTAAATTACATGCGTCCTAAATAATATTTTCTACGCTCTTATGTTATCGTTAATCCACGACACATAATCAGACACCCTGGTGTAGATTCCAGGCCAATTTTGCGTACCACAGCGTGTTCCGAAAGAAACGACTCCTTCCACGAACCATTGAGAAGTGTCATTGCGAGCATATTGCATAAGAGGACCTCCGCTGTCTCCGTTACACGAGTCTTGATTGCGTTCACCACCAGCGCACATTTGAGAACTTCCAACATTTACACCAGCAGCTCTGAACGTACTAGAACAACGACTATTTTCAATTAAAGGTAGACGAACTTTCAACTTAGTTGGACTGTTGTTGGCGTACTCCGTACGACCCCAACCAGCAACCCATAAATTATCGCCAGCTCCAGATCTTTCAGAAGCAATTGGAAGGCAAATAGTTCGAATAAAATCTAAAAAGAAATTTTTAATTAATGATTTGTTTTTCTCAGAAAGCGTCTGCACTTAATTTGGCTTAACAACTGACAATGAGCCAATTATGGTAAAGTTAGAGGTTGAGATGATGGGTAGTACCAACAAATCACAACACAGTACATAATTGTGCATGTCAGCCTCTCACATTCCTTAAATGGGCCCAAAGTCTCTGCGTTCACAAGATCTCCCGAGTAAATGCGTACGCAAACCCGACTCTCTCCATCACATTGTCTCTATATGCCAAAACTTACCATTAAAGGCGACTGCACGATTCAACCTTATCAAACCGATGTCGTGATATCTATCTCTTGAAGTGTCAACGTAATCGGGATGAGGAAAAGATTCTTCGACGCCAACATCGATGGGTCTTTGATTACAATAATTTTCTCCAGTTCCTGATGGCAAACAATCGATATCACTTGAAGTGTCCCATTCTCCCAAACGTACGTTTGCTCTAAAAAAACATCCAATAAGAATTTTAAATTTAAAATTTTTCTCACGACTTACAGTTGTCCAACTTTTGTTGTAATGGCTCCGGTAACGCAATGAGCTGCTGTGAGCACATATCTGTTGCTTATCAAAGCTCCTCCACAAGAAAACGTATAAGCGCCATTTGCTGTTCTGTACTGTAAAAGTGCCATCCAGGGATATTCGGTTATGTCCGTCTCGGTTCCTCCCAATACACGATCTACATTTTGAAAACCGCACTCGCTTCTATCAGGTAACAGATTTGAATTTCTTCTCGAACCAACAAATGTTGTTGGTCTTCGAGTTGGGCGTTGGGTAACAGCTTGATAATTGGCCACAGAACCGCAACACACGTAAGGTCCATTTCTATAACCACACTGGGATTCTCGCAAAAATCTTATAACTTGAGACTGTCTATTCGTGAGCACTCTGTATAATACTGCACAGTCGTAGATTGAAATACATTGAGCATTTTCACCGTTTGGCGTGACGCACGATGATTCTAAAAAATAATTTTTACATTGAGTTTGGCTTAAGCCATTCTTAAATTTAAGTCTGCATTTTTTGATGAGACGGCTCAATGAGTTTTTTTTTAAACAAACAATTTGTTTTGACTATTAACAAGAACCTGTTTTATTTTACATATAAATAAATAAATAGAAACACACTACGACACAGGGATTTTGGAAATTTGCAAATGTTTTTCTAATCGTTTTCTGAGAAGCACTCGTTTTGACCTATTGGCACGTGCTTATCACGAAAGTGCAATGCAAAAATACTTTAAAAATGAGTCAAATAATTAACCTTTTTGACTTTAATTAAAGTTTTAATAATTTACTACGCCACTGATATTTAAAAAAAAATTAACTTACGTCCATTTGCTGTAGAAAAAATTAATCCCAAAAATAAAACTAAATAACAGACAACCATTTTTATTTGAAGTTTATAGAAACAACAACTAATTGACACTCAGACTGGTATTCCTTGAGTCTCTCCTTTATACGACAAGGCAATAGTCATGAAGCCACTGGCGATATCTTCGATATCAGCAAACTTGACCAATGCTGGGAAGTTTGATTAGTACGTCATTCGCGACATTTACACGATTTTTATTAATTTTTCTTAATTCTGAATAAAACTTGTTTACAAAACTAGTTTTAAAATAAATATGCACTCAAGAAGATTTTTAAAAAAATTATTCGTATAGCCAAAACGCCGTTAAGAGAAATATTAAAAGCTTTCCAAATTTTAAACTTTTTTATTAGACACAGTAAATGTGTGGGTATTCCCAAGAACTGGATTTTCCACAGATTTGATTCTTAACCTTTAAAAATAGAGGTCTCCTACCTTTCGATTTTCAATTGATCTATTTATTAAAAAATTGGCCCCTTTAACTTTTAAAACACGTTGGGGTCGCTAAACGCGAGACCGGGATTATGATGAAGATAATGTGGCTGGCAGGCTGGCACTACATTTCTAACCACCTGGTATTACCACAGGTTACGATGGCTAAAGATGTAATGACTGGCTTACCTAACATATTATTTCAAAGAACAAGATTTGGGTATCTCCGACCGAGCGAAAGAGCAATAATTGGGTCAGCTTCATCCATTCTCTTTCCTAGAATTGATGCTTGTGGGGATTATAATAAAATTGATAATTAACTGATAAACGGTTACGAAAGTTTTGGGTTTTTTTAAATAATATTATCAGGCCTAACCCCTCTTACTCTTTCGAAGGCCCCTTATTCAAAGCCTATTATTCTAGGGGGGCGCATTTGTTATTTAAACATCGAAGTTATGGACTCTTGCACTCAATTTCAAGATATGGGTGCCTCTTGAAGAAAAAGCACCAAATTTTGATATGGGGGATACAGGATTCCAAGCGAAGACACTTGTATCACCACTAGCCCACCATAGTATATTTAACGCAGGGTCAGACTGGCTTCTTTTGCAGATCGGCAATAACCGTTGGGTCAAACTTGTATAAGTAGGTTAACCTAACCTAACCTTTTCTCGCCCTGGTCTTGTTGGTCTGATTTCCTCTTTGCTCTCTCCTCCTCGATGTGTCATTCCGGTTTTAGCGCTGTCTATTCTGTCGTATTATTATTATTATCTTCTCTTATTTTCCTGGAGGTGTTGTTGTTTGGAGCAGGTCTGTAGTTTCTGAATACGCCCTCGGCTCGGAGAACTTAGTACCGAGGGTTTCTGGGGATTGCTTGAAGTACTTGCTGCTCTCTCTCCAGTTGCTCTTTGGTTTCCATTATCCTGTGAACCAGCTCTGTTATGGTTGTTCCAGATTTCCTCGTCTCGAAGCATGACATTGACGAGGTTGAATGGAGTCAGGGTTTCACCAACTCTCAGCGACGTCATGGTCCGCCTCTGTTCCCAGCGGTAGCAATGTTCTGGATAAGGGAGAGGACAACTTTCCGATTCGATGCTTGTATGCGTTGAAACATCCATTCCCTGTCATACCTAATGGTATGACAGTTCGCCACGTTTCCTCTCTACCTATTGTTGGAGGTTGGGTATGATAGTTTTTTAACAAAGGCTCTTGTCGCTTGGTTGCTCTTTGTCGCGCTTGGTTGCTCTTTTCATGGCGAGCAGGTTATTTGGGGGGCAGCGATGCCACTACTAATGCCGTTTCTAACGAGATGGTAAGGTATGCGCATGTTATCAGTGACTGTTTCGGTCATAGACCAGTGAGTCGCTCCAGACCGAAGCTGTATAAAGCATGATCGATTTCACGATTGTACTTAGCAGTCTCCTTTTGGACGTCTTTGGTTTTACCATGTTTGGAATAATGTGTGCCAACTGCGTTGTCGTGGCGGCCGCTCTAGCACTGGTCTCTCGGATGCGCTCTGAGTAGTTAAACTGTTTGTCGGCTATACCTCCGAGCACCTTGACCAAGTTTTAATGCTGGACGTCAGCTCCTCGAATTGAAGTCGGATTTGTGGACATCGTATTTTTACATAAACCATAACTGCCTCCGATCTCTCCGGGATCAGAGTTAAGCCTCTCCCTTTCGTCCACTCTTAACCTAACCTTTTTCTTTAGAAGAAGGGGAACCTCTTGGCTTTCCTTCCCGGATGTCGTGCGACAAGGGGGGGGGACACTCGTCTGAGAAGGGAGCCTAGACGGCTACCCTAACCAAACCCCTCCTCTCACCATAGAATTACCTAACCTAACCTAACCTAACCTACTCTAACCTAACCTAACCTAATTAACCATAACCTAATTTTCCATAATCTAATTTACCATAACCCAACCTTGTATAAAATCGATAATTAGATTTACTTCTTTAATATCCTGAAAATGATTTATCTTTTTAGGGCAGTGTTTCTCAACCAGGGTGCCGCGATGAAGTGGATCCCGTCACCTAAAAAAGATTGAGAACTACGGTTCTAGGGAGACGGGAGAATAAAAGGATGAAAGGGTCAAAGCACAGCTGTTGCAGACGGGATCAAAAGCATTCAGTCCTACCTTGGTCGAGCCGATGACTTAAGGTGGAAAGTCCCGCTTTAGTAGATAATTCTTCATTGACGAACAAAGCGTACGAAAACAAAAAATTTGAATCGTCTTTACAGTGTTGATGTCGCTGCGACTACCTTTTTGGCAAAAAAAGTAAGCTCTCCTTGAATGGTAGGCAATTGTATACCGAAATTAGCCGAAATACGGGCTAGCTAAACTAAAATTACTAGCAGAGATTTCCCCCTTAAGGTCAATGTCTTCCTGAGGAAGCTATTTTATAAATAGAAACACATTTTTTGTTTAGATTTATTAAAAAAATCTTTTTCAACGAAATGAGATCGATTTTACAGGTCAAATGGAATAAAAAATTATTAACTCAATACTTCAGATTAAAACTTTCTTCTTTTCATTCTCTAATATTTTCTTGAATCCACGATAAATACTGAGATACTTTTGTGTAAATTCCAGGCCAATTTTGTGTTCCGCATTTTGCTCCAAACGAGACTATTCCTTCCACGTACCATTGTGAAGAATCGTTTGTAGCTGTTTGCATGAGAGGACCACCACTGTCTCCGTTACACGAATCCTTGTTGTGTTCGCCACCAGCACATATTTGACTTTCGCCAACATTTATTCCGACCGATTTAAAAGTACTTGCGCATCTAGTATTGGCTACTAAAGGTACTCGTAGTTTTAGCTTAACAGGACTATAATTGGCTTCTTCTGTACGACCCCAACCAGCTACCCATAAATTAGCACCCGATTGAGAACTTTCTCCGGAAGTTGGTAAACAAATGGGTTTTATAAAATCTGAAATTAGAATTTTTTAAATGATATTTTTTGACTGACTTATTTCTATTACCGGTGTATACGACAGTTTCGGCTAAGCGCAAAAGAGCAATATCGTGGTGTCTATCTGCAGAAGTCTCAAGGTATTCTGGATGAGGAATTGCTTCTTCTACGTTAATTTGGACAGGCTTTTGATTGCAATAACTACCGTCTGGTGGAATGCAATCGACTTCTGTTGAAATATTCCATTCGCCCAAACGTACACTCACTCTAAAAATTCAATTAATGTAAAACACAGTGGCGTTATTTTAAGAGGGTCGTAATACTTACATCGGTCCAATTCTTTCCACAATATTTCCTTTAACGCAATGTGCTGCTGTGAGAACGTATTTATTGTTAATAAGGGCTCCACCACACGAGAACGTATAACCACCACTCTTAACGCTATATTGCAAGAGAGCCATCCAAGGATACTCTTCTATGCCAGTTGATGTTCCTCCTAGAATACGATTGGTTTCTTGAAAACCACACGTGCTCCGATCGGGCAATAATCCTTCGGCGATTTTTGCTCCTTCCTTTGCAGGTCTACTTGTAGTTTCAGTTTCAGTTACGAGATTTTGATACGTAGAAACTGAACCACAGCAAACGTACGGTTCGTTTTTATAAGCACATTGTGATGCTCTTAAGAACTTTACTATTTGAGACTCTCTACGGTTAAGTACTCTCTTTAATACTTCACAATCGTATATTGAAATACAGTGGGCACTTTCTCCATTAGGCGTGACACACGCCTCGCCTCCAGATTCTAAAACGAATTTATTGTTTATGGTCACATAATAACTTTCGTAACGCCACTGGTAGTAAAGTATGTTTAAGTCGTTAAAAATTAAATCTCCCTCTAGGTGTATTTTAATTAGGTTTTCGACTTACTGAATTGTTTATTGCTTACTAAAGTTTAATTTAATATATTAATTTAAAGTTATTTATAATTTTATTGTTTGTTGGAACTGGTTGGATTTGAAATAAAACGGGTTGCCTATATGCATATGCCTATGTGTTCTTATGTGGTTGTTTTGATTTATTTCAAATTTAAAACAAACGAATACTTACGTCCATTTACTGCATTAATTGTAAATCCAATAATTGCTAATAAACAACAAACAAACATTTTTTAAAGTTGTAGTTTATAAACACAACATAAAGTTGACACTCAAACTAGTATGCCTTGAAGTCACTCTTTTATATCACAAGGCGATGGTCAAGAAGCCACTGGCGATATCTCATATCAATAAAGTGAACGAATATCGGGAATTTTTATTAAGCTTGTGTGCGTAAGTATCTATAATTTGATTTTTGTTATTTTTTAATTTGTATTAATTATTAATGAGTTGTTGCAAATATTATTAAGATGCTGATCATTTACAAAAAGAAAAAAAGAAAATAATTAAATCGAAACTTGTTTAGGAAAATTCAAGTAGAGTTCTAATTATTTTCATGGAATACCCCGATAACAAATTCCCTAACATAATTTTTTACATAAATTCCAATGCTGTAATGTACAGTTCTTTTTATGACTGATAAGTGAAATTCAGCAATACTTGCTTTTCATCACATAATGAAGAAGGTTTATTACATAATACGCTAAATTAGCTCCTTTTTCATCATATTATGACTAAGAATTGAATTAATACTACTTTAGATCAACGAACGCTTAGGTCACTCTACCTCGCAAGGCATTGTCTTTTGTTTATTTAAAATTCTGCTTGAGAGGGCAAAATTGACCCGCATACGCTTGATCTCAGCTTGAAAATCAAGCTGATTGTGTTTCCTTACTCTCAGCAACAGCAGCATCTTCATCAATGCGGCTCTTTAATCCATTACACACTACAAAGTAACTGGAGCTTCTTGGAAGATACATTGTCAGTAATTTTAATAATGGTAAGCCAAAAGTCCCCTAACGTGGATCCTCTAGTGAGCACTTCCCAAAATTGCGTGGCACACCACAAGTAAAAATACACAAAAAATATAAAAGTTATTAAATACCCACAAATAAATACCGGGTGGTAACTGGACTTCTCAACCATAGGGATATGTAAAATCGTACTTTGGTAATTTTCTGCTTCCCAATTTATTTTAGGACAAAAATATTCAAATTCACACCAGAAATTTAATTTTAAAATTTCGAACTAGCTATGATCTTGCCTTCAGGACGTGCAGTGTTTAGTTTTTACTGTATTACACTTTTATGAGGTGGGAGGTGGTATATAATTGAGTCTTAAATATGGGGTTAATAAGAAATCCTATTATTACTCTCAACTTCTAATACTTCCTGATGTTTATCAGTTCTTCTGTTGGACTGAACATGTCCCAACGTAAGTCTTAACGTAAGATGACTACAGCACGTGACCAAACTTACGCGAAGTGTAGCTTTAGAGCCCAGTGGCGGACCTAATTATTTCTTCTGTCAAAAAAATTATTTTTAAAAGTTGTTAAAATTTAAAATAATTACTTAATTAAAATTTTTATTTGAAGTACTAATAATAATTAAGTACCGGTTTAACACTTTGTGAATGTGATTTTTACATTATTAAAATGCTTGTATTTATTTTGCTTCGACAAAAGTAATGTAGAGGTCAAATATTTTAAGCTGACGAGATGAGGAGATGCGCAGATACCTAAATTGGTATTTTTCCCCTTCAACGCCGTAGTCAACGTATTAAATTATTAAAGGGCCAAAGCTGCGCGAACTTACCCCTACCGCTCCTCACTTTAAAATATTTTATAGTGACGAGCTATGGGGGACCCCCCCCCTTAAACACGATTTGTTTAAAATAAATTAGTTTGTATCAGTGGCTATTAAATTATAAGTAACTAGGCGATTACTATTGCATAGAGGGGAAAAATAACAATTTAGGTATCTGCGCTTCCCCTCAGCTCGTCACTATAAAATATTATTGCTGTACCTATAATAACTTATACGACAACACTGTCTACGTTCGTTGCTAAGCAACGGCAGTACAAAACTAATGCGCAATTAGTCACGTGGTGTACTCATCTTAACTTGGGACTACTCTAAGACTTAATGGTCTTAACAGGGGCGTAACTACCGGGGTGCGGTGGGTGCACGGCACACGGGCCCCCGTCCAAGAGGGGCCCCCGACCGTTGTCACCTTCTCCCAAACTTAGTATTTTTTTATTAATTTTGACTGCCGTTTTACCCTATGGGCTAAACTGACTAAAGCTCAAGGCGCCAAAATCTAAGAGGTGCCAGAAATTTACAACGTTAAAACGCGTTGACCTTCAGATGACAAAAATTTTCGCCTGCGGCGCTTTGGGGGTCTGAAACTTCCTCATGCGTACTTTCAGAGGCACCGATCAACTTTTAGCCCAAGGCAAATATCCTTAGAGCCGCTGTCTTTAAAGATCGCACAGACTCAAAATGTATCGGAACACCATTTATTTCTAATGAGCAGCTTCTTGACCATAATTTCAGAATTTACTGCTTTCCAAAAAGTACGAATAAAAAAATTATGTATTAATAGAGGCCCCCAACATTAAGTTTGCACACGGGCCCCTGGAGTGCTTGTTACGCCACTGGGTCTTAAGTAACTTAAAAATTACCTTTTAATTACTCAGAGGGAACTTAGAAATCCTCTAAAGAAGGGCGACAATATAAAAATAACTAATCTCTTTTAAGAAGTGCCCAGGAATTTTTATGATGGGAAGGAAGTCATGGATTCGCTCTGAAAAATATTATTGATACCAAATAAGTTTTTTAAAAAGAAAATGATCTAAAAATAAATGGTTTGTTGCTAAAAAAAATTTATTCGGTGATGAGTTACTCTCGAAAGGGTTATTGATACCGAGTGGGTCAATAGTGGAATCCCTCTTTCTCCTGGATCGACTAGAGTTATTCAGTGTTTTCGTTGCCTTCAGTAATGATAGCACGACTTTGAGTTCGTAGTGGTAGTACTGAATTGTCATCTACCAAGCTCTAACTTTTTATTGTAATAACTAATAAGTAGTGCACCAGCAAGGATAATAATTACCTAATGCACAAATAGTTTCGAGAGTAGAGCACCTTCGTTTCCATTTCTACACACGGGAATCTCAGTTAATTTAATACTAGTATTAGTCACCCCGTTGAGATTCTACAACGTATTTAAAGATAAAAATACGCTCGAAAAATATGCAATACAACTTACACCGATGATTGTTTGTTGTTAAATGCACAATAGAGACGTGTTCGTCATTCAACGTGATCAAACTTTGTTAAAGTGGGGAGGTAGTAATAACTAATAAGCATGATAATTTATTATTTAAAAAAATTATGAAATTGATAATTTGAAAGAAAAAAATTAGTGCTGACATATATGTGGGTCGGAACCTTCAATTTAAAAACGTTAAGATCGGTACAGTAGAAGCATGTTATAATTACCGGTGAAGAAAAGCCTTCGCGTCTTTTCTTGAAATAATATTTATCCACAAATGCATCCCTAAAGTGTTATTAAGTGGTTTGTTAACCACTTAATTTACCTCCTTAATTTTGAGAGCCTTCAACTGTTTAGGGGTGCGTTTTTGGATATTATTTCAAGAGGAACATATGTCTTACTTTGATCCCAGGAATTCACTATTGAAGTTTGTCGGTGATTTTCAAAAGTATTTTGATTCATTTGTTAGTCACTATTAGGAACTATAGTCATTATTGATTTTTAAATTTTTTCCTAGAACGGTTGGTTTTAGAAAAAAAATTTAAGAGACACAAAATGTTTATTTTAAAATTTCCGATAAAATTAATTAAACAAGTTTAATATTTTTTTTTAGCAAAAACTAGTATTTTAGAGGTTCAAAGTTAGCCCACCCCCTAAAGGGGCAGTTCTAGTAGTGCAATTTTCATGCAATGTCTAGCACAGGATAACTTTTATAAGATATGCACACTGTATAAAAATCATTAAAATATTTACAGTGCTTTTGTAGATAAAGCGATTTTTGCAAATTTTAACCCCAACTTTGAAAACCTATAACTTGGTAGGGGTGAGTTTTTTCACATAATTGCAAGAGGGGCAAATGTCTTATTTTGAGCCCAGGAAACCACTGTAGACGTTTGTCGGTGTTATTCCGGGACACCTTGTATATGAATAGAGCATGTTTAATTTAAAATTTTTGAATACGGACCTGTATTTATAATTTAATTTATACATAAATGTATTATTCAGTTATATAATAAGACGTAATTTTTCAATAGATAAAAAATTGACATTTACACAAAAGTGCAAAAATACGTAAAATTTTATGAAGATATTTTTGCGCATTATAATCTGATTCATTAAATAAATTACCTTATGCATTTTAGCACTTGAGTGCAAATGCATATTTTGTGTAGATTGAAAAATGAGCTCAAATTATATTTTTTATAATATATACATTTTTTTTTAATTAAAGAAAGACGACATTTTTATTAGGTGCAGTGCATTTTTCGATTGGAATTACACAAGAGCTTTTTTATAGTAGAGTGCAGTTGCTTCTCAATTATGACTTTAGTGGGGGGCTGAGGGTTACAACCTGAAACCTAAACAGAATTAAAGAATGTGTTTTTGTATTTAAAAATCTAAAAGATGTTCAAAACTGTCCTGGGCAGAAGGACAGTATGGTCAAAAATAGAGTTATCTAGTTGACAGGTAGAAATAAATCTCAACTTCATTTTGGCCTAAAAATCGAGTTCGTTTTTCTAAAATTAAATTTTCTATGGATTTTTGACTTTTGTTCAAAATTTTTCATCTTTTGAAGTTTACGTTTCACTATTCTTTTAATAGCTTCGTTAGTATTGGTCGGATCGGCACGAGCAAAATTTCGTTTTGCTCATAGTGAATCTCTCTTTATAAGACTAAAATCATTTATATTAATTTCCCAATAAAAAAAATGTTAAAACTGCCGTCACTGGTGGATCGTATTTTTTTAAAGAACTTTAGTTTAAACTTAAGGCTACAGGATGAAACCTGTAGGAATTTCTAGGTTTTATAGTGACAAATACGTGTTGCAAGAACCACGGCCGCAATTTGGATTTTGGTTTAAATTTTCTTTAGCAACAGCTGCGAACAACTGAAGGTAGTAAGGAAGGTAGTACTGAAGGAAGGTAGTAAATTGAATGCTCTTTTAGATGAAAAATAAAAGAATCATAACAATTCATTTTTTTGACGATCTCTCTTTGGAAACGAAAAATCAATTTTTTCAACAGTTTGGCTACAAACCAATTTTGGTTGTCCAAACTTTTTCCACGTATTTTAGAAAATTAATGATAAAAAAAATAAAAAATATTTTTGGAACACTAAAACTTGCTTTTTAGTCTCCAAAACTGGTAAAATTTTGATTATAAGGTCCTTAATAGGGTAATAAATATTGGAGGTTACCCCCTTACTGCTTATTTCTAAAAAATCTCTAAAAGATCAACGTCTGCCTATTCCTTCAAATAAGAACATATTTGGCCAGTAAGTCAATTGTAAGAACTATAATTAAATTTTATTACAAAAAATAAGCTACAAAAAGGTTTTGCCTTCATCACTCTTTGACATTTTCATGAATCCAAGACAAATATTCCGTCACCCTTGTATAAATTCCAGGCCAATTTCGAGTACCGCATCTTACACCAAAAGAAACGATCCCTTCTATATACCATTGTGCAGTATCATTAGTGGCTGTTTGCATGAGAGGACCACCACTATCTCCACTACACGAATCGCGATTCAACTCACCACCCGCACATATCTGACTTTTATTTATAGTCACGTTGGCTGTTGAAAAAGTAACATTACAACTCTTATTTGAAACTATCGGCACACGTAATTTCTTCTTAATTGTACTATAACTAGCAATTTCCGTTCGACCCCAACCAGCTATCCACACATAAGTACCTGGCAATGATCTTTCTGATGGAATTGGTAGACAAATTGGTTTAATGAAATCTACAAGTTTAAAAAACATTTTTTGAGAAATTTTGCCTTAATGTTGCACATTCTTACCGTTAAATTCCACAACTTTTTTTAATCGTATTAAAGCGATGTCGTTGTAGTTTTCGTTAATACCTGTTGCATAATTAGGATGAATGATCGTTTCCTCTACACCAATTTCAATTGGCTCTTGATTACAATAATCACTTCCTAGTGGTAAACAATCGATGTCTGTAGAAGTATCCCATTCACCTAAACGCACACTCGTTCTAAACAAAGATGAATTATAATTTTTGTTTTTTAAATAAAAACCTTACAATCGTCCAGCTTTTTTCGTAGCATTTGCTGAAACGCAGTGCGCCGCTGTAAGAACGTATCTATTGTTAATAAGAGAACCACCACACGATAAAACGCAGCCTCCACTCGGCGTCCTATATTGTAAAAGTGCCATCCACGGAAATTCAACTAAATCGGTTTCTTCTCCTCCTATAATTTTATCGATGCTTTGGAAACCACAGTCATCTCTATTTGGTATTAGTGGATTAATTTGGAGCGATATTAAATTTGAGCCTTTTTCAGCAAGACCACCAGGAACGTTCTCGAAACCAGCGACTGTACCGCAACACACTAAAGGTAGATTGCTGTTACCGCCACATTGAGATTCTCTCAAAAAGTAGATAAATTGAGAACTGTCAGTTAGCATTTGTATTTCTTTAATTTGATTGTATAATACAACACAGTCTTGAAGTAGAACACAAGTGGCGTTTTCTTCGTTGGGTGTGAGGCAAAATTCTCCAGACTCTGAAATTTTGAATGTAAAGCACAAATTTTTTGATTTAAGTAAATGGGAGTTGGTTTTCCCATTTTTAATAATTTACTTACGTCCGTTTACTATTGCATCAAAGAATAACCCAAACATTATAACGAAAAAATAATAAATAGCCATTTTGAAAAAAAAAATAAAACTCAAAACTGCAACACTTGATTTGCTTAAAAATTAGGTTAGGAAGATGTGATTCGGAAACTACTGAGAATATTAACGAACTAAAGAGGTATTAAAAAAGCTTGAGTAATTCAGACATTTGCATAATATTATTCAAATGTATCAAAATCAAGGTTAGCCCAAAACTTGATTTCAAACTAGTTATATGCAAAGTTTGTACAAATTAACGTAATCAAAAAAATCAAAAAAAAACTTGAATCAGCTGATTCAAACTTTTATTTCATAAAAGTTACATGTTTTTTTGTATAACGACTAGTTACTTTAACGATCCACGGATAATAATAAGGAATATCGGTATAAATTCCAGGCCATCCTTGTAAACCACAACCCAAACCAAAACTAACAATTCCAACTGCATACCAACTTCGAGTACCATTTTTAACCATCAAAGGACCGCCAGAATCACCAGAACAAGAATCTCGGCCACCTTGACCACCAGCGCAAATTTGGGAATTTCTAATATTAACATTAACCTTTTCATACTTCTTTTTACAACGTTCTTGATTTGTTGCCAAAATAGACACTTTTCTTTTATTTCTACTACTTTCGCCTAAAAATTAAAATTTCTGACTCGTCAAAATTCTTCCAAAGCTACTCACTATGACTCGTGGCACCCCAACCGGACAACCAAAACGTATTTTCTTCCAAATGGTGTTTAGCCAAACAAATGGGAAAAACAAACCCTAAAAAACGATTTTTTGAATTTGTGCTTACAAAAATGGAATTACTAACTTGTGAAATTTGCGGTTTCTTTCAATGGAATAACAGCTACGTCGTGGTAATGGTTTGAGTTTTCTCTATATTCTGGATGCACTATTGGTTTGCCTGCTCGTAAAACTTGAGGCGTTGGTGCGCACTTGTTGCGTTTTGCAAATTTAATACAATCAGGATCTCGCTCTGTATTATGTTCTCCCAACTGAACCTGATATCTTGGAAAAAAATTATTTTTCTACAAGAATAGACTAAAATAACTTACAAAGGCCCCATGTGTGCCAACTTTCTTGACATAATGCAATGAGCTGCAGTTATAACGAAACGTTCTGAAATTAAAAAACCTACACAACCAACACTTTCATAACCGCTTTTGCTTCTATGTTTGAGTCTAGCCATCCATGGAAATTCGCCTATTGAAGATCCTTTACCGCCAACTATTCGCGCCATTTGCATAAGTGTTTGATTGCCACATATTTTTGGAAAAAGGTCATTGTATTCTTCTATCGAAGGTGATTTTGTTATTGACGGTTTCGCTAAAATAATTTTATTGCTACTGTTTGTAATTTGTTGGATAAACCATACTATTAATTAAATATAATTACATGAAAACCACAAAGTGTAACGGAGTTTTTTTTATTTTTTAAATGTAATAGGTACGCTCTTCTAGTAAATGAAATTATTATTCTAAGAAATGTTAATACTAGTTAATTACCATAAATTATTGCTCGAATGATTAATACGTTTTAATTAATTTTTTCTTTTTAAAAATGTATAACAAAAGGTGCGAATTTCTTAAAATCATGTAATTGTGTCATTACAACACTTAAAAGAAAAACCCATTGTAAACGTAGTTTCCTAATGGGAGTATAATTTACAAGGTGTCCACAGGGTCATTCTCAACATACCCAACAGTTGGATGAATGGAAAAAGCTCTTCTTGCAGAAAAACAGCAATTTTCAGCTTTTTCTATAAAGAAACACCCTGTATATTTTTTAATATTTCGATTTCTCTCAGTTTTCTATACACAAAAGTACCAAGTGCAGTTTTAAAAATATTAAAAAATGGAACAAAATTAATCAAAATGAGAAAACAAAATGGAAAACTAACCTTTAGTTCGTTTACGAACGAGAGGAGAATATTTATCACAACAAACTTTAGATTTTCCACAAAGCGAATTTTCTTGAACCTTTTTTCCCGTTCTTCCAAAATTATAACTTGGACAGTTTGTGACTTTCATACATTTTCCAAAATCACCATTCGATGTCGTACAATTGGTCAACTTGAGAGCTAAAATTTAATTTAGAAATCTTGTTCTTTTCATTTATACTCACGATGACTATTTTTTTGAATTCTTAGATGATTTTTGAGTGTTAAACATAAAGGTAAAATAAATAATAGAAATACAAGTTTAGACAACATGTTTAAGTTTTACTTGTAGACTGGGTAGACTGAACACAAGACGTCAAAAAGATATTATTTTTGTTATCATGTTTTAGTTCAAGACCTTTTACGATAAGTTTTCTGGCAATTAACAAATTGTGGTTATCGTTTTCATTATTCTCAGTAAACGACGTGTAAAGGTGAGGACGTGCTATTTCTACACTACCACCAAAAGACAATTTTCATTATTTTCCCAATTTTCCTACCACAAAAGTACCGATACGTCATTTAATTGTACGTATTAGACCAGGGACGGCGACTTTTTTTACTAAAAAGGGCACTTAGAATAGCTGGTTTGTAAAAAAGGTCCATTACTTTAATTCTTCTGAATGGGAAAGTTGTGAGCTTAAGGCAAATTCAATATGAGTTGCCATTAGCAGTGAAACCTTCGAAGATAGACTAGTAAACATCACACAACGCCAGAATTATTTCAAAACGTGGTGGGCACCACATTGCCTATGCCTATGGAGAACGGGAAACTAAAGTTGCCAAATTTCTTGAATTATGATTTGAAAATATACTGGAGGCTAGAGACAGACCTTGCGATATGGAGCCGACGCTCTATCATCTACACAACAAAGCCGCCGATAATACAAGAAGCTACGTCCTCGTCTTCGTCTACTACGTCTTTGACTACTGCGTCTTCATCCTTTGTCCCCTACGTCTACGACGTGTTGAAAGCCGTATTGTAATACATTTATGAATAAGGAACCGTGGATGTTACACAGCTTCCTTTTATACCAAAAATAATCATAATATTGGTTAATTTAAATAAATTACTACCCTAACCAGAGTGTCCACAGACTCATTCTTAATAAGGAGACCTCCAACAAAAATTTGGTCAAATGAAAATTAAAGGTAATGTTTTACCGATACCCACGAGCTTTAGAGCCTAAACTACGTTACACATTCAACATTTACTTGGGGATGGGTACAAACAACCTAAGGACTTGAGGAGTATTTCATTTCATTTAAATAACTATTTCATAATATTCTCCATAGTGGTAACGACTATTGACCACTACGTACTCGTCCATTGTCAACTACGTCTTGAAAACCGTATCGTAATATGTTTATCAATAACGAACCAATCACAAACCACTACCTATTATTTTCCTTACCGCATTGCGTCATTTCTTTTAATTTTCTGCCACTCCAAGCGTGCTTCCTACATCCTCTCCTCTCTGAAGAGCCGGGGAAGCCCAGTTTCGACCATCGTTTCACTAAAAATAAAATCAACTTGATTTCCCAGCTTACCCCAGAACGCTGTACCACATTTTTTTCACACCCTGATATACAAGAAATAGGACGGGCTAGTGTTAATCATATAAAGCATTTATAAAAAAACTTAACTTTGATGGATAACGCCATCTAGCGGCGATAGATTTAATTTTTGTTTTTTACCCCATAATATTGGCCCTGGGCAGAATTTATGAAGGGCTACTTGTACCCACCAAGTCACGGTAAGAAGTAGGATTTTATACTGAGTTGTAACAGGAGCTATCGGTTAGAAGGAAGTCATAATTTGCTAGTTTCCTGCTTCCTTATTTATTTTATAAAAAAAATCTTCAAGTAAATAGTTTTAGTGGATACAATTCTACATCTAAATCAATAAACAAAATTAATTTTGAAGGCTTTATAACGTCAGAAATTTAATTTGAAAATCTTGAAAATTAGCAGAAATAGCGATTACTTTGAAACATGAATAAGAATTATCAAATGTTTTACACTTTATCTGTCAAAATAATTTTGTACTCCTATTTTATATTCCAGTAATTATCATGGCTCATAGCAATCGCTATTTCTCCTAATTTTTTAAATCTTTAAATTTAATTTCTGACGTTATAAAGCATACAAAATTAATTTTGTTTACTGATTTAGATGCAAGATTTTATGCTGCACAACTTCAATTTGAAGATTTTTGTTCTAAAATAAATTGGGAAACAGGAAGTCACCAAAGTATGATTTTACATGTTAGATGTTAAATCCTTATGACCGAGAGCTCCGGTCACCAACAGGTACGATTCATATACCGATCTTACTGAACTATTGTGATCTTACCATGAACTTAGTTAATACAACCTACCCTAAAACATTTTCCTAATTTTAAAGTCTTCTTCCGTTCCCGAGATACTAGGTTGTGCTAATTCCTAGCTGCATGGTCTCTATATTAAAGATGGTTCTTTAGAAAATATGTACTAAAACCTATAATATTAAAGGTAATAAGAAGAATTAAAATATTGAGACTTGAATAGTGCATGGCTCCTCGAAAGACCACTTGAACAGTTAAATATTAGAATACGATTCATCTTCAGAATCAGGTTTAAAATGGAAAGGTGGAAGCTAAGAGTAAAAAGTTAGAAAAAGGGGTAGAAAATGAACTAAAACCGCACAATTACAGAGGGACAGTTTTTAATAATTCTTAAAAGTAGAATATTTTAAATGAATGAAAAATATAGATATGTAAATACGTAAGAAGTAAATTATAATTTAAATTAACAATTAATTTATCTTAACAGTTTTGTAAATTTGAGAATATTAACTTGTACGAGTAACACAATTAGAATTGAGTATATCTCGCATAATAAAATTACGAGAAAAATGAACCCTTTTATCTGTTTTCCCCCTAGTGCGCGGATAAAATCCTTGTTTAATTCCCGTCGGAGGAATAAATGCCTGAGGATTTGCAAAAACGCCATATTTTGCTGTTATCAAGGTCATTATCGAAATTACAAAATCTGTACTGTAAGGCTCAACGCGTAATCCTCTCAAATTAGCAACTTCGCTTGCTTTTATTTTTTTTTTGGTAAAACTCTGACGTTAAATTTCGACTCGGAAAATGCAAATTTTTATCAAATTTTTTTTGTGCGTTTGTTATAGTTGGTAATTTCGTTTTGAATGCTTTTAGTGGCCAATTGTACTTTATAGGAGTTTTCTGGTAGGTACACGGAATGACGCACATCAGAAACGAATTTCCTGCTGTCCGTTGCAGTCGATTCGCTGCGGGTTTTCTATTGAAATCGGTCATATCGCTCGACAAGCTATTATGTTATCCTACTGCTTCTCAAATGTAAACATTTATTGCTTTTTGAAAGGGTCCTTCAATGTACAGTATTCCTTTTACATTTTTGTGTCTGTTTTGTATTCACTTTCTTCGCTCTCACTCTTTTTACCCCATCAAAATTTTAGTTTTCAATTACGACGTAACTACACAGAAATGCGAAAACTAAATTTTAATCGATTTAAGGGTCGGTTACTCTTAATGCACTTATATTCCTATTTATCCTTTCATTAGAAGAGATGGCTGATTTTGACATACCTATACGTATGTATTTACAGGGTTGCTTTATACATAAGTATTTCAAGAGAATTCGTATATGTTAAACCAATTAGAACAATACACTACTACACGGAGCTTACGAAATGAGAAGAAAAACTGGAAAAATAAAAAATAAATCTCTAATTTATACAGTGTGTCCCAGATTCAAAGTTTAACCCTCCCTCCCTTAGTCATGTAGCTATGACCGGGGACTTTTAATATTTTTACCTAAGAATTACTTAAGTTTCATTTTCCCTATTTTATTATCAGCGTTATCAGCCATAACCACTTCTTTCCCTGTAACTCAACAACCAGAAGAGCTAGCGCTACCGTTTAATTTTTAATCTTATATTATTTGTAACCCTATAAAAATTATTTAACCCTTATCACTTAAGTATTTCCTTATCTAATGGTTTTTAATTATAGGATTGAAAAGTTTTAAATTCTTTTAGAACCACGTGGAGTAGTAAAAATTGCTGTTGGAGCTGATTAATGTTTTTTGTGAAAAATTCGTCACGTTACACAGACAACGGTCGCTATCGGTCCAATAGCAGTTAATAAATTAATGTACGAAAACTATATCACTAAGCAACGAGGGCAAATCATGAAGCTCTTGTCTATGTGACGTCACAATTTTAAAACTTAAGAGCTTATATCTCAGTTAATATTTGTGCTAAAAATGTGCCGTTTTCACCGTTGTTCTTAGATATTCTTCTAGCATTTTTTAGTGGAAAAAAGTTTTCTTGCTTTACACCCCCTTTAATTTAATTAGTAAAAATTATAATGCATTAAGTGATAATAATCATTCTTGAGTTCAATTTAAGGTACAGCGTTCCTATTAATTGTCGAGTATACCTGAGTTGGTCGTCGGGTGTTCAATAAAATCCCCTTCTCCATTTTGATAAGGAGACTCCTGGCTTCACCATCGTGGTGAGCGGAAGCGCGCATTTTCATTCAATTTTCCCCTACGTCCTTTCACTTACTTAATTAACGTCCGTGATTAATTATTTAATTTATTTTAATTAATTAATTTTAATTTAAATCCTATTCCATTTCATTCTGTTTTAATTTTCCGTGTTGCCTTCAGCAAGTCCGTGCGCTTTCTTCGTTCCATCAGGACTTTGTGACCTCTCTTCGTGAAAGGACTCGGGATATGGTGGACGAAATCCCTGCTCTTTCATCAACACCCTGTGGCCTCTCTTTGTGAGAGGACTCGGGATCTGGTGAACGAAAACCCCTGGTTTTATCAGGACCATGTGGCCTCTCTTCGTGAGAACACTCGGGATCTGGTTACCATCACCCTCTTGTGCTTTCAGCAGGACCCTGTGACCTCTCCTCGTGAGAGGACTCGGGATCTGTTGGACGAAGTTCCCATTCCTTGATCAGGGTCCTGTGAACTCTCTTCGTGAGAGGACTCGGGATCTGGTGGATGAAGACAAGAACCGAGTCATAGAGATGTTGTATCTTTCTTAATTTTTTTTTATTTTGTACTTGTACCTAAGGGTAGATAGAGATATTGTATTTTTTTAACTTTTTTTTGTACTCATACCTCAGGGTAGTTAATTTTTTTTTTTATAAATTTTCTTTTCCTTGTTGACAGTGTGTTTTATTAGCAAGTCTCCACTAAGCTAGTCAGGGTGGTAGATTCGGTGTTACAATCTTTTTTTATTTTAGCATACACTGACTTTGACATCTACTATGAACTGTCTTTCGGAGAGTGAATTGAACCACAGACAGAGAGGACAAGCAGTCGAGGACACCAATCATAACATCTAGCCAATAGTAAATGGGCCAGCGGAAGTTCCTCTTTACAGACCAAATGTTAATGCAGTCTAGCAGTGTTGGTAGCGGAATCGGTAGCTCCTCCACGGAAAGTTCCATTGAGCACCGCCGTTTTCCACCCGGTTACACATCAACACGAAAAGCGTATTTAGGCCCGGTATTGTTCAACAGTCTTCTCTTGGAAGTACTGTGGAGATTGCGTGTCAGTGAAGCGGGACTTGTACGTTTTCATTGCCGTGGTATGTTTCGCACGGTGCGGGACTGAAATCCCAGAAACAGGGCGCACATAATGCGTCCCCTTAGACCTGGGTACGGCGGAGACCGAAACCCCTTACGAAAAGTTTAAGCAGAATGTTACAATGTCACCAAAGTTCCCTTTGCAACTCTTTGTGTCTACGTGCTCAAATATAGACAATGATATAGTGTGAGCTGTTGGGAAATATTCTCTTGTCTGAATGCGCCCATTATCTGAATAGTGTGGTGGTTTTTCGATAACCTTCTAGCACACTTACCACTTCTGCTTGGAAAACTGAGGTGTGATTGCATAGTGACACGCTTGTTCTGAGACTTAGTCGGTATTTGTTGATGTGGCGGGTTGTACAATGTACATGGGGCAGGATATTAGGTACACAAAACCTCATTACGTCAGCATCCATCAACGAGCTAATTCACCCATTTTTAAATAAACCTTCAATCAAAAAAAATAAATTTAATTTATTGGCACCAATTCATTCAAAATTCAAAAAGACTTTTCAAGTTATTTATCATAACAATCTTTGTTGGTATCCGAAATTGATTTCTAATTCTGTAAGTAATCGCATGGAAATCTTTAAAAAAACTAAATGGAATGTTCAATTTAGTAGTAAAAAATTTATTGAAACGATGAAAGAGGAAAATGGAAGAAAATACCCGCAAGTAGTGTATCTGTCAGCGACTGATTAGATTCGTCGAGTCCACCTGCCGAGTCTTTGGAAACGTAATCTGATTGTTTATTCGCAATATGTGAAGAAGGCCTTAGGCTTTCACAAGTTTATTCGTCCGGAAGACATTGATAATGTACCACCGAGGGGAGGAAAGAAATAAGAGACGTATTCAATAGAAAAATGTCCTTTTTTTAAAGAATAATACGTTTTAAAATTGAAAAAAATTTAAATGAAAAATTCTGTCGTAAACAAACGTTACGTTATTATTTATCAAGTTTAGGGAATTGATGGATATAATTTATTATGCAACAAGAGCGAATGGATTTTAGATTTTAAATCGGCTTTATTTGAGTTGGAATTATGTTACATTTTTTATTAAGAGCGACAATAGAAGTCGTTGTTAAAAAATGCAGCTTTAGTGAAGTAATCAGGAGTGACGATGCGACGAATTTTTGTTGCTATTGTGCCCCCTAAAGATAAAATATCGGCGAGCGCCTCCTATCGCAGGAAATAATTAAAACTTTATTGGAATTGGAGCACGGGAAAACTGAGGGGTTGGTATATCATCAAATCACACGTAAATAGGTATCGATTGAAATTAATTTCTTATTGTTGTTGAAGTAAACGTTAATGCGCGTTATTTTTTGCGTCCAAAAATTAACAACGATTTTACCCTTGTAAAAATTGTAATAAATCTCGACAATCCTTCCATACTGTCACCCTATAATTACAAACAGTTTGTGCAAATGGAAGCTGGAGGGGCAACATAATATATGAAACAACATCCCAGAACAAAGAATGACGAGTGGAGTAGGATTTCTGGCCCCAAAGTCCTGTGGATGGGGTATCCTCATTAGGGCACGAGCGCTAAGCCGCTCTCTCACTAGGGCAGTTGTCCCTTTTCGACGTGGGGACCTCATACTTTGCATGTCATCGCAAAAAGCGTTTCGCAACGTATTTAATTTTTGCATGATTTATTGTTTCGCTTTTGAGTAGTTAATTAGAAAGAATGGTCCAGTTTTGTTCGATATAAAGCTATTCATTATCAAGAGCATTTAACTAAATTGAATACGAAATGAAAAACAAACACAAAAAAGTCGAAAATTGTAAAATTTAAAAACCTTATTTGTTAAAGTTTAACTCGATAAAAGTTTTAAATTGGATAAATTTGTTCGTATAAATCGTCATATATTTATTTTAAGTCAATGTTATATTCCCGAAATATCAAAATGGCATCACGAATACACCTAAATCAAATATTCAAAACGATTCGTATTGAATATTTGGATAATCTGAAATGCGAGGATAGCATGCTAAACGAGGATTGCTTACAATCAGTGTATAATGCAACGCCGTTCTAGAATTTAAAATGCGCAAAAGGGAGAGATAACTACCTATAATTCTATCGTCGAACCAATTTTGTACACGATATTCAACTTTTTTTGTGTCTAAAACGAAAATTCGATTTCGAACCTTCAAAACCTCTACTTATTCCAAAATATTGTCACACTTTATTTACCATTCACAATCTTTCAAATCCAATTGGCAATTTTTTTAAATATCGCTCTCTAAGATTATAATTACAAAGAGAAGAAGAGAAAATCTTACAGAACACTCACGGATCTCGGGAAATGTAAAAATAATGAAATGATTATTTTGGAACATCTACTTTGAATTTTCCACCCTTCTCTCTCTCTCTCTCTTTTATTTTTTTCATTATTAGGTGTGCTCATCTCAGATTCGCCCCCTTTCCCTCCCCACCTCTCTTTTTGCCTTCTTTATATCCCTCTCTCTCTCCCTCTTCTTTTGGAAGGGTTATTAGAATCTTTAGAATTTACGAAATCTATTGGGAACACCACCTCTACACATGTGGTCCCAGAGGACCCATTGAAACGCGGTTTCCAGTAGCCCCAATATTAGACAGACTACTGAGCTGTACCGGACTGAGGTGCCTCTCTTGCTCAGAAAAAGTTGGGAAGTGCTTGATTTTAACAGGGTGGGTACCATCGCGCCGCCAGTGGTCAGTATGATTAAAGTGGTATCACAGAAGTGCATTTAGCTCGCTGATGGGTGTATGTTCTCCGAAGTACCTCTGACCGCAATAAAAAGACAGTTAATATCAACCTATGGAAATCTGCTGACTGTCATAAGTATTAAGCTGGGGTGTATGATCAACCGAGAAATCCGCTCGCTCCCACTGATACAATTCTGGGTCGCTGTTGAATGTCAATGACTGAACAACGGCCGTTCAATGTTTAACCCGTCTCGCTCTATCTTTTTATGCCCCGCTCTCCCCTTCTCTCACCCTTTCTACCTATTTATGTATTTATTCCTATCTCTTCTTCTCTCTTTTCTTCACGGAGTTTTACTTTTCTCTATTACCGAAGGTAAAGAAAAGTATACCTAACCTAGTGATCGCGCTGAAAAAAAATTTGAGATTAAGAAAGATATATGCGTTTTGGCATACATGTTTTAAGATTTGTGGGAATAAGAAGTGACCTCACGTGGTCGTAAAACATTTGTAACGATGCAAAATTCTATCCAGATGCTGGACCAAAACACTGGTACAGTATTACAACAGCATCTTGGAAATTTTGTATCGTTTAAACCAGCTACTTGTCATTTTTTTCTAGTTTTTCCCTAGCGCAGCCTCTGAGATCAAAATGGAGATAATTTTTACATTCCCGTGGCCAGCTCTTCAAGCACTCTCAATTGAGTCCAATCTCATCAAGATTGGACCAGATTTAGCGATCTTTAATTTTTATTATTTTAATCTCAACTTTATTTATCAACAGCCCAGCTGATTTCCCTGTAACTCGGCAATCATAAGAGATAACGCTTCCGTTTAATTTTTCACTTAACCCTTAGATAATTTGCAACCCCTTAAAATTCATTTGATCCTTATCACTTAAGTATTTCCTAATCTAAACTTTTTAATTATAGGTTTGTAAAATAATTGAAATTTTAAATTCATTGTAAAACCACGTGGAGTGTTATAATTAGTGATAGGATGGAATTAGTGTTTTTTTTCTTTTACTTTCGTAATTAATTAGCACCCGTAAGTATTTTACAGCCCTTAATTAATTTTTATTAATTACTCTAAAGGTGAAATTTTTATTTATTATTGCAAATTTTATACTGACGTACTCGTTGTTCCATTGAGCCAACTTTTACCCTCGAGCTCGGCCTTACTAAAAAGTTATTAATTTATTTTTAATAATTAATTGATAGTAGTTCTTGTATTCAATTTCTTTTGCTGCGTTATTATTGGTTGTCGAATAAATCCGAATTGGTCGTCGGATTTCCAATATAAACTCCCACTCCATTTCTGAGAAGGGACTCCTTGGTCCTTGCCTCGCCATCGTGGTGAGCAGGAGTGCGTTCCGTGTTAATTTTCCCCCCTGCGTAATTTTGTTCCGTGCTTAATTAATTATTTTAATTAATTAATTTCAATTTCGATCTTCCTTCATTTTATTTTAACCCGTGTAAATTAATTAATTCAATTCAATTAATTAATTTTTATTTGTTTTTTCCCTTGCCTTCAGCAAACCCGTGTGTCCTGTCTTCCAGGTCTAGTGGTCTGCCCTTAAAGGTCTGAATAGGTCTTGAGGACAGGTCTATTGGTCTGGTAACAAGAATTACCCGTGTGATCGTGTCTTCCAGGTCAAGTGGTCTGTCCTTAAAGGTCTGATAGGTCTTGAGGACAGGTCTAGTGCTCTGGGGATTCGACCAACCCCTCTCGTGTCTTCCAGGTCTATTGGTCTGTCCCTAAAGGTCTGTTTAGGTCTTAAGGACAGGTCTAGTGGTCTGGGGATTCAATCAACCCCTCTCGTGTCTTCCAGGTCAGGTGGTCTGTCCCTAAACGTCTGTTTAGGTCTTAAGGACAGGTTAAGTGGTCTGGGGATTCGATCAACCCCTCTCGTGTCTTCCAGGTCAGGTGGTCTGTCCCTAAAGGTCTGTTTAGGTCTTAAGGACAGGTTAAGTGGTCTGGGGATTCAACAACCCTTCTCGTGTCTTCCAGGTTAAGTGATCTGTCCCTAAACGTCTGTTCAGGTCTTGAGGACAGGTCTAGTGGTCTGGAGACTCGACTAACCCTCCTCGTGTCTTCCAGGTCAGGTGGTCTCTCCTTAAAGTCTGGTTAGGCCTTGAGGACAGGTCTGGTGGTCTGGAAGAACAGTGGGCGAGTCACACTTTTAATTATAATATTAATTTTAAGCGTTAATACTTAAATGTTAATTCTAGTATTAATACCTAAAGTATCAATTCTAGTATTAAAACTTACGTATTAAATATTATTAGAATTGCAAATTTTGAGCTCCAAAATTAATACTTAAGTGTTAATTCTAGTTTTAATACTTCTTTTAATACTTCTAGTATTAAAACTTAATTCTTAAGTATTAATTCTGTCACTTAAAATTTGCAATTCTACAATTCCTTTTACAACTTTGACTGCGAATCATATTTTTTTAGAATTTCTTCAGGTCATCTACAAAAAGGGTTTGACATTCCCCTCTTACGCGTGTGAAGATTGGTGCAGCCCTAGCTAAAATTATTTTACCCTATAACCTGATATTTATAATTTAAAGTTCATGAATTGTCTAAAAATATGAACCTGAAGGAAATAGAATTCGAATACGATCAGGCAAACGTCTTAAAGCCTGCCTCGGGCTTAGGGTGTAAATTCAATTCCTGAAGGAGTTCATCCCCACAAATACGTTTCATTATGGTTTGCTTCGGTTCGGTGTACCAAAACATTACTATATGAGTTATTAGTATCATTGTTGGACTTCCGAACAATTGCTGAAAAAATGTGCACTTCTTTTGTTTCAGATCGTGTTAAAACTTGGCGTTACTTGGCTTTTCATCCCTACTAACAAGTTTGGGTAAGTTTTATTGATTAATCTTTAACGACCCCTTTACTTATTTATAATCCAAAGTAACTTAATTACCACTTGAGAAAATTAGTTGGCGTGTTTGTATCAGCCTCCAGTACCTGGTTATGAGTCTGTTACAATTTAAATTGAATCCCCCTCACATATCCTCACAAGATCGCTTTGTTTGATGTTGTGTATTTAAGTACCCACCTTTAAATCCCTATCTTTAAATCTGCGAGAGTTCGTCTTTAGAATGCTCGTATCCTGTTTCTTACTATTCCGAGACGCTTTAAATGCTTCCTGCTACAACTTTATAGAAGGCATAAATGTTTGCGATAGTAAAGCAGCGTTTCTAAAATTAAAGTAATAAAATAGGATTATATGTGGGGGTCTTTAAAATAAAGTCGCAAATGTTTGATTAGATCGTTTAAAATAAACAGTTTCGCTTTTACCAAATGTGACTTGACTCCTTCTTGGGCGCCAAATTTTTATTCGTTCGATTCAATTCAATATTTTTTGTTTAAAATTTTAATACTTCCCTAGCCCTATTTTTGATCGTTAAATTATTTTAATACCACTAAAAATATTTTCTTTTTATGATTTTTTTTCATCTGTAGTAAAACTAACAAGATTATGTTTTTTCGGTCGTTATTTTTCTGTGGGGGGTTTTTCACGTGTGTCAGCAATTATTATATTTAAGTTAAGTGAAAATATGGAAATTTTATGTACTTAATGATGAACGATCTGAAAGTGAAAATTTGCGGCTTTAAAAGCGCCGTTTATTTATTTAACGAACCGGAGAGCTTTGTGATATTGCAGAACACAAACTCCCCATATACGTATAAAGTGAATTGATTGTTAAGTCTTTGGATTTTTTGGGATGGGTGTAAAAAAAGGAGTTTTAGTTACTTAGTTAGAGGGTGGTTTTTATTTATATGGTAAAATTCCAAAATAGCAGATTTAATAGCGACCCACACGTCGGGTAGAGCATGTAGTGAAATTAATGCTCACATAAATATAAATAGGGTGTTCGCTTTTAATTGCAGATAGCGACACGTCACTGGTGTTTAACCGCTACTGCTGCTAGTCGTAAAGTGTTTATTTCGTTGTAAACCAATGTTGATAAAACATACTAACACCTGATACCAAAAATCTAAAAATTCTAATGCTGATTTATTGTTTTGTTTTTTTGAAAATTTCATTTTGATCTTAAATCGAAAATGAAGCTAAAGAATCTTGAAAAAGTTTTAGAATCACTAGTATTATTTTAACTTGCCAGGACTCGTTTTAAAATTTTTTTACCAAAATTTTGGTAAAAATTAATGATTTGAAATGCTAATTTGCAATGCTATGAAATTAAAGTATCTATATCACTATTTATAAATTTGCGGATCTTAAAAATAACACTAGCGTGGATGATCGTAATAGCGAAAATATCTAACCAACGCCTCACTTGTACAGGGTTAGTTAGAAGTATTGGAAACGGCGATTTATTGTCGTTAATATTGATTTTATGAAATAATGTTCTATATAAAAGTTTTTTATGAAATTTTTATTTATAATTGAGGATACTCGAAAAATTTTTTTCTGCAATTGTTTTTGAGTTACGGCTTTCCACTAATATTTTTTAAATGGGAAGGTATTAATTTTATGCTACCACTCGATAGAGCATTTTTTTCTCTTTACAGTACCTAGTATTAAAAAAAAATTTAAATTTCAGTTTTAGAACACTTTTTCGACGAAACGGCCATGTGAAGTATTTAGGAATAGTAGCTATATCTAAACTAAACAAAAGTGGAGCGATATACAAGCTCGTGGGAGTAAACAATAACCAATGACAATTAACTCGCTCGAGTTTCTTTATCGCTCCCCTTTTTTTTATCTTAGATATAGCTACTATTGCCTACTATTCGAAAATACTTTAACCGGCATTTTGTCGAAAAAGTGTTATAAAATTTAAATTTTTCAAAATTTATTTTAATACTATTATAAACAGAAAAAAATGCTCTATCGAATGGTAGCAAACAATTAATATGTTCCCATTTAAAAAAATTTCACGGATGAGCGTAACTCAAAAACAATTGAAGAACAAAAATTTTCAAGTACTCTCAAATATACAGTGTCCGCAAAAAAGTCTGCACCATATGGGATTTTTTTTTATTATGCGTGTTTTTCGAAAATAGTTTTCGGCATCTATCTCTGCATAAAATAAAACCAAAAATGCGTAAAAAAAATTAGTTATGTCATTTACGCAACACCGCCAAAACGTCTTTTGAAAGTTTCGATTGCCTAAAAATGCCTTTATTTTTCAAAACAGACAAAATCATCATAAGGGAAAATTGTTTTTATTCACCTGAAGATACTAGATACGAAGTTTAAGAAAAAAATATTAACATTTTCATTTTTTTGTTTTTTTGAAAATTTTCACTTATTTATAATTCTTCGGAGTTCTTTTCTTTACATTTAAATTCTAGAGATCCACTTTGATCCAACAAGATCAAAATATTACGTTTTGTTCTTAATTTAGTCTAATTTTGGAACATAAAAATATTTTCATTGAAAATGATAGGACCATCTTGGACTATTTTCCCATCTCTGAATTTATCTTGGGAAATATTTTAACCGCAGTGGTCACTTATTTTAGAAAAATATCGGCGAATTTTAATTAAAATAAAAACTGACAGATAGAGGTCCCAAATGATGTCCAAATTTACCCGAAATATCCTGACACTAAACTAATATGAAATTTATTTAATTTTCCTATCAACAATGCTTACTAAGACAGACAAAATTGAAATTGATCTAATTCATGGCGAGAACAGAACAAACAGGGATACAGCTAATAGTTTTAACCACTGCGGTTAAAATATTTCCCAAGGGGAATTCAGAGATGGGAAAATAGTCCAAGATGGTCCTATCATTTTCAATGAAAATATTTTTATATTCCAAAATTAGACTAAATTAAGAACAAAACGTAATATTTTGATCTCGCTGGATCAAAGTGGATCTCTAGAATTGAAATGTAAACAAAAGAACTCCGAAGAATTATAAACAAGTGAGAATTTTCAAAAAAACAAAAAAATGAAAATGTTAATATTTTTTTCTTAAACTTCGTAATCTAGAATTTTGAGGTAAATAGAAACAATTTTCCCTTATGACGATTTTGTCTGTTTTGAAAAATAAAGGCATTTTTAGGCAATCGAAACTTTCAAAAGACGTTTTGGCGGTGTTGCGTAAATGACATAACTAATTTTTTTTACGCATTTTTGGTTTTATTTTATGCAGAGATAGATGCCGAAAACTATTTTCGAAAAACACGCATAATAAAAAAAAATCCCATATGGTGCAGACTTTTTTGCGGACACTGTAGATAAAAATTTAATCAAATCTTTTATATACAACATAATTTCCTAAAATGAATATTAATGACAATAAATCACCGTTTCCATTTACTTCTAACTAACCCTTGTATGTGCCTCTTTCCACTTTTCAATTTTTCTAACAGTTCATTTTTTAAACAGATAATTCTTTTGCCTTTCTCCCAAATAGAAGTGAGTAAAAACAGTGAAGTTAAGGTAAAATCTTAATTCTACAAATGTCTCTCAACATTATCAACTTACTTGCGTGGCCTAACCATAAAAAGAAGCAATTATTTGTAAAAACAAGTATGTAAATCAGTCTTGTTCCTGCTCGGACGCCAATTAAGTCAACTAAAACGGTCGTTTTCTAAAATGTATCATGATTTGGTTGATATTAGTCAAGAAATTAAAGTGTCCGGTATCAGACTGAAAGTGGCCTTTTACATGCATTTTCAAATGCTGTCAAGGACATGTAAATCTGTCGTATCCCTGCTCGGGCGCCAATTAAGTCAACTAAAACGGTCGTTTTCTAAAATGTTTCAAGATTTGGTTGATAATAGTCAAGAAATTAAAATGCTCCTTATCAGACTATTGTATGCCCCCTTTTACATTCATTTCAGAATGGTTCTAAAGACACGTGAATCTGGCGTGTCTCTGCTCGGGCGCCAATTTATTATAACACCTAAAATGGTCGTTTCTCAAAGTGTATAAAGATTTGGTTAATATCAGTCAAGAAATTAATGTGTCCGGTATCAGACTGAAAGTGGCCTTTTACATGAACTTTCAAATGCTGTCAAGGACAAGTAAATCGCTCGTTTCCTGCTCGGGCGCCAATTAAGTCAACTAAAACGGTCGTTTTCGAAAATGTATCAAGATTTGGTAGATATTAGTCAAGAAATTAAAATACTCCTTATCAGACTACTGTATGCCCCCTTTTACATTCATTTTAGAATACTTTCAAAGACACGTAAATCTGGCGAGTCCCTGCTCGGGCGCCAATTTATTATAACACCTAAAATGGTCGTTTTTCAAAGTGTATCAAGATTTGGGTAATATCAGTCAAGAAATAAAAGTGTTCGGTATCAGACTGTAAGTGACCTTTTACATGCATTTTCGAATGCTTTCAAGGACACGTAAGTTGGTCGTGTCCCCGCTCGGGCGCCAATTATAATACCTGAAGGGGTCGTTTCTCAAAATGTGTCAAGATTTGGTTGATATCAGTCAAGAAATTAAAATGCCCCTTATCAGACTGAAAGTGTCCTTTTACATGCATTTTCGAATGCTTTCAAGGACACGTAAGTCGGTCGTGTCCCTGCTCGGGCACCAATTATAATACCTGAAAGGGTCGTTTCTCAAAATGTGTAAAGATTTGGTTGATATCAGTGAAGAAATTAAAGTGCCCCTTATAAGACTGTAAGTGACTTTTTACATGCATTTTAAAATGTTTTCAAGGACACGTAAGTCTGTCATGTCCCTGCTTGGGCGCCAATTATAGCATATAAGACGGTTGTTTCTCAAAATGTGTCAAGATTTGAATGATACCAATCAAAAAGAGCACTCCTTACATAAGTAAAAGTGCCCATTGACAGTTCAAAGCCACAGAAATGCAGCAGCAGCCTAACCGGTGTTAGGTAACAAAACTTAATAAGCTAAAACAACCTAGTGAGCTAAAGTGACCTAAAATAGGTCAAAAGCCTGTATAGGCTGATCAGACAATCAGGGGGCCTATTAAGGTCTCGTGGACTGTATCCTTAGGTAGTTACTTGTAACGTAAAGATGACAAGGTCACAGTTCACGAGAGTTTGCAAGCTCGCATACTTTTTTCGAGAATTTTTTCCATAAATTGGAACTCGCAGCGCGAAATTGCCGACGTATTGAGTCGTAGAGCGTAGCGTATTAAACACCTTCATCACGATGTTCACCTGGCTTTAAATCCCTGCAAATATTCTAAAAAATTAAAACTCATTTTCTCGTCTCTGTGGAGGGCTCGTAACGCTGTCTGTTTCGCCTCTTAGTTATAATCTATGCAATCGTATAAAAAATAATAATGTGTGCTCTCGTAGTTAGGTACTGGGATTACTGATTAGGTAGGTAAGACACCCTCAGCCTATAGTAAGATGCAGAAGAAAAAATTATTAAAACTACCCATAAAATCCAAATCCAAGCCGTCTCTCGCTTCCTCTTTCCCACTCCTTGCTATAGACCAAGTTGCCAAGTTGTCCTTTTTCTAAGGCTCTTCTTTCTATGTCTTTCTGCACTTGTTTTTTCCATTCATCTAGTAGGCATTCTCATTTACGTTGTTCTGTCGGTTGCCAGCTCATTATATTTTTCGCCATCTTGTGTGTTCTATCCGATTTACAACGGCCGAACCATTACAATTATTTTTCTTCCACAATCCACTGTTTTTTGTATTCTCATTCTTCTTTTTATTTCATCGTTCCTGACTCGTTCTACTGTTGATACCCTACAACTCCTTCTCAAATCTATTAAATTATTCCAAAAAAGAATGTTTGAATTAGCTGACACCAATCTTCAAACGATTTAGATATTTAGATTTAGACCACTGTTAAGACAAAGTTGGTCTGTCTGCTTACCTACCGTCATTTTCTCTACTTCTCTGCCTCTCTGCTTGTTTGTAGGGTTTTTGCGATCCCGCTCGATTATTCAATCTCGAAATCCCAGGATTAAAAATTTAAAAATCCAGGGATTTTGAGATTAATTTATCTTAAATATGTTAAAAAAATTTCGAAATAATTTTTTTACATTAAAATTGGAGATAAATTAGGCCATCTTAAAAGAGCTTTCAACAGTTTCACAAATTCCTTGTTTTTTCTTGCTAAATATGTATCTGTTAAAGAATAGGTGCGTACTATGTTTTTAAACTTAAATAATTTTCTTAGGGCTAAATCTTACTAAAATATATAAATCCCGGGATTAAAAAAAGTCAATCTCGAAATCCTGGGATTAGAAAAACTCAACGGGACTGCAATCCCTACTTGTCTGTTGCTCTGTCCGTCCGCCAACCTATCTTTCTAAGCTCAAACGCTTGTGGTTACCGCAGCCATTAAAATTATTTGTGAAAAGAACAAGAGGCTAACTTCTTAATTCGTGTCTTAGAAACGCCCCTAATAGCAATTTTATTTAATCACCCTAAAACCTAAAATTTTTAAAAATAATTTTAATTTCAATTTGACGTGATTAAAAAAAATCCAAATCAATTTTAAACTATAGGAGGCAGACCAATCGTCATTCCCCCTCATTTTAATTGTTTTTTATCCTCGAAGTAAATTAATAAGGATTTGACAAAAGAAGCGTATCATATTTTTGTTCATTTCTCATCCCTTTTACATAATTTGCTTCGTTTAATTTTTATAATTATTTCAATTTCAAACATCTTAATTTTGAAAGCCATCGATTAAATTTTATATAAAATATTCCTTTTATCCTATTCATATAGTTTCTGGCATTTGAATTGAAATCAACTAATCGAAAACTTCAAACACATAGCTATATAGATTAAATTAGTTTTCGAGAGAGAGATGAGAGAGAGTTTTTAAGGTAACCGCAAGTATTAGGAACACACAATACTAAAACGCAATAAGATTCCAGTTTATTAATTAGTACTGCTAGGTCTCGATTAATTCTCCGTTTAATTAAAGTCCTACCATCCGTCATGTGCCTGGAGATGACTTACGAGTAGACGCAGCAGGACCGTTCGGATGGGGTTGATCTTGTATTGTCTTGCTGATAAAGCAATCTTTTAATAAGTTCGCCAGGAACGTTCGGAATGTGATTGAAAATCTAGATTGTGCGCCTGACTTTAGGTGACACTTCTTATTTAGTGCTTACACTGATTTAGTATCTATTCACTCAACATCTAGCTTTTGTACATGAAAAATTCCACTAAATAGCGCTTTATACACAAATAGTACATAAATTCGCCAACTTTCACATCATACCAGCGATTCTCAACCGATAGCCTCACATATCCATTTAGGGTAGCACTATACTTTAAAATCGAAGTTAAAATTTCACCCCGAGCTTTTTAACCCCGACTAAAATAAAAATTTTCTTTCGCGATACTAAACTTTATGAAAAGAATTGAAAGTAATATCATGAAGTAAATAAAAAAAAATTTTAACATCTGATAAAAATCTTTTTATTGACAGTTCATCAAATTCAATATAAGTTCAGTGATTCGTAAAAATTTTCTAAACAAGTCAACTTCTCGGTTCCTTCTGCACGGTTTAAACTTTCATAATCTTAACAAAAAAATTTTTCATGCAGCCAAAAATTTCTCCGTTTCGGTTAATAATGTAGATATTCACGAAAATAGAATTTAAATATTTCGAATGTTATATAAAAATTCCTAAAACTAATTCGTGCGTCAAAAGGAGCGCGAAATATTCCCTTAATAATAAATCTAAGCTATGAGCTTTGATGTGTTATTGCTGTCGATTTGGAATGAAATCTCTATTTCTTTCGACGTTTCCCCTTCTGATTGTTTTGTACAGGACCTTTGATCCTCCTTGACTGCAGGTGACCGTTGCCAAGGAAGATACACATCAATTAGATCGGATCCACTGGACATACCCTCCTTATTGTTACGGCTCTAATTATGACAGACTTATTGGTGGAAAATCAAAAAGATTATTGATATAATTGAGTTTTAGATTGAAAAGAAAAATAATAAAAGGATTTTTCGTCTTAATTAAAAGTTTGTTCTTTATAAAGGATTTCTTACGGAGTGGAAAATGAGAAAAAAAGTAGGTTCTTAACAAGGTTACATTTATTAATAATTGTTTGATATTGATACTATGTAGGGGTTGGTACGAATTATCCTAATCGTTTTTTAAGAATATGAAAAAGCAGTGACACATACCGGGTGTCCCAACGATGTGTGTACGGAAGTTTGTGTTTAGTATAGAAGCTACAGAAAAATTAAATACTTGATTATCTGTAGTTCTTTTAAACTTGCTCCTCTTAAAAACATTTTTATACCGTGTGACAACTTTCAAAACGGAACATAGGGAAATAACATTGGAAATCACTTACATACAGTTTGCTGCTCGCCAGATAAATCTATAAGGGCGGTAGTAATATTTATCGATATTTGCGTCTCCAAACACTTTTGGAATTATGAAAAAGTAAATAAACCATTTCCAGAATTTGAAAAATATTGACGGCCATCATGACACGTCAAAATCTAAAAATGTTGTTTACTCTCATACTCAACAGTCAAAACTACAGCTCCACCAACCAATTTTGCGTTACGGAAAATATGTCAACTAAAATAATTTATTTAAAATATCTTTTGCGGGAAAAGATTCGTCCAATTATAATCAAGCATTCAGGTTAGGTACAGGCATAGTTAAAAGTCATGTGTATCTACAACTATTTTAGATTATGATAAAACAAAGTCCCGGGTTTGAATCCCGCCTCGGGCGTGCCATGTTAACTTGGCTTTTCGGCCTCAGGGTGCACTCAGCTCTTGAAATTGAGTGCACAGGTGCATAACCTGTGGTAATAATAGGGCGCAGTGCTTGCCACACTACCTCATAATACATAGCTAGTAGTAGCGACCGTATTTGCTATCCCCTAAGGCGTTTGACGCTAAAAAAAGGGACACATTATTATTATTAAAACAAAATAACAGTAAGTTGTACTTTTCAAATTCACTGTCTTAAAATTAACCTCTATGCAACTTTAGTGACAGCTACTTGTCAAATTTAGCGGCAGAAATACTTTTAACTCGTAGTGTACTTCAAAATCTACGACAGCGCTGACCACGCCTTCCTCAGCTCGCTAATAAAGTTGGTGGGACTGCACTAATATATAAATAACAATTGCACATGTCATGAGTGCTCATATTTTTCTTAATAATTAAGAAAAATTTTTAATTCTTAATAATTAGGAAAATGATTTCCACAATTATTGTCAAAATATTTAAACAAATAATAATTTCTGTAATTTACATAATTTAAAATACTTTTTACAGTCAAAATTTATCTGGCGTGCAGCAAACTGAAATTCAGTGATTTTTAAAGTTATTTTCCTATGTTTCGAATTGAAAGTTGGCACACAATATATTATTGCATGTTTGAATGCTACTTGGGACTTGGAATAACAATACATGTAAAAGTTTCTTATGAAACTCGAATTTAACAATTTGTCATCGACATCGAATATTCCATTTTCCATTTCTCTCACTCGCATTTGCGCATGTTAGAAAACGCGGCCCCCATTTAGAAGCACCATTTGAAAGTTTAAATCCCCCTGGGCTTCCTTCAGAAGCGCTATTTTAAAGTTGAAAGCACCCTTCAGATGTTGGATCTTCATTCAGAGACCCCTAGTTAGATACAGGACCTCAAGACCCCACTTCTTCAGTCGGGTTCAAGGACCGAAGCCTCATTTGAATGTTTAAGGCGTTGTCCCCGTCTTTACTTTGCAATAGGGCACCCATGCTTACATCTCTACACCTGTGACGTCATTTTTGTTACAGATTCTCACATCTTATTTACAGCCATTTTGACATCCCCTCTCCCAATTCCCACCTCCTATTCTCCAAATTACCATCAATAACTTTGAGTGCCATTTTGAATTTTTAAATTGGTATTTTTACTTCCCACCTCTTTTTTTACATTCAAACACCTACTTCACACTAATTTTTAGACGCATTTTTAAATTTACACGCCCACTTGCCTCCAAATTTGAATTTTCCGCCAATTGTAGCATCACTATCGGGCTAGAGAACCGACTTTGTATATATACTATTTTTATTATTTTTTTTAAACGGCCCATTCGGTATCTAATTGCAAGAAAAGGTAGCCCTTTTGGATTTTAAATTGTCGCAAGCCATATTTCTTCGAAATTCCGTTTTTGACGAGGAGCCATGACTCATCACCGTTCACCATATACCATAAATGTTGAAGAAATTTTGTTCGTGTCGCTTAAAGCAATTGGGCAAATATTCAGACTCAACTAGTCTTGTCGTCTCAGAGCTCGTGGTCGTGAGGAACCCATCTAGCCATTTTCCATAACTTACCGAGCTTTCTGAGGCACCAGACGATCGTGAAATGGCCGATATTGAATTATTCGATCAGTTTTCTTGTTGTAAAATTTTTGTCTTCTTATACAGCCATCCAAAAAGTCATATACAACAAATCCTACTAAATACCACCGGTTTCCACCCAGTTACAACTATAAAAGCATTCCGCAACTCTTATTACTGAGTGAGAAGAGCACCAAAGTCCGGTATAGCTCAACAGTCTAATCTTGGGACTACTGATAGAAGAAGAAGTAGAAGAAGTGTTTCCATTACGCCGATCTCACCGTAAAAGTTACGGCTTCATCTTGCGGACAGCCGGGACTGTCCCCACTATTGAATGATTCAACACTCGTAGAAATGAGATTCGTCTTACATCGAGAGATCTTGAGCCATTGTAAGGACAGCACCAATGAGGTGGTCTAGCACGTCCAGTAGCTAGCCCTCAGTTGTCCCGCAGCACTCGGCTTCGACTCGCGCTGTAAACTTTCATACTCGTGCAAAATATGGATCATTTTGTCCTTATTTCGTAATATCCTATTTATGTATTGTTACCAGGCTCTAAATGCTTACAGAAAATTTCTATAGATAGTATTTTTCATTAAAATTAAATCTTTTATTTAACAAGAGCTTTAAAGCTCGAATAACGAGATAGGAAATTTGACTTTTTATTTAGTAAAAGTATCGCATAGTGGGAATCGGAGATTGAAATAGGCGTTAAATGAACTTGAGCCTATTGAAACGTTACGTGAGCTGTATAAAAGTAGCAATTTTATTGATTCAATATTTTGTTTAAATTTTTCATAGCTTTTTTATAGTTTCCACCCTTAGTACCGAAACAAATTGTATCGGAGGAAAAAAAACATATTTGAAACATATCGATAAGGAGCATGCAGCCGTAGAAAATTCACTTTTAAGTCAAACTTTATAACCTATAAATTGAAAAATAACACGGGGTCGTATCTCTAAAGTTAGTCATAATAATAGTTTTCTTATCGTGGCCCGACAAGTTGCAATAACTTTGATTTCGATTTGGAGCCAAGATTTTTATGATGTTGTCAACTCGTCGTTTCGTCCACCTTTACGACGAATGTACCGCTTTGATTTTACTCGGAAAATCTTAGCAATATTCGAAAGTGCACGTATTGTTATTTTCTCCTACTAGTCCAATTGACACTTAACTAGAATTTTTATTACCCGCTTTTTCCAGATTACCTACGTTATAACGCACTATTTGATGACCTCTTAAATCTCGGCACGACCAGTTTTATGAGCTGCAAATAACAAAGACGCCTACCCGTCCACACCTTAAATTACATCGGGGTTTGATTGAATAGGTCTTTAACGCCCGAGCTTATCATGCATATGGAGAAACCATTCATAAAATAACTATCCTCCCTAGAGAACTACAAGTAGGTCTAATCCTACGTAAGTAATTTGCATTCGTGTGTTTACTATACATATATATTTACTCCCTATTTACTAAACGCTATATAGAAATTGTACAGGATATCGTAAAAAAGAATTGCTGCTTTTTCCACGGTTAAGGGGCGCAATTGTCGTTTCCATATCTTTCTTATACTTACGGAAAACTGCTAACGATACCTACAAGATGCTTTAAGTAGTAAGCAAACTACATAAAAATGACAACTTTACGAAGTCAAACTATAATATTTAAAATTTTGATAACGTTTGAAAAGTTTCAATAAATACGCTTTTATTGCTTATTGCATATTAAAAAGGCGCAAGGGTGAAAAAGCAAAAAGGGGTGGTTTAATTGTTTTTACACACGCATTTGCCACTTTAGTCATCCGTCTCGAAGGACCAGTTAGTGCGTTAATTAACCGTTTGCGTTTTAACAGAAATAGAAATTTTGTAAGTTAAATCTTTGTGTTACGCCACTGTTTAAATTTTTTATTTTAATGCTAATTAATGGAGATTATCAGTGCGTAGAGAATTTAATTTGTACTAAAAATTTTTTAACGAGGTTGGTTATTTAATTTTAATTAAAAATTAGATTACACAAACAACAAACGTGTATGGAGATTGCATAACCTATTGTTGTTATTTTATTTTAATTGAAATGTTGACAAAAATTTTATTTTTAATAAATTAACGAGAAGTTAAACTTGAAGGGTTGTTTACCCTTATTTGGAGAGAATATTATTTTAGAAACGGATACTAAATTTCTATTTAAAACCAAAAATTGTCAATTATTTTAGATTTTAATGAGATACAAAAATTATATTTCCATTAAAATTTCGAAGGGGTTATTTAACCCTATTTTATTTTAAAACGTCATTTATGAAATTTATTTCATATTTTGTATTGGAAAAATTAAAATATTGAAAATTGGATTTTTCTTTAGCCATCTTAAATTTATGTAGCTGCAAAAATAATGTTTTATTTGATCGTTTTTTTTTCATATTGAAAAAAATAAAAATATGTTCGTCAGGTTTGGACTCAGTACCATTTCGAGTAGGCTCAGGGCTGTAGCCATACTGTGTTATCAGGGCAGGCTTCTGGTTTTGTATAAATCTGTTGGCCACTGTAATCTCTTTTGAGGATGGAAGTGTTTGGCCCAAAGTCTTGTTGATTCTCAAAATCAATGTTTTCCGAATGTTTTTTTTCTTTGGCTAGAACAGGTTTAAAATTTTCCAGGGCAGGCTCGGCTAGATGGCCAGTGCTAACGCTAGGTAATTTGCTCGATTAAAAAAATTGTTAGTCTATAAGAACGAGTCTGCGCTGAGCTCGAGAGACTATTGGAACTTCCCAAACGCCCCCCTTCCCTATGGATGATTCTTTAACTTGTTTAGGTTTTGAATAAAAAGAAGTCTGACGGCGTGAGGTCAGACGACATTATCTAGACGACATTTACAAACCAAGTAACGTAACAATCGGAATCGAAAAACTCCCCGGCGCTATCCTTATGTCCTTTTTTGAACGACCGCTTAATGGTCTGGTTGAGTGTAAAAGCCGTCTAATACCCTACCCTGCTGGACACGGAGGCGTCCAAATCGTTTCTTTGAGCCAAGGTAGCCGAAGACATCGCAGCTCACCAAGACGTCTACAAATCTCCAACTGCCCGGAAAATCCAGCTGGGTGATTGGACGAAAGATCCCCCTGTTGGAAGAATACACATTTGCCGCTCCCATTGATACCATCAGCATCGTTCATCGCTGGAACGTCTTGCCAGAGCTGGTTGTAGACGTGGTCATATGAACGAACCTACTACGCAACGCCACCGCAAACATCTCGCTGACTCCCATTCATCTGACCATGAGTGACATTGAGATTTCCCTCCAATCGATAGGGCTACCATCTACGATTAGTGCCTGAACCCCATCGATTGGTCTCCGTCCTCTGATCGATGAGCAGGTGGACACCTTAAACCTTAAACCGTTTCCTTGGGGACCTTAAACTCCCTAGATTTGAAAGTATCGGAGGACCTACGAATCTAGTGGATTACCCCCGTAACCCCTTTTCTCTTTTCCTCATTAGTTCAAAACCAGTCGATACTTTTAGAAACCTTTTGCCTTTTAAAAAATGGGTCTTCTGGGACTGAAATCTAAAATAGGCTCTATAAGTCAACCACATACCCTGAACCCTGAACCCTGAACCCTGATCCCTGAACCCTGAACCCTGAACCCTGAACCCTGAACTCTGAACTCTGAACCCTGAACACTGAACCCTGAACCCTGAACCCTGAACCCTTAATACCGATAGAGTCGGGCGACTCTCGACTTAGTCTAGGAGACCAGTGCTAAAGCTAGATGGGGTAGTTTGCTCGAATAAAAATTGTTGGGGATTAAATAAGGTGGTCTATAACAAAGAGTTGGAGCTATGGCTTTTTGTCACTTCCCTACGCTACTGACGCCAATAACTTCCTTATCGATGATCTTAAAAGATGATATGATTAAACTAGAACCTTGAAATCGTAGTAAACGCCAAAATTTCTAATTCCATAGTCAAGTTCCAGTTCCAGTGCTAATTCCAATGGAAATCCCAGTTCCAGTTTCAACTCCAAGTTCTAAACAGTAAGTATAGATACATAATATGTAATTCTATACTTTCATACTGGAGCACGACTAAAATACTCACTTCTACTGCCTCTCAAACTCAAACATGCTCCCGTCCTAACCCTAATCCTTCCCATCATAGAACATCAGCAGAAGTTTCCTTATATTGCCTAAATTTATAACTGGAAATTTTTTTAACGAGTGTCGGGAACTGAAAGGCCCTTACTTCGACTTCCCGAACTGAAGAGATTGTAAAACATGAAAGACGCTATAATAGTAGCGTTACCAGCTACAGCGATAAATCTTCCCTCAACATTTAGTACATAGCTCACCAGTACAAAAACTACCATAAGTGGTAATTTATTTCTTTTTTTTTCTATTTGAACAAAAGAAATATTATATGTTTGCACAGCATCTGGACAAATTAACATGGAGAGCTTGTTTATTAAAGCATTCAGATATATCGAATTGCGCAAATAAAAAAAAATAGCAAAACAACTTTCAAGGACCCCCTAACATAATACTAAGGTTAAGAACATTAAAATTTGAATACGGAATTACTCACAAAGAGTATTTAAAACTTCCGTCCGTGTGTTTCTTTTAATTTGAAAAATTTTTACGCTAATTAAATCGACCTAAACGCGAATTTGCTACGTGAAAAAATCCGCTCGTAAAGATTGTGTGAAATGGGACCCCTGTATTGAATTATTTTTATAACAAAGTATCTTTTTGCTACAGTCGATTAGTTTAAAAGCTGATTGTAAATATTGTAATGACCTTTTTTTTTAATATGCAATATAAATAATATTTATTCGTATGACCCTAACTGAATAGTCGAATGTTTTAGTAGCAAAAGGTTATCCGCATTCAGTAGCACAATAATATCAACAATTAATAAAAAATAGAAAAAATCAGAACAATTTATGTAATTAACAATTATTATGATTATTCTATTATATCAAAAAGATTATTTTGTTTTATTAAATACAATTTAAACTTATCGATATTTAAACAGAGTTGGCTTGCAAGGTTTGGCACAGAAACATTATATTTACAGAAACTGAATTTTGAAGCTAGACCAAAACTTGTAAGGACTCCTAAATTTTACAATAACAGTTTGTTGTCAACAAATGATTTCGGTAATTCATGCCAAAAATTCAATAACTTCGAAATAAAAATTAATGCCTTCGCTGAAGAACCTAAAACTTCTAAGGAGAGGAAGTGAGTATACTCGCCCTGAAAAAAATTAAATTAATGTTATTTAATTTTGGTTGCGTTTTAAAACCTTAAAAATTAAGTTTTATTCGTTATTTACCATCGTAAAAAATAACATAAAGTAACATGTACCTACATAAATTAACATAATGTAACATAATAGAAAAGTTGTGTAAAACTTTTTGCGAAATTAACCAATCTTGTGACTCTTACCGTTACCGTTTCCGAGATCTCAATGTTTGCACCACTTAAAAAAATCACCCTGTATATTCTGCCACTATTTCGACCTCTTAAAGCTTATTTTAATAAACAATAATCCAAAAACATCTTATAAAGGTGTTTTCCGAGACTATAAAATTTTTTGCTGTTTTTTGACCAATGCATAAATAATAAATAAGTCAAGAGCGTGATTTACCAGTACTTCTTGCGGCTCTGGCGGACCGAACGAAGCAAGCATCAGCCTTGAAGACAAAGAAAACTGATGTTATCGTAATACAAAGAACAATTATGCTATAATTGACCCATAATGACTTTATATCGTTTAGAAGCGTGCAGTGGTGTACGCCGGACGATGTTTTCCGGAAAATAAGAAAAAAAAGTTGTTTTTTGGAACAACATCCCTTTTCTTTCACTATATTATTATAATTAATAATATATCTTCAATCTTAAATAATTTTTGAGATATACCTACAATAGCAGCTTATTTGTTTACTTATTTTCAACCTTGTACGATTTTTTTGTGACCATGTTTCCTTTTTGTGTTTGTTAAAATGTTTGGTTTTCTTGTCTAAAAAAATGTAGATGAAGTTACAGAATTTAAAAAAAATTCTCAAATTATAAAAAAGGAAGCTCTCATTTATTCCGCAAGAAAAAATAAATTATCGTTTAAAAAAATCCCGGTGACGTCATTGTTCGAAGGGGGTAAGGGGTAGAAAAATTAAAATCATCGGAAAATGTTTGGTTTTGAATAAATCGATTTGACGTATCAAACAGTTTTTCGATATTCCTATCGGGAATGACAATATTCCAATGCTTCCTTACACTGCATAGATTAACACCCGGTATAGCCCTTCAAGAGTGGAATATCAAAAAATCCTTGAATAAGTGTCTGCTTATATCGTCAAAGGAATGCATTCCCAAAATTTTGTGTTTCTAGGACCAGCGGTGTGGGCTTGGTGAAAAAAACTTTTTCAACCTTCAACACCCTGTATCTTCCTTCAGAAGGCGAATTTCGAAAAATCCCTTCTTAGTGGGTGCTTTCGTCGTGAAAGGAACACGCTCTCCAAATTTCGCGATTCTAGGGTCAGCGGTTTGGGCTGGGCGATGATACGTCAGTCAGTCAGTCATTCAGGACTTTGATTCTTATATATAGAGATTATTTTTAGTCGAATGTATCAAAAAACGATACTTTATGTTGTTGGTCGTGAGTATTAGACGTAAAATCGTCTTTTTCATCAACAAAAATAATCATTATTTTGATTTCGTTACTATGGCAACCATTTACTGTCTAGGAACCGTAAAATACTATTTTTATTCAATTGTGTCAAAAAGTGAAATTTTATACTTAATTAAGTTTTTTGAACGAGAAGTTTAACATATTCATAAAACTACGATATTTTAGGTTACTAGTTTACATTTTTTGTCCTAAGATGAAAACTGTTTTTTCAGCGTGTAAAATTTGTTAATTGAGAGACTTTGTTATAATTAAATTAAAATAAATGTCACAAGAACATTATTAAATTAAAAAATGTATTAGTACCTACCTATTTTTGAGAATTTCTTACAATCAAATTGTATGTATGACACACGGACGAGAATGTTTTTTGGATTCATAGGTTTGCTAAACTCGGCTTCGCCTCTTCCACTAACTTCACGTATTCGTCCGAGAAATTCAACTTTTCGCCCTGGTATCATAAATTACTATTTATAGCAACCATTTTACGGTCTAGATACCGTTAAATACTATTTTCGAGTATCGGAGGTAAAATTGACTTTTTCACTAACATAAATATCATTATTTTGATTTTGTTACTAACTATTTTCTAGTAAGTCGTGGACATAAAATCGGCTTTTTCATCAATATAAATAATAATCATTATTTTTATTTCGTTACCATGGCAACCATTTACGGTCTAGAGATCGTAAGATACTATTTTCGAGTATTGTACGTAAAATTGACTTTTTCACTAACAATATCATCAATAATCAATATTTTGATTTCGTTACTATAGCAACCATTTACGGTCTAGAGACCGTAAGATACTATTTTCGAATATTGGACGTAAAAACGGCTTTTCATCAACATAAATAATTATTTTAATTTCCTTACTACAATCCATTCACTATATTTGCGCTATGGTTGGCCATGATCTTTTATTTTTTGGTTTGCCAAAATAAAAAGTCCCTATTAAGTTGACTGACAGCTCCTGACAATACCAAAAAAATGACAGACCACTGACAGAACAACTATTAACACAATTGAATAAAAGCCGCTACTCTACAATACTTAACCTAACTAATTTTATTCAAATTAAAATTCAAACGTAAAATCGGCTTTTCATCAACATAAATAATCATTATTTTGATTTCGTTACTATAGCAACCATTTACGAGACCGTAATATATTTTTTTAAATTCTACCATAAGGCAGTATGTAATTAAATAAAATTTAAAAAAAGGTCCTAGATGTGACGTCACGCGATCAACCAGCAGCATGGTGAGACTGTCATGGCAATTGCCGCGCTTTTGTTCACCGCGGTAACCTGGTAATATAATATTAATGTTTCATGGGCCTCAATATTAATGTTTTATGGACCTCGGTAAGTAGAGTTCGTACAGATACGAAAGAGTACACCTCGTGACGTCATCTTCGCAGTTTTGTCGTACCTATTATTATCTTACGTCTATAAATTATAAATATCGTGCCAAAAATTTGAGGTTATGTACAATTTAATTGATCTCAGGAATCCGTGGTCACGCGTTTCCTGTGAAAATTATTGTCTGCAAAAATAGAATTTAGAGAAAAATTATAATTATTGATGGTTACCCCTCTATGGAATGGTTAAAATACAGGTCTCTATGATTCGAGGTATTTCTTAAAATCATGTATAAAATAGAGCGTAAAAGATTAAAGTCAATCGATTTTTGAAATAGTTATACAGTAGAACCCCGTTATAACGTACCACCAGGGGCCGAAATATTTGGTACGTTATAACCGGAGTCCGTAATAAAAACAAAATAAACAGACAAAATAGTAAAACGAAACCAACGATTTACTCCGTTATATCCAGAGAAACGTTATAAAGGGGTACGGGGTTCTACTGTACATAGTATTAAGGGATCAGTGGAATTTTGATTTAATTTAACAGTTACGAAGATGAATTCAATTATAAAATTATAAATCAACAAAATGGCCGCTGTTTTTATATGTAACATAAAACGATGATTGACTTTAAAGGGGAGTTGTTTGAAATTCACCAATGGGAGTACAAAGCAACAACAATGAGAGTTGATTCATGCACTTCAATCAGAACCAACGGGTTGAAAACTGATGAGGTCATTTAAATAGGGGTGTGTTAAAAAATATATAACATTGTGTTTGAGCAAACATTGATGGATCGATTTGTATGTTACGTATGCGTCGATATTGTATGTATAAACTGATCATCGAAAATTTATATTTATGCCCAAAGTCGTAACCATCAAGTGGACGAAAGGGCCCTTATAACGTGCATATTTAATATTTCAATAGCTAGCAAAATTTTATTGCAAAACACGTAAAAAAGAGATGACCACCATTTGCTAAATTGAAATATTTGCTTTTATACCTCAAACCTAATACAACATACATAGAAATGATGAGAGAATTTCAATGAACTTTTTCGACTGTGCATAAAATAAAATAAAAAGAGTAGCTGGATATACACAGACGGTAATAATAATTAACCTAAAGGTAAAAGTAATAACAACATTAACGTACTTTGAACTTCATTCTTATACGCAACCCTCATTTTCCCATTTTCCAATCCTCTTTTGTTTTTATAATTCCCTCTACTGCATAATACTTTTAGACAAAAAATAATAAATTTATATTGCTGTTTTAATTAATTTAATTAACGCTTAGTTATAATCTCATAATTAGACGACTTGATTTTCAAATTTTACGACTTTCGTTATTATAACTTTTTTTTAAATAAAATTGAATTTTTATGACACTTGGAAAAAAATAACGACTTCTCCTAATTAACAAATTTGTTATGGCTAACTTACAAAAGGCAGCTGAAAGTTATTATTATTGTTAAAATTATGACCGAAATTTTTATGCTTCAATGACATTTAAATTTTAGTATTTTACTTATACAAAAAAAGGTATAGTACAGAGCAATTTGAAAAAGAAAAAATATATAAAAAGGAATAAATTGTTAACATAATATGCGAAAATCCTAGCAAGCTCACATTCGCAATTGTTTTTACATATTATTAGCTTTTTTGGCACATTTTAATATAATATCACGCTTTGTTTCTCGTTAGTACGTCTAGCATTATCAGGTAGCCTTAGGTTCTTCATAACAAAAAATGTGAATATAACGATAAAAAATATTAATTTTCGATACAATGTAATTCGTCTGTTACGTCTATTTTACTTTATATTTTTCGCTTTATTTATGTGAATGTAAGTAAATACCTTCAATCCAGCTTTCATTTTTATTCAAAAGAAATTATAGATTTTTGAAGTTGTGATATTCAAAAAATCATAACTCCAAATCCGCATCATACAGGCGTTTAAAAATTTTGATTTCGGTAGAGAATTACGTTGTCTATAACATATCCAAAAATTAAAAGAAACGCTCGAACTAGATTTTGAAAAAAACTATATAAAAATGTTGACCTATTTTGGCTTATTACAGATAGGCAAATTTGAAACAATTTTAAAAATCGACTGGGTTAAGACGAAATCCATCTATTTTGGCTGTACTATAGCCAAGCAAAAGTAAAAAAAATTGCAAATATGAGCCCAAAAAAACTACCTTATTTTGGAACACCCCAGACTGACATTTTAGTTCAAAAAAGAGAAAAAATTCTGGGGGACTCAAAAAGCCGAGAAATGCAATAAAGAGAAACAAACCTTGATAACATTATGCGAAAGTTATTAACTCATTCGATTCCTTACTTTTTTCTGATTTCAAGGATTAAAAATTTTCCTAATTCAATTTTATTAATAATCCATTAAACTACGAAAATTAAAAAAAAAACTGATTTTATTAAATAAATGGCTATGGCTATTTTAAAACAACGATTTTTGTTAAATGATTTTCAATTGTTTTATTAAAGCCATAGCCATTTATTTAATAAAATGATTTTTTTTTTATTTCTGCAGTTTGATCGATAATTCTTAAAATTAGATAAGGAAAATTTTATATCCTTGAAATCAGAAAAAAATAAGGAAATGAAGGAAGGCAACTTTCGCATTGGTTTAAAAAAAGTACGTTTGGGTTATAACTCAAAAAATAGTAATTACAGTTTTTTTTTGATAAGTGCAACTAATTTATCTTACAATTATCTATTAACAACCTCTTTTATATTTTTCTGTATTTTTAACAACTAGCCATCGTTGATTGAAAATTTTGACGATTTTCAGTTTTTCTCGAATTTATTGTAAACTTAGGCCCGTTTTAGATGGACTAAGTATCGTACTAACTTGTTAGCACCGAATCAACTCAAGGAGCAAAAGCAAGGGAATCTAAGCTTTAACATCGTCCACGATCGTGCGTCAAAATTTCTACTGACGACGTTAAAGCTTAGATTCCCGTGCTTTTGCTTCTTGAGTTGATTCGGTTACTAACAGTTAGTACGATACTTAGTCCATCTAAAACAGCCCTTAGCAACAATGCTCAACTTTCTTAACGGATTCTGAATCTTCATGTGTAAATCTCCCTAACTTTACTAATTTAATCAACTTTGTATCCCTCTCAAGATCCCTATAATAACAAAGTTACCCATACAAGGTTGAGATTTTTGTCACCCTGTATACTTCCACCCTAAGCATAATGGACGGTTTTCAAGGTCACTCATTAATTAAATTCAAAGTCGAGTCGTTTTCATCTTAATTGATACATATTAAGATGGTGTTTGTAAAGAATCGTGAATTCAAGTAAATACACTCAAAGGCACAAAATTCAATCCATAGACAATTTTCATCAAAACTTGCTCATTTTTTATTTTAATTAGTGTTATTTTAATTTATTAACAAGTAGGTAAGCATTGAGGAAGTTTTTATGCACAAATTAATGTTAAACAACTTCTTAATCGTTTTAAATTTGATTACATTCCAAATACCATAAAATTTCATTAATTTTCGTTGCATTTGTTTCAATATTTATTGCGTTATCAGCAGTCAGTTAACTATCGTACTGAATACCTACTTTTTTGAAGTTGTGTCTGAAGATATAAGATATAATGATGGTTTTGAATCCAACCGATACTGCCAAAGTCTTTGATTTAATTGAAGATGAGAGATATCAGAACTACTGCGGCTCAAGTTCTTGGTGTTACTACATCCAGCGTTTAAAGAGAGTTGAATCAGGTACAGCAAGGTGTAGAGCTGCTCAGGACGACCATTCCTTCGTCTGAGAGTTTTTAGAAATAGATCCACTACTGCAGTTAAAGTTTGTACTGAGTTCCAAGAAGTATGAGGAGTAGCAGTTAAAGAACCTTAAAGAACTGTTTGAAGAAGATTGCCGGAATAAGGAGTGAGTACAAGAAGACCTGCAAGTGTTCCGGAGCTGACTAGGAAACCTCGAGTAGAGCGAATTCGCTTTGCTCGCAAATATTAAGACTGGATATTGACGAATGGTGGCAAATCTTTTTCATCGACAAGTCCAGGTTTTGTCTGAACTCTTCGGACAAAGAATATAACGAAAAACTAGCGAGAGGTTTGTTGCCGAATTTAATATTGTACCAAGGCTTAGTTTTAATGTTGGGTCAAATATGGTGTGGGGTGGCATAACTTTAACAGTTCGTACTGAAGTAGCCGTGGAAGGAACTATAACTGCAGACAGGTACATTAGGGACATCCAAGAACCCCACGTGGTACATTTTGCCCCATTTGTAGAAGGCAGTTTCAAGCTAATTCATGATAGTGGTCGTCACCACATTACTAGAATCATTCATGGTCTGTAAGAAGTGTTGATCTTAACCCTATCGAACATGCCCGGAAGATGGTAGGAAGACAAGTTTGATCCCGAGTTCTTGCTCCTGCAAACTTATAAGAGCTAAGAGCTCTTATAGTACAAGAACGAGAAGAAGTCGACCAGCATGACATTCGACGCTCTAATAGTGAGCATGCCACGATGAATGGACGTTGTAGTTCGTCCAATACACGCTATTAATTGTCTGCATTTTTACTTTTTGTTTGTTTTTATGATACTTTCTTATTTACTGGTTCATCCATTATTAGGAAATGTTCCATTATTTCTGTAATTGGAGGAATAATAATATATATGCTAGTTTATTTAAATCACAAAATGTTACATATCTTTTAGGCATGTGATGTGGCACCAAAAAAATAAAAATAAAAAAGTTTTGATGACATTTGTCTTTGGATCGAATTTTGTGCCTTTGAGTGTATATTTATTTATCCCCCAGTCCATCAGGGTATTCAATACCTAAGGGACGTTTTACATTTACTAAATATCGTACTAACTTGTTAGTACCTACTCAATCAACTCAAGGAATAAAAGCATGGGAATCTAAGCTTTAACGTCGTGTTTAGAAATTTCGACGCACGACCGTGCACGACGTTAAAGCTTAGATTCCCGTGCTTTTGCTCCTTGAGTTGATTCAGTACTAACAAGTTAGTACGATATTTAGTCCATGTAAAACTTTTTTTGCCCTTTCGTACCTTCAGCTGTCTGTATATTTATACATTTGTCTGTAGCTCTCTGTGCATGTATCCGTCGGCTCTCTCGCTGCTTTTTTCATCAACTTTGTCGGCATGTAGGTCATTTGATGGTTCTTGAAAGTCAAATTTCATGGAAAATACATGCGTCCGTTTATAAACTGAAGCTCGTCTAGCTGTAGTTTTTCATAGGACACACAAATTAGAGATCTCACAATTCTTGTTGATTTTAGTGGATTATTACAGTTAATTGAGCACTTTTGAGTGCCCAATCTGCAACTATAGCTGTTTGTCAGTTATTTTCGTTGATGACTGACGTCTGGTAGAAAATAAGTACTGTAATTGCCATAGCATCTTTACAGGCAATTTTTAACAATTTTCATATCACGCCACGTGAAATTAGAAAATAACAATGTGAATTTTGGAATCGAAAAAAATTAATAAAGCTCAAAATAATTTATACGTATTTTAACAATGCGCATTATAATCGTTTTTCAGTTTTTAAAGAAACTAATTGTAAATTAATTGGAGGATTTATCTGAAAACCACAATTTCTAAAAAGAAAATCCTATTCTTGCGTGAAAATAAATCTCAACCATTCACATGAGCTAAATGTAATTGTGGAGAAAATGTAGAGATTGAATTTTTCTATAAAATGATATTAATTGACATACTCGTACATTTATCCTACTTTGATAACTTTAAATTCTTCCGGACTTGGCGTGCCATACCGACATTATAAAAAGACCGACAACTGCGTGTTGAAAGTGAAAGGGTTGTCGTTGCCCATCATAAACATCGTATAATAGTTGTACTTGGTTAAATTTACATCTTTGTTTCATGCGAGAATTTTGTGAAGCCTTTAAGCAATAACCCATTTGTTGCGATTTATTATTTATTAATAAAAAAGAATTTTTTAATACCTGTTATTATTACGTAACACAAAAACTAACAAAGACTTCTTTATACAAAAAGTATTGCATTATATTTACTATACTCACCCCTGTTGCGTTTTCCCCCGTACCCACCTACTGCCCTAGTTTTTCGACGCCCTCGGACTCCCCTAGCAGAGACTCTTCTTTCAACGACGTAGCAACTGAACGAGTGTTCTTTTAAGCCATTTTAATCCCTTTTCTGTTTTACCCTCTTCGCAATATACGATTTAGTTTTTAACCTCATCTAAACTTTCAATATGCGCGCAATAAGCGCAAATTACAAATTTAGTTTTTCAACGACAATCCTTTTTTGTATTTTAATAATTAGAAAAGCTTCAACTTTATTCGTTGACAACTTCGATTAAAACCCCATATTAATTTAACCAAAAACATCACAGTAAAGGGTAATATTTTTAAATTAACGGGACCACTAGAGGAGTACAAAAACCTCCACGATTTTGTATTAAAAGTATTGAAAATGCGCTTTGTTGTATGAAAGCTTTTTAGATGATTATAAAATGTTAAATCTTTCTAAAAACGAATATTTTTTGCATTAGATAATTTTTTTTTTCATTTTTGAGAAGAAAAAAATTAAAAGCCTCAGATTTGGTTCAAAGGAACTGAAAGAATAAATTAAAACCTTAAACAGTTGAGCTAACAGTAAAAAAGAGAAAATCCCTCCATTCTGGTTTTTAAAAACCGCTGCAATAAATTCAGCGGGCTCAAAAGATTTTCCAGTTCGGAAAATCAAAGAAAGTGTGGTTATTTCATCACATGTTTTTTAATTAAGGCGAGTAATTAGTAGAGGTGTTTTTTTATGTCACAAAATAGCCTTTGAACTTCTTCATTTGTGTAAGTAAAGATCTTCATTTGTAATAAAATCCGGCTCGAAGGACCAACCTGTAGCTTCAAAAGTAGTGTGATTTTACAAGTTTGTTATTAAGAGGCGTGTGGATGAGCAAATGAGCACCCCTATTGTATATTAAATAATATTATTAAGGTCTTTATGTCTTGAGCAAATACTGTTACAATTAAAAAAAATCAAATAATAACTGAAAATCCATTAACAATCCACGCTCGAATAACAACGTTAAATCCAATTTAAGAAGTAAAGAGTTAAATTAATGAGAGTTCCGATTAAGCGTATAATCGAAGTGAATTTTTAAATTATATTGGGCACCGTCGTCGTAATACCTATTAGTCCCCATTTTTAAGCTAAATTACATAAAAGATTGATAGCTTTTTCCTCTTTTATCAAATTTTCCTTCTTTATTTTTTTTTAATTTTTAAAACGAAAGATACTTTAAATTGAAATTAAAAATTACGCCATTCGGACACTTGAAAATGCGAAGCAATCAGTTTTAATTATTATAAAATTACTCATTCGCTATAGCGTCAAGTCATTTTTTAAATAAATTAAGTGGATCGAGATAATTTGTTAGGGGATAAAATGTGAATTTTTTATTTAAAAAAAAATCTGTAATTTGAAGGCGATTAATCAAGTTTTTGGACAGTGTAGATGTGCTATAATTGATCAAATGGGTTGATAATCAGTGGCGAATTAGCGCGCACGGGAGAAGAAAGCACGTGCTTGGAGTTTCGGAATCGTAGGGGCTTTAAAGTACAGAAAAGAAACTTGAATCTTTTTATTTTAACTTGATGTTAATTTATAACATATACGAGGGTTTTTTGAAAAGTAAGATGAACTTTTTTTAAGTGAGAGGTGGAAATCTTCGAAAGACACCGGATCGCCCGGTACTATGTGATAATGTGGGATTCTTACCCACTAAAACCACCCCTCGAAAAGGTAGTAAGGGTTCGGGTACCGCGAATGCCCGATGACAGAGCAAGAGTTATGGTAAAGCTGAAAGGTAGGTAGGTTAGCACAGTATGAAAAGAAAAGCCGGGTGTAGAACTTTTATAAAAGAGACAGAGTAGAGAAAAAGTAATAGAGTATCGCCCTGGCCCTGAACCAATCATAAAACCAGCCCTAACAACTGTCGATGTCCTCCTTAAGAACCATAGTCATCTAATACACAATACAAGATGGACAAATAATGCAAGCTTTCGCCAGAGCAAAAACTCCATACTAGCTCCCTCCAGAAAACTTGCAAAACACTGTCTAAAGCTGTCCCGAGTTAATCTACGAACAATTGCAGGGACACTCACAGGACACTGTCGGCTAAATAAGCATCTTCACACACTAGGAATAGTAGTTAATCCCAGATGTCGAGCTTTAGACGAGACCGCTGAACACGTGCTTTGTCAGTGTCCAGCTCTAGCGTCTACAAGAGGATCCGTGTTGGGGGAATTCTGGCTCGACATGGCCAGAATAAGCGCCATTCGTCCCGTCCCGCCAGAGTTCTGGAGTACCTACATCCTAAAAGTGGGATGGCTTGGGACCTGATGGGTCTGGGGAGGCTCCTTGGAGGTTGTACAATGGGTCCAGATAAGTGGCTTAAGTGATGGGAGCTTGCTCCCCCTCCACTAATAATCCAGAATCCAGAATGGATTTATAGTTATAGTCGTTTAAATTACAGTCCTGCTTGGGCTCTACCAAAGCCGAGATGTCACGTCTCGAAATTTCACAAACGCCAGCGCACACACACTCCAACGCTGCCACCGCTTCCAAGTTGCCCGTACCCGGTGACCACGGCTGCCATCCCCCTGTCTTACAAGAAGCGCGATACTCGTTCATGAGATTTAGCGTCCGGGTACACCACAGCAGCAGGTGCTCGGGCGTTTGCCGCTGGGGGCCAGACCCATCTTGTTTAAATATGCCTGGAAAGGGCTATGGCCTTTGATGAACAAACTAGCATTAGCGTTGTCTTAATGGAAGTGGAATTGAACTCTTTTCAATGTTCGCTGCAAAGCACAAATCTTCCCATCTAAATGACGCGGATTGTTTACTGTGTCTATTTGTTTTGAGGTTATGTCGGTCAATCTCGGACTAAAAACAACGGATGTAGACATACCGGGACCTTTTAGGTTAAAACGGAAGTAAAGTATAAAGTGTTGCTTGCCTTCAGATAGATAATTTTACGAGCTTTCAAAATATTGAAAAATATTTCGGTCGCAGCTCGGTCATCCCCACCACGATTGCTCACATTGAATACTGCCGGTTTTCAAAACTCATCTACAACCGGTTATAACCCAACATCGCTCGGAAGCGCCTCCTTGCCCGGTATTACTCGGTTCTCATTAGGTCATTAGACAAGGACTACTGGACACCGTGTCTGAAATCGCCAAGCGACTAGTTTTTCGGAACGATGTTCCGGCCGATTCGCGCCGGAAACCCTGATATTCCTTCTGCCGAGGGAGACTTTACTCCTCACGAAAAGGGCGATGATGCGCATTCGTGGCCAACGGACAGCCCCACCTACTTAGCAGGCATCTTTTCAACAGCCACTGCAAGACCAGCTCCAATTGGAGTGGGCAGAAGTAGCACATACCCCGCCTGAGGCTCCCACTCTTCCCGCAGCACCGAATGTAAGCTTAGAATACCTCCGGTTAGTCATCTCTCAGGTCAAGCCATCGGAGACCATCGTTGGTATCCTCAGCAACCATAATCGGTAGCGGTCGGGGAACTGGCCCCTAGGTTAGGTTAGGTTAGGTGAAGGTAGATTACTGTCAACCAGCAAACTCCCACCCTGCTCCGCTCTCGGTCTAGAAACAGCTCCCTATCACCAACCAATGAGTCCGAAGACTCGTGCTACTGGTGCGTCTCATACCTGACTCTACGCCAAGCAGAGATAGCAAGCAGAAGCTAAGAACACGTCCTGGTGGTCTTAAGTATTCTGCCGTTAGGTTAAGTTAGGTTAGGTTATAGATAGGTTAGAGTCCCCACAATCATAGTGACAACCCACCGCCTAACCTTCCCATTCGTAAAACGGCGACCGGCGTGGCGTGAACCACTACCGAATCATTATCAGCTACTCCTTTGCCCAGAGGCTGGGATTGGGGGCTGTATAAGACCTGTGTTTCATTTAAATTAAGAAATTTAAAGCTCTTATTTAGATCTCTTATGTAACCTATCTAAAATTTTATACTACCAGAAGCATAAACATGTAGCGATTCCAAAAATGTAAAAAAAACCATAGGTTGCCAGTTAAAAAATTAGAAATATGTGCTCCTGTGCTCACGCGCGATTACACATCAGGCGTTAAATGTCACGAACAAGTGAACCACTTTTAGCCTAGTAACTTTTATTTAAAACATTTTTTTTAAATCAATAATAAACAAGTTATAGCCTTGTTGCGGTACTTTTTCCCCACCATGTATATCAATTTTCAAGTTTTCAATTTTATTACAAAAGAAGTGACAGATTTTAGAAATTTTGGCATTCAAAAAATCATAACTCTAGTTCCATTCGGTAGAAGTTAATAAAAAAAAAGAAGTAGATAGAGAATTACGTTGTCTATAACATATCCAAAAGTGAATAAAACGGCCGCACCATATTTGAGAAAAACCGTTTTACAATTTTGACCTCTTTTGGACCTTTAAAGGTAGTCAATTTTTAAACAATTTTCAAAATCAGTTAGATTAGAACGAAAGCCTTATATTTTGGCCGTACTTTACCTTTTTTAAACTTTTATTATAATAATGATCGGCCAAGTTATAAAGGAAAAACCATAAAATGAGCCGCCATTTTGAATAAAAAAATACAATTTTTTTTTCAATTGGGCCTTAGATGTACTATCTTATTAGTCAAAAGTAAAAATAAATCAAAAGTACCAAGTACATTTTCTTGAATTAAGAGCTTTACTTTGCCATTAAATTTTTGATCCCCAATTTGTGGCGCTACTGGATCAAGATGTCTGATTTCAAAAATTCAAAATTTCTAAGAGCTGTAATATGGTATAATTTTGAGATTTGATCATCACAACTTAAAAAGGTTGTCCGTAAACTGTATTCGCGTTGTATCAAATGAGGAAGCAAGACGACATGGAAAAGATTGCTTCGCCTCAGGTGATTCAATTCAATATTTCTTACGTTACTCCGAATTAACATACTACAAAGTACAACAAACACAGGAAACTTAGATTTATTATTTTTTTCTTTATGTTTTACCCATCGTGTTATTAGCGTAAAAAATGTGATTTATCCTTTTTGTTTAGTTTTGAGGAACAGCCAAATGAATAAGTGCCCATTTTAAAAATCTATATCGCCGGTAGTTAAAATGAAAAATTTCGACAACAATAAAAATTCACATTAGTGCACCCGCAGCATGAATAGTCGAACAAAAAGCAATATATTTCGACAAACAACCGTAGTAGAAGATTTAAAGAGCTTTTCTATTTAAAAAAAAAACAAAATATAACTCTCATAAATTTCCTTTGTTGTATTTAACTCACCTTAAAAATCAAAAAGTTTATGAATTTTTTGTGATATTAAAAGAAATCTACTTATGACACATACAATTCCATTTTCTATCGAGAGGGTTGCTCTAGGAGCGTAATCTCGAGTTGAGTCTTTGGTGAATTGAAATAAGCTAGAAAACTCGTCGAAGCGCAAGGAGATATCACGCTGCGAGTATGGGTCAAAAGTTTGTGAGCTTTGTATACGTTTAGCTTTTATTCGTGTTGTATGAGGGGGAGAAATTTTCCGTTTTCCCAAGAGACGTATCATATTGTACGCTCTCGATTATACATCTCAGATGCATACCATCTGACAAAAATGGTGATCAAAATGCGAAGGGATGTTTCAATCGAAAAGCAACAGGCTTTTGAGTTGAGAAGAAGAAAAAGTTGTTTAAATTGTCTCAATATTCGCATACTTTGTTGCTCCCTAAATTCAATTTTCTATAGTGTCTATCTATTGCGCTAGAAATTCGAGATGTAAATAAAAAGTAACATAAAACACAAATATTATTACGTATATCTACATCGTAGCTTTTTTGTAGACAAACGATGTCAGTTTAAAGTAGGATTTGTCAAGAAGATTGAGCTTCTCTGATAAAATAAACTTTTACTTTAGTCGAAATAGCGTGAAAAGTTGATGCAGTTAGAAAAGCGTCTCTTGAATTTGCAAAACTTGCTTCTTATTATTATTACCAACTAAACACTCCTTCTCTCAGTAAGTCACTTCTTAACAAAGTTTCAAACTACACCTAATCTCTTATTTGCGGTGTATAATAATAATCACTTACAATCTTAAGTTTAAGTTGAGAAAATTACTTAATGTACTTTTAGTTTAATATAATATTTTAACATTTTTTTTCTTGTTATGGTATAAAGTTTGAGTTCAGAACCGGTTGTTAATTTAATTGAAAGCTTGAATTAAATAATAGAGCATGTAACAATTTGTAAAGAAATCGACATTTTTTTTTAAAATGCACTGCCGGTGTAGTAGCCAATTAATAAATTTTGAAGCGCCAACAACTAAAATTTAACTTTTTCGTACTTTTATACAAAGAAAGAATTTAATTGATGGATGTTTTGAGCTCCCCTGGGACAAACAAAAAAATCTCCGATTTTCCTCCGAAAAAGTCTGTTTGTCTGTATGTAACGCCCGTAAATCAAGTCAGTTTAGCAAAAAGGGCAGGTTTCATGTCGAATCTGGATATACAGGGTGGGCCACCATACTTGTAGCCCATGGCGATTTTCGACTGCAATCTAAATAACAAATATCATTACAGTCTAGATTAGTATAGATTTATATACTTTCATTTTTATAAATAATAGTTATTTGTTTTATAAGGAGACAAAGTGACGTTTTGTGTGACAAGACTGTGTTTGGCTGAAGAGCGAGCGTAGCGAGCGAGTCTTGCAATACAGGCGAGTCACACAAACTACTTTGACTCCGTATAAAACATTAAATTTTTTCTGCAAACGTAAAGCGTAAAACTGAAAATTTTGATTTTTGAAAGAGCACCATCTCTTGTCAATTACTTGTAGTTCAATTGTCCAATATTTTTTTAAATCAACTTAAATTTGTTAAAAAAAGCTAATTATTAAACACAACGAACTAAATAATTATAAAGGAAAATTTAAAAAACAATAAATTTTTTGCATTACAAATGCTTAAAAAACATTTTTTACGTTAAAAAATAAAAATTATTTAGGTTTAAGTTTTTACTTTGTCTGTCTAGACAGAGAAAAATACTTTGCTGACAATTTTTCCTGCCTCGGCGGGAAAGTTAAACTTCACCCTGACATATTGAGTGACACAAAGTCGACTTTTTTTGACGTTTGAAAAAAAAATTAATCAGTGTAGGGTGTAGGTAAATGTCAAACTTAAATATAATTTTTATTCGGCATCTCATCCTATCTATCAATTATCATATCATCTGTCAAATGGTCAAACTTATTTGTGAAATGAGATGACATACAGGTAGTTAGAAGTATGGAAACGGTGATTTTTTGTCGTTAATATTCATTTTAGGAAATAATGTTAAATATAAAGGTTTTTTATGAAATTTTTATCTATATTTGGAAATATTTGAAAAGTTTTTTTCTTCAATTGTTTTTGAGTTACGCCTATCAGCAAATTTTTTTTAAATGGTAACGTATTAATTTTATGCTACCATTCGACAGATCATGTTTTTCTCTTTACAATAGTAAAAAAAAAATTTTTTTTTTATTTTTATTACACTTTTTCGACAAAATGCCGGTTAAAGTATTTTCGAATAGTAGGCAATAGTAGGTACATCTAAAGTATCATTCACAGAAGCAATATTGCAGTTGTATTGGCAGTGCAGGATCAGTGCAGAAAGTTAAAGCCGTCTAGTTCTACCGCGCTGTTCACATAAACTTAGTGGAATTGGTAAGTGGTAGCACGGTTGGTGAAAGCTACATAGGTTTTAACTTTCTACACTACCACTGCAAGCGAAATACAAGCACCCAATGAAAACACACGACGTGCGCTGGCGCATTATGTGATGTCCATAAACGTTGTTATTATTTTTTAACCTTAGGGTATTTTCCAATTTTTAAAATACCGATTATTCCTGCGTTATTGCATAGCAAAGTCGATTATCAATGACTTGGGCACACTAAAAATATGTTAATCAAAAAAGTTACATCAAAAACTGCTTGAAAAAGTATTAAATGGTACAGTTTCAAAGTGAAAATTAAAACGGAAGTGACGTCATGAGTCATACACATCACGTTTGTTGCTTAGTTACATGTGTTAAATGTCAGTTAATGTGTAATCAAGGTTATTAAGTTGGAGCTCATTAGTTGAATATTGACAGCAACGACTCGTGACGTCATGCCGCTTTTATGCGGGAAACTTTATAGTTTGAATTTCAAATAATTTTTTTGGCAAAACCTAGAGTCGCAATTTTTCTTTAATGTGGTTTTGAGATTACTTTATCAATAAGGTAACTTTCTAGATACATTTTTAAAAATTGGAAAATACCCTATTGTAATGATATTTTTCAAAAAAGACGTGCTTGAGTATTAATGTTAATGATGACTGCTGCTATTCTTGTAAAACATGTTGTGGACGCTATATCTAGAAATTGTTAACACCTCAATGCGCCTGTCTTTTTTTCTACTTGTACAACTGCACTTAGTTTATGTGAACGCTCGACTTTAAGAATTACCTTACTAAATACACTACAAGGACACTACAACTGCACTAATCTTATCTGAATGAAGCTTAAGATAAACAAAAGCGGAGCGATAAACAAACTCGAGCGAGTTACCTGTTATTGGTTATTGTTTACTCATAGGAGTTTGTTTATCGCTCCCCTTTTGTTTCGGCTCTATGGAATGGTAGCATAAAATTAATACGTTTCTATTTAAAAAATTTAGGGGATAGGCGTAACTCAAAAACAATTGAAGCAAAAAATTTTCAAGTATTCTCAAATATAGATAAAAATTTCATAAAAAAACTTTTATATTGAACATTATTTCATTACAAACGGGTGTGAAACACTCAACCAAGTCGGCAAAAACAGTGGCGTAACTATAGGCACTTGCTAGAGCTCGCTCGTTCGAATCCCGAGGAGACCCGTTGTTGACTGTTCAAAAAATTTCTGATATGGGGTCCAAAACTTGAAGTTACGCCACTGCTAATAGTATTTTTTCTACGACGATAATTAGTACATTTTAAAATAATTCTTTTTACTAAAATTTGAACTGACATTTCAATAGAGATTTTTTTTAAATCCGCTAGATGACACCAAGTGACAGCAATGTCACTTTTCAAATAAAATTGGAATTTATTTAAATTTAAATTATAAAATATTTATTAAGTTGTAAGTGCCATTTAGTAAATTTATAAATTTATCAATTAAAACAATTAATTAACTAAAATCGCAAACTTCAAGCTCGTCTTACTTCGGTCATTTTACGCCATCTATCAACATCCGCTTGTACTAAAACTTTCGCTCACTAGATACGAAAACGCTATTTTCGCAATGTGTAAGTGATGACGAAATGCTTACTTTCACATATGAGAGTAGAAAAAATCTATTTTTTAGTGAAGAACTTGCCTTTTGTGTAAGCTTTCTTATTAATTATTGTTATATCGGTCTCATAAAATACACGAGTAATTTCATCTATAATAAACGTGTCTCCTGTACGAGACGACTCGAGAGGGTGAGTTGAGTATCAAAGATTATTTCCACATAGTAATAGTGCCATTTTATTAGACACACTAAATTCAAATATCATTTTCATTATTGATGATATGGTCGGTGTTCAGTGGTCCAAATGATGAGTCTTCTCAAGCCTCAACCTTTTATGTCGAGATCTCGAGATCACAGAGTGTGTTTAGAAATTCAAAAGTGCACATCTAATATTTTCGTAAAAGAAAGACGATTATTATTAAGTACCTTAGTATACAAGTTGTAAAAGTGAATTACTGTAAAATTACAGTTGTTTTAGTTTTTTAGCTGTACTCCAACTCCACCACTACAATTTATAAAACTTTCCTCTAGTAGTAATAAATTTAATTGAAAATCTAAAAATACTTTTTTAAAAATGCGGAATTTAATGAATAATAAAAAGAATTAATTGTCACTCAAACTACATGAATACTTAATTAATTTTTTTATAAATAGCAACACATTTGCTCTTATCGCTTCAATGTTATATTGACCATCGTATTTAAAAGCCAATCAACTTCCTTTTAAAAATACTATCTCAAACAGTGACTTCGTTATAATATTATGACATTTTCGAGTTGTTGGTAATTTGTTTTTAGTGTTTTTACACATTCGAGCTAAATGAAGGTTTGTTTATAACGGATGTAACAGATTTGCAGCGCTTTAATTTGCAAAAACAATTACTAAATTGGTTCTTCTCGGCACGTCTTTTTTTACCACGACTCGTCCTACCAATAAAAATTTTATAATTCAGTTTTAAAATTTTAGTGTTTTAATTTCTCTATGTTTCGAGTCTAAAACTGCAAACAAAAAATGTAGAAAAGGCCAACACAAAACGTCACCTGAGTAGGTTCTGCACTCTGGAAACTTGCGTTTCTAAAATTGTAAAAAATAACATAAAATAACATATTAACGTAACATAACGTAACGTAACATAACGTAACGTAACAAACGTAACATAACGTAACATAACGTCACATAACATAACATAATATAACATACCGTAACATTAAATAACATAATAGTCCGTATTCACAATGAACGTAAACGTTCGTAACGTTCGTTACGAGCTTATGTAAATCTGTGGAAATCAGTACATATTTGTGGAAATGGGAAATGAAAAATATTCAAACCCTTCCAGGGATATCACTGGAAGGGTTCGTAATTCTCTTTTTCAAATTTCCAAAATTGTATTCGAATTTCCACAGATTTACGTAAGCTCTTACGTACGTTTACGTTCATTGTGAATACGTGAATTACGTATAATAACGTAACCTAACGTAACATAACGTAAACTAACGTAACATAACGTAACATAACGTAAAATATCGTAACATTACGTAACATAACGTAACATGACGTAACATAATGTAACATAACGTAACATAACGTGACATAACCTAAAAATTTATTAACAAAAGCACAAGATAGAGAGTTGTCGTTTGGTAGCCGAATTTAGACAAGCCAACTTTGATAGCTCTTTTGACCTCCTGAAATTTTTGCAGAAACTGTTTTTCTAAAATAAACCATTTCCAAACTACAATCGAAAAACTAAAACCAAAAGTTCACAAACACTTTGCGTCCTTATCGAGTAAGATCGGTGCTTTATAAAAAAAAGACATTTTGCACAAAATATTGCTTTACGTATAAAATAATTAAATAAGTTCTTCCAATTTTAACTTGAATAGAAAACAGTAATCTTTTATTATTTCACTAATATCATATTTTTTCGATTCGAATTTGTACGAAATTTCCAACGAAATAAAACAAACAAGTTGAAGCACGTGCTTGTTATTAAACTGAATAAAAAGTACTTTAGTAAACTGCATTTCATTTTAAATTCCCGCGCAAATACACCCTTAGTTTGATAGAAATAAATACCTTTCCTCTTGTTGAAGAGGGTGGATTGAATGATCGCTCCGCGAGCAAATGCGCTTTGTAAATAATTTAAAAATATATAAGCGAACCTTTGCTTTTATTTACTTTGGAATTTATAAAATGAAAGGATATTTGTTTCCACTTCTTTTTTTAGGAAAATGGTTAAGTTTTTTTACCCCAAAATCCATAATGAATACACGGGGTGGCTGCATAAGTGCGTGTATCTTCTACACAAGGAGAGATAAATTAATAATTCAAAAACGAAATTTAAAATTATTTTTAAATATACAGGGTGAACATAAAGGGTGAAACATCAAAATATGTATTTTTTAATTAGACTGAAATAGCTTTTGGTGTTCTGTGCATTCAACTGCAAGAGACTGCAATATATAATGCCAAAGTCCCCAGATCTCCTCATGAGTATTCTGAGACTCTCCAGATCCGAAAATACAAGTAATCTATTATACAGAGTGTTCTATTTAAATAAATCTGTTTTATTTGCACACTATACATACAATGATATGAAATAAAGAGAAAACCCTTTAATTATTGCGTCTAATAGAGAAAAACGTGCCTTTGGTACATTAACGCGTGTTAATTTAATTAATTGGGAATTTAACTAAGTGCAAAAAATTTAATAAGTACATGTGTACCAATTATTTAGTGATTTGTTTTCATTAAACGTGTTTAAAACGTGCAATTATTGTGTTAAAATCGTACAAAACACCTTTGAGGATAATTATTTAGTGCGTGTGGAAGTTCTCTCTATTTATTCGTACCTAATCCTTTCTTTAAAAAAATTAACGTTAAAGCCTATCATTACGGTGGATATTTCCCTGGCCTGTCATTTGCATGCGGTAAAAAATAATTATGTTAATGCTTCGTTTGTCGATTTGCCTTTCCATGTCAAACGCAATTAACAGGATGAATGTTATTAATTAATACACGCAGCTTCGGATGAATTTTTTTTCTAATTGTTAACTAAATCATACGCTATATTGTTTACGTCTTTTTATTGTCAATTTAATCCATTATGTTACTTTTCAGTTCAATAAGCCCAGATGAAAATACTATTTTTATAATATAAATGCGCCATTATTTGAAATGACAACCGTAACCAGAGACGTAACCAAAGGTCAATGTTGATTGAATTTATTGCAACCATTGACCGTTGACCAAAATGTCCAGAATCGGTCTGTTTAATAATGACCAGACGGTTTCTGCCTGTTCTTTTCTTAGTCTCTCTGTCTATTCATTCCCTACTTATCCATCGGCCCTTTTGTTCATCTGTTCATACGTCCATTATCTACCAGTTTGCCTGCCAGTCCGTTTGTCTGCCTGTGTATGTACCTACCGCCCTTCTTTATCGGTTTAAATGAGTCGACGATTTTTCTTCTTTTCCTTTCTTCCTAGTTAGATAACTCTTTATTGCAGTTTTTCATTTGTGTCTATTTTCCGTCTGCTTATCGATCTGATTAAAAAATCAAAGAATAAAAACTTAGAGCGTGTTTACTTTACTCGTATATTAATTAGCCTGTCTATCCACTAGCCTACGGGGCCACTTGCCTATCCATTGATAAGTCTGTTCATTTGCTTGTCCATTCGTCTTAGATTGGATTGGATTGCTAGTGAGAGAGATGGTTTTTAGCCTCTTACACTTAGGCCGCTTGATCGGGCCCATAGTGCAACCTCCCCAAAGGCGCTTATTCCTTCCCCTCCTCGAGCCATCCCAACTTTAAAATTGGCGGGTGCAGTGTCTCTGATTCTGACCATATCCAGCCAGTAGTCACCAAATATGGATCCTCTAGATGATGCTACTGCAAGACACAAGCACAGCACGTGCATGCCCCGCAGTTTCATCTTCCTGATTACAGCTTCTGCATCTAGGGCTATCGATTAGTCCCAAAATGTGAAGGTATTTGTTTAGCTTGCAATGTCCTGTAACGATGCCCGTGAGTACTCTTAGATGTAATCGAGACAGGTTGAGGTAGTATTTTGCGTGTCGTATCGAAGGAGCAGCAATTGCTGCTTTGCCTTGTCTATGTGAGCTTAATGTTTTTTGTTTTATGAGAATGTTGAGAGTGCAGACCGCCAAAGTTAGGGTCGGTTCCGTTCCGGCCAATTCGGGTAGGAGCCCGAGCCCTGCCTTGCAGCTCATCAGCCCTCTGATTGCCTTCGTTACCTTGGTGCCCTTGGATTCAGCAGATTTCAAGAGCATTACTCGTCAAAATGTCATTTAGTGCTGCTATGCAGTCCGAAACCAGCTTCGAAGTTATTCTGTGGCGGTTCAGGGCCGCGGTAGCAGCCCTACCGTCCGACAATATCTGTATGTGTTATCCAGTTACTAGACTCGCTTTTACCATTTTGGCACTTTCTAGTATGCCGTTAAGTTCAGCTTGGAAAACCGAGGTGAAACGTCCTAATGGTATACCGATATTTATTTCTAGTTCAGGGGAGAAGATTCCTGTCCCTGAGCCGTAAAGATATGGATATCAGCAGTACTGGGGTCTCGTGTTGTTAACAAGCTTACAAACATGTTGTTAAATACGTATTTTGGTGAGATACGGTCAGATCTGAGATCTAGTAGAGGCAGTTTTTTAGAACTGACCTCTATGATGTTTGTATGACCTGTACTCCTTCGTCTGGTTGTCCACAGCCCTAAATCTCGCAGTCTTAGAGCCAACCTCAGTGCCATTTCCTCCACGTGTAAGTTAAGTGAAGGCAGACATAGAAGCGTCTTCATAGCTGTGGTGGGTGTGATTATCATAGCTCCAGTTATTGATAGGCATGCTAATCTTTGCACTTGTCGGAGTTTGTTTTTTTCGGTATTTATTGTGGTTCTGGGCCACCACACTATGGCCGCGTAGCTTAGCATAGGTCTAATAATTGCAGTGTACAGCCAGTAGGTTATCTTTGGGGAAAGTCCCCAAGACTGACCTACGACCCTGCGACACTGCCAGAACGCGACCTTTGCTTTTTCCGCTTTGTTGTCGAGGTGGCTTCTCCAATCTAGCTTATGATCAAGCGTGACACCCAGATAATTGACCAGAAGGCCTGCTCTTTTATTAGTCTCTCTGTCTATTCATTCTCTACTTGTCCTGTCCACACGTCGGCCTATCGGCCCTTTTTTTCATCTGTTCAGCATACGTCCATTATCTATTAGTTTGCCTGCCAGTCTGTTCGTAATGCTTCCATCATTCCTCCATCTCCAATTCACATTCCTTTCATCCTACAGTCCTTCTCTATCAGTTTAAATGAAGCGACAATTGTTCGAGTCTGTTCATTAGCTTGAAATCTGTCCGTCTGTGTATTTGCAACTTATCCAGCAAGCAACTTCTCAAATTTCCAGCTCACAATAATATCCGTAATTTCTTCCATTAATCGTGTGTTAACCTGTGCACCAATATTACTTCCATACTTCCTCCTTCCATCCTCCCTGATCTGGAGTCGCACCGTTCTCTAATTGGGCACCCATTATTGTCACTATCGGCCAAACTTCCACCAACAGAAGCTATCCTCGCATAGTGGAGATCTGGATCCAAGGGACGTTGATACGCTGACATCCACTGAGTAGTGTAACGGATTTAGAAATAACTCAGGATTATTTGCGTTTTGTCAGACGATTAACACTTCTCCGCTAAGTTTTGGAGTGTGGGGGTTGGTGTTTTTTGCCTGTGGTGTTTCCAAGGAGAGTACTGATAAAACTTCGAAGAGCGCTGTGCTTAGGTGGAAGCCAGAGCGGCCCGTCGTCCTCGTTAAGTAGCTGTTCGTTCGTCCATTTGTCTGTCGGTCTAGGTATTAGTTAGTCACCAATCAACTCTTCAATATTCCATTTATACTCTTACTTTTGGTCTACTGTCTACTCTTCTGTCAGCTTGGCCGTCTTATTTGTCTTTATGTATGTCTGCATCTTCAGAAAACGACAATTAGTGTTTTTGAGAGTAGTTATTCTTAATTCGGAACTAGCTCAGAAAACAAGAGAAGCCATTTTCATATCATTATGTTATTTGTCCTCGTCCTTCTACCTGCAACCTGCATACCCCTACTGCATTTTCGTTTATTCTCGACCTACGATACGATCGTCTAACCATCGATCTGTACCTGTATTTGGATTTTTTGTTGATTAATTCAACAGTTAATTTAGGAAATCTATTCTATGTTGTCTCTAAGCCTTCCTACTTGTTATTCTTCGCCAACATCTTCAATGAACAATGTAACACTGAAAAATACTACTTTACCATAACCGTTACCCAATATATTAACGCAAAGAATAACAACAACCAGCATGAATTTAAAATTCAAGGTTAATTTACTTGAAATAAACATATTTGTTGATATGCCAATGAATTATTTGTTATTGCAGGCCATGAATATATAAATACGAAAATACATATTATTTAAATTTGAAATTCAAATAATATACTTAATTTAAACCATTAGATGGCAAATTTTGATCCCCAATGTTATGAGACAAAGATGCGTTAATTAGTTTTGCATATACATAACTTTTTTTTATTTGTTAATATATTTACCAAATGATGTCCTTTCTTTTACGATACGCCCATGTAATATCTAATAATGTTTGCCGGATCTTTATGTCTGGGTAAATAAACTCACTGTCAACGTGACTATTATTTTTCTCGATTATTAGTAGGTAGTAAAAGTGGTAGGAACAAATTGTTTTAAATACCAAGCCGCGCTTTGATATTATCAACTAGCAATGGTAGTAGGAGGCCATCGCTACAAATACTACACTTGGTCTCCCTCCTCTTTATCAGTATAAATCATAGATTCCTTAATATAGATAATGTAAACCTTGAAGAAGCCGTTTTGAATGGCATTAAGTTTTTCTTCTATTTAGTTCAATGTGTCTTGGGCGCATTCATCCTATTGTTTCTAAGAATTGCGTTTTCGGTTTGGATTACTTAAGCCCTTGATACATATTCTTATTATAAGTTGGAACCCTCGTAGAATATTACTGAACGGACAATAATTCCCAAAGATTGCTACTTTAGCGAGAGGTCTACCTGAACTATCACACTAGAGAGCATGCTGTCGAACAGAAGTATAGTTATCATTAAAAAAACAATGAAACGATTACGTCATGTTAGGTTAGATTAGGGTAGGTTAAGGCAACCTTGTCAATATCATGCTTCGAGACGAGGATAGCTGGACCACCATAGCAGAATTAGTTCACAGGATAATGGAAACCAAAGAGCAACTGGAAACTGGAGAGAGAGCAGCAAGCAATGCAAGCAATACAAGCAATCCCCAGAAACCCTCGGCACTAAGTTCTTCGAGCCGAGGGCGTATGGAGAAACTACAGACTTGAATTGTTTAAAAACAATTTCTTTCAGCGAATAATACGTTTAGACTAGGCGCAAAAGTTAAAGTATTTTATGCAAGCGGCATTTCATATAACATTTTGGTAACCGATGTTTTCCCAGTATTTCAACCCTGCTGAATACGAAAATTGCGGTTATCAAAGCGAAATCTTAACCGGAAGCGTGATATTCAAGATGACACCCAAGATGTCAGCTTTGTTATTTTTGATGGAATCATTATGGACAATTAAGACAAATATTTTTATTGGTTCGGATAGATAATTTTATACCCTACAATTTTTATTAGAGGTAAAATTATCTTCAGATCACTCCTAAAAGAACTATAGTCGATAAAAGCACCAGTGTTGTATAAACCGTCTTAATACATAAAGCAGTATATGGAAGCATCTTGGTGAGTTCAGCGAGGTAGCTTTTCCAGTATCCAGCTAGGATGTATCTGTTAAAACATGATCAGAGCAAATCAAGTCCATAAAAGTCGATCATAAAGAGGATATTGCGTCTTCTGTTTTGACAACACACGGTGCTTCTCCCGACTCTCTAGACCCTTAAAGAGTGATTTTACTGTAATTTTTTGTAGACCATAAAATTATCTATCCGAGCTAACAAAAATATTTGTCTTAATTGCCATAATAATTAATCCATCAAAATAAATAAAAAGAGCAAACATGTATATTACGACGATTTTTACGCACACGATGTCTTTAGCTGGCTTTCGCTCCTTAATAAGCAATCTTACGGTACTTTTACATTTAATAATAATTGTAGAGAACCTTGTATATCTAATTCAATCAAAACAGTTGTCCAAGTTTCAATAATAATTCTTCCATCCAAATAAATCTTAATTAATAAAGCAGACAACCTAGTCGCCATCTTGAATATCGCGCTTCCGGTTTAAATTTCACTGTGGGTAACCGCAATTTTTGGATTCAGGGGGGTCGAAATATTGGGAAAACATCGGTTACCAATATGTTATATGAAATTCCTCTAGCATTTCGATACTGGGATTTTGTTCCAATTTCACGGTGCTTCTTCCGACTGTAGCTCCTTAAGGAGTGATCTGAAGATAGTTATACCTCTAATAAAAATTTTAGAGTATAAAATTATCTATCCGAACCAATAAAAATATTTGTCTTAATTGTCCATAATGATTCCATCAAAAACAACAAAGCTGACATCTTGGGTGTCATCTTGGATATAACGCTTCCGGTTAAGATTTCGCTTTGATAACCGCAATTTTCGTATTCAGCAGGGTTGAAATACTGGGAAAACATCGGTTACCAAAATGTTATATGAAATGCCGCTTGTATGGTTAAGGATACGTTTTTTCCGATAACAGTCCTAGTCTAGTTCAAAGAAAAAGGTTTTAAAAAAAACGAATTTCGGTTTCATAACGATTGCATTAAATGGCAACCCTTACAAATTCTGATTTCCTGTCCACATTTTCGCTGCTTGGTTGCACTTGAGGATCTCAACTTTGGCAAGTTGATTCTACTCATCAAGTAGTATCTTTTCCATGAACAAAATAGTTCTTTATTACTTCTTCACAGTGCACTGAACAAAACAACTTTTGGTTTGTATTTGGTGCTTAAGAATTTTTATCGTGGAAACTACAGAATCAAACTACACGTTTTTGGTCTAGAACTGGTCGTCAGTCTATTTCTCATAATCCCATAATTTTTTAATTACGATCCGATGTTTAGAAGTTGAGAAATTAAATAAAACTTCAAGGAAAACGCGTCAATGTACTATAAAATGCACTTTTCCGAAGAAAGCACCAGGAGTTGGAAGTTAGAAATTTACTATATTATTCCTGACACTGTCCTCAACATTATTCAATCGTAATATTTCTATTAGCACAAATTTTGATTCTCAACCGTATTTCGACCCCACTATTATGGATTAGCCCCTCTTTGAGCTATATTTTGAGTGTACTACTTCAAATTCCTAATCTTCTGAAATCTTCTACCGATTTTTTGCTCTGCACTTTCAGTACCACGGCCTCTAGGTTTCTTCCACGTTTCATATATTTAGAATCCAGAATCTTTGACATAAAAAGTGACTCGACAAGAGACCCATCAGTAGAGACCCTCTCTTGTAATGAGAGGCTTCAAATAATTTTGATGCGGTAACTCGAGCAAACCTCAGACTGTGCCAGGACGACGATGATGACTGCTCCGATGTAGCGTTAGCAGCAAGAAGGCACCGATCAGCCGTCATGTGCCCGCTACTAAACTTGAGAAAATCTTCAACGCTGTCACTGTTTCCTTCTTCGTGTAAATACCAAAATGCTAGATTGTTTAGTGAGAGGTATTCATGTGCTTTTATGTCAGCAAAGTGTTTGTGAAGTTGGCTGTCTACAACCTTAGCTTGCCCCTTCTCTAAGACTGCAGCAAGGAACGACCCTGGTTGTCTCCGTACAACGGATTTCTTTATTGAAGTTGCCGTGCACTGCGTCCCAAGCCCAGAAGATTTGATGAACTTTTATATGTATCCTTTTTCAGCCATAAAAAATGGAATTTCATTGAACATGTGAAATGTAACAAGCATGACGTAGTAGGTGTTGTGTGATGACAATCCAAAGCAAGGTTTTTGACGTCACATAATCGTTTTTTTCATGCCTACTATTTTCTTGCTCACAACCAGTTTAGAAAATGCAATAACTACGCTAAAAAAAATTATTTAATTTTAGTGACCCACATATTGTGAATGGATTAATATTCTACACCTCAAAATTGGTGTTTGATTGTCATATAAATTTGAAGAGACTTCCCTATTCTCGAAAACTGGGCATATTTTCATACAATAATTTTTACTCAAATTAAACCCTCAATTTTTTTTAAATTTTCTTGACATATTTTTACTACTATTCTAACATACTATCCAATTTCACAAGAAAAAATATACAATGTCGTTTAAAAAAAATTGCGATGACGTCATTGCTCGAACAACGTGAGAGGTAGAAAAATGAAAATCATCGGAAAATGTTTATTTTGAAATAAATCAATTTGTAAAAAATATTCCAATTGTTCCTTACTTTTTATTCAGGGAATTTACGTAATGAAAATCTATAAACAGCAAAATCCGTTTCCTCAAAATTCATCTCAAATTCAGCTTTACTTGTTTTTACCTTTTTCTGTCTTGTCACATTTTACTTAGTTTTTGATTAAAGTTTTAAGAATTTCGATAAGAAATAGTCCCCATTTCTTGTTATTTAAAAAAGAAAGGCTTCAAATGAAAATTGGAGGCACCTTTGTAACTTAACTACTGATATAGTATAGTGTATGATGGTGTATGATGTGACAAATTAATATTATGCAATTAAGCTCATGTTTCTTGCAAGCTGTCGATTTTTAAATCTTCAGTAAAACTGTGCAGTTTTGTTAAAAGTTGCAACATTAAAGAATAACCTTTTTGCCGACTTTGCTCCGCTATATTTTTGAATTTTTCCTTTACATCAGAAGATACTGAGAAAATATTAACTTTATCTTCTAAGAATAAAATAAATTATGTATCAGTTACATTTGAATTTACCTCTTCTTATCCTTCTTAAAATTCATATAACGTAATTTGAAAAAAAAATTTTAGATAACCAAGTTGAAGCTAAGCTATTTTCCAAAAAGTCTAATGCTACAAAGAGTGATCACGTGATCACTTTACGTGAAATGTAATTTTTCTTGAAACATCCTATATATTTTTTTTCAGATTTGGATTCTTGGTAAAAAGTAGATATAAATTTGCAAAAATATACGCGGGTTCCAGTGTGCCATCTTTTATCGACTTTCCAAATAGATTTGGTACCAGAAAAAAACAACAGGTTCTTATTAGAGAATAAGAAATTGAACGTCGCGACGCCTAGCGACAATGTGACAAAAAGGTAAAGTTTGGTATCGTTTGATAGCTCTGTTGACCTTCTGAACATTTTTCCCTAGTGAACCATTTTCAAACTACAGCCGAAAAACTTTCAAATTTTTGAATTTTCTAAACACATTCTTAAATCTCATCAAAATACGCCACTTTTTGCTAATTTAACCAACTCCGTAACTCTTACCTTTTCTGAGATCCCAATGTTGGTACCACTTAAAAGAATTACCCTGTATGCATGTATAATGAACATATGGAAGACTGGAAAATGTTTTAAAAGAGAGACCGTTTTCACCACAAGACGATTTGTTTTTAAGACATCAGATATTGTTTTTACCACATTGCTGCTATCTATAGGACTTACGTAGAAGCTGTGAATATTTTTGTTAACGATGTTGGAAGATGTTATTTTTTGATTCAAAACTGTTGGCTCCCTGTGATGATCATTATAAGATTATAACAACAAACACCACTCAGATCAGTTAAACGAAGAATTTGAAACGTCGGGTTAAGAATCTAGTAGAAAAATTTTGGTAAACAATAATTTTTCCCCAACATTTGAGGGGTAAAGGGTCCTTCAATATTTATGCGAAGATTCGCTCTAAAAACTCTAAAGCCCCTGGTATAGTAATACTGAATTCAAACTTGTTTTTGCAGATATAAATGGCGATACATGAAACTGGATAAACTACTTTTTTTGCACGAATTAAAAATAAACAAACTCTTAAATCAATCGTTCCCACTCGATAAGGAATAGTTGAATGATTGTTGCTCGACTGCCATCTTTAAATATTTAATTGAATTAAAATTTAATTTACTATAAAGTTTAAATTTTTATGTTTATATTAGTGTGGTAGGTTGGTGATGATTTCATTTTAGTAGCCGAATTTAAAATGCTCGAGTAAATTGGCCTTGAGTAAAAAAAAGTACTACGCAATTTTAGTTAGGACAATGAACCATTGCAAAATACTGCAAATAAACTATATGAATATTGTCGTTGTTAAATCTTTCCCCATTGAAATTGCTAATTGGACCGACAAATTCAAAACCATAACCGCAAATACGATATTTAATAATCTAAACCAAATTTAAACTATCGATTATTTTTTAACTCAAAACCAATGCGAGAACAAGAAATCGATTTCACTCCACAAAAATGGTAATGGGTGTAGGTGGAAGTCGTACAAAATCACCAAAGAACCAAAACTGACCCAAAAACCTAATTTCTCGTTCAACCCAAGACCTTCGAATTCGCTCGAAAAATGTTTACGATTTATAAAAAAAAAGCACCAAACTCTTTATTTTTCGAGTGGCCATTTAAAAAATCTTTATTACGTAATGGTAAAACGAACAAAAGATTTTTAATACGTGACCCATATTACGATTAAGACGATGTCCTTGGCATCGGTAATAATTTTTATTATGCGCTTCAATTTTAAACCAAACTCATTCAAGTCATCTAAATTTGTTTGCACCTATTGAAAACTAAAAACCAGGTGTCTTAATTCTTATTTAAATTCTAAGATGCCCCCTGGTTACCCTTTTTTATTACGACTCTTATTTAATATAATTAAAGGTTATTTTCGAACGAGTTGAATTTACTTCCGTAACAAAAGGGGTGGTGCGTACTTTCAATTTATCAATTTGAACTTGTTCATAAATATAGGAAAATTTTTAGCTAGGGAGGTATTGTGGAGGGTGTTTTGTGATTTATGAATTCGATATAAGTAATACGAGCAAATTTTAAAAATAAAGATGGGAAAAATTGATCTCGTTAAATTTGACAGGGTATTTGTATAAAGTATTGCTGAATATCTGCACCAAATCCGACTGAGTTTATTCATTGATTCGTCTCAATCATAATATACATTTGAGTTTTTTGAAATTGTAAGAAATGAAGGGAAAAGTTTTGATGTACAAACGTACAATGCATTTTTTTACTTTGTCGTTATTGTATTTTTTTTTAATAAATTTTATTTTTGTGGAAGAAAATCGTTTTTAATAACTCAACTCAAATAAGCCCTTCGGGAGACACCAAAAAATCTCTCATCCGGCTCGAAGGACCAGCGCCATATTACAAATTTACAGTGATTTGCGCTACGCAGGAGAGGAATTTCAATGGTAAATTCTTATTGTTCAATAATTTGCTCCCCCAATTATTTTACATCTAAAGCTTTTTCGTAGAGAACAAAATATCGCATCTGAACATAATTGTTTATAATTTTCCATTTCCCAAAACCGTAAAACTGACGAAATTAAAAATGCAGTTTTTTTCAAAAAACAGTGATGCCATGTAATTAACGAAACAAATCATTTGTGCATTTTCATTAATTTGTCATTACAGTTTGACGTTTATTAATAGTTATTTAATCAACTAGTGTGTTAATAAGACTCAACAATTAAAGCGCTCGCTACTCTCGCGCTTTAAAATGTCTCGATTATTAATCGGCAATTAACACACGAGTTGATTACTAAATTTTTCCGTCGATCGCTTTTCATTAAATTTGAGAAAATTTAATTTAATTTTATGACAAAAATGCAAGTTTTCAAAAATATTCTACAATCAAAGGTACCATTGAAAACAAAAATGACAACTAATATCACAATTTTAATGCTATTTTGGTGTGATTTGGTTGCCTATACCATAATTGAACATTAATAGAAAATTGATCATTAATAGGGGTTATTAATGATCAATTTCTTATTGCTTAATGACATGCATTAACAATCGATCGACGGAAAATTATAATTATTATCAAATTACTATTAATTTAAGTGGTTTGTTTTGATAATTCCAAGGCATCGCTGTTTTTTGTAATAATTGCATTTTACGGTTCGTAAAATTGTAAACAATAATTTTTAGCCAAGTGGCCAGGTCGTGAAAAGGAACAGTGCGTGTGTGCGCGCTTCAGTACGACGACTTTTGAGTCACTTTTTTCGGTTTTTGGTCGATAACTCTTTACTAGTGCGTTCTACAAAAAACATTGTTCTTGCCTTTTTTCTAGAGCACAAAATTTGCTACAATTTACCTCAATAACATGTTTTTCTAATCCTCATAGTTACCGAAATGCCGAGCTTCAAAGCACTAAATTTTTCAAAAAGTTAGGGAAAGCTACACCGCAAAAAAGACAGTGTCCATCATCTCAACGGTTTATTGTTTTAATTTAAAGACAAAATGAGTGACACTTTGTAGCCATATAATAGATATGTGCATAAAAAGTTACAATTAAGACCACAATACATGGAATATTATACAGGGTGATTCACTGAAACGACCCTCTTCGATAGCTCCCTAGCCGTTTGAAATAAAGCATACATTTAAATACAAAAGTTATTCAACTGCTTAAGGAGCATAACATAAAATTATTTTTATCTCTACAGGGTGTTGTATTACTGCTCGGCAAGAACATTTTTAATTTTTTTAAACGGAACAACCTACATATTTTTCTATATTTTGATTTGGAATTAAATCGCCTAAATGGTCATATTAATTTTTTCAAAAGTGGTTGTACTGAAGTAAGCATAGACGCGCCAAATTCCAAAACTCGGATTTTTAGTAAGGGCCTAAGTACATCCAACATATTCAAAATCCAAAATTACATGACCTTTTGTAAGGTAATACGTACTTGACCATTGATCAGTATTTTTTCTCTATTTGGGGAACAAATAATTGAACTAAGAATTTGCCACTGAAATCCCTATGTTGCGTCGAGCAAGTCACCACCCTGTATATAAGATAGAACTAAAGTGGATAATATTTTCCGTGCTATAACGCATCATTGAATGGGTTGAAGAAGAACAGAACAGAGTAGAAGAGTTACATCGAAAAAGCGATACGCAAATTGAAGAATTATAAGGATAGCTAGAGACACGTCATCTCAAGCTCAAGGAAAGGGGGCCTAACTAACGGTGGTGGCTGTAATAGTATGAGATCCCAGTTTTGACTGACCTTGTTTGAAAATTCGTTCAGGGTTGCATCTGTCTTGTGGTTTCAGATGTTACCACGATATCATATTAGTCATGATGGATGACTTCGTTCACCTTCACACCTTCTGTTGTTTCGTCTTCCGGTCCTATTAGATTGTATGTTCGGAGTAAACTTTGGGCAGTATTAGCATGTCCTTCTCATCATTCATGGGTCCGATAATATTGACAAAGTTGGTATTTAACTTCTTCATTTATAGATGTTTCTACTCAACTGCTGATATTTTTGTTCAGTTGCTAAACGTTTTGCTAGACCTTCTCTGTAAAACAAACAGTAAAAAATTTAAAACCGTGCAACCTAATGTGAAACTATTTTTAGTAACCAACTTCTTTGTTGTTTTATTTTGTTTTAATTTTAGGTCAAAATTTTGAAGATATCGTATTCTTTTGTATACGTGCATGTCGAGAGGTGTGCACCAGGTCCAGTTATGTAAGAGGGCACCACAAGGTTAACGGGTTGCTTCGTTCTATGCTTTTGTTTGCAAACATTTTTTAAGATTGCAAAAATTTTTAGCCAAGATAATAAAAAGAGGATTTTAAAAAATACTTCTCTTTGGGCTACGTCCTACATATTACAACCATATGGGTTCTACGACAGACAAAAATTAAAAATTAAATTATGTTTTTGTTTACGTGAAAAACTTGTTGCGTGTAAATAGTACCATATTCTATCCTTGATTTATATTATAATTTTATTTATTTCACATTTTGTTTCTTTTTTATTATTCGTGTTTTAGGTTTTAAATGAACGAATTCGCATTCCACAGGCCCAAAGGATTTACAATTTTTCTGCAGTGAAATTTTTTTCGGAATTTCTCTGCCTTGATATCGCAATGTCTCATTATATCCTACTCTCCTACACAAGAGCATTTACTATAGGTACCTTTTCGCATTGTTTTACACCTCACATTATCCTGCAGAGGCTCTCCAACCCGCCCAGTTTTCATTAACTATTTTAAAACTTACCTACACGTCCTGTACCTTTTCAAATCTTTTTAGGTCTTAATTTTCTGCAGAACCTTTCTACATCTTTTTACGGCTTTCATTCGTTTGCTGAAGACATTATCCACTTTACCATTCTACTCTGCACAGCTATATAACGTTTCAGACGTTTCAGAACGGTTTTACAGTTCATGAGTCAGATGATCATTAAAAACTCTGATTATTTCCTTTTGATCTCAATATCTTACACTGGCGTGGCGTCTAAAAATTATTTTTATATTGTCTTCAGACCATTGTGGCGTAATAACAGTAGGCTGACCTTCTCCATAGCTATTACCCAAGCTTAACATGGATTTCCCACTTTCAGTTCATAGGCAAGTCTGGCGACTTTTGAAAGCTCTCGCTAATTGTTTTCTTGTGATCTCAATATTATACACTGGCATCTAAAAATTATTTTTAAACCGTCTTGAGACTATGGTGGCGTAATAACAGTAGGCTCTCCATCTCCATAGTCCATAGCTATTACCCAACCTTAACATGGATTTCTTTTTTTCAGTTCCTAGGCAAGTCTGGCGACTTTTGAAAGCTCTCGCTAATTGTTTTCTTGTGATATCATCTCAATATTATACACTGGCATCTAAATATTATTTTAAAACCGTCTTGAGACGGTGGCGTAATAACAGTAGGCTCTTCTTAGCTATTATCAAGCTTTACATGGATTTCTTTTTTTCAGTTCTTTAGGCAAGTCTGCCGACCTTTGAAAGCTCTTGCTAATTATGCCATACCTCGCGATTTTATATTATGCCAAATGAAGGTCCTCTAGTACCCTTTTTTCTACCCTGAGTCTCCATTTCCACCCCGTTTATCTGTACTTGCGTTATCTTAAACTTTTGCTTTAACCTTGAAGATAATTCTAATGCTGTTGCTATTTTAGCATTTTATTAACATTTTTCTTCGTTACTACTTAGTAACACGTCTTAGCTTTCCATATGAGACCCAGCTCATCCTGCTTTTGGGTCAATTTCTATTTCTTGATCTTCCTTTCCACGGAATTATGACCTGTCCCAAATAAATAAACTGGTCCACGCCCTCTGAATTGATTGTTCTCCAACGTTAATTTTATTCGTTTTGTTTTGTCAGTTGTCACGATTGTATTTGTATGAAAGTTTATCATACCTTCATCCAGTTACATTGGACGTTAAAAACACGTGAAGATGAAGAGATAAAAGATTTGTTATTGAACAAAAATTTATACTGGAATTCTTATAGATACGTTAAAGTTGTTGCATGGTGAGACCAATCACAAAGTCCACTTTTGGCGCCTAAATATTGCGCTTCATTGCTAATTACCAAAACATCTTTTAAGCGTTTGTTTTGGTAAAAACTGGTTTACCCTTTGTCGAGTTTCCCCTTTCACAATTTTCATAATATTTACCTTTTTTTCGCTAGAAAAGCCCCGAAAGTAACAAGTTGTACTACTTTTTGGATTACTTTTTTGGCAAAAACCTTGTTCTATTTTTTTGCAAATCTTAACTTGTCGGATGCGAGTACTTAGTTTTTTTTTAAATTTTTTGTTCACTCTAAGCGTAATTTAAATTAGGTTAGATGGCAAACAACGATATAAAAATAAATTGACATAATTTTTATCTATTTTTACGTCTTAAATTAGTTTTGTTAGTTTTGAATCGAAATTTTTAGATAACATCGTTTTATTGGATATAGAGGTGTGTATTTTATTTGTGTGTGCACCAGGTCCTGTTATATAAGAGGCACCCCAAGGTTAACGGGTTGAATCGTTTTATGCTTTTGTTTGCTAACTTTTTTTTTCCACATTTTGGAGGCACAAATTATTAAAATTCTTAGTTTTTTTTCTTATTTTTAAATTCTTTGTAATAGGTTTATAAACGAGTTTTATTTATAATGAAAGAACGTTAAAAATTTTATATAGGTATTTTGTTTTGATTTTACGCTTGGAATAATCAAAAATAGTTTTTGAAGCTGGTGATTTAATGGTGGCTTGGGCGTAAATTGTTCGTTAGGAGAACTATTGAGAGAAACAAAGAATCTTTTTTCAGTTTTTTATTTAACAAAAGGGAAGTTTTTTGAATACTTAATAATGATCAAATAGATTCTTTCGAATTTCGAAAAAATGGAACTCTTGCTGATGGATTTTATAAAAATCCTTTTGTGGACGGGAAAAAGTACAAAAAGTTGATCACACTATCAGACTGACTATAGAGACTATAGAGACTGAAAAGTTACTCCCAGGAGGAGTAGGGATCCATTTCTGAAAGTTTGTTTTGTGACTTAAGTGAAGTACATACTGTAAAAAAATACTTAAAAATTCGAAATTTGAAAGATTATATTATTTTAAAGAATATAAAAACAAAATATAAAAGCTTCTGAAAAAAACTGAAAAGCGAAGAGTTGCAGTATAGTTCGACACTTATGAAAAGAATAGGGGGAGTCAATATCTTACGTACTACAGCTGGAGGGAGCGAGTGCTCTCTCTCCCTATATCTCTAAAATTGATGCGACCAGATGTTACCAGACATATTTTTCTTATAGAGCATTAGCTCCGCCCAATTCTTCTCATAACTTCCAAACTTTATCATCTAAAAAAAGCTATGGTTTCCACATCAGTTTTTGGAGTTAAAAACCCAAAACCATGGCTGCAAGAAAAAGATATTGGATGTGCAGATATATTTATGTCTATCGTTTTTTTTGGGTACATACAGCAATAATATTCTAACATGACGAGCCGAGGCTAAGCGCAGATAACTAAATTGGTATTTTTCCCTTCCAATGCAAGAGTAATCGCCTAGATACGTATAATTTAGTAGCCACTAATACAAACGAATTTATTTTAAACCAATCGTGTTTAAAGGAGGCGTGGCCAAATCCGCGTGAAAGTATCCCTACCGCTCCTCAAATTAAATTGTTCTAGCTGTACAAAGTTATTGACCATTTAAGAAAAATAGGGTGTTTTTTAGTGTTTTTTTTGCAAAATGCTGGAAAAGGAAGCCAAATATCGATAAAATGTATACGACGATCTTGTTGAGAATAAAAGTACTAACAAAAAATATTCTGCATATTTTTAGCTTTGACAATTTATTAAGGTGGCACGACCGTTTTCCAAATTGTTAATTAACAAAATAATGTTTTAACCTATTTGCAATCCAATTACAATTCTTAAAAAATTCACCTGTTATCTTACATCATTAGAGAAGATATCCTATGAGTTTCAGATTGTCTGAAGCTCATTTGTTTAAATAATGGTTTTTTATTCACTAAAAAATGCTTTGTTTCTTTCATTCTGTTTTTTTGCAATTTTAACAACTTTTTTGTTGGCAGAGACTAATCAAACTATGTTCTTCTTGTTCCTTAGGAAATTTCCGACTAAAAATGTCGTTTTGACTTTTTTCTATGATCATTAGTTTTTTAGTTATTCGCGTGCAAACTTGAAAATTATAGTTGGTGCCCGCGGACACCAACGCTAGATATCCATTAGGCTACTTTTTAATGTTTATTACTGCAACACAGATCCCCGATAGCGAGTGGTAGGGATAAGTTTGCGCAGATTTGGCCACGCCCCTTTAATAATTTAAATACGAATCTGCGCATTCCCACCGCTCGCCAACATAAATCTGTCTTGCGGTACCTGTTTTTTCATTTATCCATCTCCACTGCTTCCTCGTTTTCTGAATCGATAAATGTTTCATCATGTCCATCGTCTTCTTCAATTTCTTCATCGCTGGTACCACTCATTCGGACACTTTTATTTGCCTCTTGCGTCGAATCCTCGACAACTTCTAGAATAGAATTATCGTCGTCTTCTTCATCTTCGAATTCTATTGCTGAACTTATTCGATTGGTATACGACGTCCGTTGACAAGAAAGACGTCCTGGAGAGCATCTTAAACCGGCTTTGCGGCATCCACACGCTTTACCACAAGGTCCTTTGCATTTGCACGATATTACTCTCAGTAATTCATCGGGAGCTGGCTTCAATGTTGTCATCGTTGGCATGAGACCAGACTGTGTCAGTAAAAAAAGCATAATTTAATTAAATGAGCTGCAAACAATCTGAAACTCATACGATATCTTCTCTAACTATGTCAGATAACAGTTGAATTTTTTCAGAATTGTAACTATGTATATGGTACATTGCAAATAGGTTAAAACATTATTCTGGATTATTAATGAAGAGGGAGAAAGCTCCCTAGACGCTAGAGCTGGACACTGACAAAGCACGTGTTCAGCGGTCTCGTCTTCGTGAACGCATGCTTGACATCTGGGATTATCTATTATTCCCAATGTGTGCAGGTGCTTATTTAGCCGACAGTCTCCCGTGAGTATCCCCGCAATTGTTTTGGAGGGAGTATCCCTTTCTGGAGGAATCCGGTATGGAGTTTTTGCTGTGGCGACAGCTTGCATTATTTGTCCATCTTGTAGTGTGTATTAGATTAGTTGATGAGTATTGTTCTTTAGGACATCGACAGTTTTTAGGGCTGGTATTATGATTGGTTCAGGGCCACAGGGAAGACTTTTTGAACCTTTCTTCAGTAGCCCAACTAGAATTTGTATAGAAATGAGAGAGAAGGGATTAAGTTTTAAGTTTGTTGTGAGGCCATAATATTGAATAATTCAATAATGGATGTGAATCGCCCCCATAGAGATGCCTGCCAATGTTTTGAAGTACTCTAGTTTTAATGATACATCCGTGGACCTCAAGTTGGCAAAAATAACGGAAGCTGAGGGGGAATGACTTACAAATGACAAAAACACATTCGTAATTCGTCAAGGACCTTGTTGCTGGTTGTACGCGTACAGGCGTACCACACTTTGAAAAACACTGCTAATACTGCCATAGCAGCTATTCTCTTTTGCTTCTCATCGATTTATTTGAACTCTTCTGTTGTGATGGAGGTATTTTTGCACTGAATTATACAATACAACTGCAACTGTACTGTAAGTTTCCTATCGTTGAAACATCTATGCATAATAAAACTTAACCAAGGATTTACCTTTGAGAAAATACCTCTAATAATAAGCTAAATGAAAAAAATACGTATAGATCAACAACATTATCTGTAATTCCTGCTATCTAACTGTAATTTAAGTTAATGTGTAATAATAACATGACCAGAGTCAACAACTAAAATAACATAATTATAAATGGCGCAATTGGGAACCGCAATCATCCGGAAAAAAATAACAACCAAATTTACCTACGGAACGAACGTAATAAACAAATCGATTATTTACTGATTTAATTTTATTTATTTTAAGACACACCGCCGCAGTCGATACTATCGACTAAATATAAGAAATTAATTATAGTTATAAACAATATATAAACAATTGAATTTTTTATTTCTTCATGTATTAAATAATTACAAAAAAAAACAGCTTAAAATTTGACTGTGGTTTAGCAGTAAACAAATTTGAGACATAGTCAGCGTTGCTAATTTTAGTCAAGGTCAAGGTTGAATTTTGATGAAAACAATTATCGCATTTATTTTTTTCAACTTGTTCAGATTACGGTGCACATCACTTATTTTATAATCATTATCTTGTTTTGTTTGTTGCTTGTGAACGTGGTTCTATATTTGGTGTAGCAATAATTTACTTTTGGACCAGTTTTTTAGTTTCTTTTGCCATCGTCACAACCACACCTTCGCCTTTATTTTTTTCTTTTGTAGTTTTGTACCCAATAAAATGCAAAAAAACCTGTATCTTTTTGTTCTTTAAATATTCTTCACGATGTTAGCGTGGGTTAACATCATTGATATCAAGTCACAAAACATCAAACTTAGAAAGTTTGTAACTGAATTGCACCAACTGATAATGATAAGTCTATCAACTACTGCAAATGCAAATTGATAAAAGTTGCTGGACAGGCGAGCTCGTTCGAAAACTTTTATTATCGGCTAGGGGTCATTAGATAAAATTTTTGGGTTGCCCTTATTTAGATGAGCTGAGCTCATCGGACAAAACAATAATAAAGATTTAATAACAGTTGATAAATTAATGTCGATTCTTTCAATAAATATGAATTCTCTTTCATTCTCTTTTAATTTCATTAAATCCCACCTCTGATGAGGTGTTATAATTTAATAGTTCATAGGGCTTACGGCCGAAAATAATTATTGGTCTTATCACTGGCCTAATTAGAAATCTTGTTATGGGATCCTAAGTCGTAGAATTATTTTAGAAGCGTCGTTGATATACGGAATTGTTTAAAAATTGAGAGCCCATGTACGACCCTATTGCCCTATCGCTCCGAACCACCAGTGCTATAACAACTTAATAATAACTCTAATTTTACTATTAATAATTTATGAAGTTAAATAGTACGGTCGTTAAAGGTGCTCCCCGGTATTATAATGAACGTAATGCGGCTAGCACTACATTTATAACCGTCTATTATCATCACAGCTTATTCCTCCTTGTACTCAATGTCAATTTCTGGACAATTAAAGACACCAAGCTAATATGAAGAGTCTGGATTCAAACCTAGGACAGGAGGACCTTTCCCTCCGCAATCCAACGCCGAATCTTTGAATCACAAGCCTTCTGAATCGGGTAGGGGTTACTAGACACAATTTTTGGATTTCTCTTTTTCAGATGAGCTGAGCTCATCGGACAACAATAATAAAGATCTAATAGCACTTGATAAATGTCAATTCTTTCAATAAATATAAACTCTTTTTCATTTTCTTAATTTAATCTTTATTAAATCCCACTTCTGATGAGGTGCTACAGTTCAATAAATCTTAGGGGTCACGACCGAAAATAATTATTGGTCGTATCACTGGCGTAAGTAGAAATATTGTTAAGGGATCCTTAGCTGTGTAATTATTCTAGAAAGCGTCATTGATATACGGAATTGTTTAAAAATTGGGAGGCCATGCACGACCCTACTGCCCTCTACCACGAGTGTTATAACAATAACTTAATAAGATCCCCATATCTTCAAATAAATATGAGCTCTCCTTTATTTTGTTAATAATAATATATGGAGTTAAATAGTACGGTATTAAAATGAAGATAATGCGGCTAGCACAGGGCCGTAGCTAGACTATGTTATCAGGACAGGCTCAAAAAAAATTAAAGTAGCTAAAGGCTGAAATTTTACACATACGCCAAGAGCTTTTCTTTCGCAATACTTTCGTTGATTTTGTTCGCGTTCGTACCTATACATAAAACTGTATACAAAAAGGACTAAATTAGACATTCGTTCGCGGCACATAAAAGGGGACCCCGAAAAATTCCGTAGTTTGTACCATAAAACTAGTCTTTCATCACAACTTCTAGAATCCAGATTATTTTTTTCAAACCAATAGAAGATAAACTTACTCCATGTTTTAGCGTCTGACGCCAGAAATCGTAGGTTTTTATTGGCTTAGAAAAAGAAGTTAGCTTCTAGAAGCTGTGGTGCAAGGATAGCTTAAAGAGACACTTTAAAAATGTATGTATGATCGACTAAAAGTCGATCGGTTGTAAAAGTTTTAGAAATAGTCACAAATGAACCCTAAATTCAGTGGCGTCAATAGCCCGCCCGCGTTGCGGGAGGGTCCCAGAAACATCGTTAAGTATGAAATTTCGTTATAAAATCAAATTGTGGCTAATCAAAATGATGATTAACAGGAATGGGTAGGGACCCCACTCTGGATTTTGCGGGAGAGTTCCCAAACTCTTAGTTACGCCACTGCCTTTTGGCGAATGCTAAAAACGATATCGAAGACAGTTAAATCAGGGCTCTCTCTTTTCTGCGTTTTTATAAATCTGTTGACCACTGTAATCTCTTCTGAGGATGCTAGTTTTATGCCCAAAAGTTTTCAATAATTTTACCTTCTATGCTTTCTCTAAATCAATTTTTTCTTCTTCAGCACTGGAAATTGCAATTAGGAGCTTATCGTTTGTTATTATTATTGCGAAATCCTTAGCAAACTCTGGTTAGGACATGCTCAAAATTTTCCAGGGCAGGCTCGGCCTGCCCTGGCATACCCCTGGCTACGGCCCTGGGCTAGCACTACATTTCTAACCGTCTATGATCATCACATGAGTCTGGATATAAACCTAGGACTCTAGGACCGTGTCCTTGAATCACAGACATTCTACATTATTTTTATTAAGTTTATTTAAATTTATAAGTCCGTGACGAACTCAGTACAGTACAGGTTGATATTGCCTTTTGCCCCATTGAACATTGAATAATTTTTATAATTTTTAACCTTTGTGGTCTTTTGAAAATCCGTTAATTATTGAAACCCAATCATTGAATGTCTTAACTCGTCTGTATCGGCACGTTTGTTTGGCCAACATAATATGTTTTTCTGTGCTCATTTTGAGAATCGTTGGTCTAAAAAGGTTATTGCACTTATTTGTTTTATCATGTCAAGTGATTTGTTATTTTGAAATTTGTTAAAAATATAGTAAACTTACAAAATTTGATAAATAAACAGTGCCTTATATAACAAGGAAAAAAGTTATTGTTTATGTAAACTTAAAAATTTTTCGGTAACAATGGATGTTATTGTTAATTAACATAAAACTCAATTTAAATTTCAATGTCAACATTTCCGTAAGAAAAGTTTAAAGCAAAGTTTAAATAAATATCAAATTTTTTTCTATGTTTTGCAAATTTCTAATTTAAAATAATGTACAAAAACTGTTTTGTTTGTATTTGTTTTTTCGTTATTTTTTACACAAAATTACAAAGTTCTTACTGTAATTTTCCTAGAATTTGAATCGATGTAGTTGGAATTAAACGAAATTACTCAAAGTACACAATTTTATTTCACATATTCAGTTACATTCTTATATACTCTCATATTAAATAATTCGTTTGTCTTGTAAATATGAAATGTCTCATTTTAAAATTGGAATAAAAACTCTTCCAGATGTTATCCAGAAGAGTGGTACTGAAGTATAATTTGGTTTAAACAACAAAGAAAGCCAAAAATAACATATTTTAAGTTCTACTTATTTTAAAATAGATGTGACATTCATTCTCGAGTCATTTCTTTGGTTGTGGTTTTTTTGGAAAAAAAATAATAAATAAAAATTACAAAAAAATGTAAAAATAAGTCTGCAATATTCTGGAGCAGCTCGAGATTAAAATTAGATCATCTCAGTAGACTACTTTTTTTGTATAATTTTAAACTGAAATAAATTTGTGGATTTTTTACTCTCTAAATTCCCCCCCCCCCCAACTTAAAGAAGTTATACAGTAGATTGCGTTTATTGGACTCAAAAATGCTGTGTACATGATGTAAAATGATTCTAATAAGCGGCGTGATTGGGATCTCGGAAACGGTAAGAGTTACGAAATTGATTAACTGAGCAAAAAGTTGCATAGTGCATAAGAGCTTTACGAATCCTTTGAGAAAATTTCAAAATTCACAGTGGTTACTCAGATAACGCAAAAACACTGAAAATTGATAATTAATAGAGGGCGGGTGGAACTATGCATATTTGCATATTTCTTAAATTTTTGCATAGTTCTACAAGTTGCTTATTTTAGGAATTAAAAGACTTCAAAGTTGTCTGCAGAAAAAAGAAAATGGTCCCTTTCTCAGAAGAGTGAGGTACTAGAAATTTTTGCTCATGGAGACATTTGTTCAGGAGGCCAATATCTACAACTTACCAAAATTTTATCAAATTTGACACTAACCGTTATTCCATATAAAAAGTGCGGGGTCAGTCTGCTTGTAAGAGTTAGAAAAACGGTTTCTATCAAATTTGATAAAATTTTAGTTGTAGATTTTGGCCTCCTGAACAAAAGTCTCCATTGTCAAAAATTTAAAGACCTCATATCCTTGTCTTCATTTTTCTGCAGAAAACTTTAAAGTCCTCTAATTCCTTCAATAAGCAAAATCGGACATATGTCCAAATAATGTTTTTTTCTTAAAATTACATTAGCTTTCATATGGCAAAGTTTGTTGGTGAGCTAATAAATCACCCTGTATGACATGTTTTCAAAATATTGTTGGTATACAATTCCGTCCGCTAGTAATTACTTTTTCGAATGTAGTTTGAAAAAATGGTTTACTTTGGAAAGAAAGTAAGAATTACCAAACAATACTATCAACTCGACAATTTAACACATCGACGCTAGGCGTCACGACGTTCGACGGAGGAGCTAAGGGAGGGAGGGGGGAAAAGGTCCCGTTTTTGGCGTTTTCGCATATATCTCGAAAGCGGTGTATCCTAGGGAAAAAATTATTCTTAGCAAAATGAAAGCTTATTAAATTTCCTACAAGACTGCTTTTACTTTTTCCGTTCCTTATAGTTTTTGAGATACCTACACGCCCACAAAAATTGTTAATATAGGTATTATATGAAAAAAAAATTTTCTTCACGGTTTTTGTCAAACTTTTGCCTCTTGCACCTTCGTTTTACAATAAAAGTCTGTAGAAAGGAAGTTGTACGAGCCCTCTACAACACCGGCCCTAAAGCACGGGTTTCATGGATAATCCAGCCCTGGATCTTGTACCAATACCTAGGGAGAGGTTCTTAAAACGCTTCTTTAAACCTTGTCGGGTCACGAACTCCCCAGGTTACACATCCAGGGTCAAAAAGTGCTTACAAACACCAATTACTTAGATTTCTAATATTTTTTCACAAATAAACAAGTACATACGTTACATACATATTTGAATAAATTTGTATACTTTATTGTTTATTTTATTTTTTCTAATATTGATTTTTAGTGCTTGGAACAAGCAAACTAATTTTCAATTTAAATTAGAATAAGTACAGTAAAGTAGTAGTTTTATAACTCAAAACGACGTTAATTTATAAAATTATTTGTCTACAATTTTAGCTAATTGACTTTCCTTGTTTGGTTTCAAACTAAACTAAATTAACCAATTTATTATTTCTTTTTTTATTATTTTTTCTTCTAAAATTCAAGATTAAGCAAAAATTTAATTACACATAGTAGATTTGAATAACTTTAATTTTCCATATTTTTATTTTTTTGAGAGGTTATTTTTAAGCAGATACTATACAATGAAGCGTGATTCATAATCATAATCCTTTAAAAAAAATAAAAGATAAACATTAAGTAGGAGAGTAGGGACTTGAATTTTTAAGCTATTTAAAGAACAAATTAATTAATAATGAAGGTCTTATAAATTTTTGATTAGGTACCTAAGTGTCGAAATTTTAAATTTAATTTGATAAAGTTTATGTTTTCACACTTATTAAAAGTTCAAGAGGCTTTAAAATCTCTTAAAAACAACTACTTTAAAATGGAGTTTGTCTGTTAGTCTGTTCACTTGAGTGGTAATCACTCTAAACATTATTATGTCGGTCTGTTCTTCCGTCTTTTTGTACGTTCGTTAATTTGTGCGCCTGTCTGTCTGTGTGTTTGACTAATTCACTGCCCGATTGTGTGCTCTTTGCAGTGGCGGCTGGTGAATTTTATATAATGGGGGACTTATAGCAGTAGCGTAGCTGCATTCTCACAGGCCTGGGTTTCATAGATTTTCGATGCCCCCCAAGCGCCGCAGACAAAAGTTTTTTGAATTTTCAAGGTCAAAAGAGCTTTGATCAAAGACAAAGAGCGTCTTTGTCTGTCCAAAAACATCGCAACTAAATTTTGAATTTTTTAAGATTTACAAATAGTAAATAAATATTTAAAAATTATGTAAATGATTAAAAATACATGCAATGTGGCCAAATTACCTTTAGAAAACCCGGACCAACCTTCAACTTTTTTGGAAGAAACGTACTAATTTCCATAGTAAAAGTAGTATCTCCAAACCAAGATTTTAACCATCCTCACAGTAGTAGTTATTAGATCCAAAAGGTGTAATTTTTGAGAAAAAAAATTGATTTACGGATGCAGGCACATACATTTTTATTTCCTACAATCGTTAAAACTAGGAGTTCTATTTCCAGTAATTGAAAATACCTTTATTAAAGACAATGGCACATCGAAAAAAGGCTTGCAAAACCCGAAAAAACTGAAAATAAAATCAGAAATAATATAAACAAAAATTGAATTCTAAAACGATGTGTTGCAGTCAACTTAATTCTCTATGGAGCTTATTTTATTACTCTACATTCTATAGAGCAGAACCGGAGTTATGATTGTTTGAATGTCAAAATGTAAAAAAACAAAAATAGAAACTTTAAAATTGGTAAATGTAACAATCCGATTAAAATCTATTATTTCACATTATTTTCGGTTAACAAAATGCTTCCGGTTAAACCGGAAATTACAAAAATAATAAGATTTTCTAGAACACCCTGTATATTTTTTAATATTTTGATAGCTCGTAAAATTAGCTATACATGATACTTAACACTTCGTATTTTGACTTCTAGTTTAACCGGAAATGAATACAACTTTCTTAATTTAAATGTAACACCTTGTATATTTTTCAATATTTTGAAAGATCATAAAAGTTTCTATCTGATGATACTCTACACCTACACTTTATCGTGTAGATTAGATAGTAGTAAATAGTAGAAAAGATAGAAACTTTACTTCCAGTGTAACAGGAAATGGTACCATTTAAATATAAAATTATAAAGTTTTTAAAAATTATTTTTGTGAAAAAATTGAAAATAGAAACAGCATTAATTAATACCAAAAAAAAAATGAATTATAAAACGAAGTGTTACAGCCAAATGTAATTCTTTATGAAACGCCGCTTATTTTATTAACATCTATAGAACAGAACCGGAGTTATGATTTTTAGATAGTCAAAATTTAAAAAATCTGTCATTTCTTTTGTAATAAAAGTGAAAACTTGAAAACTGGCAAATGTAACAATCCCATGAAAATCTATTATTTCACAATATTTTCGGTTAACAAAATGCTTCCGGTTAAACCAGAAATTATAAAAATATCAAAGTGTTTTGGAACACCCTGTATATTTTTCAATATTTTGATAACTTGTAAAATTAGCTATTAAATGATACTAAACACTTCATATTTTGACTTCCGGTTTAACCGAAAATAGAGACAACTATCTTAATTTGAATGGAACACCTTGTATATTTTTTAATATTTTGTAAGATCATAAAAATTTCTATTGACACCCTACATTTTATACTTTACTTCCAGTTTAACCGGAAATTATATAATTTTTTTAAATTCTTTTTGTAGAAAAACTGTGTTAAAATCAGCGATAATTAATGCACAAAAAATTTGAATTCTAAAACGATGTGTTACAGGCAATTCAATTCTCTATGAAACGCCACTTATTACAAAGTCCTGCTCTATAGAGCAGAGAGCAGGACCGGTTTTATTATTTTTTGAATGTCAAAATTTAAAAAATCCGTCATTTCTTTTGTAATAAAAATCAAAATTTGAAAACTGGTAAATGTAACAATCCCATAACAATCTTTTATTTGACACTATTTTCGGTTAACAAAATGCTTCCGGTTAAACTGGAAATTACAAAAATTTCCAAATTTTTTGAAACACCCTGTATATTTTTAAATATTTTGATATTTCGTAAAATTAGCTATTACATGATACTAAACACTTCATATTTTGACTTTCGGTTTAACCGGAAATGGAAACAACTTTCTTAATTTAAATATAACACCTTGTATATTTTTCAATATTTTGAAAGATCATAAAAGTTTCTATCTGGTGATACTCTACACCTACACTTTATCGTGTAGATTAGATAGTAGTAAATAGTAGAAAAGATAGAAACTTTACTTCCAGTGTAACAGGAAATGGTACCATTTAAATATAAAATTATAAAGTTTTTAAAAATTATTTTTGTGAAAAAATTGAAAATAGAAACAGCATTAATTAATACCAAAAAAAAATGAATTATAAAACGAAGTGTTACAGCCAAATGTAATTCTTTATGAAACGCCGCTTATTTTATTAACATCTATAGAACAGAACCGGAGTTATGATTTTTAGATAGTCAAAATTTAAAAAATCTGTCATTTCTTTTGTAATAAAAGTGAAAACTTGAAAACTGGCAAATGTAACAATCCCATGAAAATCTATTATTTCACAATATTTTCGGTTAACAAAATGCTTCCGGTTAAACCAGAAATTATAAAAATATCAAAGTGTTTTGGAACACCCTGTATATTTTTAAATATTTTGATAACTCGTAAAATTAGCTATTACATGATACTAAACACTTCATATTTTGACTTTCCGGTTTAACCGAAAATAGAGACAACTTTCTTAATTTGAATGGAACACCTTGTATATTTTTTAATATTTTGTAAGATCATAAAAATTTCTATTGACACCCTACATTTTACACTTTACTTCCAGTTTAACCGGAAATTATATAATTTTTTAAAATTCTTTTTGTAGAAAAGCTGAAATAAAATCAGCGATAATTAATGCACAAAAATTTGAATTCTAAAACGATGTGTTACAGGCAATTCAATTCTCTATGAAACGCCACTTATTACAAAGTCCTGCTCTATAGAGCAGAGAGCAGGACCGGAGTTATTATTTTTTGAATGTCAAAATTTAAAAAATCCGTCATTTCTTTTGTAATAAAAATCAAAATTTGAAAACTGGTAAATGTAACAATCCCATAACAATCTTTTATTTGACACTATTTTCGGTTAACAAAATGCTTCCGGTTAAACTGGAAATTACAAAAATTTCCAAATTTTTTGAAACACCCTGTATATTTTTAAATATTTTGATATCTCGTAAAATTAGCTATTACATGATACTAAACACTTCATATTTTGACTTTCGGTTTAACCGGAAATGGAAACAACTTTGTTAATTTAAATGTAACGCTGTATATTTTTCAATATTTTGAAAGAGCGTTAAGGAAACTCGAAACGATTTTTGAAAATTCAAAAATAGTCCATAGATCCGAAAAATTGCAGATACAAAAGTTGTTAGTTTTATCTTTTATAAATAACGCCCTGTGGCCTGTGGACATGACGTTTGTAATTTAAATGGCTATATGTAAACAGGAAAATGCTATCTGGATCTGGATAAGTCACATATCTACATTTTTTTTTTAATTTCTTTCATAAAACCGACTATTTCAAAACTCAAGTACCTGTTAGTTACCTACCTATATCTTTTTGGCATAGTATCAAATTAATCATTTCCAGGTACTTTCTCAATTAAGTTTTTTGTTAAATTTTTTGCGTTCTTAAAAAAATCAAACTATTTTTACCTAATTTTCCAAGCCATTAATTTCGCGTTACCTAATTTCCATCGTTTAAAATTCCGGAATCACAAAGGTGACACCACGATGCCCATATGCTTTATTTAATCGCACTTCCTGCACCTGTCCTTTGCCCTTGAATTGTGGGGCTTTGTTTACCGTTATGAATTTTTCAATTTTTTTGTATGTTATTAAATATTAAAATAAACACATCGTCGGAAGTAATTTTTTATGTTCTTTGGAAAATTTTATACGCAAAGGTGCAAAGCGTAATTAGGCTAATTGTTGTAATTAAGCCCTTCTTTTGCTTATAGCAAATGGGTGGTTACGCAACTGTTTGTTTACTTATGCTTATGAATGAGTTTATTTTTTTTAAATAAATGATTCGCAATTAACGAGATAATCGTAAAACTAATTTAAATGGCATAATTTTATCTTTTACAAAGTTGGGTTTTGGTATAATAAATAAGGGTGGTATATCTAGCGAGGTCATGCAAGTAGGTGTACGTCTTTGTATTCTAATAGTCGTAAATAGTTACTAATGTACTTCAACTACGTACAAGTTTTTGTATAAAGCAGCAGAGATTAAGACGAGGTGTTCTTATCTTTAATTAAGTTCTTTCTAACGTTAACGAATAATGGAACGCTTTAAGACAGTCGTTGTCACAAATTTAACCCTCAAAAAATTTATTAGTAACGTTAATTAATTAAAAAGTGGATATTTGTTCGGTTACGTTTTAAAGTAAGTAAATAAATTGGATACGAACGAGTGAAGAGGTATATGTATTTATAATTAATTTTATTTATAAGTAAATTATTAAAAAGATCAAAAGGGAAATTTAAACGTTAAATATAAAATGGAAAAGTAAGAGTGTTGCGTGCCCCGAGAAAGAATAAATCTAATAAGTAAATATTTATTTACTGGCAACATGTTTTTTACCGGTTGCAATAATGATGTAACGACAAACAACGAAAGTGGTGGCAACGACGCCGGTCAGGGCTGTAAAGAGCGAAACCGGCGCTTGCGTCGCTTACGGAAACGGAAAGTGAAAAGCTGCGGCTCCCCACTCTTGCCCCTACCTTTCGCTTTCGGGACTCCCCTCTGAGCACTTTCCCCGGCGGTGCGTGTTCCGAACAACACATGCAGTAGGTTACCGAGAGAGCTGCTTGGAAGACGCGTGAATCAAGGTCATCGCATCATTAAAAAATTTCGTCGAGACCGGCTTCTGAATTTACACCTTTGCGAAGATTATTTTTGCTCCTCGTCGTCGTTTTGTTACTAAAAATTTTTTAATTATATAACGTGCACCGAAGAAGCTACGATAGGTCTCGCAACCGGCATGGCCCCGCGCCGGCAGCACGGCCAAGTTCAAGGCCTAATCGGTATCGATCTCGAGGAAAACGGCGTGACGCGTTGCTGCGTACCCACGGGGGAGTGCCTGCGCGTCCAGCAGCACCAGATGAACCCCAATAATAACGACCCTATGCTAATTTCGTTAGATGACCTGAGGGACACAGTGCGTGTCACCTGCAATAACGAAGCTTGTAACTCAGGACGTTACATGCACCGCGAGTGTTTTGACGCCTGGGAACAGACGGTCTTGGCCTACCTCAAGACCTGCGGTCGCGCCCGCTCTTGGAGCGAACGTCAAAGACATCAAAATTTGTGGACGAAGAAAGGTTACGATCTCGCGTTTAAAGCGTGCGGCTGCAAGTGTAATCGTGGCCATTTAAAGAAAGACTTAGATTGGATGCCGCCGCCACCGACAAGTAACATCTTCGGACGTATCGAAGAAGTCGAGTCCGGTAAGAAGAAAAAGCGTCGAAATCGCAACTCGAGACCATCTTTAGCAATAAACACGTATCATCCAAACCCTAACGAAAGTCGCGGAAGAGCTGGAAGTTTATCTTCGAGCACGGGATCCTCTTCACCACCGGCTACCCTCAGTGAACCCAGCGTTTCACCTGTACACGCAACATCGAAAAAGAAACTTGGTTTCGAATTTACAGATAAATTTCGGTGAGTTTTTTTTTAAATAATTTTTTTCCCTCTTGCCAAACAAACGTAAAAAAAGCGTGACGTGTTAACATTGATTAATTGTACAAAAAACCAAATTGTTATGTCGGATAAAATTCATCAATGAAGATTGTAAGTTTCGTAGTAAAGGCGCAAAACGGCCGAGTCATGGTTGAATCTGGTAGGTCAAGGTAAAAAGACGTGATAAACGCGCCTATCGATTTCCATGAGCTCGGCAAAGTTTCTCTTCACCCCTTACAAAATGCGTAGAATCTTGATGTTATTCAACTCGCCCTTACATAAAAGGAATTTTTTTTTCAAACGCAATATTGTCTATTATTTAAATTAAGCACGTGCTTCAATTTATTTACTAAGAACAAAACGAGCTATTTTAAGAACGATTTAAGGGTGTGTGAATTGCATAAGCGTTTGTAAATTGTAAGGGATGCAACTTTTAACTGCGTAGTTAGAAAATTGCGTTTTTATTCGTAACAAATTTCGACTTAAATAAGCAAATAATTGCTTTCCAACCCCCTAGAGCTCTTGATCGTGCAGTTTTGTTTAAAAATTGCAATTTGCGTCATTCTTTTATCAATTTTTCTTTAACAACTTTATTTTCGTTATTAAGTTATGTAGTAAACATTTATGATTTGAAAAATTTGAAATTTTTATAAAACGAAGTCGAAACTCTGACTTAACTGTCGTATAAAATTTCCAGCTCAAGATCGTAAACGATGCAGTTAACGCATTCTGACGTGTAGTAATAATCTAAAAATACCTTTCTAAGTTGAACGAGTTCATTAAATTTATAAAACCACAATTGTATGGTTTTTGTTAGACAAAAATGTAAGAATGGTGCGGAGGAATATTTAAGTGTTTTTTTTTATTAATTCAACTCCACATTTTTAAAATCCAAAAATTCTCATTTAGTGGTCGAATTTAAAAAAAAATAAAAGAAATAGAAATATTTTTTTCTTGGATAAAATGGCGTTTATTTGACACATTAAAGTTTTAAAATTTTTATTTATAAAAATCACATCTGGGAGTATTTTTAAAATTATTTTTTTGCTAGTAAAACGCGACTTTTTAAAATCCAAAAAATTCTCCGACTTAAAAAAATTAAAAAACGTGTTTTTTAATCTGATAAAAACTGTTAATTTGACACATTTAAGTTCGAACATTGTTATTTATAAAATTCACATCCGAGGAGCATTTTCAAAATTAATTTTTTCCCAATAACTCGCGACTTTTATAAAATCCAAAAAAATTCTCGATTCACAACTGACTTCAAAGAAATTAATCTTTTTCTGGGATAAAGCTGCGTTTATTTGACACATTAAAGTTTCCAAATTTTCATTTATAAAATTCACATTAATATTTTCAAAATTATTTTTGGACTACGATATCGCGATTTTATAAAATCCAAAAAAATCTCATTTTTAGTGCTCGTATTAAAAAAACTGAAAAATTTTTTTTTGATCTTATAAAAACTGCGTTAATTTGAGAGATTATAAAGTTCCAAAATCTTTATTTATAAAATTAACATCGGGGGAATATTTTTAAAATTAGTTTTATACTTTACAATCCAAAAAAATAATCATTCGGAGCTCGACTTCAAAAAAATGTTTTCTCGTAGAAAACTGTGTTAATTTGACACATTATAAAGTTCCAAATTTTATTTATAAAATCCGATATCGTCCAGGGAGCATTTTTGAAATTTTTTTTTCTAAATAAAACGTGACTTTACAATCCAAAAAAATTCTCATTCAGTGCTCGACTTCAAAACAATCTTTTCCCGTAGAAAACTGTTAATTTGACACATTATAAAGTTCCAAAATTTTATATATAAAATCCGATATCGTACAGGAGGGAGCATTTTCGAAATTTTTTTTTTCTAAATAAAACGTGACTTTACAATCCAAAAAAATTCTCATTCAGTGCTCGACTTCAAAACAATCTTTTCCCGTAGAAAACTGTTAATTTGACACATTATAAAGTTCCAAAATTTTATATATAAAATCCGATATCGTACAGGAGGGAGCATTTTCGAAATTTTTTTTTTCTAAATAAAACGTGACTTTACAATCCAAAAAAATTCTCATTCAGTGCTGGATTTCAAAACAATCTTTTCTCGTAGAAAACTGTGTTAATTCGACACATTATCAAGTTCCAAAAATTTTATTTATAAAATCCACATCGTCCATTTTATTTTGGAAATTATTTTTTTAAATCCAAAAAATTCTCATTTTAGTGCTCGTCTTAAAAAAAATTGAGAAACGTATTTTTTGAACTGATAAAAACTGCGCCTATTTGACACATTATAGTTCCAAAATTTTTATTAAAACTGTATTTGACACATCAAATTTCCAAAGTTTTTATTTATAAAATTCACATCGTATTTTGAAAATTATTTTCTTACCAATAAAACGCCACTTTCAAAAATCCAAAAAATTATCATTTTAGTGCTCGACTTCAAAAAAATTAACCTTTCTTGTATAAAACTGCGTTTATTTGACACACTAAAGGTTCAAAAATTATTATTTATAGAACTCACATCTGGGAGTATTTTCAAAATTATTTTTTTACTAATAAAACACGAATTTTTAAAACCCCAAAAAATTCTCATTTTGTGCTCGACTTCATAAAAAAATTAAAAAATATTTTTTTTTAACTGTTAAAAACTGCGTTCATTTGACACCCAATTTATAAAATTCTCAAATTTTTATTTATAAAAATTACATCAATTTGTCTCGAAATTAATTGAAGATGTTTTTCAACTTAATTTTAATTTGGTTTAAAAATTGTTGCTTGGTCGTTACATGTTTTTTTGTTCTACTAATGTTTTAATTAATTGTGTAATTAATTAAAAAATATATTGTATTAAGTAATTAATTATAAGGTCAAATGAAAAATTTTTGCACAAGTTTAATTTTGAGATCAAGTTGTAGTGATTCAACGATTTCGTCAATTGTTTTTTGTTTTTTTATTTTTTTTAATCAAAAAGAGTTTCTGGGGAGGGGGTCTAATTAAGTACCTAAAGTAGGTAATATCAAATTACTAAAAAGCTATAATGTTCTTTTTCAGAACAAGTGGAGGTTTTTCCCAACAAATGACCCTCCCTAATAACAAAACCATTGGTAATAGTCCAAAAATTACAAAAATGGCTAAAATATCGAGATGTCAACTCTCAAAGTGCCAATTCTACCAAAAATTGAAATAAAAAACCTTTTTAAAATATTTCGTCAATAATTAATTACGTTTGGTGTTAAGTCAACGCACATACGATAATTGGAAATAAAAAAAAATAGCCTATGACGAGCCAGAACGTAAGCTCAAATTTTTTGTGTGATGGCTGAATAAAAAATTTTGACTTCAAATTTGCTCACCAGTTGGCTTTGGATGTTCCGAACAAAAGTTGTCAAATTTCTAGGTGGCCGTGACTTCAGAAGTAAATGTGCGTCAAAAGTAAAAATCTAATGTGAAACAACGCATAATGATTGTTTACCAATTAAACTTGGAAAGGTCAAAAATAGCTATCTGCATAACACTTATAAAGTGTAAAGCTTTCTAGCAAGGCAGTGGCAAAGCAACGAGAAATTTTTCAAAATTAGCTACTTCCAGTAAAATTTCCACTGCTGAGAGAGAATCTCTGTTATCGAACACAAAACGGTTTTTCAATAACCAACACAGCTACTTGGAGTAACCTTTCCACTGCTAAAAATGTCTTTTATCGAACACAAAACGGCTTTTCAATAACCAACCCCCTCATAAGTCGTAATAACCATATTTTAATAAAAGTTACCCCAAGTGGAAATATTCACACACTTCCCTTAGTTCGATGGAATTTTACCTACGTTATATTGATGTAGGTCCCGTGTGCACCTGTACAAAAAACTACCACACGCACCACATATGTGCAAGGGGAGTTGTTGCAAGGGTCTTCATGATTATGACTCATTAGGACTGCCAATTTGGGATAATAAATCGAAAGTAACGTTGTTACGCTACAAAGAAAAATGCACTTGCACTTCCAACTGCTAAAAAATGGTGGAATTATGGTTCATAGAGCGTAAATGGGTTCTTTTAAGAGACGAAAAATTCTTACAAAAGTTGAAATTGTATTTAAAAAATTTAAGTAAGGTTATGTTTTTTAATTTTTAAAATTTTAAATTGTGGCGACCATGGCTTTTGTTCATACGAATTTAACACTTAAAAAAATCATACTTTTATAATTTTCTGATTCCCTAAATTATTTTAGGTAAAAAAGCTTCAAATAAAAACTGTAGGGCGTAAAGTTCTGCACCTAAATCAATTAACAAACTTAATTTTGCTTGTTTGTAACGGTAGAAATTAAATTCGAAAATGTTTAAAATTACTTCAAAATAGCGATAGCCATGAATAAACAATTTCAAATGATTTGTTAGTTCATTGACAGCGTTTATTTGTCTAGTGTCAAATTTATAAAGTGATCAAAACAAAAACACATGGCTATCGCTATTTTGAAGTAGTTTTCGACAGTTTCATATCCATTTTCTGCGGTTGCAAAACATGCAAAATCAATTTTGTTTATTTATTTAGGTGTATAATTTTATGCTCTGCAACTGTCATTTGAAGCTTTTTTTCCTAAAGGAATCAGGAAAGCGGGAAATTTGAAATTTGTGACTCCAAATGTTTGATCCCTATGTTCGATTTTTTTACATTTTTGACCCCTCTTGGATCATATGAATTAATAATACTCTTATACACATCCTACGAAAACCACTAGTATACAAAGAAAGTAAAAAATTCCACTTTCTCTTTATAAATCGATATTAATTTTCTTAAATTAATTTTATTGTATGAAAAATAGCTCGAGGAAATTTTCTTGCAACCCCAAAAGTAATTTGTATTTAAAAATAATTGTATAATTATTACCGTCGCTACGTAACAACCCCTTACTTTTATATTTCTTTACGTAAAATTTTTGTTATTCAAATAAAAGCTTAATTCAAGTTTTAAAATTCATCGGGCATTTCTTCATACATGAAAATTCGTATGTGTGAACCTTAAAAATGATTTATTAGGGGTAAAGAAATTGCAATCACAGTGCATGTAAGAAGGAAGAAATTGCAGACGAGCATATCATGAATGCAAATTGCGCGATTATAGATATTTTTCGTTTTAAAATGATCTTTTTATTTTAACCCCATCTTTTTTCTTATCTTTCGATCGGTTTTATGTATAAAGATTTGTCGGCCCGGTGACCCGTTAGTAAACGATAGCATCTGTAGTAATTAACGGGGGTAAATCCTATCAGCAAGCAATTCAGTAACTCGGTAAGGGAATCCCCTTGATTAGGTTCGTAAATCCACTTGGTAACGACAGTCTAACGTATCTCCTCTTACACCATCGTAATGTGGTAAGTTTTGCTTCTAGCGCTACAACGCCAGCCCCTAATTACTAATTAGGGAGGTTTTCGTTTAACTTAATAAAACTAACACTAAGTGGATTCGACATGGTTCGCTAAAATCAAATTTTATTCGCTGGAGAAAATTTCGAGTTTTATTTTAAACGAAAAAGGCTTTAAAAAAAGTATAAACGTTCCATAAAGTTTCTAAATATTGTTCTCTTTTACAAGTGGCACTTTCTAAAAACGATATTTCCCATTTTACGATTATGTGCAATCTTTCGGATTTAACTGCCGAAAATGTTCCTTTTTATCTTCTCCAATTTTGTTCATAAATAAATAGCAAATTACAAATTTTAAAAACTAAAAATCCATTTTGGTATTACAAGTAAACACATAGTTCTCTCCTCACATGTGGCAAACTTCCAAAAGCAAACCAAGCAAAAATTGTTATTCGAATTACGAAATTGTATAAATACGTCGTTTTGTATTTGACCTTTTTTTTCTCTAACATTTTTAATCTAAACTCAATTTAATAAATTTGATCTAAAAATATAAACAACAACCAGTTTGGAATTTGATTGTATCCAACGATTATGGTCACGTTAAAAGCACCCACTAACAACAATTCTTTATTCCGACTCGAAAGAGATTTTTGGTTGTTGCTTTTGATCGTGACGAACAAGCTTTTTTAATAATAAATAATAAAAAAGAGCGAAGGCACTCTCGCACCCACACACAATTCGTGTTCTTAATGTTATGATTTATTTGTTGTTTGCTCTTGAAAACAAAATAAGAACAAAAATTATAACATTTTAGCATTAACTTTTTAACGGTCGAAAAAAAGACGTTAGAGAACATTCTTAGTGACTGTTTTATAAATGGTGGTCAGTGTTTTGGGGATGAAAAACAATTAAATAGAAAAAATCCATTAGGAGTATCATGTTTTTCAAATTGCATACAGTTTTTTTTGAGTTGTCGTGTGGAAAGGAAATGGACTTTTCTTGCTTTATTTAACCTTTTACGACCCGAAAAAAATCAAAAGTGTCCATCTTGTTTTGTTACATAAATAGTTTCGATCAACCCCCATAATCATTTACACGATTTGATACAAAGTTGGATAAAAGTAGAAAATGTCATAGATTAGGTTCTTTTTAACTTCGAAATAATGATTTTCAATTTTCGAAATTAACAAAGCAAAAATTTTCACGATTTTGGAAAAATTTCTTTAAACAACAATTTTTTTCTCTATCAATCGTAACCATCACTGAATTTGTGAATAAAGTGCCCCAACCTAATTGTGACCGTAAAGCACTTATTCTTCGATTTGGGTGCAAAATTTTGACTTTTTCACGTTGCCGCTTCACTAGTTTTTGAAAATCTCGTTTTATATTGGCCGAATCGGGGCCCAAAAAAAATGTAGTTTTGTTTGTAATGAATCTCTCTGAAGAACTACCCTGCTTAAAATAATTTATATTAATTTTCTAACTTAAATTTTTTTTTTTGAAAATTTAAACAAAAATCAAAATTTTGTGAGTGTTCTTTGTATTTTTGCACTTAAATTTGGCCCACGTATTTGTTACTAAAGGGGCTTTAACTTCCCCAAGTTTCATGCCCTAACATTAATTGATCTTATAGTTATTTATAAAAGACTACGATCAATCAATGACGACAATTTTAAAAATTTTTAGGTTAGAAAATTATTATAAATTATTTTAACCAGGGCAGTTTTAATACGACATTTATTGCAAACAAAACGAAATTTTTTTGGTCCCAATCCGACCAATACAAGCAAAGATATTTAAAAACAAGTGAAGTGACTTCAAAAGTCAAAATTTTGCTCGTAATTCGAAGAATAAGTACCTTCCGGTCAAAATTGTATTGGAACATTTTATCCCCAAACCCTTAGTGAAGGTTTCGATGGATGAAGGTAAAAAATTACCGTTAGAAAAATCCTTAAAATTTTAGAAAAATTTTGCTTCGTTGAGCGCACAAACGTAAGTTGTTGAAAATTGCTAACTGAAGGATAAAATCGGATAAAATGATCAACTTTTGTTTGGTTAAAGGATTTTGAAATTATTACAGTTAAGGGCATATGTGGCTTTTCTCACAATAATGTATGTAGAACTTGTTTTCTAATAGTCTGTTTCGTTGTTAGACCCCAAGCTATGAATTAAGTATTAAGAATTGTTGTGAAGCATCCTGTATGTTAATCCTGTTCTAAGATTGTTACTTTTTGTCCCGAGGGATTGTTGATAAATACATCAAAGACGGAATACAGTAGATAGTGTGGAAGAAGATGGAGAATTTTCGCTAGTTTGCTTACAAATTAAATCGAATATTATGTGTTATAGTGAAAATCACGAAAGGTTTGGGGTAGGGGGAATTGTTGTGAATAGAAAATTGAAATATTGATTTCACTTCAAAGTGGCGTCATATGAAAGAAAATAATAAGCTCGAACGAACGTCAGCTGTCAATTATACTCGTCTCAGATGTACAGATGTATACAATTGTAAAATTTTTCAGAATTCTGATGATGACCCCGGAAACGGGATCGAAACGTAAATAATTATAATAAAAAATGACGACAAGTAAAAGTAAATTAAAAAAAAAATAAGATCCTAGTAGGTACCTGAAAATAAAATACTAAAATAAAATTATACTTGTCAATGATGTATACGATATTTCTTAGCGCCTCCCCACCATAAAGTTTTTGTGATTCTGAAACTTCCAATTACTCTAAAATGCAACAAAAAAACCATTTGCCCGAACTATCGCATTATTTCCTTCAAAAACACAATTCTTGGCTACCAACCCTTTGTATCTAGCGCAAAATTAAATACGCCTGGTCCTTCGAGCCGGATGATACCCGGTTTTGTTTATCGTTCCTTTATAATAAATTGTTGAGTTTTGTATAGTTTGAACGTAGGTACAGGAAATAGAATATGGGTATTGGGTGTAATTAGTTAGAAAAGTGTTACATTTCCAGACGATAGTCGTAATTGCTGGACGAAGCGGCAGTCAAGTCCTCCAACTAACAGTCTAGTTCAAAGTATTAGGGCAGGGGATAATATCAGTAGGCTCGTAGTTTAAAGCCCCAATTTCCGGAGGACGGTGGTAATTGCTGGGCGAGGCGCCAGCCGAGTCCTGCAACAGTCGAGTTAAACGTATTAGGGGAGGGGGTAATACCAGCAGGCTCGTAGTTTAAATCCCCCCTCTTCCAAGCTAGAAGAATTTTGCATACTTTTGAAGAAACTTACCATATTTGAGTCTAAAATTAGAAATTGATTGGCAATTACGTATTTGCGTATAGCAGAGTGGGCTCTTCTCTGTTTGAACGATTTATGTTTAGACTTCCGAAAGAAGAAACTACAATAGTAGAAAAATAATTCTGTTTGTTATACAGCCCCTTGAGAAGTTTCCACCAATCATTACATTCTGCTTACTATTCCAAGTTGTCATTTTTATTAAAAAATCGAACCAACCAAGCAGGTGACGGGGTTTTATTTAATAAATTAATGTAATTTTGCATTAGAATAAATGATTGGTGTATTGTACGTAGTACAATTTTTCTCATTATGATTTAATAACTTTGTTGGTGTTGTATACTATTTACAGTGTAACTTCTTTTGTTTTTATGTTTATTTGATTTATTATTGCTGTTGGTATACCTACAGAAAATTATGAAGCATTAAGAAATAATACATTATCGGTTTTTTCAACATTAATAATTCATACCGAAAGAAGAAATGTCTGCATTTTACAAAGTGATAAAGTGAACGAAACAATAAGAAATTACTCCATGGTCTGTCGATTCGAATTTGTGTCCAATAATAAATTTCTTATTTCATGATTATACCTACGTATCCAACAAAAGACCAACAACCTACGTACAACATGCTCATACATAAAATTAAATAAAAATTGTAGAGTATTAATAAACATATTTTTATTGTTGGATTGGTCAGGGAATTGATAACGCTTAAATAACAATTTTTACTGTTAAACTCGTTAAGTTGCAATCCTTAATGTAAACATATGAGTGTGTGTACTGTGTACGTTTCACTTCATACACCAGACGTAGGTTTGGCCTTGTTAGAAAATAAAGATAATAGAAATAAATACGCTCATTTAGCACTCAATCTTTCTACTTTTCTATTTTTACGCAATTTCAATGCTAATCCGATTGTTAATCCGTTTCAAATTGAATTTTCCAATTGCAATTCGAGATTAAACGATCGTCGTCTGCATCAGACTACAACGATACACACACACACACACACACACACATCACACAAAAAAATAATAATAAATTGTAAAATCTGGATAAACTAGTTTTATGTTATTAAAAACGAGCATGACATGAGATGCATTTTTTTTGTGAAAATGCATCAACGATCTTTTAAATCTGTTGTGTGCAAAATCGAGTAAATTGTGCTCAATTTGTCCATCATTCATCAATGTTTATGAATTCGAAATAAAAAATAAAGAGTCCCATAAACGCACATACTCACTTTTAGGGTTTTTGTGGACCCCATTTCTATTTAATGGTTAATAGTTCTGATTTTACTGTGATTAGTGTGTCTATTGTTTAATAATTTTTTTTTATTTAAACATACTTTAATGGCTAAAACTCACATACTCACATACTTACATACTCACTTTTGAGGGTTTTGTGAACCCCATCTTCTGGATTTGAGTACCGATTATACTGTGATCAATTTGTCTATTATTGAATAATTTTTTTTTATTTAAAAAATATTTTAATGGCCTAACTCACACACTTACATGCTCACTTTTGGGGTTTTTGTGAACCCCACATTTTCTAATGGTTCCCCTAGTACCGATCTTACTGATCAATTTGTCTATTCTTGAATTTTTTTTTGAGATAAAAAATATTTTAATGACTAAAACTCGCACACTTACATACTCACTTTTGGGGGTTTTGTGAACCCCATATTTTCCAATGGTTTTTAGTTACCGATTTTACTGTAATAAATTTGTCTATTATTCAATAATTTTTGATTGATTTAAAAAAAACATTTTAATGGCATATAAACTCACTTACATACTCACTGTTGGGGTTTCGTGGACCCCATTTCTTTCTCTTGGTTATTAGTGCCTATTTTACCGTGGCCAATTTGTTTATTTTTCATTAAGTTTTTTATTTAAAAAAAATAAAAGACCCCATGAACTCACATACTTTATCCACCTTTGGGGTTTCGTGGACCCCATTTTGATTTTTTGTAACGGTTTTACTGGAAACAACACGTTTTAAGTAAACATTTTATTTTTTTCAAATTTGGACTGCTTACACTTATTCCAGAATGTACCTAATCCGGATTAACGATAATGCTGCTTAGAAGTTTAAAAGTTTACACTTTATTCCAGGATGTAATCCGGATTAACGATAATCCTGCTTGACAGAATTTTAAAAGTTTTTTTAAGAAATCTGGTTAATTTTAGTGACCACTTCGTCTATTATTCATTAATTTTTATTTATTTAAAATAAATAAATGTATGTCACATACAAATGTAAATGTCACATACTTCTATACTCACTTTGGGGTTTCATAAAACCCCATTTCCTTCTATTTTTAGTAAAGAGTCATGTCGCACCTCATTTGAAAGGTACTTTAATTCTCCAGTCGTGGAGAGAAAACAGTCGTTTTCGTAATTTGAACATCTGAAAATCCGTTCTCAAATTTCATGCATTTTTAGTAATAACGAAGAATAAATCGCAGTTCCTCTCTGCTATTTCTCGATACTGGAACTCAATGTTTTCAAATCTTATGGGATGGGGGAAACACTAGAGAATAGCTTTTGTTGTATTTCGAATTGCATATTTAATAAAGAATTAAATTAGTTAATAAGTTGTGACGTTTGTAGACCACAAGGTACATATCAAATAAAATTTTGGTTGAAAGTTAAATTAAACAAAAACAAAAGCATTTTGTGGGATGCCTTTACAAACCTCCAAAAGTTTAAGTTTCAGACGATGTCTGCTTAAATAACTTCTTACAAGTTGAACCTCAACCGTTTGTCTAAGAAATTACTCTCAACTTATTTCTCGGTCGCATGTCTTATAAATGTCAACTAGCGACATTTGTGCAATTTAAGTTAATTTAAAAAGAAAAAGAAGTTTTTTTTTGGTATGAGGGTTTTGTATTATCAAAACTGCAGCCGAGCATCAATGGTGCTAGACTCTCAGGTGTATTGTAAAAACAAAAGATGATGCCACTAGAGAATGGCAACTATTGGGGCTTTATATAGATAATATCACTATCAGAAAAAGACTTAAGATGTTACCTTAAACGGGGCTGCACTTTACGAGTGAAACTTAGTAGAGGGATTTAATAAACGCTGCCTTTGTTGCTTGTAAACTAAAATTTTTACGTGAATTCATATAAAAATTTTCCTTTTCCATTATGTGGCTCTTTACTCATCTAAAATTATCGAATGAACTATCGAGACGTCCTCGGAGGTGAATTTCATACTTAGGTTAACTTATTAATTTTTCGGTAAGTTACATCCAGTTGGCGCCTCAGTTTAAATAGTCTCGTAATTAATTACCTAATAAAGCTCATATCTTGGCAAAACATGTAATCGAAAAAATTGCTAAATACAATTACTAATACGCTGTTTAATCAATTATTCATTAACCGCATGATTCAATTCATAAATATTACAAAAAGTTGCTTAAATATTACCAACATTAAAACAATTCAAGCACTTAGATATAAATTGTTTGGTTATTATTTCTAGAGTAACTACATGAATAAAAGTTTTATGTTAAAATACAAGTTTGAAAACAAATAAAATTGAAGGTAAATCGAATAATTCCGTCTCGCTGAATCCGAAATGATAGCGTTTCAATTTTTTTGTTACTTTTTTTCTTAGAATTTAATGCTATTTGATGTTTAAGGAGGAAATTTAACAAATTCACAATTGATTGAAATTTATAGAAATTTCTACAACCCTCGTCGAAAATAGCTCTGTAACGAGTGTCTTTAAAAATGTCTTTTTTTTTATCTACTTCCATCTTGGATTATAATTTTGTTGCGATATTCGATCTTTTTATTGCGTTACATTTTTCTATCTCTGCCTGTTTTTGTCATTTATACAGGATAGTTTATATATTTAGGATCTTATCATCTTGTAGGCAATTCGTTCATCTGTAGGTCTTTTGTCGTTTTGTAGGGCTTTTGTCGTTTTGTAGGTCTTTGTCGTTTTGTAGGTCTTTTGTCGTTTTGTAGGTCTTTTGTCGTTTTGTAGGTCTTTTGTCGTTTTGTAGGTCTTTCGTCGCTTTGTAGGTCTTTCGTCGCTTTGTAGGTCTTTCGTCGTTTTGTAGGTCTTTCGTCGTTTTGTAGGTCTTTCGTCGTTTTGTAGGTCTTTCGTCGTTTTGTAGGTCTTTCGTCGTTTTGTAGGTCTTCCGTTCTTTTGTAGGTCTTTCGTCATTTTGTAGGTCTTTCCTCTTATTGTAGGTCTTTTGTCTTATTGTAGGTCTTTCGTCTTATTGGAGGTATTTGTCTTATTGTAGCTCTTTCGTCTTATTGTAGCTCTTTCGTCTTATTGCAGCTCTTTCGTCCTTGTATGTCTTTTGCCCTTCTTGTAGCTCTTTCGTCCTCCTTGTAGGTCTTTCGCCCTTCTTGTAGGTCTTTCGTCCTTGTTGTAGGTCTTTTGTCTATCTTTCGGTCTTTTTATTTTTCCTGTAGTGTCAGTGGCGTGTAGTAGCTTCCACCAAATAGTCGCATTTCTTGTGGATGTTCAATAACCAATTTGTGACGTCAACTCTGTAGGTTGAAACATATTATATATTAAAATTGTGCAACGACCTAAGCTATAATTAATTAGTAAATTAATCTAATATTAGGATTAGGTTTTCCGATACGGTTACATTTTAATGTTTAATCATTGTTTATTTATATTTCTCTCACCATGTTAATAATTTTTACGTAATTGATTTTTGACCCACATTTATTAATCAATTAAAGTTGCAAAAATAAACGACGATAAAATTTTGTTAACATACAATTTTTTTTTTGATCTGAAAAATCATCGAAGTGTTTGAAATACGATTTAGTGTCTAAAATTCGATTTTCAATTCCGCAGATTTTGCTGTCTGAAATTTTTAAGGGTATGTGTTTTGATTTACCAAGTAGCGTGATATACGCTATATCAAAGCAAACAGATATTATTTATTATATTTCTTTTAAAAAAATCAACATCGCTTTTAAAATTTTATCTCTCTTTTATATAAAAGTACACAATAAAAAGAAAAAAGAAGAGAATTATCCATTTGTTTCAATTTTTTTTTATTTTTATTTTGATAAAAATTTGTTCTTTTTTGATTAAATTGCGAATTATCCGAGCAGAAAATGAGTAACAATATTGCAAACTGTCTTCTTGTTGCAAATAGACTCTTAATCTACAGTCAATGCACTGTAAATGTGTTTACAGCGCTTATCTGAGTTGATAACATTCAAAGTTAATAAGTAAATATTACACAAGCGTTATTTTTATTCTCCCAAAAATATGATAGCAAAAAAATATATAATGTGTAAATATTATTTCGATAATTGCATTTGCGGATGTTTTTTAGATAACAACCTTTTTTTAGATTAATTTAAATTTTTTTCTTCACCATAGTGGGCCTCTTTTTAATAGAAAAACAGTATTAGTTTTATCGTTTTGTTTATTTTTATAATTTATGTTAAAATAGATAGTGAAAATTCATTAAATTACAAATGGTTTAAATGAATTTTTCCCCACCAACCTCTGACAAGAGAACTGACTCGCCGAAAAAAGTGTCACTTTTACTCCTTATTAACCAATATACTATTTTCAAAGTTAAAAGCAATTTGAATAATGGGCTGGATTTTCGTCATTATTCCTAGCCATCTACTGATGCGTACGCACATCAACTACAGGTAACTGTATATTGGACTTGGCCATTGTTTACTTACCTTTCAACAAGGTTTATGATTGGTGTAATTATTAAATTATTTGAAGACGATGAACAAACTAAAAGGTGGTTTTAAGATCTGATCTATAGAAAACCACAATAGAAATGAATGAAACGGTAGAAGAAAACTTATTCGTCATAAGTTTTGAGGTTAATAATACAAATGACAAACTTTTGACATTTCAGTTGGTACGGAAAATTTTTAAATTTCGATATGGTTGTGAAATGTCTTTCAGAGACTACATTGCACGTCACAGATTTAAAAATTCGACTGTAAAAAAATTGGTATTGGTCTGTACTATTAGCTCTTGATTAATTTCGTTCAACATTAAATATAACTTCTGATTTGTCCTAATTAGTTCTAATTGGCCAACAACAGCTGTGGACTGGTCAAATTTTTAATTCGACTTTAACATTTTATTTAGATAAATTACTTTAAATGCATACTAAGAGAGAGGGGTGGTCTTTAAATGCAGTTTTTAATATTTTTTCTAGAAGTTGCGTTAGTTCTACGGTGACGTTGTGGTTCTTCCTTCTTTCTCCTGTAGCTACTACATTCAAGACAGCTGATTCGTCAGCTGTATATCAAAGTGATGTTTAATGTAATAAACATACATACATGGTGATGGAACATTAAACTTTTATCGGCCTTATGCAAATGTCACTTTGACGTAGCAACCAAGATGGCTGACAAGTCGGCTACGATTTATCTAGTAGTTGTAGTTCTTCCGTAGTTGCATGAGCTATGTATACATACCTCTTCTGGTGTCAAATATCAATATTTAGATGTTGGTAACTCTGCTCTTGTATATTCGTGTTGTTGTGTGCAACTGTTAATTCACGGATATAAAAGATTTGTAGTTTAAAGTAGACCCCGAACCAGAGGAAGTGGGTCAATAAACGCCTTAATTTGGGAACTTTCCTAAACAAATTATTCGCGATAGTTGTTACTCTTTGCCTTCCGAGGGTCGTAAAAATTATCTTGAAGCGGGATCAAACCCTTATTTATCAATTATCACAATAGCCACTATATTTACGTCACAAGCTCTTCTGATTAATTACTTACTAGTGAAATTTAAAAAAATAAACCATTTTAATGTTGTTTATTCCCCCCTTCTTCTTGTTGATTTATTTTTAAAAAGGTAATTAAGTGTTGTTAATTGTCTAGATTGTAATATTTCGTCCCCCTTAATTGGCTTATTTTTGCGGTTGGTAATTTAAAAATAGAAAAGATAGGCGAATTAATTTATATAATATAATCCAACTTATCAATTTATAACAAAACTTACATCAACAACACACTATTTTAATTTTATTTTTATCTCCTTCATTATGGTAATTAAAGAGCCATATAATTTTTTCCAAAGCTAATTTTAACTTTTGGTAAACAAACAAATTTAAAACAATATAAAAAATTTACTAAGTTTATAATAAAGAAGTTTCGTACAAGTTTTGTCGTCTTTGGTCGGTTTATAGGTTTGTTACATCCGAAGTGATAAAGTTAAGGGTAAATTTCCAGTGCAAGTGAGTTACTTTTGCTAAGTCCAAAAAGGAATGTAAAACTTTTTTTTTATTCTTTCTTACTTTATTTTATATACTATACATTCGGAGGAGCTGAATAATAATCTAAAATGTAAGAAAAGAGAGTCGTTCGCATTTTTACCTTTTTCTCTATGTTGTACGCCCATTCATCATAACTTTTCAAAAACTTTTAATAAACTTATTCGCGGAATATTCGAGGAGACTTCGATGTGTTTTTTAAAATTTATTTTCAACTAATACATATTGTTGCTTTTATTTTAATTTTTTTTGCGCATTACATGAATTTATAAAAAATCGGTCAAAAACCTTTTTTAAATTTGATTAGGTGAAAGAAAAATTATTTAGCTAATACGATTTTGTTAAACCCCTGCATAAATGGGGCTGCATAATAACACTGTGGAAGATAATTAATTTTACTTGAACTAGAAAATAGATTTTTGCCACTATTATACTTTTCAAGGTAATGTCAAATAGTTTCAAGTTCAATGGTCTGACGCAAATAATTATATCTAATGGATTAATTAAATTAATAAAAGAATTAAATTGATTTATAGAAATGTCCTAATAATAGTCAATGACAAGGTTGCCTGTAATTCTGAATATGAATTTTTCTCCATAAAAATTAATGCATTAATCAAAATGTGAGAGGTTATGAGAAGTTGAGGTCCACCTCTAGACATACTGCGATTTTCTATAACTTCTATGATATTTAGATATTTTGTGCCATTTTTAAGTTATTGTAACACCGGAAACCGGGTGTTGCATGAAATCTCCATCAAGCGTCGCTCAGTTGGGAAAGGGGGTTCGTTACAAGAAATAAAACACTATGGAAAGTTTAATAAAAATAACGTTTAGTATAGAAAAACTAAAAATAAATAGTTTTTATAACTTCGACTTTTTAAGTACTTTAACAATTGCCATACTTGTAAAATAAGATCCAACAACGAAGTGCATACAACGTGATTGACAGGTGGTATTGTCGTAGAAACAACCCTGCTTTTCAAGCCTTAGGCTTTTTGTCAGTTTAAAAATAACAGGTAAAAGGTATTTTGTCCTTTGAAGATCACCCTTCTTCGTGTTGATACTATTAAGCACTACTGAAGTCAGAAAAATGTTCTGTTTATTGACAATCTTTACCTCGATGATACCTGAGACAAAATGAATACCAAATGAAACCTTTCTTAAAGGAAAAAAATTAAAAACTAACAAAATACAAATCTCTTATGTATGACTCCGCCACTGTTCTTCTAGACCATCAGGCCCGTCCTCAAGACCTAGCCAGACCTTACGAAGGAACCACGTGACCTGGAAGACACAGAAGGGGTTGTTAACCGAATCCCCAAAACACCAGACCTGTCTTCAAAACGTATCAGACCTGTAAGGAGACAGTACCTGACCTGAAAGACACAGAAGGGACAAGCGTATCCCCAGACCACCAGACATGTCTTTAGGACCCATCAGACCTTTAAGGAAATATCATCTAACCAGAAAGACGCGGAGGGATTAACAGAATTCCCAGACCACTTGACTTGTCCTCAAAACCCATCAGACCTTTAAGGACAGACCACTTGTCCTCAAGACCTATCGGACCTTGAAGGATAGACCACTTGACCTGAACGATACGGAAGGGTTAACAGAATCCCCAGACCACTAGACTTGTCTTCAAGGCCCATCACACCTTTAAGGCAGACCATCTGACCTGGAAGTCACAGGCCCACGGGTAATTCCTGTCACCAGACCACTAGACCTGTCCTTAAGACCTATCAGACCCTTAAGGAGAGACCGCCTGACCTGAAAGACACAGAAGGGTTAACCGAATCCCCAGACCACTAGACTTGTCCTCAAGACCCGTCGGACCTTTAAAGACAGATCCTTGATCTGGAAATCACGAGCACACTGGCAATTCCTGTCCCCAGACCTGTCCTTAAGATCTATTCAGACGTTTTAAGGACATACCACTAGACCTGGAAGAAACATGACACACGGGTTTGCTGAAGGCAAGGAAAATAAATCACCAACTAATTAATTGCATTTATCCTCGTCTTGTTCGAGGACTGCGATTGCAAAATCAAAGGCCGCCTAGGCCAAAAAGCAGTTTGAATAGGAGAAGGGGTAGCCTAAAAACGGTCGACCGAGTAAAAATTAGATACTTTGGCACTACCTCTTGGCTCTTGATTTACATTTTTTAATACAACTAAATAATTCGAGATGGTAAAAATTATATAAAAACATTTTTGGAACCAGGAAAGATTGCTCTAAAACTTGACTAGAGAGAAGATTTTTGATTTGTTGCTTACTTTTTGAGAAAGGAGTTAAAAATAATTAATTTTTGTCGTTGTTCGAACGGAGATAATGGGTGCATTCACCGGACGTAACAGTTGTGGAGCAGCTACCAAATCGTTCGCTGACTTACCCCGTTTTTTGGAACTTGCTTTTGGTCGCCATTTTTTGAGCGCATTGCAGTTGCATTATGTTGAAATATCTCGATACTTGCTCACTTAATAAAATTACCTCACGAAAGTAGCGCTAGTGATATAGCGGTTGGTAGCTGCTCCAAGTCCGGTGAATGCACCCATTAGCTCTCAAAGTTTTTATATGCCACAAGAGCCAATATCTCACTCAAAGTTTGTTATTTTTTTTACAGCCGAACGGGTACAGATAATTTATTGCCCTTTTGACAAAATATACTTCGGTATATGACGTGCGTTTTTCCGATAGCTAACTCGAAAATTTTAAATAGCGCCCTTATGCACCGGACAACTTTTTTAAAACTTTCTAGTATAGCTCTTTTGACATAAAGCATCGTTTTGGATAGCTTTTAGAATTAAAACACTCGGTGAACAATTTATGCTTGTTTTCACTCTACTACTCGTAAAACCCAATTCCAGCCTTTTCATTGGATTTTTATTTCTGGTGCATTTTTAAACATTGATTTATTTCAGTATTAACATTTATTTGCACTTTTAATTTTTTTGTATTTATGCTCGTACGTAAGTAATGAAAAATGTCATTGAACAAACACTTTTTGTATAATTTTATAACCCGTAATTATTTTATTAATTATAAAATAACAGTAAAATTTTTATTAAACATTTTTTATAAAAATTACAATTTTTAAAATAGCTTTTAAACCCGTTTCAGATATTCTTCACGTTTAAAAAAGTGTATACCTTTTTTCTCTCTTCATTATTTAAATACGTAATACGTTTGTCCTTTACTTTTCTATTAATAAGGTGTTACGCATACACTCTCTTGTGTCCGAGAGAGTACACAACAAACCTTGAATTAATCAAGCAAGTTTATTAACCACTTTATTCACAATAATTTTTCAATGACAAAAAGTGTCATTAACGCGAATGTAAAGTAAGGGGATTGATGTTGTGGTAGGTTGTGGAACGTACTCGGTTATCACCACGCCAACATTCTTATCAATATTTAAGCGACTGCCCATTGAGGACGAAACATTGTTTGGGTTTGTTTCAACGTTTTTATTGTTTTGGTGGTTTTGTTTACCAACAATTTAATTTAAACACCTGAGGAGGGGGTGGGTGTTTTGTGTGACAAAATATTGACGTAGTTACCTTTAACTCTCAGGAGAGGCTTCCCTTGCGTTATTTTTTTGTAAATTACGAGTGAAAATATTTTTTGTAGGTAATTTTGATTTTTATTCGACAATCTTTGTCGCGTTGAAAATATTTTCATCTTGCCTTTTAGTCTGCCTTGTAAGTGAAATGGATTCAATTCTCGAGTGCCTATTTCCCCCGAGCCTTTGCAATGTCTCTTATCGATTTATATAAATAACAATCATCCTTGTTTTCGATTTACTTAATGATAAAATATGACTTTGCTTAGCACTAAATATTATTAAATTTTGTTCAAAAAAAGTTAATGAGGGACGCTTGGTGGTGATGTTAAATCCCCCGCATCCAACCACGCACCACCCTTTGCAACTATGTACTAATGTAAGAAAAATCTTTTTGCCTGTAAGGTATCGGTTAACGAGATTTGCTTGTTTTTATTATTTATTCTCCTCATCAACAATTTATTATATCTCTTCGACTTGACATTTGGAGCTTGTATCTGCAAAAGTATTTCAACAAAATGCTGTTGTAGTCGGTTTTAATGTAAAATACGCAAGTTATTTTTTTTATCGTAGTCACGATTAATTTATCATCAACATATTCCTCCTGACTTTTAAAAGTTGTTTATATTTAGTTTGCATTTGTCATCAAAAAAATTAGAAATTCAATACTATTGTTTGCAGATTTATTTTTTTTAATTATATGCGCCTTCCAGGAGTAGTTTATTAATATCATCATACTCATACACAGTCGGTATTAATCTGGATTCAAGGAAATTTGCAAATTATGAACATAAATTTACATTTTATCTTCGGGTGTTGGGTGTTTATATATTTGGATTATTTGGTTACTTGGAAAAAATATGACCGAAGCAAAAAATATTTTTATCTCATTCTCGACACCTGCAATCGTCCACTTCCGAGTCTAATTAATAATTTTTTTAAATTTTATGATGTAATATCTTTTAAAGCTAAAACTAGTACATACTAACTTACCCATGTGGAGTTGCAGTTTGGCCATTTTAATAAAATTTTAGACTGACAAGTAAAGTCGATACAAGAAGGCTCAAAATAAATGGCTTGTTTTGTCAGCAACGATTACTACTAGTGATTTAAATTTTCAAAAGGTCTTTTATGGGTCTTTAATTAAAGCTTCTAACCTACTTCACCGATTCTAACCTAACCAAACCTATTTTTTTGGAAGGAAGGAAGATCTTCAAAAGACACCCGACAAATTTCTGTTTGTTTCCCATGTCGTGCTGGTTTTATCTCTGAAGGTACCCCGCTAGCTTATCAGGCTCCTACCGGCAAAAAACTCCTACCGTTTTCTCCGTAAACATTACTTGAGGGCCTCCAAATCAGCAAAAATATTTTCAGTGACTTTATTTATACAAGTTGAAAGTCTCGCCACATTTGATGGAGCCTGTAAAGTCCATCTGTCCATCGAATTTTGTTCGTTTGGGCAATTACAACTGGTGGGTTCATTCTTGCACTGCTCATTCCTCCAGCGAGTGTTCATTCAGCATTAACTGCAATTAATAAGCATTTAAATAAGTTGAGTAAATATAGTTAAGAATTAAGGTGTATTTTTTGGCTGGTGTTACCTAACTAAGCCTCAATCTTAATCCAACATATTACGATGAATTCTTCTAAAGATCCTGACTAAAAATCATTTTTTATTTCTGTGTACTTCTTGGAGCGGCTGAAGATCAATATTAACATTACTAGTCCCTTACGTAGATTCAGATGATTTTAATTCGACTGCTTACACTTGGTTCATGTGAGGGCTTTCCTTATCTCATCGTTATTTGTTTACAAGTATACATTTTTTTGTTATTTTTGCTATATACGATTGTTTTTCTTAATTTATGTTGCCAGCACCTCTTCTTCGTCTTCTAATGAAGGTTCTTCCATAGAGGACCTAAGCGTCCTTTCCCACTTCTTAAGCAATTAACCATGCTTTCGCTAAGCGAAGTATTTTCTACGTTTCTTCCTCCATTTTAAATAATTTTAATAACCTAAACTCGACCTAACCTAACCTAACCTCGACCTAACCTAACCTTGACCTAACCTAACCTTTACCTAACCTAACCTCTACCTAACCTCTACCTAACCTAACCTCTACCTAACCTAACCTTGACCTAACCTATCCTCTACTTAACCTAACCTCTACCTAACTTAACCTAACCTAACCTGAACCTAACCTAACCCCTACCTAACATAACCTCTACCTAACAACCTCTACCCTACATAACCTCTACCTAACCTCTACCTAACCTAACCTCTAACGGGGGGGGGGCTAACGTAACCAAGTCTTCACACAACCTAACCTAACTAAGCCTCAATCTTAATCCAACATATTACGATGAATTCTTCTAAAGATCCTGACTAAAAATCATTTTTTATTTCTGTGTACTTCTTGGAGCGGCTGAACATCAATATTAACATTACTAGTCCCTTACGTAGGTTCAGATGATATTAATTCGACTGCTTACACTTGGTTCATGTGAGGGCTTTCCTTATCTCATCGTTATTTGTTTACAAGTATACATTTTTTTGTTATTTTTGCTATATACGATTGTTTTTCTTAATTTATGTTGCCAGCACCTCTTCTTCGTCTTCTAATGAAGGTTCTTCCATAGAGGACCTAAGCGTCCTTTCCCACTTCTTAAGCAATTAACCATGCTTTCGCTAAGCGAAGTATTTTCTACGTTTCTTCCTCCATTTTAAATAATTTTAATAACCTAAACTCGACCTAACCTAACCTAACCTCGACCTAACCTAACCTTGACCTAACCTAACCTTTACCTAACCTAACCTCTACCTAACCTAACCTCTACCTAACCTAACCTTGACCTAACCTATCCTCTACTTAACCTAACCTCTACCTAACTTAACCTAACCTAACCTGAACCTAACCTAACCCCTACCTAACATAACCTCTACCTAACAACCTCTACCTAACATAACCTCTACCTAACCTCTACCTAACCTAACCTCTAACGGGGGGGGGGCTAACGTAACCAAGTCTTCACACAACCTAACCTAACTAAGCCTCAATCTTAATCCAACATATTACGATGAATTCTTCTAAAGATCCTGACTAAAAATCATTTTTTATTTCTGTGTACTTCTTGGAGCGGCTGAACATCAATATTAACATTACTAGTCCCTTACGTAGGTTCAGATGATATTAATTCGACTGCTTACACTTGGTTCATGTGAGGGCTTTCCTTATCTCATCGTTATTTGTTTACAAGTATACATTTTTTTGTTATTTATGCTATATACGATTGTTTTTCTTAATTTATGTTGCCAGCACCTCTTCTTCGTCTTCTAATGAAGGTTCTTCCATAGAGGACCTAAGCGTCCTTTTCCACTTCTTAAGCAATTAACCATGCTTTCGCTAAGCGAAGTATTTTCTACGTTTCTTCCTCCATTTTAAATAATTTTAATAACCTAAACTCGACCTAACCTAACCTAACCTCGACCTAACCTAACCTTGACCTAACCTTGACCTACCCTAACCTCTACTTAACCTAACCTAACCTCTACCTAACCTAACCTTGACCTAACCTATCCTCTACTTAACCTAACCTCTACCTAACCTAACCTGAACCTAACCTAACCCCTACCTAACATAACCTCTACCTAACATAACCTCTACCTAACCTAACCTCTACCTAACCTAACCTCTACCTAACCTAACCTCTACCTAACCTAACCTCTACCTAACCTAACCTCTACCTAACCTAACCTCTACCTAACCTAACCTCTACCTAACCTAACCTCTACCTAACCTAACATCTACCTAACCTAACATCTACCTAACCTAACCTCTACCTAACCTAACCTCTACCTAACCTAACATAACCTGACTTAACATAACCCTACCTAACCTAACTTGACTTTTAACCTAACATTTTCTCTAAAAATCGAGATTTGTAAACTTGACTTGGAAAAGCATGGAAAGAAGAACCTGGGACCTATAATTTTTTAATTTTAGAATTTTTGCCCAACTACCAACTAGTAAAAGTAGATTTTGTTTTTAATATAAAAATAAAACCACAAAAATTTAATCTTCCAGGGCGAAATAATTTATTTTTGGGTTAGGCTACTGATCCCCATAGATATTTGGTTTTCAAGATTACCATTTAACCCTCCATTCAACGGGTGGGTCTAGAATCACACGAGCCAACGGGTGAAGCCTGTTACGCTCACTTTATATCTATAGCTAAAAAATAGTAAGGGTGTAAAATTGCACTGAAATTTTTTTAATTGAAAATCTACCTTATTCTTCATTATTTTACAGAAGAATTAAAGCGTAGGTCCTTTTGTTAGTTATTATTTTTTAATTTTAAATTTTTTATCCTTTTTTGACATTTTTTATTGAAAACTGTTTTTTATGGACTTTGAAGGAAAATAAAGTTAATTATCATAATACATTATTTAGTATATTGATCATATAAGCAGAAAATTACAAAAAAATTAAATTATAAAATTCTCAACACAAACTGCAAGGGCCTAAACTTCATTGAAATAGCAGGCTTCAATGTACTAAATACATAACCAAGCCTTACAAAACTGGAAAAATAATAAGAATTTTTGCTTATGTTGCATTTGTCACCTAAACAAAAAATTTACAAACAAGCATTGAAACTTAAAACCAATTATTTTTTATGGTCTGCAGATAAATTTTGCGCTTAAATAATGCTTTATAACAAAAATAATCGGTTATCACAAAGTTACACGAACCGACGGGTGAAGCCTGTCACAACAAACTGTGTCCTAGAGGATTCATTTTTTGAAAAAAATTGAAAAGCAAATGCTGATGATATGAGTTATTACAAGTTAAGAAGGTAGGATAGAATATTAGAATAAAAAGTATTTCTTTTTTTAAGTTACAGACAATTTTCACTTTTGCTTGCACTCACAGGCTTCACCCGTTGAATGGAGGGTTAAGAAGGTATTGAAATTTTAAGTTTTTTTGTCGTTGATAGAGGTAACCCAACGTAAGGTGAATCCACCACGTGATGACTGTTAAAGTTGCGCAGAAACGAACGTAGACAGTGCCGTCGTATAGTTATTACATTACTTTTGTCGAAGCAAATTAATTACAAGCATTTTAATAATGTGAAGATCTCATTCACAAAGTGTTATACCAGTAATTAATTATTATTAGTAGGTAGTTCAAATAAAAATTTAAATTTAAATTTTGATAACTTTTAAAAATAATTTTTTTTGACAGAAGAAATAACTAGCTCTGCCACTGGGCTCTAAAGCCACGCCTCGCGCAGGTTAGGTCACGTGGTGGATTCAATTTACGTTGGGTTTACTATAACTCGTCGAGTTTTTAAAATAATGCTGATGGCGAGAGGGGCTGATAATTGTTTCGATTGCAAAATCGAAGTGGGATAATTACAATTGCGCCTTCGTTTGTTCTAATAATTATGATTTATTGTTTGGGGGCAGGGGTAGAATTAGGTACGACATGTAAACATAAAATAATTATTTCCTGTTGCCTTTTTTAATAAAATTTATTACAACTTAAAACCGCTCCTATATAGGTAATTAAGCTTTAAAATACTTCATAAATAGATAAAGGTGTAGGTGGTTAAGAGATATAATTTTGAAATTAAACTTTAATTAAATTTCGTTGTCGTAATTTTCTTTTAGGCCAAAAACAACGAAATCGAACTGTGAGCTCCTTTTATATGAGTTAGTAACGGCGTTACTTGATCGTGTGGGTTACACTGTCTGCAAATTGCATCAAGAAACTGCTGTAAGAAGAGCTTGTGGTTATTTTCTCGACATGAAATTTTTTACAGCGTAAAATTTTCATCAAATATTTCATTTCGACTTTATTTGACAGAAAAAAAAACTTGTTAAATTTTGAAATCGAAAGTCATATTGAGCTTTTTTTGAAGTAAACATGAAACGGGAGTTCACATTTAAGTGCCTAAAACATTTGGATAACAAATTTTATTTTTATCTTGGTGTGTATGTGTATCCAACCAACTTGTGTGTGGTCTAAATATAAAAATCGTATGTTTCTTTTTGATTTGTATAAACCGTTAGAAAATTTTTCTAAAAAATTATAGAGGAAATATTCTATCCACCTACCAAATCATCTTCAATTCATACCGTGTTCACCTCTGTTTATCGCTTCACTTCAAGGATTTATCGAAATTAAAGACTTGAATATTAAAACGGTAACATAAACCACAACACAACGTCTGCGAAAATTCAAACTTGTCGAGTTACTCTTATTAATTAAGTTGGAAAACCTGAGAATGCTGAACTACGCTCTCCAATTAACTTTCTTAAAGAAAAACTTTGTATTTGTAAACCGGAGCTTTTTTTGTATATTTAAAAACATTTTCATAAAGCACCAAGAGTAATTGAATATTCCTCAAATTGGCAGAATTTTTCTTGCGAGATTTTTACTGCATCAAAAGTACTCCAAGAGCAAAAAAAATCCTCCGTTTTAACTACACTCACTTATGCACCCTCGTTTTCGCCCAACTAAATCCGAGTTACATCTAAAGCTCTTTGTTTACAGTTTACACCATTAGAAAAAATTACAAAAAATAGTTCAACGAGTGGAAAATTCAAATTAGCACTGTAAAATGCCATTTTCCTAGTCTTTATTGTTAAAATCGTGGTAATTTTACAAAAGGGGTATCAGCGTGTGTGGTTTCGTTTATTAGTGTTTATTTTAAAATTCCTACGTTACCCCTTTTTTAATGCCCGTATCCATTCCGTGTTTTCTTTAATAAGGTTTTTTACGCTCGGCATGACGCGTTAATGAAACCGACTCGTGCAATTTTGTTATTTTAAAGTGCGTTTAACAAAGTTAATCTCTACTTTCACCCCCGCCATTTTATGTAACTCGCACATAAAAGACACCACCTAAAAAAACTTTTAATTTTCACTATGTTTAATTAAAAAGTTGGATTAATAATTTTTTAAATTACTTTTTCGCTTCTCAAAAAACAAAGTAATGGCTAATAAATTCCACAAAAAAGAGTAAAGGATAAAAATTTAAATTTTAACACCTTTAAAATTAAAACACATTAAATTCAAGTACAAATTTTAACACGGTTCAGTCGGTGAAAAATAAGCAACAATTTTTATATAGGGTAGGGCACGAAAGTTGTAGCTCTTGACGATTTTTGACTACAACCCAAAATAACAAACTAATTAGTTTAAAAATTATAACTACAGCTCCACCAAGGGAAGCTGCTAGCTGAAGGGGCGTGGTCAGATTTTAAGGTACACAATAGGTCTGTTCGTTTGTCTTGCACTGACTTACTCTAACTTGCTCTAACTCGCTACAATTTACTCCTGCTCTTGACTAGGAGTAAGAAATGTAGAAACGAACATGGTTCCGAGCAACCAGTGCAAGACAAATGAACATACTTTGTATTTTCTACTCTTTGTCAAGAGCAGGAATAAGTTGGAGCAAGTTGGAGTAAGTTAGTGCAAGACAAACGAACAGACCTATTGAGTTACAAGTATTTCAGCTGCCAAATTTGACAAGTAACTGTCACTAAAATTAAACTTGTGTTAACATTAATACAAAGTATTTGTAAAGTTTAGTTAATTAAAAACATCAAAATGATTTCTTGTGCTTCCGTAAACATGAATTTTTACAGTAGTGCCTTCAAAGTAAGTTATTCACAACTGTCATGGTACACGCAACTATGCTTGTACCCCTAACCTAAAGTCTTGATTATGATTGGACGAATCTTTCCCGTAAAAAATATTTTAAATAAGTTCTTTTAGTTGACATATTTTCCGTCTATCAATTACCCTTGGTGGAGCTGTATTTAGCCTAATTAAGGACTAATGTGTAATGATATTATTTGTGATTTGGGTTGCAGTCCAAAATTCAAAGGAGCTAACAAGTTTCATGGCCCACGAAAAGTTTTTACCTTTAAAACAGGGCCGTATTGAATATTTCCAAATTCTCGTAAAGTTCTCGTCAAAGACGCTCTTCCTACCTTTAAATATAAACAAATTAATTTCAAATTAGTATTTTATGCCTAATATATGTTAATTAACGTTACTTTTTCGTCAATTAGTTAGTTGTCCCCCTTGATAATTCAATAACATTATTATTAACGTTGTATGTGAACGTTTCTATAATCGTTTAAATTAATAATTAATAAAAAGCAATCACAATTTTGAATCTAAGTAGGCTACGGAGTAGATGTTTTTAAAAGCGATTAATTAAACGATTTCGTGACGACATGTCAATTTTTTACAATTACTATAAAACGATGGAACTCGCAGTTCTCGATACTTCAACATTCAACAATCCTCGTTACATTGTTATTCTTATCCTCATTTACCACCAACTTTTTCCTGCAGTAGCACTTTTTATCCGAGATGATAACGTGTTTTGTGCATTTTAGTCTAGCCATGTGTTTAGAGTAGTTAGGAGGGGAACATACCAAAAGTCCCATGTCCTAGCTATGGCTAAAAAGCATTGAAGGTGGAAAGGATCCGTTTTTGAGGTTTTTGCTTATATCTCGAAAACGGCAGGTCCTAGAGAAAAAATTATTCTTAACAAAATGAAAGCTTAAGAAGTTTCCTACAAGATTGCTTCTACTTAATTTTTCTCTATTCCTTACAGTTTTCGAGATCTCGGCCCGCAAAAATCGTTAATGTTTGAAAATAAATTTTATCATACATTAACGATTATTATGAGCTGATATTTCAAAAACTAGAAAGAATAGAGAAAAAATAAACATTAACAATCTTGTAGGAAATTTGATAAGCTTTCATTTTGCGAAGAATTTTCCCCCTAGGATCCACCGTTTTTGAGATATAAGCAAAAGTCCCAAAAACGGGACCTCACTTCTGTTCTCTAACCTTTAGCGTTATAAGCTACAGCCCTTTTTTTAGTGTTCGTTGACTGAACTGTTATTTAACTAAACGAATTTTTTGCAATAGGCCCAAAATTTGATTCTTAATTTTCTTCCATTCTTCTCTCATTTTTGCAGCTTCCTTCCAGTGTGGCTTGTGCAGATCAGCCTCCACTTCATTCAGTCAACTCCCCTTTAGAAGTCCTCGTATTTCATTTCCGACTCTTCTCAAGTATTTCTTGATCCTCTCTGTACGTGTATGGGGAAGGTTATGCATTTTTTTAAGTCCGGTCCGGTGGCTTAATTTGCCATTTAGTGTTAAGTAAATTAGCTTGTAGCTTTAAAAACGCCGGCGTCATCGATTAATAAGCCATAAACTTAAATGATTTATGTCACAGAAGATAATTAAATTATAAAAATTGTCATTGAACATTGTAATAATTTAATAAATAAGGCCATTGAAATACATCTCGTAGACACTTCACTTTTTAGTGTTTTGTAAATATTAAATAATTGGCCGTGATCGTTTCTTCGAAACTGTTATATGCACGAGTGCCCTAAATGAGGGCGAAAAGCAACTTGGCAATGACAGATCTGAAGAGATCGATTAGAAAACTAACAAAAAACTCCTGTAGGTATAAAATTACTCATAAATCCCGTTACTGAATCCAAAACGAGAGACTTGGAGAACGAGTTTTGGACTCCACTTCCCCTCTTTGTCGTAAAATCTTCACGTCAAATGATACCACAGCCTTCTTGATTAATTAAAATTTTACCACATACCATTAAACTGTACACAAAATCGTAAATTCCAGCTTTTCCTGTTCTTTTGTTTTGTTTCGTTTTTGTTGTGTAATGGTGGAATAAGCTTTTTATCGAATTAAAAAATATACAATTATGGGCTAAATTAAAATCGTCCTTCTGATGGTAACAGGAAATGTTTATCTTAAAATTTTGTTTACAATAAAAATCTATTTTTAGTATTTTAATTATGTCATAAATAGCCAACTTTTGTTTTATCACCTCTCGCTGTTGTTCTACATCAATTTTTTTTTTAAACTCGATTTGCCTCTTTCGAATTGATATCATCTTTGTAATCAACCTTGACACTGTGGTAGTGTAACTCTTGTCCACGCCCCATCAAGATTTTATTATAATAGGTTATGTCAATTTGAGTAAATATATAATGTAGTAACCGTAAAGGTCATGTCGGGATCACACGCTGACGATGTTAGGTTTTGCTTTTTAAATGCTGTTTATAGAAAATGACCAAGGCCAAGGACAATTCTATAATTAACGACTACGCCTTCGCAAATTTTGGACAAATTCATTCAAATGTTGTTATTAAATAAGTGTTTACACCTAAACGTATTAGGTAATCCTGTTTTTACGCACCAGATACTTTTAATTGCCCAAAAAAGTATTAATTGGATTAATTAAAAATTACAATGTTTCAATGGTGGCTCCCCGAGTCGATTTGAATTAAAATGTAAAAAATACAGAATGTTAAGTTATAGAAATTTAAAAGTTAAATTATCAAAATTAACACTTTCGGCATTTGTTTAAAGTAGGTATTTTCATATATTCGTTATTATTCATCGAACTAAAACTGGCCAGTTTTCCCGTCATAATTTTTGCAGAATGCCTTTATGACTCCAATAATAGCCCTTTATTTTATTATAAATGATACAAACTTGTTGAGTTTTGGACAGAATTTCTGTCACAGAAATGTGACAATCTTTCTTCAATCAGATCTTCCCAAAAAAAAAATTAATAACGTTTCTTATTTCCAGTGTAATCGGAAGTGATGTCAGTGGGGAGATGTTTTAAAATTGTTGTTATACATATACAGGGTGGACTTTTATTGTGTGGACGAAGGATTGCTCCGTAACCATTCAAGATATCAAAACCAATTTTGGCATGGTAATACATGATGTTAAAAATGTTAGGGTATATACAGGGCGACTCGCAAAAGAATGCCAACTCAAACTTGTATTTTTTTAAATTGTACTACCTGCATATTTTTAAGGTTAACAACTAAGGATCAAATTATTAGGAGAGTTTATGATGTACAGACAGCCTCACAATTAATGGCCACTCTGGCTGTACGTTTAGCACGAATTGTGGATGCAACCATTATAACACCCCCTACTTAAATTGAGGGGTACCTTTATTTTGCCAACAAGTAGTAAATCAAAAACTTACCCTTCTGTCCTTTTGTCGCTGTTGGCTAACTACCTAGCGTGTAGCCAGGGTGGCCAATAATTGTGAGGCTGCCTGTACCTGTCACTAACTGTTCCAGAGATCTTGTCACTTCAAGACAGAAACAGAGTCAACTTTGAAGCAGTGATGCCAGAGCTCTAATAAGGATTTTTCAAATGGAACGCACTATAGATTTTTACAAATCTTTATTCTTACTCAAATTTAAAATTTGGAAACATACAGGATGTCCCAATATAATTTTCAACGATTTTTCAAATAGAATACCCTGTATATTTCTGTATATTCAGTATACCATACTAGGAATCCAAATCTGTAATAATATTTTAAGGAACTGAAGTTTGTTACAATTTCTTTGGAACACACTGTAAAATGCAAAATATTTAAAAAATGTGAGTCGTTTGACCTACTGTTTTCGTAATTCATCTTAAAATAGTGGAAAATTAAAAATATTGACTTTAAAGCTTCCGCCTCCGCTTCGTTGGCAGACTCTAAAAATGCAACTGTTTAAATTTTTGTTATGGTTGTAATTGATCCCAAAGGGTTATAGCATGAGATCCGTCATCAGCGTGATTTTTGGCACAATTTTTAGAGCACACTTGATGCCTGTATGAATATCACGCTTGTTGAAATTAATGATCCCCCCCCCACCATTGACGACACGTTATTATGTGCGTTCGTTCAATCCATAGCGAAATAAGGGCAAAACCAAGAATCGTATTTGTTGAGTACCCCCCCCCCCCCATATTGATTAAATCGAGTTAAAGATCTTGCCAAATGTAAACGACCTTTAATACGCAGAAGAGCAAGTGAGAAAGCTGTAGAAAAGGACATTGTTTTCACAATGGTTTTCAGCGTATATGTAACCTTGGTTATGAGGTAGTACACCATTTTGCTTTCTGCGCAGGTCGTTTAGATTTGGCAATAAGTCTACATAAATCGGTCAAATGCGTGGGCGTGTCTGGGGATTAAAAATCGAACATTTTACAGTCAGATGGGAAAGTTTTTATATTCGCACGTTAAAAAATGTCCTGCTATTTTTTTTTACAAGAAAATGTAAAAATCAACTAAGGTTATGTTTGAATCAAATAATTGTGTGTAAGAGTGTACTTTTAGTCCCACCGTTATTAGCGAGCTAAGGGGGCGTGGCCAGCGCTATCTTAGATTTTGAAGTATGTACCTGCACTACGATTTAAAAGTATTTCAGTCGCTAAATTTGACAAGTAACTGTCACTAAAATATTGAATACAAGTTAATATTTAAGACAGTGAATTTTGAGTACCTATAATACTATAATAATACTGTCCAGTCCGATCCTGCGTTTATGCGTCAAAGGCTTTGAAGTCATTAAAAATTTCTTTCTTGCAAAAAAATTTTTTTTCAGCATTTACAATTTTTTGAAAATCCAATTAAAACTTTGTTTCTCTAAAAATTATTTCTTAATAATTTCCTCATTTGTATTTCAATATCTTTCGCTTTCCCGGTTTGAAAAAAGAACCTTTATCTTATCAAACATTGAACATTCTTGTTCAACTTAAGTGTGTGTGGTTTCCAGTTTTGAAAATCAATTCTTCCGATCGCTCTTTATTTAACAGTGAAAGAATTCACGTAAATCACATTAGAAGACAAATTGTCGATGTTTCTAAATTGAATCTAGCTACCTACTGAAAACCCGTAAAATTTTCCTCTAAAATTAAATTTATAGACACAAAAAATTTCACGAGACATTTGAATATTTCTACTTTTTCCGAGAGTTTTCTTTATACTAATGGTTTGACGAAGAAAAAGAATTAAGAGTTGATGAAAAGATACTAGGCTAACTAGTAACAAAAATTTATTTTTTTAATACTCGACTAACAATGCAAAATAAATTTTATCACGATGTAAAGTAAAATTTATTATCGCATAAAAATCACATAAAATTAAATTCGTTTAAAAAATTTTCAACTGAAAGGACCGGGCGGTATTTAAAATCTCATTGTTTTAAATTAGTATAATTTTTAGTCGTCGACTTTTAAGAAGATGAATTGTTACTACTTTTGAAGTGGGGGGTAACTGCGAAACGTTACCCATGTTCCCCATGTTTTAAAAAAAAGCATTTCTTCTTGTCATCCACCAAGTACTACATACAGCAGAATGGGTTCGAGATTTTATCAAAAGGTTGAAGAAGTACACCAAGAGTCGTGATAATATTTTTTAACAACACATACCTATTGATCAACGCCACAATTTTCTCGATAATAAATGTTGATTAGTTTAGGTGTGGCTTCTGATTTACTCTTTAAACAAGGCTATTATTTACTAGTACACGACAACCTGATCCAAAAAATTTATTGACTTATATTTTAAAGTTTTTACAATTGTGTCTACATACATCATTATTAAAGAGATTTAAATTAAAATGCAAAATTTGTTCTCAATTTTATTTCTCGAGTTCCAGATTTCTTCATATATGTACTTCGTAAAGGTAGTGATCCAAAACAAATTTTTATGAAGCTGTAACTTGTCGAAACTTCACCAATTTTCTCTCGATTACGATTTCTAAGGTCCACGTCCATAGTTTGAAACTAAAATCGAATCGTATTAATTGACGATCAATTTCTGTAATAATACAGCAATGGGAACAAACTTGAAAACACCTTCATCCTCTCATTACCCTCAAAAATATAAATATTAAATGCAATAGCGCCATCAATCAATCGATCATGACAGGCTTTAAACTCGGCACAAAATAATATTTTTATGATTTTTTTTCATTTCGTCATTTTCTGAATATGTATATTGAATTGACATCAATATTTTAGTTGTTTTTGAAATATAATATTGGGCTTGTTTTTCGTGTTTTTCAAGTTTTGGTTTTTTACATACTTTTATATTAACTTTTTTTAAATTTTAAATTATTTCATAATAAAAATAAGTGCCATTCGCGTTCGTTTGCGTTTAAAATAAATGCAATAGTGCAAACTGTTTAAAAAAAATCCATTTTCTGTCTATTTGTAGGTACACAAGACCTGTGTATGATGTTATATTGGTACAATGTAAACTTCAACCTTTCTTGCAATTTAAATCACACCATTTATTTTTTTGAACGATCGCTTTATATGTTGAAAATATCCAAGAAATACCCGATTAGATTTACATTGATCGTTGTCAAAATGTCAACTTGGCGTCGCGAAAATTGAAATTCAAAATATTTGACGATTGTGCTATGTCCATTATGCCAAGACATGCATAAAATGATTTTGTACCAGACAAGTTCAGTTGTGTTCAATTTCTTGCTTGATTTATTAAAAAGTCAGATTCACAATCGTCTCGAGTCGCGACGATTGGCAACTGTTGTTGTGAACCGCGCACAAAAAAATCAAAGCTTAATTTATTGTAAATTGTATTGTTGTACATGGTAAGACCCAAGGTTAACGAGTCTCAGGCTAAGCTTCAGTGCTTCTCGTAAAAATTAGCTGCACTGTGAAGGTCACCTATATAAAACCACATCGGTCCAAATAAGTATTATGCAAAAAAAAAATGGCATTACTAAATAATTAATTATTCTTGTTAATATATAACATCGTTACGCGTCGTTAATTAAAGCGTGACTTAAAAAATATTTTAAATTATACTGAAAAAGTACCAGCGACTGTACTTGGTTACTTGGGCGTAACGAAAGAGAGCTTTCGTCATTGTAATATACAAATGCATTTAAATTAATTTAATTAGGTACGTAAAAAAATGATGTTGAAATTTGATTTGGTAACATTTTTGGTTCAGATGATAAGTTCAACTACATCAGAACGCACGAGTAGCCAAATGTTGTGCGAAAGAGAGGGACCTTAAAGAAGCCTTTTGCTACATTTTTAAGCTTTGCAAAAATTCTTATGATTTACCATTGATTCCGTTTGAATTAGGGTCGAAGTGGCCCAGTAGAGCCCGCTCTTCTCGAGATAGCGACATGAGCGTGTTGAAGTTCTTTTAATATCTGCTGATCTCTGATTGAAAGCTCAGTCACAAGTGTCGAAGCAGTCGAACACTATTTATATTAATTCAAATAATGGTGGGACGAAGTTTCGCTATTTTTTCATTAAATAATCATCGTCTACTTTCCGAACACTATACTAAGTCAAATTTCAAACTAGACCCATATGAGTGGCGAGGGTGGCTTTAATGGTAAAAAAATCGACACTTTTAATTTAAAAATTGAAATCTTTCCAACCTCGCTGAAATGCAAGAGCTCAAATTTTACAGTTACCTAAGACACGCCCCTAGGTACCCCCTCCTAAAATTTCAAACCAATCAAAGCAATAAAATTGTTTTTATACGTTTCTATTGGCTAAAATATAGAAATCCGCCAATCGACGCAAAAATTCAGATTCGGATACTCTCGAGTAGCTCCATAAACGACACGGTGTTAGTTTTCGAAAATCTCGAAATATGGCCGCGCAGCGACCACCACAAAAATCGACCTTCGAATTTGAAAAATTGCCCAGCAAGAAGTCGTAAATCCAAGGGCTAGTTTAACGAAATAAAGTAGGACGCTATTAGGACAGTTCGATTCAGATTTAATTCACAATTTTACAGTTACCTAAAACACGCCCCTATGTACCCCCTCCTAAAATTTCAAACCAACCAAAGCGATAGAATTGTTTTTATGCGTTTCGATTGGCCAAAAAAATCAAAATTGGCCGATTGGGACAAAAATTGGAGATTCGGGTACTCGAGGATAGCCCCATAAACGCCTCGGTGTTAGTTTTGAAAAATCTCGAAAGATGGCCGCGTAGCGACCACCGCAAAATTACCAAAAATCGTCCTTCGAATTTGAAAAATTGCACAGCAAAAAGTCGAAAATCTAAGGGCCTAGTTTAACGAAATAATGTAGGACACTAGAATATTTCGACTCAAGAGTTCAAATAAAAAACCCTACGAATTTTTCAAAGCGACGGTTGAAATTCTCCTTTTTCGTAATTTTTTGGAATTATCTCATAAATTATTAACTTTAGGCTTAGAGAGCCATAATACTTTCATACTAAAAATTAACTAACAAAAACCAAATGAACAATAAAAAAATATCTGTTGTGTCAATACAAGACTTTCCGATTGAGTTGATTATTTTAAGACCAAAACAGTTAGAAAACAAAAGAATACTATACATTTTTATAATCACTAAATAAAAAAAAAATAAACGTCAAAATTTTTTGACAAATGTCAAATTTTTTGACAATTGTTAAATTTTTTTATGTCAGTCAGAAACGTCAACTGCCAATTATTATTAGATATTTAATTGTATAATAAACCTTTTTAAAACAAAAGAATGTTAAATATTTTTATAGCACTGCATACAGGAAAAAATTCTCTACCGAATTATGCAAAAATAATTATATGTTGCCATTTAAAAAAAGATTATTTACTTTAATTACACGCCCCCTAGCGGACCGATTTTGAACAAATTCCTTTCTGCACTCCGTCGTTATCTGATAAGACCCTATACCAAATTTCAAGTCAATCGGTTTGGCCGTTTCAGAGATTTCGTGGGGAACTACATCCACACATACAGACAGACTTTTTTCTAAAAATGGTCTAGATCGACTCGGGGGACCTCAAAACACATATATCCGGTGTTATCTCAAAAATTTTTTTTTACCCCATTACAATACATTCCTTTAATACCTTAAGGTTAAGGTATCGGAAAGTAATAGGGGTACTGTTTGAAATTGTAAAGTGAGGTTATTATGTAACGCTTCAACAATACAGTATTTTTAAAAATATTTTTACAATGTTAAACCACTTCATGGTAAGAAAGTTTTCTTAAGAACCTTAGAGGATTCCATATAATTTTAATGGCCCATCAATCAAAACTCGCCCTGTATATTTTCAAGTCGTGGATAATGTGATCTAATATTTCGATATTTGAACCCCAAACACTATTAAATAAAAAATAAAGTGGAACAAATTAATTAAAATACTCGTGTAACTAAATGTTCAGGCTTTAAACAAAAGTAGCGCCCAACGTGTGGGGCTTTTTCTCTACGTGTTTAAAAATTTGATCCAATACTTCGACATGTAAACCTCAAACAGTATTGTTTAAACAATTGAAATACTTACCAGTAAAGCGAGTTAATTAAAATCCAAACAGTAAGCTTTTAAACAAAATTGGCGCCCAACGTGTGGGGCTTCTTCTCTCCGTATTTAAAAATTTGATCCAATACTTCGACATGTAAACCTCAAACAGTATTGTTTAAACAATTGAAATACTTACCAGTAAAGCGAGTTAATTAAAATCCAAACAGTAAGCTTTTAAACAAAATTGGCGCCCAACGTGTGGGGCTTCTTCTCTCCGTATTTAAAAATTTGATCCAATACTTCGACATGTAAACCTCAAACGGTATTGTTTAAACAATTGAAATACTTAGCAGTGAAGCGAGTTAATTAAAATAAAAAAAGTAAGCTTTTAAACAAAATTGGCGCCCAACGCGGGACTTATTTTTAATATAAATGGATGCTAACAATTTTTTTTAAAATTTTCAGTATCGGCGGTGGTGCAAATGGCATATTTACACGCAGATTGGACTTCAGTTCGTTCAACGCCCTTCCATTAAATAGGCTCAATTCGTATCATATTAAGGTAAGCTTTTTACAATTAATAAATTCTTTAGTTATTTAGAACAAATTTTTTTCTAATTAATGTTAATTATTTTATAAGTGGCAAAAATATGTTTTAATTGGAGAAAAATGCAAAAAATTGTTAATTATAGAATTGGCATTTAATTAATATTTTTTTAAATAATTTATTAAGTCATCGAGATCTGTGTTTACCCTGTTTTTATTATAAACAATGTGCATGTTTAACGTTGACCCTATCAGTATGTTATAAAATTGCACTTAACAAGTTTATTATAATCATTAATCAAATTTAGCATTGAGAAGATGATAATAAGAGATATTTAAAAGTTCCATTGCAAATTGTGATATTTACTAGTATAATTTATTTATTTTTGTTGGTTAAAAATAACAAAAAAAAGGTTAAAATTTGTAATAAACAACAATTCGTGACCATTTCCTAGCTAATTTATTATAATTGTAATAAAACGTAGGTCATGTTTGTTCTAATCTAGTGTTTTCCTAAGCGCCAAGTTATGAATCATTAAGTAATTCTCTTTTTTTTTCTGAATTATTACATATTTAAATTGTTTTAAAAAAGTTTTAATTATAACAATTTATATCGTATTTTATAATGGTAAGAACATTTCCAGTTTGAAAACTGTACACTTAAGGTAGTGGTCGTAAAGTTGTCCAGTTTTGTTGTCCGTTTTCACTTCTTCTTATATGGTCGATAGCCGGGCCTCTTGTTTTTCTTTTTAGAGAATTCTTTATGGTTGTTGTATGAACGGTACCTAACGTCGTTTTTCCCCCCAACTTAATGACGTTGTTTTTCTCCACAAAAGTTTTCTACTACCTGCAACAAATTTAGTATCATTAAATAATCTTACCTTTTATCAAGTTTTTGCTTCCACTTTTTTTTACATTATAAATTCTTGTTCTCGAGTATGTTGTTGTAGTAGGATTTATTTTTAGAATCCTTTTTGGGGTCGGAATAAATCATATTTTGACTGCTCACGTAGTTTTGTGTGAAACTAAACAGATACTACCTGGTTTTGTTTAATAATTCATTGATGTTTTTTTATATGACGTTGAGTGATGTAAAAAGAATTTCGGATTTGTTTATTTTGAGGGAAGCATTGTTACGCTATTCAGTTTCGTTTTGTAATGGCAAAAGGATAATTGAGTTGAGTCAACTTGTTGAGACTATTTACTGTTAAAATAACGAGCCACCTTCCTTTTTGATTAGTTCGTTTTAAACCTCGCAGCGATAAAAGTATAACAAAGGACAATGTTGTGGCCAACACTACGATTCTATTGTTGATATCAAAAAAATTGGAGAGGGTCAGAGACTGAGACCCTAGGCGCAAAATTAGTTTTCAGGCCGCTAAATTCATTATTTGCTTTTAAAAGGTGTTCTTTGGCCATTATACGTCCAAGTGGAGAAAGTATCTTTTGGACATTTTTCGGTGGAAGTTCCTATAATGTTGGAAACCTCCAAATTGAGTCTCGCGCATCTGTAAAGGATGGAAATGCTCTCGCATTGCCGAAACTGAAATACTCTCACCTTCCCACCGAGAACAGACCGGACTTCTGGTGCAAAGAGCAACTACCCAAAATGGCAACTCATTTATTATAGAAAAAATTGTAGGACTGCGGATTCAGGGTCAGCCAGACCCTGATCAGGGCAGGCTCAAAATTTTTCAAAGGAGGGTTTTCTGTCTTCTAGTTTTGTATAAATCTCTGTTGACCATTGTAATCTCTTCTGTGGGTGGAATTGCAAAATCCTTAGAAAGCTCTGGCTAGAACAGGCTTAAAATTGTCCAGGGCTGCTTAACCTGCCCTCGGCTACGACCATGTGCGGATATTTTGATTTTGTGACTCATGAAATATTGCCCAGGACTCACGAACTAAGAAGATAATATAGGAAAAGCCAGACGCTAATTCGTAGAGCTGGAACGTACTTATGTAGAAAGTGGCGGGGTTTGATTGATTTGCTAGTGGAGGGGATTGTAGCCCTTGCCTTGTAGCTGTGGTACAAGGCACAGGCACAGAAAGGATAGTGTGCATCACTATCCTTTCCTAGTCGCTAGTAGCTTCTCACCGTCAATCAGATGTAGGATTTTCGTGATTAGACTGGCTGGCGGATGTATCTCTGGCTGAGTTGCTGCCACTAAAGAGTGAGAATCGCATTCTGGATTATGTGGAAGGATGTTTCATCCTTCTCTTCGCATGGGCTACATATGGGTTCTTAATTTTACACCCTTACGTTGTGGAGGTGTTGACTGGTGGTGCCAGTCAACACCTGGTGCCCGTGACGTGTTAGGAATCTCATAACTGTAATCTAGGAGTCTACTCCCTTCTGAGTAGACATACGTGAGTAGTAGAGCAGATTTTCTTAAAATGTTGTGGAGTTTGTTGCCCATGGTGGCTTTCTTATGTGCCCATTTGACAAGAGGAATTCTCCTAGTGTTGAGAGTGTTTTTGTACCATCCACTCATTCACTGCGCTTCTCATCATAATTTTAGTTGTACCAGTGACCCTGTTAGGAATCCCATCACTGTTCTGATCTCTATATCTGAGTAGTAGAAGAGATTTTCTTATAATGTCGGGTTTGCTGCCCATATTGACTTCAGTATGTGCCCATTCGACAATAGTAGTTCTCCTAGCATTGTAAGTGTTTTTGTACCATGCACTCATTTGCTGCGCTTCTCGTCGTATTTTAGTTGTACCAGTAACCTGTTAGGAGTCCCATCACTGTTCTAATCTACTCCCTTATGAGTAGAAGAATAGATTTTCTTAAAATGTGGGGTTTGCTGCTCATACTGACTTCATTATGTGCCCATTTGACAATAGTAGTTCTCCTAGCGTTGTAAGTGTTTTTGTACCACCCACTCATTCGCTGCCCTTCTCACCGTATTTTTAGTTGTACCAGTGACCTGTTAGGAGTCGCATCACTGTTCTAATCTACTCCCTTCTGAGTAGAAGAATAGATTTTCTTAAAATGTTTGGTTTGCTCACCATATTGACTCCATTATGTGCCCATTCGACAGTAGTAGTTCTCCTAGCGTTGTAAGTGTTTATGTACCATAGACTCATTCGCTGCGTTCCTCACCATATTTTTAGTTCTACCATTAACCTGTTAAGAGTCTCATCACAGTTCCAATCTACTCCCTTTTGAGTAGTAGAATAGATTTTCTTAAAATGTGGGATTTGTTGTCCATGTTAATTTTATTATGAGCCCATTTGACAAGAGGAGTTTTCCTAATGCTGGGAGTGTTTTTGGAGCATCTACTCGTTCACTGTGCTGCAGTTCCGTCATGTACTGTTTTAGGTCTCACGTCGAGTGATTCAGGTTCATGCTTTGTTAGCTTCCATAAAACTCGCGGAATTGTTCTTCTTAGACTGTTAGGTTAGCTGACTTCAACGGGATCGATGTTAGCTCTGAATTGCCGAGTCTAAAACGAATAGGCTTGCAAGTACACTATTTGTTAAAGAACCTTGCTCTGAGAATGGAAACTGTTAAACCTAAGCAGGCTTCAACTGAGGACGATGACAAGTCTCCTAACAGGTCACTGTCCCCTAAATAAAAACCTACTTACTATTGAAATCTGTGATGGCCCCAGATGTAGAGGCAGTGGGGAGGAAGATGAAACCTTCGACATATTTTATGTCAGCGCCCTGCTTTTGCTACACTGAGGCTCAAAACATTGGATCCGGAATCAGCAGAAAAACGAAGAACCCCTATAGGCTATAGTGACCTTCTTTAAGAAAACGGGACTACGACTGGATCCATAACCCATCTGGATAACAGGATAACACAAAGGGTCGCTTTGGCCTAAAGGTTGGGGCCTGTAACAGGTCCACCAGGAAGAAAAAAAGTAACGAAACGAAATAGAAAAAATAGGTCTGTAAGACCATGGACCATATGGATTGACAGTGCGACATTAGTACAATATGTCTTGGCAGTGGAAGGTTTGTAGAAGATCGAAATTAAGTGAAGTATCTCTATTAGAGTTTCTCAATCTGATTATCTCATAGACCCCCCAAGAAGATCCCCCTTCTGAAACCTTATCTCTTGTTGATTTGTGATAACTGTTGCCAGTTGAAACTTACGAGTACAACGTTTGAATATTATTTTATTTACCCCCACCTCTTGTACAGCCGGCCAAAAAGTTTTTAGCCACCCCCTGACAACATTTAAAAAGCAACCAACATTACACGCCGTGTAAATTAAACGGCGTGTAATGTTGGTTGCTTTTTAAATGTTGTCAGGGGGTGGCTAAAATCTTTTTGGCCGGCTGTACCATGACCCCCTCAAAATTAAGAAAAGCTACAGTGTTTCTTATTTGCCTAAAGAGCTGGAGAAAATAGACCGCTTTGGGTATTTGCAATACATTTCGTAGAACTGTGAAAGTCAGTCATCTATGAAATTTTATGCTACTGTGTGGGAAAACGAGAAGTTGCAATTTAAATAGCTCATTCCCCTGTATATAAAAAATTCATTAAATGATGTTAACGCTTTGCATTAAAGAGTTTTTAATTTGATTCAAAGTACCGGAGAAAATTTCAATAATTCCATTTAATTTAAAACGTCCATTTTCTCCAAGTCTTTAGCAAAATGTTTTATACACTATCTATTACTTTAATGGTTCTGCAAATAAAACCTTGAAAAAAGTCCAATTGTAGAAATAGACTAGATCTGAGCAACCCTGTCGTCGTGTATTGCACTTCAAAAGGTACGTGCATTTAACAACCGCAAAAAAAGAAGGACCTTTCGTGTATAAAAATTGATTTTTTTTTTAATTTTTCTCACTCAATTACTAGATAAGTTGCATTAAAAGAAAAGAACAAATATCTCACTTTTTAAACGTGCTCAGATTTCTTGAACGTGATCAATCCGAATCTTCCTGTTGAGAATTGTCTTGCGAGCTGTCGAGTAAACGAAAAGAAAAGATACGTGACTATCAACATCACAAAGCGTCTCGTAAAAATCCTCAAATAAATTCATTTAAAAAACCGCAGCGATTTTACAAATCGCTCCTTTTTTTTATATCGATAACGATTGTGTGTAGTGTTTTTGTTTGCTTTTCTAGTTACAAAGTAACTACAAGTACAAGTAAATAATGGATGTTTTTATCTTTCGAATTCGAGTTCATGAACAATGAATGACGCCGACGCTGGTGTCCGTCGTTGGGTTGCCTATGACTTGTGTCAACGCCGATGCCAACATCAGAGCGCACAGCGCATCCGGTTATTTTTACATAGCTTTGGTAAGGTCGGGGTGGACTGACCTACCCTTGTTACTATAAATATCATTCGATAATGTCTGGCAAACTCGTTACATTTTTTTCTACTAAATAATACACTCACGCAAAGTGAAAAATAAATAAAGAAAAAAAGTTTTAATCACGTCCATTTATATTATGTCATTATATGGCAGGATAAACAGTCAATTTCTCCAACATTAGAATTTTTCAGTTAATTTAACTTCGATAGGGAATTACTTTTGCACGATTTAACTTTAAGGAGTTCTATTTTATTATACAAAGTGTGTCTAGTATTTAGTTAAACAACTTGTTATCGGTATTCCTTTCATGTTTCTTCTTAGCTTTGTCTGCGTTATATTTAGGATAAGGTACTTCAATAACATCTAATTTCTTATCATCTCTTATTAAATTTAACAGAACAATTTTGAATTATAATTTCTCTTTAGTTCACCATCTTGTATTACTTTTTTACTTCAAAGGAATTTGTTTGAAACTCTTACCGAAAAAAAATAAAAACTTTAATGAAAAACGTGTTTCATATTATGAATTATACAAAAAAATCAAATATAAAATAACTAAAATGTCTTGAAACAAGTAAAACAAGTTACTCGTTATTCTATTTTATGTTTGTTATATAGCAAAAACGTTTTGTTAGATGAAAACAGTTCTTTTATATAGAAAAATGCTTTCATTTCAATTTACGACTTTTTTACTCTTTAGTGTATATTTTCTTTAAAATGGCGTCTTAACACTCTCTTGATAGGAAATAATGGCCGTTTCATATAATATTTTTACAAGAATATACTTTTTTGAGAGAAGAACCCACTTGGGTTATTATTTTCAAATTTGCATTGAAGCGAAAATTTTTATTGCTACTCGAGATGACATCTTCAAAAATCTCGAGCCAAAAATAGAAGTAATTTTCATTTTTTGCCATTATTATAAAAGTAATTGATTTTTTATCAAGTTTCTCCCTTTTGTGTTGTGCTCAATCACCAAATCAAATTATTAAATTATCAGTCTGTAGGTAGAGGGGGCTGTTATTTGTTTGTTTTTGGTTTGTGCACGTCACCGTCGTCTAGTTCCCGTCTTTCTCATTTTTGAAAGCAACTGTCTTGATTCTTCTTTTTGTCCCCTGTAAGTACAGTGTGTCCTACGAATGTGTGTGTATGTACGGGGATCTCGTTTAAAGATAAAAAGTACAATACGAAAATATGGAAAAAAAAGTTTTTTTATGTTGACAATCTATACAGTGGGTCCCAGATACGAAGGTTGCCATTAGAATTTCGAAATGTCGTAGGAACTTGAAATTTAATACTCTAAAGATCACTCAAGAAGTTTGAATTTCTCGAGGGGTTATCCACTTTCTGCAGTACAAAAATTGAGCTGTCAACGGTAGCTATAATATGCGCATATGCACTATGCAGTCAACTGCAGCCAGTGTACTAATTCAGAAAAGTGGTTGACCCTCTCGGAATTTTCCGAAAATTCTCCTGGGGGAGCTTGGGGTGCCCATCCAGGCCTTTATCCTAGGAAGTTGCTCGTGTATTGAGGGCTTTCAAAATTCAAAATCAACACTCTAAATTAAATAACTACTACTAAAATGCTCCATTCTCAGATTTGTTTGATTACTATAAAATCTAATTTATTTCTTATGGTTCTAAACACTCGGAAAAAAGATGAATAAGGGAAAAGATGAGTAAGGGAAAAATTTTTCGAAAAATGGAAATAAGAGCTACTCTCTTGGGGACTACAAGCGAACAGAAAAGTGGTAACTTGGCTGTCCTACTGCTCACTAGCCTAGGAGGAATCTAGTTTGGAGAGTTTTATTTGTACAGTGTGTCCAAGGATTGACTTCACTATAATTCACAAAAAATTTTGGAATTCCGCCCAGCTTACTGTTAAAAGAATTTTCAGCACATTTTTAGTTTTAACGTATCAAGTAGGTCATGATAATTTAGAAAAAACTATTTTCTCTTCAGGTAAAGTGCCGTTTTGGTTAGTTATACGCCGAAATATTGTTAACAAAACTCGTTCTTGTAATTATCATAAAAGGCATCTTAGTTACAGAGGAAATAATTTTTCTCAATTATCATGAAGGGCCTGGTACTTTTTATCGATAATATCGAATAATGATATTAGATAAAAGTGATATTGATAATTATCGATATTTTATAAATTATTTAAAATTTTTTAATTACCACGGGTGGAGCATTTGCATTTTTTTAAGTATTTTTTGTTTCTTTTACATTAATAAAGTTGAATGATATTTATAAAATTTATTACTGAGGATGAAATCGATGAAAAATTCCGATATTTTCCTTAAAATACCGATATTGTTCATAAATATCGATATTATCGAAAATATTGATGTTATCGAAAATTTCGATATCGATAATTTCGATATCGATAATATCGGAAATATTTATAATTTTCTTTTATCGATATTCGATATTTTTTTTAAGTGACAGGCCTAAATTCATGACCTACTTGATTGTTAGAAACTAAAAATCTGCTTAAAATTATTTTCAAACTAAGCAGGGCGAAATTTCAAAACATTGAAATGAAATTCTAAAATTTTTGGTGAATCTATAGTGAAGTCAATCCCTAGACGTGGACACACTGTACAGTCAGCCTCACAATTATTGGCCACCGTGGCTATACGTTAGGGTGGTTATTAGCCAACAGCGGCAAAAGGACAGAAGGGGAGGTTGTTGGAATTACTACTTGTTGGCAAAATGAAGTTACCCCTCAATTTAAGTAGGAGGGTTATGATGGTTGCATCCACAATTCGTGATAAATGTATAGCCAGGGTGGCCATTAAATGTGAGGCTGACTGTACATCTTCTCCTCAGTTTATAAATCCGCTAACGTCCACACTTTTTAGATAAATCATTCAGGGGTTCCAATTTGCAGCAATCGTGTTAATTTAAGAGTAGGAGTGTCAAAATCGGGACACAGATCCGAAGTACTCTAAAAACCCAAAAAGGACCACTAAATAATGCGTCTGCCATCTTCAGCACATACGCGTTTTTCTACTTCTAATAAGACACGTGCTAGCCGCAGTGTCTTTGTAAAGGCTCGATCATTTTAAGTTTCTAGAGAGAAATTTTTGTATTATAATATTCATATTTTAAAATCTTATAACTGCAGTGTAGACGCTGTTGGAGATCATTTTCCGATTTTCTTATTATTCCCGCATCATTGGGTTTCCTTTGATTTTCAAACTCTCGTGTGTTCACTATAATTTTATGTAAATACACAGGAGAAATCTAGTGGCTTTTAAATTAAGTTGGAAATTTTGAATCAATCGGTAATTTCGAAAAGAACCAATTGCTTCACCAACTTGCCCTTTTATGACATGCGCAGTAACTCGTAATTGAAGTTTCAATTTGCCGAACTACATATTTGCATTATTCCTTATTTTCTAAAAGTATTTTGTTCGATATTTAATTTAATTAATAAATTTTAATTTCCCGCCCAATTTATTTCAAAATTCTTGAATTGTTTTGCAAATTCAAAACAAGTTTGCCTTTTCTGCAAAGAAACAACTATTAATCCTGCCGACCTTGACCTACGTAACCGCTTCACTTAGCTAGAGGGTTGCTTTGAGCTCAAAGACAATATCCAGTTACATTCAAGCTCTTTGATACTTTGTAAAAATCAAGTTTTTTTTCAAAACCTCTTCTCTTTAGGCAACTAACCTACAATCTAACTCTTTCTCTCTCTCCGTTCAATTTGTGTTGTAACATCAACTCTCTAACAGAGCCGTAGAATGCAGTTTACCCCACCTTATGAGGAGACTAAACCCACACGCATCAGTATTAACAAATCTCCCCCTCTTGTACCAATCACAATCAATACATTAACCCTGATTCCCTATACGAAATGGAAATCCATGCAAATGCACGCTCTTCTCTCCACATAGCAACACAATTTTTAATGCATCACGAAACAAAAGCTCAATTCTAAATGTGATGGTTTTTTACTGTGTGTTTGTGTGCATGGCGAATATTTGCAGCAATGGCCTACCTCATCCTACTAAAAGTTACGCACATTTACCCTACATAGTGCTTGTGCGCCTAACGCATTTCATGTTTTTCACCCTCTCGCATTTTCATGCAACCCCAATCTTGTTTCCGTTGCGTGTGACGATTATCTACCATATCTCGATCACCGTTTTGATATTCAACTCGCTAAACATTAATTCAAATCGTTCGGAATTCGAGACGAGAATTTAATGAGAAGTACTTCTGTTTAAATTAATTATGATTGTGGTAATTACTGGAAAATAAAGAGAATAAGGAACAAATGTAGAATTTTCTCAACGTTATTGTGTATTTAAATTGGGATTGTTTTTAAGTACATAACAACAGTTGGAGTTGGGGTAATAATAATAATGGACTTGTTCTTGTGTGTGTTTACTTGAAACCCTCAAATCATTTTCCAATATGAAATTTCATTTGTTTGTTCTATAAACAAACTACAAGAGAAAATCTATTTCATAATAGTAATTTGAGATTAAGTTTTCCAATATTTCTATTTTTGATTTATATTTAAGTGAAACTCGATGAAGCATAATCTTAACTGAATTTTCCAATAGTTAAACATTAAACTTAATTAATTAGTTTCCTATCTACTTTTAATTATTAACGTTTCACTTATGGGCTCGACGATGCAAAATTTATGGACGTGTGCATTGTTCAATCTCAATCTAATACAATCACAAGACTGCTGCTGCCTTTCATGTTTCATACAACTCCAACATTTGATACAAGAATAGGGTAAAGTTCGTCGATATTACCCCAAACTCAATTGTTACAATAGAGCAATCCTTTCGTCAAAAATTTCTCATTACCGTAAAGTTTAAAAGCTATTTTCAAAAATATTGAATTTAACTGTTTGTGACGTCACGTTTAATTTATTTTAAGCTTTTTTTGCACATTAGTGTTTTGTGCAAGAAAGTAAAAAGCATATTTCTTGAAAACGGCAACCGAAAGCATTTCGTTTGAAATTATGACTTTCTTTTCTTAAGGGGTGAGAGTTTTATTTTTCCGGTAAGCTTCGATCGAAGTGCTCTTAAATAATTGATTAATGGCGGTGGTTTGGTCTCCGCAATTGCCACAAAATATTAATTTTAAATTGAAGCGAAGGGTGTGCCTTAAATTGATGGTCGGATTATTAAAAACTCCTACGGAATTAATAATTAAAACATTGGATAAGTGGCAATTTAATATTCTTTCTGTGTTTTAATTTCTTATTATAAATGTCTCTAATGGTAGAAAATCTTTGAAATTATTAAAGAGATTAAAATTTTAATGTAGTTCGTCTTTTCCGTCTCTCTATAAATTTATGTTTTGGACTAAAATTTGTTTTTGACAACTCGAGGGAAAATTAACCATTCACAATTAAAATAGTTTTATTTGAAATGTGAATTGAGATGTGACTCTTTAGAGAAATAAAAAACACTGAATTGTGAAATTTTTTTTCGTTATTTTTAATATTTTATTCTTTACCGAATACAACTTTTTGCGTCGCGCATAAATATTTTATATGAAAAAACCAAACACAAAGGGAGCTCCTAGAGCTGTCGCGTCAGAAAAAATTAGGAATTTATAGACTGAAAGGATAATCAGGTAGTGCATTAGGAGGCACTGCACTAACAGAAGTTACGACTTTTGACATTTAACCGGTAATTTTAATGATTCTCAAAAACAAAGAAATGCAACGAGGCGTGAAAAATGCTCCAAATTCTTCTACTTTTAATACCATTTTTTATAAAGACTGTTCAATTGACAGAACTAACCTAACTTTAATTAGAGAATCCAAGATTCCCTGCGAGACAGATTTATGCTGGTGAGCGGTGGGGATGCCCAGATCACTAAATTGGTACTTAACCCCACCAACGCAGTAGTAAACGTATTTAAATTATTAAAGAGCCGTGGCCAAATCTGCGCGAACTTATCCCTACTGCTCGCTACCATAAATATGTCTTGCAGTACCTGTCAAATCAAATATCCTGCACCAACCACGTGACCACATTACACGTTTATTATTTTATTAGTTTAAACTTTGCAGTAAGGATCTTTGTGTTCCCACCACCCGCCATGTTTTGTCACTTGGTTTGGATTCTCTAATTACCGATATTCACATGGCAAAAATAGATCTTGCCTAGACTCGGCCGCATCTCAATAAGAAAACTCGAAAGAAAGAATCCGAGACGAGGAATCGAAATGAGTGACTTAATAAGACATAATAAGCAATAGAAGAGGAGATATGCGTGAGTGAAGGCAGTAAAAATGGCCGTATAGCAGCTACAGTGAAAGAAAGAGGCGGCGAGATGCAGCAGCGCAACTAAACTGAAAATTTCGGAGAAAAAAGCGGAGAACACAGAGCGTCGACAGTAGAGGTCCGACATAACAAGATGAAAATTAATCTGAAAGATCGAAAGAGAAGGGGAAAGAAGAAGAAAATACAGGCATTAAAAAGTAGCGGAAGACGGACCACGGACATTCGTATAGCCAGCTATAGTGCTGAAAGAAGAGTTTTAACAGAAACTCAAAGTCTCAGGAAAACAACTAAAAGCAATTCGTTAGGTTAGCGAAGTTACCTTCTAGAGTGGGCTTGTTTTTTTCCTTCCTGGGGAGGACCTGTTACAGGACCCAACACTCAAGCCAAAGCGACCCTTTCTGTTAGCTAGATGGGTCATGGATCCAGGCCTTAGTCTCATTCTCTCAAAGAAGAGCGGACACTAGTCTACAGGGGTGGTTTCTTTGCATGTCGACTAGTTCCGGATAGGCGGTATCTAGTATTTTAAGTCTCAGTGCCACAAAAGCAGGGCACTGACATAAAATATGTGAAGCAGATTCATATTCCATCCCCCACAGCCTCTACGTCTAGGATCATCAGATATTACTGGATATTCCCATAGTGTGTAGGTTTTTATTTAGGGGGGGGGGCAACTGGTCTCAGTTGAAGTAGTTTTAGCAGTGTATTTGCATTCTCAGAGCCAGGTTCCTGAATAACGAGCTTCGCATGCCTGAGGTTTTGGTTTTTCCATTACCTTTTGTGTTCACTGGAGATCCATTTGGCAAGTTCTTGGTTCGTAAAGCTATAGGGGGGATTCCAAGGGCGGGTTCCGGTCCTTAGAAATGACTCCAAATGTCTCTCACTGCTGGCCCATCCGTTATCTCGTTTCTCTCCATGCCAGAGTGGGTGGTTGTGGCTTACAATTCCATTTGTAACGTTAGTTCAATAGAGTGGAGATAACACTTTATTTACTCAAGGGCCATATAGACGAAAATGAGGAGTTGGAATCGGCTAGTTGGGAAATTGATGAATACGTGGCGAAAACAACAATGATAGGAAGGGGATGGAGAAGACTAGTGGAAATATAGAAACAAATCAAGAAAACCACTGGACACAAATAATTAACGCTACTAATCAAAATTTTCATTATGAATTATGAATCTTTCATAAACAAAATTAATGGTAAATAAACCTAATATGGTATATTCCCTATTTGGGGTGTACTTATTGTTGTAATCCTTTTATAATCGCATATGCAAATTACCGTAAGCAGTGGACTCTCAGACTCTGATATTCTAGTCTAACGCAGTTTAGGGATTTAAAGGATAAGAAACCCTAAACGTGTTAAAACCTTCACCAAATAACTCACTACATTTTCGAGCTTTCGGACTCGTTGTATTTTCCCTTCAGTACACTAAAATTCAATTCAACGAAACGAAGTGTAATAATTTATATTGTAACTCGTTAAAAATTCCGAAAAATTCCTTAATATAAAGAAAATACAAAAACTCTCATAAAAATAAGTTTAATATCGAAAAATTTTCAACTTACAAATCGAAGATACGCGATAGTCATTTTCAGCGTCAAATAAAAGCCAACTGAAACGCCTTTTATGCTTTAATAGAAAACTTTTTCAGAGTCTGAACGATGACTTTTACGGATCTCATTTCCTATCGATGATTACTAATATCTGCATCCGACCCGGAGGGAATATTGTGCTCATGAAGTCTCAAATATTTTTGCGACGGCGTAACTTGCGACGAAAACTAATTTTTAACAACTTGTTTCGCGCGAGGGTTAAACAACCCTATCTCATCCCTTACGCTCGCTTATTAAAAAAAATTTCGAGCTTTTTCTGCAGGTGCACTTTAAAAATTTCGTTTAATTTTACAAATAATAAGTTGGTAATTGGAGTCGTCTGCGCCTTGTTCTGCAGGTGAAAAAGGGAATAAAAAAGTTGGCAGTTAGCAGCTTGTACAAACAATTATGTTTAATGTCCGAGCTAAAACTACATTTCTCTCATTGCAATTACGATAAAGCAACTCTTATCCGTGCCTTTAATTCCAATGCGGCCCAAAGCCCATTTGGAAATGAACCGCAACTAAATCCTAAAGCTCACCAAAATCTACCCACAAGAAATTACTCTGACGTATTAAACAAATTAACTAATTACTTTGATTGTAAAACTAAAAGTAATTAAAACGACTCGGTAAAAATTTTTTCTTTCTTTTCGTTTGTGGTTAGAGAAACTGAAAGATTAAGTTTAATTGTAAGTTAAAATACGTAAAAAGATAATCCTAAGCTATTCCCCTTTTGTGTTACAAATCTAAGTAAAAGAATAAACTTAAAAAAGAGTAAAATTGGAATGAGTAAAAAAGTTGCACAGCCAAGATTAAGCTCGTAACTTGCAAATTACTGCGACTGTTTTAGATTATCTCTTATTTATATGTCGAATGCCACTTAGTACTGCTTATTCTTTGTAAAGCTTTTATGCAAATAACAAATATCCCCTACACAAAACTTTTATATGCAAAAATTCTTCTAAATTATTAACGTTCTTGTATAAAATGCAGGAACGGATTTATGTTGAAAAATTCATCGCTTGATTTATTTCACAGAAAATGCTGTAAATTTACTAAAATTATCAAAGTTTTTGCTCTGATTTGGGACTTTTTTGGACTCGGAAAGGACCAAAAGCCCATCATGCATGTTTTGATGCCTTAGATTGGATCTAATGCTGTCTTTGCGTTTTCAAGCCCCTTCGGCTTTTTAGCTTTTATCTCTGCAATTGCAATATTCCAATTTCAAGAGTTTAACCAAGTGATAATTGTTCCTGGAGGCGCTAATTCTTGTAAATCATTTGGTTCTTCTAGCTAAACGTTTTTACGAGCTTGAAATGAAGTGTTGATTGTGAGTGACAAACCCCCATGTATAGTCGTAAAGATCTATTTCAGTAGTTTCGTTGCGATCCATGGTCTTCAATACATGAAGAGTTCTTCAACATCTTGTGCAGCGTTTAGGCGATCCATGTTCAATTTTCTGTAAAACTATTAGATTAGATTTGATTCAAAAGTTACAGTGACAGCTAATCCGGATTCTTACACGATGGGTCATCCGGATTAACAAAAAATAGTGGTTGTAAAAGACCGATGTCCTAACATCGACAAATGGAAAATACCCCTAAAGAACTAAAAAAATTGGTTTAGATTATTACATTCTCTAAAACTTCCAAATATTATCCAAATAATCCAAAGGCTGAAGTTTTTCTTGTGCAACATTTTTAAGATGTCGTTTAGTTGCTGAAGAAGCTTAATCAATTTACCTGTAGAAGTGTAGATAGATTTCAGTAATGCGATATTTTGATCGTGAGGACATTGATAGCTTGAAATAAGTAATGCTGAACACGAATTGATGAGCACTTGAAATAATTCTACGCTCTTTAATTTGAGCCATTAAACTTTTTTTAACAATTTCAACTCGAGATGAAAAGAAGTTTGAATTGCTATAGGCAAAAAGCGTGCCAAAGCAGGTAATAAAGGTGTGTTTACGAAGAGTGTAAAATTACATATCAATGAAATGTTGGATTACTTTTATTACAGTACTTAAAATTCGCTATGGTGTGTATTCGCATTCGCTGTATCAAATTATGTGTTTAGTAGCCTCCAGAGTTTAAAGAAGAATTATCTATCTCTTTTTTAATCTTAAAAAGTTGTATGGTTTGTTCAAAGTTAGATTTTTAAACATTAAATTAAAACACTTATCACCTGTTACAATTTCCTGCAATGTCAATATTAATTTGACAGTTTAATTAATTAACGTTAACCGTTGCCAACTTTAATTGGTTTAAAAAAATAAATCACCAAGTTTACCGCGCGCCAAATTCAAACAAGCGCTTATTACGTTAGCCCACCCAGTACTTTTTTAATGTTATTTGTTCAATTTTCCATGTTAGAATGAAATTAAAATTCTAATTTATAGGTAAATGGGTGGACTGTTAATTAATTAATTTATAGATTTGACTAAAAAAGTACTATAATAATTTAAATTTATAATGGTCGTTAGTGAAGATTTTTTGGTAATAAAACGTTGGAACAAAAAAGTTTAAAATTTATTCTTACATTGTATGTGGGGGGTTGTGTTTTGTTTCTAAATTCAGAATTTTCTCTCAGAGTCTAGTTTATCATTTTTGTACTGTAAACACTCTGTTTTAATAATTTAACGATACAATAAAATAAGGTTTTTAGAAAACAACCAAACAATGAAACACAAATTTATAGCATCAGCTGCCATTTTGTTAGAATTCACATATGCGGGAATTATTAAAATATCCATTTTTTTATGGCACAGTTAACTTTTATGACTTTAGTTTCTCGTAGTTCTGTGAGCAATGGCCCGTTTCGTTTGCGAATTATTCTACAATTTTGTATGATGTTAAATTTGAAACATTATAATCTTAAAACAAAAGAGAAATATATAATTTTTTCTAAGCCACGAGCTTCAAACAATGCGAAAAATACAAAAAAGTCTAAATTAATTGTTTGGAATTTTAAATTGTCTCAATTAAAACTATTGTTAATTTGGGATAATTTGTTTTAACGAATTAAATTGCACAATTTACGATCGAAAAGTTATTGGCGTACTCGAAAAAATGAGATTAATTGAAATAATTTTTTGATTAATTGTAAAGATAAAGTATTAATTTTTGTGAAAAACAAGATACAATTAAAGACATAATAAAAACATTATGCTAATAATTCGATAATAACGAAGCAATGTTTATATAAACTTTATCACAATCTAAATTTAAAGTGACAACATATTTGAAATTCAAATGTTATTTAAATTTATCATTTTTACCTTGGTGCGGTTTTGTATAGTAGCCCACTATAGTGTAAAGCTAACGCTTTTTGAGAGTGCACAAAACCAAAATATTTCATACAAATTAGCGAAATATGCTCGTTATGTGACGCATATATTTACATACGAGACATATAAATTCATTACAAACAATAAAACCTCTTCACAATTCGAAATATAAACATTGTCATGTAACACCTACTATATATTTCAACAAAAACAAACCCCCCCTAAAATGTGTAAAAAAAACCAAACAAAAACACAAAATTGAGGACGTATTAACATAATATATTTACATATTGAGATCTGTAGTATAATAGTGTAATTACATAATCATCGAGCATAATTAATCAGTTGACATAAGTTTTACAATTTTAATAGTTGCACTACTAATTAGGTTATGAGATCTTCTAGGAACCTCATTGTTTGATATTTTACATAAGCTTTTGAATAATTTAGCTTTTACATTATTGCAAAGAGTAAAGAGATGACTGAAAGTTTTTGTCTAGGGATCCTACTTGTCTTGCCTGGAGCCTTTCGGCAGGTCTCCTTCATAAAGTCTGTCGAAAATGCTGCGTTCTTTTTAAACAATCAGTAGCTTCGGGGCTTCCCCTCGGCCCTAATTCAGATCTTTTTTGCAATGCTTTTGTTAGACTTGTAGAATGGTTGTCGTATTCGATAATTATTAATAATTGTTGCTAATTTTGAGGGCAGTAATGTCGGGGTGGTGGTGCCACATTATCACAATTTAATATTACTATTTAGGTATTTGTCTAATATTTATTAGTCTAGTTTAGCAAGGGGTTATGGAGGACAGGGAAAAGGGTGAAATTTTTTTCTTCGGGGAAAGAGGTAAAAATACTAAAAGTCCTCAGTCCTAGCTCTATGACCATGGGTGGGAGGAGGTGTAACGGTTTATTTTTTGGTTTTTTCCTTATACAGTGGAAGTCGGATATAACGACGGCGAAGGGACCGACTAAAAAGGGTCGTTATACCCGGTCGCCGTTCGGTTAAACATATTCGAGACAAAATAAATGCGAACAACGTTAGGGCTTTTCCTGTAAGCCGCCGGGTGATTTGTGATTTCCCGAGACTTATTTGGAGCCATAGTTTGCAAACATCGCCAGGTGAGGCCAAAAACCACGTACTAGTCTTTAAAATGTCGGACCGCGTACACCCGGTCTGCCAAACCAAAATTCAGCTTTTTTGCGGGTGCTAAAGCGACTTCGTTATTCGTGACTTTCCCTGTATCTCGAAAACAGTGGGCCCTAGGGAAAAAATTAGTCTTGGCAAAATGAAAGCTTACCAAATTTCCTACGAGATTGTTCTATTCATTTTATCGTTACTCTATAGTTTTCCAGATATCCGCCCTCAAAATCGTTAATGTATGAAAAAAAACTGGTACGGAGTTTTCATACATTAACAATTTTTGTGGGCGGATATCTAGAAAACTGTAAGGAATAAAGAAAAAATGAACATAAACAATCTTGTAGGTAATGTGGCAAGCTTTCATTTTGCTAAGAATAATTTTTTTCCTAGGGCCCACTGTTTTGGAGATATAAGCCAAAATCCCAAAAAATGAACTTCCCACGGACACCCTCCGTACCAGTTGATGATAAAATAGTCCAGGAAATCTTTATGCTCGACAACTTCTTTTCTGAAGACTTTTTCGAAGGGCTGAAGTGCTAGAGGCCAAAGTTTGGCAATTAATAAACCTCAGACAAAATTTATTTTTTATAGGTACATTAACGATTATTGCGGGCGAATATCTCGGAAACTAGAACGAATAGAGAAAAGATGAATACAACCAATCTGGTAGAAAATTTGATAAGCCTTCGTTTTACTAATAATAATTTTTTCAGTAGGACCCATCGTTTTCGAGGTATATGCAAAAACTCCAAAAATGTGATTGTTATACCCTTTACCACCCTTAGCCATATAGCTAGGACCGGGGACTTTTAGTATTTTTACCTCCCTAACTACTCTTAATACATTCCTGAAGAAAACAATTGTATCAGTGACGTACTGCAACACAGACCTCTGATGAAAAGCGGGAGGGAAAAGTTCGCGCAGATTTGACCACGCCCCTTTAACAATTTAAATACGTTTACTACTGCGTTGGTGGGGATAAATATTAATTTAGGTATCCGCGCATACCCACCGCTCGCCGCCACCGCTCCTTTTGGGCGTGGGTGGCGTAGGGAGAGGATAAAAAGAACAACTGGAGATAATTTTGACAAAATCCTGGACACACTTTTCAGCGTCTGGGTGCCGACAAAGCTTTAAAACCGCAAAATTCAATCGAGGTTTAAACCCAAGTTAAGAGTTAACCTGAGCTTTACTACAGTTTGCTGCATTTCCATTGGTTGAACCTCACCCTCGCCTCAAAGCTCGACTTCGATCAAAATACTGGCCTTACGTTTCGTTTAAAACCTTGAACCGGATTGTTCAACTCACTCGGGCAATCCTTTACCCTCAACTCCCAATAATTATTAGTAAATAAAAAACTTATTTTAGGAGTTGATTTAAAATTCATTTCTAGGACAAATTTTGATATATTTTGATGTGTGACCTTTTATTTTTGTTACGGGAACAACAGGACAAGTAGGTGAATTCTTTTCGCGATTTTTTTTAAACCATCTCGTAGGTCAAAATGATGATTTTAGCTTCTTTTTTTTTTAAATTATGACATATTTCGTCCCGATTTCCCCGATTGAAACATTTTTTTTTGTGTAGCTTTATTTATGTTAAAAGCATTCCACTTGAAAATTTATAGCATTTTTCCTCAACTTAAAAAAAAGGCACTTTCCTTGTTGCTTTTAATTTAAAGATTTTCAGTAAAGGGTTGTTGTTGCTAGGTCAAAATCAACCCTAATATTGTCATTTGAACGTTCGTTGCTGCGTAGTATTTAATCCCTAAATGCAATTTATCAATTAAAAGCGTGCACACGAACGAGTCCTTTTAAACGTTTCGGAATTGAAATTTGATTTTTCACGAAAAACGCACTATGAATCATCACAAAGCGTTTGTAAACAGAGGACGAGAGAGAGGTGAAGTGGTGGTGGTAGGTGACGTGACGCATCGGGAAAATGTGCGTGCGGTATTGATCCTGTCGAGGCCCCCAAACGGGGCCCTAACCACAGACACACTGCTCCATATTGCTACCGTCCCCTGCTACTAAAACTCGCTCGACACGAACAAGACTTCACTCAAACCTTCAAATTTAGCCTCGCTAACATAATCACCCACATAACAACATTTGATGAATCTGTTAGGAATTTGAATTTTATATTAAGGATGTGAATGACCGCATATAAATTTATGTAACATTAACGAGCTTTAAAATTATTGTTATTAATTTAAATTTGTTTTTTCTTTGCAGGTAAGAGTCGACTTCGATTTTAATTTATTACTCTAGTAACACCGGTAAGTTGCATTATTTATGATACAAATTGTTATCATAATCATTTATAATAAATTTCTAATTGGTCGTTATTTTGCATACTTTGGTTTTAATTTAAAGTTAATTACTAGTCCATATTAAAAAAAAATTATAAATGATGTTCTTTCGTAACGTATAAATTAGGATGAAAATTTTCCCAAGAAAAATATATTTATTTATTAAGATAAGTCATAATCCAAAATTAGTTTAAAAACTATTTAAAGATAGGCGTATAAAAAAAGGTGGTAAACATGTTGTTTATAAAAACTCCAAATAATAATTTGGTTTAAAATTAAACTTTTTTGTTACTCTCTACACTGTGTTTTCAATAGGTGTTATTTAACTTGCATTTTATAATAATAATAATATAAATTAACTTTGCCTTTTATAAACTAGCAGCAGTTATTATTCTATTATTTTTATTTGACAATTTAAATTGATATAGTTAGTCGCCAATTTAAAAAAATGATTGTACCGACTTTTGAATCGGCCTTTACAATTATTTAATTATTAACATTTGAGGTCATCTTTTATAAACAAAATCAAGTCCTGGATTTAAAACGAATTTAAATCGATTTGTTCGATTTTGGGAACAAACGCAGCTAAAAATAGCGGTATTTTAAGAGCGCGTTCAGCGGACTGGTATAGCAGCAAAGCAAGTTACCGAAGTATAAATCGCTGAACGGTACCTATTCCACCTATGCGTCTATAAATTCATCAGAATACAGAATATCAACCAATTTTCCTATACTAGATACATCAAGTAAATACTAACAGTTGATGAAGAAAAGTAATCGTATGTAATAGTGTAATATTGAAAGTGTTTTGGTAGATTATTTGAGGTTATGTTATTTACTATCGATGGTTGTTGATTGCCGAAACTGCAGAAAAAACATTATTCGACACTTTCAATTGTGTTTAGCCGTTGACTTTAAACGCACAGAACTCGGGATCCAATAGTGATAAAATAGAATTTTTTTGAGAAAATGTTGGTTTATATTTTAGTTAGAAATTTCTCTGTTAAATCCTAAAAAGCTGTTTAAAATCGTAAGAATATTATAAAAACAAGATTTTAGGCCTCTTCCCCATTTCCTGTGGAAATTGTGTTGGAAAATCCTGGGTTTTTAATTTTTCATTGAATAAAGCGCCTTATACTGATTCCTAAGTGACGGATTTTCTCGCCTAAGGAACACAAGAAAAATATTAAAAAAAACTTTCTCAATCATTTTTCTGTGACATTAATTAAACAGCTGAAGAGCAGCGTTTTAAAATTAGCTATTTATCGTCATCTTTTTAAATCATTTTTCCCGCTAAATAGGCTCCAATAACCTCTCAAGAGAAAATTCGTTCCATTATTTAATCATCCTGTATATTTTATTTTATTCTATAAAGGGAATACCTACTGAGACCTAAAACACATACGAGAATTGCCAATTTTAGACCTTAATTAACGTCAGCGTTTATAATACAAAAACTAATCTAACCTAAAAAAAGTTATTTAAATAAGTTCATTCTTTAACAAAAACTCCGCAATCCGTACACACCCCATTAACGCCCAGCGTCGTCATATGACGACAGCCAAACTATAACTTTCGTAACTTTTGACTTCTTTTATTTCTTTGGAATCCAAAAATTCGCAATTTTGTGCTTAGGCGTTAATGGGATAAGAAGGGTTTTATGTTAGAATCTAACCTAAGGGTTAGGTTAGAGTCTCACCTCAAGGTTAGGTAAGAACTTAACCTAAGGCCTTGTTCCCATCACTCTTGGCTTTGCGATTTGGCACTGCCAATTGGCATATTTCGGCATTTAAACCGTGTCCTTATGCCTAAATATGCCAATAGGCACAGCCAAGCGTTATATGGACACGGATTAAAGGTTAGGTTGTTGGAATCTAATCTAAGTGTTGAGTTGGAGTCTAACACAAGGGTTAGATTAGAGCCTTATGTAAAGGAAGGTTAGAGCCCATTTTAAAGGGTTGGGTTAGGGCCTATATTTAAAAGGTTAGGTTAGGGTTGAGATGTGGCTAGCAAAGCAAACGGATATGCGACGCTGTTCGACGATAAGAACGCTCGGCGACGAGGAGAGCAAGAAATCACAATTTCAAAAATGTGTAATAGCTGAAAAATGCATAATGTCATATTAACACAAAATAACAAATATTTTAGTTTTTGCTGTATAATTTCTCTCTTAGAACATAAAACATCTGGAAGGAAGGTTAGCAACCGTTGCCTATAAGAAAAAATGCGACTTAGGTGACATTTTAGAAACTTATAGACGACTCATTCATTCCGTCGAGTTTACATTATTTTTTTACATTTCCTTATAAGTGGGAGTACCTATATAAGCAATCATATTGAAGAAATTGACCGGAAATGGTTATACAGTTAAAACCCCGTTATAACGTACCATCAGTATAACGTATTTCATTGATATTGAAGGCGCTTTTGACAAAGCGACCTACCAAAGTATGAACACTGCCCTTCATGCACATGGGATCCCGCCTACCATGATAGGATGGATTACAAATGTGCTGCAATGGCGTGTAATACAAGTAAATGCAGATGACACAACCACTAAGTGTATTGTTACTAGAGGCTGTCCTCAAGGCGGGGTACTCTCGCCCCTTTTATGGAACCTTGTTGTTGACAGCCTCCTGCGACACCTTAATAATGAGGGATTTTACACTATAGGATACGCAGATGATATCACTATTCTGCTGACAGGGAAATTTGAGAATGTACTTTGCAATATAATGCAAAATGCACTCAGATTAACAGAAAAATGGTGCTCAGAGCACTCCCTTACAATCAATCCGTTGAAAACGGAGTTAGTTCTGTTCACCAGAAAACGTAAGTTGAGAAACATGATTTTGCCCAACTTAAAAGGGACATCTCTCAGACTAGTGAGCACTGTCAAGTACCTGGGCATTACGCTTGATCAGAAACTCAATTGGAGATGTCATCTAGACAATAAAATTGAGAAAGCCTGTGCTGCTTTTTGGCAGTGTCGCAGAGCGGTGGGAAGGATCTGGGGTATTAACCCTAGAATCACCCTCTGGCTCTACACAGCCATAATCAGACCGATGCTAACATATGGTGCCATTGTTTGGTGGCCCAGGATCAATCAAAGAACCACCATAACTAAACTCTCACGTGTGCAAAGACTAGCTTGCTTAGCGGCCACTGGAGTAATGAAAACCGCACCCATCGCTGCTTTAGAGACCCTTTTGTGCCTTCCTCCACTAGATATCTATGTGAAGGAACTGGCCCTAAGGACAGCTCTAAGGTTACGCGGACTGGGCTTGTGGGATAAGTCAACAAATGTAGGACATCTAAGTGTTGTCGAGGACAGCACGAAAGAGCTGCCTCTACTCACGTTGGGTACGGATCACATTCCACCTACATATATCTTCAACAGATCATTCAAGATTTTGTCAACAGATACAGAAACTGTCACACCTGACATCTCTATCTATACCGACGGATCTAAAACAGATAGCGGCTCTGGAGCGGGTATATACTCACCCGAGCTGAATCTAAGTAAAAGCATATCGCTAGGCAAGCACACCTCAGTTTTTCAAACAGAACTAATAGGGGTGCTAGAAGGCTCTCGGTATATTATAGAGAGCGGAATCATCAACCACAACATTCAGATATCGACAGACAGCAGAGCGGTGCTCGCGGCACTAAACAGCCATAAGGTAACCTCTGGTTTGGTGCTAGAATGCATCGAAGTTCTGAATCAGATATCTACATATAATGACCTAAAACTCAGCTGGGTCAAAGGTCATCAAGGAAACGAGGGTAATGAAAGAGCTGACCAGTTAGCGAGGGAGGGCTCGGCGATTTCGCCTATTGGCCCTGAGCCCTCTGTCACTCCCTCAGTCAGCACCCTCGACAGTCTACTGAAAAGTAACACGCTGATAGCCCATAGGAAACGTTGGGCTAACTGTACCAGCTGCAGGTTTGCCAAAGCAGCTATAAAAGCGCCATCTAAAAAGTACGCTAATTATTACCTACGGTTGTCTCGTGAGAGCTTACGTGCCATCGCTGGCACTCTCACTGGACACTGTCGACTGAACAAGCATCTATACAGAATGGGTGTTGCTGACAACCCCAGATGTAGAGGATGCAATGAAGCGGATGAAACAATGGAACACGTGCTTTGTCACTGCCCTGCGTTAACGCTAATTCGAGGATCCATGTTAGGGGAATACTGGCCTAACATGGCCAGTATCAGCGACACTTCACCCTCCAGTATCCTTGGATTCATCCAAAGGTTGGGATGGATCAAGGACTGAAGGGTCAGAAGGGGTCGCTTAAGGGAGGCAGCACAATGGGCCCGATTAAGCGGCCTAAGTGCGCGTAAACCTCGGTTTACCCTCCACCCTAACAATCCTAATCCTAATCCTAAAACCCCGTTATAACGTACCATCAGGGGCCGAAAAATTTGGTACGCTATAACCAGAGTCCGTATCCTTGCGATCCATATTATTAGCTAAATGGCTCTTTCCTGGTAGAGTAGAGGTTATTTCTTTATTCAATGGTTTCTCTCTTAAATACAGAAAAATAATTTTTTTTGGGAACATACACATTTTTAAAACCGTGATTTTTTGCGCTATTTAATAATAGTAATATTCAAAACGGCATTCATAAAAAATTGTAAAGTTGGTGTTACCCCAAGACCCAACCAAAACCTTTTTGACAAAAATTATTTGAATCATCTTGATGTAAGAGTGAAAGTTGCTTCGAAAAAGCCTTCAGACTTTTGTTATTTCTTTAAATAACGAAGCTAAAGAAACAAAATTAAAAAACGGCACTTTTGATGTTTTAGGTCATACCAAGGAAACGTTGGGGGAGGGTGTAAAGTTTGTTTTCAGGTTTTAGTTCGACATAAACTAGGGATCAGTTTCTTCTAGTTAACCAATTCTCTAACTGTACAAATAAGCGAGATCCCAATGTTATATGAGGGTTGTTGAAACAACCTGCAGATAATAAACACCCTGTATACGTATTTAATTTTTGTTAGTGATAGTGAATGACATGTGACATGACCTATCCCAAGCTTATAAGATACAAAAGCAAGGCTATCTATTTTTAATTCTTTCAGAAGACAACATACTGTTAATTTGGCAACACCGCAACTTGCACAATAATTCAGTGCCAAACAATTAATATATGAGGATAAATAGATCATTTAGAAACCGTTAATAGATGTTTTGCAAAAAAATAATTTATAGCTGAAAAATGAGAATTTCTCGAAAGAATAACGTTTTTTATTTGAGTAATCTAGGAGAAAAGATGGTCATGGTTTTTACTGAAGTTGTAAATTAAGAACATTTTCATATTATAAGGGCCATAAAAAAACGATAGCCAATGCAAATAGTCCCACTTAAGTATGATGGTTCATCTGAAAAGTGCTTATAGGTGCTTTCTATAAACTCGATCATAATTTGATAATACTTTTCTTCAGTTTCCTAAGTAGCAAAACGTACTTTTTAATGTTACCAGTATGGGTTATACGAGGTAGTAATTTATATCTATGATTATTTTGCAATGTACTTTTTCTAGTTTTAATATTAACAAAAATGTGGAGAAACTCGTAAAAGTCTCGATTATATTTCTTCTTTCGCATTCGTTCTCTCATCTCCTTTCACTTCCGCAATAGTACCCACATTATCACAACCTGTTCCGTTATGATTATGAGCGTCTATACTATCTTGTTATATTAGCTTCCTAAATTCGTTACGTGTTGCCCATAATAGTTATGTATCTTGCCTTATTAAACATTAATATTCATTTATTAAAGCCAAAAAGTTTTCTCAAGTGTCGCTTTACATTCGTTTTCATTTTCTCCATTCATAAACAAGAAAAAGGATATTATTAAATTTTCATTCATTCCAACTTTTGTTGTGGATGTATAAAGTTCACGATTTATCCCGCCTTTGATAATAAAACGTACACTTCATACGAGTAATGCCCCAACAAACACCTGAGCACACAAAACGACTCAACTTTAAAATTAGGTACTTCTAAGTTTGCCATAAAAGCGAACCGATCATAAATATAATAAATTATTTTACTTACACCCATATAAACTGATTGAATTATTCGACTTGGGAAAATTCTGTCTTGTTTCTTGTTGAAGAGCAGAATATTATGTTGGCAAATTTATGTAAAACAAATTCGCTTTCGATTAACAAAACGTCTTGTTTTAGTCGACTACGTTAATTTATCTCTTGTCTTGTTTCGTCGTCTGAAAATTTTCAAGAAGTAGCAGCATAAAGAAGCTGTGCGCAGACTACTTTGGGTAGTACAAAATTTCAGGCAATCATTCATGCGCCCAATATCGCATGACTAATCTAAAAGTTCATCATTCTTGATCGTCTTATTAAAGATTAAAATGTAAGTTACCTCAATAGAAAATGTAATACGAAGGTTTTCCTCTACTTTTTCCATTTATTAAAATTTTTTTTCTTCGAGAATTAATTTCCGAGATTTAAATGTAACTCGTTATATCCGCACACCTTATAATAGATAGGTGTCAATAAACCGAAATGGTTGATAAAAGGGGCTTGTCTTGGTAGAAAGTTTATGCGTGGATTACGCCAAGATCTTGTTTTTTGCTAAAAATAGATTTTAAAAAAATCTTACGGTGCTTTATAAAATATTAAGAGAAGTCTAAATTTACTCCATGAACTTTAAATTAACAAAATTAATGTTTAAAACATTTAAATTGGACGTACGGTATATTTTGAATTTGCAAAATAACGAACAACAAATTGGTTGAAATACCATATTACGCAAATTCGCACGCCTATTGAAGATTTATAATGGAAGATTCTCGTCGAAATTTGAGACGTTGAAGTTCAATAGTTTTAAAAAATTAGTGTCAAGGTCTCGGGTTTCATAAGAGACTTCGTAAGAAATTGTGCTCGTTCAATGAATACTATTTTTCGTATTGAACTCTCGGAAACAACTGAGCAGCGTTTCAAAAAAATTAAATAGGCACAGGAAGCGAGAATTATTAGAACAGTGGAGATCGGAAATGTCCTAGAAGACATTAGAACTAAATCGATAAGGGAATCTACCCCATGCATAGTGTTAATATCCTTATTACCACCATGGATATACTGAGGTCTTCAAACAGCTTTTACTTGGGGGAGGGGGTACTATCGAGCTCTTCTAACAGCTTTTACTTCTGGTTACGACATTAAATTTAATTTTCGTGAAGATTTGAAGCAGCTTTGAACATCTGGAAGAAATTAAACAGTGTCTGGTTTCGTTTTTGGGTTCATTCTTAGAGAGCCCCCAGTGGATGGAATCTACACCCCAATGTGGGACCCAAACCAGTAAATTAGGAAGCTTGGATTAGACAATTTTATCCCAAGTAGCATAAACTGCACTATTTAACTGAGGCAGCCAAAAGACTGACGTAGTGCTAGTAGCAGCTTTAATTGTCAGATTTTAGCTGAGACAGCTATTTTCTTTCTTCGCTATTATTGGCTATATAAGAGCTGGAGATCGTTAAGTATATGGTGTGGATTATGTGTTAATGCTGGATTATATTGAATTAATTATAAAAGTCCGTAGCATCTATAACGAATAACGACCAGGAAAAAAGGGAACTTTTCTTCATTATCAGCGCATTAGCATCCTGGTTTTCTAATAGTTAAGCAGCTGAACGTACCAACTGGAACTGCTAGCAACATGTCATCGATTTAATTATTCACAAAGTGACTATGGAGGTTTGCCTGTAGATTCATTCTTATTGGTGGGGTTTTTTATTTGTGAGGTCTGAAACTGGCTTCTTAGCGATCAAGTGGCCCTTTAACTCTGTTACTTAAATCTGTTGATCGTCATCACATTATGAGAAGGCCAAAGGCCTAAGCTCGAGATCAACCGTACACTGAAATAGTAAATTCATCTCATAGGCCTTGAAGTTTCTGATACGAGCTTGCAAGTTATCGGAGAAGTTTCACGTGCCTTAGAGAACGTTAGATCCCCTAGAGACAAAATTAGAACCTTCAGAAGAGCTCCAAGTCTACTGGAGAACTTGAAGGTGCTTCTAATATGAGAAGACCAAAGGCCTAAGCTCGAGATCAACCATACACTGAAACAGTCTAAGGAAAATATTCATCTCATAGGCCTTCAAGTTTCTGATAGGAGCTTGCAAGTTATGTAAGAAGCTTCACGTACCTTAGAGAACGTTAGATCTCCCAGAGATAAAATTAGAACCTTCAGAAGATCCGCAAGTCTACTGGAAAACTTGAAGGTGCTTTTATTATGAGAAGACCAAAGGCCCAAGCTCGAGATCAACCATACACTGAAACAGTCTTAAGGAAAATATTCATCTCATAGACCTTCAAGTTTCTGATAGGAGCTTGCACGTTATCTAAGAAGCTTCACGTGCCTTAGAGAACGTTAGATCTCCCAGAGATAAAATTAGAACCTTCAGAAGATCCGCAAGTCTACTGGAAAACTTAAAGGTGCTTCTATTATGAGAAGACCATAAGCCTAAGCTCGAGATCAATCGTACACTTAAACAGTCTAAGGAAAATATTCATCTCATAGACCTTCAAGTTTCTGATAGGAGCTTGTAAGTTATCGGAGAAGCTTCACGTGCCTTAGAGAACGACAGGTCCCCCAGAGACAAAATTAGAACCTTCAGAAGAGCTCCAAGTCTACTGGAGAACTTGAAGGTGCTTCTATTATGAGAAGACCAAAGGCCTAAGCTCGAAATCAACCATACACTGAAACAGTCTAAGGAAAATATTCATCTCATAGGCCTTCAAGTTTCTGATAGGAGCTTGCAAGTTATCGGAGAAGCTTCACGTGCCTTAGAGAACGACAGGTCCCCCAGAGACAAAATTAGAACCTTCAGAAGAGCTCCAAGTCTACTGGAGAACTTGAAGGTGCTTCTATTATGAGAAGACCAAAGGCCTAAGCTCGAGATCAACCATACACTGAAACAGTCTAAGGAAAATATTCATCTCATAGGCCTTCAAGTTTCTGATAGGAGCTTGCAAGTTATGTAAGAAGCTTCACGTACCTTAGAGAACGTTAGATCTCCCAGAGCTAAAATTAGAACCTTCAGAAGATCTGCAAGTCTACTGGAAAACTTAAAGGTGTTTCTATTATGAGAAGACCATAAGCCTAAGCTCGAGATCAATCTTACACTGAAACAGTCTAAGGAAAATATTCATCTCATAGACCTTCAAGTTTCTGATAGGAGCTTGCAAGTTATCTAAGAAGCTTCACGTGCCTTAGAGAACGTTAGATCTCCTAGAGATAAACTTAGAACCTTCAGAAGATCCGCAAGTCTACTGGAAAACTTAAAGGTGCTTCTATTATGAGAAGACCATAAGCCTAAGCTCGAGATCAATCGTACACTGAAACAGTCTAAGGAAAATGTTCATCTCGTAGACCTTCAAGTTTCTGCCAAGAGCTTGCAAGTTATCGGAGAAGCTTCACGTGCCTTAGAGAACGACAGGTCCCCCAGAGACAAAATTAGAACCTTCAGAAGAGCTTCAAGTCTTCTGGGGAAGTTCAAGGTGCTTTTCATCAGCATGACTTGTTGTATTTGCATATGACAATTTGTGGTAGATGGGATGTATTACCTCGGTATTTATGCTGTAACTGACAAAAGTCGAGATATATCATGAGTCATGATGTTCTCACTGTGCTAAGACTCTCCATCCTTTGCAAACTGGATCCAATGACAGCTACAAGAAGAACATACCACATTTAATGTTAAATTAAATTATTTACGAAGGGGAGTAAGATATTATTTAGAAAATGTTAAATTAAATTAAGAAAGCGTAGCTCCGATGGTAGAGCTCTCTCTTGGCGTACGAGAGGTACCGGATAGGTGCTCGGCGCCTCCACCACATGTGACGGTTTATTTCTGGTGATTTGTACCGGGAGGGGGGTTACAATGCCATGTATAGAAATTATTTAGGAAATGTTCAATCGAATTAAATTGGAATTCACTAAAAAATTTGCTAGTTCACGACGTCGCTAGCTATCATATTTATTAGTTAGCGAATCCCTGGTACAGCTACAGAAGTAATTTGCGGTGGTAACCTTTCAATGACTGCGGTTTTATGATGGGTAGAAATTTAGCTTGAAATAACAATTAAACAAACATTAAAAAAATATTATTAAATTATAATTGTCGAAAATAAAAGACATAACTCGTTAACAAAGTACTCTAAAAATAATTATTTAACTTTTTATTTAATTTCGCGGCAAATTGTCGTATAAACACTTGAAACATTGATTTTACTTAACGCTAAAATTTGTTTTCATAAATCACTTTATTGAAGGAGAACAATTTTAAACACACATAAATCAAACGTTTTATACGAATGTTTTCGTCTTTTGTCTTTTTAACACCAATTTCAAGCGTAAATGAAAATTGTTGACCTCTTTTAAACTCGACTCTTCAAGTACCATAACGTCGAAAATGACTGACTCGAGTAGATGCTAATTGTCATTTTCGGTCTGACTATGAGATAGTTTAATGTATGTAGAGCTTGTAATTAAAACTGATCTTGTCAAATACAACAAAAGTGCTAGAGCTTTCCTTAACTTGTGAATAATTATGAAAATCTTACGACTGAAAGCGAGTGAGCCGCGGATTTGGATAAATTGAAAGGTTTAAGGCGTCGAAGCTTATCGTAGTTGTATTACATTAATTGTAATTCTTACGGTTTCCGTAAACGATGGAAGATTTTTAATTTTTTTTTAAGAAAAAAGTTTGTACGTGTGCAAACAAGCAATTCCTTCCTCGTGTACCTTGAAACCTCAACACTGATTACGACTAGTGATTTTTTTAACTAATCGCCTTGTCTGGAGATCGTTAATAAGCTACGTGTCTTATTTTCTAAGCGAACTACTAACATCTCCTTAGGTTTGTAACTTATACAATAACAAATTGTATTAAAAAGATAGGATGTTATTCCAGTATTACACATACATACTTACATGACATGGCAGTTCCTATTGTAATAGAACACTGTAGACGCTGCTGGGTCGTTCAAAATGCTTTCAACCGAATAAGTTTACGTACGTGAAAAGATTTACAACGTTTCTCCTTTATTCTCCGACATCTCGTAATATGATTTCGTCTGACGACACCTGAAATTAAGATTCTAATCCTCTTCACGATGTCTAATCACACAATTCGCCAATTTTAATGTAATGGCCGAGACGTGAAAACTGTCAAAGAGTTTCTCGTTTCCGTTTTAAAAGTGTTTTGTCAAAAGACATTGTGTCTAAGAGTTTTAGTATCTGAAAAACTATTTCTCTTTTAACCACATAGAAGAGGCGTTAAATGAGGTTATCGTTCAATTCGAGAGTCCTCCAGTAACGCCGATGGAGAGGAGGAGAGAGAGTGGACACATTTAATCAGAAGTAGAAAGAAAAGTACTCACTTCGAATCGAGTTTTCAATTTGTACGTATCAAACTTGAAAGAACATTTTATTTGTTAACGAAAAGAAGACGTAAATTCTCTGTCAACTTTTAGTGTACATTTCACTTAAATATACTATTATTGAATTAAGATCGATTTTAATTTTACTGTCTGCACAAAAAAAGAAGACATTTCTATAAAATTAACTTTTTTTACGTTTTAAACAATCAAATTTCAATCAACTTAGAAATATCGCCAGTTTCATTTAGGTGATTCCCCTAGAGTATTTTAATTTGTTGTGTGATCATGTGGATTATGAATAAATTATATAAATTGTCAAGACTTACATTAATAAATTATGGATGAACGTAGATGATATCTGTAAGTACAGACAGAGTATTGAACAAATTGTAAGATTATCAGCGAGGAGAATTTGAATTTAATTAATTATCAATTTACGAAGAACTATCTTCGGCATCTCAAAAGGTATCGATTCTATTCTAAAAGCGTATTATCCATAAAAAAAGAAGCTGTTTCTACGAAGAGGTGTTGAAATAGCGTTAGATTGTATCAGAATAATATAGCCCGTGGTATATCTATAGTAGTAAAGACAACTATCGTGTTATAAACACAGCTTACAGCGAAGCGCACTGCTTTGCACAATACCATAAACGGTGGTTGTCAAACTAGGATTGCAGTAAACAAGATTTAGCTAATTTCATTTAGTTTATAGATCAACAGGGGTGGGCTTTAGCTTTAATTGCAAATTAGACTCGATTGGCGGTTTAACGTGTCCGTTTAAGCACGATTGTTGGTTAATGCACATCTATGGGATTTTCCTGCACAAGTTAAAGTATCTTATTGATACTATTAACTTGCATACGTCAAAATGGTATGATGGAATATTAAAACGTCGGAATCATACAATATTGAAAACAGTTGTGGTCCAAAGGCCCTATCCTGTGGTATGCCACAGATAAATAATCTAAAGTTCCATAATTTGGAACAAGAAACAAATGAGAAGTGATAATATATGCTGAGTGATAACCTGAGACCAGGTGCGATGCTATGCAACGCAGCTCATTTTTATCTGGCGTAAATCAATCAATCAATCAGTAGAGGGTAGGTGGAATTTATGCTTTTTGCATATTTGTTAACTTTCGAATTATACTATTTTAAGACGATTAAAGTTTAACTTACTTTTGCATATCTTGCATATTCCGTTAGATTTTTGCATATTTTGCGAACATCTTTGTGTAAAACAATAGAGATAAATAAACAAGAAAAATTTTTGATTTTACATTTTTTTAACAATAATTTATTGAAAAATAGCCGAGGTAAAAATATCTGGATATTTATTTTAAATTAGCAGATATTATTAAAAAAATCTGCATAGGTATTATTAAAAACTCGGCATATTAAAAATTACATTAAAAATTTTTAAGAATTAAAATTTAAAAAATCTGCATTTAAGAAAAAATTGTCATTTTTGAAAAAAAATGAAATTACATATTAAGAAAATTGGTATATTATTAAAAATGGTCATATTATTAAAAAAATCGGCATATTATTAAAAATCTGCGCATTTTTAAAACAGTTGCACATTTTGAAAATTTTTTAGAAAAATAAAAAAATACGCATATTTAAGAAAAATATGCATTTTTAGGAAAATGCATTTTATGGAAAATAAAAAATATGCATTTTTTGGAAAAATCTGCAGTTATTAATAACTGCAGTTTTACAAGAAATTTGCAGTTTTACAAAAAACTTTGCATAACAAAAAAATCTGCCATTTTTGAAAAAAAAAACGAAATATATTATAAAGAAAGTAGGCATATTATTAAAGAAATCGGTGTATTATTAAAAAAATCTGCACATTTTCAAAAAGACTGCACACTGTGAAAACTTTGCATTTGTTGAAAAAATCTGCATTTTATTAAAATAACCTGCAGTTTTAGAGAAAATTTGTATATTTTGAAAATTCTGCATTTTCTTAAAATTATGCATTTTTGGAAAATCTGAATATAAAAAAAGTTTTATTTACAAAAAAATTTTGCTTAAATAAAATAATAAACTAGGTACTACATAAATTCTATTAGTTAGCTCTTGTAGGAGAAGATCGTGTTTTTCATAATAATTATGATCCTGCTGTGGAACGCCGTATCTCTAGTTTTAGAGATGTGTTATTAAAAAATCTGAATTAGTTGCAAAAAATCAGCATTTAAAAAAAATCTGCGCTCTTTGAAAACAGCTGCATATTTTGAAAAATTTGCATTTTTTCGAAAAATATGCATTTTATGGAAAAATATGCATTTTATGGAAAAATATGCATTTAATGGAAAAATATGCATTTTTTGAAAAAATCTGCATATTTTAAAAAATCTGCTTATATGTATTTAAAAAATTTCATATATCTAAATAAAAACTTGCTTATAAAAAATATCTCCATTATTTCTATATTACGGTAGGTTAGGGTAAGGTTAGAGTATGTTACGTTGAGTTAGGTTAGGTTTATTACTAAATAATAAACTTGAACTAACCGATACATGGACGTTTGGCTTCCTAATGAGTTTGGCTCTGTCGGTCAATTGCCGACCTCGCTAGCCCCCCCCCCCCGCCCTCATCACTCGATATGAACCCATCTTGATTCACAATTGTTTTGTATTGTAGGTTACAGACTGCCAAACAGTAATTACTTAATAGTCACCGATCAAAATGACCGGAACTGCACTTCTAAAAGCGCTGGTGTGGCGATAACCGCTCCTACACTATACGCAGTCGACGTTTAAGCTGGTTTATGAAACAACAGCTATTGCATACACATTCATTTAATGGAAAAATACCTGTAGTATCCAACGTATTGATTATATCAAAAACCTGTAGCTTTATCAATCAGAAGTTGAGTGATCGATTCAAGAAGTATCGATAAGTCCATTACTAACGATTGCATCTCTTACCGATAACAGACGGACAAAAAGATCAGTTAATGTGTATTAAATCAAGTGTAGGTTATGTAAATAATTAACAATAAATTTCTAGAAAAGAAATTAATTTTTTGTACAGACATACGCAATGAGGATATTGATGAGTAGCAAATTACATTATAAATTATTGATTTATGGAAATGTATGATAAATGATAATTTAAAAGAATGGGTTTTGGTTATAAATTTTCAGTTTAGTAATAGGTGGCTAATATATCTAAATTATTCATTCGTGGAAAATCATGTTCGTTTCCACAAAATGTCGATTTATGGGGAGAGACCTGCTGAAAGTATCAGCTATTATGCACCAGATCACAGTAACTATTGTATATTTGCAGAGGGGAAGTTGTATTTTTCAATTTGCATTTTGAGAAAAAAAATTTGGAAAAATAACGAAATAAATAAAACAATCATTTAACTTATAAAAAAAGGCCAATAAATAACGCTCAAAGATTAATTTCATCAATTTAGTAAAGTGAAAAAGATAATTTGAAACACGAAAATGGTGTACGAGGAGAGATCTAATTCAATTTTAACTTGACCAAAATTTGATATAAATCAAAATAAGAAAATAAATTTAAGGACTTATTGAATTACATACATTTTGTAATTGGCATTTTCAACATGCAATTACTTTAATTGAATAATGTGCGTTAATACATTAAATTATATGACTCACTCCTCATCTTCTAATAAATTATTCTTCTTGCATACAAAACGGTTTATACATTTTTTTTTCGATTAAACTAGAAAAATATAAAAATTTTTGCTAAAAATTGTCAGTTTAAATCTTGGCCTGGGTTCTACTATCGAACGTTGTTTATCAGTAAGTTTCAAGTATGCGGTCATTGACTGGTTATTTATAGCAATTGCTATTGGGCAACCCAAAAAATTGGAATAGTTTGCGTTTGTTCTTTTTGACAAGTTTTGTGTGTGCCTGCCAGGTGGATATTTTAAATTATTGTAATGCCTCTAATAATAAAACGATCGCAAAAAGTGTAATCGACCTCTTTATGGTGCGTTTTTTCTTCTCCCAAAAAAAAACAACACGTACGCGAGCTACATAAACGAGTCGCAAAATTACTGAAATTAAGTCGTTAATTTATGTAATTATATGAGAACTTTCATTGAAAATAATGTATGGTCATCAACGGCACTTAAACATATGCTGTATTTGATTGATAATCGTAAACGAAAGTGCTAGCAACCATTATGTCACGTTGGGCACCAATTATACGTTTATCAAGACATTTGTTCTATAATCTCAAGAGATTTGTAAAAACGCCCATATCCTGAGAATTAGATCAAGTTAGTTGTTTTTAAGTTGTATTTTTATAACTGAATGTTTTATGAACACGAAATATGTATAAAAACGTTCGTAAACATATGCAATAGAAAAGTGCCCCTGTTGGGCGCCAAATATGTCAAACAAACACGACTCTACGTTGTGTTTCTAAACGAAATGTTTTGTTGCTGGTCACACTTGGGTAGTTCGAAAAGATCGTTTAAAAAGACCATATTAGGAGAAATAAGATAACAGAAGTGCTGCCTCCACGTTGGGCACAACTTATACATTTATCAAGACATTTGTTCTATAATCTCGAGAGATTTGTAAAAACTTCTTGAGAATTAGATCAAGTTAGCTGTTTTTAAATTGTATTTTTGTAAATGAATGTTCTATGATCACGAAATATGTATAAAAACGTTCGTAAACATGTGCAGTAGAAAAGTGCCCCTGTTAGGCGCCAAATATGTCAAACAAACACCGCTCCACGTAATATGTTTTTAAACGAACTGTTTTGTTGCTGGTCACACATCGGTAGTTCGAAAAGGCCGTTTAAAAAGACCAAATCATGAGAAATATAACAAAAGTGCTGCCCCCACGTTGGGCGCCAATTATAACAAATAAATTGTTCTTTAAATTACGTTCTAAAAAGGTCGTTTAGAAACCTGTGAGAATTTGCTATACATTATTTATTATTTATAGATTTGAAGATCATGCACCAAAATGAAATTAGTATATTATGATACAAGGACATAAACAGATGTTTTACAGGCATAGCGGAGTCTTGAGAATCGAGGCGTAAGCCGAAATTCGCAACCGCCTGATATTTTTTTTACGTCGGTGTGGTCATACAGTATTTTTCTTTCAACTGTCATTTAAATAAAAATCAAAAATTTGAATAAATTTTAGAATACATAAATATGCAATATTTAAATAGATTGTACATAACCTCAATTTTTTGGCATAATAGTAAGAGTATATTTATAAACGTCACATAATATTGTTACCTACCTAGTTAGAATAAGAACTTCACATAAATGTCAATAGATGGCGCATCCGTCTAAGCAAAATTAGGGACCTCGGTCTCTAGACGTAGTGTTGTTTTTTGTTAGTCGATTAAATAAAATATTTTATAACTTCTTCTTATTTCAGAATTAAATAAAAAGAAATACAAATGTGCCCGCGTTGGGCGCCAATTTAAAAAAAAATTGCGGTTTAAAAATAAATGAATATTTTACGTTTCGCGTGAATATTAATATAAAAGTTTCATAACTAAAAACATCGGTTTAAAAATAACTTGTAAAAAATACGAGTGAATTAAATATTTTGCCCCGCATTGGGAGTCGATTTGTAACCCGTAAATAAAATTTTTGGCATATAAAAAATAATAGTTTTAAATTTTAAGCGGCCGGATGCCAAGTAAAAATTCGTCAAGTTGAAATATATTTTTTCTTCAAACGTCAAAAAAGTTGACATTTTGTTACTGAACAGTTCTACTTTTACACCCTAGGAGGCTTGTCGAAACTTTATTTTGTCTGACGAACCCTACTGACTTGCCTAAAAAAGTGACATTTTTACTCCTAATAAAACAAACTACTATTTTTTTTGTAAACGATCATTAATTTGCCCGTGTAATTTATTAATTAACAGCGCTCGGGCATCCAAGAATCTTTTAAATTTGCGGGATGAGGTGTGACGGGAGTAAGCTAGGAGGCGTGAACTTAACATTTGGCGACACGTGAAATTCAGTAGAAGTACAGTCCGGTGTAGAAATCACCCTATACATTGGAAATACGGATCGTATTTTTATTTAATCGTAATTATTGTTTTAGTTTAGAGATTATTTAAAAAAAACAAGAAGGTGTCACCTACAGAAAATACTTCTGGTCGGTTTACTACTAGTACCTACTACGGACGGATTTCAATAAAACCAACTTTATTTTGTAGGCAAAAGAAAGCTTTTTAATTTTAATTTACTAGGAACAATTTGAATAAAAAAATATAATTCTAAAGATAGACGTTTTTTAAATTGACTTAAGTTAGCTAAGAATTCAATGAAAGCTATGAAATTTCAAAATTTTTCTCGAGCAATTTAATCATTGAGGTATAAAAAAAATACCTATCTGTGAAACTAAAATTTCAAATAAAATAAACTGCTGTCAAATATATTCAATATTAGAGCTATAGAGTAATTTATAGAGACGCATGTAAAATTGTAAAGCTCAAATTTTTCATATCATAATCATAAGAATTCGCAACCATAATAAAAGTTCTAAAACTACTAAATACATTTTAACTTAATTTATTTAAGTTTATTTCCCTTGCAATGCAAGATTTATGTACATATTACAGTAGAACCCTGTTATAACGTACCCTCAGGGGCCAAAAAATTTAGTAGGGGAGAGTTCGACAAAACCGGGTAGTCGGATAAAACCGGGTACCAGTCATTATATCTTAGGGGGTGCTATTATCTAGGGGATTTTAACGTTACTAGTCGTACCTCATCATAGATAATTGGTGGTAATAAAAGTGGTACCTTTTATGTTCATTTCCTGTCAGTTTTACCGCGTTTTTTGATTCTTTATCATTAGTCAATGACAAATGTTACTATTTAGTATGACAATTACGTTGCTGATAGTGCCTTTATTTAGACGGTAATTAGTTTGGTCAAAAGTGCAGTATTATGGCTTTGGTTTAACCTCAAATTTTCGTTAATTTTGCATAATGTGTAAATTTTGAGCCATTTTGTTAACTGTAACCTGTAACGCACGGGCGCGGGCGGCTAAAACCAGGTACCCTGTTGATTGCTAAAATCGAGTTGGTAGTTAGGTACCCGGCTTTAGCCAAATCTTAAATAAAAGTTTTTATAAAATTTTTTGTTCATTATTATTACTCAACTGGTGCGCAGTGGTTCTGTTTCGGACGGGTCGGTGCGGTCTCAATCAAAAACGCTATTAGATAATTTTTTATTGTATAAATCCAGTTCTATACGATGCCTAAGCATGTAAAGTAGGTATGTTTTGGCATAAATATATCCACTTTAATTTCATTTTTATGAAATTTAAATGAGTACCCGGTTTTGCCCAACTAGGCGGATAAAACCGGGTACTTTCCCATTTTAAGAATAAAGGCTGTTCATATGAAATGAGACTGTACTGTAAAAAAATTATTATGAACAATCAAAACTACAAGTCTCTCAACTTGTCAAGTATAGTCGCGAAAACATTTCCTACCAAAGATAAGTGTTTTACAACTCATTATATATTAAGTACCCGGTTTTGTCCAACCTTCCCCTACGTTATAAACGGAGTCCGTAATAAAAACTAAATAAATAGACAAAATATTAAAATGGGGCCAAAGATTTAGTCCGCTATATCCAGCAAAACGTTATAAAGGGGTACTTTATAACGGGGTTTTACTGTATATCATTATACAAATTATATCATTGAAATATTGGTCATTAAAATATTAATGCCCGTTTGCACCGCTTACAAATTAACTCACAGACAGTTTTTTAAAAATCCAGAAGTTTTAAGTCACTACACTTTTATAAAATAATGTATAATCGATTTTTTATGCTATAACTTTAAAAAATGATTCATAAGGAACGATATGCCTTAAGCAAAAATTTCTAAAATAATTCATCCAACAAAATATCTGCAACTATTTAAGAAATGGTACAAAGAAAATTTCATTAGCTGTTTAATAGTACAAGACGTAACAAAAGTAAATCAAAAATATACAAAAATGAAAGCCAAAATCTTCAGCTTCAAATTGAAATTATTTTTGTAATTTTATCATTGTTCGTCTAGGAGTAAAACAATTTTTCAACCATCGGCGTGCAATTATTTTGTACGACATTGATTCGCCTGCAATTATTTTTGAAAACATATCTTTCTTAAAAGGAATTTTGTGGTTACACCATTGCTCTAACGAAAACTTTATATAGAACATTTGTTTTGTAAAAATGCTTCATCTATAAAATTATTGTACTCTAGTCATTTTTCGCTGGGTTGCACCCTTTCCGAGAAATTTACGCACAAACATTTTTTTCCTCCATTTATTCACGCGCGCGCCTGTCATCCAGCTCGGGACTCAACGGATGCTTAAAGTATAGGTACAAATTAACATATTAAGAATGGTCTCAATACGGACCTAATTTTGTTAGGCAAGACATCTAATACATCTAATTCTGTTGGACTATAAATGAAATTTTAATAAATAAAATAAAAAAATTCCAAGATTTGACGGACGGAAAAAGTTCCTCTTATGGCCACATCCGTTGTTTTTTTCTCGATTTTAACAACTTTTTCTTGGATTGGAAAAAGTTAAAAATTAATTTTAAAGAAATCTGAGCCATAAACACATAATTAATACATGAATAAAGCTCGAAATGCTCAATACACAAAACAACCTTATAAAAATGTTATTATCAAAACAACTACTTCTTGGTAATTGCAATTATTAAGTATATTTTTATTTTAAGTCATATTTTGTCTTTGAATGTACGTCGTAGTTCTATCTCTTGCCGTTGCTTTTGTGGCGCTGTAAAATTAGGGAATTAAATGAAAATTTGCGCTTTACATGCATCTCTATAAATTGCTCTAGAATAGTTAATATTGAATATATTTGAAAGCGGCTTGTTTTATTTCAAACTACAAATGTGGATGATTATTTTGCTCGGACAAAATTTTTGAATTTGACCTTGATTCACTGCAATACTAAGTTAAAGAAACGTCAACTTTGAACACGTCTATCTTTGCATGAAAATTTTTTATGAAAATTTTGTCCGAGTAAATTAAAGAGCGGCCCTTTATCTACAAAATGAACTTAATTTTTTTGAAATCGGTTCATAAATAACTGACCAGGAGTATTTTCTGTAACACCTTATTTGGAGCTAAAATGAGTATCTGCCCGAGCGCTGTTAAGTTCGTTTTAATTACTATTTACGATTAATATCTAAATTATAGCAACAAATTGACGTTACTCTAAAGACCTTTGTCTATTTTTGATGAAAGTGTATGATTAAACCTATAACTGATCGTTATCGTGACTTTTTAACATGTATCATTTACAGTTAACCGTTCGTATTATTATAGCGTGGGTTCGTTTTAACTAATTTTTGACCATTAACCAAACTAGATCTTTGTTAAAATTTCCAGAAATGTGACTAGAATTATTAATTATGTAATTTTTATTATAAATATGCAGGTTATTGGCCTTTTCTTTTAAATTAATTTTTTGAATTTTTTTCAAAAGTATGCGAGAGACAATAGAAGCGCATTACAAAAGGCAAATTTATTACTTTAAATGCACTTGCGGCCAAACACACTTTTGAAATGTCGAGTGTTGTTTTGTGACCTTTCAAAAACTTACAAAAGAAATTTCGACATGTTGTTAAACAAATCGTAATTGCTGGACATGGAACGTCTTTAATTATTTCTTAATTAACTCCTTTACGCAACTTTTATTAAATGCATACTTATTGTGTGTGTGTGTACTTTGCTTTTAGGTTATTTATTGTAATATTTGTAAAGAATAGAAATCAGTATAAAATGTCGTTTTTTGCATTAAGTGGACTTGTTGTAATTGTAAGTACATAATTGTCAGTTACATGCACATAACGAGCACTTACGGATAACCCACCGAGCTTAGTTGAATATATTCGTTTTAAAGGTTTGCTTAAATGAACAGTTTTACAAGAACATTACACCTAGACAATTTGTAGAGATTAAAATTGTCATTCCAAGACATTTGAAGCGAATTTTCGTTTAAACAAAACGATTTATCTCAAAAGTAGTTCCAAGTCTCATAAGCGCTAATTTTCCACGTTGTTTAAATTTCTTGCATTTATAACTACAAAGTTAAAAATTAATATGTACCTCTAAATAAGTTGTCAAGATCAACAATGTAAAAACTATTATACAGGGTGTCCGAAAGGAATGGAATATGCTATAACGGATATTTAAAAACAGTTCTTGTTGGAGAATCCAAAACTAATAAAATAAACAGGGTGTTACGTTAAAAAAATTTGTTAATCATGTTGTACTTCCAAAATAGATCACCCTGTGTAAATTATTTTTGTTTCAAAAAATGCGCAATTGAAAATTTAAATCGACGTGTTCGAGCTTTTTTCGAAATAATTCCATTCGTTTTGGGACACTGTATGTGCTCAAAATAAGGCGGTTAAATTTTGACTTCCAATTTTTCTAGAATGATCCCAAATTTTATTTATTTAAATAGAACAAACCTACACCTACTACATTTTTACATTCTTGAAATCGAGTAAAGATTCTTAACCAAACGTTTTTTGATAGCATTTTTGGAATACTAGTGAAGTCAGTAAAAAGTCTTGTTATAGCCGCATTAGGTTTTTTTTTAGATGACATAAAGTAACGTCACTAAAACACCAAAAGTAACTAAAATTTAAAGTTAACCTAAATAGTAAAGTTTAAAGTTCTCTATTCAAACAAGATGTGTGAAGTTGACAGTTGGTTCGTCCCAAAACTTGAATTGAAAGCTTCGTGCGCAAATGACGAATGACTGTACTTCGAAATATTTGCTTTCAACGCGTGAATTACTAATTTTAGGTTAAAATCACATCTAAGATAAATTGTAGAGCTTAAAATTGTCTATTAAAAGCATTTGCATGATATTTGACTTAAATTTGACGGTTCGTCGCAAAATTCGTATTAAAAGGTTCTTAATGAAGTGACGAATGACGGTTCCTCGTAAATTTTCTTTGAATGGGAAAATATTGATTTTATGATCAAATCACATCAAAGATAAATTCTAGAGCTTAAAAGTTTTGTCTATTCAAAACATTTGAATGATTTGTGACGTAAATTTGACAGTTCGTCCAAAAATTTCATTTGAAAGTGTCCTAACCGAGCGATGAATGACTTTTCTTCGAAAATTTTCTTTTAATGCGTAAATTATTGCCTTTACGATAACATCGCCTTTAAGATAAATTGTTGAGCTTTTTTGTCTATTAAAAACCATTGGCCGATTTCTGACGTAAATTTGACAGTTAGTACAAAAATTTCATTTGAAATTGTCCTAATCGAGCGATGAATTACTGTTTTACGAAAATCATTTAATGCGTAAATTATTGATTTTATTATAACATCGCTTCTAAGATAATGTGTGGAGCTTCAAATTATCCATTAAATACAATTGGATGATTGTGACATTTGATGGTTCGTCCAAAAATTTCATTTGAAAGTGTCCTAATCGAGCGATGAATTACTGTTTTACGAAAATTTTCTTCTAACGCGTAAATTATTGATTTTATGATAACATCGCCTCTAAGGCAAATTGTAGAGCCTAAAATTGTCTATTGAAACCATTTGGATGATTTGAACCTACACTTGACAGTTCTTCCCAAAATTTCATTGTGTTCTAATCACTGAGAGAAGTGTTTGTTAATAATTAAGGAATTTTGGTAATTGTTAATAAATCCTTTACTGAAAAATGGCGAACCAAATATTTATTTTTCAAAAACAAGGGGTTTAATAAAACTATTTAAATTTCCCCGATTTAATACAAACAAATTATTAATTATAATCAGATTACAATTGATAATAAAAAATAATATTTATTAACAGTAAATGTAGGTATAGTAACCACAAATAAAATAGAATTGAATAGTAATATGTCTAATTTCCTTGAAATAATTCCGTATTAATAAAAAATAAATCCTTATTTCAATCAAGTAAATATTTATTTATAATTAACATTCTCTCCATAATGGTGAGTAAGTATTATAAGGTAATTAGTTATTTATTTCACTTCTAATATAAATTGCTTCCTTCCAATTTTTGGTAACATCCACTCAGCAATGGTACTCGTCGTAGTTGGAGACGTTGGAGTGGCTGATGATGGCACTTCGGCAAAAATCAGTGATACACTATAACAATAAACGCCAAGAATTAATACATGCATAATTACTTTTTAATTATACTTACAGTCTTTTAATTATTGAAGTCGATGATCAACATTCAAATTTGGTTTTTAGTTTCATACGTGTATATCAAGCACAAGAATGAGCTCTTTCCACTGCTCTTTCAAGTAGAAGTTATCCTCTTGCACACTTGCACTAACTTTTGCAACATGGCGACACTATCAATTCCATTCTCTTCAAATAATTTGTTTTTTAACATAATGGTATATTATTAAACTTCAGAAATTATTAATTAGGTATTATTTTTAATTAAAATAAATAAAATGAAATAATCAGAAGTATTATTTATACACAATACACAAAATACACTGCATCAAGCGTCACTCCCGACTTCGCTGTTAAACAGTTTATAACCTTGTGGTATAATATTTTTAATAAATCAAAATTTATTTTTAGTAAATGTTTGGAAAATTATATTTATTTACTAATGGTTTATTACACCCAAATAGTGCCTTATTACATACAAGAAAAGGTTTAGTTATTATTACCAAATTTAAATTTTATAGTTAGCATATTTCTTTCTTACTTATTATAAACCATCTACATTAACTACAAACAAAATAGACAGTAATAAAGCATTGATTTATAAGAAATATACCGATTTACAAGAACTGACAATAGTTAATAGATTTTATTTTTCAGAAATCCAAATAATTAAGTATAAATAAATCTGACTCAAAAAAATATTTATTAACTATGACTACTATCATTTCTTTCAGTGATCGAGCGATCAATGACTACTCTTCGAAGCGATCTTCGAATTTTCTAAGATAAAATATGGAGCTTAAAATTGGCTATTAAAAAAATTAAAATGATTTAATCTAACTCGTAAATTATTGATTTGATGATAACATCACCTCTAAGATAAATTGTCGAGCCTAAAATTGTCTATTAAAAACATTGGGATGATTTGTGATTCAAAAATTCAAAAATTTGACAGTTCGTCCGAAAATTTCATTTGAGAGTGTTTTAAAATCGAGCTATTATGACTGTTCTTCGAAAATTTTCTTATAAAGCGTAAATTAATGATTTTATGATAACATTGCCTCTAAGATAAATTGTAGAGCTTAAAATTGTCTATGAAAACCATTTGGATGATTTTAACGTAAACTTGACAGTTCGTCCAAAATTTCATTTGAAAGTGTCCTAATCGAGCGATCAATGACTGTTCTTCGAAAATTTTCTTTTAATGCATAAATTATTGATTTTATGATAACATCGCCTCGAAGATAAATGGTAGAGCTTTTTAGTTTATTAAAAAAAACATTGGATGATTTTTTCTTAAATTTTACAGTTTGTCCAAAAATTCGATTTGAATGCTTCCTAATCGAGTGATAAATGACTGTTTATCGTAATTTTTCTTTTAAGGCGTAAATATTGATTTTATGAGAAAATCACATCAAAGATATATTGTAGAGCTTAAAATTATATATTAAAATTATTTGTATGATTTGTGACTTAAATTTGACAGTTTGTCCACAAATTCCATTTGAAAGTTTCCTAATCGAGTGATGAATGACTGTTCTTCGAAAATTTTCTTTTAACGCGTAATAAATTATCGATTATTATACACTGTGATAAAATCATATCTGAGATAAATTGTAGAGCTTTAAAATTGTCAATTTTAATGTGGATGAATTAAATTAATGTTTTCAGTTCATCAATTTCTCCAGATTGCAATAATATAGGTATGCATTGGAAAAACTTTACAAATTTTAATAAAATTGCACTGAATTACGTAATACGCGCGATACTTCCAATGGGTTTTAAAATACAGTACTTACAAGTTGACGAATTGTCGTATTAATTTATTATACGTTAATAGGTAGGTACAGGTTAAGTGTTGCGGTTAAACCATGCTAAAACTTGTAATACGAAGGACTTTGCTCTTCGTGTGACTATATTTGAATTTGTTTTATTTCTAGAAATCGTTACTAAAGTATGAATTCAACTACCCCGAAAAACCATTTAAAGCATATTTCATTAAATATTTAGAGGTCTCCAATAAAAATTGTTTTCATGTTACTCACAATGTTAATTCACTATACGTTTCAAAGAAATAATAGATATTCACATTTTTTAGAAAAATCAGAGACCTTCTGCAGTTTGAAATTATCTACAAAAGTTAATTTTTTTAATAAAAAGTAAAAAACGTAATCCATTTATTTTTAAACACATTTTCTGATTTAATTTCTGAACTTTAACATTAGCGAAAATTTCATTTCAACAACTTAAAAATTTATAGTGCGCATTATTTGAAAATGGAATTTTTTTTAAAAGAAAATGTAAAAATTTAGTTAAAGCTCTTATACCATTTTTTAATCCATTTTTAATCAATTTAGTATTTAAAGCTTGTAACTTGGATGCTATAGTTTTTATTGAAAATTTAATAAAATATCTCGTCGAGCTTCGAAGATTTTATTTTAAAGGTACATGTTGCCAGTTAATAATGTCAATTTTCCATCTTACCCTATGTCTTTTACCTTTATCTTTAGCTTTTAAATAAGTGTATGAAAAGTACAAAAAATATGCTCTCGGATATTACGTTTTATGTAAAAAATTGACGCGCAATACCTGTTTATGAAATTTGTATTTCGTTTCTATTTGTGTCTAGACCATTTAAAATTGCATATTATTTGATACTTGATACTGTTTTGTAATTAAACTTCTTGGAAATTGCAAATTATCTTTAATACATTATAAATACATCAAATGAAAATTGTGTGGTGCAGAAATATGCGAGAAATGAGTGAAAATTTCTCGTATACACCTCGTATGTATTGTTGACAACCGCTAGATGGCGTGGTTGCGACTTGGGAAATCGGGCAGTTAAACATGTGCTTTTCAGAAATGCCACCTCTCTTGCTCGAATTGCAGAGTTTTTCACAAGTAGGGGGGGGTCGAGGGAACTGATGGACTAGAGAAGGCTGATTTGAAGCTATACTTTAAATAACAATTTAAAATCCAGACTACCATGCCATTGTGCTATCAGCACAATAAAAAACACATGGATCATCGAAAATGCGCAGTAAGGTCCGAAAGAGAAAGAGATATAAAAAAAGGAGAAAGGGTGAGTGGGGGAAGGGAAGTATGATAGGGATTGTTTGTTACCATAGTTACCATAGTTACCATATGTCAATGTCGTCATCTGACATCATATGTCAATGTTGTCCTGTCGTATATGTCAATGTCAGGGGTATCATCTGTCACCCAACATATGTCAATGTGAAAGTCAGCTGTCACCATATCGACTACCCATAATAATAGTTTTCTAACTCAGTTAAACATGTGCTTTTTCAGAAATGCCACCTCTCTTGCTCGAAATGCAGAGTTTTTCCATAAGTGGGGGGGGGGGAGGTCGAGGGAACTGATGTGCTATAGAAGGCCGATTTGGAGGTATCCCACCTTAAATAACAATTTAAAATCCAGACTACCATGCCATTGTGCTTATCCGCACAATAAAAAACACATGGATCATCGAAAATGCGCAGTAAGGCCCGAAAGAGAAAGAGATATAAAAAAGAGGAGAAAGAGAGAGTGGGGGAAGTAGGATAGGGATTTTCTGTTACCATGTGTCAAATGTCACTCCATCACCATAGTTACCATATGTCAATGTCGTCATCTGACATCATATGTCAATGTTGCCTTCTGTCGTATATGTCAATGTTGTCTTCTGTCGTATATGTCAATGTCAGAGGGGTTATCATCTGTCACCCATCATGTCAATGTGAAAGTCAGCTGTCACCATATCGACTGCCTATAATAATAGTGTTCTATGATCCTATGGAGTTAGAACACTATTATTGCAGGCAGTCGATATGTCAATTTTCTCTGCCATTTCATATGTCAGGTGGAGTTATTTATCAATTTCAGAGAGTTTTGTGGTTTATAGGAGTGAGGGTAATTTATCACCATGGTTACTATATGTCCAATCTTAATATGTCACCAGGGTCGGGAATTATCTGACATGCCATATATCATTTCAGTTGTCATTTTATATGTCGGAGAGGTCATCTGTCAATCCTTCTGTCAACCCATCTGTTAAAACCCATTTGTCATCCCATATGTCATTTCATCTGTTAATCTATTTGTCATATCATCTGTCATTCAATTTTTCATCCCATCTGTCATTAAGTCACTTATGCCAATGCCATGTCATCTCACATGAGTTTGACAGAGACAGACAGGATGATATGACAGATGAGATTGACAAGTGCGAAGACAGATGAGATGACAGATGAAAATAACAAATGCGATTAAATGACGGATGAGACGGACGGATGAGACGGACATTAAAATGACATGTCAGATAAGGTTGACGTATGAGATTATATGACATAATATGAGATGACAGATGATATTCATCGATAGAAGAGACATAAACAGACAGAGACGGGCAAAGAGAAGACGCTCGCTAATGATCTAGTTATTTAAAATTTTCGTGAAAATTGCGAATTTTCTTGTATCTATAAAACTAAAATTATATGATGAAAAATGCTGAATTAGAAGAATTTTGTGTACACCTCGTATGTGTACTTGACATCTTTGCTGTAAATTTTTATTATTAGTGTGGATTCCGTTACTTCTTGTCGATGTAATATTTGGTTTATGGGAGAAAGTTTCAAGTTGCGTTAAGTAAACGCGTGTTAAATTATGCACAATTTTTTATCTTCAATTTACTTGTTTTTTTCTCTCCGCTCTTCTCTTCTACCTATGTTATAATAAACTTCTTTTTTGTATGTAAAATTTGTTTATTGAGTTCAGACACGAAACGATTTTGAAACATCTAAAGTTTTTGTATTAATTAAAATTTTCCTCGATATTTTCCAACAACCACACATTTCGTGCTTTTCCTTTTTGGGTTTTCTATCACGTATTCCATTGTTTTTATTTAGGTTTGAGTTATGATTTCACGTACTTTTAAAATTATAACAAAAGAACTCACGTGTTTTGGTAATTTGTTAAAATTTCCTTTTTTGTTGTTCTACAAGAAGTAAGAAAATTGGCGTTGCATTGTTTGGGGTATTTTGAACTGAAAATAAATAAACTTGAAATGTATATTTTTACTGGATTCATTGTGGGAACATCAAAATAGAATCCAAACTTAAGCAAGAAGTTTTGTCTGGATATCTTGCTGTCATCGAGATTGTTTTTATCGTTGCGCTTCCCTTCGCTTTTTGGAAAGTCTGTGTTTATTCGAGCGAATAATACAACGAAATATGTTCGTAAATTTCGTCCCCAAAGTTACGGTTTAGGTTCCTCTAGACGATTAAATTGTAATTAATGTCTTAATATCTCTATTAGGACAACCGCAATATAGCTTGAGACATCTGCACTATTTGCACCCAGCAAAATACAACCGCGCACGTATACACACTTCAACTAATTAGCAAAAATTTGTGCATTTAATTTTATCCTAAAACACAATTTATCAAAAATTATAACTTTTTTACATCTTGTTCTTGTTATAAAGCTCTCAAGAATAATTTATAAAACTTAAGCGCTCTTCTCTTTTAAACTCGTGTTAATAAATCTTAGAGAAATGATGTTATAAAACCCTTTTGCTTAAAGCCCGTTAATTTAGTGAAAAGATGTGAGGGTGAAAATAGTGCATTATAAAAGGGGGGTCATCTCATTAACAACTTCAAATAACACATAAAAATGTTCTATCACGTCTTTCAAATGAATGTAACTTTGTAAAGACCTACTCTCGTTCCTATGCAAATGTGCTCGATTCAAGTTTGCTTTAATTACGAGTGTAACTTGGTTTCCGGTGGTTTCACGATGTGAAATTTACTTTTATAGTCGAAAAAAAAAACTTAACATCAAGCTAGACTTTAATTTAGATTGTTAACTCCTCGAGGGTGGTCTTCTTAATTGTCTTCTTTATCACATGTTTAAATTAACTAAAACACCGCAAGTAACTCGACCTTTAAATTATATTACACCAACAATCCTAAAAGTTAAAGATGAGACCAAAAGTATCTTTATTATTACCACCACGAGGTCGTTACTTCAAAATAATTTTCAAACTAACTTGTTCTCTCTACGTGTTCTAATAACTAAAATGTTCGCATTTCTAAACACATTTCTTATGCAAAATGAGTTGCAGTTTGCAGTCGAGTTGGTTGTAATTTTGAAATTATGTAGTTTGTGGTAATACAGATCAAAAGTTATTGTTGGCACGACTCTCGAAATGCCATCCTGTGACCTCTACGGGATCTCCTACAGATCCAAAAGTGCTACAAATTAGTTTAACTTGCTTTATTTAGTAATTTCAAAAACAAAAAGCTCTTTGAAAAATATTCGTAAAGCTAGAGATGGTTTAAAATGATAAAAGTTACCATTTTAGAATTTTTTATTGCGATTTAAGTCATCATGGTTACGTTTAAAGTAATATTGATCACAATGTAATTTCAAGACCTTGAAGATCTCTTCAAAAGTCTTTCATAATAAATTAATTACAGTTAAGTCATTTTCACCAAAATTACTCTTCCCCGAACCTTTTATTGCGATTTAAGACGTTAGGGTTACTTCTAGAACAGAGTGGGTCAGAAGGTAATTTTTAGACCTTGAAATTCTTTACAAAAGTCCTTCATAACTAATTTTCGTCTTGCTGGTAATATTAACAGAAATTGCTCTTTTAAGATTGGAAAATATCAAAGTAACTATTGGATAACCTTTAATTGCGAATTAAGCCATTATGGTTACCTTTAGAGCAAAATTGGTCAAAAGGTAATTTTTAGACCTTGCAATTTTCAGAAAAAGTTCTACATAAGTAAATTTAATACAGCTATTAATTTTCAGCGAAATTACCTTCAAAAATTTGAAAATACAAAAATTACTATTAACCTTTTATTGCGATTTAAGCCGTTAGGGTTACTTCTAGAGCAAAGTCGGTCAGAAGGTAATTTTTAGACTCCGAATTTCTCTACAAAAGTCCTTCATAACTAATATTCATCCTGTTTGTGATATTAACAGAAATTACTCTCCTAAGATTGGAAAATATTAAAGTATAACTATTGGATTTTAATGGCGAATTAAGCCATTACGGTTACCTAATAGAGCAAAATTGGTCGAAAGGTAATTTTTAGACCTTGAAATTCTCCACAAAAGTCCTAAATAAATAAATTTAATACAGCTGGTAATTTTCACCGAAATTACTCTTCAAAGATTAAAAGATACACAAAAATTACCATTTGTTAACCTTTTATTGGGATTTAAGCCGTTAGGGTTACTTCTAGAGCAAAGTCGGTCAAAAGGTAATTTTTAGACCTTGAAATTGTCTACAAAAGTCTAATAACTAATTTTCGTCCTGTTGGTGATATTAATAGAAATTACACTGCTAAGATTAGAAAATATTAAAATGACTATTCGATAACCTTTAATTGTGAATTAAGCAATTATGGTTACGTCTAGAGCAAAATTGACCAAAAGGTAATTTTTAGACCTTGAAATTCTCTGCAAAAGTCCTTCCCAAATTTGAAAATATAAAAATGACCATTATTTAGATATCCTCTTCAAGCGATTTTGGCTATTATGGTTTCTTCTAGAACAAGATTAGTCAAAAGGTAATTTTTAGACCTTGAAATTTTCTGCAAAAGTTCTTTATAAATAATTTTCACACAACTAGTGATTTAAATAGAAACTACTCTTAAAAGATTTGAAAATATAAAAATGACCATAACCTCTAGCGATTTAGGCCATTATGGTTTCTTCTACAGCAAAATTGGCCAGAAGGTAATTTTTAGACCTTGAAATTCTCTGCAAAAGTCCTTTGTAAATAGTTTTCACACAGCTAGTGATTTTAACAAAAACTGCTCTACAAGGATATGAAAATATAAAAATGACCATTTTAGATATCCTCTTCAAGCGATTTTGGCTATTATGGTTTCTTCTACAGTAAAATTGGCCAGAAGGTAATTTTTAGACCTTGAAATTCTCTGCAAAAGGCTATTGTAAATAGTTTTCATACAGCTAGTGATTTTAACAGAAACTGCTCTACAAAGATTTGAAAATATAAAAATGACCATTAAGGTAACGTCTTAATGCGATTTAGGCCATTATGGTTTCATCTAGCAGTAAGTTTGTCAAAAGGTAATTTTTAGACTTTGAAATTCTCTACAGAATTGCTTAATAAAGTAACTTCCTAAAGCGAGTGATTTTAACAGAAATTACTCTCTCGACGTCTAAAAATTGTAAAATGACAATTTTGAGAACCTTTTTTTTTAACTTCGGTTATTTCTAGATGTAAAACTGGTCAATAAGAAAATTATTGAGGTATTTCTCAAATGAGGTCATTATATCGTAAAATGGCTATTTAAACATACATAAAAATACTACATACTTCCCAGTCGTATAATAATAATTATTAGTGACACTATTTTTGTGCTTAATAAAATACTTGACTAATTTTAAATTTTTTCGACATTAATATAACCTTTATTAATCAATTATTTGTGCACGCAAAATTTCCATAAAAAGTTTTTTGTTGCAAATTTAATTATCTTCATTTTCCTTTATATGCAATTCCACCATGAGATTATCAATTTAAAACTTTGAAAGTTGCAAAAAATTTAATTAGTTTTCGGGATGCTGCAATTAGTACGTATGGTAATACATTTTTATTATTAAATCCTCGGCAGCCTTTCGTTCTTTAAAAAGTGCATTTTATAAAAACGAGTTTGTTACGCACTAAATTTTTATGCAAATTTTTAATCTGTGAACACGAGATTTATTTAGTCAAAAAAATACTTCATTTACAGTTTCAAAATTATGTAATTGACTTTGGTTAAATGTAAATTGAGGGTTTGTGTGTGTGCGCGTTTATTTTGTAATTTTTTTTTTGGGAAGAGAAATTGATTTGTTGCATTTCGTTATTATATTAAATTTATGTGGTGAATTTCAACAAATAAGAGTTATGAAGTTGCTTTGCTGCTGCTCGCTGTTGGGCGTTTTTTAGATGTAGACATAACAGTTTGGTGTGAACTTAACACAATATAAGGTTACTGACCTAGTGTATGTAATAATTTTTTTAACTATTAAAATGTTCCATTACATAATATGCCTTATTACTATTATTATTGGTATTATAACGTTTAGAAAACCCGCATTATTATAGGACTTCTGTTACAGCGAGCAACAAGTGTGCGAAAATATACAACTAAAGAAGAGCACAAAATTTACATAAAATTTATTTTATAGTCCCTCGTCATCGATATCTAAAAGTTCCAATTTTCAAAAAAAAAATTTTTGACCTAAATTTAAAAAATAACGTTCGTGAGCGCCAGGTATTAATATAAGCAGTAAATTAGTTGTTAGTTATCATCTCGAGTCCATCTCTAATACACAAAAATTAGTGAAACATGACTAGTATCACGTAGGCCAAGCCAAACCACAATTTTGTTTAAATGAGTGTTTTTTAATGGTATATTTTTTTATAATGGTCAAAAGTGACACCGTTTTTGAAGAGTCAGTTCTCTCGACTTCGTATCATCTAACAACTTACGAGCCAAAAAAAGTCACTTTTCTAAGCATGAAACTATTTTTGCTTAAAATATCAAAAATTAATTAAAACTTATAATTAGTTCACTATTTATTTGCGCTATTATTGGCCATGTTAAGGTGACAGATTCCACCCGGTATAAATTAGAAAAAGTCAGTTAGGTTAAGTATTGTAGAGTAGCGGCTTTTATTCAATTGTGTTAATAGTTGGTCTGTCAATGGTCTGTCATTTTTTTGGTACTGTCAGTCAACTTAATAGGGACTCTTTATTTTGGCAAACCAAAAAATAAAAGTTCATGGCCAACCATAGCGCAAATAAATAGTGAACGGATTGTATTTAAACTTCAAAAATAAAAATTTTAAATTTTTGAAAAAAGCGCTCCATCTCTTGTCAATTACTTCTACTTCAATTGTCAAATATTTTTAAAATTTACTTTAAATTGTAAATTTAATAATTTTAATAAGTTTAATAATTATTATTAAACGTCAAACAATGAAAGAAAATTAAAGAAAACATTAATTATTAATATTACAAATGCTTAGAAATTTTATATTACAATTTGAGATAAATAAGTAAGGTTAGAATTTTTTGACGTTTGAAAAAAAAAATATTTACGCCAACTCGTAATAATGGGAAATTTTACGATTTTCTCGAGGAGTCGGTTCTCTGGACTTTGTATCATCTGACGACTTCCTACTGACGAGCCAAAAAAAGTCACTTTTCTTTACATTCAACTATTTTTGCTTAAAATGTCAAAACTAATTAAAATTAAAACTCATTTAAAATTGAAAAATAAAAATTTTTGAAAAAGCGCTCCATCTCTTGACAATTACTTGTACTTCAAATGTCAAATATTTTTTTAAATCACTTTAACTTGTAAAAAAAGCTAATTATTATTAAACGTAACAAACAATGAAATAAAATTTTAAAAAAAACATTAATTTTTAACAGTACTAATAGATGCGTAGCAAATAAGTATACTGTGCTAATAGTACTAATGCTTAGAAATTTTATATTACAATTTGTGATAAATAAGTTAGGTTAAAAATTTTTTGACGTTTGAAGAAAAAATATTTACGCCAACTCGTAATAGTGGGAAATTTTATGATTTTCCATCGTAGACTGTAAAGCTTTATTTTCGTAATTTAATCTTAAGGGCAAATCGGAGATACGCCTTCTTGAATATTTAATGAATTTATTCAAGCTAGATTATTAATTATATCGTCTTTGTTAAATACCTTAAACAAGTCTTAATAGATCTGAGCGAGATGGAGATATTTGGTGGTTTCGTTAAAGCTCGATGTGATTTTACCACCAAGTCTTGTATCAATCGCAATATAATTAGTTTCTGAAATTGATTCTACCGTCCAGACATGATCGCTGTACATTTGCACTTTGGAGCACACCTTAATCAATTAAATACACTAAGTAAGATGCTCTTTTATTTTCATCATCCCTTTAAAGAAAATTCTTAATTAGATATGGATAAAGAAAACGACTATTAGTTCAGGGATGATTGAAGTTTATAACAAACTTAATGTAAACACTTTAAAACTAGTACTACACTGTTGTGTATGCAGCTGAAATTGTTTATACTACTTTAATTAATATACACGGTAAACCGACTTTAAAGCAACTTATGGGGAGAACTTAATATTTAACTTGTTGAAAATTTTACAAATTATAATGTATGAATTTATATTCACAAAACTTATAATAATTTATAACTAAGAGATTATCCCCTTTTTTTAAACGTCTACTGGAGGAAATTCTCGCGTTTTCATCTCTTTGAAAATTTACTTAAAGTTTTCACCTATGAAACTTTGACTTTTAAATATATTTAACTCGGCACAATGTTTAATCTTAAGTTTAGATTTTATTAAAAAGAGTCCCTAGCTTACATTTTTTTTTGTTTCAGGTAATTACATTATCTTCTTCATCATCTTACAAAGTAATAGTAAGTTTTAATAGAACTATAATTTTAAATTTTAAGTTAATCAAAGTGTAACGGTGGTTTTAAGATTGGGCTTTTAAAAGAATTTACAATTTTCTCCCATTATATAGCTAAAATATGCAATTAAAATACTGTAATAGAGATAGTAGAAATACTCGAAAAGTATTACTTATGATTAAGCTGATATTAATATATTTCTGCCTGCCTGCCTGAAATTCAACTTGGAGAATTCGAGAAACTTTTTTTTATTCGAGATTTGGAACCATTTTAGTCGTTACGGCACAGAAAACATAAAAACTCAAAAAATAAATTGTAACCCCTTCATGCTCTTCATAAAATATTATTTTCTTGATTATTATGCTCGGAATTAATATTCAAGCCTTTAAACCAAGATTGGCTAAGAAGTTTAAAAAATTGGCACCTTTTTCTTTACCTGACGTTTGAAGGCTTATTTCTCGTTTTCACTGCAGATGTTAATGTTAATTCGGCTCATAGAAGGTAAATTCTAGCCCCTTAAATGCTCTACAAAATATTATTACCTCAGATTAATATTTAAGCCTTAAAATCAACATTTGCTTAGAAGTTTGAGAAATTGGAATAATTTTTCTTTACATATTTTTGAAGCCTTCATTTACTACATATGAAAATTTAACTCATATAAGGTAAATTATAGCCTCTTAAATGCTCTTCATAAAATATTATTTTCTTGATTATTATGCTCGAATTAATATTCAAGCTTTTAAACCAAGATTGGCAAAGAAGTTCAAAAAATTGGCACATTTTTCTTTACCTGACGTTTGAAGGCGTATTTCTCGTTTTCACTGCAGATGTTAATGTTAATTTGGCTCATAGAAGGTAAATTCTAGCCCCTTAAATGCTCTACAAAATATTATTACCTCAGATTAATATTTAAATCTTAAATTCCAGATATGCTAAGAAGTTCGATAAATTGAAATAATTTTTCTTTACCGTTTAAAGCATTTTATCTCATTATTTACTACAGATGGAAATTTAACTCATAGAAAGTAAATTTTAGACACGTTAATGTTCTACAAAAAATGTAATTACCTTGATTAAGCTCATATGAATATTTAAGACTTAAAATCAAGTGTCTTAACAACTATTTAAGCAACTTGAAATAATGTAAATCCAATTTAATCCAAGATTAAGATTTACGCCAATTTGTTAAAAAAGGTCTATTTCGCAATCGCTGATTTTTATCATTTAGCGCCATTTACGTGACTTCGGTTCTGCTACAATTTAAAAGTTAAGTAATAAAACCGTTTTGAATTTTATTACCATTATTTAATCTTGGTTTAATATTTAAACTCTAAAATCAAATTCATAGGTGAAAGATTTTTTTTTATCGTTTTCAGATTTAAAATTTTAATTCGGAACTCTTGCTGTTAGATTCGCTCTTGCGTTACATTTCCATTATCATCTTCGAAATGATGTTTCTTCGTGTACGTCGGTTTGATTTTTAAATTGAATATAGTAGGCGAACTTCCATCTCATCCACAACTCTACAACACAACAAAATTAAATAAAAGAAACAAATAGCATAACTTTTGACATGACATTATAGCATGTAAAGCAATTCAATACTGTCTGTTGTAATTTGAAAGTGAGGGCTTAACAATACACGTCGTATTGTGTAAGAGCAAAGTTGTGTACCGGAATCAGCCACCGTAACCGTGTAACGAGATACAAGATACAACATCAGAATACGTTACTTCGTTATTTGGTAAGGGTTTGTCCGCATTGTCAAAATCAAAAATTAACTTCTTTTTCTCTTGCGAGTTTTAATTGGTTTTTATTTCATACAAGCGAAATTCCCATTTGTGTTGTCGAAAGTGGAAGTTTCTTGTTTTTGTTTTTTTAGAGGGAATTTTATCTTGTAGTACTTAAAGTTATGTGCATGTGTAGTAGTGTGGTGGTGTATGTGGTGAGATATCAGTAACACCTAAAACGATGTCACTTTGCACATTTCGCAGTGTAGCTTTAGAACAATACTGTGTGTCTATAAAAGCAGTTCCATGGAGCATTGTAAGCGCCAGACCGTGTCGGTTATAGATAACTCGGGCTCTCCGTCACAACACTCTTGATATCAGATCGCGGCACGCTCAACTTAACAATGCGGTACACAAACTCTCAAATATATCCAAAAAATCTAATAATGTTTCTCTTCTTTCGTTTATGAAATAAAAATCGTAGACCGTACCACCTGTCTGCTGTGCTGAAAATAACGCAATAAGTTTCGAGTTACCGTGAAAATTACTAGCTAGAAGGCAGTCATATCATAATTTCCAGACGTCACGTGTCCAACATTTTAAACATAATGCAATTGTAAAATGAATGTACAACTTGAAATTTCATGACAGTAACATCTAGTTGTTATAACTACTTTAACTTAATATGATTTAAAGCACACGAAAATCTCGAAAAATTTTCAAAACTTTTAAAACAATACTCTGCTTTTTAATTAAAATTCTCTTCGTTTAGGTTATCTTCTTCTTCTCACTCGAGTGACTTAATTTAAGAATTGTTAATTATATTTTCAAAAAGAGTGTTTGTTTGTAAATGTTAATTTTAAAGATTGGTAACTAAAGAATAAAACGAGTTCGGTAAATTTACATTTTCTTAGAAAATTGTGTGATTTTCAATGTTTTTCGCTTCAATGAATTTGCTCGTTCGCCTTTTCATTCGTTGTTATGGTTGCGATTTTATATTTCTAGACTTAAAAGGGGCTTGGAGAAACTTAAACTTTCGTGCTAAGATATTTGGCTAGGGATTTTGTCTTGACGTAATGTAAACCTCAAAACGATATTGGCATTAACGCGCGGCTTTTCTTGAAATTGCTTCTTAGTTAAAATTAAAAACGCTGGGTTGTTTCGTTACGGGAAGAAACAATCGTGCTGGGTGAGTTTTTCGAATTTATTCGTTGTCACTTCACTTATCCATGCATCTGCTTCTCCTCTCAAATCAAACGGAATTTTTCTTTATGCAACACCCCTCTCATCTGTCCCTCCTTTATTCCTAGCATTAGGCCCCATCTTTGTCTCTCCCGTTCACACCGCCCCTTTGTCCGTCATTTCCCTTTGCTTCTCTGTTTCCATCATCCTACCTTCCGCCATCATTCTTTCTCCATGCTTTAGTCACTCTTCCTTCCGACTGTCCGCTATCCCATAACCCGGGTTACTTCCTTCTCTTCTCTCCCACTAGTTCCCCTTACGGACCCCCTCTTCCCCACTAGTTCCCCTTATGGACCCCCTATTCCCCACTAGTTCCCCTTATGAAAGCCCTCTTCCACACTAGTTCCCCTTATGAACCCCCTCTTCCCCACTAGTTCCCCTTATTAACCCGGACTCAGTATGTTCCCTAAAACGTAAACTAGTAACCACTCGAAAACTAAAACTAAAAGTCTTCGTTCGAATCTTGTTATTTTTGTGAAATGGAGGCTCTGATGGTTGTCCGCTTATTAGTTATTTACTTACAATCGGACTAGTATCTGGATGAACTGTTTACTTATATGTTAGTTGAAATACCCATTTGTCCATCTCTAGATATACATATTTTGCTTCGTTCATTACCGGCTTTGCGCGAAATGGGGATGCGAAATCTTAGATTTTAATTATGATTTAACTAAGATTGACATACTATTAACATGACATAACTAAGATTATAGCCTATTGTCTATCTCTATCCTTCGCTAGTAGCTAACTTCGCAATCCGTGCCCTTAATCAGGTTTAGGAGTTTGTTGCTTCAGACTGATCGCTGGAGGGGCTGTATCTCTGCTGAATTGTCTGGAATCTTGCTAATCGGAGTCCCTGGACTCTGCCCTATACCTCCTTCATCACTGACGATAAACTTTAGTCTGTTTTGGTGGCAGTAACAAGGTTATACAAGGTGTCCTAAAATTGCGGGGCAGAAAAGAGACCACCAATACTAGACGAAAAATAGGGTCGATTTAACTCAACTTATCTATATACAAAAGTCCTCCTTTACAAAGTTACAGCCTCTAAAAGCGGCTACAGAATAATAAAAAAAATTGTTTAAAGCGAAAACGGTTTGAGATCAAGTGTTGAAATTTAGTATACGATGTTTATTTATCACTGGAAATAAGTCATAAAAATTACAAAATGGTTGCTTTAAAAATGGCGGATTTCGAAGGGATGTGGTGTAGTTTTTTATTCAAATTTTTTTGGAACGTAGCAAGAACGAAAAATTGAATTTAGAATAATAAATCAAATTTCAAATCTTGATTTCTGTGTCTCTTGGTTTCTTTGCCTAAAATAAGTGGTTTACGAGCAAAATTTAAAAAACAACTAGCTTTTGTAAGTGGAAACTAATGTCGACATAGCATATTCATTGACCATTAGCCTTTGGAAAAATAATTTAGCTGTTTATTATTTTTTCTATTTAAATTTAATTAACATCAATTGATAATTACTAAAAAATAATGATTTAAAATTAAATTATTTTTCCAAAGCTACTAGTCAATGAATATGCTATGCCAACCATAGTTTCCATAGGCAAAAGTTAGTTGTTTTTTGCATTTTGCTCGTAAACGACTAATCTCAGCCAAATAGACTGAGACACAGAAATGGAGACTTGAAATTTTATTTATTATTCTAAGTCAAACTTTTAGATTTTGTTACGTTCCAAAAAAATATGAAGAAAGAACTACCCCATACCCCCTAGAAATCCGCCATTTTTAAAGCAACCATTTTGTAATTGTTATGAAGTATTTCCATTGATAAATAAACATCATATACTAAATTTCAACACTTTAGCCTTAACCGTTTTCATTTTAAATTAAAAAAATATTTATTTTGTTGCCCTTTTGAGGGGCTGTAACTTTGTAGGGGAGGACTTTTGTATATAGGTAAGTTGGGTTAAATCGACCCTATTTTTTGTTTGGTATTGGAGGTATCTTTTATGCCCCGCAATTTTAGGACACCTTGTATACTCCGTCAAACACTAACTTGGGTCTCTTCCGAAGCCTAGACTCGTTGATGTTGTATTCCCATAGTCCTCTGATGATAGGGTTGTCGTGGTCCAGTGTTGTCTCGTGGAACTTGGAAGCTGCTTCTCGGATGAAATCCTGGATGCTGATCATCTGTAGGTTCCGTTGAACGTTGCTGTTGCTCCTCAAGATCTTGTTTTGTATGGTCTGCATCTTCTTGATGTCTATGGCGTTGCGGCGTAGTCTCAGACTGGTGCGGCGTACAGTCAGCCTCACAATTATTGGCCATCCTGGCTGTACGCAGAGTGCTAAACGTATAACAAGGGTGACCATTAAATATGATGCTGACTGTACGTCATGATGGGTCTTGGTAGAGGAGCGACTTGTTCCGAAGGTGCAGTGAATTGTTACCACCAAAGCAGACCTTTCTAGCCCCTAATAGACTGTTATATTTCTAGAGATCTGTGTGTCCCAAACTTACGCTCATAATTTCATAGTTTTCATGCACAAAAATCATTTTAGGAATCTTGAAAATACTCGCAGATAAAGTACCTTCCAGACCTTTCAACATCTGCTGGAGAAAATCCTGGATTCGCTACTGGTTTGCGATATGTGTAATCAAAGACTATACTAGTGTAAGACTGTCATAGCTTATGGGTGAAATGTGACCAAAAATCCCTACTAAAGAAGATGTCGCTAGTTACCGGGGCATTTTTGAGTGAATAAGATAGCTTGTCGAGGCGGGAGCAACGAAGAAAGGGATGAAACCAGTTTACTCTTCGGGGGATTTTAAGCGATTTTGACCTTAAAAGCCTTTCACATTTTTTTAATATAGGTTTCGGTAGTCTCTTACTGTATGGTCTTTGGTGTAATGTAACTGAGCTTAACATGATAATTTCAAATAGTCTTTTCTAAAATCAGCTGGAGCAGCTTCGACCCTATAGAACTCATTGAGCGGAGAGGCTTTCCATAGGCGCTAGACACTCTGTCTAGTCGACCTAATGAATAAAACGACACCGCACTACAGGATGAGAACTGTCTGCGAGCTGCTAAGGCGATTTCATTCTTCTCCCCGTATAGTCTACAAATGGCTGCTTCATATCATTATAAACCCTTACGTTGTAGAAGTGTTTCCTGAAGTGCCAGTGCTGGCTGAGTTCTAGGACAGATTTTGTTAACGTGAGGAGTTTTCCAGTGTTGTGTTTTTGGAGCAACTACTCGTTATTTTTTTTATAAATCAAGGACCGATAGCTCAGGTATCATGTAAGGATTTTAGATCCATGCGGTGCTGATTTGCCGATAATGGAACTAACGGGAAGATATTTTTTTACGGTTAGTATCAAAAAACGTAATATTTAAAAGACTTTCCACGTTTGAATTTTCAAAAATAAAATTTATACACGCCGATTTTGGCGTAATCTCCTCTTGCCATGGAAAACAATATAAATTATACAACGTCAAAAACATTTAATTTGACGTTTAGATTTTATATTGTTTTCCATGGAAAAATTGGTTATGTTTAAATCGTGTTCAGTGTTTTATTTTTAAGATTTTAAATAAATAAAGGCATTAAAATATTAAATGATAAAGTTTTTGATATTCTCATAAGCGTAATAAAATTATCTTTCGATTGGTGCTATTATTAGCCCATGTGTTAAGATGAAGTAAACAATATTTTTTGACTAATTTGCCCATTTTCAAATGAGCAAATGGCATGGTGTTCTAAGTTGGACCTTTATTTTCAAAATACTTCCTGAATTTCAGAAATAGGTGCTTTTCTTTTCAAGATTAAGTAAAATAAAAATGTGTCTTTTCGCCTTTATTTTAAACCTCAAATGGGTTTTTCTCGTACCAGTTTTGAAATAAATGTCTCCACCATCGCGCAAAATTATAAGACTTGAGGTTAACATCGAATTTCCCTTAAATTTGATTTAAGGAACTTCTTTAGTTTAATTGGTATACATAAAATGAACCCAAATAGCGTTTGTGCGTTATACCTTACACTCAACGCGCACAGCGAAATGCTGATGTAAATTTCCTCGGGTGAGCGTTGAGTTTACGATCAAGTCTTTTTTTAAGTAAATCGGCAAAAAAATTTGTGTATTTTTAACTCTTACCAAGTTTATTATTTGATTTGTATTAAATTGAAATAAATTTGTGAAAATGACGTGTGGAAATGAGAAAATTTAATTCATAAAGCTCTCGAAACTTGTTGAGTGAGTACGTTCGGTAAATCAAAATAAATTTTGAATATTTTGAGACTGAAATGTGTCCGACTTTTGTTGTAAATCGCCAATAATAAATTCACCAACTCGAAGTTTAACTTGCATTTCGCTATTTGACATTGAACCAAAATGGATATGTATGTGTTCTCCGATTGGAAGTAATATACCAAAAACATTCATAATTCACAATAATACAACACAAACACATAATTCAGTGATATTGTCATTAATTATGTATTGCAGTCTGTGCTTTCCACCGTCTGCGCCCTACTTTAACCAATCAAATGAGAAATGCACGTATTTTCATCGATCAGAAAGAGACGAATCAAACAACTTATGTAAGATCGCTTCCGATCAATGAACTGTGTATCATGCATTTATTTACATTATAGTTCTTAGTTTCCTTTTTTGGATATTTAGGTGCGGTTATAATTTTTCCTTTTTGCTTCGATTGTCATCTCGAAACCTTCCAACAACTCACCAGAAAACAATCGAGATTTAAATCGCATCTACAACTTCCATAAGGTCGCAAAAAATTAAATTTTATTAAAATAATTTCCTTCGCTTAATTAAACTAAGCGCCAGACATTAAAAAAAATCTCACACTTTTTATTACAAAAAATCAATTCAAATTACAACATAATTATTTCCTTTTTAAAAGAGTGAAATGTAATAAGATAAAAACTAATTTAACAAAACTCGCGGAAAAATTAAAAGTAGATTTGGTGAAAAATTTTTGAATAAACTTCAATTTTCATGTTTCATTAAACTTGGTTTTTCTTTTCCCTCATCTTTAAACTTTTAAATTACATTCAATTTAAATTAATTTTTTACTTTTATTATTTTTTTGGGGGTGTATAATAGAAAAGTTGAGAAACTAGTGCTGTGCACGAATTTGATGTATTTTTTGCCGTTTCTTTTAAATAGTACGATTATCACCATATTAGTCTTGTATTCAGACGTCTCATCCATAAGCTGCACCGCACAAAGAGTTAATTAAATTGTCGCTCCAACTTATAAAAGCCTAGTTCATGTTGCACCACTATAAGTTACTCGAAGACAGTTTTAAATTAAAATGATAAATCGTTTTTTATTATTAACATTATGTATATGAAACAGCTGCTTCAAAATGTTCATTTAAATTAAAGTTTTGGGGTGCAGTAATGTGCGATGTGTGTGCTTTAGGTCTGGTTTGGTTTGGTATATCAAAATTTTTATTGAAGTTTGGATGTATAATGCACCTTTATGATGTGTGAAATTGCGAAAGTTATGATTTCACAATTCGAATGAAATACTGGAATATACTGCTTGCATTTGAGCATTGAGCTTAGTTTACTTACTGCTTTATATTTACTTTATGACTAAAACTCTACTGCACCATCGAGAGACTTTGCGTCGCTGAATTATCATCATTATTTAACTCGTTCAACAACACGAAATAATATTTGCTTTTTTTTTTAAAGAGTTGGTTTGTTTCGGGATTTTTTAAAGGTCAAAAGTTGCCCTTATAAAATCAATTTCATCGTGCTAACTCACTTTTTTTTATTCGCAATCGGGTGAAAGGCACGATGAAAACTATCAATCGGTTTAATAACATTAAATTAATTTAACCTACCCACAGTTGCCCTTGGCCCATCAGAGTTGATTATATAATTCAATATTATATTTAATACCGACATTAGTTAATCGAGAGATTTATAGTACCGGCTGTGAATTTTTTAAATTTTGTGCTAATAAGGGTTTAACCTCATTTCATATAGTCTCAGAATTTTTTTCTTTGAAACCTCCACTTATACACTTGGCTGATTGATTTGTTCGGGGCTGAGTTTTGTTAACCAAGCTTCTTCTTGGCTTTGGTGGTTATTTCCAAATCGCTGTAAAATATCCGTGCACACCCTGGGTCTGCAATACCTACTTTGTTCGAGAAGGAAAGAAGGTCTTCCTCAAGACACATTGGTCGCTCAGATGAAACTCGGGGATGGTGTGGGATTCTCACCCACTAAAATGACCGCTCTCACCGTGTGCCTGGAGTGGTCTGGGATTACCGTAGGTTGTGAAAATTTACAAAAGTAAACTTCCCACGAAGGAAACACAGACACGGGGGGGGGGACATGTAGTATGAGCTTCTTACCCCTACACTAAAAAACCAAAACCAAAAGTTCCCTTCCCTTCGTCACTTCGGTTGCTCAGATAAAACTCTGAGATAGTGTGGGATTTTCGCTTCATTGCTCTGTGGAGAGGTCCGAGATTACCGTAAGTTGTAAAAAGAGGAAAAAACCATCCACGAGGCATGTGGTCGTTTAGAAATGGGGGAGGGGGTTCACTGGTAGTATTGGCACTCGAGTATCCTCTCGCACCTTTCATTTGAAGTGGAACTCTTCCTGAGTGGGAAAAAGTCTTTCACAAGGCACTTTTACTCTCTAAAATAGCCTTTCTTGTCCTTTTTGGCTGAAGTGGCTTGAGACCACCGCCGTAGTTATTACCCCCCATGGGCTCGTGGTCGTTTAGAGATGGGGGGCGAGTTCACTCTGCTAGTATTTTGGCACTCAAGTATCCTCTCGCACCCTTCGCTTGAAATGAAACTCTTTCTGAGTGGGAAAAGTTTTTCACAAGAAATTAAATACTCACTAAACTAGTCTTTCATGTCCTTTTTGGCTGAAGTGGCTTGAGACCACCGCCATAGGTATTACTTCCCTCCCATGGACTTGTGGTTGTTTAGAGATGAGGGAGAGCGAATTCGCTGGTAGTATTGGCACTCAAGTATCCTCTCGCAAAGTCTTTCACAAGAAACTCATACTTATAGTTTTCTACCACATTCTATAATAATTATTCTAGACTTAGATCCTATTGAAGATGGAACAGTGTCTCAAACTCGTTCAACAAGATATTCAACTGAGGTGAGCCAGTTTGTATGCAGTAGGTGATTTGTATACAATTTGTCTGCAATGTCAGCACTTGTTTAAGTCTCAACAAAAACCATACATAATAACTATCGACACTCTCTAAAAAATTAAAAAAAAAATCTTTTAAAGTCAAAATCGCTTAAAATCCCTCGAAGGACTTCTCTTTAGGTCGGTAGTAGTAGCATTAGGTACAAAAACAACCTTGGTCACCAAGGAACTGTCTAGTGTAGAAATTGATCTCACTGAACCAACTAGTCAATCCCACCTCTGTATAGGTTCGGAAGCTCCTCCGAAGGGGTCGGTAGGTGGGCAGTAGCTTTAGGTACAAAAAAAAACCTTGGCCACCATTCACTAAGAAACTCGTCTAGTGTAGAAATTGATATCTCAGAAGCTACTAGTCAATCCCACCTCTGTATTAGGTTCGGAAGCTCCTCTTCTACTGTGTCTGTATCATCCTGGGAAATACGAGTTATGAGTTATGACTAATGAGTATGTAAACACGCGGTTCGGATAAAGGGATAGTTCAGAGATCTAGGCTAGGCTATGTTGGGCTATTTGTCCTATTTACATTTGTGCAAAAGTCATCACGAAAATTTAAGTAAAATTCTTTTTATCCAATTTTTTGTATTTATTTAAATGAACAGCGGGGTGGTTTTGGCTAGTAAAAGCGCTACAGGACATTCAAAACAAAAAAAAATGTTGATACACAATGTTAAACGATACCCTTCATTTACATGTTTTTTTGTCATCCGTTTATGATTTAATAAATAAAAAAACTAAATCTCTACTCTGTAAAATACAGAAGTTTTCCGAATTCGCCCTAGGGAACATTTTAACTGATTCGATCGACTACCACTTGCATTGAAATACTATTTACTGCTTCCTTTTTTTTTTCGATTTTCCCAACGATTTTGTTATTATCATACTACTTTTTAACCGTAGGTACTTTTTGTTATGTGATTTTTTTATGTTATTTAAACAAACAGATTTGATAACAAAGTACAGTGGCCCAGGTCGAAAATAGACTCCAACCTTCAACCAACCGTGCAATAATTACCAAACTTTATAAGGGCTCTTCTTGTAGAGAATTATCATTTTTTTCAAATTACTTTGTGCATGTTTTTCTGATGTTTATTGTTTTGCAAAATTAAAGCCGTTTTGAAAATTATTTCAAGGCCAAATCTTTGACGACTGTAGATAAAAAACAGCTCGAAACTCACAATGTGTAAACTTTCTCAAGTTCGAATTGCAGATGTATTTTTATATATCAAATATTTACATTTAAACATAAAGGTGCGTTTATGGGCTCTTATCAAAAATTTTATTATTAAAAAAATAGGGCAATTTTAAGTGAAAAAATCCTTGAACCCGTTCGTTAGGGTTAATTTTTTTTTTATTGTGATTTAAAATTCCATTGATCCGAAAAGTCGAAACGCCTGTTTCAATTTTCGTATCTCGGAGGTGTTTTGGAGTAAAATGCCATGTTTTTAATTGTAAGTTATTAGTGGTTAATTTGCATTGTAAATTATTTGATGAATTAACTTTTAATCGCAAGTTTACGCCCGAGTTAACAAATTTTTGCTCAATAATAATTGTTTTGTTTTTTCAAAATTTGACCGTGAAAGTTGGAATTTATAAATAGATGGGGTTTAAAAATAGGCTTGGTTTGGTTGTGTTGTACAACACAATAACTAGCAACAGGCATCCGCTATAATAGTTTTCGAAAAATTGTCATACTGTGTCACAAATTTACTAATTCATTACTCATTATACTAGTGCTAAAAGTGGCAAATCTAGTTGGCAGATTGTTGAGGTCGTTGTACCTAAAATACTCGATGTATGTCGATGTTTCAATGTGTAGAGTTTTCATGGGCTCGGCACGTCGACCATAAGCTGCACGTTGCACACGCCCTGCTGCAACACTTACGCCAATTATTAGAGAAATTGCTCATTTATTATTCAACTATAATATCATTCAATTCAGATTAATAGCACCGGTTTTAAAACGCCTAACTATTTCACGCTGTTTAATGTATTCATTTTACCTCGACTAGAACATCCACTCGATATTTGCGGGGGCTTCCCCTTGGCTAAAATATAAAAATGATTTTCTAATTTCGCATTTTTTTTTAATGTTAAGTTGAAATGGTAGAAAACTCGTTATCATAACCACGTGGTACTATTCGAGAATGCTGTAGGTTGAAACATCGCCTTATTAGAACAATATCGAACCATTACATTACCCCTGCGGAACTCCATAACATAATTAACTTATTTGATTCGTTAAAATGAATTTAACGTGTCTCGCCGTTAGAAACTTAATTTTAGTAAATTTAAAATGCTTAAATCGAAATTTGTTAGTGACAGTAAATATTAAACCTAATCGCGCTAATTGCCTCGAGTACAAAAATAAACGCAACTTTCCAGACTAAAATTGTTTGAAAACAAACACCAAAAAAAAGTTTCAAATTGAATAAAACGTGTATTGCACATCAAAATATTCCTAAAATGGTGTATTTTATGCACTTTTAACAAATTACTAATGTTGCTAATTTGAATTTGAGCACGCGCCAATCCGCCAATACAAAAACCATTGTCATTAATCTTGTGTTAGTTTTAAATTTGTGTGCATGTTGAACCTTAAATATAAAATTTTCTATACAACTACCTAGTTATTTAAATAAAGGCGTGTCTTTCTCTCAATAAGTGACCCATTTTTACCTAAAAGAACAACTTTTCGTTTTCGACTTTCGAAAATCGTTTTGTTTCCACCATTATCTACTAAAACATTATTAATAATATCACGAAAATATAATTTATCAAATTTTGATCGAACTCTTTTTGATAATAATTCCATTAAGTCAACATTAAAGGTCGCGTAGGAAGTGAAATGTTGTTGTTGATTTATATAGAAAAATAATAATATAAGAAGCGTATTTTGCTAATGTCAATCGTTCTTCCCCTTCGTATCACTAACTTTTTTTGATTCTTTTCCTTCTGTTTTCTTGCAATAAAAGACGTAACAAAACTGATGTGCCTTGAGAATCAACATTAAACATGTCATGTTTCTCTAACTTTGCTTTTAATGTTTTTTCTTTAATTTTTTCTCGTGCTAGTGGCTTTAACAAAATCGACGTATTTGTCACATGTTAAAAACAACAAAAGAAAATGTTTTATTTTTCATTTTTTTCCTAAAAGAAACTTTACTTTTCGATCAATTTCAAATTAACGTCGAAAATCACTCATTCTGTTACAATCGAAACACCGTAGAGCTTATATTTTGGAATTTACAAAAATATTTTTCTATTAAAAATTGTACCTTTTTATATCAATTGATTTTTTTGTTCGAAAAAGTTTTTGAATTTTCCATTGATTTCTTAAATAGAATGGAAGAACTTTGAGTTTTCGCTAAGAAACGTCCTCCAACATTTCGAGCCCAGTAAAGCTTACATTTTTGGTTGGTTATAAAAAAATATTTATTTAATGAAAATTGTAATTTTTTATATCAATTCATGAATTGTCTTTCTTATTACAAATAATTTTTGAAATTTTCCATTACTTTATGAAATAGAATCCAAGAACCTTGGGCTTCGGCTAAGAGAATTCTCAAACTCTATTCGAGCCCAGTCGAGCTTAATTTTTTGTTTGAAAAAAATATTTATTGAATGAAAATTGTGCCTTTTTATTTCATTACTTTTTTTGTTCGAAAAAGTTTTTGAAATTTTTATTGATTTCTGAAATACAATCTAATATAAGAACCTTGAACTTGGACTAAAAGAGAGTTCTCAAATATATCGAATACAGTAGAACTTACATTTTTGGTTTGAAAAAAATATTTAATAAATGAAAATTGTGCCTTTTTATATTAATTGCATTTTTTGTTCAGAAAAGTTCTTGAAATATTCATTAGATTCTGAAATAGAATCTAAGAACCTTGGGCTTGGACTAAGAGAGCTCTCAACCATTTCAAACCCAATAGGGCACCACATAAAAAAAATTATTTGCATTTCTCGACGTTTTGAGTCCTCCTGATTCCAAAAATGCAAAAAAAAAATTGTCGATTTTTTTTAACTAAAACGTGTATGGATGGCCCCCCTAGAGCAAAAACTACGGAACCGATTTTGATGAAATTTGATTTTAACCACTTTAAAATTATTTTTTCAGGAAAGTAGCTTTAATAAGAAATATATACAGAGTGTCCAAAAATAAAATGGTTATTTTGGAGCCAAATTCATTTCTACTTGGCAATAAGAGTACATGTGAGCCCCAATCGAAAAAAAAAATTAAAATAATTTTATTTAAAATGGCGGCTAATAGAACGATTGTCCCATTTTGTGATTTTTTCCTTATAACTTGGCCGGTAATTATTATTATAAAAATTTTAAAACGGCATTGTACAGCCACAATATAGGGCTTTCGTCCTAAACAAGAAGAATTTCAAAATTGTTACAAAATTGCCTATCTTTAAGGGGCAAAATTATGTCAAAATTTTGAAATGGGTTTTCTCAAAATTCAAAAAATATCAAAATTTTTAGGAACACCCTGTATATTTTTAAATATTTTAAAAGCTCGTTAAATTAGCTATTACACGATACCAAACAATTTATATTTTGACTTCTGGTTTAACCGGAAATGGAATCAAATTTCTTAATTTAAATGGAACACCCTGTATATTTTTTAATATTTGGAAAGCTCATAAAATTAGCTTTCTGAAGATGAATATTTAAGAATAGAAAATTGCAAGATTTTTTTAAGTATTTTATTTGGATGTAGTACAAAAACAACAGATGGTACGAAGAACTTTTAGCTATCAGTCAAATATAATTTTATATTTCTTTTTATTAAAAATTTTATTTGATATCTTATAAATGAAATAAACTATAAACTTTAAAAGAAGTACACAAAAAAAATAGAACAGGAAAAAGTTCCTCGTATGGCCACATCCGTTGTTTTTGGTTTTAAAACAAAATTATTTTTTTAACGAAATTGTGCCTTATTGACTGACTATTTTGTTTGCAATTTTTTAGAATACTTTATTTCTGAAATAAAATCCAAAAAGTGCTAAGAAAGTTTCCTGAATTTTGGAGCATCGTATAGGCTTACATTTTTGGTTTTATAAAAATTGTGCCTTTTTATATAAACTGCCTATTTTGTTTGGAATTTTTTGAAGTTTTTTTTTTAGTTTCTATAATAAAATTTAAAAACGGTAGGCTTGTGCAATAGCGCAAGATTTGCATCCCTCGGAGAGCTTTTTTTATTTTAGGTCTTTCTGAAATGCTCTTCTTATCAAAAGTTTTTTTATCTATGTATAGGTTATAACTATACAACTTTTTTGTTTTGAATTAGTTTCTAAAATAGAATGTAAGAGCGTTGGACGGGCGCCATGTAACCAACCTGCATACCTTGGATCTTGGCGCCTTTATTTTTGGGTTTACAAAAATATTTTTCAAATAAAAATTGCGCCTTTTATTTCAACTTTTTTTTTTATTCGGAAATTTTTTTGGAGATGTCCATAGTTTTTGAAATAGATTCCTAAATTCCCAAATTTGCACGCTTGCTGCAAGATCATCCAGCAATATTTTGAAACAACATTAGCGTGTTTATTTTTGATTTTACAAAAATATTTTTGTATTCAAAATTGTTCGTTTTGATGTAAATCGAGTTTTTTCTTTTAGAAAGTTTTTGAAACTCCCATTAGTTAATGAAATGTAATCTAAAAACACTAGCCTAGCGCATACCTTGGAGCATTGTACGACTATTATTTTTGGGATTATACAAATATTTTGTGTTTAAACATTGTACTTTTGAATTTAAATATTTTTTTCACCTTTAATTAAAAGGTTACACGGAATCTACACACGCACACGTTTTAAAATTACACAACTCATCGACCACCTCGATGTTTAAGAATTTTGTAGCAACATTTTTTTCAAAATTTAACATTAATCATTGTAAGTAGTAGGTTTGATAAGATAAAAAAGATTTTGGAACAAATTTTATTGTTCTTTTGTAATCGCCCTTTTAACTGGTTCGATATATTTGCTCGAGCTCTTCAGTTTAGCCGTTGTTGAATTGTTACGAGAGAAAAACGAATCAATCATGAAGCCTAATGTGATCAATTAAATCATAACGGTTTGTATGGATTAGAATTATGCCCACACTATAATCCGCTTTACATGTAGATTTGATCTAGTTAAATTTGCATTATTTTACACGAATGGTAAAATTTATGAAAGTGCATTCAATTTTATGGTGGTGTGGTTATTTTACGTACAAAATATTATTAACGGATTTACACTGTTATCCGTTTGATTATGCTTTGCGAGACTTGCGTGTAGTGTGCGTTATTGCAAAATGTGGTATATTAATGTTTTAAAATAAATGTCCTTGTGTTAAACAACGACCCAAGTAGTCGTTAATGATATGCGACGAGTTCATGGCAGGTCATAGAAATATGCTGTTGGCGTGAATGCAGTTGAATTGCCATTAGTTGACTCGAGAGGGTCGTCATTTCTCTTTGTAACAACTGTTTTTGTTGCAGATTTATTTCTTTCAGTATCATTTAACTTTGAGTTTTCCTTATAGAAAATGAACCCCCCCATGCCCCCATTCTCTTACTTTTTTTGCTCATCATCTTATGTAAACTCGAGTCTCAAAAAGTTGCTCGGTGTTTGTAGATTTGTCTTCATAAATTTTCTTTATTAGCATTTACTTTTGAAGAAATATCTATTACTTATTTTTTAAATAACTTTTTCGATTTATATTTATTTAGATAGTTATAAAAGTTTTATGTCAACTTCTTATGTGCGACATTAAGCATCAGTAAAAGATAGCAATCGTCGTTTATATTTTGATATTTCGTACGTTCACAATTGAAACTTACCAGACGTATCATTACTTAAATTTGTACTAACGGTATACTACATCATGTGTGGAGGAAAAACTATTAAATTTCAATTTTCATCAAAACTTATTAAGTAGGGAGCTACTGAAATTTTCAAGTCATTAATTTCAATTTCGTTTTACTAAGTGGGTGGTAATTAAATGTCAACAATTTTCATTAGCTTTTATGAAAGTTTTTATGTTCCGTTTATAGTTAGCTAAAAGTGGTGCTCAAGACCAAGAGTCGACTTGCGGGAAAATTCATGTAAATTAACTTAAAAAATTGAGGAAAGGTTTTGATTAGCTCGTTTTGTTTTGAGAAGCCCTAAAAGTACGCTCAGGTGGGACTGAGTGAGTAAAAATTTTTGAAGGTCACAAAAGAATATTGGCGAACTGTCTTTTCGGAAAGCTTCTCCATGAGAAACGCCACTGCATTGAAGTTATGAGGGCTTATTCTGATGCGTTGATCTACATAGGTGGCAATCAGATAGCTATTAGGGGTCTTAAAACAACTTAGGCAACGACAGAGTTACTGTACAGCCGACTTTTATAATATCTAAAACGTAAGTTAACCGAAGGAATAGATTGATTAGCCTTAAAAAAGCAATATCTTGATTTTATAGCCCAAGGATTAAACATTGTAAGCTGCTGCTAAGATTGTTAAAATTTGTCGCCTATCGGAAATTCTGAACTATCATCTAGCTCGCCTACGGACGGCTTTATCGCTTAGTATTGAGCTCGAGAGTGTTGGACCGATGTGCGCCTAAAGCAATAATACCCAGGTGGTCAGAGACGAAACGAGTGGCTAAAAGATGGCTTCTAAGCCCTAATAAGTGTTCGTGCATTTCCTTAACTTCTATAAGCTCTTACCGACCTCGTCTACGGATTGCTATAGCTCCTATCTAGTACTGAGCTCGAGAATGTTGAACCGATGCAGCTGGAGCAATCATACCAGGGACATTAGGGACACATGGCTCTCGAGTTCATAAAAAGAATGTTTCTAAGCCCTAAAAAGAGTGTAAGTATTTCTTTACCTTCTGAGCTCTCATCGAGCTCACCAACGGGCGGCTGTATGGCCTAGTATTGAGCTCAAGAGTGTTGTTGGACCGATATACAGCTGAAGCAATAATACCAAAGTTCTCGGGGACGAAATGACTGGCTCAAAGGTGGTTTCTAAACCCTAATAAAGGGTTCCTGATTTTTCTTAACTTTTAAGCTCTCATCGAACTGGTCTATGGACGGCTGTACCGCTTAGTATTGAGCTGGAGAGTGTTGGACCGATATGCAGCTGAAGCAGTAACAGCAAGGTTCTCAGAGACGAAATGATTGGCTCAAAGATGGCTTCTAAACCCTAATAAGTGTTCGTGCATTTTCTTAACGTCTAAGCTCTCGTCAAGCTCGCCTGCGGGCGGGCGGCTGTATCACCTAGTAGTGAACTTCGAGAATGTTGAATCGATGCAGCTGAAGCTATCAAACCAGGGACATTAGGGACACATAGAGATGGCTCTCGAGTTCATAAAAAGAATATTTGTAAGCCCTAAAAAAGTGTATGTATTTCTTTACCTTCTGAGCTCTCATCGAGCTCACTGACGGGCGGCTGTATGGCCTAGTATTGAGCTCAAGAATGTTGTTGGACCGATATGCAGGTGAAGCAATAATACCGAGATTCTCAGAGACGAAATGACTGGCTCAAAGGTGTCTTCTAAACCCTAATAAGTGTTCGTGCATTTTCTTAATGTTCAAGCTCTCATCAAGCTCACCTACGGGCGGCTGTATCACCTAGTAGTGAACTTCGAGAATGTTGAATCGATGCAGCTGAAGCAATCATACCAGGGACATTAGGAACACATAGAGATGGCTCTCGAGTTCATAAAAAGAATCTTTCTAAGCCCTAAAAATGTGTATGTATTTCTTTACCTTCTGAGCTCTCATCGAGCTCACTGACGGGCGGCTGTATGGCCTAGTATTGAGCTCAAGAATGTTGTTGGACCGATATGCAGGTGAAGCAATAATACCGAGGTTCTCAGAGACGAAATGACTGGCTCAAAGGTGTCTTCTAAACCCTAATAAGTGTTCGTGCATTTTCTTAACGTTCAAGCTCTCATCAAGCTCGCCTACGCGGCTGTATCACGTAGTATTGAACTTCGAGAATGTTGAACCGATGCAGCTGAAACAATCATACGTGGAACATTAGGGGTTACGGGATTGGCTCAAGTTTATACAAAACTTCTAAGCTCTAATAATGATTCGTGCATTTTCTTAACTTCTGAGCTCTTATCGAGCCCTCCTACGGACGACGGCTGTATCGTCGAGTACTAAACTAAGTGTTACATTCTATAGCGGAGACAGCAGTTTGGCTTTTATCATCAAAAAATACATTTTGTCAAAAACAGTTGTCATTATGTTACTGAATAAGTGAATAAGTAAGGTTCAAGTGTCTTTTTTTTTGTACTAGTACAAAGAAGTAAATTATAACCTTACTTATATCTAACAAATTGTAACATAAAATGCATATTTCTAAGCATTGGTTATGTTAAAAGTTAATTTCATTTTATTAACTCTTTGTTACGTTTAATAATTAGCTTTTATTTACAATTCAACGTGAATTTTAAAAATATTTGACAATTGAAGTAGAGTTCATACAGGTACGAAAGATGCCAGCTGTCAAAATTGACAGATACGAATTTTAACAATTCCGGCGCATACAGTTCATTTTACAATCAAATTAACCAGTGGCAGCCTTCGTGTTTTGTAGTCGAATTAGTTCTTTAGTTTTAAAACTCGTTCATACGCCACTGACAGATATTACAGAGCCGGAACTGCGGAGATGACGTCACGAGGTGTACTCTTTCGTACCTGTATGAACTCTACAAGTAATTTACAAGAGATGGGGCGCTGTTTCAAAATCCTGAGCTTTAAGTAATTTTTACGTTTGAAGAAAAATGAAATGTTTCTTGCGGAGTAAAAGTCATTTTTCTGGCTATAATTATTGTCAACAGTAAACTATTTCTTAATTGCTCTCAACCAGTGCAGTGCTTGAAGGGTTAGACAATCAAAAGAAAAACCTCGAGAAAAACAGTTGGGTTGGACTAGTTTCTGCTCAAATTAACATGCATCGTAGATAAAAAGTACAGGTAATAATATGCTCCAGAGTGTCCAATTCTGTTTAAGATGAAAATCCGAATTTTTTAGGTTAAATTGTCTCATATTGGTGTAATGTAGTAGTCCCATGTGAAAAAGAGTAGACGGCTACTGTAAACAAATCATTTATAATACATCAAGAACTGACTTTAAATATTATCTTGTAAAATACGACCAAAAGTGGTGATGAAAATTCAACTTTCGAAGCATTTAAAGAATTATTCATATAAACGGTGTGGAGATTCTTTTGAGAAAAATACCTCGAACTGTCGTGTCGAATGCAACCTTTATTTATAAAACCGTCTCTCCGGTACTTTAATTTTAATTCAATTTCTTTTATAAGTGAAGTCCGTAAAGATAGAATAATAAAATCGATTTATTCTCAAGTAATTGGCATGTCCAAGCTCTTATTGAATTATTTCAAATATTCCCTCGACGCTTTAGCCTTTGAGAGAAAGAGAATTTCGTCATATACATGAGAGATAAAAATAATTTAAAAACTAAATTCTCCAATATTTTTCTGTAAAATCGGTCTGCTTTAAAGGTTTTGTCGATAGGGAAAACTATTTTTATGGAATACGAATAACTTTGGTTGGATTTTTGTTAAAATTTAGATATTTTCTGATAGAATAGAGACGTTGTATGGGTATGCTATCGTATTTTTCTTTATGTGTTTTTTATTTATTTTGTCAGTTAGGACAACGATAAGCTTTTTCTAAGTCATGATATGTGTGTGCGAGTTGGTTTGCTCGTAAACACACAAAATTCACCTTTTATTAGTTTGGGATGTCGACGTCTATGAACATAAATATGTAGACTTGTGGGGATTCCGTTAGGGAATCGAAAGGATGCTCTTTTTTAAAATGGTATTTTTACATAAGGAAAATTCTTTTGTTGGTTTTTCTTCCAAGATATAATTTTTAAATCGAAAGTGTTACGTATTTTTTTGTTTTTGTGTAAATATCTGTTACCCTCTATAAAATTTTAATTCAAGTATGAAAACAAGCGAGAAAAGCACATAAACCAACAATCGTATAACTCGTCTAGATACATAAAAGTTTGAAAATACTAACTTTTATAGTGCTGTTTAACATTTCCGCGGTAGTTTAATCCGAAATTACTTCGTATGTATTTCTAGTGCGAATATATTAATATATCGCTTTTCAAATGTGTACATCGTAAAACATGCCAAGTGTGCGACACTACATTTTACGTGTATAACATACCTTTTTATGTTTTTTTAAAAAATAATGTAATTTTATATCTTTAATTTAAAAAAAACTTTTTTATTTTTCACATAAACTTAACAATATCGCGAAGAAGTTTATTTTTGTAATTTTAAAATTTTCACTATTGGAAAAATTATTCAACTTTGATTTTTACGTTCGTTTTTTGTAATTTTATTTTCTTCTCACTCCTTCAGCTACTTCTTGAAATTTACTTATTCTGGAGAGTTGGGCAAAAAAAAGAGTTGTTGCAAATCAGATTGAATAACAAGTTTGTTAGTTAAAAACTTTTCTATAAGAAAAGAGCTTTTAGTTTGGAAAGTTGTTGAGGAATAAAACGCTAATAATAATACATAACAAAAGTCGTAATATAAGTACATCTATAATTAAAAATTTTTAGTTTTTTTACTTACGGACTTTTAATTTAATTTAATGTTTATATTTGAGTAAAAGATGATGAAATAGTTATTTTTGTATCAAGAGCGCGAAGTCAGTGTTTTTAGGGCGCGAGATGTACTTTTTTCAAGAGAGTTGCCGAATGAAAAAAGTCTTTCGAGCGCACTAAAAACACTCCGCGCACGTGATACAAACAATATTTTTTGTACAACTGTAAAAAACCATCCAAAAATAAAAAAATTAATCAAAATCACAGGAGAATTTAAATTTAAAAAAAAAAAACAATTTTTTCTTCAAACGTCAGAAAAAGTCGCCTTTGTGTCACTCAATAGGTAACGGTGAAGTTTAACTTTCCCGCCGAGGCAGGAAAAATTGTCAGAAAAGTAATTTTTGTGTGTCTAGGAGGGAAAAGTAAAATCTTAACCGCACATTATTTTTATTTTTAACGTAAAAAATGTTTTTTAAGCATTTGTAATGTAAACAATTTAATGTTTTTTAAATTTTCCTTTATAATTAGTTCGTTGCTTTTAATAATTAGCTTTTTTTACAAATTTAAGTTAATTTTAAAAAATATTTGACAATTGAACTACAAGTAATTGACAAGAGATGGTGATCTTTCAAAAATCAAAATTTTCAGTTTTACGCTTTACGTTTGCAGAAAAAATTTAATGTTTTATACGGAGTCGAAGTAGTTTTGTGTGACTCGCCTGTATTGCCTGACTCGCTCGCTGCGCGCTCGCTCTTCAGCCAATCACAGTCTTGTCACACAAAACGTCACTTTGTCTCCTTATAAAACAAATAACTATTTAACGCAAAACAGTGAAAAAAATTTTTTTAAAATGCTACTATTAAAAAATAGCAAACTTCGCGATTTGTAAATGATATTAAAATTTGTCGTTTTTTTGACAGTTGGACAAAAATTTAATTTTTATTATTTTGCGTTTGTAATATACTCATTACAGCATCGAAAACCGTCAAAAACGATGTTGTAATCTTCTACTTTTAAGTACTGTTTCTAGTTTTTTTTTAGTTTGAGATTGGTTGACATTGGTAATTAAAATAATTATTTTGACATATGATACAAATCAATTATGAAAAAATTACTTTAATTTTAAAAAATAATTACAAAAAATGCTTATTAAGACCGCGCTGACAAAGCGGCAAAAGTTGGAGTTAAAATAACGTTAAAAATAAGCCTTTAGTTTCTCTTGCAGAATTTAAAAACTAAACGTTATATGAACTTAATTTTTTTGAAATTTTAATAAGGAAAGATCAATGAAGGAGGTGAACAATTTTCATTGCTTTATGTTATGAATAAATAGGTTAAATTAATTTTTGAAAACAAGAAACTTTCAAATTTTGAAGCAACCAATGATGATGAAATTCCGTTATTTCCTGGTGGAGATCGTTATAAGAACAATACCTCATTTTTAAGTGATTCCATCGCTAATTAAACGAAACAAGGAAGATAATACTGAATCAAAATATGTCCTTAGCGGTCTTTTCAACCAAATCTTTCGACAATAGTTCAGGCATTGCCTTTTAGATGGCCCAAGCAAAATTTTAAAGTTGCAGGTATAAATTTTTAACTTTACTATTCTTTTGTAACAATATACTCATTACAGCATCGAAAACCGTCCAAAACGATGTTGTAATGTTCTACTTTTAAGTACTGTTTCTTGTTTTTTTTTAGTTTGAGATTGGTTGACATTGGTAATTAAAATAATTATTTTGACAGTATGTTGGCACCATCTATATTTTTTTTTCTTCAACTTAAAGTGGTAAAAATACACGCTATGGCAAAAATGTCTCCCCTCCACTTTAGCAGCGCGCCCTTAAGTAATAAATACCAAAGGAATAATGTAATTTTACGTAAATTGATTAGTATTAAAGTTAAAAATATTAAAATCAAACAAACTTTACCGCCATCTCTTGGTAAAATCTTAAAACTTCTTCAATCTTAAAAACAGTAAACAAAAAAAACAAAACAGTTGGTCAGTAGGACCAACTTAAGAATTTAAGCAATAAAATTCTCTAACACGATTTTTTTAGAATCAATTTTTAAAATAAATCATTGGAAAATAGAAAAAATAGTATAAAACACTTGTGTCACAAGAGCTTTGGACGCACTCGGGCATTTGCAGACCTCCTTTTAGTCGGCCTGGCAAAATTTGCCTTCGTGCGTCGAAATGCTATCTTGTGACACATGTAATTTTTAATAATGTAATTTTTACGTAAATTTATTATTAAAATCAAAAATATTGAAATCAAACCACAGTATAATAATATGCTACGCATACAGTAGTGCCGACGTGCAAAAATTGTGTCGCTAATATTGTTTTGCGCATGCGTGAATTTGTACTATCCGATTAATGGCGCGTATTGTTGAATACAGTGCACATTCAATATAGTCACCTATGATAAAAGAAACCAGGCAACTATTTTTTATAAATTCGCATCATGCGTGAATGGGGAATTAGACTGTATCTGAATTTTTAATTTTTGACAATACCAATGTATAGAGCAAGTAAAAGCGATTAATTCTGTTTTTTAATTTTTCTATAACTCGTAAATTAAGCTCAGAAATAATTTTTAAAAGTGCTTGTATGGAAAATCGTCGTTTTTATTCATGTTGCAACTGCGCCTACAAAGCGAGTGAGATATAATACAATCGAAAGTAGTTAGACAGAGATAGGCAATATGGTAGTTTTTTTCAAAAATGTAATTAAAAGAGATGTGTAAAATCGAATTTTGTTATTTTCTTATTCAAGTTGTCAGAAAACTGACGAAAGTCATAACATAGGTTATGATTTTTCTGACACTTTTAATAAAAAATACGGTTTTACATGTCTCTTTATAACCAAATTCGAAAAAACAGTGGAAAATTGCATTTTTTCTGAAAACTGTCAGAAAAATCATAACCTATGTTATGACTTTCGTCAGTTTTCTGACAACTTGAATAAGAAAATAACAAAATTCGATTTTACACATCTCTTTTAATTACATTTTTGAAAAACACTACCATATTGCCTATCTCTGTCTAACTACTTTCGATTGTATTATATCTCACTCGCTTTGTAGGCGCAGTTGCAACATGAATAAAAACGACGATTTTCCATACAAGCACTTTTAAGAATTATTTTTGGGCTTAATATTGAAGATCGAGAAAAATTAAAATAGCCAAAAGTATTCTTTTTATCTCTATTTTCATAAAATAAAATAAAAAAAAGTCTAATTCCCCATTTGTACTATCCGTTAAATGGCGGGTTATTGTTGAATACAGTGCACATTCAATATAGTCACCTATGATAAAAGAAATCAGGCAACTATTTTTTATAAATTTTATGTCGGCATGAACGAGCATGAATGACAAATCGAATGTGCACGTTATTATTATATTTTTTATAAATTAAATATTTTTTATTTGCATCAAAAACCGAAACGGAAGGTACCTTGTACTAATGAAACATGATTTCAATACATTCAGATACTTATTTATGCTACCCTTTACAAATAGATATAAAAATAACAGTGACAGCTGACAGAACCTATAAAAATAATTTTGAATTTACGCGCGCTTATATACTTCATACTATCCGATTAATGGCGGACGGTGTTCAAGGTCACTGATTTTGGCGACAAGAAATACAATGGTAACCATGGGGTTGTCACTACTGTATGCGTAGCAAATAAGTATACTGTGATCAAACCTTTAAATTTGTGATGATAATAAACAAACATAGCGCCATCTCTTGGTAAAATCTTAAAAGCTTAATTAAGTACACTTCAACTGTCAGTTATGAAAAAATTATGCTTATTTTAAAAATAATAAATAATACTAAAAATACTTGTTAAATAATAAAAACTAAAGGAATAATGTAATTTTTACGTTTTATTAAAATTAAAAATATTAAAATCAAACCTTTAAATTTGTGATGAGAAACAATATAAGCGCCATCTCTTGGTAAAATCTATTTAAAACGTCAACTGTCAGTTTAACCAACATAAAAATTTAACCAATAAAATTCACCAACATCATCTTTTAAGAACCGATTTTTAAAATAATTAGAAACTCTTTTAATATTTTTTTTGGATTCAAATTTTAATAAACCGTTCTTTTCAATTTTTTAGTCAAATAAATGCGAACGAAACTTCCTAAAGATCTATCCGAAACGCAAATTATTTCCATTCTCACCAACATCGTCTTGAAAACTCGGTAAAATTTTTAAACAAGCGAACGTCTTGTTTTGAATGGTTTTTCAATAAATTCGAGGAAGTTTGAGGAGTCGATGGAAAGCATCGATGTCAAATTTGAATACTTGAAGTTTTTAGAAGTTGCGACCAGTTAACAGCACAATAAAGACGATTTCTTATTTCGTAGTAAAAACGTGCGCCTATAATTTAAAAGTCAAAAAAGTTCAACGAAAGAAGTTTTCGTATGTTGTATAAAAGTTTCTTCGATGTGCGGAAACAGACGGCTCTTTTAAAGAACATCTCTTCATTTGTATAAAAGATTCAATTGACCTGAAAAGGACTTTCTAATCTTATTAATCTTATAGTTTTCACAAGAGCTTTTTGCTATAATAGTATAGTGAGTTGGTATTGAATTTTTTTTTGATAAAAATAAGAGTTTGATTTATATAATGCGTTCAGTTAAACACAAAGAATGGACTTTCGATTCTATTTATCAGAATGCATATGCATTAGGAGTATTAGTTTATTGAATGCAAACATCCAGTCCCATTTTAATCCCAAGATTGATGTATTTTAAGTCCGGCTTTAGACAGGTCAGCCAAGAGTGGAGCTTTTTGCTTTAGTGCTATCGCGATAAATATCCTTCCAGCACTGTGTATACTATAGCTCCAACATTCATACATATCTGAAAATAAATCAGGAATGGTCTTTGAAGGGCGATATTTACTTAGCTCTTGCTCTAATAAAATATTCAACGTGTTTTAGTATAATTTTAATGTGCTTTTAACCATTTAGTTTTGGTCTTTGGTTTATAAAACATTCCCATCGTTATCACTTATATTTAGATAAAACGAGCTTCGTTTTAATAGAGAGCTCGCTCATCTGATAAAATGTTCGTGTAACTCATCGCGTGTTCACGCAAGCGTTATTTCATTTTACGATATTAAACTTTTGCTGCTTTTTATTAGTTTGTAAAAAAGCAGACGAGTGAAGTGTTTGCTTAAGCTTGGGGCTGTCTGCACACAACAATTCCTACCCTCATCGACGGTTTTCATAAGACAATATTGATAAATCGTCAATTGTCCAACTTTATCATCCATCCCTTCGCACAAAATCGTTCACCTACATTTTACGCTCATCCCAGTTATTTGCGAAAAAATGTTTTTAATCCCACCAAGTGTTGTATTCGGGATAAGGGTTCTTTTATATACTTCAGTGCAACTTAGCAACTCATCAGCGTGAAGTCAGTAGCGCACGGCTTTGTCTTTTAATCAAATATTAAAGGCATCGTTAATCCCAAACCGTTGCATTTACAATCCTGTTAAATGCTTTAGGACTTCGTTAAGCGTTAGGAGGTGGACTGTAAAATTCAAATTACTTAGTTTTTAAGCTTCTTACTTAATAATTCAAAAAGGAGATCTAAAATTCGTTATATCAAAATAAATCTGTTAAAAGAGGCTTTTATAAATTATTTATTTTTCTCGTATAGATGCGTATTATAAGGAAGACTTTATTTTTTCGTTATCAAAAGGTTTAATGATGTATGGATGCTCTCTTGAAGACTATCTTCTTATTTGTACGGTCATTTTATTGACACCAAAATTTTATTTATTGTTTTATACTATTGTTCTTGATCAATCAAGCGAATTTTGTTTGTGTAGTTTATTTTAAGGGCAAGAAACGTTATTTATTTAATTCTAACTCATTTATTTTAAGACTCTTCGAGAGTATTGACTATTGACGTTAAAACTTTTTTAACTTTTGTTTTATATAAGAAAATTGTTGTTTCTTCACTCTAGTACATTTTAAAACATCCTAATTATTACAGATTTGTGTTTTTGACAAGATTAAGTTGACAAAAATTGGAAAACTTTCTCCAGTACTTAACTTGTTTAATTGATTTCGTTAACTTTAACGACTGTCTTAATACTTAACTTTTTATCCCAAGATAAATTTGTAAAAGGATTTGACGCTCTTTCAAATTTTAGACATGAATTATTTATCTTCCTTGTACTTAATTACAAATTATTTTTAAATGTTTTTTCACTCGCCTTTCTTTTTTTTTGCATTTTTTTCATCAAAATTTAGTCGTCGAGTTAAATTTTTCGGACGACGGCAGACGTTTTAATAATTTAACATTTACCAATTTTCAATATTTATCAATTTTCAATATTTATCAGGTGGGTTCATATTGAATTTGGCCTTAATGGGTGTTCTAAGGGTCGTATGTGTTTAATTTAATGCTCCAAGGGTTGCTAAAGTTTGTGTGAAGCAATGACCAGTATATCTAATATATTTGCTCGAAGTACTTTTCACCATGGTATCGCAAGAAGAATCCAGAACAGTTTATTTCAGACGGGCACAAAGTAGCAAAATTTCTGAACGGTTCTATGAATTCATTCGTAACATCGTAACTGTAAAAAAAGAACAGTTTTCCCAAAAAAAGGTTTATAAACAAAATTTTTGACCAGTAGGTATTACCGACCTGATGTCTTAATTCCCCAATTTTCATAAATTCGTCTCGTCGGTAAGCCTCAGAAAAGCTAAAAATTAAATTTGTATTAATAAATCCTGCTTATAGTCGAGTTAACAACACTCAAAAAAGTGGTGTCGAGGACATGGAAGAGGGTGGAATTTTTTCTTCAGGAATATGTTAATTGGAGTAGGTAGTTAAGTGGAGATAAAAATACTAAAAGTTCCCAGTCCTAACTAAGTAGTATATGACGAAGGGAGGGAGGAGGGTGGAAAAGTCCCGTTTTTAGAACTTTTGCTTATATCTCAAAAACGATGAACCCTATGGATAAAATTATTCTTAATCAAATGAAAGCTTATCAAATTTCCTACAAGATTGTGTATTTATTTTTTCTCTATTTCTTATAGTTTTTGAGATATCCGCCCGCAAAAATCGTTAACTCCGTACCAGTCACAGATTTAGTAAAGGTAACTTAATGCTCTCTACAACGATTTTTTCTGAAGACTCTTACTGTAAAACGAAAGACTGAGGTGCTAGAAGCAAAAGTTTGACGATAAACACGAGGCAAATTTTTTTCCATACATTAACGATTTTTCGGGCGGATATCTCGAAAAATGTAAGGAATAGAGAAAAAATAAATACAAAGAATCTTGTAGAAAATTTGATAAGCTTTCATTTTGCCAGAAATAATTTTTTCTCTAGGACCGATAGTTTTTGAGCTATAAGCGAAAACCCAAAAAACGGGATATTTTCACCTTCCCCTCCCGCCCTTAGCCATATAGCTAGGACCGGGGACTTTCAGTATTTTTATCTCCTAACTACTCCCAATCAAACACATTCCTGAAGAAAAAAATTTCCATCTTCTTCCATGTTCTCTATAAACCTCTTCGTTGACTAGACTACATCGAGTGCCTCTAGGAAATTAATATCTCCATGGTTGAATGCTTTTATTTTTTTCATTTTTTCATCTTTTCGCTAACCTAACATAAATATGCCAGTACAACATTTTTAGAAAAGAAATTTCTTTTTGGTATGCAGAAGGTCCAAGTGCAAAGTCCGTTGTAATCGCTATGCTGTTCCCTTAATTGTGAACCGTACCTAATACACGCGTGCACTGCTACAGCTGGATTTCCATTATCTACTGTAGTTTGCTGTTCTGAGTACTGTAATGGAAATTCGCATTTACGATGGTTTAAGGCGTTTAGGCCCAAGAGAGGCAGCTTTCATCTTCTGTTAGATGAAGTCGTAATAAGTTGTTTTTCCATTTTGTTAAAAATCTCTAAAATTAGTTTTGGAAGTTCTGCAAGACTCTAACCCTCGGCAGGTGCCTGCCTGTATAGGCGCCTTTTTCCAGTCTACGAATCAGCCACCACCTCAATCTCATTTTTTGAACCTAATTATAGAAAAGTAACTTTGAAGTGTTTTTTACTTCTTTTTATATGTAGGATTTTTCCTTAAAAACCATAAATCTCGCAACTACTTCACCTTATGTGAGTGATGAAGGTAATTTTCCAACATGCAACTTTTTTAGCGAACAAAATTTTCAATTAAATTAATTAACTTTTACACAAAGAGGAATTCATTTACGTAAGGTTCTTATTGAATTGATTTCTTTTAGTGTTAATTAAAGATTTTATTTACCTTAGAAGCTAAAGAAGCCATTGGTAAAATTCAATTTCGAGACGTTAGTATATTTTTGCCTTTTTAACTAAGAAGTTTTTAAGGAAACAAGCGTACGTCCAATTTATTTAATGCACTGTAGAAAAACGTTAAATAGTTTTGAATTTAATGAACCGTGGCAAAATATTTTACCACACGATTAGATCTCGAAAATAAAGCAAAAATATAAGTACTTGGGTCTTTTTTGATTATTGAAGTAATAAGATTGAGTTACGGATATAGAAATATTGACAATCGGATATCCCGTGCAATTGGAAAAAGTTACGTTTCGTGCTGATCGTTTCTGACGCGAGATTAATTGAAAGATATATTAATAAACCCAACTGTTACAATTGCTACTAGCAAGGTAGGTCCTGATATTGGTTTTGCAAAATGGTATAAAAAATATCGCTATACGCTTTTACTTTTTATATTGTTCAAACTTTTAAATTCTGACAGCCACCATTCTTCCTTACTTTTTTAACAAAAAAATCTGCTATTGAGTCTCAAATGAAAATTTATAATTAAAGAGAAAACTTTTTAACAGTACAAACAAAAATCAAAAATTTAACAATGTTTCAGGTTTGTTTTTTAAAAAGAGGGTAGTTTTACATTTTCGTGTAGTTTTGCGATGGATGTTTTAGTTCGGAAATTTGAAACGTATAAATCTTATATGCGGAGCTTCTTAAACTTGAAAATGTAATCTTTTTGAGTGATTTTCTTCTCTTTTTTTTGTAAAAAAAATCCTTCAACGTTTACTGAAATAAACTAGCAAATTTCTCACAAAATAATAATTGATTGACATAACTAATAATAAACTAAACATAAATAAAAAGAGAGTTGGATTGTTTTTGTTGCATACAGCCACCGTGTAAACTTCCAGACGATTTAATCGATTAGAGATTTCCAATTACCTGTACTGTCATTCTGCATACAACTACACTAAAATCCCTTGATACGAACCACAACCACAAACTTCCCAATCCACTATTATCAACATGTGTTTTAATCAATCATAACTAAATAGCAAAGTTTAGGAAGTTATGTTAGCGAGTATGTTGTTTTTGTGTCGAGATCGAATTAAATCAATTTCAGATTATTAACTTTATCAACTTTTTTTCAAACATCGAAAGTGTTCAATATTTATTACAATCGCTCGATTTAAAATATTCCAGTCTTCTCACAATGTTAAATTGTTAAAAACATTTGCAACACTCTGTACAATTCTCAACAAACAAAATAGTTAAAGGGGCGTGGTTTGAGTTGCGGTAAGGCGACAGTCGCTCGCGACACTAAAATCAACCAATCATATTGTGCTAAATATTGACGTCACGTTATTTTAGTGTCGCGCGCCACAGTCGATGATCTGTAAGTGAGCTTTTAGACTGAACTCTAAAAAACGGTGCTGTAATAAGCTCATTATAGCATCGAAATTGTAAACAAAGTACTACTTTTTACTACGCTTGTCCGCTTGTACCATCACACCGCAATTCTTAAATGTGATCGGACGATTCTTTCCCCCCAACAAATATTTGAAATAAAATTGTTTTAGTTCACATACATTCCGTCTATCTTGTTTAACTTATTAGATCTCTATGTAGAGAATTATATTGCTTTAAAAGCAATCTCAAATGTGGGATTACATGGTCTTAATTTGTAATAAAAAGCGGATGATCTTCTAAAAGAATTAATAGCTAACAGTAAAAAGATTTGCCGCACCTTGTATGTGTAAGTATAATAATAAAACAGTGCCATAAAAATCAGGTGCACGTCAATTTAAAATAGCGATAGCCGCCAGTTGATTGATTAGATTACATTTTAAAGTTTTAAAATAATGACAGGTGCACCTAAAACTAGATAAATGGTCGTTTTCCACATGTCTCTGTTAGTTCCGAGTGCACCAACAAAATTTGTTTGACATAACCTAATCAAATTTTCGCTTTTTAAATTGGCGTGGATTATTCTAATACTGATGGCAACACTATACAAAAATATCAAATAACGATATGAAAAAATGTGAGGTTATAAGTGTAAGTCCCATGTTAAAAAATTCAGCACTGTTTTCAGCGCCTCGAGTGGATGGTTGCCCGAATTAAAGGTTGAAACCTCGGGAAGCCCGCGAAATTCAAAATAATTTATTAATGTATTAGTAAATATTGGAGTTGGTTAACTTACACGTAATTTAAATGACCAAAAAACTTAGAAAGCAATCAAAACGATTGTTTTCTAAGTTTTTTATAGTCAATTAAATTTCGCATGGAATGAAAAACCAACTCTAGAAAAAAACAAGATAATTATTATACACGTATAAATAACAAGTAATGTATTGAAGTAATTGGTATCGTTACATATCTTAAGACTACTTATTTGTGGTCACAAATGCATTTATGTTATGAACTAATAAAATAAACACATCGTTTCGTCTCACATTTTTCGAAATGTTGTAAAATTTTTTCCTGTTAAAAAGTACTAACAACACTTATGAAACACTAATGAAACTCTTGGGATCGGTCGACTTCGCATTGCTCGATGCTGATAAGCAGTATTACTTTTCTATGTACCAAAGAATCCGTAGGACCTACGATTTACGCACGAAACTAGTGCTCCTCGGAGCACAGCTTGGCAAACCCTGCCGTAGGCAGTACTGCACAGAACACGATTTTCAAACTTTCATATGTTGGATCGAAACTTGAAAAGAATCGTCTCGTAAACCATCCAATTTCGACTGGAACGAATTTCATTTATGGTGCGGTGAACGGTTATGCAAGGTATATTGGAGGAACTTGTAAAAGAAAAACTAATTCAATAACAAAAATGGATTCAATTCTTTACTTACTAGATATTTCAACGACAACACTGCATCCACCCGAGGACCTCGCTTACCAGAAACGGAATTTCTCCCCAAAATGAAAATCGCAAATTTCTTATTTGCGAAGTTCGTCTGAGGAAAAATTGCATAGAAATGGCTGATGCATTGTCTTTAACTGCCTTTAACCATATTTGAAATTTTTTATCTTAGAGGAAGCAGCGCAGCGAATTCTCTTCAAACCCACATTTTGTAACATAACAACGTTTTCTTTGGATTGAATTCATTATTATTTATTATTAATATAACAATTAACACAAAGATCGCCGCAAAATTCGTGACAGTTAGTAAATTAATGGAGACAGATGAATATGTCAGACGACTAGCCGAAACGTTTAAATTTTTAAGTGGCGGTGATTTTGAATTTAAAATTTTTACGAACGCTAGCGCCGTGAGTGGATGGGTGCCCGAACTAAACTGTCCAAACATATCTCCATGGCTCCCTATTACAGTTACACTTATAGGAGGTTATAATTGTCTCGTTTTTTCGGAGACCACGGTAAGCCATAATTCGAGTACTACAAGCCTTGTTGATCTAATAACATTGAATAAATAAAAAGCATGATGTCAATTACAAAAGTAATAGAAATCAGTCGTGGTGTAGAGGGGAGGGTTAGAGCGCGGTAGCTCGTGTAAGGCAATAACACACCACCGAGAGTAAAATTGCTTAATAAGCGGTCAAACACCAAACTATGCAATAAAATCGCTTGCTCTGTAAGTAAGACACTATAGAGGAAGCACAAATTACAATAATATTGACAACTTTTGGAGCACTCGGTACAAAAATAATTTTTTAAAAAAGATTACTTCTTAGTTTGCAATGCCAAGGCGAAATCGAAAAATAACTGTATCTAATATTTGACACACCCTGTATATAATTCTGCTCTTTTATGAAATATTTTTGTACATATCACGGCCGGGCTATAATTTCAAGATCTCGGATTCGAACCTCAGACCCACGTCGCAACGATGCGTAGTGTTGGTTGAACTTTTGAAGTCGACGAGTGGTTATTGTATAATAAACTTCGAAATTGTGAACGTATTAAAATACATATCTTGGCTCATTTTATTTATTTTTTTCTAAAACAGTAGGCAAACGCAGTGACCGTTTGAACGGTCCCTTAAGCTCAGGGCGCGCTTCCTCAATTTTCATTGATTTCTATAACGACATGATATGGGTTGTTTGTACTCGTATAAAAGGGCATTTTGTGGACAATAAGAAAATTAGATAAAATTAAAACGTTTTGTAATCTTAAGAGAATTACCTTGGAGTTTTCGATACCGAGACCAAATGCAAAGAAAACGTCTTATTATAAAATTGAAATTTTTTTACGATTTGTTTATAGGTTGTTTGTACATAAAAGGGCATTATGTGGACAATCATAAAGTGAGATAAAATTAAAACATTTTATAATCGTAAGATAATTACCTTGCATTTTTGATACAGAGACCAAACTCAAAGAAAACGTCTTATTATAAAATTGAAATTTTTTTACGATTTGTTATGGGTTGTTTGTACTCATATAAAAAGGCATTTTGTAGATAGTCAGAAAATGAGATTAGAAAAAAATATTTTTTAATCAGAAGGGAATTACCTTAGATTTTTTGATACCAAGACAAAAAACTTCGATTGTTTTGAACGATTTGTTATGGGGTTGTTTATACTCATTTAAAAGGACATTTTATGGGCAAATAAATTATGAACTAAAAATTTCTTAACCATAATGAATACAATTCGTTATATACCTGTAGGGAAATAACACAAAATACTAAATAAAAATTAACAAAATTTGTAGATATTTTTTAAATTCACAAAGTTATTCCAAAAGTTAAATTTGCGACTTCTTTTTGAAAAATAAGTAAATTAATTTTATTGCACTAATTAAATTAACAATTTGCAACGTCGGACTTGCAAAACAATTTTCTTAATGAAATTTTAAACTTTTATTATATTACACTACTTTATGTTGTTATTAAGATAATTGAGTTATACGTCTGTTAGTTTCCTAACTTATTTTAATGTAAACTCATAGATATATAAGTTGGGGTAGTTTTGTTTTCTAAACTATCAACTGCACGTATCTCATACAAGTTGGGGTAGTTGAATTGAGGTAACCACTCGCTTGCGCGACGAGTCTACGGAGATTAAGTAGTTTATATCGATTATTATAAATTTTAAATCTCTCGCAACTACCAAAACGTGTTACTTTTTTAACATTTAAACGAAACTTTTATATTGCACTTTTTTGTTCCCTAAAACGTTGAAACTATTTGTGTTGTTCAGATATTACGTCCGGTGCGGTATTCTGAGGGTTTCGGATATTATCCTTTAAGTAAATAGATCAAAAGCTTGTATACTAAGTTTGTCTTAACTAAACATTTTGTTTTAATTTCAGACAGAAGATGAAGGAAATCACGGAAACGACGACACCCGCTGTTTCATCTTGTCTACGTTGGCTTCGCAAGGACGCTCGAAAGTTCATTGCGTTTTGTGTGAAGAACAAATGCTCGTTTTCGATAGATATCCTCTCGTCGACGGCACGTTTTTCTTGAGTCCAAGACAACACTCCAAAAGTAGCCTCGAAGTTAAAGTTGAAGGACGCACTCAATTTTTAACCGTTGTTTGTATGGCTTGTTTGGAAGGAGCACCTGGACGTGGAATTAAGTGTCACTATTGTAATCAACACTGGGATGGTTCTTCGTTGGTTTTGGGTACTATGTATTCTTACGATATTTTCGCCGCTATGCCGTGTTGTACGGAACGAATTAAGGTAAGTTTTGCGGTTTTTCGACTGCGAGTTTGGAGTTTTTATTGTTTTTTGTTTTACAGTGTAACGCGTGTTTCAAACCCGTTTTGCATCCGACGCAGCGTTTAAATTTCTTCAGCGATTACAGTCATATGGTGCCGTGTCCGCATTGTCGTACGTTGGATACGCACTTTGTGAAACCGTTAGCGCTCTGTTACACGCGTCATCAGGTGATGCGATCTCTACAAATGTGGCCATAGCCCGCGGCCCCCCGCAAGGCCGAACACCGCTCTTCAACGCCGCCTTCGTCTGAAGATACTTCTTTAGATTTGGGGCTATTATGGCGAGAGTTGGCCGGCCTGCGTTTGGACGAGTTCTGCCGTTTGCAACTCAGCCGCGCGCGATAGACCATTCTTAGTTCTCTTATTTGTTATTATGTTGTTATTGCATTTTATATCGCATTTAAGATGTTTATGTTGTGTATTTTTACCGCTTTCCAACTCTATTAAATTCAATTCTTTTAAAGCTTTTTTAAAACTTAGAAAAGGCTTGAGAGTAAAAGGAGTACGCGGATGAAAATATTAGATTTTTAGTTATCTGTTCTTATTATAAATCTATTATGTTTTATTAGTGTTTAGTGTTTACTTAAATGTTTTATTAGTTAAAAAGTTTGTGATTTAGTACAATGGTCATTCTGGACCCTGGGTCTATGTTTTTCATAAGTTTTGTAAGCAGAACTTGTAAAAATAAACAAAAGTTAACTCGAAGAAGAACATTTTCAAAGCGACTTTGAATAAGATTTAAAGGGCGCCGATTACGTCCGGTCCGGTCTGGTTGAATGCCGGTCCGATTTTTTGATACGATTTGCTTACTACTTAATTATTTACGATTGTAAGTACATACATGATAAGTCATAGTGTTGCTGTGTCCCAATAATTAGTAATAGGGTACGAATGACTTTGGGACTGTGTACGTCCCGCGGAGTGCATGCATAGAGGAACGCGTGTGTGCCATTTTAGAAATGGTTTTCCTTTCTAATAGCGAAATAGGGACGGTCGGTTTCCTAATACAAAGCGACGCGCGTTTTTCAAAAACTATATTCTCTCCGGATAATTTCCGGAACTTCGAAATTGCGTGTCGCCCACATAACTAGTTGAAATTGCTTCAAGTACAAACCGTTCATTACTTTTGCAAATTTTATGAAATACATTTTAATAAACCAATTGTTAAAAGTTGACAGACTATCTCACTTGGCTGGCTTTCGTTGCTTCGACACATCGACCGATTTGTTATGCGTGTGTGAGCAAAACTTCCCATCAAATTAATAATTATCATCCTTTTCCTCCCTTAAAATGTAGAGTAGAAAATTTATAGAAACGTAACTGTAGTTTTTATATGTGCATGCACCCGCTTTAGTAAAGTAAAGAAAAGATCGGTAGGTCTTCCCGTTTTGTTTCTTGTTATCGAGGCCTAATTGACGGTCTAAAAACGTTTTTCGTCAATCCACGTGATCGATTGATGTTTTTTATATTTCAAAATGAAAAGAGTAAAATTGTAAATAAACGAATTCGATATAAAAATTTCCAAATTGGTATTATCTGTGGCGATTATCTTATAAGTCTAGTTTGTAGTCGTTTTTTACATAAATCTGAAAATACGAATTATAATCGTAGTCATTTTTTTGTTTGTTATTTGTGGAGGAGGCGCGGGCACCACAGCTGGTGCGAGGACCAATCCGGTGGCTGCCAGAGCTCGACTCGTTCGTTAAAAAATTCAATTTGTTTAAATTGTTATTCGCGATAATTAAAAATAAAAATTAATATCCCGCAAAAGCGCGGTGGGCGCGCAACGTCCTCTTCTTTTTTTCAAGGCACAACTCCCGGTACGGAGAAAAAAATCGAATTGGGGCGCGATACTCGTGATAATCGTAATAATTAAAAATTTAAACTTATTCATACCAAAGATTTATAAAATTTGAAAATGTTTATTTTGACTCGAATCTCAAAATAGAATTTTTTTGGAAAACTTGAAAATCTTGTTGCTTTAGCTGCATGAGCTTTTTAATTTTGCACCCATCAAAGAATTGTGGCTTTTGGTCAAATAAATTGCACTATTTTTGGAGGCGGTTACAGCCAATTTAGAATTTTCATTGTTTTTAAAATTAGTGTCCTTGGCTAAATTATCGATTGAGGCGTTTGGCTGTGAAGGGCTCAAAACTAAATTTTCATTTAATTAAGGACGTGTATTTCAAAAAATATGGCTGTCACGGTTGAGTCTGTTTTACCCAAAAATTTCGGAATTTAAAAAATTCAACAATCACCTATTTTGGCCTAATAATTATGCATTTGGCTGTGAGAGGGTTTTAATCGCAAGTGTAAAAATTTTCAAAAATTATTTTCGGCCGTTAGTGGCAATTCGAATTCAAATTTTCAATATTTTAGGGGTGGGTGTTAAAATTGCTTTTGATCAAGTTTATTTTGGTTTTGTATCCGACCGCATGTTGTGCCGTAGTAATTTTGATAAGGCTGTCGTTGCACAATATTTTGACGCAATCAGGGTAAGGGTCGTAATTTAGAGCACCACTATCGTAACTCTGTGTAGCTTCGCTCCTGAGTAGTAGGTTTATGTATAATCCTAAATGTGTTGTTGCTTCGTCTCTAGTTGTAATAATTAGTGTATCTTCGTTCAACCATGAGATGAACTATTTTAGATGTAAGGATAACGCACGCGTGTAAAAAAGAAACTATTGGCTATACTTTGTGGCAAAAGTGCATTATTGTAAAACCCCTATTTTTGGAATAAGTAGTATATTTTTGTACGATCGGCAATTTTAAGGTTAACGCGTAATTTAAAAAAAATGGAACTGTTAAGATTTCTTCGCCGATTTGAATTTGGCTCGTTCGCCGTTCTCCCCCCCTTCCACGAGCGTCTGCTTTTTTCGAAAAAAAAAATCAAAATTTGATGGTTATTTGTAGACGTTGGTGCAGTTGGTTCCATGTGTGATTTTAAAAATAGTAATTTAAAAAAGATATCTCGAGTGATACGATTAGAATAGAATTAAAAATTTTGCGAACATTTATACTGTTTAGTGTTTTAAGAAAAAAAATCGTGTATTTGTTGGCTCATGGTTGAACGACGGCGATCCTCGCTTTTTTGCGTTTTATCGAAGAGTTCCTGTCTGGCGACGTAAACTCATAGCCGGTCGCTTGGTGGGACTTTTTCGTTCCTCCCTTGTCGAAGTACAAATTTACCTAATAAAGCTGGATGACGACGTTTTGGTGTTGTAGTTTTTGTCGGGCGCCGTTCCGATAGTGGCCGCTAAATATAATTATATATAAAAGTAAAAGTGTGGCCATCGAATGGCTCCCTCGCTGTTTTCAATTACACATATATTATTATACCTATTATTGGAAAGTGTTGAGCGTTGAGAGGGTAGTTTATGATGTCTGTTTATAGTGTACTGTAGTAGGGTGTAGGATTGGGGCGGTTTTGGCGCGTACGCCGATCTGCAATGCCGTCTTTATATTACTCGACGACACTACCTTAGCAGAGCGTCGCGGCGCCGCGTTGTTATTGCTTACATCCTCGCGGTGGACGATTATTTACCTCTAAATGGCGCAGTCGTTTAAATTAACCACCCGATTTGTCGTACAACCTCGCTAATATTTTATATGCGGATAAATAAACTAAATTAAAACCAAATCTTCCCGAAAAAAACTCACAAAGCACATATTTATAAATACAAATGAAAACAAATCAGGTTTTAATAACAAAATATTAACTATGTACCTCATTGTTGGCTGTTATATATTTTTTAATTTGTTTATTTAACCGCAACTAAAGTAAAAAGGAGGTTTTAAATGCGCGCAATAATCATTTGAATGTTACAAAAATTATTAGGTGATATCTGAATGAGTACAAAAAAGTTGCCGCCCCATTCTGATCCGCTCATTTTATTATTATTAAAAAAATCACTTATTATCAAAGATTTTATGCAAGCAATATCAGAGTTTAAGCATTTATTTCTTTTGTACTTATATTATTTTTTCCCTTATAAATAAATTGTTTTTGTTTTAATTTTTATAATGACGCAATAAATGTGTTTGTGTGTATTACCTCATGAGAAACAAAAAGTTGTTGCACGTTACCGAATTAATTTAAAATTTTTTTGATGACGAAGTACAAACAATAAGGGAGTCATTTTTAAAATTTATTTAGTCCCGATTTTTATATAATAAAAGGGGATTTTTTTGTTGTGAACTTTTCGACTTTTTCGTTCTAGTCAGAATAATAGTTAATTTTTTTGTTTATTTTTAAAATATTACTTATTGTTTCTAACTTTGTTTTTTTTTGTTAACGTTTTTAAAGGCGACTGTTTTGCCAATAATTATTAATTTTATTAAAATCGATTAATTTGGTAACGTTCGATCGCTGTGTTTATTCAGGCATGTTTTTGAGGACGAAGTAAAAAAAGTTAAATAAAATTATATAATTTATTATATAACTACTACTAGAGTACCTATTTGTATGTTGCTAGAGAAGCTGGAGAAAAAAAAAAGATTTTTTTTCAGTGCACTTGTAAAAACAAAATACCTATTAAATTTTAAGAATATTATTAGGCTATGAATAAAAACAAAACAAATTCTTGCCTTTGCAAGGCATTGCGAGACCACCACGTTTGAGAAAGAGCAATTTTGAATAAATTTGTCGAGCTTTAAAGTTAAGGTGCAAAGTCCCAAGATTGATTTAGGAAATGTTATTTATTTATATAGTATTTTTTACTTTATTATTATTATTGTTTAGCCTGTAAGTTAATGTTTAAATAAGATTAAATTCAATACATAAATTTAAAGAAGAAAAACTAAACTTGTACGTGCTGGAAAGGCAATGTCATGTGAGGCTCAAAAGTATGAATGATGTTTTTTTACATTGAGAATACGCGTGCAAATTGAAAAACTATCATTATATTATATGATATAAAATGATCGAGCTTTTGACGGCTTTTTTATATGTAAAGTAATAATAATAATAATAATGGAGATACAGATTTTTAAGAGCATAATAAAATATAACCACTGTAAAAAATTTGTGTTTTATTTTCTTTCTCGTCAAGTTTCACCAAAAGCAAAAGTTTTAAAACAAAAACAAACGATTAAAAAAGGGAAAAAAAGACAGTTTCGATGTTAAAAATAGCTAATGTTTTCCCAAAGGTTTGCTATTCTCCGAGCTACTACTTTGTTGTCACAGTATTTTTCTTTCTGACTCATTTCGACGGAATAATATGACGACGACGTAAAAGAAAAATCTAAAAATGCAGAAAAACAATTGTGTAATTAGCTGTTGTGTTTTTGTCATCACCAAATTGTACACACAAAAAATTAAGGAAAATCTATTCAAATGTGGATGATAAAAGTTGAAACAAAGATTATTAATACTAACATACCCAGCTCATGAAGGCAAAAACGAGGCAATGTTATTTGGAAATATTTTATTAGACCTACCTAGCTATCAAAGGAATTTGACAAAGTATTCAAACTATAGCAGTTAGCAGATGAAAATCATGTAAAAATCATCTTTGTAATTTTTTGCTCCGCTGATTATTACTTTATGCCAAAAAACTTCAAAAATCGTAGGGCATAGAATTCTGCATCTAAATCAAAAAACAAAATTAATTTTGCAGCCCTTGTAACCGATGAAATTAAATACGACACTCAAAATTTGCAATAACCATGAGTTTTTGGGGAGCGTTTATTTGTTATAGCATGCTTAAACTCTTGCCAATAAAAATTTTATTTTTAATGGGCATTGCTTGCTTGACAATTAAACGAGAACAAATAGCTAAAAGAACCCGAGGACATGTCGCTAGGGTTTTTTTCTCAAAAATTTGTTCTTGTAAACTTACAGAGATAACATACTTACAGGTTACTACAACTATACAAAAACGTGATCCCTTTTTGTACTATTAGGAGTTGACCACCAGTACACCCTTTGTTACACCACTGCCTAGTTTCAAAAATTTGTATTAAATTATCCGATAAAGAAAATATACTTTGTTCACTCTCGGAAGACAGAATTGAGTTCTTCTTTCTTGTATTCAGTGCCGGATTTACGTATAAGCTACACAAGCTATAGCTTATGGTCCCAATTTCTTGGGAGCCCTCAAAAGAGTCTTCTAGGTGTCTGAAAATCATTCGGACTGACGTATAATATCTGGACTTATAAAGGGCACCATATCTCAAATAGCGTAGGACCTTATCAAGTGTAACTTCGGCCCTGCTTCACTGCTTCTATTGGGAGAAGATTTGACAACCTGGAAATGGTTATTTTATAATGTATGTTGCCATATACGGGATTGTCACCGTATTTCAATACTCGGTCCAGTATTACTATTTGTCCAGTTTTCTTCCTAAACTGCGTGAGGGAATGGACTGAAGTTTTTTGCAGATACAGAGCATATTGATGAGAAGTCATGTCTAATAAAACTATGAGAATAAATATTCGCCATTCCAGCCCACCATGCAAATAATATAGAGAGAATATTTTCACTAATGTCGACTCACTAGTCGGACGAAAGAAACGGGCTAGTACCATGCTAAATTTATTTACTACCCTTTATACAAACCGAAACAATATTATTAATTTTTATGTTGGTAAAATGTTAAATTAATTTTAGGGGCAGGGCCGGATTACGTCTGTTTCCGTCTGTTTATTTGCCACATATAAGAAGTAATTTTAGAGCTTACCCTTTCCTGCAGAAGGCGCCTTAGGCTTTAGCCTTGTCAGCCTAGTGCATAATATGGCCCTGTTTAGGGGGCTAAACGATATTATTAATTTTTTGTTGGTAATTTTTTTTATTAACTTTGAAAATACGTCAATGAGAAATTTCAACAAAAGAAAGCCGGTTTGAACGTTAACAACGTCTATAATTAGATAAAAGGTTGATAGTATACAGGGTGTGTCCGAAATAGGTGGACAAACTTCAAGGGGACGTTCCTTACCTAAAATTAAGGTACCCGTATTTTTTTGTTTTGGTCAATTTAAATTTTTGAGCGGTGTGGGAGCCCCTAACCGCGGGCCCCCTAAAACACTATTTTGTTAACATTTTAGAAACCCCTTAACGGATTTTAATTAACTTTGGTATGGGACCTATTTAAGTGAATTAACATAAGTACCATACCCTACTTTTGTAAAAGTCGCTAGGGGGCGCTAGGTACGGGCAACTGGTATCGGTTTTTCTGCAATATCTTTTTTAGCCAAAACATTTTTAAATTTTTTTATTACATAATTAAATGCACAATTTCATTATCTAAAAAAAAGTATTTTTTAATCTTCTTCTTAAGATACACGGTTTCCGAGAAAAAGACGAAAAATACAGGCTGAATGCAAAAATTTTGAACTATTTTCTATACCAAAAGATAGTCGGAAAGCTGATTTCTGATTTTTAAAGATTGTGTTAAATTTTCTAAATTAAAATTGCACTAAAATTAGAGAAATTATCAACACGAGCTTTGAAAATGAAAAATCAGCTTTCCCACTATCTTTTTATTGAAAAAATAGTTCAAAATTTTCGCATTCGGTCAGTATTTTTCGTCTGTTTCTCGAAAATTGTGTATCTTAGGAAAAAGATACAATGATACTTTTTTTTAGGTAATGAAATTTTACATTTAATTGTGCAATAAAAAAATATAAAAATGTTTTGGCAAAAAAAGTTATGCAGAAAAACCTAAACCAGTTGTACATAACTAGCGCCCTCTAGCGACTTTAACAAAAGTAGGCTAAGGTACTTATGTCAATTCACTTAGATAGTTACCATACCAAATTCAATTAAAATCGGTTAAGGGGTTTCTACTAGGTTAACAAAATAGCGTTTTAGGGGGCCCGCGGTTAGGGGCTACCACACCGCTCAAAAATTTGAATTGACGAAAACAAAAAAATACGGGTACCTTAATTTTAGGTAAGGAACGTCCCCTTGAAGTTTGTCCACCTATTTCGGACACACCCTGTATATTGGGGTAGTATACAGGGTGGTCACTTTTATCTTGCACACTATGGGCATCTTCTAAACGGTAATAGTTACGAGGTCGGTTAAATTAGAGAAAAGTTGCACAATTTCATGTCCTATAAGAAATAATAAAGAAAATTGCGATAGTTTGATTGGCTTCTGAAATATCCTGAAAAAACTGAAAACTTGCATTTTCTTGTTTATTAAATAACTCTCTTATTATTTAAGGGATTGATATGAAATTTGGTAGATTTACATAACTTGACACGAGCTACGAATTAAATGTATGAAACTTTTTGTAAGCCTATACTAGATGTCTGTGTTTTAATAGTGAACTTTTGATTTTCTTATGGGCATGTTGAATTTTGACATAAATAAATTGGATTTTTTATTCTTATTTCAACGATGTGTAATAATCTATGTTTAAAATGAAAGATGGCGGCACAATCCATATTACTTTTATTAAATCAAGCCATGAAAAAACTACTGATAGAATTAAAAATGACAACTCGGGATAGCTTTTGTTTTAAAAAGTGTTGTTATACTTCAATTGTTTTTTCATGGCTAATACTTGATTTAATAAAAGTAATATAGAGTGTGCCGCCATTTTTGTTAAAAGATAGAAAATTACATATCTTTGAAATCAGAATAAAAACTCCAATTTATTTATGCCAAAATTCAATATAGCGCCCATAAGAAAATCAAAAGTTCACTATTAAAACACAGACATCTAGTAGGCTTAGAAAAAGTTTCATACGTGTAATTCGTAGCTCGTTTCAAGTTATGTAAACCTACCAAATTTCATATCAATGCCTTAAATAATAAGAGAGTTATGTAATAAACAAGAAAATGCAAGTTTTCAGTTTTTTCAGGATATTTCAGAAACCAAGTAAGCTATCGTAATTTTCTTTATTATTTCTTATAGGACATGAAATTGTGCAACTTTTCTCTAATTTAACCGACCTCGTAACTATTGCCGTTTGCATTTAGGCATTCCGCATATGTATTTGGCACCTAGGGAGTTTTCATTGGTTAGATTCAAAAGTGTATCCAATCAGCGATCGGGTGCGAAATGCGCGTATGGAATGGCTTTCGGTGCCAAATCCAGGTGCAGATTGTCCTATGTTTTTTAACGTTTAAGTTAATAACAATAAGAATATTTTGATACATGAATTGAACTAGATATAATTTCTGTATTTTAAATAGAAAATAATTAAAGTGCAAAGCGATCGTTTGTGTTAATTATAATTATAATGTGCCATAATGTACAAAAAATAAGATTAGGTATCCTATTATTAATTTAGAGTTAGAAAAAAATTTATAAATATTTTAGTTAATCTTAATAATGGTATAATAATAAAAAAGATAATGGTAAATGTTGAATATAAAGAAGTGATATTTATCCTTCGAAAAAGCCCATATTTTGAAATTTCATGGAACTCGGTGCGAAGTTCAATTGCACATTGGCGTATTCATCATAATATCAACAATTAGACGTTTCGCGCCTAATCTCATATTACCTACGATAGTATCTGTCTTGGAATAATTTCGCAAAAGCAGCAATCAAATTAATTTAATTTTTTAAATATTTTTGTACATCTTTTTTATAATAATAAAATATAGTATATGGAATGTACTCGCAATCAAAGACCACCATCCAGAATTTGTAATTTTATTACATTATATACCAATAAATAAATGGTACAAAAGAAAATGAGGTTTCTATTCTCATTTTAATAAATTATTTTCTATTTGAATTTTTGAAATATGTATTAAAGTTCAATTTATGTATCTAAAGATTCTTATTGTTATTAAGTTTTACATTATAAATTATAATATAGTAAAGGACAATCTGCATCTGGATTTGGCACCGAAAGCCATTCCATACACGTATTTTGCACTCGATCGCTGATTGGATAGACTTTTGAATCTGACCAATTAAAACTCCCTAGGTGCCAAATACATATGCGGAATGCCTAAATGCTTACCGTTTAGAAGATGCCCATAGTGTGCAAGATAAAAGTGACCATCCTGTATACAATCTCATTACGCTATAAGGGTAGCTTTTCAGCCTACTTAAACATAACCAAACAATTCTAGAGCTAAGTTTAATAGATTAGGAGATACCTTGCTATCCGAAATTAAGCAACTATACAAAAATAGGTGACTTTCCTCTACACCTAAAAATTTTAAAATAACTTAAACACAAAGCACTACACAAATTTAGAAAATTAAGTGGTTTTGTGACTTCCACATTCAGCAAGTCAACACACAATTACTCGAACTTAATTAAACGGTGTTAAAAATATTACTAAAGAATTTGAAACATATTTTAAAATTTTAATCGGTTATCGTATTCAAAAAAATGTGCAAAACACATATTGTAGTATTATCAAACGCAATACACAGTAGGTATGACTATGCGAGTTAGCACATAGCTTTTTAATAAGAGAGAAAATTATTAATTATAATTATTTATAAGCACAAAATTTTTCCTGCCCGTCAAATCTTTTGTATTTTGTATTTTTTTTATTAAAAGTTTATTTATTATTTTATAAAAAATATATATTAAAAACTGCACTAGAATGCAGATCTAGAATAATTGATTTTCTCAGTAGCGTAGTCAATGTTTTTTACTGAAGGTGAGTAGCGAGCTGCTGAATACTTAACAGTTCAATAACGAAGAGTCGAGAAATGACCATTGCATTGGACCTATCAAAGGATAACTCTTTCCAATTTAAAAATCGTTTTGTACCAAACGTTTTCATTCCCTGTTGAGATTTTTAAAAAGTCGATGACACCATTGATTCGTCACTGGTATAAACAAATATACAAACTATAATTTTTATTTATTAGAAATTCACGTACCGAGTTACCTACCTACAATAATAACGTGTTGTCGTTTTCAAAAATGAAGACGTTTACACGTCTGCAATGAGCTGATAAGAATTAACAAGAAAAATCCACAATCAAATACTAATATAAATGACACCTGCAATTACGCAAATATTTTTTAAGTCGACTTCTTATCATTTAAACTTACCTTAGTTGACATTTGCAGTTTGTACGACGTACGTGTTGTTTGAATGAATTAAATACTGTAGGAATTTGCGTTAAAATAATACTCCGAGCTAATTGTGATTTAAGGTGTTTAATGATGTGTTTGCTTTATATGGATTTTGGATTTGGAAACCTTAATCTTCAAAATCTCTTAGAATAAAAGGTAAGATTTTTATTTATTACAACTTATTCTACATTGTATGGACTCCATATTTTTTTATATAATGTAGTTAAAAGTAATACTGTGTCGCCATCAAGCTTACAAAAACTCCGGAAAATGTGTCTGTTGGAAGCGGGAAAAATTGGAACCAATCCCAGGCAGATATTCGTTTAAGTACACTCTCGCACGCAATTCTTTTAATAAGTAAGGTTTAAGTTCTACTTTTACATCCTAGTAGGTAAAAGTGAACATTTTACCTCCTAGGAAGTACTATTATTTATGATGTATTATTATTATTTTACCTAGAAGAACATAAAAGTAGAACTTTAACCTTACTTGTTCAATAGCAAAATGTCGACTTTTTTTGACGTTTGAAGAAAAAAGTACTTTTACTCCTTATAAAACAATATACTATTTAGTTTGCACTTTTTTTCTAAAAATTATGACGTTTGACGTGTGATTACAAGTACTTTTTCATCAGGCTGTACAATGTGCTATCTATGCTCCCCAGACACGCCCACTAGCGGCTTTTCTAAGCTTGGTGACACTGTATGTATAATCTTGTCCGTACGAGACAGTGCCAAATTTTCTACAGGCCAGGGAAGTTTTTTTTATAGGGGTCTGGTGTTAGCAACTTTAAAGTGCTGTTATGGCTACTTCAGTTTTTTTTAAATTGCACTACTGCGGTTAGCCGGGGCATCTTCTTTAGGGGTTCATAAAAATCTTAATCCAGCACTGACTCCGTAGGGGTAGAGAAGTATTGTAGCTAGGCGTCCCACTTTTGTATATTTATTGTAAACCCTGCTTAGAGTATAATTAAAAAACCGTTCTATAAATGTACAAATTGAAATTATTAATCATAGCGTAAGGTTATGAAATTATGCATCGAATTTCCCTTAGCAATCATTCCTTTTGATGCATTACTTAACGTGAGTCACAATGCAATTGCGGATTGCCCTCTTCCCCTTTCACTTAATAGATTATACTGTTAATATAATTATCAGCAAGTGCACGTTTAGATCGCTCTCGTCACTCTATTCGATGTGGCACATGCATGTGGGTAAAGTTTAAACGAGCCATTATTTAGAAGTCAAAGCAACATTTTTTCCCTAAAAGAAAAGTAAATATTTTTTCTACTCCCATATGTGAAACTAAGCATTTCGTCATCACTTACTCGTTACGAAAATAGCATTTTCGTCTCTAGTGAGAAAAAGTGTTATTACAAGCAGATGTTATTTACAACATGAGGTGAAACCAGTTTTTTTGTGGTCGGTTCACATTTTAGTAAAAAGAATTATTTTTTTAAAATGTACTAATTATCGTCGTAGAAAAAATAGCATTTACGACTCGAGATGAAATCCGTTTTTTTCGTTCGAAAGATTAATTCACTCGCCCCTACGGGGCTTGTGAATTAAATTCTATCTCACGAAAAAAACGTATGTTTCATCTCATGTTGTAAAAAATACTATTACCTACAAAGAAAATTTTTGTTATATTTTTATACAACAAATTGACTTAAGAATTGTTATTCAATTCGTGTACGTGGGTCACTCTGCATATTGGCCCCCTCGTTTGTCATCCCCTTAAAAGACATGTCTTGAAGTGCTTGATCTTCAAGTCACGCGATTGACGACGTCCTTTTAGTTATTCTCATGGGCGATCGAGATTGACTTTGTTTTCCTTTCTACACGATTCTAAATCAAAAGAGAAAAGTGTGTTGATTCGTCAACTTTAATTTGGAGCGATTTTTGTTTAAATTTAATTGTTGCGAGTTTTCAACCACAAAAATGTTTTAATTTGATACAAATTAGGTCTTAAAAGGGGTTGGAAATTCTTATTTGTAGCCCTTATTTCTCGTTAGTGTCCGAACTTGTTGGTATTCAAGATTGGATACGCTCGCAAATCTGCCATCGCTTTTGCCTAACTTTGAATAACTTTGCGGATCAAATGTCACATCTTCTTATCACTTTCTGGCTTTTGTTATGGAACGAGGTATAAAATTTAGAAAATTTACATTCATTTTAAAAAACTTTTTACTTTGATTGTTTATAAGAAGATTTTAAAGTTCGAGAAAATTATTTTATCCACTTTCATTACGTAATTAGGTAATGTCAATATTACAAAACTAAAAACAGTGTCGTAATGAAATATATTACAGCATTGAATGCTGTAATGAATTTTGACATGATTGTATAAATGACACGAAATTACAGCTTTGATAGAAACTCGATTACATTTTGTAGAAACAAATTGAGACAATTCTGTACTTTACTTTGGGAATAAATTGCAAAAAAAACTCTTTTTTTACCGTTTTCTTGATGTTATCCAAAAACCACGAGTTAGAGTTTGATGAAAATTACACATGTTGTTTAGCAGTAGGTTTTACATAACACATATTTTTTTTCAAAATTTTTAAACTTGTGGTTCAAAAAACGCAGTCTGAACTTACTTTTAGGAATTAATAATCAGAGAAAACGTAGGAGTAATAATGAAATAAGAATGCTCTTATCGATTTATAAGAAAGAAAATTCATTTCCTTTTCTAAACAAATTAAAGTACAAATTGTTTACTGTTTTCAACTAGTGATGGACGAGAAGTCTCGAAAGTCTCGTTCTCGTCTCGATTCTCGTCTCGTTTTCGAGACGAGAATCGAGACGAGACTTGAGTTTGAATTACGAGACGAGATCCGAGACGAGACCGCCAAAATAGTAGACGAGACGAGATTTACTCTACGAGAATTCTCGTTCTCGTATCGTATTTTGACTTTTATTTTTTTTTCGCAATTTTAAAAGGAAGCGATTTTATTTTACACTAAATGATTATTTTGTTGAAATTGTATGCTACTTCAGTTTGACACTCTCAATCATACTACCAATTTTCAGCTGAGGTCTAATAACATAGTTTGATTTCAGGGCTTAAATTCATGTTATTTGCCTGTACTAAAAGCGCCAAAAGCGCTATTCACAGCAACAAACCTCCTTAGATAACAAAAATCCTTTAAAATTTCCAATTGAGAAATAATTTTTGAGAACATACCTACATTATACAGGGTGATTCATTGATATGGCGGTTTTCGAACTCCTTAAGGAGCATAACCTAAAATTATTTTCATCTCTACAGGGTGTTGTATTACTGCTCGGCGAGAATATTTTTGATTTTTTTAAATGGAACACCCTGTATATTTTTCTATATTTCGACTTGGGGTTAAATCACCTACATACCTATATTAAAATTTTTTAATTTTTTTGCGGTGTTGCCAAGTTAATAATTTTATTTTCTAAAAAATACCTGAGCACGCGTTGCTTTATAAAATCGCACTAAAGCCGGTTTTCAAGGAATAATAACAAAATTTATTTCTAGGTAGCTATGATTATCCTCTATGCTATAAAATCTAAAAATTTCGATTCAACGTTACAGAGTGTTTATTAAAGCGAACCAAAGTTACTCATTTTCATACGACCATAACTCGTTATTTTCAAATAGAACACCCTGTATATTTTTACATATTTGGATTCTTGATAAAATTTAGATACTAAATATGCAAAAATATACAGGGTGTTCCAATGTAATTTTTCATAATTCTAAAAATAGAACACTCAGCATATTTTTGCATATTTAGTATCTAAATTTTACCAGGAATCTAAATATGTAAAAATATACAGGGTGTTCCATTTGAAAATAACGAATTATGGACGTTTGAAAATGAGTAACTTTGGATCGCTTTAATGAACACCCTGTACAATTTCTTTGAACTTTTTAACTTTTATAGCATAGATAGAGGTTAGTAATAACCACATAGGAAAAAAGTTTGTTATTATTCCTTGAAAAACGGCTTTACTACGATTTTATAAAGCAAGGCGTGTCTCGGGCATTTGTTAGAGAAAAAAATTAATAACTTGGCAACACCGCAAATAAATTAAAAAAATTTAATATGGGTATGTAGGTGATTTAACACCAAGTCGAAATATAAAAAAATATACAAGGTGTTCCGTTTAAAAAAATCAAAAATTCTCTCACCGAGCAGTAATACAACACTCTGTAGAGATGAAAATAATTTTAGGTTATGCTCCTTAAGGAATTGAATAACTTTTGTATTTAAATATATGCCTTATTTCCACCGCATAGGGAGCTATCGAAAACCGCCATATCAATGAATCACCCTGTACATACATACATGTACTTAATCGAAATCTGAGCTGAAATCATAAAAAAATTAAAAAGCGTGAATTTCTGAAAATACGAAAACTTATACACTTTCAACAAGTAATAAGAAACTATCGATCTCAAACACCGTTTGTCAATTTTTGTACAGAAAGACTATCGATAATTTTGATCCATTGATCTGTCAAATTCTGACGAGAACACGAGAACAAACGAGAAATACGAGACGAGAACGAGACGAGACCGTGATTTTACGAGACGAGACGAGAAACGAGACGAGACTGAGCTCTGTAAATACGAGACGAGACGAGAACGTTCCATTTCTCGTCTCGTTTAGTCTCGTGTCCATCACTATTTTCAACTACCCCCTTAAAAGTCTTTTATCGATATTTAATAATCTTAGTATAAAAAGTTTATTTGGAAACTTTTCAAATACAATTGTAATAATTGTAATGAACTTTAAAGTCAAACAAAGTTTGGAAACCGAAACTAATTTGAACATGTCGGCACGTCATTTGCAATACGTAGTGTATATTTGGTGTATCGAGTATCAAATATTCGTCTCGTGTAAATACGAAATTGCATTCACTCTCATAAAGCAATGAATTTTAAATGTGATTTGGGAATACAGATTATCATTATTTTCTGAACAAATTATGTAAATTTTTATTTGCTACTACCTACGATCCTACTTGTTTTAACTTTTTTGTAATTATTCGTTACGAGACATGACATTTTGTTGAAATGTAATTTGACGCAAGCCCAGCCTCTCTGCTAAGAGTATTCTGCTGATACTTAATCATGGAGTAGTTAGTTGAGACTTTAAACTTCAAACAATAACATTTCTTTATCCTGAAAAATACCTACCGTGTTTAGTAATTTCTTGCTTGCCAATTTATTTTAGAAAGAAATTCTTCAAATAAAAATTTTAGAGCAAAAAATTGTGCATCTAAATCAACAAACAAAATTAATTTTGGATGCTTTATAACGCCAGAAATTTAATTTCAAAATTTTGAACATTAGCAGAAATGGCGATTGCTTGAAACAAAAATTAAAATTGTTAGGATTGTGGGTGGTCAAAATTTTAAGCAACTTTTAAACTGGAAAAAGTTTGATCAAGAAAAATTAAAAAATTTTTTTCGGCGGTTTGAAAGATTTAAGATTCCAAAAATGCAAAAAAAGAATTTCATTTTATTGTGTTTGGATGAATAGATGGATGTTACAGTTGTGGAGAAAAACTACTGAACCGCTTTTGATGAAATTCTGATACATCTGCGCTCCAATAGAAAAAAAAACTTACTCAAAATGGAGGCCAACAGAACGCTTGTCCCAGATCTCACGAAGAAAGATCACAAGGTTCTGATGAGCGAATGAGGGTGTGCTTTGTCTACCAGATCTCGAGTCCTCTCACTAAGAGATTACAGGGTCCTGATAAAAGAATGGGGACGTCATCCACCACATCCCGAATCCTCTCACGAAGAGAGATCACAAGGTCCCGATGGAAGAGCAGGGACTTTGTTCACCATATCTCGAGTCATCTCACGAAGAGAAATCAGAAGGTCCTGATGGAAGAGCAGAGACGTCGTTCACCAGATCTCAAGTCTCCTCACGAAGAGAGATCACAAGGTCCTAACGGAAGAGCAGGGACTACGTCTACCACTAATAAAACAAGATACAATTTCTATATGACTCGGCTCTTTTCCCCTTCCAGCAGATCCCAAGTCCTCTCACGAAGAGAGATCACAGTATCCTGATAAAAGAACGGGGACGTCGTCCACCAGATCCCGAGTCCTCTCACGAAAAAAGATCACAGGGTCCTGATGGAAGAGCAGGGACTTTGTCCACCATATCTCGAGTCCTCTCACGAAGAGAGATCACAAGGTCCTAATGGAAGAGCACGGACTACGTCTACCACTTATAAAACAAGATACAATTTCTATATGACTCGGCTCTTTTCCCCTTTCAGCAGATTCTAAATCCTCTCACGAAGAGAGATCACAATATTCTGATAAAAGAACGGGGACGTCGGCCACCAGATCCCGAGTCCTCTCACGAAAAAAGATCACAGGGTCCTGATGGAAGAGCAGGGACTTTGCCCATCATATCTCGAGTCCTCTCACGAAGAGAGATCACAAGGTCCTAATAAAAGAGCAGGGACTTTGTCCACCAGATCTCAAGTCTTCTCATGAAGAGAGATCACAAGGTCCTAATGAAAGAGCAGGGACTACGTCTACCACTTATAAAACAAGATACAATTTCTATATGACTCGGCTCTTTTCCCCTTCCAGGAGATCCCGAGTCTTCTCACGAATAGAGATTACAGTATCCTGATATAAGAACGGGGACGTCGTCCACCAGATCCCGAGTTCTCTCACGAAAAAAGATCATAGGGTCCCGATGGAAGAGCAGGGACTTTGTCCACCATATCTCGAGTCCTCTCACGTAGAGAGATCACAAGGTCCTAATGGAAGAGCAGGGACTACGTCTACCACTTATAAAACAAGATACAATTTCTATATGACTCGGCTCTTTTCCCCTTCCAGCAGATCCCGAGTCCTCTCACGAAGAGAGATCACAGTATCCTGATAAAAGAACGGGAACGTCGTACACCAGATCCCGACTCTTCTCACGAAAAGAGATCACAAGATCATGATGGGCGAATGAAGGTGTGCTTAGTCCACCAGATCCTGAGTTCTCTCACTAAGAGAGATCACAGGGTCCTGATGGAAGCGCAGCGACTTTGTCCACCAGATTCCGAGTCCTCTTACGAAGAGAGATCATAAGGTTCTGATGCAAGACCAGGAACTTTGTCCACCAGATCCCGAGTCCTCTCACGAAGAGAGGTTACAAGGTCCTGATGCAAAAGCAGGGACTTCGCTCATCAGATCCCGAGTCCTCTCACGAAGAGATAGCACAAGGTCCTGATGGGCAAATGAGGGTGTGCTTTGTTCACCAAGTCCCAAGTTCTGTCACCAAGAGAGATCACAAAGTCCTGATGAAACGAGGGAAACTTACAGATTAGTTAAAGGCAACACGGAAAGTTAAAAATGAGAAAGAACTGATATTAAATTAATTAATTAATAAATGAAATGACGCAGGGGAAAATTTAATAAAATGCGCGCTCACACGCATCATGGTAAAACGATGAGTTTTATTCGAGGAGTTCCTTATCAAAATGGAGAAGGGGCTTTTTTTTGTAAAAATAAGGGTGTATCAATCCCATGGACATATGGACATCTATTATTTGATACTATTTTTGGTTAACAAAACTCTTCCGGTTAAAACAGAAGTTACAAAAATATCACATTTTTTTTCGGAAAACCTTGTAGTATTCGTTCGTTTCTAATTAAAGTTCGTTTAATTAGCTGTTACACGATACCAAACATTGTATATTTTAACTTCTTGTTTAAAGGGAAATGGGATCAAATTTTTTAATTCAAATAAAACATTCTGTATATTTTTCAATATTTAGAAAGCTAGAAAAATTAGCCATCTGGAGACACCCAACACTTTATACTTTACGTCCAGTTTAACCGGAAATGGGAATAGTAGGCACGAAAAAGTTCCCGATGTAACCACATCCGTTGTTTTTTAGAACTCGAACAGAGATTACTTTTTATCATTTTTAGAATCATCCTGTATAGAAGAATTTTTTGAATTAAAAAATCAGCCACAGAGTGGCTCATTTTCAGCTAGTGTAAAAATTTTCTAAATTCATTCTAAATTTTTGTCTTTGAGAAAACTTAAATTATTTGAAAACTAATCACTGTATTAAAATTTTATAGTGCATACCAAAGATTCCCTTTTCAGTCCGGAGGAGTTTGAACTGGACGTTAACTTTGATAATTGTTCTTGATTGTACACGTCTGACACTGACAAGTTTCCAAGTTAGTAACTTTATGTGGTTTATTTCTTATTAATTACTATTTCATTTTCTCATTATTCTTAATAGGTAGATGTTTATTTTTTTTGCAAAAGAATAATTTAAAATTCAAACTACGTTTTTCATTCATGTTGACATGTAAAAAAGGGGATGTGCTTACAACCACCGTAATGTCACCTTAAAAATATCACCGTCTTTTTGTTAACTTAAAGATTTATGTTTTGTTGACTTGAATTTACAGATATTTCATGTACAAAAAAATGCTTACTTTACGTTTTTCACACTTCATTTCTTCTAAAACCGTAAGTGATGAATTGGCTATTTTATCAAAATTTATCCATTGCGCAATAACATTTTGTCGGAAACGCTTTAAATTAACGTAGGTGGTCAAAATGATGGTAATGAGAGAAGCTCGGATGTCACCTCTTATCTCGTTATCTAAACAAGAGTAAACCTCCCTAGAGCAATCTGCCCTTAATATTGGGTACATGCCTTTTAATTTACTCGACGTAGTACGCCCAAATTACGTAGTTGAGCAAAAGGTATAGGAAAGCGTGTCTCAGAAGACGAGAGTTATCCAAGCCTAATTACACATGTCCGATGAATACAAACGAGTTAGGGGGGCATAGAAATCATCTTGCGCTATACTGGGGGAAAATCACGATTGGATTTAGATGAGTTTCCAATTTTTTTTTACAATTGTAAAGTATTAAATTCGTTTCGAATATTCTCAACGGAATAAATGTTAACAAGGTAGAGGGTTGATTAAGGTTTTCTTTACAATTACCAACAGCCGAATATTCTTTATATTCGACTTATCTCAATTTTCGTTCGCTTCAAATATGGCGCATTAAAAATTTTATACTAGAAATTTTAATAAGCTTATTTTATAAAATAAATTGGCACAAAAAAATTATTCTGAAAGATTCTTTGTCGATACTTTTCAATTCTTCCAAATTATTACATAATTTTTGAAATGTGAAAAATAAATGTAAGAGGGAGGTTCAACATAATTATGGGGAAACCGCGTGAATACCTAATCTAAGAGAAATATGAGTTCCTTAAAGTGGTGAAGAACCTTGAAAATAATTCTACCTTAATCGTGACAGGTAAAATTCACATTTATTATGAAAATTTGTTTACACAACTTTGAATAAAAAGTAAAGTTTAAATTTATGTAATATTTCACATTTTAAAATATCTTTAATATCTAACCAAGGAATTTTCTCAAGTGGGAAATAACCAACTGAAACAATAAATTGATAACGGTAAGTAAAAAATAACCACAAAGTTGTTAGTAATAATACATATTTATGACTACGTACGTTAATTCATAATTGTAACATTGTTAGAACTTTTTTATAAAAATAATACTTTTACTGAAATATTAGCTTTTTTAAGTTCATCTACAGAGTGATGACAAACCTTCAAAATAATCGAACATATACACTCTTACCCAAGATAGAGAACTAACTAATTTTTACAAACCTAATCCATTCGTAATTTCAGTAAAAATGAAATTCGAATTATTATCAAAACTTTTAGTTTATAATATTTTGCAATAATCTGTCATCTAAGTAACGAATTGGATAAAATTCAGAGCTAGTTCGTGGATCTAAATAATGTCAAACTATCTCCAAGTGTTTATAACAAAGTTAATCACAATTTTAAATAGAAAAAGTTTCAAATTCTCCTGTTTATACTGATGTTTTACTTTTCTAAATCCATCTTCAAAGTGGCGAAAAACCTTAAAATCATGAAGCATAACCTTGCCATGATAGAACTAATTTTACAAACTAATTACTTCCTAATTTCAGTAAGACGAAATTTGAATTAGTGTCGAAACTTTATAATATCAACAAAGTTTATAATAGTTATCGATAATTGGTCATCTTCAGTAATCGATAATCAGTGGATTCAACTCAGAGCTGATTCGAGGATTTAACAAATGTCAAACTAGGTTACTCAAAGTGTTTATGACGAAGTTATCCATAGTTTTAAATAAAAAACATTTCAAATTCCACTGATTGTTTTTACCCATTTTTTACTTTTTCAAATCCACCTTTAAAGTGGCGAAAAGCCTTAATATCGTCAAGCATAACCATGCCATGATAATGATAGAACTAATTTTACAAACTAATTCCTTCGTAATTTCAGTAAGACGAAATTTGAATTAGTGTCGAAACTTTATAATACAAAGTTTATAATAGTTATCGATAATTGGTCATCTTCAGTAACCGACAATCAGTGGATTCGACTCAGAGCTGATACGTGAATTAAAAAAATGTCAAACTAGGTTACTCAAAGTGTTTATGACGAAGTTATCCACAGTTTTAAATAGAAAACATTACAAATTCCACTGATTGTTTTTACCGATTTTTTACTTTTTCAAATCCACCTTTAAAGTCGCGAAAAGCCTTATCATCGTCAAGCATAACCATGCCATGATAGAACTAATTTTTACAAAGTAATTGCTTCGTAATTTCAGTAAGACGAAATTTGAATTAGTGTCGAAACTTTAAATACAAACAAAGTTTTATAATTGGTCATCTTCAGTAACCGATAATCAGTGGATTCAACTCAGAGCTGATTCGAGTATTTAACAAATGTCAAACTAGGTTACTCAAAGTGTTTATGACGAAGTTATCCATAGTTTTAAATAAAAAACATTTCAAATTCCACTGATTGTTTTTACCCATTTTTTACTTTTTCAAATCCACCTTTAAAGTGGCGAAAAGCCTTAATATCGTCAAGCATAACCATGCCATGATAATGATAGAACTAATTTTACAAACTAATTCCTTCGTAATTTCAGTAAGACGAAATTTGAATTAGTGTCGAAACTTTATAATACAAAGTTTATAATAGTTATCGATAATTGGTCATCTTCAGTAACCGACAATCAGTGGATTCGACTCAGAGCTGATACGTGAATTAAAAAAATGTCAAACTAGGTTACTTAAAGTGTTTATGACGAAGTTATCCACAGTTTTAAATAGAAAACATTACAAATTCCACTGATTGTTTTTACCGATTTTTTACTTTTTCAAATCCACCTTTAAAGTGGCGAAAAGCCTTATCATCGTCAAGCATAACCATGCCATGATAGAACTAATTTTTACAAACTAATTGCTTCGTAATTTCAGTAAGACGAAATTTGAATTAGTGTCGAAACTTTAAATACAAACAAAGTTTTATAATTGGTCATCTTCAGTAATCGATAATCAGTGGATTCAACTCAGAGCTGATACGTGGATTTAAAAAATTTCAAACTAGCTTACTCGAAGTGTTTATGACGAAGTTATCCACGGTTTTAAGGCGGAAAGTCCCGCCTGCAACCAGAACATGAAGAGAGAGCGCGTAAAGTTCGTAGTAAGATGCAATAGGTTCATTTATGGTAAATTAAATGATAAAGTTACACTGTTATAAACGCGACGGTAATCAGTCGTTTCGTCGATTTGAACAACGTAAAATAACTATGGGATAGACACAGATAGTATGTAACTTGATGGCAGCGGTTTTATGCTGTTATCAGGATTTGTTTATTTTATAATGCAATTATCTTCACCCATTGTATATGAAATATAAAATCACTTATATTTTGTTTGTTAATTCGTCTTTAGATAAATAATTACACAGAAATGCCTGCGAGAATCTAATATAAGTTCAAGGAATATGTTTATACCAACTACCTATATTTTGTTATTATCGAACAACACTGATTAGTTTTTTTTACTTATTTGAGTATTATACAATTAAAACTTTTCTCACAAATTATCTATTTTTAACCTACTTCATAAAAGGAAGATTTTAATTATTATTATAGGTAATTAAAAAAACCTTAAAAACAATATTTTTTGGTGGTACAAAATCGGAATTATGTTACATAGCTGTAGTTTTGAAATTCAACTGATGCGGCCATACCGGGAACTTTTGCTGCGTATATTCCCATTTCCGGTTAAACCTCAAGTAAAGTATAAAGTGTTGGGTGTCTTCAATTGCTAATTTTACGAGTTTTCTAAAAAGTAATAAACATACAGGATGTTCCTATTTAAATTAAGAAAGATGTTAACATTTACGGTTAAACCGGAAGTCAAAATATAAAGTGTTTGGTATCGTGTAACAGCTAATTACATAATTGTAATTATCCAGTAGTTTAGTAGCAATCAACAAAATGAAAAGTGATAGTGTGAGAATTTTTGAATTTTTTTTATCTTAATTGGTCGAAACCATTCCTGTGAGTTTGTGTATAAAATGTATTAACCCAATTTAGACCGGAAGGCCCATATTTTTCGAATTTAGTGTAAAATTTTGACTTTTTCAAGTTTCCGTTTCACTATTTTTTGAATAACTTCGCTTGTATTGGTCGGACTGAGACTAAAAAATTTTCCTTTTGTTTGTAATCTAATGAATCTCTCTTTAAAAATGCCTGGGTTAAAATAATCTATATTAATTTCCTAACCCAAAAAAAATTCACAACTGCCGCCATTAGTGAGTCGTAGTTTTTTTTATAGAGAACTCGAGTAATAATTAATATTACGGTATGAAACTTTAGAAAGTTGTAGCTGATATAGTAACAAATCCATATTGCAAATTTGGTTCAGAATATTGAGAACAAAGACTAAAATTTGCATTTTGGTTCAAATTTTCTAATTCATATTTGTTGTGAGCAATTGGTGGTATCGTAATAATACTTCCCTTGAAATGTTGGAAATTTAATGCTCTTTCAGATGAAACCAAAGACAGTCACATTAGACCACGTTTTCTCCCCATTTCGTTGAAAAGAAAAAGAAAATTTTTCAACTATTTACCCACAAAACCAATTTTAGTGGTCGAAATGGTTGACTTTAAAACCAGTTTTAATGTTCAAAAATAGTTTATAGGAGTTCTTTATGATTAATTTTCAAAAATACATAAAAGAATAATTAAATTTCGACCACTAAAATTGGTTTTGTAGACAAACAGTTAAAAGATTTTATTTTTATCTTCAAAGAAATCGGAAGAAAAAATGGTCTGATGTGATTGTTTTTGTTTTCATCTGAAAGATGAATTCCTACATTTCAAGAGAAGAATTATTGGGATACCACCAATTGCTCACAACAAATATGAAAAAGAAAATTTGAACCAAAATGCAAATTTTAGCCGTTGTTCTTAATATTTTTGGACCCAACTTGTAATATGGATTTATTACTATATCAGCTGTAACTTCCTAAAGTTTCATACAATAACATTAATTAAAACTCAAGTTCTCTAGAAAAAACTACTACCTACCAATGACGACAGTTTTGAATTATTTTTGGGTTAGGAAATTAATATAAATAATTTTAACTCAGGCTATTTTAAAGAGAGATTCATTACAAACAAAAGGAAAATTTTTTGGTCTCGATCCGACCAATACAAGAGAAGTTATTCAAAAAATAGTGAAACGGAAACTTGAAAAAGTCAAACTTTTACACTAAAGTCGAAGAATAAGGGCCTTCCGGTCAAAATTGAGCTGAGACATTTTATGCACAAACTCACAGGAATGGTTTCGACCGATTAAGGAAAAAAACTCGCTGTTACCAAAAAAGTCCGAAAATCAGGATAAATTTTGGTTCGTTGACTACACTTAACCCGTTAAAACAGGAACTTTTTTAATTTTAGAATAATTTTACTGCCAACCAGAAATCTACTGTTATCAAAAATAATTGCCAAAAATTGAAAAGTTATAATAGGCATAATTTTCTTGAAAGAAATTATTGGAAAAATTTGTTCAGAATCACCAAATTAGTCTAAATCCAAATTTAGGTAAAATACTTTTTATTTTTAATAATTTATATCACGCGAAATTATCACGTAAATTAAATTAAATTAAAATTCCTTTTTTGCAATCATTTAAATAGGTACAAAAGTAGATAATGCTTCAATGACGAACGAAACGTACGAAAACAATAATCTAAAAAGTTTTTACAGTGTAAATCTCCATGCGACTGCCGTGGTCGCTAATAAATAAGTTGTCCCTGAATGATAGGCAATTGTATACCGAAATTATGCTTAAATACGGGCTAGCTAACATGTAATTCTAAGAAAGTATGAAAACTTTTTCACGATTTTTTTATAAAAATGTAAAATATAGACATGGTTGTAGTGCGTTACATAGGTATTTTCATTCTTGTACTTGATGAAGCGCTTCAAAAGCATGGCACTTGTAAGCAATTTTCATCACTATATTTGAAAAGCTAAATATTAAAAATTTTTAAAAAACGCCATGGCGCGCACTACAATACACCTTGCACTTTAGTTTGCAAAAAAAATTTTTTGAAAACAGTGACAAATTACGGCGGAATTTACGGTGGCCGAACCCATTAAAATTAGTGGCGGAGCTTACCACCTTGGAAACATTTCAAATTCCACTGATTGTTTTTACAGATTTTTTACTTTTTCAAATCCACCTTTAAAGTGGCGAAGAGCCTTAAAATCGTCAAGTATAACCATAGAGCTAATTTTTACAAACTTATTCGTTCGTCATTTCAGTAAGAAGAAAGTTGAATTGGTGTCGAAACTTTATAATACAAACAAAGTTTGTAATAGTTATCTATAATTCTTTATATTATCTATAATTTTTCAAATCGTTTTATTAAATTACTAATTTCTTAAATCCATCTTCAAAGTGGCGAAGAACCTTTACGTTTACAACTATGCAGTTCGCTTTCGCCGGACAGTAAAATAATTTTTACCCACACACACACTCGAAATAATTTTATTTCTTTACTTTCAGTAGGAATATCTATTAAAATTTAATTTAGAAAGATTACTCAACTGATGGTTTCTTCTAGCGGCGACTCTTTGAAACAGGATTCATCGTTTCCTTACTGATAAATATCGCGATTTGTTACTAAAATTGTAGATGAGTGCAATGGTGATTGTCATTTATTTATATTTTCCATTAAAAAATATTAAATTTTCACATCCGTTTGTAAAGTGGCGAAAAACCTAATAATTAAAAAAATAATAATTCATCTCGACATGAAGCCAATTAATTCTTTTTTTAACAAAAGTTATTCTCATAAAGGTAATAATAAATAATTTTAGAGCACCATTTGTACCAAAAGTACGTTTAATATCCTGTGCTGAAAGAAATTTTTGCTACGTTATTTCCTCGACGCCTTAAGGTTGTTGTAATACAGAACTAATTTGGTATATTCTTGCATATTTAGATAAGGGTAGCAATATTGAGTTCTAGAAGATTATACAAACATTAGGGTTGTTATCATCACTAAGCACACTGACCGTTTAAGTATGAAAAGTTTGCACAACTCGTTCTTTATACGAATTGATTGCATTGAACCAATTTTCATTTTATACGTTTCAATTTATTTTAGTACAAAATTTTATACTTTGGCGAACTTAACTTTAATCATACCCCTTTTAATATCGGCGAGTCACATAATATTCCTTCCTGCTAGCAGTAGCTGTAGAGATGAAGTACATTGCTCGAAGCTATAGATTGCGGTCACTATCTAATAACAAGAGACGACCGCGATATGATACGACTATTATCATAAAAGCTAAAATTTGATGTGCTTCATTTGGTAGTCGACTGATAGTGCAGAGTCGGATATTGCATAATTGTATTATTATATGAAGCCATAAAATAGCGTAACAAAAATTAAAAACTGCCCCTACTCGCCCATCTTTCTAATTTCCATAATGTAAAAATTTATTATAAAAACATCGCTTTTAATCCTCTTCCAACAACTTTTTTTTCAATTTATGAAACCTTAGTATGGAAATTAAAAATATACAAAAAGAACTCGGACTGTTTAAATTCTTGATGCATAAATTTAAATTTCATCAAGGATATAATAATAAAAATCCCTAGTTTTGTTTTTCTTGCGGGCGTTAGCGCTTACGTTTTTTTGTTGATTAGATACAAGTTTTGTGCGTCCCCGAGGACGCGCGTACGACGAGATATACTATTATATATATTTTTCGGGACGTCCAATATAACCTGTAGCGTTGGGGATCACAATTAAAAGCTCTGTAAAATAGAAAGGCGAGGGAGTCGTCCGAGCGAGCGTCCGGTTGTGGTTCCCCGCAGCAGTAAAACAAAATAGTACTGGATTATTAAACTACGGTCTCCGAATGGCGACTTGAGTTTGATATTTATTATAGTTGGGTTAACTTTATAACATGGTTTTAGTGAAAATTTTATATTATTCCCAACTAACGAAAATACTTTGTTGCTTTATGAACTGAAATTAAATTTGACGACATGTGAGAATGAAACTAATGAAAATTTTCACTTAAATTAATTACACACGTGACATTTAAAAGTAATTTAACAAAAGCTCAAATCCTCAAGAAAAATACAACTTAATTAAAAGTGTTTAAATTTATCATTTTTAACTTTTATTTTATTTATTTCTTTTTTTTTATAATAAATAGTACCTATAATGTTTTATAAGTAAAAGTACTTTTACTCCACAAGAAACTTTTTATTTTTTTTTCAAACGTAAAAATTAATAAATACTAAAAATAGAAAATTTTGAAAAAGCGCCATCTCTTGTGAATTACTTATAGTTGAATTCATCACTTTCTAAAAAGACTCTAGATATGAAACGCAACGAACAAATTATAAAAGAAAATTTAACAAACATTAACTTTTTTACATTACAAATGCTTAGAAATATCATTTTATGTTACAATTTGTTGTAAATAAGTAAGGTTAGAATTTACTTTTACATCCTAGGAGGTCAAATGTTTACTTTGTACAAAAGTCTGAATTTATCCGAAACACCCGATATTATTAATTTTTGTGATTTGGGAAAGCACGTGACCAATTTGAAGAGAAAAAGACATGAATTTTTTTAAAGTATGCGAAATATGATATTCAAGTTCATTTCTCATTTCGTAAAACTTAGGAATTTCAACTTGTGTCTGATGTTCATTATCACAAATTCTACTTTCATTTTCGTCTGCGACGAAACCTTTTATACTATTTACAATAAGGGTCTGGTGGATGAGTTTAATAATTATCCTTATTTTTCTTATTTAAAAAGGTCTAATAACTTGCGATCAAAATTCCGATGAAAAAAGTTATGAGATATTTTTTTACGAACGCGAGTATGACCATTACATATTTATTGTTCTGTCATTTAGTTGTCATATTAAGTCCTCCCTTGAATTTTTCATAATAATTGATTATACATTAATTAAAATTTTTATATCGATGCAAATGAAATTATTTTAATTGAAATTGAAACAATTATTAATTTTCTCGTTTAAATTTGACACACCCATTCAGTCTTATTCGATCATCTATTAAAATAAAAAATGTATCGAGAAGGCTTAGGAATACTTATAAGGTTTGTTCCTACAAACAATCGAACCAGTTCAGAACGGTTCAGAACTGAACAGAGCATGCGCACATTGAAGTTGGTAATACAAATTTCAAACTGCGCACACTCCGCCCAGTTACGAACTAGTTCGAGCTTTGTAGGAACAAACCTATTATAACCTTTATTTCGATTCTTTAAAATTGTTCTATTTCTGTACTCAAAAATGCTTCAGGATCTTACTGTACCAACTGTTTCTGGGGAATTTCTTCTTTGTTAAGTTTAGGCCAAGTTGAACTGACATTTGACAGATGGGAATATACATATTTTAAAATGTGTTTTTGGATTGTGAACTGTGGATTAAAATTATGCTATTGCAACATTTTTGGTTAGTTTTTATGGCTTGTTATGGCTTTTAAGTTATTTAGACGAGAAGTTAACCTTTTCATCAAAGTACCATATTTTGCTGTGTTGCTAGGTAACACTTTTCGTCCTAAGACAAAAGCTGTTTTTCAGCGTGTAAAATTTGTTAATTAGCAAACTTTGATATTATTAAATTAAAATAAATGTCAGATTGACGTTATTAAATTAAAAAAAAATATTATACTAAATTCAAGGAGACGAGATAGTGTTGCATGCGATGTTCACGTGCACGTGCAAGTTCTCACGAGCGCGGTTTTACGTAAACTTAAATTAAATACGGTGTAAATTTTTCAAAAATTATTAATAACAGCCGGTTTCATAATAATTCCCTAAAAGCTCCTTTAGTTAAAGTTGTCTCAATCATTTATTTATTTATAATCGATTACATTTTTCCTGTAATCGTCCCAGCTCTAATTGCCACTATAATATGAGTTATCCGCATCAACGCAGTTAGGTAACCATGCAACAAGCTTAAAATAAGTTTATACGTTAGAGCCAATCACAGCGCTAAATAGAAGTGTTCACGTGCACAACACGCGGGTTGTTTGTTTACATTCACTATCCCCTCTCCTTGAATGAAGTATAGTAGGTATTTTTGAGAATTTCTTACATTCGCATAAAAAATATTGTAGGTAAGTATATGACCACGCACGGACGAAAATATTTATCGGATTCATACGTATTCTCATACAACTTCAGGTATTCGTACGAGAAATTCAAATTTTCGTCCTTCTATCATAAATAACTATTATTTGCTTTGTATTAAAAAGTTACATTTTATGGTTAAATTATTAGGACGAAAAATTAACTTTTTCATCAAAATACCATCTTTTCCTGTGTTGCTAGGAAACATTTTTCGTCTTTGTACTAAAAATATTTTTCGACGTGTAGAATTTGTTAATTGACAGAGTTTGAGTTAGATTGACAATAATAAAATGAAAAATTTATTAGCATTTTTGAGCTTTTACACGGACCTAAATGTTTTTTAGACTTACGTTTGCCGGACTCGGCTTCTTCTCGTCCAGAAATTTCATGTTTTCATCCGTAAATCATCCGCAGCTCAAAAAATGTTTATTGCCTAAGACGCCTAGTTATAGTTCAATCCGTGATATTTTTTGAGTGGTAATTTTGTTATAAATGGAAAATTGAAGTAATAGGATATTTTTATTTCACTTTAATAGAAGCATATGAAAGAAGATAGCAAACTGTAGCAAACATAGGCTGTAAAATTCAAATATAATTGTCAATAACGTTTCATAGCGCATCCCCACCCAAAAGCTATCGCCGACTGAACTATACTCGATTTTTTTAAGTTTCGTTACTTGGTTTTTTAGTGTCTTTACACTCTCTACATTCATCTTTTGACAGGGCCGGATTTAGGCGTGATAAGGCCCTAAGCTATTTGAGATTTGGGGCCCTTTATAAGTCCAGATATTAGAGGTCAGTGCCAAATATGATTTTCAGATACCTAGAAGACCCTTTTGGGGACCCCCAAAAAAGTGGGACCCCCAAAAAAGTGGGCCCCTAAGCTTGTGTAGCTTATACGCAAATCCGGCACTGTCGTTTGATTATCCACCTTTTTAAGTTTCTTTCATTCATCTCTTTTGGTTGCACTTGCATTCAGTCTTAAACTCGCTGTTATGTCTAGGTCATGTATTCATCGCTACTTGTCTTCTAAATGTGTAAGTGTAAAGTCTCCAGATCCGTATCGTTTAATACCATATCTCATTACATAGGTCATTGTTTATCAATGATCCGTATCGTTTAATACCATATCTAATTACATAGGTCATTGGTATCAAGATAAATAGACCAATCTTGGTATTCTGTGTAGCTCCATTTCAATAGTGCATTCTAATTTACTTACATTCTTGAGCTCTGTCATCTTCTTTGTCGATTTCTTAGTTTTTTACCTGCATTCTCAACATTTTTATTGCTTCTTTTTGTTCGTAAGAGGTATTGGAAGTTTCCAATTTTCTGAACAATAGCACATTGTAAAGTTCTAGTTTTTAGATAAAGGCGGATATTTTTGTCTCTTTCGAATGAAACTTTTCCCAAAAGCAGTCCATGACGATTATGCTCTTCCTTTAATTTCTGTAGATATTCTATTTTCTTCCGCTCGATTTCGTCTTTTATCCTTTTCTTAATACCTCTCTTCTTTTGGCTGTTCAATCGCTGCCTTGATTGAGGATTTTGGACATGTTGGAGACTGAGGATCTTCTATTTACATTCTGTGAAGAGTAATGATTTTTGAAGACTTGAACTCGAGTCGTTGTTTTCTCTTTGCTCTTACGACTGTTAACTGTGCTTTCACCTGTTAGGTGAAACCAGTGAAACCTAACTCCAGTCGGGTACTCTCACAAGGTATCATCAGCCGAATGCAACTGAATCCAGATTCCTTAACAGGACGTTACTCTTTACTCCCATCGTTTATCATTCGAGCTTGAGGCCTGCAACGGCGGAATGTCTCTTAGGCCTTTCACAAATTTGGTAGCTTAATCTGAAACGAGCAATGACGAGTCGTTATTTTTTCTTAAGTTTCTTATTAAGAAACCCTTTACTTTTGAGACCGTTAACTCTGTTTTCACCCGTAACTCTAGACAGGTGTCTTAACAACTCACAAGCCATCATCATCTGAAGGCAGCTGAACTACGACGTTTATGACAGGTAGGTTGTTTTCTACGCTTTTCATTTCTCATTTACACTTGGAACCGGCAATGGCTTAACACTTCCTAACGTTACAGGAACTACAACCTACAACGCCTAAAACGAGCAATGACAAGTCTTTGTTTTCTCTTAAGTTTCTCATGGAGATGGCTTTAGGATTAACATGTAGACTACACTTGCACATACATTTAATAGTTCCCTTTGATCCTAAAGGTAGAGGAAATGTTTATACTGTTACTTAAGGTAACTTAATAGTTCCAAGACAGCAACAAAACCACAAAGTAAGAATTTTCTCATCCTTTTCGATATTTTTAATTTTCGCTAAGTAAATTTATTTGTAAACACAAATTATTTTTTTTATACTTTCTGTATCGCTGAGTTTGTTTTCTCATTAACTTTATAAACTTATTTTCATGTTAATAATTAATAAAAATTAATTAATTTCCAAGATGCTTCAAATTGTTAAAATTCCATAAACTTAATAAAAGTTTGTGTCTGGAATTGAGTTTTAGTTTTAAAAGGTTTTTTTTGTATTTTAATTTTTACAAAGCGTCGTGCGCAATCATTAAATTTGAGGTTTTTCACACTGACTATATTTTATTTTTTTTTGTAAATTTTATTTAAAAAACTTAATTAATTTTACGTTGTTTTTCACACAAATAGCGCCTCAGAGAGTTTATAAAATGTTTTGCTTTCAATTATAACTTATCGATTTTATATTATAGTTAAGTAATTAAATTTTTCGACTGATTGTGTAGGTGGAAATTAGTAAAAATTTTTAACAAACAACCCTTTCAGTCTGTTGATCAATAGTCGCAGTAGGTATCCCTATCGGCTGCATTGTTTGTATATTCATACAATGCAACAAAACTGGGAACTTCTCTTCAATTTCTAGATATTTTGTATTTAAAACTATTGTTTGGATATACAATGGAAGTTTCAATTTAGGCAAATAGAGGGAACTTTAAGAAATTAAGTGTAATTGATAATTATCTTTGAGTTAGTGCATCTGCATATAGATTCGTTAGCAATAAATATACTAATGTGGAAATTCGAGTATCAACAATGGCATTTAAATACATACAAGAGAGATATAAACCCTCATCAACAAGAACCAGACGGAAATTGGTTCGTGTACTCCCTCAGGACCGACTACTATTTCTGGACTTCTACGTTATCCTACGAGACAATCGTGTACAACTTCTCGGACACACATTACTTATCTCTACACCACTGTGGGAAAATCGCACTTTGCAGATTGTTTGTGGTCGTTTCAAAAGTATACATTTGGGAATGACATAAATATAAAAAACAAGTTTGCTCCTAAATAGTACATAAAATGGACAAGTTTTTAACAAATTGAAAATGCTTTTGCTTTATTTTATCTTTACTTTTACTTTGTTTCCTATAAAGGTAAATTTAAGCTCCAAATTATTTCAATTTTATTTTGCTTTTCTTATTCTACCTTAAAATTACCTTTTATACGAGTAAGAATTTAACTGCATTATAGTACCGCATCGTTCCATTATTATTAAGCTTGCCGTTATAGTATAATTTTATTATTCTTCTAGTCAAATTTTCTATGAAAGAGGTAAACAACTTCCATCCTACACATGCCTTGCGCTACCTACGTGTGACAGTTTTTCTTAACAAAGGTCCAAGGGGCGTTGAGACTGCCAGATAAATTTTAGCGCTCCTTCGCCATCTTTTGACAGATAGACAGGCGTGAGGTCTTCACTAGCTTACCCTCCACTAGTGATTTAATTCGACTCTTTTTATGTAACTAGAAACCACTCGAGCCTCTCGATTATTTATTTCGATTAATTATGTGGAGCTGATTGGACAGCTGTAGATAATTTGCTGTCTTCTTTTTGCAGGACGTCTGTATGTATTCCGTAAATGTTGACATAATTTTGAATTTGTGTTTTCTTTTGCCAAGATTGTTATGGTGTTATTGACAATAGTATGTTTGTTTTTTTATAAGTACTAGAAGCACTTTTACTCCGCATGAAACACTTTATTTTTTCTTCAAACGTAAAAATCTTGAAAAGCGCCATCTCTTGTTAATTACTTGTAAATCAATTGTCAAAAATTTCTTAAAATTATTTTTAACTTGTAAAAAGAAACTAATTATTAAACGCAACGAATAAATTATAAAAGCATTTACTTTTTTACATTACAAATGCTTAGAAATATCATTATGTTACAATTTGTTCTGAATAAGTCAGGTTAGAATTTAAAGTGAAACTTAACTGAACTTAACCTTACTTATTCAATAACAAAATGTCAAATTTTTTTGACGTTTGAAATTTTTTAAATTATTTATGTAAAAATCAACTCAATAACTAATGAACTTATATGTTTTTCAAAAACAATAAAATATTGGCGCTTGCTTTTCTCCTTCGAGAGTGATTATTATAAAATTTTAAATTAACTAAAAATCAATAAAATCTAATTATTATAACAATGTAATTTATATGAGAAAGTAAAGTTTACAATGTAATTTGATAGTTTAATCAAACTAATAATTATGTTGAAAATCACCTTTCCATTTAACTCCCTAACATTTCCTATTAGCTCAAGTCCACAAGACTACCCAAAGTAAGACATTTCCTTTGCTTTATTTCATGTTGACTGCTTTAGCTTTAAATCCTATGAATGAACAAGTAAGCTTAAAGTAGTTAGTTTCGTGTCTTTATCGTAAATTGTGTTTCGTATAAGCATGTACTCCATGTACAGGGTGGTTCAAATTACTTGTCAGTATGAGGTATCTCAGTTAACCCTGCAGAGCATATGTTAGGCTTTTAAAGCCTATGCCGTTTTATTTTTGTTGTAGCATGTATATTTTTTAAACTAGATTTATGAAACTTAATATACCTTTCGACATTGATTGTAAGTGTAAGATTATATAATAAAAACAATTAAATAATTATTGCAAGTATATTAAATTTCGCATAGAACAGCAAATAGGCTTGAAAAACCTAACATATTCACTCCCGGGATTTATTTTAGCTGAGTTTGTGTCTGTTTATTATGAAATTAAGTGTTTATTTTATTCAAATTTATTTTTTTTGTCACGTTTTAGATTTAAACAGAGTGCATGATTAGTTTATGAGTATTAATTACCGATTAATTCAAACCTTAAAATTTTTTATTTTAGTTACTTATTGGAAATAAGATAGGAAATAAGGGAAAATATTGCTCTTTTTGGAATAGGCACAAAAGTCGTAATTACAATAAAATGTGTATAACTTGAATTTCTATGGAACATTCTAACTTTGTTTGTGCTGATTGTGCGAAAAAAAATTTAGTTTTGAAAATTCAAAGTGGCTTTTTATACCTAAAATAGAAAAAGTGCACATTATGCGCATGCTATGTAATAATGCCATTTTTATTAATTTGTAGTTACTTGATCACAAATATTTATAAATATTTTATGTTTCTAAATGTTTATGATCATTTGCTACATAAAAAATTTTTAAAAAATTATCAAACTATGACGGGAAAAGCTAATAAACTATGGGCTTTAAAAGCCTAACATATGCACTGGTGGGATTATTTTCACGTATTTACTGTAGGGTTAATAGAAAAGTTAGGAAGAAATTTTTTAAACTTCGATTCCAGTGGCGTGGTTAAACGAAATTTAGAGTTACTAAATGAACCTAATTTGTTTTTAAATACGAATCTTCAAGAAATAGAGTATTTTTTGCTCTTTCTTAAATAAACTGCTGTCCTGTTTTTATTATTAAAAATAATTTCAATAAATATCACATTTTTGAATAGAACGAAGAAAACGTGCAGATACCTATACTCCAGTCTCACAATTATAGAGAGTGGCTCATTCCTAATATATGTTCACAATCTTTAGCTAGCTATAGATCGGCTTCTATTGAGATAGATGCAGAAAACACGTGCCGCTTTAATAATAGAACAACGTAGATTACTATATTTTGACAGAAGCTTAGTAGTAAAAGTGCATCCGAGTACGAACGATTGTTCATAATGCTGTACCAAAAAATCTCGATGTAATCTAGTCTTCATTCTATAAATGACACAACTGTTTACTTTTATGGAAAAATAGTATAAATTGGTATTTATCTCCACCAACGCAGTTGTAGTTAACGTATTTAAATTCTTAAAGGGGCGTGGCCAAACCTACGCGAACTTACCACAAGTTAAATTATTTTAGCTGTACTTTACTTTGTACTTTATTTTACTGTACTTCAAAAAGTTTGAAGAAATTGTACAGGGTGTTTATTAATGCGACCCAAAGTTACTCATTTTCAAATGACCATAACTCGTTATTTTCAAATGGAACACCCTGTATATTTTTACATATTTGGATTCCTGGTAAAATTTAAATACTAAATAAGCAAAAATATACTGAGTGTTCTATTTTTAAAATTATAAAAAAATACGAAATTACTATTTCGAATTATTTATAATTGAATTTCCTAATAAATGGGAAGAAATAAACTATAGGGCACTGTTTCTGAAACTTTGTAAGCCACGAGTCCCTTCTTATAGCTACTAAAGCTCCTCCAAAATAGAAATGGACTTCTGACTCCCGTTGGAGGACCTTTAGCCTCAGCCGGCTCTTTCCGTGATGTGCCAAAGTAAAAATATGCAGTTATTTCACATAAAAATGTAAAGCTTCAAAAAACTTCAGCCTAAATGAGATTATGGTCGAGAAAACTGCATGCATCAGTGGTTTTATAATTTATTAACGTTTCAATTAGAGAAATTGAACATAAGTAGATATTTATAGATATTCCAAGTCTCTTTCTCTCCATATTTGGAACAAACCTAAATTGAGCATTTGAGTGACATCTCTTTACATATTGTTGATATTTTTACATAATTTCGTCTTTTTTAATGACGAAGCTCAAAACAAAATAAAAGTGCGCGAGGAGTATTTTATATTATAATTCGATAAACTAACGGAATTTTATTAAGTGAACTTGTCAGGTAATTTGCATACAATGGTCATAAATTTATTGCACCTAATTGAATACGACAAGGGTGGCACGGGTGTGGTTGTACTACGAAATTGATATATGCAAAATCCATCCAAAACAGCACAATACTGTCACAAACGTTTAAATTATTACGATAAAAAAAAATTTTCCTTAAATGTAAAAAGAAAATTTTTTTTTCCGAAAGTAAATTTTTCCAAATTTAAAATTCTCAGTTGACCGATGACTACTTGACGATTCCTTCCACACGTCACTTTGTATTCTAGGCCCTTATATAAAGCAATTCTCTCCCTCGTACAACGAGCAAGGACCACGCATTCGTAAGTTGCGCTCTAAATTTAAAACAAAGGTATTTGAATTTGCTTCTCGGACGAGATTCACAAAGAAAGAGCTCAAGATTGTTGAATATTTCCACTTGAAATGTCGAACGTGATAAAGCAAAGCAAATATCTTTTCCTTTCGGACTTTGTTAATAGGAAATCTGAGGGTGAAATAGTAAATAAGTTTTTGCTTTGACGTATTTATATTATTTTTATCACCAAGTTTTAGCTCGTCAGTATACAAGGCGAGTCTCAATAAATTGTCAGTTAACTAATGGCCGGTTTCTGGTACATTTTTGCTTAGCTCTAGCTAACTTAGCTAGAGCTAACTTATGGAACCCATAACTCGTCAAATCGGGTTGCTCGACGGTCGGCTAACATTTAAAATTGTCGTGTAACTTGGATAGAAATAACGTCATTCTGTTTTTCGACAATAGATGGATTGTCAAAAGAATAACTAATTCGCGCTCGTTTATAAATAATCGTCACTTGATGTTACAATTTTTTTGATCAAAATATACGTATAAAATAATTATTATTTTTTTAGAGATAGCCAATTAATTAATAAATATTAAATAATAATATAAAATTGACTATTATCTCTAAAAAAAATCATAAATACCTAAGCCAAAAAAAAATAATATTAAATATGATTAATTTAAGTTGATACTTTGTATTCCTTAAAATTAATTAAAGAAAGCACAAGAAATGCAAATTCCTGTAGGCCGGTGATTAAAAATTTAGAAAAAGAAACAAATTCTCGAACCTTTTAAAAATATTTTTAATACAAGGAAAAGCTTAAAGAAATATTTTGCATACATCAGGTAAAATAATGGACAAAAATTTTTTTTAACAATAGGCACCTCAAAAGCAGGTAAAAATTTTGTACTTACATTTAAACGCGATTGACAATAACAAACAAAACAAACACCAGCGCCACGAGCGTACATAACTTGACTTAAGTTAGCTGCAGCTAAAATAACCGGAGAAAATCAGTGGTTATAGAATGGTTAAAGTTGACTGGCCATCGAGAGACAGAATGAATAGATATCTATTCGTCAGTAGATAACTCTCTTTTCAGAAACTCGCAATAAATTATTTAAATTGTATACTGACAAATCTGACAGTATCTGATATTTCAAAATTTTCCTTTAAAAATTAAAAAGTAATAAAAAAATACATACCAACTTCGAAAAAAATAAATGTGACTACACTTTTCAGACACACCTTCTGATATTACGAAACTACTTTCGGTATCGTAATAGCTCCATTACAGAACCGAAATATAAAAACATTAAAAAGCAATTCTTTATACAACTAATTTACAGGGTGACAGGGTCTTTCCGTTAAGGTTATTTTAATTCTAAAAACAGGCAAATATTCCTCTAGAACAGTGTTTCCCAACATTTTTTGTGTTACGCCCCACCTAAGTCTCTCTAAAATTCTTATGCTCCCTATGTAACTATACATAATTTTTAATATTCAAAAATTAGTTGAAGTATCTACTGTGAGAGTCGCCATACGGTTAACTCTGGACGAGTCCATTTTAGTATTTCCCCCCTGTGGGGCGTGAGCCCCACGCTGGGAATCACTGCTCTAGAGATTAAGAGATTAATTTTTCTAGAAAAATTGGTGTTACTTATAGGCCAAAAATGTTTATGGTTTCCAATAGAGAACCAGAGAATACAAGTTTAATACTGGTATTTGGCACTTTATTATTTAATAGTTTCTATTGATGCTGGAAGGAGAGACTTGTGCATTGTTACAGCAAAATGTTATTATAATTAATCGATAAATTTGAAATTTATGTGCACTATACGTGCATTTATAAAGAGCCTCTAGGCAACACTCATAATTAAACCAAATTACTAATTTAATATTTGAAATCATCTTTTGTTTAATTTATAACTAAGTAAATTTGAAATGCAATTTTTTTTGGCTAGTAATTTGATTCTTTTTTCCATTCTCTTCTACTACTACTACCGCCATGTCGATAATTCAAGTATATCACAAAAACAGACATCGACGCTATGGCTTTTAATATTCATATCCGTCTAATTGACTTGGTCTGTAATTTAGTTAGGTTTTGATTAGTGAATCCCTATTTTAAAAATTTGGAACACGACTTAAAAGTTTTTAATCAAATCGGTTTTGGTTTACAAAACCACTCTCTTATTCATTCCGCATTAAGAATAAAATTAAGAAGTCTCGTTTAAAGAGAAGTAAACAAGACTGATTTCAATTGAATTAAATTAAATTTAAGACTTTGATTTTTCTTTTTTTTCTTGCTCTTAGCGATTTCTATTTGAAAGTTGTATTTCGAATGAAAATTCTTAGTTTTTAAGTAGTGACATACACACACACATGGTGGTACACACGAGTTTTCTTGTAATCTTTATGGAATAAGAATGTAACGAAACGTTAGTAGGTAGGGAGAGTTGGGATACGCACAAAAGTTTTTAAATTTGAATAGTTACTTATATATTTTTCACAAAATACAAGTTGGAATAAACAGGATCTGGGGTGTTATTTGGATGAACGATTTTTAGAACCTTTTTTGAACAACGAGAATATTTTAGAACTAATATAAAAGTTTGTTGTTGTATGTGAATTGAATTGAAACGTTTTATGTATACTCTACGACTGTGTTTTAAATTGTATTATAAGATATAGGGTGTCACATATTTCATTTTTTAAATGGGCTACAATGGGTTCAATCGAGTAATCCAAAACATATTGTTTATACACAGTTGGTCAATAAATCGCTCAAAGTTATACAGGGTATTTTTTGAAAAATATTTAAAAAATAATTAATTTGTCACTTGTAACTTGTCATTTATAATTTTTCATTTGTCATTTGTCTCTAGTCATTGTCACTTAAACTTGTAACTAGTCACTTGTCTTTAACATTTAGCATTTGCCATTTGTCATTTGAAATTAGTCATTTGTCAATTAAAACTTGTAACTAGTCATTTATCATTGTTAATTTTTTATTTGTCATATGTCATTTGTCTCTAGTCATAGTAAATTGATATATGTAACTTTTGCTTGTCAATTGTCATTTGTAACTAATCATTTATCATATTTCCACTTTCATTATCTCTAGTCACTCAAAATTGTCATTTTGCATTATTTTCATGTCATTTGTAACTTGTAACTTGTCATTTGCTATTTCTAACTCTTGCTTGTCAATTTTCATTCGTCATTTGTCATTTGTAACTAGTCATTTATCATATTTCTATATTTCATTTGTCTCTAGTCATTATCACTTAAATGTGTAATGTGTTACTTGTCAATTGACATTTGTAACTTTAGCTTGTCAATTGTCATTCTTCATTTGTAACTAGTCATTTATCATTTTTCCACTTTTATTTATCTCTAGTCATTTTCATTTAAACTTGTAACTAGTCACTTATCATTACATTTGGCATTTGTCCGTTGTCATATGTCATTTTTGTTTAGTCATAGTAATTTGATATTTGTAACTTTTGCTTGTCAATTATCATTCGTCATTTGTAACTAATGATTTATCATATTTCCATTTTCATTTGTCTCTAGTCACTTAAACTTGTCATTTGGCATTTGTCACTTGTCATTTGTAACTTGTAACTTTGACATTTATAATTTTTCACTTATCATTAATTTGTCTCTAGTCATTGTAACCTAAACCTACATCTTGTTACTTGTCATTAGATTTTTCTAACTTTTGCTTGTCAATTGTCATTCGTCATTTGCCATTTGTAACTAGTCATTTATCATTTTTCCAACTTTCATTTGTCTCTAGTCATTATCACTTAAATGTGTAACGTGTTACTTGTCATTTAACATTTATAACTTAGTTTTTCAATTGTCATTCGTCATTCATTTTAACTAGTCGTTTATCATATTTCCACTTTCTTTTGTCTCTAGTCATTGTCACGTAAACTTGACAGTTGTCTATTGCCATTCGTCATTTATAGCTTGTAACTTGTCATTTATTATTTTTCACTTGTCATTTGTCTCTAGTCATTGAAACCTATACCTGTAAGTTGTTACTTGTCATTTAATATTTCTAACTTTTGCTTGTTAATTGTCATTCGTCATTTGTTATTTGTAACTAGTCATTTATCATTTTCTAACTTCCACTTGTCTCTAATCATTGTCATTTAAACGTGTAACGTGTCACTTGTCGTTTGACAATTGTAACTTTTGCTTGTCAATTGTCGTTCGTCATTTGTCATTTGTAACTAGTTATTTATCATTTTTCCACTTTCATTTGTCTCTAGTCATTTTCACCTCTACTTGTCAATCGTCATTTGTAACTTGTCGTTTATCATATTTCCATTTCATTTGTCTCTAGTCATTGTCACTTAAACTTGTCATTTGGCATTTGTCCTTCGCCATTCGTCATTTTTACTTGTCATTTATTATTTTTCAATTCTCATTTTGTCTCTAGTCATTGTAACCTAAACCTGTAACTTGTTACTTGTCATTTGATATTTCGAACTTTTGCTTGTTAATTGTCATTCGTCATTTGTTATTTGTAACTAGTCATTTATCATTTTTCTAACTTCCATTTGTCTCTAGTCATTATCACTTAAACTTGTAACTTTTGCTTGTCCATTGTCGTTCGTCATTTGTCATTTGTAACTAGTCATTTATCATTATTCTACTTTCATTTGTCTATAGTCATTTTCACTTATACTTGTCATTCGTCATTTGTAACTTGTAACTTGTCGTTTATAATTTTTCATTTGCCATTTGTCTTTAGTCATTTAGTCTTTAGTCAAACTTGTAACTTGTTACTTGTCATTTGTCATTTTTGCTTGAGAAATATCCTTTCTAGCTTTAAAATTTTTCCACTTTCATTTGTCATTTACTTCTAGCCTTTTTCACTTAAACTGCCAACTTTTTACTTGTCATTTTGCATTTGTCACTTGCTACTTGCCACTTTTTACTTGCCATTTGTCACTTGCCACTTGTCATTTGGCACTTTTCATTTGTAATTTGTCATTAGTCACTGTTTTTGTCATTTTTCATTGCTCTATTGTCATTTCTAATTTGTCACTGTAATTGTTAATTTTCACTTGTTATTTTTCATTTGTCAGTTGTCAATTGTCATTTGTCTATTGTCACTTGTCATTTGTTACTTGTTACTTGTCATTTCTCATTTGTAATAGTCATTATAATTTGCGATTTTTATTTGTCATTTTCATTTGTCAATTTTCATTTTTATTTATTCATTTGTCACGTGTCACTTGTTTTTAGGTATATCCTATATATTTTTAAATAGATAAAAGTCGTAAAATTAACTGTTAGATGATGTCAAATATATTATTGTTTGACTTCCGGTTTAACCGGAAATGAGAACATGTTTCGTAATTTAAATGGAATGCAATATTTATTTTTCAATATTTTGAAAGTTCGTTAAATTAGCTATCCGATGATACCAAACAATTTATACAGGGTGATTCACTGATATGATCGTCTTCGATAGCTCCCTAGTCGTTTGAAATAAGGCATACATTTAAATACAAAAGCTATTCATCTCCTTAAGGAGCATAATCTAAAATTATTTTCATCTCTACAGGGTGTTGTATTACCGCTCGGAGAGAATATTTTAAATTTTTTTAAATGGAACACCCGGTATATTTTTCTATATTTTGACTTGGCATTAAGTCGCCTACATTTCCATATTAAAATTTCTTAATTTCTCCGCGGTGTTGCCAGGTTATTAATTTTTTCTCTAAAAAATGCCCACAACACGCTTTATAAAATCGTACTAAAGCCGTTGTTCAAAGAATAATTACGACATTTTTTTCCTAGGTATAGTTATAACTATTATCTATGCGTTGAAATTTGAAAATGTGCAACTTTTTTTGTAATTTAACCAATTCTGACCTCTTTTGGATTTGAAAATCCTCATGATTCACATTGTAAATTTGTCCTCCCTGTATATGTAGATTCTTATTAAACAATAATTTTTAGAAAATAAATTTTTACTAGTTAAATTCCCTATTGCCATTCAGTTGATGTAAAATCTATAAACAATGAAGAAGAGATTTTAAATTCTTGCATACGAAGGAATCCTCTCGCTTTGTTTCCATTTTAACGATCTTATATTATGTTTAATTAAAATTAGGTGTTATATTATGAATTTTCTGCTTCTAGTGAAAAGGAAAACTATAAAGTGTGTCCGTAATAAAATGCAATTTACCCCTGGCCATAATAGAAATTATGTTCATTTAATTACGAGACCATTTGAGTCGCAGTCTGAGCTCGTAAAATATTTTCGTTATGACTACTAAACGACCAGAAACCGCGATATTGCATTCATGTTCAAAATACATACGAACCCCTTTCACTGTTTTCAATCGTAAAATTTTTCAAAAGTCAAGAATTTAATAACGCAACTCTTCCTTTCGAAAATTAATTTAAATGAAAAGATAAAAAACAAATTAAATAATCCGTTTAAAAGGTAAATAGAAATTGTTTATAGCTGGCTCCGTTCTTACCTCTGGGACAGTTTTGTCTTATAGTTAATTTGACACAGGTGGTACTCTAGAGAAGATGCCAGCTTAACTTTACATGTTCATAATATACAGAATAGAGCCGACAAGAGACCATACAATTATGTTCATTCTAAATCATCAAGTAAAAGTTCAAGTAAGTAACTTTGCAGAAAAAAAACTAAAAATAAAAGTGTAAAATATGATACAATTTTCATTTAAAGTTCTGTTGGGATATAAAAATGTCTTTTATGTTCATTTAAAAGAGATGCATGGCTAGTGTTATATTCTAAATTTCCTAATTAGGAATTTTAAACAATTTTTCATTTCATTTTTCTCTCTCGCTCAGAAAGAGACACAATTTGCAAACATTTTAACAAATTAGCTTAATAAAGAAGACACATACGAAAAAAAACTATTGCTGGCTTTCACAATCATTACAACCCTTTTTGGTAACGGTGTAAAGCGTGAATTGTACTAATTTCTATTGTTTTTTGGCTTACCTTTACGTTGATGTGTAATGTAACGAGATGGAACTATTTGGCACTGTAAATCCCAATCTATTATCCGTTCACTATTTATTTACGCTATGGTTGGCCATGTTAGGGTGAGAGATTCCACCCGGTATAAATTTGAAAAAAATCAGTTAGGTTAAGTATTGTAGAGTAGCGGATTTTATTCAATTGTGTTAATAGTTGGTCTGTCAGTGGTCTGTCATTTGTTTGGTATCTTCAGTCAAGCTTCTCGAGGCTCTAGCTCTTTAAGTAGAGATCTGACAGTAATTATACTCAAATGAAAATTATAGAGGAGAAAATTCTCTATCGAAACCTATAAATATATTTGTTCTGGCTGTCATAATTAATTTATAACAATCAAATTTGAAAAATTACAATAATTCGAGTGCTACAACTCACTGTGTCGATCGAAGCTCTATAGCTTCGTAAAGAGTAGTATGACGGTAATTTTACTACTAATGAAAATTATAGAGCAGAAAATTCTCTATCGAAACTTATAAATATAATTGTCCTAGCCGTCATAATTAATTAATAGCAATTAATCAAATTTGAACAATTACAATAAGTCGAGTGCTACAACTCACTGTGCCTCTCGAGGCTCTAGCTTCTTAAGTAGAGATCTGACAGTAGTTATACTAAAATGAAAATTATAGAGCAGAAAATTCTCTATCGAAACCTATAAATATACTTGTTCTGGCTGTCATAATTAATTTATAACAATTATTCAAATTTGAAAAATTACAATAATTCGAGTGCTACAACTCACTGTGTCGATCAAAGCTCTATAGCTTCGTAAAGAATAGTATGACGGTAATTTTACTACTAATGAAAATTATAGAGCAGAAAATTCTCTATCGAAACCTATAAATATAATTGTCCTAGCCGTCATAATTAATTAATAACAATTAATCAAATTTGAACAATTACAATAAGTCGAGTGCCACAACTCACTGTGCCTCTCGAGGCTCTAGCTTCTTAAGTAGAGATCTGACAGTAGTTATACTCAAATGAAAATTATAGAGCAGAAAATTCTCTATCTAAATCTATAAATATACTTGTTCTGGCTGTCATTAATTAATTTATAACAATTAATGAAATTTGAAAAATTACAATAAGTCGAGTGCTACAACTCACTGTGTCGATCGAAGCTCTAGCTTCGTAAAGAGTAGTATGACGGTATAATTTTACTACTAATAAAAATTATAGAGCAGAAAATTCTCTATCGAAACCCATAAAAATATTTGTTCTGGCTGTCATAATTAATTTATAATAATTAATCAAATTTGAAACATTAGAATAATTCGAGTGCTTCAACTCACTGTGTCGATCGAAGCTCTAGCTTCGTAAAGAGTAGTATGACGGTAATTTTACTACTAATAAAAATTATAGAGCAGAAAATTCTCTATCGAAACCCATAAAAATATTTGTCCGAGCCGTCATAATTAAAAGTGAAGGGACTTTTTTCTCATTGGTATACCTCTTTATAAAAAATACTGTGTTGCTATGAGGAAAGAACATTAGAGTCAATATGTGATCGTGATGGGGGTCTAAAATGGCAATCATACGCCACGCTTGCTAACACTCCTTCCCGATAGCAACACTGTATTTTTATTCAATTTACTACCCTGTATATTTTTATATTTCTTAAAAGAATTTTAGATATTTAATTCTGAATTTGATCAAACGAAGTTTTAATTATTATTAAATAATTTGACATTCAGGAAAGAAATGCGTTTGTTTATAAAAAACCAACAACCATAAACAACTTGTTGGTTATAATACCAACAAGAATGAGCTGTAAAACAAAGAGAAAAAAGCAAATCTAAACAATAAATAATAACAATAGTAAATTGACTAAATTAGACGTTTAATTAAACCTTTATTATTTTTGTCTGTTGATTTAGTACTATAATTTTGAAAAGTTGCTCAAGTTTTAATTAAAACGTATACAGGGTGTTTAAATATTTTTAAACAAAGTGTTCAAATGTATGAAAATATGTTTAAAGTTTAGTCTGTTTTTTTTATAAAGTTTTATAGAAAAATAAAATTTATTCGACTATAAACATTATATCGATGCAATCTTAAACGTCGTTTCATACATCCAAGTTTTCCCCTTATATTCATAAAAACCTTACAACATAAACATGCATTATTACACTACTGTAAATCTTAAATCTTGAAATATGCGATGCTATACAATTTTTATTTTTGGCACCAAAAAATATCTCCTTTTCTTTTACATCATATTTACTTCGACGACTGACGATAGCTCAAATTGTAGTAAAAATATGAAAACTAACCATAACTAAGAACGTTTCTACTACCGAAATGCGTTAAAGCCGCTGGTGCGAAAATAATTCACGAGTTTTTCTTTTTTTCTTTATTTTGAATAGTTCTCATAAAAGAACATCCGGTGTTGAATGGTGAACGTAAACATGTGTCCGTTGTTGGACATTGTTGACGAATAGCTTGTAGGAAGAAGCATTGTGAACAAAGACTATTATTATATCAAACGGGAAACCACGCAGCAAGGAGTAAACGCATATAGATTTGTCTTACCCCTATTTATTTTTAACGCGCAAAAAGAATACCTAAGTTCGGGAGAAACTAGGAAAAGCGAAGTTGGCGAGTTATATAATAAATTAAAATAATTTAAAAATGGATGCTTACTGTGAACTGGAAGTTTGGTGAAAAATTCGATTAATTTTCTTCGGTGGAAAGTGGAAGGGGAGGTCTGGAAATTCTAGTCATTTTTTAAATGTAGAGCGTTTATCAGGGAGAGATTTAAAATAATGAGAAAGCATTTAGAGGTGATTTGTATTTTTGAAAATATTTTTTCCTGAAATAATCACATTCAAGCCCATTTATCAATTCCTTCCTGAACTAGTCTGCTGCCTGGAATTTTTTTAGATTATTTATCCTTTAAATGAAAGTCATCCATTCGTTTACGTTTTTTGGTACTTTTTTTATAGTCTAGGTACTATCCGTACTTCTTAGAACTTTTACCCTAGTATGCCTTTTGATGTTCCCTTTTATTATAGTATTTTTTTTTATTTTGCGTTGGTAATACACTCATTAAAGCATGGAAAACGTTGCTGCGAAGTGCTACTCTGTAGCACTGTTTTTAGTTTGTTTGAGGTTGGTATTTAAAATAAGTATTTTAACAAATGATATAAGTAAAAGAGTTTAGAAAAAGTCATGCTTACTTTTAAAAAATTAATACAAAAAATACTTATTAAATAGTAATTTTTACAAAACAAAATATAGCGACATCTCTTGATAAAATCTATTTAAAACCTGAATAAATGTGGTAGAGTAGCGCTTTGTTTATTCAATGAATAAAAGTGATAAAAGTCATCGAATAAATAGCTGCTACTCTACCATAAACGTCAACTGTATGTATAGCCAACATAAAAATTTAACTAATATAATTCTCCAATACGATTTTTTAAGAATCAATAATTGTTAAAATAATTGATTGCAAAGCAGAAAAAATAGCATAAAGCACTTGTGTCACAAGGACTTTTGTCGCACTCAACCATTTGCAGACCTCCTATAACTCGGTCTGCAAAGTTCGCCTTCGTGCGACAAAATACAACCTTGTAACACTAAAGTGCATTAAAGTATAAGTCTTGTACTTTAATATACTATTTTGTCATAATCTCGGTTTTGTCTGTTCGTTTGTACATCCAACTGTCACCAACGTCTAGTTGCCGTAGGCCTTTACTTCCTTCCTTTACACCAATCGTTTTTATTTGCTTTCTATAGTAGTATTTTAGTATTTATTTTAAAATACGTTTTTGAAGTGCCATGATGACAACCCATACCAACAAATAAAGCTAAAAACTTTGAATTTTAAACAAATTAAATTGTAATGTGGCAACTCTGTACAGGGGTGCCAAATTAAAATAGTCTAACTGCATTGCCTCTTCACATTTCTAACTAACTTTAGGTTTGTTCCGGTAAAGTGTCAAAAAGACATATTTAGATAACCTTGACTATACTACCTATTCTATTAAGTCTGGCTATCGCTATTTCGCCTTTTTCTAAATAGTACTTATGACATTTCGAAGCCATTCGTTATAGGGGTTTAGAAGAATTTAACTGACGCGATAATTCAATTATGATGAGATAAAACATTATTTTAGTCTGGTTTGTGTCCACGTTGGTAGAAGTGGAAGCCCTGTTGTTCCCCCAAAATAGTCAATACTATGTGACCACTATGTATGTGACCACCTTACTCTTACTAGGGATGAGTATGAGTCATTGAATAAATAGATCCGGATGGAAGGTTAGCAACCATAACAGAAAATGCGACAGAAATTACATTTTAGAGTGGGACTATAAGCAACCATTTTCATTGGAAAATTGGCCAGTAATCGCTATATTTAGACGAGCATTACATTCCCAGACGATTACCCGCAATGTTCCTTCTTGGTAGAGTAGCGACTATTTATTCAATGGTGTGAGTATTACTCCAGTGCATTTAGCATCGGACCCTGAATAAAATGACCTACAACAAAAACAAAAAATGCCTAGTGTAAGAGGACTTTCAACTGTGAGGATGAGGTTTATCACGTTCTTTTTGTGAACTGTTCTCCTGTGCAAGCAGAAATTTTTGTTATACGGTCATCGGTATACTTCTTTTGACTATCGTCTGCCTGTCTGTGAGTCTACCTAATACCCGTTTGACAGTCTCATCTGTCTGTCTACCCGTTTCTTTGTATCGCCGTACGCTCAGTAGCTCTCCAATGCTCTCATACCAATGGAAAGGTAGTTAAAAAATCCATAGATAAATTCGCATTGTCGCAGTTCCGTTCATCGGTTCAACCCTTAATGAAAGTGCTTGAACCTAAATAGAAATATTTTTGTCGGTGTATTTTGAGTATTTAAATTTTTTCATGTAAAATTTACAGTTATTTAAACAAATTTACATTTTATGTTAAAGGGAACGTCGTAGAATTATAATCCCACACCAAACTGATATAAAGAAGGGTAAAAAGGAAGTAGATTAATTACATAAGATTTTTGATTTAATGCACTTAAAAATTTATTAATAATGCAAATAACGGTTTTTGTTTAAATTTTATCGTCTGGTATCTGGCTCATTAAATTGTTCTCCTGTAAATATAATTGCGTGACTGTCTTACTTGGTTTTTAGTCTGGTGCACCCTAATTGCCAAAACAATACAATTTACAATGCAGCAACATAAATTTACAAATTTTTTGATAATAACTGCAATTAGATATAAGATAAAATATTTTAATGGATAATTTTATGCATTTCCTGTACCCAAACTAACAATGCGATAATTTAATAATAAACAAATTTTTAGGGGAAATAATAACAACATACCATTTCTCAATTTTAGGGATAAAACGTGATTGATTTCCTTGTAAATTTCCTGTTTCGGAAAGACCTAGTTTTGCTTGCTTTATATCTAATTTTGAATATTAGTAATTTCGTTTAGTTTCTTTAATGGTAAAAGGGTTTTAGGACACGTGTCGAACAGGAAGTGGTTGATGTGGAGGCAGCTGTAGTCTCGGAAGCGCCAACTTAACTTCCTGTTTGTCCACTTGGACACAAGAACAAACGACCCATCAACCCTTATATAATAAAATAAAAGGATTTATTCTATGTGTGAGAGTAATTTTGTGTTAACACAAAGAGATTGAAATTGTAATATCAACGGAGTTAATAATTAAGACGACTCGAAGCGTAAGTCAAGTAGGTCATCCTTAGGGAAAACGTAATATCTAAATATATGAAACCCTTCAAATATGAAGCACTGCGTAAATTCGATGAAGCTTTATAAAATAGAGCAGGTACAGGGGGTGGTGACAGTGCGTGTGCGTTGTTAATTAAACTCGTATCGATCATCTCTAGGGGGGCTTTTATGCGTATATACGTCGAATATTTACAACCCCTCTCCCGTACACACAACACACACGCCGTTAAAAAAAACCTAATAAATTTATAAACATCTCAACTATTAAATCCGCCACCTCATTTTTCAAAACCAAATGACGAATGAAACGATTGCAATAAAAATGCAGCACTAACTGTTGTGATAGCTACCGACTTTACGACACCCTTAGTACATTTTATTGTTCTTTTCCTTGGTTTTTACTTTCGACTACGGACCTTTTATGAGCGACTTCCACTAAAATACAAATAAAACGCTAAGCATCTTCAATCTCTTTTGAAAGCTGGAATTGAGGCGGCCGGACCACCTCTTTACGTGTTATTTGATTTATTGGGTGCGGCTTCTGACCCCCCTCAATATCTTAATAGAAAATCAACCCTTAATACTTACACACAAGCCAAAACTTATACTGATTAAGTCTTTTGAGCTTTTTAGTATTATGAGAACGTATTGGCTACTTCGTTTTGTTAATTTAACGAAAACTTAATTTAAAGTTTACAAACTAATTAAGCCACTAAACAAGTAATAATAACGCTTATTGGAGAATGTTCATGTTAAAATTAATTACAAGAGGAATAATTTAAAGCATACTCTTAGTTAAACTTGCGTTTTCTTATTTAAAATTAAAGACGTTGAGTTGCATTATTGAATTATTGACCCCTTCAAGTTGAATAAGTTGGAGCTATCTCCACCTTTGATACAATTCTAGCCACCTAGAAAGGTAAAATTAGACACTGAAATTTTTTTTTAAAACAATTGTATTATTTAGTGATAGCCCATAGGCTTGAGTAAAAAAACTTTATACAAGAAGATAAATCCAGCAAAGGTTTTAAGGAGAACTAAATGGTGATAGGATGTTGGGTAAAAACAACATCCTCTATTTTTTTTAAATTACAGCAAATTCAATTGGATTAGGCTCTTATTTCTTAAATACAAATATTTCATTGCCTTCTTTGAACCTTACCCTATCAGGAATTATGACTATTTGTGATATCAACCGGATATTAAAATCGCTAACGGTTACGAGCCGAATGTCTAAATATCAACTTATCCCCTCATTCGTTAGAAACCGTTCTCTTAAAGCCATTTACCTTAACTAATTTGAGGTTTCAAGAACAAATTTTTTAATCTGCAAATTAAATAACGCGCTATAAACAAAAAACAACGGATGTGGCCATACCGGGAACTTTTTAGTGCGTAGTATTTCCATTTCCAGTTAAACCAGACGTAAAGTCCATAAAGTGTTGGGTGTCTCCAGATAGATAATTTTATGAGCTTTCAAAATATTGAAAAATATACAGGGTTTTTTATTTGAATTAAGAAATGTGATCCCGTTTCCGGTTAAACCGGAAGTCAATATATGAAGTGTTTGGTATTGTGTAACAGCTAATTGTACAAGCTTTCAAAATACTTAAAAATATATAGGATGTTTGTAAAAACATTTGATATTTTTGTAATTTTCGGTTTAACCGGACCCGTTTTGTTAACCGAATATAGTGTCAAATAATAGATATTTATGAGATTAATACATATTGCTATGAAAAGCTATATTTAAGACTCTGTTATATCTCAGGGTTCTTCTTATTTTAAAACACCCGCGTACTTCTCATAAGTCTCCCAGTATCAGTTATATTATAACGACGCGAAGTACAAACAGCTCTCCACTTCGACGACGTAAATTAAACAAATTATCAAAAATAAGGTAATATTCGAAATGTATTTAACTTTTTAATGTCACATGACAAATACTTCTTTTACACATTTATTCCACGTGAATCTATAACTTTTAATTTTTTTTAGGTTATGATTTTATTTTCAACAAAAGTTATTTTAACCTCACTTTTAAGAACAATATGACAAACGTGCACATCTTTGTGCTTACAAAAATCGACTAAATTAATTAGAACTTAATAATAAAAACTTAATAAAAATAATAATTACCGCAAAGTTATAAGAGAGAAGCCAAAATATGGGACAATCGTTCTATTGACCGCCATTTTAAATAAAAAATTTTTTTCAGTTGAGCCTCAGATGTACTATCTTATAACTAGAGAGCGGAATTTATGCATTTTGCATGTTTGTCAGTAGGACAGTGATGAAACTTTGGATAAAGCCGAATTATACTATTTCAAGACGATTAAGACTAACTTAGTTTTGCATATTTCTCAAATTTTTGCATATTTCTACAACTTTTGCATATTTAGCAAATATTTTGGTGTAAAACATAAATTAAAAGAAAATTTTTAAGATTCCAAGTAAAAATTTTGATTTTACTTTTTTTTCTGAAACAAAATTTAAACAAAAATTTTGAAATAAAGTAATTTTTGAAAAAAAAAATTTTTTGCGCCTATATGGGAAATTAGCGCATATTTAACAAAAATCTGTGCATATTTTTAAAAAAAGTGTACATATTTTTAAGAAATCATTGCATATTATATGACATATGTATTTTCAAAAAATTTCTTGCATATAATTCCGCTCTCTACTTACAAATCTCTCTACGCAGAAATTTGCAAAAATGCCCCCTTCCTTTTAGTAACCACGTAACCACCTTGTTTTTGGACGCACTGTATGGATTTCTTCTAAAAAGCTTAGTTTACCCATGAAATTAAGTGACTAAAAGCATTTCATGAAAATCGGTAGTTTTTGCTCCAGAGGTGTAACAGATCCATCCGACATGGTTCAAAAAACCGAAATTTTTTTTGCATTTTTGGAATTATGAGGTCTCAAAACGCCCAGAAATTTAATTAAGATTTTTTTTTGTTTTTCTTGGAAAAAGTTAAAAGAGCTCCGGAAACCCACTATCATAATCCTCACATCTCCAATATTAAAGGTACTTTCCATTTAAAACCATAAAAAATGCTCCACCCTGTACGGTTTTGTAGATCTCTCTCTTTCTCTCTCTTTTAATAAGGTATAAATTTTTAATTGACAGAAATGGTTTGTTTTGATTGTTTTGAACAAAAATATTCCCGATACTTAAAGATATTTCGTGAAAACAAAATATTGTTGATGTCACACTTTGTCCGATTTATTAGGATTTGTAAGGATTTACGTTGAAGGGTGGACACAAAAGATTCTTTTTTATCCAAAAATATTGTGTATAATTTTAAGCTTTCCCTTTTTTAAAATATAAAATGTAACCTTTTTGAAGACATTCTTTATAGATTTAATAATTTAATATTACAACGTATATAACACTTTTTTGTTTTTTAAATCGTAACAATTCTACAAAATCATAATGGAAGATGAAAAGCTTTATGTGCATAAAGTTGCTGTAAAAGATTTATAGTTAGCACATGAAAATTCGCCTCTTTTTACGATCCTCCCAAATGTTATACACTTTAATAGATTCAAGGGCCATTCCCTATCCTATCTTTTCACATACACATCACTTTCACCATATAAAGTTAAAGGCAATTTTAATTTAATCGAAATCGAAACAAAAGCACTTATTTAAATAAGAGAGCTATATACGACCCTCTCTTTTTCTATTTTTTTGTTTATTAAGCGTTTGATTGGTTGCCTAACTTTAAGGATAAATAAAATTGTGTTTTTGTAAAAGTTTTAAAGTTGAAATGGGCAGTAATTGGATTAAAATGCGTTTTTTTTTAATATCAAAATGTTATTTTATATCTAAAGCTGCTCGCTATTTTAATTTGGAAAGATGAAAGGTTGCAAAATAAATTGAAAAACGCATCAGTTATATCATCTGTAACTCGTCAGACCAAAAAAGCTTCTTTTCTATATTAAAAATTTCCCCAACATCAAAAAGATATTTTTATAAGTTTTCATTTTAAATTAATTAATATATTTAAGTAAATTGGTAGTTGGTTTAAGGACTTATTTCTTATTTGATATTATACAATCAATTTGAAAGTAAAGTCTAGTAACAAATTTTCGATAATGTAGTGACCATCAGGACAAAGTTTTACGATGTCATTAAAAGTTTGACGAGCATCCCTTATGATTCCTGGACAAAGCACAGGATGATAACTTATTGTAACATAAATGTCTTGGGTTGTTTGGTTCTGCACTTTACTGTTATAAGACTGCCGTTTGTTAGATTTCCCATTAAAAAATTATGGGCTGTTATTTGAATAATAGGTGCCCTTTTACGATATTTCCAAAATAACATCCCCATTGTTAAACAAAATAATCTCTAATTTATACGAGCTTGCTTTGTTGTAAATTATTTCATTGATACTTAATTTTTTTTATGATTCATTTATTTATTCACAACTTTTATTTTTTTTTCTTTCATTCGTTCAACCCTTAATTAAAGCTTTCGCTGACACTATTTTGTAATTTTAAAGGGGAACATACTCCTTCGGCTTCGGCCTTGATAACTTTTCTCCTAATCATAATCAATGCGATCAAATGAATTTTATTTAATGAATTGTTCACCCTGTATATGTATATGTATTTAGCTAATTGTCAGTTTTAAACCGAGAAAATTAAATTTATTAAGAACTTATACTAAATTTTACGTAACTACTAACTACCACCATTTTAGGTTAAATTCAGCTTATTTATCTCTTCAATTTTATGTTATCAGTAAAACCATCAGACATTTTCTTTAAAATACAGTGTAATTGCCGCCATTTCTAAAAATTAGATTAGAAAGTATACTGACCTAATGGATGTTATTACTTTTATGTGTCTTGTTATTTTTTTCTTATATCTTAAGCTTACAACGGTATGCAATTAGCGGTTTTACGTTTACTCTGATTATAATAATATTAGGAAGCACTTTTATAAAGTAATTTGGTTGTTCGAGATGGGAAATACAAAATAATTTATTAGAAAATTTATGAATTAGATGACTTTCAAGATTTTTATCTTAATTACAGACTTAAATCTCAAGCTTCTTACTGAAAGGCATTTTCTTAGGATCCTTGAGCTTATACAGTGTGTCCCCAGGATGGGGTTGCCAAGAGAAAAAAATATATTTTTGATATTCACAGAAAAATTTATTCTTTAAAAGAAGTTTTGCTTGCTTGAAAACTCCCAAATATGCAAAAACATCAAAAACTAGTTTTCAAATAACAAAGTTATTGAGGTTTTTCTCTAAATTTTTGAACTAAAGAAAAAAGCAAACAAATGAAAAATTTAGTAATGTGTAATGCGTAGCAGGTCGATGTCGTTCATATTCGACTTCATTAACAACAATAAATTGTTGATTTAATAATCAGAATATTAAGTATTACTGTCGTCAGCCTGCTACATTACTAAACTTAACATTAGTTCTTTTTTCAAGTACAAAAATTTAGAGCTCAATAACTGTTTAATTTAAAAAGGCGCCCGGCGCCTCCACCATATATCACGTGGGCGTTTTGTGACCCTGGATACTTCCAGGTTGTACCAAGGTATTTAATAATTACAAAATAACATTTTTGGTGTTTTTGGATATTTGGAGGTTTGAAAACAAGCAAAACATCTTTGAAAGAATAAAATTTCCTAAGAATTCAAACATTTAAAAATTTTCTTTTTCTCTTGGCAATCCCATCCTCGGACTGTATAATATAAATTGACGCAAATCATCATTTTTCCCAATGGAAATCATTGCGTATACTCCCATTCATAAGGAAGGATCTTCTTACTACGAAGATCGTTAAAGAAGACTCCTGGCTCCTGGAGGTCTGAAAAATATAAATTAATTAATTAACTCTCTATCACGGGTCTCTTTTGTGTTACTTTTTATTTAGAGCCCTGGCTCTAACTGTTCACGATCTTTGCCTCCCTTGAACACTTGACCAGTTCTACCCTTCTACCATTTGTATGTCATTCTGGTCAGGTACACAGATCATGATATCACTTCAACAGACTTTTTCAATTGACCAAGTCCTCCACTGTAATCCTACCTTTTAACAACCGTATTCCATGCTTCAACATTCTTCTTAACCTTTATTTTGAATATTTCAGGTTTGTTACTTCTTCTTGTAATTGACTTCAATTGATTTATTATAGTATTAATGGACTACCTCAAACATGTGCTTCGTTTGAAGGACACGTAAATCTGTCTGTCTACTACTGTAGGCCATATCTTTAACAAAAAAGTAAATAAATTAATATAATGAGTTAGGTTAGTTACTAACTCACCCATTCTCCTCACAGAAATCAAGTTGCTTATTTTTCTGTCTAAACACACCTGGAAGAAAAATCTATAATTGTACTGAAAAAATCTTTGACTATGTCTCCATTTTGGATAATGAGGTTGTAGAATCACCACCAGCTTCCTCCTCCTCCCAAGCGCTCTCTATCATTTCTTTTATCTTTTTTTAGCATCCATTCGATCGATTTTCAGTACCAGTTCAACTTTAATCTCCAGAATATCGACAGTTTCTTTTACTTTGGTGTTCGTTCTCGTCGATTGGATTGTCTTTTGGCTTGTCATCCCTCACTGATAGTCTAAATTTAAGTTATATGGCTTAGTCTATTTAGGACTATTCGACTTTTCATTTTACGAAACTATAGAAAGAAAAAGTTAAAAAAGAAGTTCCGGAGCTGTAAAGACTTTTTGTAATTCGAGTGTATTATAAGAAGAAAGTGCTGTGAGAAATTACATTTTTTAAGATTTGTGCTTCCTATTTCAAGATGAAATGGCACCAATTGCGAGATAATTTTTTACGCTTATGATAGATAATATCAATTTCATGATTCACTGACTTTGTTCCTTTTTTACGATTTTGGAAGAATCTTAAAAACTGCGATTTCACGAGTTACTTTCCTATGTTTTCAGAGTTAATTACCACCCGGTATAAGTACAGTCAACCTCACAATTATTGGCACGCCAGGGTATGGTTATTAGCCCACAACGACAAAAGGGCAGAAGGGGAGGTTGTTGATTTAATACTTGTTGGTAAAATAAAGTTCCTTTCAATTTAAAGTAGGAGGTGTTATGATGGTTGCATCCACAATTCGTGCTAAACGTATAGCCAGGGTGGCCATTAATTGTGAGGGCGACTGTACATACATACGATGCTCGTAGATAGGTATACCTACTTGTTTTCCTCCGAAATTCTTACTTCTAAGCTGGAAATTGAATACCTAGCTTATGCTCTTTTATTAATGTGTAAGAGCGTAGCGACCGTAGCAAGTGAAGCTTCCCTTTGTGGCGAAAAAGGATTTTCGTTCGTAATGACTAATGACGTTACGAAAAAACTATTAGGTCTATAATTGGTATGAAATTTTATACACAAAGTTAAACCGTTTGTGTTTAGGTTTAAGAATTAAAAAATTTTCATGGGTTTTACTGTCACCGTACTAAAAAAATCTGTAAAAGCTTGGTTCTGAGTACGGTCGTGACATAGACGGAAATATTAAAAATGAGCAGGGGGCACTTCCGAGAATTAAAAATTTAAATAAAACAATAGATATTACAAGAGGTAGTGTGAAGTCAATTTATTGTGCTTGGCAATTGGTTTATGGTAACCCTGTACTTATCAGCATCAAGCAGTGACAGTAAGTTGTAAGAGAAGATTTAAATAACCAAAGAATCTCATTTGTGGTTTATTAATTATTATTACATTAAAATTAATTATTTACACGTGTGCAAGTAATTTATTTAAATTTCACTTTATTCTTTTGAAAAAGTAATGGCTGTGATAGTAAGCGATTCTCGCGCTGGTTTCTCGAGCCTTTTCTATAGTATGTAGGCAGTCTCGAGATCTATGGTAAGCCTCTTTGGAACTTATTCAAAATTATATTTTTCGAGATTCGAGTCCATAATGCTTTTTCATGACACATTTCATCATCATTAATTTACATAATCATACGTTAACTTTCAATAAACTTGTTACTTTCAAGTTTCATGCTTCGAATAACATCGAGGTAGTATTATCACTTGGCGTTTTAATTATTGAGGTAAATTTGGATTTTTTTAAATTTTTTACAACCCACTGCTATCTATATTTAATTAGTGTAATAAATAGTATCCTAATTTCTTGTATCCTTGAATTTAAAGCGTGAAAATTAAACTCAATTTGTGGTTTTGGTTTTAGAGAAAAAAGAGCTATGCATTTAAAATGCAAGCATTGTCACTAATTGGCGATTATGTGAACAATTAAGAGAGAAAGTGTTTGATTTTTTTTTAAATAATAATTATAATTGAAGGTTAAGGTACTCGAGATGACCATTTAAAATGAGCCGCTTTCGAAACTTCATGTTGTGTTTTGTGGCGTTAAAAGGTTGTCTGCACGCTTTAGGTTTTAGAATCTTATACGATTCAAATTCTAACCACATAGCGTGCAAAAATTTGATTTTTTTACACTTTCTCGATTTTTTAAAATTTACGATTATGTAAAGAAATGAATAGGTATCACATAAATTTTCTACCGGTTAAGTTTGTATAATGGATAATAGGATATAATGCACTTCCCATACAAATAGTTCACATTATGGTTTGTAACAAAAGAAAATACTTATGGTAAAATTTGATTTCGTATCTACAAGGTACGTGATTATTATAAAAAATGCTTCATCATGGGGATGTCTATCAGAGCAATCGAAAAATAATAATTGAAGCACTAAACTGTTGTGCTTCCGAAACCCTTATGAAATGAACAGAAAATAAATTTTTCACAACTTTATATTTTTTTAAATAAATAAATTTACAATCATTTAATTAACCTTATATACAATTTACTTAAAAGATAATTTAAAATTAGCTTAATTAATTAATAAAATTGTGATAGCACCTCGTAACTCCTTTCTTCTTTTCACTCAATCTATTAACAATCATTTTTATTGCACATTCAAAATTTAACTATTTTTGTGGTTTTAAAAAAACGAATGGAGACCTTGTGATCTTCCACCAATACCTGAAAATAAATAGTGCGTAAATAATTAATTAATTTTCTTACGTAATTGACATATCGGGAAAATATTAATTTATTTATTTATTGATTTATTTAGCTGTGGTTACAAAGTAATTTTAGTTAGTATATGGTGTGTCTCAATCAGGAAATGTATTAAATTTTAATATCGAAATACGCTATAAAATGCGTTTCAATGTAAATGAATTGTAATAAAATTATGGGTTTGGAAATGTTTTTACGCCCCGCCCCCTCCCTCTTACTTGGTGTAGTAATTTTTTAAGTGTTAAATGGTAATTTTGCCACTAATAAACAAACTTTAATTACTTGTTAGATTTTTATAGGTACATACAATGGGTATTTAAACAAGAAAAGTCAGAATAGAAAATTTTTTGATTTCCTAGCGAACACAGCACAGCGCTTTCATATCAACGATAGAGGTTATCGGGTACTGAAACACTCAAAGAACTACACTGGATCTTTTCATATTAAATTGGTTCGACAACGTGTAATTGATGTGAAAGCATTCAAAGCTCAATGTCTATAATTGTCTAAGGGCGATTATAAACGACAAATTGAACGATCAAACGAACTTACCTGTTGTGAAGTTCGATCGTAATTTTATGAACCTTCAGTCCGAGACATCACTTAATAATTACAGACGTAGTAGTGCCTCTTCGCGCCGAAATTCGCTATGTTTAAAGCATAAAAAACTTTCCGTTCCCGACGACTCCCACCTAACCCCGCATATACTTAGTCCTTCATTAGTTCAAAGGATTACAGAGCAACTTCTGGTGGAAGACCTAAGTCCGGGAGGGTGGGAAGTGATGTCTCGGACTGAAGGTTCAAAAATTTACGATCGAACTTCACAACAGGTAAGTTCGTTTGATCGTTCAATTTTATTTCCCTTCAGTCCGAGACATCACTTAATAATTACAGACGTAGATGTTTAAAGTAATACGAAGTTGCGATAAAGAGAGTTCGCTTATCTCATATAAAAGCAACTCAGTGAGGAAGTAGGACAATGTAGAAAATATGTCAATAGGAATTTGCAAGTACATACTCACAAACAAGGAAGAATTAACATAACATTCTTCTACTAAAAGGTGTTTGTAAAGACAATTAACATGAACTCTTACTGAAAGGATAAGTAGAACGAATAAAGACGATGTTCCTTGTAAAACTAAATATGGAAACACAAATCCCCATTTACATGTACCTCCATGCTAACCTTTAAGATTGCTTAGCAAAAGCATATTCGTCTTCTAGAGCAGTTATGCTGTAGAATAATTCTAACGAGAGTGGTTCAGTTCCCAAACCCAACCAGTCACAGTTTTAAATATAAAATCTAAGGAGGGGGGATTAATAAGAAAAATGTGATTCCTTGTAACTTTCGGATCCAGGTTGTCTAGGGGTACCTAATCCTTGATAATAAAATTGAATAATAAAAAATTCGAATCACGTCTAAACTTCTTTATACATAGATATAGATCAACAAACCTATACATAACTTCAACTTATAGGATATACAAACCCAATCCTTTCGTGAATTATTTAACGGGTGATGACCACGCATTTTACATCTCATTAGTCTGTTACCTTGCGACAAAAATTTTCATTAAGTGACTTAATAGACTGATGGCATTTTACATAACTTTTACTACAAATGTCAGTTCCGGTGATGCATTATTAGACATCAAGTCACAGGTCACAGTGAAGTAGGCCATCTTTTAGTTAATCTCCACATAAATTATTAAACTAGAATCGAGACCATAATTGCAAATCGGTTTTTATAGTTTCAATAGATTCCTTGAAAAACGTACTTTTTACTTATCTTGATGTCGCGGGGTAGTTCCATTTAAAAAATTTAAGTTACCAAAAATTAAAGCCAAAATATAGACAAAAATATTTGTTTATTCAAAATTTTAATTTGCCTGTATACTCTACAGGGTTATAATATAGGAAATCTAGGCAATCTAGGAAATCTATAAAATATAGGAAATCTAGGAAATATGGGAAATATAGGAAATCTAGGAAATCTAGGAAATATAGTAAATTTAGGAAATATAGGAAATATAGGAAATATAGGAAATATAGGAAATATAGGAAATCTAGGATATCTAGGAAATATAAGAAATATAGGAAATATAGGAAATATAGGAAATATAGGAAATATAGGAAATCTAGGAAATATAGGAAATATAGGAAATCTAGGATATCTAGGAAATATAAGAAATATAGGAAATATAGGAAACATAGGAAATATAGGAAATCTAGGAAATATAGGAAATCTAGGAAATATAGGTTATCTAGGCAATCTAGGAAATCTATGAATAGGAAATCTAGGAAATATGGGAAATATAGGAAGTCTAGGAAATATAGGAAATATAGGAAATCTAGGATATCTAGGAAATATAAGAAATATAGGAAATATAGGAAATATAGGAAATATAGGAAATCTAGGAAATATAGGAAATATAGGAAATCTAGGATATCTAGGATATCTAGGAAATATAGGAAATATAGGAAATATAGGAAATCTAGGAAATATAGGAAATCTAGGAAATATAGGAAATATAGGTTATCTAGGAAATCTATGAATAGGAAATCTAGGAAATATGGGAAATATAGGAAGTCTAGGAAATATAGGAAATATAGGAAATCTAGGATATCTAGGAAATATAAGAAATATAGGAAATATAGGAAATATAGGAAATATAGGAAATATAGGAAATCTAGGAAATATAGGAAATATAGGAAATCTAGGATATCTAGGAAATATAGGAAATATAGGAAATATAGGAAATCTAGGAAATATAGGAAATCTAGGAAATATAGGAAATATAGGTTATCTAGGCAATCTAGGAAATCTATGAATAGGAAATCTAGGAAATATGGGAAATATAGGAAATCTAGGAAATATAGGAAATATAGGAAATCTAGGATATCTAGGATATCTAGGAAATATAAGAAATATAGGAAATATAGGAAATATAGGAAATATAGGAAATATAGGAAATATAGGAAATATAGGAAATCTAGGAAATATAGGAAATATAGGAAATCTAGGAAATATAGGAAATATAGGTTATCTAGGCAATCTAGGAAATCTATGAAATATAGGAAATCTAGGAAATATGGGAAATATAGGAAATCTAGGAAATATAGGAAATCAAGGTAATCTAGGAAATCTAGGATATATAGGAAATCTAGGAAATATAGGAAATCTAAGCAATCTAGGAAAACTAGGAAATATAGGAAATATAGGAAATCTAGGAATACATTTCCTATATTTCCTTGATCTCCTATGTATTCCTAGATTTCCTATATTTCCTATATTTCCTATATTTCCTATATTTCCTATATTTCCTATATTTCCTAGTTTTCCTAGATTTCCTATATTTCCTATATTTCATATATTTCCTAGATTTCCTATATTTCCTATATTTCCTATATTTCCTAGATTTCCTAGATTTCCTAGATTTCCTATATTTCCTAGATTTCCTATATTTCCTATATTTCCTATATTTCCTATACATCCTATATATCCATGTATACGATATTTCCTATATTTCTATTTGTGTTTTTAGTTTTCTGATATCTTTGAAAATAACTTCATTTAGATTTTGTTGAAAAATCTCGGGACTTAATGGAAAATTTTAAATTATCTTTTTTGAATATTATTCGCTATCCAATATGGAACTTTGCCCCCATTAAACCAACTTTGTATCTCTGACAGTTTCCGAGATTCCCATGTTGGCCCTCGAATTTGAATAACCCTGTATACAGGTGTACAGGGTGGCGACCGGAGCTCTTGGTCATAGGGATTTAACATGTAAAATCATTTTTTGGTAATTTTCTGCTTACCAGTTTATTTTAGAATAAAATTCTTTAAATAGGTACATGTTTTAGAGCAGAAAATTCTAAATGTAGATTAACAAACAAAATTAATCTTGGACGCTTCATAACGACAGAAACTGAATTTGAAAATTTAGAAAATTAGCAGAAATAGCGATTATATTTTTTCTAAAATAAGTTGAGAAGCAGCCAATCACCAAAGTATGATTTTACATATTAAACCTCTATGACCAAGAGTTCCGGTCACCAAATCTGTATTCATCACCTTTAAGTAGACCTATCATGGCATTTTATTGATTTAAATAAATACAGAAAGAATTAAATTTGAACTCCATAAGTGAAAATTTTTAGGCTATTGGACTCAAAATTACATGTAAATTCCAATTTTGTAAAACTATACACACGGTTTTCCATTTAAAATAAGAAACTTTGAATCACTTCCGGTTTTACCGGAAGTGCTATTTTTTATTTTTTATTGTTATTATTCAAAAGAAGGTAAACAATTTTTGTTGTTTATATTTATGCATTTAAAAGCTTTTCGTAACTTATCGTACTTTTAATCGACACTTAAATAAAAGGAAAGTACATTTTTAAAAATTAAATGAATTTTTTTTATTTATAAAAGTCTCAAAGCCAGAAAAAATTTGCAATTTTTTACGATTACTTTCAGTGGCGATTAATATTAAAATATCATTCACGTAATATCCATAATATCACATCACGGTCTGTTATTTTAATTATTATTAAAATCATATTTATTTAAAAAAATTTTTTTATTGTTAATAATTAATTGATACTTATTGATAAACTTCTCATTTAAACGCACGTCTTGAACCAAATATTGAGACATTTAAACCTTATGCATATTTGTGTAAAGACAGCCGTGTCCAAAGATAATAAAATGGCACGAAGTTGCTAAATCCGTGGCTACCGGTACTTAATAGGGTGCTCCGTTGCGCTACACACCGTCTCTACTCTGGAAATTGTTTATCACGACGCCGCAGCGCCGTTAATTAAGCCGCCGGCGTATCCTAATAATTTTTGAAAAGAATTCAAATCGTGAATGTACTAATTTATTCTTAGATAAAGCAACGTTGTAAAATTTTGTTGTTGAAAATTACAAAATTAAATAAATTGAAAAATAATCAAACTTTTCCATCGATACTTAATGCCCCTCTGCCTCGGGTAATGAATCTTAATTATAATTTATCTTCATTCTTTAACCGCACATAATAATTTCGAAATTGTTAATTACAGAAACTCACCTCAAGATTCGTCATAATATGACTAATAATTTGATATTGCAGATAAAATTATTCTAAACTACATAGTATAGCTATTATTTCCTTATTATTAACGCGTACACGAGTTCAGGGTTGTAATCGTGACGAATAATTTAATTACGAAATAGACAAAGTACAGTCTTCTTCACTAACTAAAAGGTATGACTTCATAATTCGGTAATTGTTGCAAGTTTTGTGGTATATTAGAGATTAGACTATAAACATAGAGATAATAGAGAAAACGACCATTTGCATAAAAGATCTTAATAATAAACCATTTATTACCTAACCAATTTCACTGTTACTTAGTAGTTTAGTACAAATTATAATAGATGAGAATGGATATACGTAATGAAGACGTAAATAATAAATGGTAGATTTTTAAATGAAACATGCATTTGATGATGAATGCATAGAAGTGGTATAGATGATCATCACACACATTAATTAATCTTTTAGAGCAGTGATTCTAGATAGGTGTCTCCGGACTGGGTTGCGAAATACTTTAAAGAGAGTCTGTGAGAAAAAATGGAAATCAGAGGAAGAACCAGGGCTAGATTATTCATAAAGCGCATGAAGCGCCTGCTTCAAGCATCGCAGTTGTGGAGGGCCTGGAAAAAAGTAAAATAGTAAAGAAAATTTTATGCTCTACAACTTGTGTAGGCTTTTACTGTAAAACGAAGAACTGAGGTGCTATAGAGTGAAAAGTTTTACAAAAACCGTGAGGCAATGTTTTTTCATACATTAACGATTTTTGTGGGCGGGTATCTCAAAAACTCTAAGGAATAGAAAAAGATGAGTATAAGCAATCTTGTAGGAAATTTAATAAGCTTTTATTTTGCTAAGATAAATTTTTCCCCTAGGCTACACCGTTTTTGAGGTATAAGCAAAAACCCCCAAAACGGGAGCTTTTCATCCCCTCTGTCCATCCCTTCATAAAATAAAATTCCACTCTCTTCCATGTGCCCTATAACCTCGTCGTTGAGGTATATAGACTATAAATACACATTTGTTTTGTGAACTGCAATGTATTTTTGTAGAGGCCCAAAAACAATTAGCGCCTCAGGCTCCAACGTTCTTTGATCCGGCCCTGGGTAGAACTATTAATTAAAGAAGAGAAAATCCAGGTATAAGATATTGTAAATGGCAAAAGCACACAAAAAGTACCATAGATGGTACTTTGATGAAAAGATTAACTTCTCGTCCAAATAACTTAACCATAAAATGTCACTTTTTGACGCAAGCGAATAGAAATAAAATTATTAGATAACAAAAATTATTAACTTTTCTTAAAACGCGTTAACCTTAAGACGACAAAAAATTTTGCCTCCATGGTTAAAAAATTCTGACCCTCTCTGAAAATTTTGGAAGCGACGCCGATGGTTATCACTTCATTTGTCAGTTCGATTTGTTCGTTAAAATATCGAAATTATTCATTTGTTATTTATGGCAACTCGGATTTTGTCGATTTTGTTATTAAATTAATCTTGTAATACATATTAACAAAGTCCGATGACATTATGTATGTTATATCGTTGAAATCGTAATTTTTTTCTCATTTAGGTAGGCAGTAGGTAGTGCAAAAATTCAATATGTGCCGATAAGGAAATCAAAAGTTCTAGTATCTAGTAGTACACTTATGACCCGAAAATTTTTATATCAATAGCCCATAAATAAAAAATGTTTTTAATTCCTTTTTAGGAAACGTTAATAAAAAAATAATAATTATATTAATAAACAAGCTTTAATTTCTCCAATTATAATATAATAAATTAAAAACAAGCTAATAATTAAGAAATTAAAAAAATGTCAGAATGTTTCAGACACAAGTTGTCCCAGATTTATTTTCACGGCCCATGATAATGTAAAAGTGAAAATTTTTTTCTGAAAACAAAATGGCGGGACGTAAATAAAGCTGTGACTACCCTGACGGTGTTCTTGTGTTCTATTTAAAACTACAAATGACTTCTAATTTTGGATTAAGCCGAAAGTGAGCCATTTAAAAAGCCTATGTATACAGAGTGTAGAAGAAAAAAGTCTACCTTAATAAAATCGTTTTACAAGCTAATTAATTTTATTTGCAACTTTTACTTAAAAAATTTGAGTGTTGTGAGGTGAAAATATTATAAAATGACAAACTTCCTGTTAAAAGTGTCCTCGTAATAATTGAGAACATCTTGCAAAATTATTCTTTTAATTCTTAATTGCACGCAATAAAACAATTTGGTGATGCAACGTTAATTCCTTAATTAATTTTCATTTTAAAAATGATTCGGTAATTAGGTACAACACGCGCCGAAATTAATCGACATTTTGACAAAGTAACCACAACATTAATAACAATTCCAATTCACCAACATCGTAGACAATATGAAATCCATTTAAGAAATAATCAATCAGAGTAAAGTCAAAGTTATGCGTGTTGAGCGATGTAAAGGGTTTTGCTTTGTACTTTATTATAAGGTAGTTTGTGGTTTGTACTTATATAACTTGTAATAAGTAGGAAAGCTTTGTTTGTCATAGTGGTTAATCAGGCCGTTACAAACTTACAAATTAATTTAAACTTTGACTAAAGACGTAGTCCGCTTTTGTCCTACTATCGCATATCAAATGACCGCCTTTGAACAATGAAACATTGAAATTAGTCAAGATAATATTCTAATTTTGGTGTCGTTGTTGTTTTGCTAATAATATTAATAATAATAAACAAACGTAAGGGTTGATTTGTGTCTCTTAATTCACTTTGTACAATTTATTATTACTGTTATTGCGTCTTGTGTTTTTGTTGGTTCGTTTTAACTAAATTCTGGCGTCGTTTTCACAATTTCATCTCCACTTTATGGCTTTACACCAACTTACATATTTTACCCCTTATACTTACAAACACCATTTAAATTAAATAAGTTAAGTTTTTTTCTCTTTCTAATTTACCACCTTATCTTTCCTAATTTACTTCAACTTGTGACTTTGTAAGTTAGTTTTTACTTTCTTATACTTTGAAAAGTAATAGATATGGAAATATGAATAAAAAATGTATTTTAAAATGCAAGAAAAAACTTTGAAAAAAATATCTGCCTGTCTCTGTACGTAAGTCCAAATTTGAGCCGATTTTTTCAAATGGTACCAACATTGGGATCTCGGAAACGGTAAGAGTTACAAAGTTGGTTAACTTAGCAAAAAGTTGCGTATTTTGATCAGCTTTAAGAACCCGTTTAGAAAATTTAAAAATTCAAAAAGGTTAGCGAGATAACACAAGAAAACTGAAAATTAGACATTTTAGTTTCTCAGCTGTATTTTGAAAATGGTTTTACTTTAGAAAACAGATTCTCGGGTAACGTTTACAGAAGATCAAAAGAGCTATCAAATGATACTATACTCGACCTTTTATCACATCGACGCTAGGCGTCGCGACGTTTAACTTTTTATTTCCTTTCGGGCACCTATTGTTTTTTTGCATAAAATTACTCAGCGGGACAATTACTTGTCTACATTCGGTTACCAAATAACAATTTTTTATCTTGTACCCTTTTTAATTTACACAACTTTTCCAGGATATGTTATGTTAATGTTACTGTATGTTATTTTTTACGATGAAAAATAACCATTGAAACTTCGTCTTTATTTCAAAAGGCATATATTTAATTTTTAGTGGGAGTGGGAATGGGGCCTAGACGCCAACCTAACCTAATCTTTTCTTCCCCCGGAGGTTTAGGGAAATCTTTTATAGAGGCCTCCTGCTGGATCTACGCAGGGGAATATGCGGGAGTCGCCAGGGAAGTTGGACGCCCAGGGTTGCTATTCTATGTTGGGGTTTAGAAAAGCGAGAAGCCTTGAGAACTGGCCACAACTTGACAATAGCGACAACTGTACTGTGACTGTCGGTCATATCCATTGTAAACGGTTGTCAAGGCTTATCGCTTTTATAAACACCAACATAGAATACCACTACGGTCGTGTTACCCACTAACCCATTTTCCTCTTTTTTTCTACAATCTACTCGGGAATTATTTTCCGCATTTCTTCCGATGTAGCTTTGTCAGGAACTCTTTGCTCTCTCCTCGATGTTGCCGTTCCAGTCTTATCCTTATCGCCGTCTATTATGGCGTATTCCATCTTGTCTTGTTTTTTTGGAAGTGTTGATGTTTGGAGCAGGTCAGTAGTTTCTCCATACGCCCTCGGTTCGGAGAACTTAGTGCCCAGGGTTTCTGGAGATTGCTTGCATTTGCTGCTCTCTCTCTCCAGCTGCTCTTTAGTTTCTACTATTTTGTGAACCAACTCTCCACCGCTAGCGCCTCCACCTCGAGCTTGATTTACTTAGTGCTCAGGGTTTCAGGACTACGCTTCCCGCTGTTGCTCCCGTTCCAGCTCCTCCTTTACTCCCATTATACTCGAGGCAAGCTCGATCTAACCTAACATTTTTTTATTTTTATTTTTTTTAAAGGAAGTTGGTCGGCCTGGTCTGATTTATCTGCTCTAGTTTCCTCTTTTATCTCCAAACTACTTGGGAATCCGTGGTCGCATTACTTCCGACGTAGTTAAATGTATTTATAGAACTCTTTCCTCTCTCCTCGGTTTTGCCGTTCCGGTCTTTTACTTGGCGCTGTCTGTGCTGGCGTGTTCCGTCTTTTGTAGCATTTGCAACTGAAGGTGTTGTTGTTGTTTAGAGAAGATTTTCTCCATCCGCCTTCGGTTCGGAGTACTTAATGCCGAGGTTTTCTGGGTTGTTTTTAGTGCTCTCTCTCCAGCTGCTCTTTAGTTTGCATTATCCTGTGTACCAACTCGGCTATGGTTCTCCAGTCTTCCTCGTCTGGGAGCATGATGTAGACGAGGTTGGCTAGAGTCAGAGTTTTTCCGACTGTCAGCGACGCCGTGATTTGCCTCTGTTCCCAGCGGTAGCAGTGGAACAAGGTATGTTCTGCGGTATCGTTTCCGTCGCAGTGTTCGCACTTGGGAAAAGCAAGCTAACCTAACGTAATATAACCTTACCTAACCTAACATAACCTTCTAAACTTCTAACCTTGTATTACAAGTATTGTATTGTAAGTCTCCCGAGTCTCCTAAGTCATTGATCTTTCAATTTCAAGAGTCGGAAGCGTGTAGGGCTCAAATTGCAACTGTTGCCGACAAAAGCAAATGTAAAAGTCAGTCGGACCATGCTCTTGCAAAATGCTGTTCATAACTAATCCACGTGTTCGTAAAATGTTAAGTCTGTAGGGTCTTCTGTTTACTTGTTCGGTGATCAAGAACTATTGATTCACGATTCACGATGTACAATAATAGAGCAGGAGACTAATTTAGGCCTAAGGTCTAAACCAACATCAGAAGATCTTTATCTGATCGTTAGCAACCGAAACCGACAGCTTTAACAGTTAAAACTGTCCTCAGAAGCCTGTGTGTAGTGGGGCATCTGGGGCATCCCCAGTCCCCATGTCCCTGCATGCGAAAGTTACAAGTGATCATTGATTACCCCTTATGGATTTTGTTTAAAACCGCCACTGTATGTACCTACTGGTCTTATAAACGTCTATCACACCTTAAGTGTATACTAAGTTAATCAGGAGTTAATGACTATAATTAGTGAGGAGAGGAGTTCAATAAAAGTTTGTTTAAATTTAATTTACCTCCTCTATTTGATGGAACGAAACCATAACCAGAAGCGCCGGGAATAACGCCGCTAGTTTCACCATTATCGGGTGGTGCAGGCGGAAAAACAACTGGTCCTGTATTTTGTCGTGGATCTCTTACACCAATAGCATTATCTAAACCAAAGCTAAACGATCCGGGAAATCCAAAACCGTCAAATCCTTGTCCTTTGACTAAGGTCAGGAACAGGAAGAAGAAAGTCGTTATTGCCTGTAAATAGAAAAAATAAATAATAAAATGTATAAGGTTTGATCAAGTTTATCAAATAACAACCGCAGACACGTAACCTTGCTTATTTATTATTTGTAGCCCCAAGTGAGATGTTTCAATTAAGAATTTTACGTTGAGTAATATTTGAGGTTTGGTTTTAATTACTCATTTCTTGCATAACTAGACTGCTGTCGCAAGATAATATTTTCTATAAGTAAATAAAATTTTGAATAATTTGTAACGAAATTTTACTTAATGCCAACAAGGTCGTTTTGGTAAATTACTTTTGTGTGTTTTTTTGATATTTAAAATGAGATGCCCGCATTAACTAAGAGTTTCACTTTTTTTGAAAGAATCTCTTCATTAGCATCTTGTGAAAGAAAATTGAAGGTTTTCTGCGTCGCGCGTTAATTAACCGTAGTTCCTATTTAATAAATTACGGTTAATTTTTACTTAATGAGTAATTTAAATTATTATAATTAAATATTTTCTTAATTTGTAGTATTTAGGTTAGACCTCAGGCCTCAATAAGTAAGTTTCTTGTCAACACCGCTTTGCGATTAATTTCTAATGAGCGATACGATCTACTGCTAAAATTATTCTTTGCTGAAACTTGAAAAAGGATTTATGATAATTTTGTAGATCTTTAAAATATAAAAATTAAATAAAAGGGTGTATCAGAAGAGACTATGGAACCCAATTTTGGATTGCAGAACAATTATAATCAACTTGGCTGCTTTCAAGATGCTGCTTTCGGAACAATTGTATTTTATGGATAAATCATTTTTTAATCATAGATATCAATCGCTGGTAGTGGTCGATATTATAAAGGCGTGAAAAAGCAGACCACGAGATCAGGTCTCTGTTTCAGGGTATTCCAGTGGGGACCGAAAGGTTGAGCTATGAGCTCTGGGCTGAAACTCACTTTTGCAATAGAATGTTACATTTACGGAAATCCCGGAAAGAAATTGACATGTTATAGTTCTTGTATAAAGTTGAGGTCAAGGTTCTGACGTAACAAACACACCCAACAAAAATAATAACGATAATATGAAGGAGTAACAGTAGCGACCTTGTCAATTATCATAAGATCCGATCTATAGACTAGATCCAGGATTTAATTGGTTTATCCTTGTTAAAAACAATTGTAACAATTAAAATGACAACTTTCCGGCTTTTTAAACTTGATAATTTGTTCTTAACTCTTAAGCTAAAGTAAAGGTCGTGAAAGCTCAAGGTTGGCGTTGCTATTATAAACGGAATGCAACTACATACACACATACAACTTACGTATTAAGTAATGATTTCATAATACATATTATTTATAATGTGTCTTTTTGTTGAAATGTTGTTAACTTGTTAATATGCGTATATTTTATGGAACGTTTCTTTACAATTAGACCGAAACGTATTAACACGAAATCTTGCCTATTCAATGATTATGTACTAGTACGTTTCTAATTAGTAGTTTAAATCCTTAATTTAATTTAATAACGTTATATTAATTAAAATAAAACAATATCGTTTCCTAATTTATTTGTTAATCACGGGCTTCCTTATCCTTATGCGTTGGGAAGTGATCAAATTGGGAACTCATTGTCACGTCAATCATTATTTCATTTTACTACTGCATAATTTTTATGATTATTGTAATTGAAGGTATAAATTATTAGAAATTCGTTTCTCAAAAGTTTGTAATAAATGAATAAAAACAACGGATGTGGCCATACCGGGAACTTTTTCGTGCATACTACTCCCATTTCCGATTTCTGATTACCCTGATTAAAAAGTACAGTATAAAGTGTTGGATGTTTCCAGATGGCTAATTTTACAAACTTCAATGTGTCGAAAAATATACAGGGTGTTTCATTTAAATTACGAAATTTTATCCCATTTACGGTTAAACCAGTACTCAAAATATAAAGGTATCGTGTAACAGCTAATTGTACGAACTTTCAAAATATTTAAAAATATAGACCCTAAAAATTAATGACCTTACGACCTATAAGAAAAATTATAAAGGCTTAAAGCTTCTGTATTAATCATAATATAAAAACTAAAAATTTTGAATATTTTTGACTTTCGCTACCTTCTTCACTAACTTGAAAATAACTAAAAAACTATAAATCTAATGACTTTTATGAGTTTAAAAAATAGTATTTAACATTACAAGCCAGGTAAAACTGTTTTAACTGGCGCAAAGAGGATTATGACTGGCGAGCCGCCCCGGCGAGCCTGTCACCTGGCGTGTAATGTACAATACTTTACTTGTTACTCATGCTTAATTCACTGACAAATTAATTAAATTACAATTACACAATTTCTGTCAGCTGTCAGTAGCGTCAAAAATATTCCTAAATTGTTTTTAGAAAGCTTTGAAAGTCAAAGTTGTAAACATTGATTTTCAAAGGTTAAAAAAATTTTTGAATTTCGGAATTAATCTGAAAATGACTGAAAAACTATAAATGCTGTAACGATTTATTTGATAGTTATTAGAATATTACAAAGATTATTAAATAACTGAATTTGACACCGCAATTTGAAAAAAATTGGAATCCAATTATTGAATTTCAAATTACAAGTTTTATTACTTATCAACTTTTGTATTGTGACCGCCATGTGACTGCACACTCTTATTCAATTAAAACTGACAATAACTTGAAAACTAAAGTTCTACTGACCGTTTAACCTATGATGAAAATTGTAGGACATTAAATTTTCTGAATTAAATAGTAAAATTGTAAAATATAGGTTAGAATTCGCTATAACTATAACAAAGAAGTAGTGCAACTCTCTCCACTAAGCGCCTTACCTACTGACTGGTTTATTGATTGTATTTACCCCCACCCCCCCATTCATGTTTTTTAATAGTGGGCAATAAATAAAAATTATTGAGAAAATAGACATGCACATGGGCACATAGGCAGGCATGCAGGCAGACAGACAGGATGACAGGCAGAGAGATAGACAGACTGAAAGATGGACGCAAACATACACACAAGCAAGCAGATCAAATGGAAAATTTGAAAGTGTCATTACAAGATTTTTCTATTTAAGATAAAATAGTTATAATTGTTATCACATTACCGTTATAATTGGCAGGTACAATACGAGGAGGAGGAAAAATAAAAATATATCCAAATCTAGAGAAGTTACTCAAAATTGCAAAGGCGACTTATGAAGTTTTTACCGTTACCATAGCAACCCGAATTGTTCTTTTAAAACATTTGATGCAGGATAGACCACCAGATAGACATACTGGCAGACTTACAGTGCCTTCATAAATAACATCAACTCACGTGACCAATTTGCTAGGAGTTTGCACGAACCTTGGTAGTTCGTGGAACCCACCAAGGTTCGTGGTTGGAGGGTTTCCTAGCAAATTGTTCATTGGGTTGATGACACTAGACAGGCAGACTAGGTATGGCAGGTAAGTTCCAGGGTTGGTGGTTTCCTAGCAAATTGATCACGTGCTTGGTTGTTGATACTAGACAAGCCGACTAGGTATGGCTTATGGCAGCTAAAGATGTAGAGAAATAGACACACAGGCAGGTATTTGAGTATGCGCATCATACTGAAAACTAAAAGAAAATTTAGGAAAATAAAGAAAAGGGAATAAGCATTTTCCGATTTCATTATAACTTTAAACATTCTTAAATTAGTTTCAAGGAAACTATGAATTTAATCAAGGAGGGGGATATTGCGCTAGGTTTTTTTTTAAAGCTGGAGTGACTTAATCATTTGATATAAATTCCCGACGAGACCGAAGGTCGAGGGCTTTTACCGCTTAATTGCATAATAATAATTTGTCACCTACACCATAAGTTCTGCTATCATAGACTATCAGTTACAGAGGCGCCTGCAATTTCATTTGAAGGCCTTCATTTTTAAAAAACCAAAAGTTGAGATATTTTTTATTGGAATTCTTAAAACTAAGTAAAATAATATGACAAGACAGAAAAGATTAAAAATGGTAAAAAATGTAGAAAAGGGTAAAGAAGGTAGTAAATAAAAAAAGGTTCTATGAACGAAAAACTGTTAAAAAAGGTAAACAACTATAAGCCATATAAGAAAGGAAATATTGGAAAACGAATGTTACCGTTCTCCATTTACATTTTCATTTTCTAAATTCCCTATTAAAAAGTAAAAAATATCTGTTGTGTCAACACAAGACTTTCCGATTGAGTTGATTATTTTAAGACCAAAACAGTTAGAAAACAAAAGAATACTATACATTTTTATAATCACTAAATAAAAAAAAAATAAACGTCAAAATTTTTTTACAAATGTCAAATTTTTTAACAAATGTCAAATTTTTTGACAATTGAGCGTGTCACTTGTCATGAAGTTCAATTTTATTCCACGAGGTTCGCACAATCGACGGTCCCAAACGTCAAATTACAGTATTACCAAATTACTTTTATTGTATATAATTATAGGGATTTTTTCAAATTTGTTTGAATTAAGTAATTTGGTAATACTGTAATTTGACGTTTGGGACCGTCGATTGTGCGAACCTCGTGGAATAAAATTGAACTTCACGACAAGTGACACGCTCAATTGTTAAATTTTTTGATGTCAGTCAGAAACGTCAACTGCCAATTATTATTAGATATTTAATTGTATAATTAATAAACCTTTTTAAAACAAAAGAATGTTAAATATTTTTATAGCACTGCATACAGGAAAAAATTCTCTACCGGATTATGCAAAAATAATTATATGTTGCCATTTAAAAAAAGATTATTTACTTTAATTACACGCCCCCTAGCGGACCGATTTTGAACAAATTCCTTTCTGCACTCCGTCGTTATCTGATAAGACCCTATACCAAATTTCAAGTCAATCGGTTCGGCCGTTTCAGAGATTTCGTGGGGAACTACATCCACACATATACACATACACACAGACTTTTTTCTAAAAATGATCTAGATCGACTCGGGGGACCTCAAAACACATATATCCGGTGTTATCTCAAAAATTTTTTTTTACCCCATTACAATACTTTCCTTTAATACCTTAAGGTATCGGAAAGTAAAACTATGGCAATTATTCAAAAATAAGTCGCAAAAGCGATTAATGAAACTTTTTTCGTTACCAGAGCAACCAGATATTTGCTTTTAAAAGGTTAAGACAGACAGACAGGCGAACGAACGGTGAAACGACCTAACGATCGGGCTGCTAGGAGCTCTCTCTGTTCAGCAGTTCAGCGACCAGAAATAGGTAGGCCACTCCCCACAAATTTTTGTTAAATAACGCATATCGCTATATTGGTGTTACAAGGTTCTATATGATAAATTGAACAGTATGAGGAGGATGAGGAGATTGGAGTAAATCCAGCAAATTATCGAAAATTCATATGTGAATATTTTCTAAAAAAAAATTTTTTTGGGCTAAATCCTGAAATACAGGTCAAGTAATTTTACGAATAGAGGCTGTAAAAAAATTTGAAAATCAAACAGGGTGTCCAATAACGTAAGGACCTATACCTGACATAGGTCAAATTGAATATAAAAAACTGTGATATAGGTAAATGATGTCCAAAATTGAACCGTTTCCAAAATAAGGGATTTTCTAGTTCTTATGAAGAGTTTCTGTGAAGACACTGGAGACCTAACATTGCGGGACACCATGTATATTTATTGCCATAAATAGCGAACATTCGGAACAATGGCACTAAATTTTTTTTTTAATTTTCAAAAACATTGCAAAGCACAATTTTCCTCGAATTCATCTGTAGGATAAGCAATTTAGAATTTGCATATTTCTGTTATTTTTAATTTTACCAAATTAAAACAGAAAATAACTTAACTTTTTGTCTTTGGGTGTTATAATGAAAACGGATATACATATTTTTTTCAATTAACTCCTACAGTTTGCCTACGTAAAATTTTTTCATTCGAGAAAAGCTCTAAATATACAATCAGCGAGGTGACTTGAACGATAGATCAAAACACAAACAATGTTATAATTAAACTAATTTCATTGTGTATTTTATTATTTAAATAAAACAAAACAAATTTATAATTTCATTAATATCACTTTCATATTTAAAATTAAATTTTAAAAGAAAACTGTGGAGAAACTCGTCAGTTGGTGGATAGGAAGACGTATAGCCAAAGGCGTTAATTCGCAAAGCGTTGTTTTGTCAGAGAAAATAACTTAATAATCGATAAAATAAAATTTGTTTTTATAAATAATTATTACTTAACTATTTTTAAAAAATTACATAAAATATTGTAAACCAATTAAAATAGGTAATAAATGGAAATTTGTTGTTGGGATGCGAATTTGAAATCGATTAGGTTTTTTTAGGTTATTAAAGTAGGTAAATGATACAAATCTGTAATAATTGGAAATTAGTTAGTTTGTAATTGCAAGGTTAAAAATGTTGTAAATTTTTTCAATAGATGTGTGTTCGGGACAAAATGTAACACTTTCTTTAAAAGTTTCTCAATTTGTCACATGGCTCGCTATACGTTATTGGAAAATATAAGTGCATTTTTTTGCAAATTATTAATTTTAAGACTTATGTCGTGTTCAATGACCATGTCCATACACGCCTTCTTGCGCAAAACTATTAGCAGTTGTTAATAATAGTTTGCTCCCTTGTTTCTTTGTAATAAATTGACGTAATGAAATTTTTTTCACATTTTTCTAAAGAAAATAATTTTGTAAATTAGATTAAAGTTACTCAATTATAATGTATTATAATTTAAATAAAGGTAAAAGCGATCAAATTTCGCTTTCTTTAATTATAGTTTGCACATTAAGTAGTTTTTAAACGTGAGTTTAACGATAATTCTATAAATATTTTGAAATACATCAAGTTCGTTTTTAAATGCAAGCGTTTCACATAAATAGTGAAAGTTTTAAAGGTGCAATTAATTTTAAAAATATGGTATTGGAAGGATCTTGTTTTTATGAACATTGATTACCTATAGTTTGTTTTTTGATCAAGGTTAACGCTGCATTTTTAACATTCGTTTACAACGAGGAAGCTCCTTCCGAAAGTAGAAAAAATATACAAATACTAGCCCATGTAGTTTTCCTTAATTATAAATTCAAAAAAATTTATTCCTCAATAAAAGTACAAGGTCTAATTAGAGGCCTCGAGTACTTCTTAGATAATTTTTTAATTACAAACCTACTTTGATTTTAACCTTATAATTTTAGCTTAATTTAGCTAAATAGGGCAACTAAATTAATTACTAATTAATTAGCAGTTAACTGAGAGGCGGAGCTCTTGAATTAATGTTTTCTTGTCGGAATTACATGTCATTCAGAAAGACATTCAAAAAGCGAGGTAGTCGTCCAGTCGTTAAACGACACTTCAAAAGCGAGACAGACGGGAAATGTGGAAAGTACAATTACACAAAAAATAGGAAATTTAATAGTCGGGTAGTCAAATATACAGGATGACAACCATGCAGTATGCAATACATTAGTCAAACCCGTGGTTCCGGCAATCAGCTCCACTGGTTTAGACGGTCAAGGCAAGATTTAAACGAAATTTACCAAATAAGTGAACAGTTGGATAGTGATGTAGTCAAAAAGAGAGAAAGACAGGTAGCGATAATGATAGTTATTGGATAATCCATTAGATAGGCAGTCAATAAAACAAATGGCGCGTTAATGAGCTGATGAACGTTGAGACGTTTATCTGTCGAGCTAAAAGACAGAAATGTAGCAGTCAAATAAACAGACACACAGACACTCAGGCAGTCGCTTAAACTAATAGTTAGATAGTTGAACGAACACACAGTCAGATAGTAGAACAATACACACAATCACCCAATTGAACAGGCTATCATTCCAAAATTTGAAGAAGCTGCCAGTCATTAATTGAACAATTTTGTCCAGTTAAACATTTGAAAAACCTTCCAGTTAAAAAGTTAAATAAAAGCACTGACAGAATTGTTGAACAGACTGCCAGTCAGACAGTTGAACAAATTGCCAGTTAAACAGTTGAACGATCTGTCTCTGACAGTCAGTCAAATATTTTAAAAAGCTTACAGTCCTGAAGTTGAACAAGTCATATAGTTGATAGAACTGTCAGTCAAGCTTGTACAAGCTGTCAATCAGTCCGATATTGGAACAAGCACACACTCAGGAATTTGAGCAAGCGCACACAGTCAAACAGTTAATCAAAGTATTATAACAGTCAGAGAGTTGAACAGATTACCACTCAGACAGTTGATCAAAGTGCCAGCTAAGTCTGACAGGTTAAAATTACTGTCAGTCTGGAAGCTGCTCAAGTCCACAGTCAGGAATTTGAATATGCACAAAGTCAGACAGTTGAACAAAGTATAACAGTCAGATAGTTGAACAGATTACCAGTCAGACAGTTGATCAAGTTGTCAGCTAAGTCTGACAGGTTAAAATTCCTGTCAGTCTGGAAGCTGAACAAGCACACATTCAGACAGTTGATCAAGTCCACAGTCAGGAATTTGAATATGCACAAAGTCAGACAGTTGAACAAAGTATAACAGACAGATAGTTGAACAGATTACCAGTCAGACAGTTGATCAAGTTGTCAGCTAAGTCAAAAAGTTAAAAATCACTGTGAGGCAGCTGAGCAGGCATTTGAAAATGTTGCCAGCAAGAAAGTCAAACAAGCAACCCGGTGATACAAGCTTTCAACTGGTCGAGAGTTGTAAAAATAATTTTCTTATGAAAATCTCAAATTTTTTTCAAATTCTCATTAATTAAATAAAAATTTGAGTATTTTTATACTTTAAAAAAATTTAATTACACTTGAATTAAAATTACAATTTCCTCAGTAATTTTTGCATGCACACTTTCTTTAAAAAATGTTAAATTTTACATTCCATAATGTAATATAAAATTCATTAATTAATCCAACTTTTACTTTAATTAAAGGATTATAATAAATATAGTGAGTCTTTTATTAAATTAATCCCAAGTTTTAAACAAGGTAATATATAAACATTTTAAATAAACGGTAAATTGTTGACACTTCAAAGACACTTTCATCACTTTCATCTTTCTTTCAACAAAACATTTTTAAAGAAGTATTAATTAAATTTAGGAAACTCTTTTGATTCGTTTTATTTTAGTAATCACTTCCGGAAAACCAAAAACACCAAAAAAACACATGAAAATGAATTTAAAAAAGTTTTTCCTTAATTAGTATAATAAAACACTTACTAATGAAAATCTCATGGTGTTGATCACAGGAGGCACGTAACTCGCGGTAGTCAAAGAAGTTTGTTGAACGGGGCGCGCGGGCAACTTTAGTTATATATCCAAGAGCAGCCTCGGATTGCGAGGTCGCTCTGCGGAAGAGCGAACTTGCATTGACCGGCCGGCGAAGGCCTCCACAACTCCACGTGTTTTACCCAGATGACCAGTCACCCTACACTTTTGATGTGACCCATTCGACATCTTCATCATCTCAAATTTTCAGTCCTTGACAATTAAATTAAATAAAAATTAGCCTCGATATCGCAAGTGCAACGTTTTCGTGATGACCGACAATTTCTTAATTTTATATTTCTTTGGTAATAGCTTGTTAATCATTTATCTTCTTAAAATAGGAACTAAAGGTTTATTTTACCTTGGTTAATAATTGGGTTAGGGATTTATTGGTGATTTTATTAAGAATTATTTTCAATGTTTTCTTAATTGCTAATTACATTCTAGACTTTTGCAAAATGTGACTAGATTGAGAAAAAAATTAAACAAGGTCTCCATTTTCACTAAATATTTCAGTAATTCGATTTGTCATAATTAATTGCAATTAACACGAGGAAATTCCTTGATTTAAATAAAATTTTCTTTTCTTTAGGATTTTGAATTTTTAAACTTGCCACCTTTTTTAAACACAACAATATAATATATAATAATTCTTAATTGTTGCATATTATTACTAAAAGGCCTGGAAAGTGGAAATACTTTCAAAATATCAAGTTATTAATTGGTAAGTACGCGTATTTACTTAATAATTAAAGGAAAAATAAGCAATCAACAAACTAACCTTGCCAAAAGCAGTACCGCATTTCTAACCTCAATTAATATTGCGTCTTTTTTCAAATTGAAATATATTGCTCAAAAATTCGTAAAATAACACTTTCTAAATTACAAAAATTATAAAAATTAATCACCCTGTATAATAATTTTTCACAAAAAAAGCAAGTTTTATCATTTTCCGTTAGATGGCGCTGACATCAAAGCACGTGACATTTAAACGTCAAATCGAAAACTGTCAAAATGAAATCAAAAACAATTTTTAAAGCAATAATTTAATTTAAATTAATTTGTGCAATGTAATATCTTTATTGTAAATTTATTTAGTTTAAAAACGAGTTAAGTTATTATAATTAGTTACAATTTAAACGAATTATGCAACAAACGTTGCTGAAAATTGGCCTTGCTCAAAACAAATGTTACTATAATTTATGAAAAATATGTCTAAAAGTATGCTTCCACCAATGCCAGTTGTTATAGAACCTGATCTTGGTAAAAATAATACTTTTTGTATATAACTTGTGAGGTGCTTAAATTATTTGCTTTGTTTCAGAGTGTCGAAGTATGACTGATAGTGTCGGTTCACATTCAGATTTATCAGCACATACCATTCAAGTTGCCAGTTCTAATAGCAGTGTTAGTGCTAGGACTCACATGGATGTCGTGTGCGTTTTAGATATTTGCCAAACCGATACTTTGGTACAACGGAAAAAAGCTTTAGAAGATGTACGACAAGCTTGTGTTCATGTCGGTGCTAATCATAATCATATTCAAGTAAGACTTACATAATTACCCGACAGCTTTCTAAAAACTTTATTTTTAGTTTGAAAAGCTTGATTTTGGTGAAGCGAATGTTGTTGGTAGTTTTTACAATGCAGATGTTGCAATTGTTGATCTATCAATTCCCGTACAGCAAAGTACTTTGTTTTATCACTTAGGTGTAAGAGAAAGCTTTAATATGAAACAAAATATTTTACTTTATAATGATACGGATTCAGAAGCAACTTTGCGGCTTAAGGTAGTACAAGTTCTCATTAGTAATTTTGATTTAACAAAAATGTTTCTTCTAGTTGTCATGCGGTAATTATTCTTTCGTTTCGTACAGTCTTCCAGAAGGTGGTTTAACGTGCCTTACTACAGCTGCCGGTGCTAGACTTGATGAAAGTGGTGAGCCTCTGCATCAGCGTTTGAGGAAATTGCTTCAAGATGTAGAAATTCAAAGCAAGTAGGTTAATCTTAATTGATACAGAAATAAGCACTTATAAGGTATTTTCAGAGCTCATATGAAAGAAAAATTTTTAACAGATCTGAAAAAACTCAAAGAACAATTATCGGGACCTGAATTAAGTGATGCCCTTCAGGCGTATCGTAAACGATTAGATGATCCTCATGTTCTTTCTGGCGAAGTAGTTTTAAATATGTTATTTTGCTTTCGTGATATACAAGATTATGAAGCTATGGTTCAGTTAGTCGATGATTTAAGAACTTTACCGGCTTCTCGTAATTATTTAAATTCGTACATTTGGTTTTGGTACGCTTTTGCTTTAAATAGAAGGAAAAAAGAAGGTGATCGTGAAAAGGCCCTTCAAGTTTGTGTTCGCGCATTAAAAAAGGTATGCTGTGATATCCTAACAAAGAATAGGATCAAAAGGAATAAATCATTGATATTTTTAGAAAGAAAATCATTTTCCTGATATGTTGTGTTTATGTGGTCGTATTTATAAGGATAAATTTATAGAATCAAACCATTCTGATGAAGATAGTTTAAAACAAGCTATTCATTGGTATCGTAAAGGTTTTGAAGTTCAACCTAATGAATACGCAGGTACTTACTAATATTTTTAAACTTACTTTGTGAAGAAGAACTAAAAATTTAATTGTAGGTATTAACTTGGCCACATTATTAGTCATAGCTGGAGCTGAAATTGGTAAATCAGAGGAGCTGCAACACATTGGGATGGTTTTAAATAATTTAATTGGCAAAAAAGGAAGTTTAGAATCTTTGCAAGACTATTGGGACGTCGCAACATTTTTTGAAATTTCAGTACTTGTTCAACATTATACAAACGCAGTGCAAGCTGCAGAGTGCATGTTTAAACTCAAACCACCCGATTGGTATTTAAAATCAACTGTTGGCAATATTCAACTTATCGATAGGTTTAGGAGAAGAAAAGAAGAAGAAAAAGCTCCTGAAGAACAAGTAATAGTAATTGCAAGATTTAAATTTTATTTTATTAAACAAATTTTAGATTTTTCACTTTTGGATGGAATTTTTCCTAGAAGCAACGAGAGATCCAGCAGAAGATAGTATAAGATTTCCAGCGTTAGTTTTGGAACCTAGTAAGGAGTTAATGCCAAGTTATGTTTGTATTAATTTAGGCGCTGAACAACAATCATTACAAGTAAGGATTCATTTTTAACTTTTTCCAATCCAAGAAAAAGTTGAATAATAATAATAAAATTTTTTTTTGCATTTCTCGACGTTTTAAGTCCCCCGATTCCAAAAATGCAAAAAAAATTTCGATTTTTTGAACCAATATATCTAGATGTGTGTACCCCCCTCCCCTGGAGCAAAAACTACTGAGCCGATTTTAATGAAATTTGATTTTAGTCACTTTAAAATTATTTCATCGGCAAACTAAGCTTTTATAAGAAATCTATACAGGATGTCCAAAAATAAAGTGATTATTTTGGGCGCATATTTGCAAATTTGGGCCAAATTCGTTTCTACTTGGCTATAGGATCGTACATCTGAGCCCCAATTGAAAAAAAAATTTTTCATTGAAAATGGCGGGCAATAGAACGATTGTCCTATTTTGTGGTTTTTTCCTTATAACTTGACCGGCAATTATTATTATAAAAAATTCAAAAAGACAATATAGTCCCGGAGACCGCTGCTGTATACCTACCCCGATCGAGTTATGTGTACAGACTATCATTAATTTATCGAGGTAATTTGTCCAACCATGAAAAGGCAATCCTGCCTGAGTAAATGCTGCCGGAAATGTCTTTTAAGAAGGTTTAAAGTTACGCTTGTAGTGTCATGCAAGTGTCATTTAGTTTGCATGTCATCCGCAAACTTTACACGTATTTTTTGTGGTGGCGCTGGTGACAGAACCGTCAAATACGAAATAATTTAAACATATTGCGTTCGTTAATTTAATTTTTTTTCGAAAATTCAAATAATTTGTCTAGTTTATGTGTATAATGCGATACTATAGACCCGAGGGGTCAACCACTGTTCTAAATTTGTACACTGACTGCAGTTGACTGCTTATGACTGCATATGCTATGGCTGCCATTGACTGCAGATAACTACCGTTGACAGCTCAATTTTTGTACATTGACTGCAGAGAGTGGATAACCCCTCGTATAGACCTATGCACATCATTTTCTACGTTGATCTGTCTTAAACTAAAGCATAATAAAGTTTTGTTGATTTTCCTAACTGCTTCGCCCGTAGCAAGGAAACCACAAGTTCTAAAGTTTTTAAAAAATTACAGCTTTGGTAGAAACTCGGTTACATTTCGTCAAAAAAATTGAGGAAATTCTATTTTTAAATTTGGTAATAAATTGCAAAAAAACTATTATCGGCGAAGTTGCACCCCAATAACATCCCCTGCCACCTACTTTCGGCAAGTTTTCACCAGGCAGGATTGGTTTTTCGGATAGAGGACATCAAGATCTTTAATTTGATAGCTCGTTTAGTGGAAAACTAGATGAGTATAGTATATAAAGCCCCAAAAATGAATCGGCAACCGAGCCTCCTAATAATCTCTCCTGCCACCCATTTTCGGCCAGTTTTCACTAAGCAGGATAGGTTTTTCGGATAGAGGACATCAAGATCTTAAATTTGATAGCTCATTTAGTGGAAAACTAGATGAGTGTAGTATATAAAGCCCCAAAAATGAATCGGCAACCGAGCCTCCTAATAACCTCTCCTGCCACCCACTTCCGGCCAGTTTTCACGAAGCAGGATAGGTTTTTCGGACAGAGGACATCAAGATCTCTAATTTGATAGCTCATTTAGTGGAAAACTAGATGAGTGTAGTATATAAAGCCCCAAAAATGAATCGGCGACCGAGCGTCCCAATAACCTCTCCTGCCACCCACTTTCGGCTGTTTTCACGAAGCAGGATAGGTTTTTCGGATAGAGGACATCAAGATCTTAAATTCGATAGCTCATTTAGTGGAAAACTAGATGAGTGTAGTATATAAAGCCCCAAAAATGAATCGGCAACCGAGCCTCCTAAAACCTCTCCTGCCACCCACTTCCGGCCAGTTTTCACGAAGCAGGATAGGTTTTTCGGACAGAGGACATCAAGATCTCTAATTTGATAGCTCATTTAGTGGAAAACTAGATGAGTGTAGTATATAAAGCCCCAAAAATGAATCGGCGACCGAGCGTCCCAATAACCTCTCCTGCCACCCACTTTCGGCTGTTTTCACGAAGCAGGATAGGTTTTTCGGATAGAGGACATCAAGATCTTAAATTCGATAGCTCATTTAGTGGAAAACTAGATGAGTGTAGTATATAAAGCCCCAAAAATGAATCGGCAACCGAGCCTCCTAAAACCTCTCCTGCCACCCACTTCCGGCCAGTTTTCACGAAGCAGGATAGGTTTTTCGGACAGAGGACATCAAGATCTCTAATTTGATAGCTCATTTAGTGGAAAACTAGATGAGTGTAGTATATAAAGCCCCAAAAATGAATCGGCGACCGAGCGTCCCAATAACCTCTCCTGCCACCCACTTCCGGCCAGTTTTCACGAGGCAGGATTGGATTTTCGGATAGAGGACATCAAGACCTTTAATTTGATATGTCACTTTGTGCAAAACTAGAAATGTCTAGCATCTTAAGCTCCAAAAATGAGTCGGTGAGCACGTGCCCCAATAACCCTTCCTGCCGCCTACTTCCGGCAAGTTTTCACGAGGCAGGAATGAATTTTCGGATAGAAAACATCAAGACCTTTAATTTGATATGTCATTTTGTGCAAAACTAAAAAAGTCTATCATCGTAAGCTCCAAAAATTAGTCGGTGAGCATGTGCCCCAATAACCTTCCCTGCCGCCCACTTCCGGCAAGTTTTCACGAGGCAGGATTGGATTTTCGGATAGAGGACATCAAGACATTTAATTTGATATGTCACTTTGTGCAAAACTAGAAATGTCTATAGTTGAGTTTCACAAATGTAGACAGTTATGTCATTTATAGAATAAAGACGAGATTACATCGAGATTTTTCGGTACAGCATTATGAACAATCGTTCGTACTCGGATCCACTTCTACTACTAAGCTTCTGTCAGCTTCTGTCAAATTATAGTAAAGTACGTTATTCTATTAAAGCGGCACGTGTTTTCTGCATCTATCTCAATAGAAGCCGCGCTATAGCTAGCTAAATTTTGTGAACACATATTAGGATGAGTCACTATCTCGAATTGTGAGATTGAAGTATAGCATCTTAAGCTCCAAAAATGAGTCGGTGAGCAGGTTCCCAATATGTTCCGCTGCCACCCACTGCCTGCAATTTCTCACGAGACAGGATTTCTTAAAAATATATGTTGTGTAGTATCTAATTTTATAAAACATAATGTAGTTTTCAAAATCTATCTCCAGGATTTTGGACGACTACAAGAAAACGAGAACAAAAAATGATTTTTTCAATTTATTACCAAAGTAGAAGATAAAATTAGCGAAATTTATTTTTATAAAATAATGTAACCGAGTTTCTACTAGTACTGTAACTTTTTGAACGTTTCTGATATTGTGGTTTTCTTGCTACGGCCGAAGAAGTTAAAAAAATGCACCCAACTTAATTATTCTTTAGAGTTTAATACGGATCAACGTATATCGCATCTATGCGATAGGTGCATAGATCTTTGATTGAATATTATACACAAAAAAACTACACCAATATCTTGAATTTTCGAAAACAAATAATTAAATTAACTAAAGCGAAATGTGTTTAAATTATTTCGTATTTGACGGTTCTGTCACCAGCGCCACCACAAAAAATACGTATCAAGTTTGCGGATGACATGCAAACTAAATGACACTTGTATGACACTACAAGCGTAACTTTAAACCTTCTTAAAAGACATTTCCGGCAGCATTTACTCAGGCAGGATTGCCTTTTCATGGTTGGACAAATTACCTCGATAAATTAATGATAGTCTGTACACATAACTCGATCGGGGTAGGTATACAGCGCTGGTCTCCCTTACTAATAGGTTTGTTCCAGCAAACAATTCTGAACGGTTACAGGTACTGTTTTACTGCGCATGCGCGGTTTGATTCTAAGATCGAATCAGTTCTGAACTGTCAATGCTGGAACGGGAACAGTGATTTTATTTTCTACAGAAAGCGATAGATGCCCTCACATAAGTTTTTTTGTACTGTCCTTCGCTGCTAATTCAAATAATTTAAGCGCTATGATTTAAATTCAGTTTAGTAACCATAAGTTCATAATAAAACTTGATGTTCTTGAGCGTTTGATCATTTTATAACTTGGCCAGCCATCTTGCTTAAGAAAGCAGTTACACGTCCAATCCCTGGATGTAACGAACTTATCGTCATATCGAAACCATCTCCCACGTCTGGTAAAAAAGCCGTTTGATATCCGGCAAATCATAAAAAATTAACATATGTTTTAAGGGAGATATTTTCCCAAATCCACCCGAAGATTCAGCTTGACAATAGTCGTTCGTGCTAAACTGCTCCGCTAAATTTTCCAAAATTTCTTTAGAAACCCGAAAATGTTCCAAAAACTCCTTGTAGTTGTATAGTGACACGGTTTCTTCAACGTATCCCTCATTTTTAGGGTTACTTCGGTTTCCCCCAAAAGAAGTTCTAGAAACTGTTCTTGAGCTTGATCATGAGGAAGACGAAGAAGATTACACAAAAGTTCATTAAAAAATGAATAAACTACTATTCTGTTGCTAAACTAAACGCGCGAAGTCGACAGATTCAATTTGCACATAATGGGAATTATAAATACTTGCTTCGAACTTGGAACTGCTTTTACAGTACTAAAACCGTTCCGAATCATTCCGAATCAAAATTCGTTTATGCTGGAACGTCAAATTCAGAGTGACAGTTCGAGATTTGTATTGCTGGAACGCGTTGTTCGAACTGCGCATGTCTAGAACAATTCTGAACAGTTCTATTATCGTTCGAATTGCTGCTGGAACGAACCTTATATATAGCCAAAATATAGGGCATTCGTCCTAAATAAGTCGATTTTCAAAATTGTTTCAAAACTGCCTACCTTTAAGGGGCCAAAGTAGGTCGAAATTTTAAAATGGATTTTCTCAAAATTTCCTCTGCCATATTTTTTCTTTTTGGAATATGTTACAGACAACGCAATTCTCTATCGAAATATAAATTTTTATTAAAATCGCTCGAGCCGTTTTGGAGTAATGATTTTTTGAATGTCAAAATTTTAAAAATCTCTAATTTCTTTTGTAATAAAAATGGAGATGTTTATCACTTCCATGAATATCTATTATTTGACACTATTTTCGGTTAACGAACGCTTCCGGTTAAACCGGAAATAACAAAAATATCAAATTTTTTAGAAACACCCTGTATATTTTAACTATTTTGAAAGCTCGTAAAATTAGTTTTTACTTGATACCAAACGCTTTATATTTCGACTTCCGGTTTAACCGGAAATTGAATCAAATTTCTTAATTTAAATGGAATAACCTGTATATTTTTTAATATTTTGAAAGCTCGAAAAAGTTCCTCGTATGGCCACATCCGTTGTTTTAGATTTGTAGCACCGATTGTACCTCTTTTTTTTTCCAGGTAACAAATTTATGCCTTAAGAGTCTTCGAGGGACTTGCACTCAAATGCACGATTTTGAGTTTACTGCTCCCATGATCAGAAGCGTAAGCCTTTACAAACGAGACGACCGCTGCCTATTCTTATACGTAAATCAAAATTCAGACGATTTTCAAATTTATTTTCCATCTGAAGGCTGCAGGTAAACAAAATTTAATTTAAATAGCAAATTGTAATTTATTTTGTTTTAAAAGGGAGAGAGTTCACAGCTTAATCCTCGAGCTAACTGTTGATCAAGAAGGTTTGATTGAAATGGAACCACCACGTGAAATTCGTTATGAGTACGAATTGGATGAACAGGGTAAACGTGTTATTTTGGGTAAAGGAACGTATGGTGTGGTTTATGCTGCACGTGATCTCAATACTCAAGTTAGAATTGCTGTAAAAGAAGTGCCTGAGAAAAATTTAGGCGCAGTACAACCTTTACACGAAGAAATTCGCCTTCATTCTCAATTGCGTCATCGTAATATTGTTCAATATTTGGGCTCACTATCAGAAAATAATTATTTTAAAATTTTTATGGAACAGGTACCTGGAGGATCTCTTAGTGCTCTATTACGTTCAAAGTGGGGTCCTCTTAAAGAGAATGAGCACACAATGGCTTATTATACCAAGCAGATTTTGGAAGGATTAAAATATTTGCACGATCAAAAAATCGTACATCGAGATATTAAGGGTGACAACGTTTTGGTTAATACTTACAGTGGGGTGGTGAAGATTTCTGACTTTGGAACTTCCAAGAGATTGGCTGGATTATGTCCTAGTACAGAGACTTTTGCTGGTACTTTGCAATATATGGCACCTGAAGTTATTGACAAAGGGCAGAGAGGGTATGGGCCTCCGGCTGATATTTGGTCTTTAGGTTGCACAGTTGTCGAAATGGCTACTGGTAAGTTTTTGAATAATTATTAAAGAAGAATTGAATTGATTGTTTAAATTTCCAGGAAAACCTCCTTTTATTGAGTTGGGTTCACCTCAGGCGGCCGTTTTTAAAGTCGGTTATTATAAAGCCCATCCTCGTGTACCGGAAGAATTGTCAGATAGAGCACATACGTTTATTCTCCGTTGTTTTGAACCTGATCCTGACTGTCGTGCCACAGCTCAACAACTTATAGACGACCCTTTCTTAGGTCAGAATTACACTGTTGAAAAAAAATCTAGTAACAATAAAAATTACACAGGAGAAAGGAAGAAAAGTGTGCGCTTAAATACTGATTTTAATAGAAGCGTTTCGGTACCTGCAGATCGTGTAAATTCTCGCCTTCCGGGTCATTCTAGCGCTCCGAATCAAACACCAACAACACCTGATTTAGAGTAAGTTTTAATCAGACTTTTGTGGTTTGTTTGATAAACAAAGGAAATAGGAAAAACATACATTTACTGATAATTTGTCAAATCTCTGCTAACACAAATTATTTCTTTTATTTCTAAATATTTATTTGTGAATGTTAATATGATTCTTCACAGTCTAATTCCTTTTGTTAACAGTGATGATTGGATTTTTAAATACTCTTGGTGAGAAGATTTTGAATTTTAGCTTTGTAATATTTATTACCGATCTTCTCCTAATCGAATGTAAAAGAAAATCAAATTAAACACTGTATGTCTCGTGTTTAGCTTTTTAATTCTGTTTAGTTTCGCTTTTTTGTGTGTATAATGAAGTGATCGCTTTACAGCTCACAAAGCAGAGGAGCCCTTTTACCACCAATTACAATGCCCGCTGCTCTTTCTTTCAACAGGTAACCATCCTTCCTTACTACACAAAAATCAAATACCAAATTGTGTTTTCTTTGCCGCTTTTTTTTCTATTACCAACCTATTTTTAAAACTGTTCCATCAACTTAAATTTCAATTTGGACTCACTTATAAAATTTGTTGAACAGTTTGGCGTCGACGCCGTCCTTAGACTTAGAAGCTGATCCAGATGGACAACAAAGAAGAGGCTCGACCGGAACCTTGTTATCTCCGGAAGTCGACGCTGGAACTGAATGCGATGGATTTTATTTACTTAAAAAAGATTCTCAACGACGCACAACTTTAGCCAAAGTTTTAGCACAAGATGGAGCAAAAATATGTGAAGTTTGGATACAAAAAATTCGTACAAAATATCTCGGCGAAACAGTGCTAACTTTACAACACTTATCCAAACTAATGGGTAGTTTTAAAGATTATTTAACGGAACAATCGCTTAATGTTGTCGAAGTGGCTGTACGCCAGTTAAAGGAAGAACTCGATTTTGACGCTACAGCAATTAATCAACTTCAGTTCGCAATTTATTTATATCAAGTGAGTTTTAAGTTTCAACGTGTATTGAATTATTTATTTTGAAATTTTTAGGAGTCTGTAAATGAAGTTTTGAGACGGCATCCGATTAAACCTCACTGGATGTTTGCTTTAGATAATTTAGTTCGTTCTTGCGTTCAAGCTGCCATAACGGTACTTTCACCCGAATTGGGGGAAAATTTGGCTAACCACAGTTCTCCTAGTACAGTTAATTCTGCTAAATCGAGTAAAATTTCCACGAGTTTTGATTTAGGTGATCAAGTTGTACAGTTACGTACTGAAAATAGTCGTCTCTTGCAAGAATTGATTGATACTCAAAAGCAATATCAAATATTGGTAAATAAAAATTTTTTTCATTCCTTTTTTTAATTTTAATTTTTTAATTTAATTCATTCTCATACTTTTTTGGCTTATAAAATTATAAAAGTTATAAAACCAAAAATAGTGTCAAATAATAGATATTTATGGGATTGATATACGTATATTTATTTTCAAGTTTTCATTTCTTTTACAAAAGAAATTAGAGATTTTTGAAGTTTTGACATTAAAAAAATCATTACTCCAAAACGGCTCGAGCGATTTTGATAAAAATTTATATTGCGATATAGAATTACGTTTTCTGTAACATATCCAAAAAAGAAAAAATATGGCAGATGAAATTTTGAGAAAATCCATTTCAAAATTTTGACATAATTTTGCCCCTTAAAGGTAGGCAATTTTAAAACAATTTTGAAAATCGAATTTTTTAGGACGAAAGCCCTATATTTTGGCTATATTATTTTTATAATAATAATTACCGGCCAAGTTATAAGGGAAAAACCACAAAATGGGACAATCGTTCTATTGGCCGCCATTTTGAATTAAAAAAATTTTCATTTTTTTTTTCATTTGAGGCTCACGTCTCTTATACTATCTTATAGCCAAGTTAAAACGAATTTTGCCCAAATTTGCAAATATGCGCCCAAAATAATCACCTTATCTTTGGACATCCTGTATATATTTCTCATAAAAGCTTAGTTTGGCGATGAAATAATTTTAAAGTTGCCAAAATTAAATTCCATCAAAATCGGTTCAGTAGTTTTTGCTCTAGGGGGGGGGGGACATCAATACAGACATTTTAGTTCAAAAAACCGCAAATTTTTTTTTTACCTTTTTGGAATCGGGGACTCAAAACGTCGAGAAATGCAAAAAAAAATTATTATTATTATTATTTATTTTTCTCGATTGTAACAACTTTTTCTTGGATTGGAAAAAGTTAATATCAATTGTAGCGAAAAATTAAGAATAATCTTTTTTAAAACTAATAGGATTAAAAAAGCATTTAACAACATTTAAATTTCCAGGTTAAACAAATAATTAAGAATACTCAACAACAATCTCAAGCGTTACAACAAATTTTAACGTGCAGATGTCAGCATAAAGAAGTTTTAGAAATCGATACAGAATTAGAGAGGTGGCTACACGACGAAGGACTTCAACAGGAAGGTGCTAAATTATTAAAAGAAGGTTTTACGTTAGATCAAATACTCTATCATATTGATGGAGAAGATTTACGTAAAGTTGGTTTACGTAAAGCGGACGAATTGAAAATTTGGCGTGCCATTACTCATCACAGAAATGTAAATGCGATAGCCGATAACATAGATGGTTCTGAGCTGTCGAGTACTGATTAATAAATGCGTAATAATTGTTGATTTTTAGAAATTTTAAATTTATTTAGTGATTTGATTGTATTATTTTGTTTAACAATTTTCTTTAGTTGAGTTTTGAGTAATTTATTTTGTTTTAAACAACAAGACTTGGCCGATACTTGCCTTTTATTCTTCGAGTGCCTTAAAATCTATCAGGACGTAAGTTTTTTTGAGTGTTTGTGTGTTTTTGTTTGTATTATTTACGAACTTATTTTATTGTGTTCTGATAGATAATTTTAATTACATCACATTTAAATTTTTTTTTTAATTTTCTTACTAAAACAAAAAAGATCTTGAGTATTATTTGTATGTTGTATTTTTATTTTTTATTAATAAATCTAATAATTTTTGTTTCCCTTTAGTTGCAAAGATATTTGCAATCAAATTTTTCTTGATAATAAAATTGTGATTATAGAGTAAGAAATGTAATAATTTATTTTTTTTAAATGAATTAAAAATTTGTTTTACTGACCCAAAATATTTATGAGGTGTTTAATTTTATGTAAATGCCTATAAAGTCATAAATAAATCACTGTTGCTTCCCATAAGTCCAACCGACAACTCTTGATAATAATGTGAAGACAGTCATAGGTAGAACCAGTAGAACAAGAACTATACTTGGGGTAATAGAATAATAGTTTTTCTCCCTTGAACGTTGATTTGTTAAGAAGTAATTTTGGATCTATTATCTTTATTTTAGGACTAGAATTAAATCAATATTAAATTCGTGCGCATTTTGGAATTCGCTCATTTTGACATAAAATTCCTTTCTTGGACTTTTCCTCAATAAGAATTTTGTAAATCTCATCTCATTGTTGTGCTTTGAAGTGGATGGTAATGGTAACTACGTGTGTGCTCGATGTTCTGTATTTTATGGGTTCAAAAATGTTACAAATTTATATACCTTTAATAAACCACAACACAATTTGCTTAAAAATTGCAAAAATATAAAGTTCGTCACAGGCTTAACATTTGGCACACCACTCAACTTAAGTACACTTAACAGCAAAATTAACGCACCAACCTACATTAAATTGAAAAGATTCCTCAGAATACTTTTTTTGTCCAGTTGAGTGTGTAGTATCAAAATTGAGAATTTAAACTAAATGTCTAACAAGTTTTAAAGACTTAAAATGGAAAGTAACAAGTTATAAACAGCAATAAACATAAGAATTGGCCAACGAGAATCGCAAAAAAATGTCAGATGATTAAATTTAATTGCTTCTAAGTAAGGCAGTTAATAAAAATCAGAAGTTTCCAACCCACAGTTCCATGAATTGAAATTGAAAATTGCAAATAACGTTGAAAAGGAGCAGATTTGTTCAAAAGTATCGCAAAATCAACGTTATTTTCGAACCTGGATTACGAATACCTGGATTCCTGCGGTGCTATTCTATGTTGGTGTTCGTAAACTGTTAGAGTTTATGTAATACTTGTATGTATGCTGGGTTGTCTAAGGTGTATAACAAGCAACTTGAGCAGTTGTTGTAACCGTCGTGTCGTGGATAACACACGCGTGTCTTGTCACTAATAAAGACGCTTTACTAATTTAAACGTATTTTATCAGGTTATGGGCCCAGTACAATACAACTAGAGAAAATAATTAAAGATTGTTAGTATTGAGTTATTAGTGTTGTTAGAGACATGGCCGTGAATTACTTAACTAGTGTGCCGAAGCTTGTAGGTCGTGAAAACTTTGATGAATGGTCGTTTGCCGTCGAAAATGTTTTCGTCCTTGAAGGTTTATCCAAGTGCATCGATGACACCGAAATGGATACTGTTCTTTTGGCAAAGGCAAAAGCTAAGTTAATTTTAACTCTTGATCCATCTTTATTTGTGCATATCAAAGGTGCATCAACAGCTAAAGAAGTCTGGACAAAGTTAAAGAATCTCTACGATGATAGTGGCTTTACGAGAAAGATTGGGTTACTGCGTACACTCATATCTTTACGACTAGAAAATTGTGACTCGATGGAATCATATGTAAATCAAGTCGTCGAAACCTCGCAAAAACTACGTAGAACGGGATTCAACATTGACGAAGAATGGATCGGTTCCTTACTTTTGGCGGGCTTGCCAGAAAAGTACGCGCCGATGATAATGGCGGTCGAACATTCTGGAATTACCATTACAACAGATTCCATAAAAACGAAGTTGCTTGACATGCAAGAAGATGTCGCTAGTGGTTCTGGCGGGGCATTTTCTGTCAAAGGTAAACAACAGTATTCGAAGAAGTGGAAAGATGTCAACAGAGGTAAAACGTCAAAATCAGATGTAAATAAGACAGGTAACGATAAAAGCACAGATAAAAGTAATATTATATGTTACAAGTGTAAACAACCTGGACATTTTATGTCAAAATGCCCAAGCAAGCAAACCTACGCATTAAGTGCAGCATTTATAAATGGTAAATTTGAGACGACAGATTGGTATATTGACAGTGGAGCGAGTTTTCATTTAACTGCAAAGAAAAATTGGTTAATAAATGAACGTAAACCAGAGCTAACTGAAATTATGGTAGCCAACAAGTCGAAAATTCCAGTTAAAAGTGCAGGTGATGTAGAAATAAAAACTGTAGTGAACAAAGATTGTTTAAATGTTATTCTGAAGAATGTGCAGTATGTTCCAGATTTAACAACGAACTTATTATCCGTAGGTCAGTTGATTAGCAACGGTAATAAAGTAGAGTTCGATGAAAAAGGTTGCAAGATTTATAATGAAAAAAATGTGTTAGTAGCAACGGCAGATTTAATAAATAACGTGTATAGATTGAATGTTAAAAATGAACATCCATGTTTCTTGGCGTCATCAACAAAAGCCAGTAGTGTGGTTTGGCATCGTAGACTTGGACACATTAACTACACAGATCTGTGCAAGATGGAAAATGGTGTTGTAGAAGGTATGATGTTAAAATCTAAAGTAAATACTACCAATAAATGTGTTACTTGTTGTGAAGGTAAACAATCGAGATTACCATTTAATCACAAGGGTACGAGAGCAAAATCTATATTAGAATTGGTGCATACAGACGTTTGTGGTCCCATGAATAATCAATCAATTGGAGGATCAAAATATTTTCTTCTTTTTGAAGATGATTATAGTAAAATGACATTTGTTTATTTTTTAAAAAATAAAAGCGATGTCATCGATTGTTTTGAAGAATTCAAAAATCTTGTCGAAAACCAAACAGGTTCTAAGATTAAAACGTTAAGATCAGACAACGGAGGAGAATTTTGCAGTCAAGAGATGGAACGGTTATTAAAGATGAATGGGATAATTCATCAGAAGACTAACCCCCATACTCCGCAACAGAATGGGGTAATAGAAAGGATGAATAGGTCAATTGTCGAAAAAGCTAAATGCTTACTGTTTGACGCTAACTTACACGTTAGATTTTGGGCAGAAGCAGTAAATACTGCTGTATACCTAAAAAACAGATCCATAGCTACTGGACTATTAGTGAAAACTCCATTTGAAGCATGGTATTCGAAAAAGCCAGATGTAAGTAACATCAGAATTTTTGGAAGTGTAGTCATGGTTCATATCCCGAAGGCTAATAGAACGAAATGGGAGAAAAAGTCAAAGAAAATGGTATTAGTTGGTTTTAGCGAAAATATTAAGGGTTATCGTGTATTTAATCCGGAAAACAATACTATCTCTACAAGCAGAGATGTTATCATCATAGAAAAAGTTGAACTTTCTCAGGACGTGATTGTTGGAAGTGAGTGTGATCAGATTTTAACTATGGACGTGGATGGTGGCGATGGTGAGGACGTCGTTGATGTAGAAGAAATTGTGGAGCCAGACGACAGTGTAACAGGTTCTACTGCTTACAATTTGCGAGATAGACGAGCTATCAAAGCGCCTTCTCGTTACATGAAAGATGCGGTGGCCTTTATAACAGGTGTACATGAACCGGAATCTTATGAAGAAGCAGTTAAAGAAAGTGAATGGAAAGAAGCTATAACCAAGGAACTTTCGGCACTGGAAAAATTTGGAACGTGGACTTTAGCAGATTTACCAGAGAAAAAGAAAGCAATTGAAACAAAATGGATCTTTAAGACGAAGATAGATGGCACTAAACGGGCAAGATTAGTCGCAAAAGGGTTTCAGGAGGACTCGTGTCAAGACGTATACGCGCCAGTGGCAAAAATGCCTACTATAAGGATGGCCCTGTCACATGTTCTACAAAATGATTGGGAAATCAAGCAGCTAGATGTTCCAACAGCGTTCTTGAATGGAGATCTAGAATCGGAAATATACATAAAAATACCTAAAGGGATTAAAGAAGACAAAACTAAAGTATTGAAGCTAAAAAAGGCTTTATATGGTTTAAAAGAGTCGCCAAAATGCTGGAATCAATGCTTTAACAAATTTGCAGCAAAACAAGATCTCTACAGATCGAAGCACGATGTATGTTTATATATCGGGAAAGATGCGTGGTTGGTGCTCTTTGTTGACGATGTTTTATTGTTTGGAGCTAGCGGAAAGATAAAAGAACTGACCGAAGCACTGGAGGCAGAATTCAACGCCAAAGATATGGGTGAGTTATCTTACTTTGTAGGAGCTGAAATAAAAAAGTGTGAGAATACGATACAAATCTCTCAGAAAAACCTTATTAGCAAAATAGTAAAGAAATTCGGTATGGAGGATTGTAAGGGTGCTGCTACACCAATGGAAAGTAACTTTCAAGTGAATTTGATGGAGGACTCCTTGGTTGTGCCATACAGGGAACTAATAGGTAGTTTAATCTATCTATCCATGATCAGCAGACCGGATATTGCGTTTGCAACTTCTTATTTAAGCAGATATTTGGACAAACCAAATAATTCAAGTTGGAAGGCAGCGAAGAGAATTCTGCGATACATCAAAAGTACACAGCAACTTGTGTTGGTTTACAAAAAGGAAACAGATTGCAAATTAGTGGCCTACTCAGATGCAGATTGGGCAGGAGACAAAACCGACAGAAAAAGCACCAGTGGATTTGCAATTTATCAACATGGAAATCTTATTTCCTGGACATCCAAAAAGCAACAGGTTGTGGCACTATCAACAGCGGAAGCGGAATACGTAGCATCAACTGTGTGTGCGACGGAGGTGTTGTATTTAAAGGGTTTGATAAGTGATTTCTGCGGTAGCGATGTTAATTGTAAAATGTTTTTAGATAATCAAAGTGCAATAAAAATGATCGAAAACTTTGAAAACACAAAGCGCTCTAAGCATATTGATATAAAGGTTCATTTTATCAAGGATTTAATTTCAGAAAAAATAATTAGTGTAGATTACGTTTCTACGGATGAAAATATTGCAGATATTTTTACAAAACCTTTGTGCTCTCAAAAGTTTATTAAGTTCAGGGAAATGTTAAACCTAGAATTTAAATGATGTTTATTGTTAAAGTTTATAACGTGTTCATTTATGTGAAAAATGTTTGGTTTTTTTTCTTTTTGCTGTATTATTGCAATTTCAATTTTTTAATGAGTTTTTTTTTGTATTATGTTATTGAAGAAAGTTGAAATTGAAAGTGGGTGTTAGAGTTTATGTAATACTTGTATGTATGCTGGGTTGTCTAAGGTGTATAACAAGCAACTTGAGCAGTTGTTGTAACCGTCGTGTCGTGGATAACACACGCGTGTCTTGTCACTAATAAAGACGCTTTACTAATTTAAACGTATTTTATCATAAACACGGCGATAAGGAAAAATTCGATAAGATTTACGTCGAATATTTATTCGACGTTGCTACTCGCTGTCACGTGGGTTATCTTTAACGCATTTTATTGGACGAAATAACAGTGACAAGCAAATTAAACATTAATTTTTAAAAGGGGGGTTTGAAAAGGGAAGGGTTTTCGCCTCTGACGTCACAAAAGCGATAAGCTATCGTGGTTTGCTATCGCGGCATCGTCTAGGGTAGTTAAGAAAGTGTTTAGAAGCGATAACTAAAAATTCTTTAATTTAACCGCTATTATGTTGATTTTTGGATTCCTAATTAAAAAAAAATAAGTTTGAAGTGACAACTTGGCAATTAAATCAATGTTTTTGTGTGAATATTAGAACATTATAGGTTAGAAATTTATTCGAATTTGAAAATTACTTATTTACTTATTTTTTTTAAATAAAATTTTGAATTTCTACTCGAATCTTTTTGTTCTAAAAATTAAAATGTAGACGGTCGTAATTGGTCGTAATACTGCGAAACGTACTTACGAACGATAAAAAGCAGGTTTTGTGCTGTTTTTTGTAACAGTTTACCACAGAAAATCAAGTCCTGTGAAAATAATGCTAAAGGTTTATTGTATGAATATGTGGCTGAATTGGTGGCTGAGAACCATTGAGAACATGTCCAATTGCATTTGGCAACGGCAACTATCCGTACTCTCTATAGGTACTCGTACGTTTATAAAAAATATGCAGTTTATTCATTTGCAACAAACATTTTAAAATTACTGCTCAAAGCGTCTTGCTTCAGACGAAACGTCTGAAAACCACCGACTAACTACTAAAGCGAGTTCTTGAGATCTTGAGCCAAAATTTATATCCAAAAATTAATCCCTAAAAGGTTATTGGCTCTCAAAGTTGGCGTTAATGTTAAAATGTTAAAAAATCGTCTAATTACCAAAAGCAAATATTTTATCGCTTTTCACACTGTCGACATTATACATAAAATTCGGTTTTTCTTGCTTTACCGGCACGTGACTTTTAAAATCCTCAATTATTAATTTTCTTTTCTTTCTATAAATTTTCTAAATAAATACACACATCACACTGATGTGATGATATGTGTATTTAATAATAATTAACAATACATGTATTAACTAAATTACACATAATGACATAATACATATTAAGTGTTCATGTGTCGGTAAAGTAAGAAAAACCGAACTTTTATATTTTAAAAGTCGCGGGTAGTTAACGAGGATCGTTCTAGGGACATTGGTGTTTTACTGTTGTTTCATGTTATTTCTTCACCACAAATGTCAAGCGAAAAGTTTAGGTTAGGATATCCTTGTCTGTTCATTTTGAATATTTTTGATCCTTAAACCGGAACTTAAATGATTTCAACTTATATTTCAAATTATGTGGTTGTCTTTTTTATATTGTAACAGTGGAACTTTGCTAAAAATTTCAAGGGAAATGAAAACTGTTTCGAATTATGGTAGTTTCACTCTAGTTGAGTTTCAGTTGGAAGTTGTGAATTAAAAAATACGACTTATGTATGGTTTCAAACAAAGCATTGTAATTTTTAGTGGTATGAAGGCTATCGGAAATACAAATTGAACTTCTAGATGTTATTAATTAAATAAGATGATAATTCAAGTTACTCAAGAATAATCTCAAGACTTCGACGTAAATTCGAGAATAGGGGTCATATTTTCCTAAATTTATGTTATAGATGCAAAACATACACGGAGACAACTTTGTAACTCTTTTGAGTTATAGAATTAGCATTTCAAGATCAAGGGAAAGGAAACAATACTGGCTTTATAGCTCACAAATTACAAAAATTTCACATTAGATACTGAGAAAAAACGTTGCAAATATGTCAGCATTAAAAATTTAGGCTTGTTTAGTTATTCGATAACAACATTAAAAGACCCTAGTACAAATTCAAATCAAAATGCCTCTAAACATCTCTAACAACAAATTCTCTAAATTCAACAGTCATCAAATAAGATAATTTTCCTGTATTTTACAAATACAAACTACCTTAATTTTTTAGAATTCGTTTTTATTATATCTTGATAATAATTCATTAACAATCCATGCATCCAATTCAACAATCCGATCCATTGTATTTGGTAAAACGATATAATAAACTTAGTCGTATGTTGATACTGTAAGAACAAGCTCTTTCTCAATAACAATTAGATTAAAAAAACCACGATCAAAACTCTCACAAATAATTTTCAAACGCCGCGCCAAAACTTGTAAATTCAATTGAATTTATAACCTCAGTTTCTCTCATATTCACACAAAAAGTTTAATTTAATTGCCAAGTTTTCAATTCAAACTTATTTTTTTTTAATTAGAAATCCAAAAATGAACATAATAGCCGTTAAATCAAAAAATTTAAGTATAAAATGTTTAAATATAAGTTCATATAATTTTTTTGACTACATCGAAAAGTTATCGCTTTTATACGTCAAGAACTTATCGCTTTTTTTAAACACCAACATAGAATACCACCGCAGGACTGAATGTGTTGGTAACTTCGGATTTTGGTTAACTGGTCTTATTTAAAACGAATATTAAATTTGATCACCAGACATTTTTTTAGCGATTCTCAATGGTCAATTCTTCCGTCGTTTCTTAGACTATTGTTTATTGCTACTTATTATTTGTTACTTTACCCTGTAAAACCATTAAAATTTGTTCGACATTTAATTTAAATTCTTAACTTTGATTACATACTCAATTAGACAAAAAAGTATTCTGAGGAATCTTTTCCATTTAATGTAAGTTGGTGCGTTAATTTTGCTGTGCAGTGTACTTGACAACCTAAAATTACTAGAATCTTTTACAATTAGTTACAATTTCTTAGATCTAGTATTAAGTACTGCATATATGCAGCAATTCGTTCAAATCCTGGAACTATTCCACACTGTGGAACACGGAAAAGAGCGGTCGTAACATCTTGACTTGGGCTATAACAATAATGATAGAAAGAAGGAGGGCAATTAGTGCAATTTTACAGTGTGTGGTGTAGCTTCTATATTTTCGAAACCCAAGGTAGGTCGCCAAGGATGTGAACGAGCAGTATTGTAGTTTTGGCCAACTCTTACAGGAATTCTAGAAGTGGATACTTGTTCCATGCATGGGGCAGCACTAACTGTTCCCCATGGTTGGAGTTGCTAAAAATTTCCATTTTAGTAAAATTGAAGTATGTAATCGACAAAAAATATTTTTTTGTCTTAAAAACTTACAGAATAGAACACAGTTTCTTTTTGGGACATGTTGATTTAATTTAAATATAAGTAACGAAAATTTAAAAAAATTATAGATATGCCAAAATAATGTCACAATGTCAGTTGTGTTAGACATTTTTTTGTGGACGTGGACATTTATAAAGCAGACCGTACTGGCGCACGAGTAAGAAAAATTTTCCGACGCGGTTTCTTTTTACACCATAAGCAACGTAAAACTGCAAGGTGCCGCCAGTTCTTATGGTCACGTTTCCCTAGGGCCACTGTTGAAAATTGCAGAGGATTGACGTCATTATTTCAGTAATTAATCATCCGATTTTCAAAAAATTATTTTTATAAGAAAGAGTAGATATGAAATACATATTGTTTAAAATTTGTTATTATAAGTTTTGGAATATCTCCTCTAGTTAAATACCTCTTTCGCTATATAGTCAAAGACTGTTTTCGAAAAAATCATCTCCTGAACCATGCAGTGCCGGATTTACCCATTTGCCGCCTTACGCAAACCGAAAGTACGCCGCCCCTGCGCAAGCCAATTAACAAATTTAAGCGGCCGCCAAGCCGTTTCTTTATCGTTATCAGGCGTTGCAAGGTTTTTTTATCGTTATTCGTTGTACGAATGCCAAATCCCCACCCGAGTGGTATGGTAGCATAGCACGTTTTTTATTCCCATACTTTAAGGTGGAAAGTCCCACTTTTTTCCCAAATTTTTTTTGAAAACTGACAAATTACGGCGGAATTTAACGTGGCCGAACCCAATAAACTTAGTAGCGGAACTTACCCCCTTAAATGAAATGAAATTTGCCGCTTCTAAAAATCTGCCGCTATACGCAGCTGCGTACTTTGCGTATAGGGAAATACGGCACTGGAACCATGCAAGCGGCATTTCATATAACATTTTGGTAACCGATCTTTCCCCTATATTTAGACCCTGCTGAATAGGAAAATTGCGGTTACCAAAGCGAAATCTTAACCGGAAGCGTGATATTTAAGATGACACTCAAGATGTCTGCTTTGTTATTTTTGATAGAATAATTATGGTCAATTAGGACAAATATTTTCATTGGCTCGGATAGATATTTTTATACTCTACAATTTTCATTAGAGGTAAAATTATCTTAAGATCACTCCTTAAGGAGCTAAAGTCGGACGAAGCACCGTGAAATTGGAATAAAATCCCAGTATCGAAATGCTAGAGGAATTTCATATAACATTTTTGTAACGGTTGTTCCCCCAATATTTCGACCCCGCTGAATCCAAAAATTGCGGTTACCAAAGCGAAATTTTAACCGGAAGCGTGATATTCAAGATGGCGACTAGGATATCCGCTTTATTAATTAAGATTTATTGGATGGAATAATTATTATTGCAACTAGGACAACTACTTTGACTGAATTAGATATACAAGGTTCTCTACAATAATTATTAAATGTAAAAGTACCGTAAGATTGGTTCTTAAGGAGCTAAAGCCAAATAACGACACCGTGTGCGTAAAAATCGTCGTAATATACCTGTTTGCTCTTTTTATTTATTGCAATAGATTAATTATTATGGCAATTAAGACAAATATTTTTGTTAGCTCGGATAGATAATTTGATGGTCTACAAAAAATTACCCTAAAATCACTCTTGAAGGATCTAGAGAGTCATCAGTAGAAGCACCGCGTGTTGTCAAAACAGAAGACCCAATACCCTCTTTATGGTGGACTTTTTTATAGACTTGATTTGTTCTGTTCATGTTTTAACAGATACCTACATCCTGGCTGAATACTGGGAAAGCTACCTCTCTGAACTCACCGAGATGCTTCCATATATTGCTTTATGTATTAAGACGGTTTATACAACACCGGTGCTTTTATAGACTCTACCTCTTTTAGGAGTGATCTTATACAGTATAAAATTATCTATCCCAACTAATAACAATTATATTTGTCCTAATTGTTCATAATTATTTTATCAAAAATAACAAAGCAGACATCTTGAGCGTCATCTTGAATATCACGCTTCCGGTTAAGATTTCGCTTTGGTAATCGCAATTTTCGTATTCAGCAGCGTTGAGATATTGGGAAAATATCAGTTACCAAAATATTATATGAAATGCCACTTGCATAAAATAATTTAACTTTTGAGTCTTGACTATGATAAAAAATTGACCCATTACTCATTACATTACGATGCCATTACTCTGAAGATTTAAATAATAACATTTTTTAAACACAGTCAAAAAATTGGAAAAATTACGTTATTTATTTCCTCCAAATTTCATTGTATTTGGTCAATTCGTTTAGAAGTTACCGTTCTACACTTAGACCTCTTTGTATATAAGTCTATTATTACCCTCTGCCCTCAAATTTGCCAGCTCTCACCCCGAGTGAAGAATAATAATTAAAAATTTCTAACTTTTTTTAAATTAAATAGATGATTTGATGAATAATTCTTTTGGTTACCTTTGATCCACCCCTTAACGAGATTAAACGAATTTGAGCGTGCCGTTCTATTTTTCTATTTCTTTTTTAAATTTTGCTACCACCCCTAATTAACGAAAGTAAAGGAATTTGAGGGTACCGTTCTATAGAAAAGTACTTTACAGACCTACATGTCAAAAATCATCATATGGTTTTTAATTTCATAAGTTAAGAATTTTTTTAAATTTTGAATTATTGTTCTCCACCTCGGAGTGTGAAAATTAGAAAATTTAAGAGTACCTAGAGGGTAATTAGTAATTACAGTCTATTAATAGACTGAAATATACTTAGTATACACTATACATGCCAAATCAAAAGGCTAGTATTATTATTAAGGAAGATATTAACTGTTTATAATTAATTGCTAGTTATTGCTAAAGGTTAAGGCTAAAGGTAAAGGAAAGGCCTTCGGTGTTTTCATCATTTCTAAAAATGGAACGTTTCGCAAAAGAGACACTTAAATGAAAAAATTAGGAAATAAATAACTTGAAGTAGTCATTAAAATATATATTTTTATAAGTTTTACAGTTTAAAAATTAAAATTATTTTCCAAAAATGATTTTTCTGGAAGCGCCGAAATTCTGACCAGCTTGTGTTGCGCCTTTGTTAGATCCAGCTTGTAAACCAATCATTCCCTCTCCCGCACGCAATTGTTGTTCGGAAAATTCGCGACGATTTTCTTCAGATGGTCTTGGACCTAAATAAGGTCCTCTAAATTCAGGATGACGGTAGGCGGTTCTGCCTAAAGCAAAGATCGTTTGTGTTACCAAAACTATATTTTTGAAATCCCACAAATCTGTCGTTTGGAAAAGATCGACATCGGGTACACCATATTTCACACAAGCTTTTTGGAATCTAAAAATAAAAATGAGTAAAAAATAGAAGTGGTATTAGGGAAGTAATTACTGGTTGAGATTATCCATCATCTTGTAGTCTCCTCCCGTTGTGTTTATTTTTTGTATTATTCCTGGTGCGAGACGGTTCATGAGCATGCAAAGGAGGATGCCATCACGTAAATTTTCTTCGTACGTGCGTCCAGGATGAAATCTTTGCCCAACAATTTGTTCTATCCATTCTTGAGCTTCACGTTCTTGTTCTGGATCACGTTTACCAGCAACCTGAATGCAAAATAAAACAATAAATTATTTGGACGCCCTGTTTGGAATTGTAAAATTGTTGTTTTCGTATGACGGTTTGAACTTGGCATTAATCTTTTGATAGAAGTGCTATTTTTGACGCTTACTAACAAGTGGGTTTTTACAGCTGTTTCAGTTGATACAAAATTAGGCTTGCATGATTGATTATAGCTTTTATGATTGACTGTATATAGAAAAAAAATTGGAAAGAAGTGGAGGAATACGTAATTAAGAATATGGAACTCGTCCAATAATACAAAAAAGTTAAAATTGACGATTTGTTATTTTTTTAATTTTTACGTGCGAATTTTATTTCGAGAGGGCGATTTTTTTTAACTTTGCTCGTGCGCGTTCAATATATTTACCCTTTGAATTAATAAAATTAATTTTAGACTGTTTTGTTTAAAAAGATTCAACATATTTATTGCTTTTTTTATATCAAAAAATAAACGTAACGACATTTTGATTTTAAATACCTACATTATGAGAAAAAGTTTTGGAAAATCTTGAATCTGCAAAAAATATTTTTGGCTCAAAAGATTATTTAATAACTTATTTACAACAAAAATGAAGTCAAAATTATTTTAAGCAAAATTTTCATAATATTCGATTTTTTTCCTAACAGTGGCGTTCGTTGAAAATGAAATACAAAATCTTCCCATCCTAAAGTTTGGGAAAAAATTGACTTGTTCTACGTCTTTGATTGTTTCTAATAAAAAATACTTATTTGATTATTAATTAAGTTTTAAATAGCGTAACTTATTAACAAGTGTAGGTACATTTAGCGCCCCCGCATTTATCTCCCTTTTATATCCAAACGTAAAGGAACCAAGTTTTCAGTATCGTCGCGACGTTCAAAACCGACGCTCTTTAATAATGGCTGTGAGTATATTTCAAATTTATTTTAATATTTTAACACATCTATTAATAATTGAAAAAAATTATTTTTCATTTTTCTCAAGCTGTTTTTCAAGTTTAGCCCTTCGCTAGACATTAAGTGATAGTTTTTTGAATTTTTCAAAAACCATTAATCATCGATTTACACATTAACACTCAATTAATTTGTATGTGAGACAGAAATTTTAATGGCGCCCCAAAAATATTTAAAAAAGTGATAAATTTTGCAACACTTTTAAAATTAGTTTTGCCCCCAGAAAAACATGTTGATTAATAATTTCCTCTTTTATTTTCAAATCGAAAAAAATCATTAAAATTTTTTTCTATTTTCGTTACAATAAATTTGTTGCTATCGAAAAAGTAGTTCAATTAATTGCGAAATTTCAAATACTTGCCAGATGCTCTTAATCTCGACGTATATTTCTGTTTACATTTTCATTTTGTATGTAATTTTGGAATTATTTAGAACGATTACTTAACCATTTCTTAACTTATTTTTTTCGTAATTTTAGCCCCGTAATAAGGAACAAGAAGCAGAAGTCCTCAACTGGATTTTCGCAGTTTTGGGCGAAAAAGTTCCTGGAGGACAATACGAAGATATTTTACGCGATGGAATCGTCCTTTGCAATCTCATGAATAAACTCGCACCCGGTTGTATTAAAAAAATCCAAAGCAAAGGCACAAACTTTCAACTTATGGAAAATATCGAACGTTTCCAAAAAGCAGTAAAAGCGTACGGAGTCCCACAAGAAGAAATTTTCCAAACTGCAGATCTTTTCGAACGTCGTAACATCCCTCAAGTAAAAATTTAGCTAATTTTGCAAACACCAACTAAGATAATCATTTTAGGTCACCTTAAGTTTGTATGCTCTTGGTCGTATAACTCAAAAACATCCAGAATTCACGGGACCATCTTTAGGACCAAAAATGGCAGATAAAAATGAAAGAACGTTTACTGAAGATCAATTGAGAGCTTCCGAAGGACAACTTAACCTTCAAATGGGTTACAATAAAGGCGCATCTCAATCTGGACATGGTGGTTTTGGAAACACTCGTCATATGTAATACAAAGTCCTTGAAAAATCAATTTTGTAACCAATTCATCACAAAGAAGCATTTTGTAGAGCATTTTATCACTAAATAACGCTTTAGTCATTCAATTGTTGTTAAGTAGAATAAAATATTTTTATATTGTTATAATTCAACAAACTTGTTGAGTTACAAATATATTTATGTATTAAACAAAAAAGTTTTCCCCGACAGAGTTGCATGGAATTAGTCTTCAATTAAATTTTTGTTTCTGAAAAATATTTTTGATTTTGAAACAAACGAAATTTTTGATTTTTATCTACGCTCTGTCCACCGAACAGATGCAGCTAAGCCACTCCCCATAAATTTCTGTCAAATAAGGTTGACGCATGTCAATTCTTGCGTGAGTGTTGTAACCCGGATTTTCAAAACTAGAGCAATAGAAAAATTATATTCGAATATCTTTTGGAAGTGGCTTAGCGGCATCTGTTCGGTGAACAGATATAGCCTTTAAACATCCTATTTCATTTTTTTGATTCTTTATTGGATGTAAAAAATATGTGCTCTCAATAATTATTACTCTATGGTCTCTATCTATAGCACCCCCAGTCCACAGTAGGGGGTTCAAAAAAATTGCCGATTCTAGAATCTACCGGGTCCTGCAACAGGATTAAATTACTTTTGATAGCTTACTGTGAAGGAACAAACAAATGTAAATTAAATGTATTTGAACCAATTTTCAGTGAAACTGATCTTTTGGCCATTTTTTGCTATTTGCCTCGCGCTGATGTAAATATTCATTATTATCAGTTGGTAAGTTTCCTCTTTGCAAGTTTTTTAATCGTTTGAAGACGTGTCTGGTAAAATCTTCACTACCAAAAACCTCAAAATTAAACCGATTGAACAAATGTTCTCAAACATCCAAACTAGACGATGAGGAAATATGCGACGTATGAGCATGACGTATCATGACAATATGACGTATCCTATGAGCAGCGTAGCTCCATCTTGTTGCAACCGTATTTATCAATTTACTGTAATGGTGTGGTGAGTGGTCTTCTTTCTCAAAAAAGTGTGGCTCATTGACGCCCAAATTCAACAAATTACACCACAGAGCCACCTTTTGATCAAAAAGAGATTTCTCGCAGCAATCTTCAATCTTTTGGTGCTCATGTGATCAATATCAAAAGTTTTTTTTAACGTCAACAGAGTGAGATGGAAGAGGACGGGAGGAAAAAAAGAATTCTAAATTGCTGGATTCTGGCTCTTTGTAAAAGTCCCAGTAGCTTAAACTACCTTTTTCCGTAAAATCTCTCACCAGTTTCATAATGGCATATTCGTTGACCAATTCAACCCACGCATTGGCAGATCAAATTCTCGTCGAAAGCGTTTTTGCGTCTGTACAACAGATTTTAGTACAAAGTATACATAACAGGGTAATTAGCCATGGTCCGTAAAACTTTGAATGTCAACGTACAAATAAATCACTTAGTGACAACATGTCACTGCAATAACTTTTCCACAGTCTTCTTTCAGAAATCGTTCAATTCTGATGCAGTACTTAGTACAATTTGCCTTCAAATTCATGCAAAATCACAATTTTTGTGAAAAATCTCTTTTAATTTAACCCCAATCCCTCAAAAATATTATTTATTTATTGAAAGGGGGCAACAAGTTCTCACCCCAAGGCCGATTTCTTTAAAGAAAAGTATACATTTTTCTGATTACTGATTGAGGGTATCTTTCTCATTTTGGAGTTTATTCAAACAATAATAATTTGTTTAAGTGAAGAGTTTACTTTGCATAAGATCTTCATCAGTGGCTTATTCCGAAAAAAAATTAAAAATTCAAAAATAATTATAAATTACGAGTTTAATTTAAATTTCCGATTTGTTATTTAAAAAGTTAGAAAGTTCAACAGAAATTTAAATTATTTTGAAAGGTTTTGTTACTTAATCCTTTTAAATCAAAAATTGTTGGAATAAATTGTAAAATATTTTTCTTGTAAAAAGTGTAAGTGAATGCATCTGTGCGTTTTAAGTGGTTCTTAAATCAGAAAAAATTTATTTTTAGTTATGTGCAAATTGTAAGATATATTATTATATGATCTCCTACGCTGGAACTCTTGCCAATAATAATAAATTTTAACCAACATAAATTATTCAAGATTGATAGAACTTTTTTGTTTGGAAAAATCCTTCTTTGGAAAATTCTTATAAAAGTAGGAAAACTTAGTTTTGTTTGAAATTTGAATAGAGAACGCTTCGCCTTTCAATCGAATTGAAATATCATCACAAGGTAGCCTTTGAAGTTTGAACTTGACGTCAGGAGCTCAGAACCAAATGGTGGCTTTCAGCCAACAGCAATTAAATGCAATGTTTTTTTTAATTTTTAAGAGTTTAAGGAAAAACATAAAATTCTATTTTAGCGATAGAGTTATCGTTTGTAATAACAACTTGCTACTGGATGTCCAAATGTAAATTAATCGTTCTGTAGATGTAGAAGGATGGAATATGGGATGATGAATGGGTATCACTGCCTATATTTCTTCTGCTGAATTCTAAATATATATAGGGTATCCCAACGATTGCATTTTTTAACGATGGGTAATAATGTGTTTTAAAAAAAAAGGCGCTACCAGGGGTGTAACTACCGGGGTTCGGTGGGTGCAAGGCACACGGACCCCATCAAGAGGGCCCCCTGACCTTCTCCCAAATTTAATTTTTTTTTAATTAATTCTGGCTGCCGTTTTACCATATCGGCTAAGTTGACTAAAGCTCAAGGCTTCAAAATCTAAGGGATTTTTGACATGGACTAAATATCATACTATCTAGTAACTGAATCAACTCAAGGAGAGCAAAAGCACGGGAATCTAAGCTTTAACATCGTGTGTAGAAAGTTCGAAGCACGACCGTGCACGACGTTAAAGCTTAGATTTTCATGCTTTTGCTCCTTGAGTTGATTCATTTATTAAGAGTTAGTATGATATTATTTAGTCTATGTCAAATAGCTCTAAGGGGCGCCAGAAATTTACAACGTTTAAACGCGTTGACCTTCAGATGACAAAAATTTTCGCCTGCGGCGCTTTGGAGTGTACCCTAGAGACTTCTTCCACACGCCTGCTTTCAGAGGCACTAGCCCAAGGCACCATGAAGTCTAAAAACATGAAAACATCACTAGAGCTACAGTTTTTAAAGAACACAGAGAATCAAAATGTATCGGAACACCATTTATTTCTAATGGGCAGCTTCTTGACCTTAATTTTAGAATATTAGAATTTACTACTTTCCAAAAAATATTAATAAATAGAGGCCCGGATCATTAACTTTGCACACGGCCCTCTGGAGTGCTTGTTACGCCACTGGGCGCTACACTACTATACTTGATATAATTTTTATTAAATCATTGTTGTCATGAAAAAACTAATAATAGAGTTTAAACTGACTAAAGCCCGGTTGCCCAAAAGCGAATTATATTTTAATCCGAGAATTAGATTTATAATCTTCAGATACGGCAACATTACACAATAAATAAATAAATAAAAATGTCAAAGTTTGACATTTGTTTTCACAATTCAACACAAAAAGAACTTAACCTCAGATTTAATATTTATTTACAAACGCCAAACTTTGGCATTACATTGTGTAACGTTGGCATATCAAAGGATTATAAATCTAATTCTCGGATTAAAATATAATTCTCTTTTATGCAATTGGGTATTAGACTCGGGGTCTCTTTTGTTTTAATATAAGTTTAGTTAGACTTCCATTTTCTATATTGCGAGTGAATGTCAGTTTTTAACATTGCTTGATAATGATATGTGTTGTATATGAACGTTAAAGTTCGAAAAACTGAAACTCATCTTTGGAGTAAAATTATTGCAACAAAAATGTACGAAATTTTATCCATCAACTTGCCTTTTGTGCTTCTGTCAAGAAGTTCAAGGACTTCAGTTCGTACGCTAATTTGATTTTCCAATATTTTGTTGAATTTTCAATTGTTCTAATTTGTTATTTTTGTTTTAAATAGGTATCTAATCTAATATTTATTTATTTAACTTAGTTGATGTTCATGTTCAAATAAACCAAAGATTCCATAGTTATTTTCTATTATTCATTTTCGCCCTGTCAACGAACGCTCAAAAAAGGGGTGTAGAGGACATGGAAGAGGGTAGAATTTTTTTAGTCATGAACATGTTTGGAATAGTTAGGAGTAAAAAATACTAAAAGATCCCACTCCTATAGCTATATGGCTAAGGGCGGGAGGGCAATGGAAAAGTCCCGTTTTTAGGGTTTTCGCTTATATATCGCAACCGGTGGGTCCTAGGGAAAACTTATTTTTAGCAAAATGAAAGCTTATCAAATTTTATACAAGATTGTTTCTATTAATTTTTTCTCTATTCCTTATAGTTTTCGAGATATCCGCCCGCAAAAATCGGTAATGTATGAAAAAAAATTTTGCCTCATATTTATCGTCAAACTTTTGCCTCTAGCACTTCAGCCCTTCGTTTTACAGTAAACGTCTTCAGACAAGAATTTGTAGAGAGCGAATTAAATTTCCATTACTAATTTTATCTGTATACGGAGTTTTCATAGATTAACGGTTTTTACTGGCGGATATCTCAAAAATTTTCAAATTGCTATAGACTCAGTACCAGTTGAAAACAAAATAGTAAAAGAAATTTAATGCTCTACAAGTTCTTTTCTGAAGATTTTTACTGTGTAACGAAGGGTTGAGGTGCTAGAGGCAAAAGTTTGACATAAAACGTGAAACAAATTTTTTTTCTTGCATTTTTTTCTTGCACAATTTTTGCGAGCCGATATCTCGAAAACTATAAGGAATAGAGAAAAAATGAAAAGAAGCAATCTTGTAGGAAATTTTATAAGCTTTCATTTTGTTGAGAATACTTTTTACCCTAAAACCTACGGTTTTTTATATATAAGCAAAAACCCCAAAAACGGGACCTTTCTACCCCCACTTTCCCTTAACTATATAGTTAGAAGTGGGGGTTTTAGTATATTTACCTCATAACTACTCCAAACACATTCCTAAAGAAAATAAATCCACCCTCTTTCATGTCTTCTTAAAATCCTTCGTTGAGTAGACTATGTATATGTTCAGCGACCAGATGCAACTAAGCCACTCCCAAAAAAAGCGCGCGATATTCAAATAGAATTTTTTATTGGTCGAATGTGTCAATTTATTTGACCGAAATTTGTGGGAAGTGGTTTAGCTGCATCTGGTCACTAGTGCTGGATAGAGATTAGAGAAAAATCTAGAAGAATTTAAATTCGTAAGACAAAATAGGGGGTGCTATTTACAAAAACGCTGACTTTATTGCAGACAGAAACTGTTAGTAAAAGGCAAATTTAAAATCTAAAGTTTAAGGGTACTAGGATTTTGGCTTTATATAAACAGGGTGTTATTGTATATTCAGAGCTTTCCACTAGTTGCATTCGCATCTTATATTTTTAGTGTTAACGCGTTAATAATACACAGAACAAAAATTTGCAAAATAAAATTAATGAATGAATATTCTCTTATCCTTCTCTGGACACCCTGTATAAAAGACAAAATAAGTCTTCTTTATGAGACAAGAAGGCTTAGAAATATTATAAATTAATGTGGTTGTAGATATGTGGATGTCACTTTATTTTTGTCATTTTTTGTATTTCTTGCAAAATTATAATTTAAATATAGATAACCTGGATCTGGATATTATAACCTAATTTTAAAAGCTAATTTACATTTTAATTTTCCCTTATTTATTTTTAAAAATGACAAGCTTTTAATAAAATTCTAATTTCACAAACACACAATTTTTTTCTTTTCTCTAATAAATAAACCAAGAATTTATTCTAAACCTTGTACTTCACCTTCATTCTACTTCTACTACTTGTTAATTATTTTAGATTAATCTTGAGCTACAAGTACCTCCTCTTTTAGCAATAAACTTTCTACTGTTACCCTTCTTTACTTAAAAGATCGTTTTGATTAGGAAAAATTAAATATTTATTAAATAATTTTTACCAATTTTTAAAAATCCCAAATATTACCTTTCTTTTTATTGTAACAATCGAGAGTACCGAGACCGCAGACCTCGTTGTCTTAATTATTACCTAATTATTGTTCCATTTTCTTTCTCTTTCTTTTTGTGAGCTTGCATAGGAATTTTTTTTTAATTTTCTAAATACCTACTTTACCCTTTTTTATTTTTTCCCAATCTTATCTAATTGCATAAAATTAAAGTGAAAGTACATTATTTGAAATTAAGTGTTAACTACTTTTTGGGTGTTCCCTGTAAATTGAGTCCTCTGCATATACAGGGTTGATCTTGATAGAAGATATTAAGCTTTAATTGACTTACGTAAAAATTGCAAAAGATATTTTAAATAATTGTTGTTATTTACGGTCCGGCGATACCATTAAAGTAATTTTCATTATACAGGGTGTTTAGTTGAATAGGTAGCTAACCTAACTTTGTTTTGTTAAACAGAAATCTCTGCAATAATGCAGTAATGTAAGAGCATTCTAATTTTCTTTTTATGAGGAATTGACTTTCAAAATGAAGTCGGTTTGAAATGAGTTTCAAAGCTCGGTCTGTCTAAAAAACTTCAAAAGATCTACACAACTCAATAAGACTGGTGTGAGGGTAAGGCTGACCAGGTTGGCATGGTCAAACTGTAAACTAAAACTATGTCACATTAGCAGCAATTCAAGAGAATATTAGAAGGGACTACAAGTACCAAATCATCCTAATTGTCTCTGATAGTCAGCTTTATGAACTGACTAAAGTTAAATAAAGTCAAAAACTGTCTTAAAAACCTTAAAATGTACAAAACTCGGCAAGACTGATGTTAGGATCGGACGGGCCAAGTTGGCAGAGCCAAAACGGAAACTAAAGCTACGTAACATCAGCAGCAATTCAAGAGAATACAAGGAAGGACTACAAGTACCAAATCATCCTAGATGTCTCTGATAGTCAGCTTCATGAGCACTAGACTCACTAAGTAAAGTTTAAAATTGTCTGAGGCAGCCTTAAAAACCCCAAAGATCTACAGAACTGGGTAAGACTGATGTCAGGATCGGACTGGTGAGGTTGTCAGGGCCAAAACGGAAACTAAAACTATGAAAAACTAGTAGCAATTCAAGAAAATATAAGGAGGGGCTACAAGTACCAAATCATCCTAATTGTCTCTGATATCCAGCTTTATGAGCACTAGACTTACTAAGGAAAGTCAAAAATTGTCTGGGACTGCCTTGAGGACTGCTTTTGAAACCCCAAGCATGTATGTACAGAACTCAATAAGACTGAGGTCAGGATCGGACGGCCCAGGTTGGCAAGGCCAAAATGGAAACTATGTAATATCAGCAGCAATTCAAGAGAATACCAGGAAGGGCTACAAATACCAAACCATCCAAATTTTCTCTGATAGTAAGCACTTGAGATTAAGTCAAAAATTGACTGAAGTCCCAAAGATATGATATGTTATTTAGTCTTCTCAGTGAGTGGTCATTTCGGTAATAGTTAGATACATTGTTGTAATGCTGAACTAGCTTTTGTACGTCTTTTCCATAGAAGGTTTCCACGTGAGTTTCCACTTTAATCCGATGAACAGATAGTAATGACTCGGTGCCAAGTCAGGGACCTTAAATTGCTTTAGAATTGCAGATGAGAGTGACTTAATGAAGTAGCAAAATTACAGCTGTTGTTGACGGGTCCAAATGATATCCTGACTGAGGCGAGTACTGCAAGATAGATTTATGTTGGCGAGCGGTGGGAATCCCTACCAACGCAGTAGTAAACGTATTTAAATTATTAAAGGGGCGTGGCCAAATCAGCGAGAACTTATCCCACCGCTCGCCATCAGGAATCAGTGTTGCAGTACCTGGGCATAAAACCATAGAAAACTTTGAAGAAGCAGGCAAACTTAAAAAAATGGATCTTAAAAAGCCTTTATAAAATTCGAACTATAACAAGCCCTCTTACTGGACCCTGAAGATTCGTAAACGTTACCACAACATGAAAGAATGTAAACTGTGAATGTACAGCCCTTTTAGGCAGAAGATCTCAACCTTTTCGTTGGTTTAACCAGAATATATAAGAATATACTAGACTAGAGGATGAGTAGCAGAAACAAGTGGTAGGTATAGTCTTAAACTTATAGGAAGAATAGGGCGGAGCCAATATCTTGTGTAGTACAGATGGAAGGAGCGAGTGCTCGCTCTCTCTATAAGTTCCGCACTTTAGTAGAGGCCTGTTGAATAGAGAAGAACCCACCGCTTCATTGCGCGAAAGACTTAAATCGATTGGACGGGTCCAAATTGCTGTTAGAGGTACGGTCGCTAAACTTATGGGCGTACTGATCTACTGATGCATCTTGGTCGCCTGACCCTTTAGGTATGTCTATTTGACGGCGCTCCTAAATGATCGTCCAGCCACTTTCGGTGCGCAATGACGTAGGTAGGTGGGTTCTTCTCCATTCAACAGGCCTCTACAATGAAATTTAGAGGTCAAGAGCCTATCTTTAAAATTATTGTTTTTAGACATTTAAATTCTTCTAGATTTTACTTAACTCGAGTTTGACCTAATAGTTTGTCTGTCGAGACTCACCCTGTATACGTAATTACTAATTACGTACAATAATTATATGCGTTTTTCAAATTGCATAATTTTTTTTACATTGACAAATACTACTTTGATGGCTTTTATCGATTGTGAATGAAAGTGGAGTATCTCATGTAAAATTATTAATAATTTGATTATTTAATTATTGGTTAAATTAATTATTATTAACATTTTTTTGGTGAGTTATTCTTGAAATTCTCTTATTTACATAAAAAATATTGGGAGTGAAAGCGGAACGACGTTGTTTTATTGCAGACATCATGTATGTTAATCTTATATAACAATTAACATAATTGACGTTAATTTTTACCTAATAAGTTAAATTTTTTCGAAAAAAAATTTTTTCGATTTTTTTTTTGAAAAATATTTTTTTAGAATTGCATATAGGTAAGTAGGGAAACTTTTCAAGACTTCCTCGTGAACTACTTCCTTTAAAAAACCGGATTCATTTCGTTATAATTTTACAATATTTAACTTGAAAAAATTTCTAATTTGTAAATAGATGAAAAATTTACATAATTTCGTAACTGTCGCGTTCTAAACAAAAATTTAAAGGAGTACCCTCGCACATGAAATAATAGCTAATTGCGCGTTTAATTAATTGTCAGTTTTTGTGTCTTTGAAAAAAACTAAAAAAATTTGACAATTAGATAATTAATTAATTATATTGTATTGTTTTGTTTAAGAAAAAAAAAGGAAGTTAATAATACAGTTTAAGAACAACACTTAGAATGTTATTGATGTTACATAACAAGTTGACTATATGGACCAAAGAGTGAAAGTTTTAAGTGAGAAAATCTAAAAGACAACCACAATAATCACATAATGGTGATACAGTCAACAATGTTTCGTCTTGTTGTTCTGATCTTTATCAATTTAAATTTGGCATTTTGTTATTTAGACAAAAAGCGTAAGTGAACAATTTGTTTGGAATTGAATTTTTTTTGAAAAATTATTTTTTTAGCCGAGTATGTCGATACTTGTTACATTAGTCAGACGGATTTTCAAAAGTGTTCAACTAAAACAGTTCAAAAATTATTTGACGAATTACCGAAGGGCATTCCCGAAATTGGACTTGAACCTTTAGATCCACTCAAAATACCAGTTATTAAGGTAAGATTTGAAAAACAATACATATTTTGAAAAAAGTTGGCTTTCAAAGCCACTAGAAATTTTCTAATTTGAATGGAAAGCTCAAATAATGAACTAATTTTTCATTTTACACTTTGTTGTTTAATTTTTCGCACTATAAAGCGTAATTTTTTGGAATTTTTCCAATTGTTCACTCTCTAATAGCATGCTCTGCATTATTTTGGTTTACAAAAATGCTTAAACCTAATCAAAATTCTTTTAAATATTAATTACCATTTTATAACAATTTTTTAATTCACACTATAACACTATAGGTACCTACTTTAATTTTCCTTGTACTGAATGCAGTCGCTCAAAACGTTAAAAACTCAATGATAAGATAAAGATAAAAAACAACTTTTCTGTTGTTTATTTGAATGTACTCTGTTAACTAATGCAATTAGAATAATTATTATTATTATAAGTTTATTTCATTTTTTTAAGTTAATCATGTCATTAACAAGTTACAAAATTGTTTTGTTTTTTTTTTCTTGGGATAACCTACTTTCAAAAAAATATATTTTTCAGAAAACACATTAAAGGTTAATTTCTTGGAGACATTTCAAATGAGTTTTTTAAGTTTTTAAACTCATTTTTAATAAAAGTACCTATAGATGTAACTGTCTATACAGAGTGTCCGGAGGCCCCTCTATCTTGTTAACTTTAATTCAATATACCGGTCTCAATATAAATTGAGACCTTTTAGTGCAGTCAAATAACGAAAAATAAGGGTAATAATTAAGGGAAAGCTGAATCTTTTAGGGATCAATTCTTACGTCTTAATATATTTAGAAATCGTTGAGTTTCCCGCTCCACCGCCGCCGCTTCGTTCCCAATTTTGAATCAAATATGACGGTTTCAGTCAAATTTCATGAAATTGTGCTAAGTTGTAGATCTTGACCTTCTGAACAAAAGTCTACATGGGCAAAAATTTCTAAGACTTCGCCCTTTTGAGATAGGTGCCGTCAAAGTCGTTAAGGTAGTTTACCTAACGCTCCCTTAGTGGCTATACTGAAACTAATGAGTTAATAAAATAAGACTTGTTGTTTTATGCTTAGCCCCAAAGTTGAAACTAAATCGGTCTAGGGGTTTGGGACTACAAACCAAAAAACTAAAAACAATGTTCTCTCTTAGGATCCATTTTGAGCCCCCGTCAGAACCCTTAAAAATCAGCTTTTAGACTTTTAGCAAAAAAAAAATACGGGTCGCTTTATTTTTAAAGCTTCACTAGCTGGCACCATAGTTTATCTTCACCCTGTAAAATGTATATTGACCAATTCTGAGTAACAAAAAATATGTGTGCTATTTGGCTATTTTTCAACCATTTTAACGACTTAGACCACCCTTATCTCAGAAGGGTGAGGTCTTAGAAATTTTTCCCCATGAAGACTTTTGGTCAGGAGGCCAAAATCTACAACTCATCAATTTTTTTTTAAATTTGACTTAAACCGTTTTTCCATATAAAAAATGCGGGGTCTTTTGATTACGCTGTATCTCCGTAAGCATCTTTTTTTAGTTTGATAGATAATTTAATGCGTAAATTTTTTTCATATGTCTATTTTTTTCAAAAATGTACAGGGAGAAAGATAAGGAGACGGTTTCTTGTATTTTTCTTTTTAATCTTTGCTTTTCAAATTTTTAAAATATCTTAGCAACCGCTCCAAATAGATGAAAACTGGAAAATCTTTTTGTTTTGTTCGAAAAATTAAACAAAATGCAATCGTAAAAATATCGTCATATTCTTGGTAAAGAAATCTATTACTCTTTTGCACTTTTTCCTTATTACTAAGGTTACTAGGTTACTAAGATATTGTCGTTTGAAAATTTTTCCTTTTTTTTTAGTTTTTCTCCATAATTTCATAACGTTCGCACATTTGTAATAAACAAAAACCGCATTTGATTAATTTGTCAATAAAGTATGCCCAACTTAACTCACTCTGTGGCTCGTATATAAGGACGTTTTGCATAGAACAAGAGTAGAAAGAAATTAGACCCTGTATGGGTGGGGATTGCTACAACTTATAATTTTCAAAGAAAAGTTTGTTTTTTTTGAAATTAGAGAAGGTTATACCTACTATTAGTATAAAATATTTTAGAAATTTTTTAATAATTTTGCATTGCAAATCGAAAAATTTGATACGCTATGAATAAATTTTCTTTAAAAAAAAAATTGTAAAACTATAGTAAATGCTCATTTAATAAACACTTGTACGCCACCTCGTTTTTCTGGTGCAACCTGTATACATCAATATAAATGTACAGTCAGCCTCACAAATAATGGCCACCTTGCGTATACGTCTAGCACGAATTCTGGATGCAATCGTCATAACACCCCCTAATTAAATTGAGGAGTAACTTTATTTTGCCAACAAATAGTACATCAACAACCTCCCCTTCTGTCTTTTTGTCGTTATTGGCTAATAACCACCCTGGCGTATAGCGAGGGTGGCCAATAATTTTGACGCTGACTGTAAGTAAAATCAAAAACCTAAGTGTATGGTCTTTGGTAAAGTATACGCAAAGCTGGATTATCCAGCTTTAAGGCCTGGTGTTGTGAAAGGCCCGGAGGAAAGGAAAAAAGTCAAAAACCTATAGGATTAAACTCGAAAACGGTGGGTCCTGGTCCTAGGGAAAAAATTACTTTTGTAAAATGAAAGCTTATCAAATTTCCCTCGTTTCCTACAAGATCGTTTCTATGCATTTTTTATCTGTTCTTTCCGCCTGCAAAAATAGTTAAAATATGAAAATAAAATTTGCCCCACGGAAAATAGTAAAAGAAATTTAATGCTCTACAACTTCCTTTTTGAAGACTTTTATGTTGTAAAACGAAGACTGAAGTGTTAGCGGCAAAAGTTTGACAAAAAACGTAAGAAAAAATTTTTTTTTCATTTTCCTTTTTCGTATATGAAAGTTATACCTAAATTTAAAGGTACCTATAACTAGCGCACTGCTGTGTATTTTTGTAAGGGTTCGAAAATAATTAGCCCCTCAGGTCCCAACGTTCTTTGGTCCAGCCCTGAATATACGCCCTGCCCTATACGCCACTTCTAGAACTATTTTCTATTTTTAAAAACGAAGATATTCAATGCTACACCGTATTTTATATGTGTACGATGTGTTGCCTATCGTTCTACATTAAATCTTACCGAAATCGCGCAAAATTAAAATTAGCATCCAAATATTACTTTTAAAATCATCATTTTTTGGATGCACAGCAATGTTACGCCTCAAATAAAAAATCTTAGTGATAAAATGAAACTAAATTTTTTTACTGCTCTGCTGTACTGATATTGCTTGCTCGTATGGGGATCTCCTTTAATATAGGTTAGGAGAACCTTCTCCGAGTTAGCAGAAAACTAATGACACGATGTCTATCTACTTTTTTGAGACAAATTCAATGGTGAAACAAAAAATCTGATACTTTCTTTTGTTTTCGAGTTCTAGCCCAAAATTCATATTTTCCTCATTTTAGATTTGAGACACATTTTTATTCAAATGTTTTTCATCAAATGAATTCAAAAATTGCCAAAATTCAAAAAATATGTTAAAGGCAAGGGTTTAACTTAGATACTGGTGGTTTTGGAACTTAAAAATATTTCGTATTAAGTACTTAATGATTTTATTACTTAAACATGACTAATTTTGCAAGCCTTTTTTGAAACATTTTCAATGATCCCATTAAAACCAACCATGTGTCTCTTCAAACTTTTAAAGCAGGTAATTACTTGACAATCCATAAGTACCATAATAGACCATCAATCTTAAAAAGGTTATTTGTGCGTTTGAACCAAATATTGTTTAACTCAACTATACCGATACCATTTTGGCAATAGTGTCACTGGAGATGTCACTTGTGCACAAGTGCAATTGAGAATGTTGTTTTCCATTTCTCTTTAATAAATTGCTAAATGCATCTCTATGGAGTAAATTCTGTTCTTAAAATGAAAAACAAATATCTATTTATTTTTCGGTGCGTGCCAAAGTTTTGGTTTGGTTTGTGCCGCCTTGACAGACAGACGTGGGTATTTTAAACAACAGCTTTTATTAATTTGTAGTCCATTGTCTTGTTGTTGGAGTATGAAATTCGTGTTTGACCCATTTTCCCACAGATGCTAAATTTGAAATTGGCAAATCTATACATAATTTGCAATATTTGCCTGCCATCAGAATTGCCTGACACCCCATCCGGAACACGCTTGCAAAAGGCTAGCCAGTCCTGACCTAAATCATAGCTCTGAAGTATGCGAGTAGCGAGATGTTGTCAAAGTACTTGTTAGGTTCTTTTGATTCATCTTCTTGTAGATCTACGTCTTATTATTTAACTAATCGATGATGAGATAATACAAGTCCGCAACGCATATCGCCTAAACAGGGAACTATATAATCTAGCCCAATATCAGAAAATCTATTTTTAAGATTACATACATTGTCATTAGTAATTGCGGAAAATTTGGACGACCAAGACCCCGTAGACCAAGACGTGGATTTTAGTAATGTGGTACGTCTTACGACCTACGCCAGCTTCCCACATCACGATGTGTAACACCATTTTTCAAAATTCTTTTCCCACTTCATAAAAACTATATGACAATCATTTTCAACTACTGAAAAATTGCAGTATTTATCTTTCATTTCTATTTTGATTTTCAATTTTTTTCAGATCCTTCAAGGTCTTGGACCAGTCAACGTAAATGCATCCCTCAACAATGTCACAGTTGTTGGTTTTGGGCACAGCCAAATTTTATCAAACACAGTCGATCCAGAAAAATATGATTTTTACACAAAACTAAGGCTGCCCGTAATAAGAATAGATGGAAATTACAATCTTTTAGGACGCATCCTTCTCATACCTTTGAGAGGAAAAGGAAAATGTTGGTTTGAAGCCAGTAAGTATTTACATTTGAAAAATTCCAACTCTTACATTTTGTTTTTTTTTGCAGAGGATTTAGATATTGTTGTTATGAGTGATGTGGATTTATACAAAAAAGATGGATATAAATTTTACAACGTGACTGGAGTTCACGTTAAGTTCAGTATTGGAGGACTTAAGCTTTATATGGGAAATTTATTTGACGGAATTAAAGCTTTGGAAGAAACAACGAACGCATATTTAAATGCAAATTGGAGACCAGTAGCCGAATCTTTATATCCAATTTTAGTAACTACAATTGAAGATATTATGTTGGGCATTTTGCAAAAAGTATTTCATAATATTCCAGCTGACTTCTTCGTCGGCGATTTTCCTGATATTTAATTTTTAAGTTTTAATTTTATTTGTTGTTTTATTATTAATTTAAGTTAAATGAAAATTGTAAAAAGGCGAATTTTTTTAACAAAATAAATGTTGTTTTTATTAAGTTTTTGAATTTTAAAAAAATATGAGTTTTTTGAACTTTTTTTTAAAAGTAAATACATTTTGTGTAGTTGTTGACAATTTTTCTAAAAATACCAAAATAGATCGAAGTTAGTAAATCTGACATACTTTTACCTCCTCATTCCTGAATTAAAGTAAACGTCCTATTTTTAGAAATTTTTGCCACTATGACTAAACACAATTTTGAAATTTTGCTTTACGTCATTTGTTATTGTTATTTTCCAAAAATAAACGAAAAACTTGAAAAAAAAAATTTTTTAAATAAAGAACATGCACCCTCACAAAAAAGGGTGGTACTTTAAAAAATAAATTAAATTATAAATTTATATACGTACTTGCCACAAAGGTCTTGAAGGTCCCGGCATTTTTTTCTCGTTTCAAATTTACACCTTTTAACACAATTAATGTTCAGGAGTTTTCAGGTTGGAGCATTCAACGATTTCGGCTTAACTAGAAGTATTTCAGGATTGGGTGGCTCTTATAGCTTTGGGCCACGTAGAAACTGCTACGCAAAGTCGTATACAATAACCACAAATATTTGTATCATATTTTATTTTGAAAAGCTTGATGATTTTTATTTTCTAAAAATAAACAATAATTAAGCCCACCTTTTCAGGTGCACTGAAAGTTTGTCTAGAAGCTTCTTATACCCATCTGATTGGCAATGGTGTAAATGCTTATTTTAATTACATAGAAAAAAAAGTTTACCTAAGGTTCAACACCCCAAGACTTATAGAAGGTAAAAGGTTAAGTAAATACCTAAAAAGTTGAATTTGTTTACTTTGTAGTGTAGCCAAAGAACCAAAATTTTTCCTGATTTTTGGAATTTTTTTGTAACAGCAATTTTATTTTTATTTACGAAAAAATATTTTTTCTTATAATTTTTTGTAGGGAATTTTTGGATCAAAAATAATTTTGTTTGAAACTGCCAAAGAAAAATCATTTATTTCACACATTTTCAAAACAAAAACTTTTTTATCATTTTTGAGCCTAAAACCAGTTTTAATGTTCAATAGATATCTTTTAAGAGTTTTTTATAATTAATTTTCAAAAATACGTAAAAGAAGAATAAAATTTCAACCACTAAAATTGGTTTTGTGGACAAACAGTTGAAAATTTTTTTTTTATAATTTATATTTAAAGAAATCGGGAGAAAAAATGGTTTGATGTGATTGTTTTTGTTTTCATCTGAAAGAGCATTAAATTTCCTACATTTCAAGAGAAAAATTATTGCCATACTACCAATTGCTCACAACAAATATGCAAAAGAAAATTTGAACCAAAATGCAAATTTTAGTCCTTGTTCTTAATATTTTTGTACCAAACTTGCAATATGGATTTGTTACTATATCAGCTACAACTTCCTGAAGTTTAAAACCATAACATTCATTAAAACTAAAGTTCTCTATAAAAAAAATACGACCCATCAGTTACGACCAAACAGCGGGCAGTTTTTTTTTTAGGTTAGAAAATAAATATAAATTATTTTGACCCAAACAGTTTTAAAGAGATATTCATTTAAAAACAAAACGAAAATTTTTTGGTACCGATCCGACCAACACAAGCGAAGTTATTAAAAAAATAGTGAAACGGAAACTTGAAAAAGTCAAAATTTTACACTAAAGTCGAAGAATAATAAGTGCCTTCCGGCCAAAATTGGCTTGAGACATTTTATACACAAACTCACAGGAATGGTTTTGACCGATTAAGAAATAAAAATTGCTATTACAAAAAAAAAAAAAAAATCAGGATAAATTTTGGTTCGTTGAGTACACTTTTGAGTACTGTACCTTTGGACTTTTTTTCTGGGTTAAAGAAAAATTCAAAATATTTTTTTTCAATTCGAAATATTAATTTTAATCTTTGAAAAACAATTTAGAGAACCTCAAGAAAAGAAAAATATTACAAAAAACACTTGGCAGCGGTGGGATTCGAACCCACGCCTCCGAAGAGACTGGTGCCTTAAACCAGCGCCTTAGACCGCTCGGCCACGCTACCTCATTAAACAAGAACACCTAACTTTAGGATTTTCCCGTGTGTTGTTCTATTTTGAGAATTTTTAATAAAAATAATTTAATTTTTAAATAATTGTGATACAATAACGGTTAAAAATGAAATAATTAGTTAATAATTAACGTAAATAATTATACAAATTTTAAAATAATGATATTTAAGCGCAAAAATGATTATCGTCATAAAATTATTTATTATAATGAATAATTGTTTATTGTTTTTTTTTTTTAAATTTGAAAAAGAATTTGAACTAATTAAAAATAAAATTGTTAACAAAGAAATTAATTAATGTGATTTGCAAAACAAAATTTACAAAAATGTAATAACATTTAAAATTTAAAAACAAAGTCGCTACCTCTACCTTTAGTAATTTATTTATTTAAAATCATTCCAATTTATAATTAAGCTAAAAACAATAATGATTTAAATTGCTATCTCTTATCGATTCAATATCCAACCGCTGCGTGTTTCTGATTTCCTGTTCGTTCAAATCAGGAAAAGCTTACCCTCCGATCGTTGGACATTGATCTGAACGGTTACCGATAAGTTCTCAATACTATCTTTATCTCTGTTATTCGGTTCTGTCTTTATCATCGATATCGAATTGCGGACATTGATAATAAACACCTTTGCGCAGATTTTATTGATGACATTCGAAGGGAAAAATTCTAAATTTTTAACATTTTGCGTCAATGAATAAAATTAAAGTTTGTAAGAATACTCATAGTATTGCTGTAAGGTACTTAAATCATTTTAAAAATCTAATTTTTTAAATAATTATAAAAAATGTTGCTATTATTATATTATTATTTTTTTTGTAAGTAAAATATTTTGTGCCTTAAAGGTTTGTTATGGCAGTTTCATGTATGTACAGCATAATTTATAGATATCCTAATTAAAATAAATTTAATTGTTTTTAATACAATTGGGAATTTTAAAAAAATTCCTAATTTTTAGTTTTTAGAAACACATTAAATATGAAAACGGGAAAACCTTTGTTAAAAATTCCTGAATTAATTTACCTACCAAGGCTTTTAATTTACACAATTTAAAAATAAGTTCAAATCTAACACTAGAACTTACTGTAATCTCCTAGTGTAGTGTTCAATCCTATAAATATTTTTCCAAATTATTAAAATAAAATATAAAAAGTTGTAAACTTTAAATTTAGCGCCGTTACGAAATGTATTAGCGTCATCTCTGGTCAAGTAGCCAAACTAATTAAATGTCATCGTAAACGTCAGTGAATGTCAAGCAAGTGCTAAAATTGTCAAAATATTTTTAACATCATAAAGTGGCAATGCGAATATCAAAAATAGTTTAATTAAAGGTAAAAACGCAATTTATAATAATTAAAAAAATTATATTTTATTATACTACTCTTATATAATTTAAATATCATTTTTTAAACTTGAAATTATTAAGGTCACGAATCTCGATTAATTTATTTACTATAAATTTTATAGATAGATAAATCCCTGATGCTTCCGTTTGGTTTGATTAAAATGCTAATGAGTGACAGTTTTGAAAACAAGGTTATACAGTTTTCAATTGGTTTTATTGTCATTGTAATATGTAAGTCAATGAAATATTGTAGCTAATTAATACTATAAGTTAATCCCATTGTAGTGTGTTTTGCTTGGTGGACTACCAATATAACCGAACAACCACATTATCGTACAGTTGTTTTACTAGATAGACGTTTTCGAAGACGTAGTCGTAATCGTCTAACAACTCATATACAAAGCACACAAATTGTCGAAGGTATGAAATGATTTTCAATTTACAAAAATTAATTTGATGCATACTAGATACAGGAACAACTGAAGTTAATACCACAACCGAAAACAATCAATCAGAGGAAGAAAGTGTACAAAATTCAAATAAACCACCAGAAGCTAGCACGAGCACAAATAACGATAACATAAACGAAACTCAGAATCAAACTGAAAACGAAGAAATTAGTAGTATTTTTCAAATTATGGATGCAGATGCTAGCGAAGTTAGGTTACGTCGTTTAGCTTATTATGAACATCAAGAAGAAGGTACGTAATAAAACTTAAATTGATTTTGTTTTAGAACCTTAAGTTTTAGAAATCACAAATGAAGTTACACCATCGTCGAGTTCGAAAAAAAACATAGAAGTAGAAAAAGAAGCAGATAATGTTGAATTACCTCCTGTAGATGTTAGTGACGATTCTTCTAGTATTAGAATTAAGTTAAAATATTTAAACGACGAATTAAAACTCGTCGATGGACGTTTAGAAGAACAATTGGGAGATTTTAAAAGGTTCGTGTGTGTTTATTTAAAGTTTCGTTATTTTTTACCAAATTTTTATTGTAGAAGACATTTTCAATTAGAGTTTTCTTCAAATAAAGTAGTGAGATTGATATTTAATGGTCAAGTACTTCAAGCAGATGCGGATACACTTCAGAGCTGTGGATTATTTGACAACTGTGTTGTACACTGTTTAGTTCATCAGCAAAGAAATCCTCCCATTGTTACAAATGACGATAATACCACATTTACTAATAATAGATCATCTAGTAATGCAGGTGTATCTCAAAATCAACAGCAGGGGAGGGAATGGGATTTAGGAAATATATTTTTTGTTCTTGTAAGTATAATTTTGGGATCTGCTTGGTATTTTAGGTAAGTTACTTGAAATTAATTAGTTTTGTCTTAATTATTATATTTTAGGTATGAGTATGGGCATTTATATACGGTAACTGCTACTGTGGCCTTAGTTGGTATAACTGGAATTTTTACGATATGCTTAATTGGACTTTATTTTCCTGATAATGAACCAAGAGTTGATATTCACACGATTCGAACCTAGTGATTTGTTTTTGTTGTATTTTATATTTTTTTTAAATTACCATTACAACTTTTTTTGTTTAGGTTTGTAAATAATTTAATTTATAGTTGTGTAGCTTTAATAGTTTAAAGAAGGCTTTTTTGTTTAATTTTTTATTAATTTAATGTGCAATGTGTTAAAAATTTTATTAACATTTTGCAATTATTTGGTAACTTAAATGCAACATTTTTATGTAAGAAAAAGAAACCATATGGTGCTATTTTTTATTAAGATCTTAAATGAAAATTATTTTTGGAACGATTGCACTTTCACAATTTCTTTAGCTTTAGCGAATCAATTTGTTTTATTTTAATTTTAAAAGCAAAATGTAAATATAGATGTGATACTTAACAAATTAAATGAACCATGTTAACTGAATTTAAAAAGTTAAAAGTCTTTGTTAATACCTTTCTTATTCGATATAAAAAAATTCCTTTATCGCCAATGGGGATCGATGAGAAACTATTAAAAATATTGAATGGAGCAAGTTTTGATTTTTAACTTTCGTTTAAAGATTTCAATTTCGTAGATTTAATTAATTAGTAACTCATTTTAAGAAAAGAACTAACTTTCTAGAATGAGGTAACTCTGCCATCAATAAACTTTCAAAAGATTACATAAAAATGTATTTTGTGTATGTTAAGTTGCATAACGTTTAGGCGTTTTCATTACTAAAGAGAAATCTATACTAATTTTTTTCAATTTGGCTTCATACTTTGAAAAAATTATATAATCGACTTTTCAAATTGGATTTTCAACGTTTTCAACCCCCCTTAGTCTATATGTATCCATGTAACACCTATAAATTAGGAACTACTGATTTTGATGAAATTTGGTTGAAGTAGCCTCTTTATCAAAATTTCATCGGCAAAATTAACTTTTGAATGAAATCAATAGATGTTAAATAATATAAAAAACAACAGATGTGGCCATACCAGGAACTTTTTCCGTCGGCCAAACCTTGGAATTTTGTATTTTTTTAGTTATTTATTTATTATTATTTTTATTTATTATAATAAAATCCTTAAAAAAACTTTGAAAATCCTACTAAAGAAACGTTTGGGTATTAAAATTGAAGATTTTTTTTTTAATTTTTCATAAATTGAAGTTCAAAATATATATTATTTTTTATTATACTTGCATTATAATCTGCCAATTTCACACTAAAAAGCGTTCATAAAATCGTCTTTATAGCACAAGTGCTCTATAAAGTCGTCTAGGTAACAACAATAATATTAACTGTTGTGTGAGTGTTGTTCTCCAATGTAAACACAAAGCATCTCTGTGGCAACAAATATATCCAAAATCGACACACTTAATTTTCAAATTTTAAATACAGATTTTTTCTCTTTTATAGAGGTTTTAGTTGCAATTATAATAAAAAATAGCGTATAATACTCGTGTATAAGTAGACTTTATCGCATACGCGCCGTTACAAGCACTCGCAAGCTCGTGCTTGTAATTTTCGTCGCTAATGCGATAAAGTCTTTCTTATACACATGTATTATAATATACTATTATATGTTCAGAAAGCTAATTTTTCGAGCTTTCAAAATATTTATAAATATACAAGGTGTTACACAATAAAAAAATATACAAGTTAATTTTAAAAAATATTTGACAATTGAATTACAAGTAATTGATAAGAGATGGCGCTCTTTCAAAAATCAGACGTTTTCTAAGCATTTTTAATGTAAAAAATTAAATGTTTTATAAATTTTCCTTTATAATTAGTTCGTTGCATTTAATAATTAGCTTTTTTTCCAAATTAAAGTTCATTTAAAAAAATATTTGACAATTGAACTACAAGGAATTGACAAGAGATGGTGCTCTTTCAAAAATCAAAATTTTCGGTTTTACGCTTTACGTTTGCAGAAAAAATATAATGTTTTATACGGAGTCAAAGTAGTTTTGTCTCCTTATAAAACAAATAACTATTTCTTGGATTGAAAAAAGTTAATAAATGGTTATTTTTCAATTTTTATTTTTTTTTGTTTAGGTGCTGGAACATAGTAAATCTGTATTAAAAAACTGAAACTATTTCTATTTTTAAACTAACTTAATAAAGACATAAATTCTTTGGGGGGTTCTGAATGGTCACTATTAAATAGAGTTAATACCCTCAATTTAAACCGTGACATTCGTAACCCTTAAAGACATTTTAAATCATTTCCGTTGTGTTGTTAAGACCCTTTTGGTTCTTGTAGTATCATTTCCTGTTATTACTAATGGTGTCTACAATGCACAAATCGTCGAAGCGTTTACACATCCTGTCTCTTTAACTATGTGAAAAAACATTTTTGAAATATTTTTCTCCCTTTTATCCACAAATGGTATATAATTTTTAAATTATGTTGCGAGCGAACGCGCTTTTTGCACTTTGTGCATTTCAAAAAAAATTAAATGTGGAGCACTATCTGAGATTAATTAACTAATTAGCGTTTTTTCGTAATTTTAACTTTTTGCGCGTTTATTGTAAAAAATTCCGTTCGAAAAAGTACTTGGTACGAAACGAATTCCAGACATTTATTTAAATTAACCTTGAAATCTCGACCTTGCATAACAATACAATAATAATAATAAATGACGCAAGATATAAAACGTAACCTATTGGAAATATATGTTGATTTTATTGCCTTTTTGGGTTCTTTTATTTTAAATGGTCGAGGTATTCTTTTTTATGGGAATCAGTCGCGACACAAACAAAAACATTTCTGATTTAATTAATAACTAAAAATGAGTTTCCTTTTGCCCTGTATATAAATTATGCTTGTTTTAAGGTGTGATTGTAATTTTAATTTTATTATAATTCATTTAAAAAATTGCAAGAATTTTAAAGACTCTTTACTTTCTTTCAATCCGTTATAAATTCATCTTGTATAGGTACGTTTGTTCCAATTCTCACGACAACTTTCATGTTTTAAAAAAATTTAAATTGTTTAATTATTTTGTCTCCCATCTCGTCACTTGACGAGTTTTTAAAAATGATGATTTTTGTGTAACATCGCTCTCAATGTCGCGTTTTTGTAACATTCACAATAATTATAGTTTCAAAAGGTAGATTTGGACGGATTTTGTAACGTTTCTAAATGTAGACTACAACCCCTAAAATGGTTCGTATCATTTTTTATCTTTTCTGTCACATCTCATTAGTTTTAGTTGCAGCTATCATCAGCTAAAGAAAATATTTGGGGAGGATAAAGTAGCGCAGCTGGAGCTGTTTTTGTTTAGGAAGTCGCGTTTTTTTTAGGAAAAGCAAAATGGATTTAATGAGCAATAGACCACGAAATGATTCGTAATAGCGTCTGATATAAAAACCGTCACACTATCAGTTTAGATTAATCTTCTTCTAGGAGGATCCAAAGTACAATAAAATTAATTCGAAATAATAAATTAGTGACATAATTATTGTACGCCACTGCAAATAAAGAATTCAACAGACAAAATTCCAATTAGAATAACTTATATAAACATATAATTTCCTTATCATTTAATAAAATTGATTAATTTAAAATAAATAGGGGGGTCGTTGACATACGTCCTCGTAAGTTACAAGAAGTTATTTAAATTTTAACTAAACTTTAATCTCCGTAATTACAGTTTCTAAAGTTCACACAAAACGAGATTTTGATTTGATTAATTTCGAAAACGCAAAATTTTCATTTTAAGCACCTACAACAAAATACAAACAAAAAGTATAATTAAAATTTAATGCAGGTATTTAATTAAAATCAAGGTAAATCACTCTTTTAAAATATTTATTTTTCGTAAAAAGTCGCAGAAATTTGTAAATAATTGAATGATTAAATTGTGTAATTAATGTCACTAAAAGGATATTACATTTCGCCACAGAAGTTAGACATTGTTTTAAAAGATTGAGAATGATCTGTAAGAAAGATTAAAAGCGTATTATTGCAAAAATCGCTAAATTAAAGAGATGGAGCGGTTTTCAATTCTTTCTCATGAGTTATTATAAAATTTTCCCATCGGGAATTAAATTTCTTGTAAGGTGATATAGGTGTAACGTGTAACTTGTTAAGACGAGACAAACAGAGAAGTTATGAGAACAAAAATGAAATTAAGATATTTACACCTTTTTCCCATCATAAATTTAAATACTGTTTTATTATAGTTTGAAAGAAATACATTTATCCTTTTTTATTAATTTAAGTTCATAGTGTAGTCAGCGAATCAAAATTTATCCTGATTTTCGGACTTTTTTGTAACAGCAATTTTTTTCTTAATCGGTCGAAAGGATTCCTGTGAGTTTGTGTTTAAAATGTCTCAACTCAATTTTGACTTATTCTTCGACTTGAGTGTAAAATTTTGACTTTTTCAAGTTTCCGTTTCACTATTTTTTGAATAACTTTGCTTGTGTTGGTCGGATCGGGACTAAAAAATTTTCGTTTTGTTTGTAATGAATCTCTCTTTAAAACTGCCTGGGTTAAAATAATTTATATTAATTTCCTAACCAAAAAAAAATCAAAACTGTCGTCATTGGTGGTTCATAGTTTTATTATAGAGAACTTGAGTAATAATCAATGTTATGTTATGAAACTTTAGGAACTTGTAGCTCATATAGAAACAAATCCATATTGCAAGTTGAGTCCAAAAATATTAAGAATAACGACTAAAATTTGCTTTTTGGTTTAAATTTTCTTTTTCATGTTTGTGGTGAGCAATTGGTGGTATGGCAATAACTTTTCTCTTGAAATGTAGGAAATTTAATGCTCTTTCAGATGAAAACTAAAACAATCACATCAGACCATTTTTTCTCCCGGTTTCTTTCAAAATTTTGTGGACTTTTTGGTCCACAAAACCAATTTTAGTGGTCCAAAAAGAGTCCAGAAAGGCAAAAAAAAACAAAAAAAAAAAGTTTGTCTTTACGTATGTGTAAAGCACAAACTGTAGTTGTTAATTTTATAAATCCTCAAAATGTCCCCCATTTAGCTCCATAGTCCATACCTTCAATACGCTTTTCTTTAACGTTTTAGATCGTCTACGGCTGTTTCTTGTACTGATTAGTGCATATTTCGCTATAGTTCGTCAGTTAGCCTTTACAAACTATCCACTTCACGGAGGGGCCGCAAGTAGAAGTCAAGTGTTAAGATCATGTCAAGAGGTTTGGACTGCGTGGTGGCCATTGGTCACGGAAAAACCCTACCGCGATCAATCCAGCGCCAGCGGTGTGAAAAACGTCGAAATGGTTAAGCACTACATTTCCAAAATTGAGATCGTCTTGTATAAACCAATAATTTTTTCTTAAATTCAAATTCACGTTGTGTAACGGTTCCTCCAAGATTAGTTTCACTACAGCTCATCATTGAGTCTTGTTGGAACTTTGAAGCAGTTTCCCTCTCCGATCTAATAATAATAATAATAATACTTTATTTGAATTTGAGTTTACATACATCATTGATTTCATTACATGCATGAATTCGATACATATCAAATCAAATAAATTTTTGGACCCCACATAGTTAAAAACTGTGCGTGGGGGATTCCATACAACAAATATTTTATTTTATTTTTTTTTAATATTTTATTTTATTTAATCAATATCAAAATCAACTCAACAATCTAGACGATACACTGAGGACACAGAGAAACGACTCAGTGAAAAAGCGAATGAATCAATGCCCTATCAACCCGGAGCAGAAACAATCTCAATCCCTTTTTAAAAGTTTTCAAAGAGTTGCTGGCTCGCACAGAATCAGGAAGCAAATTGTAAAAACGAGGACCGAGATATGAAGATGCCCTCTGCCCAACAGTCTTGATGGCAGTCGGAGTACGATATTTAAAACCTCTCTGTCGTGTATCATAAACGTGATCGATTATCTCAAATCTTTTAATATTTTTAAAGTTGAATTGTGTCAATACACTGAAGTACAACTGTCTTGGGTCAAGCAATTGGGAGTCAATGTATATCAATGTATATCAATGTATATCAAATCTGGCCAAAGAGAGCAGCAAAATAAGATCCATTGGACCAGAACCAGCAAAGAGAGCATTTAAGTCACTTCTAGGGAAGTGGCATATGAAACACGGAGGGAAACTCCTGGAAAGGGACGTTCTAAAGCCCTACTGGAGAAACCCTCTGACAAAAGAAGTCGCTCTCTACTCAGAATGAGCAGAGATGAACTACAACTGGCAACGGCAATAATAAAGGGTCTCATAGCACCTGCATACGATGGAACTAGAAGAAGACTTACTATGCAGAGGATGTGCAGAGGAGGAGGAAACTCCAATTCATCTGTGATGCTTTCACAAGAAATCGTTACAGCATTCTCGAGAAGATGCTCCAAAGAGAACTGAGTAACTTATCGATATAACGGGCGCCCAAACATCTCAAAACGCAAATATATGGACTATTAAAGTAAATTATAATAAATATCAATAAAGGAACCAAAAATAGTGGTTACTGGCGATACTGTTGGCCACATTTTTATCAGGAGCATCACGGATTACAATCACTGGGTTGTAGCCTAGGATGAAATTTCTTTAAAAGGCGTCCAAACATCTCCAAACGCAAATATAAGGACTTTGAAAGTGAATTAAAACAAACATCACTAAAGGAACTAAAAACAGTGAAAACTGGAGATATGTTTAGCCACATTTCTTTCAGGAACATCACCAACTACGCTCAGAGGTTGTAGCTTAGGATGCTATCCATATAAAGAGCGTCCAAACATCTCCAAACGCAAATATAGGCACTTTTAAAGTAAATTAAAAAATGTATCACTAAAGGAACCCAAAACAGAGGATAGTGGAGATACTTTTGACCACATTTCTGCCAGATGCATCACAGGCTACAATTACAGGATATAGCCTAGAATGCCATCCTTATAAAGGGCGTCCAAACATCTCCAAACTCAAATATAGGCAATTTTAACGTGAATTAAAAAAAATATGAATAAAGGAACCAAAAACAGTGGATACTGGAGATACTTCCAGCCACATTTCTGCTAGGATCATCACCAGATGCAATCACAAGCTGTAGCCTAGGATGTCATTCATATAAGGCGTCCAAACATTTCCAAATGCAAATATAGGTACTTTTAATTTATATTAAAAATAAATATCAATAAAGAAACCAAAAACAGTGGATACTGGACATACTTTGGGCCACATTTCTGCCAGACGCATTACCGGTTACAATCACAAGCTATGGCCTAGAATGGCATCCTTATAAAGGGCGTCCAAACATCTCCAAACTCAAATATAGGCAATTTTAACGAGAATTTAAAAAAATATGAAGAATGGAACCAAAAACAGTGGATACTGGAGATACTTTCAGCCACATTTCTGCTAGGATCATCACCAGATGCAATCACAAGCTGTAGCTTAGGATGTCATCCATATAAGGCGTCCAAACATTTCCAAATGCAAATATAGGTACTTTTAATTTATATTAACAATGAATATCAATAAAGAAACCAAAAACAGTGGATACTGGACATACTTTGGGCCACATTTCTGCCAGAAGCATTACCGGCTACAATCACAAGCTATGGTCTAGAATGGCATCCTTATAAAGGGCGTCCAAACATCTCCAAACTCAAATATAGGCAATTTTAACTTGAATTTAAAAAAATATGAATAAAGGAACCAAAAACAGTGGATACTGGAGATACTTCCAGCCACATTTCTGCTAGGGTCATCACCAGATGCAATCACAAGCTGTAGCCTAGGATGTCATCCATATAAGGCGTCCAAACGTTTCCAAATGCAAATATAGGTACTTTTAATTTATATTAAAAATAAATATCAATAAAGAAACCAAAAACAGAGGACACTGGACATACTTTGGGCCACATTTCTGCCAGAATCATTACCGGTTACAATCACAAGCTATGGCCTAGAATGGCATCCTTATAAAGGGCGTCCAAACATCTCCAAACTCAAATATAGGCAATTTTAACGAAAATTTAAAAAAATATGAATAAAGGAACCAAAAACAGTGGATACTGGAGATACTTTCAGCCACATTTCTGCTAGGATCATCACCAGATGCAATCACAAGCTGTAGCTTAGAATGTCATCCATATAAAGGGCGTCCAAACATTTCCAAATGCAAATATAGGTACTTTGAATGTAAATTAAAATAAATATCAATAAAGAAACCAAAAACGGTGGATACTGGACATACTTTGGGCCACATTTCTGCCAGAATCATTACCGGCTACAATCACAAGCTATGGTCTAGAATGGCATTCTTATAAAAGGCGTCCAAACATCTCCAAACTCAAATATAGGCAATTTTAACTTGAATTAAAAAAAATATGAAGAAATGAACCAAAAACAGTGGATACTGGAGATACTTTCAGACACATTTCTGCTAGGATCATCACCAGATGCAATCACAAGCTGTAGCTTAGGATGTCATCCATATAAAGGGCGTCCAAACATTTCCAAATGCAAATATAGGTACTTTTAATGTATATTAAAATAAATATTAATAAAGAAACCAAAAACAGCGGATACTAGACATACTTTGGGCCACATTTCTGCCAGAAGCATTACCGGCTACAATCACAAGCTATGGTCTAGAATGGCATTCTTATGAAAGGCGTCCAAACATCTCCAAACTCAAATATAGGCAATTTTAACTTGAATTAAAAAAAATATGAAGAAATGAACCAAAAACAGTGGATAAGAAGAACTTTTTAACGACCTAAAAGCCTTTCTTAGTAACCTAAAAAAAATTTCACCACCTTTTATTTGCCTAAACAGCCCATTTTTAAAGCCTATTTTAGGATCCTATTTTTGATTTTTAAGCACCTAAAAGTCCGGTCTCTACTTATCAATAGGAAAAATTCTGAACTTTATCAAAAGCACTGAACTCCCATATGGGAAGACCAAATCCGCCTCAGAAATACAGTTATTATTATTATTCCCTTTACAATAAACTAAAACTTCATTTTCTTGTTCTACAGATACCAATTTGGAACGCCTATAGTAACCCTTTGGTCGAAATGGTCCTGTTTCGTCTAGTCGATCGTAAAGATTTTCAATAAGTTTATAATCTACGCTAGTCGCCTATTTGGATATAATTGCAAGTATCTCTTTGCCTCAACACAACCACAAAAACTTCCTTGAGCGTATACGCAAACCATATCTCTCATTTCAGCATTCGGTGCTAAATTTTCGTAATATTGCCGGTGGCCGCATTTTCGTACACAAAACAAAACATTTTAAAATAAAAATTTATATGACACCAGTCCACGGGGGTAATTAGGTAATTGGCTTATCATTGTTTTTTATTGTGGATGACAAGCAATACACATTGTTTTTATAATCATGGCATGACTACTTGATAATTGCACATTGCACGTCGACAGCCCAAAACTTTGATACGAGTTTTTTTAGACCGATTGCCGTATGTAAGTGACCCTGCGCAGAAAGCAAAATTGTGTACTACCTCATAACCAAGGTTACATATACGTCAAAACTATTGTGAAAATATTTAGGTATCTTTTTCTACAGCTTTCTCACTTGCTCTTCTGCGCATGTAATGTCGCTTACGTTTGGCAATTGTTATAAAAGGCAAATGGCTGTTTTTATTTTAACCTTAAAAATCTATGACCACTACATTGTACCATTTTTGAAACACCCTTTATTTGGCATTTAAAGACTGAGGAGTGTGTCTTTTTTTCCATTTTTTCTAGGTTTTGTGTGAAGATTAGTAGTAGGTAGTTAGTAGTGCAACACAGATCTCTGATGAGCTGATGGCGAGCGGTAGGGATTAGTGTTTCACAAAACAAGATTTCTTGTCTTGTCTTGTATAACAAGACAAAAATCTTACCTTGTTTCTTGTTTTGTTAAGTTTGCATATTTCTTGTCTTGTTAAGTTTGTATATTTCTTGATTTGCATATTTTCGATAAAAATAACGTCGGGGCTTCCCCTTTCTTGTTTTTTCTTGAAAAATAATTGCATTCTTGCAACTTGGAGAAAATCTTGCACTTTTTTCGCAAGCTAACTTCTTGTCTTGTCTTGCTACAAACTATGTACCTCTTGTCATGTTCTTGTCTTGCATTTTGTACAAGAAGAAGAAAAATGCAAGAATCTAGTGAAACAGTAGTATACCCACCGCTTACTAACATAAATCTGTCTTGCACTACCTACATACGTTTTCTGAGATCTTATAGGAAAGAGATATTTTGCCTTTTCTTTCAAAGTTAGTGTAGAGAGAAATTTTAATGTGTCAAATAAATAGCGGGACTCACTGTGACTATTCAATAACATTGTAAACCATTATTTTTTTTACTGCTCTCTATTATAATAGCTCATGCAGTTTTTCATAAAGTTTCTAAACCAAGCTATCGTTTAACAAACTAACATTCTTCATGGTTTATCCATCATTATCTACTCCAAATAATTCGTAATAGGAAAATTTACTTGAAAAATATTCCATTACTAATCAATCAATTTCAAGCACTACTTTTGATATTACAGATTAGTTATTTAGGAGTGGCCACACAGGTTATCATTGACCTCTTCAATTTCAAGTATATGTACTTAAGATTACAAATTATAGTTATTTAGGAAAGGTCACTTTACCAGATTCTCCAATTTCTTGTATAGTCTAGGGCTGGATTTTCCATGAGGCGCGTGCTTCTGGGCCCTGTGTTGAGAAAGGCCCGGAGGAAAGGAAACAACTCAAAAAACCTATTGAATTGAACTCGGAAACGGCGGGTCCTACACTGAGAAAAATAGTAGGTTGTTTTGACTGCGTACTAGGTCAATATGGAACCAACCTATTTTTTTCGTTGATTTAACAGTTCGAAATCGGTTGTTTTCCTAAGTTGTCGGTTGTTTTAACGTTCTTGCTAGGTACAAACAACTTTTTGGTCAGTAAATTCAACTTTTTTCTCAGTAGATTCTACAAAACGGTGCTCGGTTAGTTACTTATTTTTCTCAGTGTAGGGAAAAAGTAGAAAAAAGAAAAGCCCTAAAACAAGATCACTCTCCTCCAACCCTTAGCCAGTAGCTATAGGACTGGAAACTTTTAGTATTTTAATTTTTTTACCCTTAACTGATCCGAACAATTTATTAATAAATAAATTCGGAAGGATGGTTAACAACCGTTGCCTATAAGAGAAAATGCGACGGAAATGCCATTTTAGAAAACCATGGATGACTCATTCATTTCGTTGAGTTTACATTATCATTGGCTGTCTTGATGTTTCCTTTTAAGTGGGAGTATAAGTAACCATTTCTGTTGGAGAAATTGACCGGAAATTGCTATATTTAGACAACCATTGCATACACATACGATTACCTGGAATGCTTTTACCTGATAGAGTAGCGTCTATTTATTCAATGAATCTAAACACATTCCTGAAAAATAATTTCACCCTGTTCCATGTTCTTTAAGTACCTATAACACCTTCGTTGACTAGAACTAGAGTATATAAATAACATTTGTTTTGTGGACTGCAGTGTATTTTTGGTGGCTTCCGAAAATAATTAGCGCCTTAGCCAACAAAGTCCCTTTGATGGTTAATTAAAGACCCTTCCGCGTCGCCTCTTACTACACTCCTATTAGGTACTAGAAAATATTAATTTTACGCCCCACCCTCTAAGATCCTCATGGAGAATCTTGGTGCACTTGTGCTGGAGTTGCTCTGTCATGTTTTTTTTCTACAATCCACTTCTACATACTGAGGTAGACAATCTAAATGTTTGAATAATGCTAACGATCTCGCAAAGTATGTGGTAAAAAAAAATTTGTGTGCCATACTGATATTCGTTCTCAAGATAATTTTTTGCCCTGATGGGAATTTCTCGCTCTACATTATTTCTATTATTTCATTATAGGTACGTTTGCGACATGTCAACTTTTTGTTATTAATTGTATGATCCAGATCCAGAAGATCAGTACTTAATTTACGCACGTTCGAATATACAGACAGAATGTGTTCTTTTGAAGAAAAGAAAAAAGGACTGTTGGCAAATCTTTCGCGGTTTTGGTCACGACGATTAGAGCAATAATTGTAGGTTAATATGTTATGGCTTTTGTTTTGGTCTATTTTGGAACACACACATTTGTCAAAGTCAAAACAGGCCACCGATAATATCTTTCCGAAAATAGGATGAAGCTCTCGGTGTAGTTATTAATAATTTATTATGCAAATTAGGTGATTGATTTGATGTTCGCATAACAATGCTCTAAAAACCTATGTTCTCTGTTTCTCTGGAATTCTAATTTTTGCATCTTGCAGGATTTATTTATGGAAAAACCAAAAATTTACATAATTTACAAACATTTAAATGCATTTATTAATAAACATTGAAATACTTTTTTCTCTGATTGTGTAACATTTATTTTTACTTCATTAACACTTTTTATGTTATTATTATAACTATCATTATCATCACACTTAATTTTTTCCTCTACATATAATTTTGCTCTACCTACACTTTCACAATGGAAGTTAATGTAGTTTCCTCACAGTTTTAGAATGGATATCGACATAAACTACCTAGTACATACTTCAACGCGTTTAAACATTTGCGTGTTAATAATAATTTATTATTTTTAAATTTCCTTACTATTGGAATTTATTTATGACAACTTATTAAAATATAACCTTATAGTTGATAGTTTATCACAAACATTTCTGAAAAGCTTGTTACTTTCAAACCATGTCAATTGATTTGATTAAAATTGAAGGAGTCGGAAGAATTGAGTAATTTTTTTAAATATCTATTTGAGCGAATTCCACAGTTAAACCAAAACTTAAATAAATTCCAACATTAATATTTTTTTTTTAAATAACAGCAGGTAGATTCCATCAGCATCTTTACGACCGTTAAATTGCAATAACGTTTTTCTCCAACTTTTGCCTAACTGTGTACTATGTAATAGCTAATAGCAATGATATGCCTATTAGAATAAATTAGAAATTACATTCTTTAACATAAGTTTTAATTAGTAATTTTCTAAATATCTTTAACTTTGCCCTCAGTGTAATAGTCATCGTTATGAACGATTTTAAAAGGACTGATGGGCATTCCAAGCCGAATGAGCAAGAAAAATTGTTTAAAATTGTGTAACTATAAACAATTGACACAAACTTGTACTCAGAAGCGAATTAAAAATTTAATTCGGTTCTGGAAAATGCATCAATAATGCGTCAAGCATCAATAAAAATATGGCAAAAAGTCAAATACATCAGGGACATCAGAAACCCCTATAAAGAGAGTACATCCTGATGGGTTTTATCCTTCCTGATGCTCCCTGTATGGATATTTCTGTGCTAGTACTTGACTTCAAAGACAAAAAGTGCTTAAGGGTAGTGATTTCACAATATGAGTTACATCAGAGTACAGGAAAATATGGATAGAGGAAATGCGAACGTAAGCTCAGATTAATCGAAACAAGTAGGTAAAACTAGATACTTGAAGGCATGACGGAATGGATAGAAATATGAAGAAGGGCATCAAGAGAAAATAATTAAAAGATTGCTAAATTTTTGAGTTATGAGTAGTTATCATGGGCGGTTTTACGGGGGAGGGACAATGGGGATAATTCACTCCCCAGAGGTCAAAATTTTCAAAATGAATGTAACATTTTTAAATGAATTTTAAAAATCCATATAAAATAGTTATTTGTTTTATAAGGAGACAAAGTGACGTTTTGTGTGACAAGACTCTGTTTGGCTGAAGAGCGAGCGTAGCGAGCGAGTCAGGCTCTACAGGCGAGTCACACAAACTACTTTGACTCCGTATAAAAATTTTTCTGCAAACGTAAAGCGTAAAACTGAACATTTTAATTTTTGAAAGAGCACCATCCCTTGTAGAATAAAATTGAACTTCATGACAACTGACATGCTCCATTGACCTTTTGTTATTATAGTCAATTTTATAAAATATTTGTAATGAGGCTATCCCGCGTCGCTCTTAACATACAGGCCCTGACTGGCCAATGGATTGGGGCCAAATGAAAATAAATGGATAAATCAAAATAAAAAAAATAATACGTTCATAATAAACATACAATGTGTATCACTATAGATGAGGACACATGCATAACTTTCTTGTTTTGTAAATTAATTGTTTAATTTTACAGTACAAAAATATGTTTAAAAATTCCTCAATTTGATCTAAACTCTGTCACCTTGAAAATTCCAATAATCTTTCCCTGCGGCGCTATAGGAGCATATGGGAAAAATTTTCGGACCCAGGTCCGTGATAGTGTCGCTACTCGCTACGCCACTGCTTGGGGCTAATTTATTTTGCCCAGTGGGGCCAACCACTAGCTAGTCCAGTCCTGTTAACATATTGCGCCCCTATGCGACGCTTACGCGCTTACCGCTTAGCACCGACTCTGAGTTTTAATTTAACCCAGGCTAGAGATTTCAAACATTTAGGTAGAACAAGGTAGAAGTATCCCATCATTATTTCATTTTCATACTAAAAAAAATCGGCACTACTACCCCCCCCCGATCTGATTGTTACAAATAGTCACACTTTTACCCCCCCATCCCCATCGACTTTTTATTTAGAACCACCTTTGGTAGTTATCAGGGACAAATAATTTTGAGGGGGAGGTAGTCTATGGTGTGTTATCACCTTATCACACACACCATCACAGTGACTATACGCCAGGGTGGTTATTAACCAACAACGACAAAAGGACAGAATACACTACACAAATCAAGTACGCGAGTTCAAACATCACTAGCTCGTATGTGCGCCGGATATTTAAACTCTGAGACGCGGGTCCCGTAGCATTTGCTACGTCTGCTACATGGTTAATTTGACACTGTTGTTACTTTCAAGCAGTGTTTCTCAAAAACGGTGTTTTGAAAGTAGAAAAATTTTGTTTTGACTTTATAATTTCAGCCAACTTTAGCAAATTTTACCAACTGCTGCAAACATTAGGGACAGCTTCCCCCCTCCATGGGTTAGTCCCTGGTAGTTACCAGTATCACCTTATTTATCACATCACATAATGAAGATTGAACGGGAAATGCTCCAAAATACGAAAGTGAGCAACAATTATTGTGGCTCGCATGCCATTTGTTTTAAAATTTCCATTCTAATTATTATTATGTTAAGTATAAAGAATTAAAAAAAGGTTCATGGCTTTGATCATTTACACTATAACCTCTAAACCACTCTAAACTAAACCATTTTCCGCCTTTTCATCAATAACATTTTTTCCCTATTTGTTTTGTTTTAATTAAATAAAGGTTATCTAAATTTTTTGCTACAGTTTTCAAATTATGTCAAGGAAGTAAATTGATTAAATTGCATATTTTTTTTGTAATTAATTAAATTCGGTGATGCATCGAAAGTTCTTATAGAGGCGTTGCAAAAAATTAAAAGTTTTATAAAACACAAGTCTTAGATAATTGACATTCTTTTGTTGTTTGTTATTACATAGTTCGAGCATTTGTTTTTGTACAGAGCACACTTGCTATAACATAATTAATTACAATGAATTTATGAGTTCTAATAATTATGGAAAGTTGAAATATTTTTATTCGAGAACAAATTTCTTTTATTCAAAAAATTTTCATGTGATACCCATGCATTCCACACTAATTTATTTCACCCTCAGTTCATTTAAACACTCACAGATCTCGTGGTACCAGTAGCCTTCTCCTTATCAGTAATTATATATTATTATTATTTATATCATTAAAATGCAAATTCTAATAATTATATAACGCTGACGATCGCTGCAAGAGTGGAGAAAAGAATGATCGGAATTTGTGTTGCATTTAATTCATTGTTTAACGATAATTAAAGCGTGACTAGTGTGACTAATTGATGAATTGAACCCCCACGTCCCCCACATTGAATTTAAACAAAATTTACACAATTTGGCATTTATTTTATTAAAAAAAATCTTTTATAATTTTAAACATAATAAAAAAAAATCAATTATGTGGGTACACAATAGACGTAACATTATATTAAATAAATTATAATTTACATTCATTTACCCCCTACGCATTTATTTTGTAATTTCCCCTAAACCATTTCCGCTGGTTCTTTGTTAATTCGATATAAAACAATTTAACGAGCATTAAGTTATAAAGTTCATGAAGACATTTAGGGCTTTATGATTTATTATAGAATCGGAATCGGATTGCTTTAATTAGTTTTACCCCTATACACCAGGGCCGTGCCTAGGTAGGTAAATAATAATAAATTGCGTGGCGCCCTACGCGACTAGAGTTCGTCCTAAAGTAAAACCTGGATAGCTTTTGAACGAACCTAGTTAGAAAATCTGGACAAAGTTGGGCTAAAATTTTATCAAATAAACTTTTGGAGATAAAATAAATTTACAGTTCTTTTAAAACGATTTTGTTAATGATGTCTACCTTGAACCTCTTGGCAATAAAAAAATCGATTAGAATTGTTTTAGAGGACGAGGACAGAGTTTTGATCTTGATTTATCGATTAATAAAAATGCTAATAAGTACAGATAAAACTTGAGTCAACAAAGCAATTTTTTTTCCTTATTTTGGGAAAGGTTTTGTGACCGAAATTTTTATTTTAATCGGTGGATTAATTTTGATCTTTTAAAGTTTCCGTTTCATTATTTGAACAATCGAATTGATTATTAATTTCAAGGACAAATCGAAAGTTTCCTTGTTAAATTTAATGTCGATATTAGTAAATCGAGAGTTTTATAGTACCAGCTGTAAGTTTTATAGCTTATGCAGTGACTATAATAATACAACAGCTGAGCTGGTACATATCTATTATAAATTTTTAATTTACAATGTCAACGCCAAATTAATTTCACCTGCCCACAGCATGTCCTTGACAAATTAAAATTAATTATTAATTTGAAGGACAAACTAAGAGTTCTATGTTAAATTAGTTACATTTAAATCCGGTATAAGTTGTTAATCAGGAGCTTTACCCGGCTATAAGTATTTATTTCATCACTGTGGTAAAACTGGCAATTAGCAAAAATGTTTTGCTTAAATGGAACACCCGGTATATTTCAATGTTAATGCGCTGACCGGAACCGCCCGCTCATATATGGGTATTAAGATAAGTGATAAGCTGTAAAAGCAAGACGAGTTCTAATCTCAGACCAATAATCAAGATGGACACCGCATACATATGAATAGCGTGGTACAAAACTGTTTCCAACATACACAAGTGAGGGGCAGAGAGTAGGAGACAGAATACAAACATCTTCCGTCTTCAGCATGAGCGTGCGGTATATTATCTTTTGAAAACCTGAAATATTAGTTACGTTTTAAAGTATTTAAACGGAACGCCACTGATCTCTTCAACAAACACAACAAAAGATGTAACCTCACTTTTACCTATGGAAAGATATTTCTTCCTCTTTTTAATCTAATCTCTTACATACACAACACTGGCGCATCTTTCTATAACATATATTTTAATATGATTTCCAGAAATTTTCGTAAATCACTAAAAACGCACTTTGTTTGCAAATATTTAACGGAAACATTCAATGGATATGAACACGAAATATCCGATTTTCGGATCCAGTTGTAGTATAGGTCGTAGTCCTTCGTTTCGAAGCTGATCTTTACAATGTTTGTCTATACAATGAGTCTTACTATGTAATAAAGGGTGTTGGGAACAAAAAAAATGTAAATAACGATGTCCATCTAGTTTATTGGTCTGAGGTTCTAATAACACCTATTGAAGATAGTAAACATAATTCAGATATTATATAGAGAGGAAGTTACTTCAAGCTTCAAGGTTGGCTCTTGACAAAAAGTTGTCACACTTTCACTAAAGAATTTTTAAATAGTAGTATCAAGTCTTTTATAGATCATATAATAGGCAAATAAAGAGCAAGGTGGACTCTGCAAACATCTAAACCTACACTAAAAGTTGACATAAAGTCGATAATTACAACGCACGGGTAGTAAGGGAGTAGCCTGAAGGCCGTCTTAGTAAAATTAAATTATAGTTGACCATGCTTTTGTCGCAAAGTTGTAAAAAAGCGTTACAGTATGACCAGGACGTGATGACGTGATAAAGTAATAAGGACCTAAGCTTAGGATGAAGTTAATGTTATTGAAAGATTTATACCATCAAGAAAAGACTGCAGAGGAAATACAAATAAAGTTACACGAAACACGTAGTTAGTTTAAAAGAGCCCTTTCCAAATTCAGTTTATTATTTCGTTTCTAGAATAAGTAGTGTTGGTCATGGTGGAGTCGAGAGGAGAGGCTAGAAAACAGGCTTCTTACATAGAATCTTCTGGTTCCATTTCCGGAGCTTTTAAAATAGAAAAATAAAAAAAATTAATAATACTTAATTAAATCTTTTCCAAGGCGTCACCTCTCGTAAGGCAATGGTAAACCACCGAAAGTAAAAATTACCAAGCGCAGCTTCCCACTTTAGTTATGAATTTAGAGTAGACTGTTAGGTTCCTTACACTGGTGTTTGAACTGTACAAGGTACTCAAACACCAATATTCTGAAAAGGCTAAACAGGGACGGACTAGACTGGATTGGCTTCTGAAACTATGTAATTTTTTCCCTGATTTAAAAAATGTCAAAAAAAACTTAAGAGTTCCATTCAAATTAAGAAAGTTGATGTAATTTCCGGTTCAACCGAAAGTGTCAAATTATAAAGTATTTGGTATCATCTGACAGCTAACTCTGCAGTCTTCTAAAATATTTTAAGAATATTTTTATAAATTGTTAATATTTGCAATAGATATTTTTGATCCCTTTACATGGATCAGTTGGCCTCGTTAGCTATTGCCACCCAGTCATCCTATCCAGTCCGCACCTGAAGCTAAAGCCTAAAGCATAGTTCACATGATGATCGACGATCGAGAGGATTAATACTTAATAGTCAAATAACCACATAGCCATATTGACAACACTGTCGTGAAACTGAGTTTCCTTCTTTTTCTGTAACCATAGCATATTCAGAAAGAATATTCTCAAAGCTCAAAGCAAAGAAAAGATACCCTTGGAATTTGGATAAGGAACAAGAAACGATTCGGAGATGAAAAAGTTTGTCTTCGTCTATTGCGCATATCCGCTGGATATGTCAGTGTCACAACATAACCTTATTAATTAGACATAGATTTTAATTTAATTAAATTAATTTAATTAAAAAAAATCTGGTTTAATTGCATTTAATAAATACATAATTGTCTCGATTTTGATAAAAACCTTTAAGAGGGCGGTATTTTACAAATAGGCGGGGAAGTTGATATTTAGACATTCCGCTCGCAAGCTTTAGCGACTTTAATATCCGGTTGATGTCACTAATATTTACAATTCCTGATAGGTTAAAGTTCAAAAAAGGCACTAAAGTATTTGTATATAAAATATGAGAGTCTAATTAGTGATAAAAATTCAGTTGAACTTTGTGTTATTCAAAAAAAACAACATAGAAACAACATCCTGTCTTTTTCAAGTTCAACTGCATTTTTCTCACTAATTAGGCTCTTATTTTTTATATACAAATACTTTAGTGCCTTCTTTGAACTTTACTCTATCAGAAATTGTAAATATTAGTGATATCAACCAGATAATAAAGTCGCTAAAGCTTGCGAGGGGAATGTCTAAATATCAACTTCCCCGCCCATTTGTTAAATATCGCCCTCTTAATAACGTGATGCTTGATCGAAAATATGCACAATTCTGTCACACTGATTCTAAAAAGACCTTGGAAGGCGATATCATGCACACTAGATATTCATGCATAAACAAACATCGTCGATTTACATTCTATGGTACACGGACATGCGCATTAAAAATCTATGCAAAAAAATAAGATGGGATTTTGAACTCGTGTCGTTTCTTATTCGTTAGGGTACTTTTTCTTTGATAAAAGCCAGTATAGTCAGCCTCACAATTATTGGCCACCCTGGCTATAATTCTAGCACGAATTGTGGATGAAACCATCATAACGCCCCCTACTTAAATTGAGGGGTAACTTTATTTTGCCAACAAGTAGTAAATCAACAACTTCCCCTTCCCCTTCCATAAATAGGATATGAGAAATAAATGGACGCTAAGGCATAATGTCATGTGAACAGGTGGCAAAATTTGAAACTATGGTACTGTTTGATTCTCCACCCTTCTTTAGCAAAAGAACAATTTTTTGTAACAGTGGCGTGTGCCGCCGCCACTGCTTTCACTACCCTTTATTTGCAGTAGCACGTATTAACTTAATTTCAAAGATAAAGGTTGATAGGTTGATAAAAGGTCGATTTTGATAACTACATTCGAAGGTAAAATATTGGTAATTAAACAAGCATAGAGCCATAAGTGAAGAAGATTGAACTTTTCGAAATTTTAATTAAGTGCCTCGTGCCTTCAAATATAAATTGTCATTTCTTAATTAAATTAAAACAAAAGGGAAACGGTAGATCGATTTTCCCTTTTACTATTTTACCACACCACAGTATGTCACTATTATTATTAGCACAATCGAGATAGTAAATCCTTGACTTTTGTAATTAATTAATACAAATTAATTAAACTAATTAAACAGACGTAATTGTCATTTTAAATTATTTATTTATTAGGTCAACTTTCACTAGTGCGTTTTTCTTTTTTTTTGAAAATTTAAGGGCAATAAACTTAGATAATTATCTACCTCCCTTGTGAACTCAGGTCGCACCCTTGTATAAATCAGGTCGACTTGACGTTACAAGCCTAGCCCTTTACAGGACTCGTCTTTTCCAATTTTCCGACATAATAATGTTGTATAGATCTTCTATTTTTAAATAAGAACTTTTTGTGTTTTCTCTAGCTAGAAATACATTTATAATATAATTTTACAATTATAAAAAATTTATGTAGGTAGGTACAGTCCAACATAAATATTTATAATGAAAATTACTCATTTGTTACTTAATTAAATTTACTAATGTTCTAATTATAATTATTACAAAATGCATTTTATTTATTTACGAAAAGGTGTAACGGTTTATAGAAGATGTAGGGGTACCAGTACCAGTAGGTTCTAACGGTCTAAAAATCATTGCGAACACCTTGTTCTTGGACATATATGGTTAAATGGGAATATTAATGAGAATAGAAAAATTTAAATTTATTTCAAGTTTTGCAAATAAGGCGACTTAATTAAAATTTTACAAAGTTCACCCACAACCACAACACCACAATAAGTTGGTTCAATTTTGTGGTTATTTGAAAAGTCCGTATGTGTTGTAGGTAACTACTCCAATTTTAATAAATTTTTAAATTTTACATTAACTTTTAATTCATGTTGCGTAAAATGTTTCGTTTTTTAAAACAGGATGTTTCAATTTTTATTGTTGTTGTTTTATATTTATAAATTGTTCTAAAAAAAGAAGGCCAAAAAGGTATACGATATACAGGGTGTTCAAGGGAAAACTTTCACCTCAAGTATCTCGAAAACGATATAAATAACACCAAAGGCAAACTTCTTTTGTGGAAACCATCATTTCAACAATTTCCATCCCTAAAGCCTGCGCCACACGTACAGCTTGTCTTCCGACCTGCACAGGCCAAACCGGAAGGTAAGTCTGTGTGTGTGACGCGACCTAGCGTGAGCAACTCTGAACCTCATGCTCTATAGCATTTCTCAACCTTTTTTATTCGCGACACCCCAAATTCTAGTTATTTTTGGCGACCTCTCGCCTCTCTGAAAGTTTTGTACAAATTATTGTTACTCGTTCTTTCAGAGATGTTCTAATTAAAGCCCAAATTTTACTGTAGATTATCTAGTGGTCGCGACCCCCAGTTTTAATGATGGACGAGACGAGAAGAGAATATCTCGATTTTTTGTCTCGTCTCGTATTTCAAAACTTGAGACTCATCTCGGCTCTCGTCTCGAATTGAAATGTCACTCTCAAAAGCTTAATCCCGTATTGTAAGCTCTAGTTTCATTTCTAAAACGTATCACAAATCGCAGTCTCGTCTCGTTTCTCGTCGACGAGACAATTTCTCGTCCATCACTGACCACTTTGAGAAACGCTGCTCTAATCAACCTGCTATAAACCTTATCTTGCTGTAGAAACCTATAGAAAACTACTAGTCTGCTTTAATGTGATTTCTCATGATAAATTGTGTCAAAATATTGGAAACAACTTAAAAACACCTATTAAAACCTCACTTAACTCTTTTTTGATATAAAACAATACCTATTAACTAAAATAATATTTAGACAAAAATTCAAATGTATTAATTTGTATCCTTGCCAAGTATAACTTCCTTTCATTACTTTCAAAAATTGAACATTAGACATACATATTATATCGGAGGTCACTAATCTCCTGTACAATCGATTGCATTAACATTGAAAGTGATTATATACTTTCATTTCAATTCAAATACCATTTACTTATTGGAAAATTTATTTGTATTTCTTTTTCGACTTGGATGCGATACATATAAAATAAAAATTGCACTTTTAAAATTTCACTTTTATGTCCAATTTTTATTTAAAATATAGAACAACTTTCTTGAGAAGAAATTTAAATTCTTTTTGTTTTATTGAATTAAAAGAGAAAAATTATATATTTATGTATGATGCATGCATACAATATAAACGTTAGGCTTTCGGTTTTTATTTGAAAATGGTGTTACGGTCCTGATTGAGAAGACAGATTGTGAGGTTGTTCACTATATGGAACGGAAATGCAATTATTTGAATAGTATGTACATTAAACTGTCTGTAAATTATTTATAGACAACGCCCACATTTATAGATATGGTATCTTTAAAAACAAAGTCAAAGTACAGCACCGTATTTCATTTTTCAAGGTATTCTTAAAAAACTCTGTTGTTAGATTTTCAAACACAAGTAAGAAAAATTAATAGTTCAGAAACAGGTGAACGACGATTTCAATTCAATTTCACAGTTCGCACTGGTTTGATAGCATCGCTATCACAAAGAGGCACTTCGTTTAATGAGATTATTTCAATCCGATATCTATAGATATCTATAGAGATTATTTATGTTTAAGTGTAGAAAGTTTTTATTAAATTTACTCCTTAATTAATCTCTGGCTCAAGATTTTAATTCAACACTACTTATAAGTATAAAAGGGTTTAGTTATGCCAAGAGATGCATCTTTTCTAGATATTTAAATTAAACATCTAGTGATTAGTTCTTGATGTTAAGAAAAATCAGCTCTTAATTAATTAATTTTTCACTCAAAGTTTTAATCCAAGAGGATTTAGGTTTCAAAGGGTTTAGTTATGCCAAGAGGTGCCTCTTTTCTAGATATTTAAATTTAATATCTAGAGATTTTTTCTCTTTAAGTTCAGAGAGTTCCTGATACGCTCCAAAATCAGAAATTCAGAAAAATGTGCTCTTAATTAATCAATCTTTGGCTCAAGATTTCAATTTAATACGATTTAGGTTTCAAAGAGGTTAGTTATGCCAAGAGGTGCTTCTTTTCTAGATATTTAAATATAATATCTAGAAATTATTTCTCTTTAAATTCAGGGAGTTTTTGATGCGTTCATCCGTTCCAAATACAGATTCACAAAAAGTTCGCTCTTAATTAATTAATTAATATTTAGCTCAAGATTTTAATTTAATACGATTTAGGTTCAAAGGATGTCTCTTTTCTAGATATTTAAATTTAATATCTAGAGATTGTTTCTCTTTAAATTCAGGGAGTTTATGATGCGTTCCAAGATCAGCAGTTTAGAAAAATCCGCTCTTAATTAATTAATCTTTGGTACAAGATTTTCCTTTTCATTCTCCACACCCAAAGGTGTGCCTTTTTCTAGATATTTAAATTTAATATCTAGGGATTTTTTCTCTTTAAGTTCAGAGAGTTCCTGATACGCTCCAAAATCATAAATTCAAAAAATGTGCTCTTAATTAATTAATCTTTGGCTCAAGATTTTAATTTAATACGATTTAGGTTTCAAAGAGGTTAGTTACGCCAAGAGGTGATTCTTTTCTAGATATTTAAATATAATATCTAGAAATTATTTCTCTTTAAATTCAGGGAGTTTTTGATGCGTTTATGCGTTCCAAAAGAAGATTCAGAAAAATTTCACTCTTAATTAATTAATATTTGGCTCAAGATTTTAATGCAATACGATTTAGGTTGCAAAGGGATTAGTTTTGCCAAGAGGTGTCTCTTTTCTAGATATTGAAATTTAATATCTAGAGATTATTTCTCTTTAAGTTCAGAGAGTTCCTGATACGCTCCAAAATCATAAATTCAAAAAATGTGCTCTTAATTAATTAATCTTTGGCTCAAGATTTTAATTTAATACGATTTAGGTTTCAAAGAGGTTAGTTACGCCAAGAGGTGATTCTTTTCTAGATATTTAAATATAATATCTAGAAATTATTTCTCTTTAAATTCAGGGAGTTTTTGATGCGTTTATGCGTTCCAAAAGAAGATTCAGAAAAATTTCGCTCTTAATTAATTAATATTTGGCTCAAGATTTTAATGCAATAGGATTTAGGTTGCAAAGGGATTAGTTTTGCCAAGAGGTGTCTCTTTTCTAGATATTGAAATTTAATATCTAGAGATTGTTTCTCTTTAAGTTCAGAGAGTTCTAGATGCGTTCCAAAATCAGAAGTTCAGATAAATTTCGCTCTTAATTAATTGATATTTGGCTCAAGATTTTAATTTAACGCGATTTAGATTTCAAAGAGTTTAATTGTGCCAAGAGGTGCCTCTATTCTAGATATTTAAATTTAATATCTAGAAATTATTTCTCTTTAAGTTCAGAGAGTTCCTGATACGCTCCAAAATCAGAAATTCAATAAATGTGCTCTTAATTAATTAATCTTTGGCTCAAGATTTTAATTTAATACGATTTAGGTTTCAAAGAGGTTAGTTATGCCAAGAGGTGCTTCTTTTCTAGATATTTAAATATAATATCTAGAAATTATTTCTCTTTAAATTCAGGGAGTTTTTGATGCGTTCATCCGTTCCAAAATCAGATTCACAAAAAGTTCGCTCTTAATTAATTAATTAATATTTAGCTCAAGATTTTAATTTAATACGATTTAGGTTCAAAGGATGTCTCTTTTCTAGATATTTAAATTTAATATCTAGAGATTATTTCTCTTTAAATTCAGGGAGTTTATGATGCGTTCCAAGATCAGCAGTTTAGAAAAATCCGCTCTTAATTAATTAATCTTTGGTACAAGATTTTCATTTAACACTACTTAGGTTTCTAAAGGTTTATTTATGCCAAGGGGTGCCTTTTTCTAGATATTTAAATTTAATATCTAGGGATTTTTTCTCTTTAAGTTCAGAGAGTTCCTGATACGCTCCAAAATCATAAATTCAAAAAATGTGCTCTTAATTAATTAATCTTTGGCTCAAGATTTTAATTTAATACGATTTAGGTTTCAAAGAGGTTAGTTACGCCAAGAGGTGATTCTTTTCTAGATATTTAAATATAATATCTAGAAATTATTTCTCTTTAAATTCAGGGAGTTTTTGATGCGTTTATGCGTTCCAAAAGAAGATTCAGAATAATTTCGCTCTTAATTAATTAATATTTGGCTCAAGATTTTAATGCAATAGGATTTAGGTTGCAAAGGGATTAGTTTTGCCAAGAGGTGTCTCTTTTCTAGATATTGAAATTTAATATCTAGAGATTGTTTCTCTTTAAGTTCAGAGAGTTCTAGATGCGTTCCAAAATCAGAAGTTCAGATAAATTTCGCTCTTAATTAATTGATATTTGGCTCAAGATTTTAATTTAACGCGATTTAGATTTCAAAGAGTTTAATTGTGCCAAGAGGTGCCTCTATTCTAGATATTTAAATTTAATATCTAGAAATTATTTCTCTTTAAGTTCAGAGAGTTCCTGATACGCTCCAAAATCAGAAATTCAATAAATGTGCTCTTAATTAATTAATCTTTGGCTCAAGATTTTAATTTAATACGATTTAGGTTTCAAAGAGGTTAGTTGATGCATTCATGTGTTCCAAAATCAGATTCACAAAAAGTTCGCTCTTAATTAATTAATTAATATTTGGCTCAAGATTTTAATTCAATACGATTTAGGTTCAAAGGGTGTCTCTTTTCTAGATATTTAAATTTAATATCTAGAGATTATTTCTCTTTAAGTTCTGGGAGTTTTTGATGCGTTCCAAGATCAGAAGTTTAGAAAAATCCGCTCTTAATTAATTAATCTTTGGCACAAGATTTTAATTTAACACTACTTAGGTTTCAAAGGGTTTACTTATGCCAAGGGGTGCCTTTATCTAGATATTTAAATTTAATATCTAGAGATTATTTCTCTTTAAGTTCAGAGAGTTCCTGATACGCTCCAAAATCAGAAATTCAGAAAAATGTGCTCTTAATTAATTAATATTTGGCTCAAGATTTTAATTTAACACGATTTAGGTTTCATAGAGGTTAGTTATGCCAAGAGGTGCTTCTTTTCTAGATATTTCAATTTAATATCTAGAAATTATTTCTCTTTAAGTTCAGGGAGTTTTTTTTTTATGCTTTCCAAAATCAGAAGTTCAGGAAAATTTCCCTCTTAATTAATTAATATGTCAAGATTTTTATTTAATACGATTTAGGTTTCATAGAGGTTAGTTATGCCAAGAGGTGTCTCTTTTCTAGATATTGAAATTTAATATCTAGAGATTATTTCTCTTTAACTTCAGAGAGTTCTAAATGCGTTCCAAAATCAGAAGTTCAGATAAATTTCGCTCTTAATTAATTGATATTTGGCTCAAGATTTTAATTTAACGCGATTTAGATTTCAAAGAGTTTAATTGTGCCAAGAGATGCCTCTATTCTAGATATTTAAATTTAATATCTAGAAATTATTTCTCTTTAAGTTCAGAGAGTTCCTGATACGCTCCAAAATCAGAAATTCAATAAATGTGCTCTTAATTAATTAATCTTTGGCTCAAGATTTTAATTCAATACGATTTAGGTTTCAAAGAGGTTAGTTATGCCAAGAGGTGCTTCTTTTCTAGATATTTCAATTTAATATCTAGAAATTATTTCTCTTTAAGTTCAGGGAGTTTTTTTTTATGCTTTCCAAAATCAGAAGTTCAGGAAAATTTCCCTCTTAATTAATTAATATGTCAAGATTTTTATTTAATACGATTTAGGTTTCATAGAGGTTAGTTATGCCAAGAGGTGCTTCTTTTCTAGATATTTCAATTTAATATCTAGAAATTATTTCTCTTTAAGTTCAGAAAGTTCTTGATGCGTGCCAAAATCAGAAGTTCAGAAAAATCCGCTCATAATTAATTAATCTTTGGCTCAAGTTTTTAATGCAATACGATTTAGGTTTCCAAGGGACTAGTTACGCCAAGAGGTGCCTCTTTTCTAGATATTGAAATTTAATATCTAGAGATTGTTTCTCTTTAAGTTCAGAGAGTTCCTGATGTGTTCAAAAATCAAAAATTCAGAAAAATCCGCTCTTAATTAATCTTCCGATCAATATTTTAATTCAATACTAAACTTAAGTTTAACTTGGTTTAATTTAAGATTAAGGGGTGTCTCTGTTAATGATATTTTAATCCAATATCAAATATATTGAGATTCTGGATCTTTAAATTCAGAATTTTTAATACGTTCCAAAATCAGAACTTCAGAGAAATTAGCCCTTTATTAATCCTTGGAGTAAGATTTTTGGTCAAAACAGGGCTTAATTAATTCAAATATGGTACCTCTTTTAAAGATATTTAAATCCAATATCTAGAGATTCTTCATCTTTACATTTAAAAAATTATTTATGCTTTCCAAAATTAGATTCAGAGAAATTTGCAGTTAATTAATCTTCATCAGTCAAAGTTTTAAGTTGAATTCTATTTACTTTAATATTTAGAGAGTAGAGTATTCTTCAAACGAGAAGAACCAGCCATTGGAGGTACAGTTGCTACATTCATGAGCGTACTGATAAATCCCAGCAGTCTGATCTCTTTGTGTATTTGCCAGTGCTCATAAATGATCGTCCGCCACTTTCGGTGCGCAATGACCAATGACATAGCAGGTGGGTTCTTTTCAATTGAATACTACTCTACTTACCTCTCCCTAATACCTACCCATAAATATTAAGGAATGCTTATGGATACTGTTATTTTCTTTAAAATAATATTTGATAGCAAAATGTCTACAAATATATCTGCTTTGATTCTTTTGGATTTCCAAAATTGTAATTTCTTATGTGACATTTCTTGGTTTGGATACATGTTTTATGTTATGGGTTTACATTACACTAATATTCAATATTCACATACTTACTTGAAAGTCTTGAAAAATGTAGTAGTTTAAGTCAAGTTAGTTAGACTCGAGTTGAGATTATCCAGATAAAAAATTCCCACTAAGAAATATGTTCTCAAGACATCCGAGTAAAGTTAAACACAATGGTATAGTATTATGTAAATTCTCATGACACTAAACAAATGAAAAGCGTGGGAAGTACTTAGATGTGCAACAAAGAATACATTAACAAGTAATTATATTTTAGCTAATTGTTTTGCCTTCCGAGTAGAAACGATGAGTTTATTTTAATTCCAGTTCTACCCTTCTTTACAAAATAATATAGCGAGATTCATGTTTCTATTTCTGATTAAAAACACAAAATTTTTATAACAGTGAGCAAAGGAAAAAAGTGATACAGGGTGTTTCAAAAACGTCTGCGTTGTCTACCAAAATTTTCTAAATTTCGACTTTTAAGGAACATATCATCCATTTCTTCTCTCAAGATTGCGAAGCTCAGTTTAGCTGTTTAGCCCATATTAGTCATCTTGATGAGATTTTGACACAAGCTTCAGAATTTTACGTTGTATTTCTTCTTTTATCGTTACGTATTCAGTACTATTTAAAAACAATAAACGAATGACTGGTATTTAGGTTTACTGATAACTCAGTATCAAAAATAACAACATTTTAGGGAGCACCATATCTTATATTTTCAAGGAAATTTTAATGAGTCAATGCGGTTTACAAAGTGCACTAAAAATAAATTTGTGACCAAATAAATTTCCCTTTTTTTCCAAAAAGAAAAATTAAATTTGCATCTAACTTCCGTTTAGTCTTTTCAATTTTGTTTAAAATAAAGCACCAACTAAAACAGATGTAAAAGTTAAAAAGGATAAAAATAATTTCAGACACATTAATTTGTCTTGCGATGATGATCACATTTAAGTCTTTTTATCTTGCAAAAAGGTCTCGAGGTTACAGAAATAGCACATTAATTGCTAACATTCCATTTTGACTCATCTTAACACATCTTTGACTTATGTGTTTATAACTTTTAAAGAAAAATTTATACATTATCTTGGTTTGTTTAAAATAAAATCGTTAAACGATTTTAAATTCTTTAGTTTGATTAACTTACTTATTTATAAACTAAAATAGATATAAAGCTAAAAATACTAAAAAGAATACGTTTAATTTAATATTTTATTTTCAGACGTTTTGGCATACTAAACTAAATTTTAGAAATTAGACCGACTTGTGTTTGTTATTTTACTTTTGTTTGCTATTTATTATGATATAAATTTGAAATTACAAACTTAATTCCCTTTAAAATAACACCTAACACACTATATTTCTTGTTAAAACAAACGAAAAACGGTTTTTATTAAATTTTTGAATTCTTCATTTAATTTTCTTTGGATCGATATGCGACATGACATACTTATTTAAACAAAAAATGGGGCCCCTATTTCTCAAAAATTGATTTTACCAACTTCAGAGATTTTGTTTAAACAATTTAAGTTGTGCCTTAATGTGTTTACTTTAGTTTAGAGAAAATTTATTACTTTTACTTTAATTAAGACAGCATCATAGGGGTCAAAGCTAATTAATTCCCTTTAAAACAACACCTAACACACTATATTTCTTGTTAAAACAAACGAAAAACGATTTTTATTAAATTTTTGAATTCTTCATTTAATTTCCTTTGAAATGATATGCGACATGACATACTTATTTTTAAAAAAATAAGGCCCCTACTTCTCAAAAATTGATTTTACCAGCTTCAGAGATTTCGTTTAAACAATTTAAGTTATGTTTTAATGTGTGTACTTTAGTTTGGAGAAAATTTATTATTTCTAATTTAATTAAGACAGCATCATAGGGGTCAACACTACCCTAGCTCCCCAGCAGCTTAGAACCGCTACAATTTGTTCAGTTTTTATTTTGTTCGTCACATTACTGTAAATTATGGAAAAGGAAAACTTGAAGCTATCAAGATTTTAATTACGTTACTTCCATATTTATTGCAATGTACTTCGTACCTTCCGTTTGTTTACAAATTTCAAATTACGTACCCTTCAGTTCCCAGTCATGAATCAATTCTTAGTTTCTAGAAATACTTTAATGATTAATAAATTTCAATGTTACGCACGATTTGTAGATATTTAAATCAATGAACATAAAAAATCTTAATAAAAATATGATTCACAAATCCATATCTTGGAATTTATTATAAATTCGAGCTAATTTCGACGCCCTTGGTTGGTATAAAATTATATAAGTGGGATCATGATGGTATTATTACCTACTGTTAAGTACGTAATTTATAAATAGAAACCCACAACTATCTTGTATACGTTAAAAAAGCCAAAAAGATTTGAATAAACGAAGTTGAAATTGAAATACATGTTAGGCGCGGGTGTCTTAGGTGCTCGTGTACTCGCGAGTTGTCGACCTTTCCCACCCAAACATAAAATATGACCCGCATTTCCTTACATGCCTGAATTGAACAGAGCCGTAACGCAACATTAAATTAAAATTGAATTTTAACTTTTACCAATCCAAGAAAAAATTATAATAGAGAAAAAAAAAATAATAATAATTTTTTTTTTTGCTTTTCTCGACGTTTTGGGTCCCCCTGATTCCAAAAATGCAAAAAAAAAATTTCGATTTTTTGAACCAAAATGTCAGAATGTATGGATGGATGTCGGATCCCCCCCCTAGAGCTAAAACGACTGAACCGATTTTGATGAAACTTGAAACTTAATTTTAACCACTTTAAAATTATTTAGCTATTTTTAAAATAGCTTTAATAAGAAATATATACAGGGTGTCCAAAAATAAGGTGGTTATTATAAGATAGAACATGTGAGCCCAAATTGAAAAAAAAATTTCAAATTTTTTTATTCAAAATGGCGGCTAATAGAACGATTGTCCCATTTTGTGGTTTTTCCCTTATAACTTGGCCGGTAATTATTATTATAAAAATTTCAAAACGGCTATGTACAGCCAAAATATAAAGCTTTCGTCTTAAACAAGTCGATTTTCAAAATTGTTTCAAAATTGCCTACCTTTAAGACGCCAAAGTATGTCCAAATTTGGAAAAGGATTTTCTCAAAGTTCCCTCTGCCATGTTTTTTCTATTTTGGATATGTTACAGATAACGTAATCGTTATCTGTAGAAATTTAAATATTTTCAAAATCGCACGAGCCTTTTTGGAGTAACGATTTTCTGAATGTCAAAACTTCAAAAATCTCTAATTTCTTTTGTAATAGAAATTAAAAGTTGAAAATGAAAAAATATATATATCAATCCCATGAACATCTATTATTTGACACTATTTTCAGGTTAAACCGTCAATTTCAAAAATACCAAAATTTTTAGGAACACCCTGTATATTTTTTAAAGCTCGTAAAACTAGCTATTACACGATATCAAACATTTTATATTTTGACTTTTGGTTTAACCGGAAATTCCTTAATTTTCTAATTTAAATGGAACACCTTGTATATTTTTCAATATTTTGAAAGCTCGGAAAATTAGCTTTCTGAACATATAAAATAATATATAGTTTGAACTTCAATTTATGCCAAATTTTGGCCATACGAAGCACTGTTTTCATGCTTAAGTTCAATACCCAAACACGCCCAAACGTTTCTTTAGTGCACTTTTTAAAGTTTTTTTTATGTTTTATTTATAAGATAATACAAAATTCCAAGATTTGACGGACTGAAAAAGTTCTTCGTATGGCCACATCCGTTGTTTTTTCACTTTTTTCCACCGAAGTACCGTAGTGGAATGAACTGCGCTTGATCGAGAAGTGCTGGTTGATTAAACGCTTTTGTCATTGTCATTTACCTACGTTAATTGCAACACGTAAATAATGAATTGTTATTAATAATCCATTTAATATCTTATCTAAACAAGAGATACCTAATGATAATAGAATCGGATCATTTTTGATGAGTCAAAACAATATTATTTGAAAAAATAAGGCGCCTGATTAACTTAATTGTTATTTTAGTATAGAAATTTAATAAATATGTTTACAAAATCATAAAAACTGCATTGAAACTTAAGATAAGTTTATAAGTCGATTTGTAATATTTTTAGTTACGGTCCTGCGTAATACATATCTAGGGTAACTGTCGATTTTTATTAAATTTGCAAATTTTAGGTTATTACGAATGTGAAGTTTTAAATATTTGAATTGGCGATTAAAATATTGATTTAATTTTATTATTAGAAACTTGAAAAAATGAAAAATTAGGTGAAATTTTAATAATTTTATTATTAGGTTCGCGGTCCGCCATTTCGAGTATATGTCTGTCTTTGTCTATGTTACGTTTTTCGCACTCCCTTCCACAACAAACGCGGAATGGCGCTGTCACCGTGGCAGTTGTGTTTAGATCTTGTTAGAGTGAATTCTTTAATTTAATACGAAGCCTTACGTTATTTTTTATACGTCAAATTGTAGTTAAAGTGTATAATTATTGATCAGATGTAAATAAAATTGGGTTTTAGTTGTGGATGCTTGGTTTTTTACGTGTAAAAATGTACGACTAATAAGGTTTACATGTCCTGGATTTTTTCGTTCTTTGGTATGTAGAAAGCGTTGAAACTTAAAGTTATTAGCATTTATGTAGAAATTTCCTATAACAAAATAAACCAATACGTATCTTCGTAGTAAATTATAAATTGACTTTTACAAAAGTCACACCCAAAATAACATTTTTAAATACCTGTTGACTTTTTTTAATTTCAGATTTGCATTCTATAAGTGCTACAATTGTGTCCAAGTGTTATATGATGACTTTTAGTTATGAGTGAGTTGGGTGAAGTTGCCCGTTTGGGGCCTTTGCGTTCCGACATGAACCATTTAAAACGACAAAAAGTAACAGCTTGTCGTGATAGTGTACCTTCTGTTCACGGAAGACCTAATACAACACAAAGTGTCAGAACGAGACTTGGAAATCATCAAAGAAATTTAAGTTTAGATTTTAGGTATGTTATAATTTCTATTACATTATTATGTTTGGAATTTATGAGATAATGATATGAACGTACAAAGGTTAAATTTAAAGACCAAACTATACGAAGACCTTGTGTCAGTAAATACATTTTATCTATCTCTCTCATTACTTCCTAACTAATTTATTTAAATTTTTCTACTTTCCACAGTTTAATTGCTTTTGCCGCAAATAATTTTCATTTCCTTCATTTACACATAAATTATTTCAAAAAGACTTAGTACGAGCAATAAATCTACTATCGTCAGGTCATAAAATACAAATTAAAGCATCAAAACATTTAAAACATCAAAGTACACGACATTTTTTGTTTTGATTGCTAGTTAACCTAATTGAACTCGTAATTATCTTTTACTATCGCTACTAAATCTACACCTTTTTCAGACCATAACAAAACTGTCACAAAACAAACTTAATCAAATTAATTAATTTTAATTAATTTTAGGTCTATGGGTATCCTGCTACCTCCAATTGCTCAAGTAACAGCAGTAACCAACACTCACCTCACTCTACATCATAGAAATCGCAGTTTAGATTCAGCTTTACAACGCATACCAGAAGTAGATGTAACACCAAGTCCAGAATGTGAAAATGTAAACACAATTCTTTCTGTCGATGGAAATTGTACAGTTCCTTCGACGGCGACAAAAACTCAACGAGACGAGTTAGCGAGTCTCGGTTCGGATGATTCGGGTATTTTATGTGGTTCCGAAAGTGGTGTTCATGACGTTAGGACTAGTGAAGGATTAGAAGTTAATTCTTCAAAAAATAGAAGTCAAGAGAGTTTAGACTCTGGTGCCGATTCGTGTGATGTTATTGAATTAAGTACAGCAAAATCTGACTGTGTTGTAAGTGAAAGTGAAATATGTGATGAGGATACTACGGATTGTGGTAAAATTGAAGATTTAAGTGATGAAAATAGTTCGAATAATAAGCCCAGTACCGGTTTGTTACGTTTACTCGAAAGTAAAGTGTTTGACGTTTCGATGGCTATACATTATCTTTTTAAGAGTAAAGAACCTGGAGTTCAAAGTTACATTGCTAATAGGATGTTTAGTTTCGATGATGCTCAAGTGGATTTTTATCTTTCGCAACTTGTGTGTATGTATATTCAAATGCACGACGTTGCCGAAGTTTTACATCCTTATCTTGTTCATAGGTGAGTTTTGTAACTTCATGCTTTTTTTTGTTAATAATACTTATTGTTAATATTAACTTTCGATTTAACTTTTATACCCCGAGCAACAGTATTTAAAAATAGTTTTATCTCTATTATGATTTATTTTTGTTAATTTTGTTTATGTTAAAAATATCTGGTTATGCTTAACGATTGATGATTTTTTTTATGAAGTAATCAACCAAGACTAATTGGGGCATTGTCAAAATTACTATTAAGTCAAGGACTTTAGAGCGAGACGGATTAAATTATCTTTTTTTAGTATTTAATTCCCAAGGAATCTCTAACTTAGGGCGTTTTAGCTAATTGTTATATGAAAATACCTTAAAGGGTTAAAAATTTCTTGACGAACATAAATCAATTACCATGGTCTAGTATGAATATAAGAAGTAATTATTGTCTAATAATAATCCCTTTTTGTAGCTTTTGGAGCGTCTTGGGGGTTTAGTACGGTCGCTAAACGTGAGCTCGGTTTTATAATGAAGGCAGTGCGGCCAGCACTATGTTTATAACCGGCTGTTATTGTTACCACATGATGTCCAATTGAACTTTATAAAAAGGAAACTGACTGTTTTAATCTTAAAATTAATATCAAAATGTCGTACAAGGACAGATGGTGACATTGTCTGATCATGTCTCGGCGTTAGACTGGTTATTTGAACCTTTCAAGATTTTATTCAATAACTCTTCTTAGACTTGAGAACTTTCCACGACTTTCCAACGTATTCTAGACTCGTAATTAGGTATAGTTTCTGACTTCAAGTTTCTTTTTGTAACTTGAAAAGTAACTTTGCAGTTATACATCGCCCTATTATTAACGGAATCTTAATTTTTTGAAGTGAGAATGTGTGGGTCAGAGGTTAGATCACTGACCTTTAGATGTCAAAGTACTGGATTTGATACCCGGCTGCAAGAGAACAGTTTAATAAATATAATTTCCTAGAAATTTGCTGCAATACTCGACGTAATTCCTCAATACGGCTTTGGCAACCGTGGTGGCTAACGCCGGATAATTCTCTGATACTTTTGTTGTTTGGAATTTAAATTTTAGTTCTTCCCACGCTTCTACCGTAACACTAACAAAAATATGCCATGGAGAAGAGTCCAATACTTCTACAGTGGGATGACCCACTTGAGGACATCTGGGTATAAATATTTCAGATCATAAAAATGAATGGAAGACCTAAATCGACTTAAATTTTGAAACAAAAATAAATTTAGCACATACGAATTATTGAAAATAAAGAACCACCTTTTTAACTTTTTCCCTTTTTAAGGGAGTTATTATAATCGAGAAAAATAAAAAAATAGTTATTTGTTTTATAAGGAGACTAAGTGACGTTTTGTGTGACAAGACTGCGTTTGGGTCAAAACTACTTTGACTCCGTATAAAACATTTAATTTTTTCTGCAAACGTAAAGCATAAAACTGAAAATTTTGATTTTTGAAAGAGCGCCATCTCTTGTCAATTACCTGTAATTCAATTGTCAAATATTTTTTAAAAATAACTTTAATTTGTAAAAAGAGCTAATTATTAAACGCAACGAGCTATAAATTTTATACATTGCAAATGCTTAGAAAACATTTTTTACGTTAAAAAATAAAAATTATGTTGGGTTAGGATACTTTGTCTGTCTAGACAGCGAAAAGTACTTTGCTGACAATTTTCCTGCCTCGGCGGGAAAGTTAAACTTTACCGTTACCTATTGAGTGACACAAAGGCAACTTTTTCTGACGTTTGAAGAGAAACTTTTTTTTCTTCAAACTTGATTTTTTTAATGTCAAAACTTGGAAAATCTTTAATTTCTTTTGTAATAAAAATGAAAACTTGAAAATGTATATATTTAGCAATCCCATGAATATCTATTATTTGACACTATTTTCGATAAACAAAACGCTTCCGGTTAAACCGGAAATTACAAAAATATCAACATTTTTAGAAACACCGTGTGTATTTTTTAATATTTTGAAGGCTCGTAAAATTAACTGTTATACGATACCAAACACTTAATATTTTGGCTTCCGGTTTAACCGGAAATGGGATCAATTTTGTTAATTTAAATGGAACACCCTGTATATTTTTCAATATTTTGAAAGCTCGTAAAATTCGCTTTTTGAAGATATCAAATTAAATTTTAATTAATAAAAATACAAGATTTGACGGGCGGGAAAAAGTTCCTGATATGGCCACATCCGCTGCTTTTACTTTGGTTTGTCCCATTTGTCAGTTTAGGTTTAGACCATTTTGAGGTCGAAGGTCAGTCCGTCCGTCTGTACCAATATTAATTTTCTAATCATGTTTTATTATTTTTATCTTAACCATCTCCTAACATTTTTTGGAATCAGCTACAAATTTTGGATCTCAGTTATTTTCGAAAAAGAGTTCTTCCATAAGTATAATTTGCCATTTATTATTACTTGGGATTTCAGTCGCCCTGAACAATAATTTAGAACTTTTTTCGACTTTTTTATTTTCCGTGTATTTCTAAAATTCAGGAGTATTGATCTGTTGATACCATTAAGGGCATTATTTTGTTTACCGTTACATCTCGTTGTATATTTTACATTAGGCGTATCTAGGAGCATCATGTGGCGAATTTGAATGTTGTTTTGTAGGAAGTGAGAAAGCTTAACCCGATTTAACCCTTGGCCTTAACCACGGTCTTAACTCATCACATTGGCCAATCCCATTCCAACAGGCGATGAGGATGATCGACGCCGTTATTGAATTATTCGGTATTAATCACTCTGTAGGGTGATTCCAGGGCTCACCTTGCGTTAAAAATTCTAGTAATAGCAATAGAACCTGGCTCTAATCAAGAAGTAAAAGAAAATGTGAATTTTATAATTTAAAGGAAATATTTTTCTCCGAAATATGTTGCAGATCCAAAAAATTCATGTTTGAGAGAGCGGTTTCTAACGAATGGACGAGAAAGTTGATATTTAGACATTCCGTTCGTAACCGTTACTGACTTTAATATCCGGTTGATATCACTAATTGTCGTCATTCCTGATAGGGTAAGGTTCTAAGAAGGCAATGACATATTTGTATATAAGAAATATGAGCCTAATTAGTGAGAAAAGTCCAATTAAACTTGGTGTAATTGAATTACACGAGGAATTACACCAAGTTCAATTGAACTTTTCTTACTAATTAGGCGTTTATTTCCTATATACAAATATGTCATTGCCTTCTTTGAACCGTACCCTATCAGGAATTATCACTTTTAATGATATCAACCAGATATTAAAGTCGCTAACGGTTACTAGCGGAATGTCTAAATATCAACTTTCCCGCCCGTTCGTTAAAAACCGTCCTCAAGCTTTCCTGTAATTATCAAATGGTCGCTCTATAATTGAAACCTTCACATGCATTTTCACACACCCTAATTATGAATTATAATTATAACGTAATTTCAAAAAAGGAAACTGAAACTGAGTCCATATGTAAGAAAATTGAATATTAATTTTTAATTAAAAACTCGTCAAACTAGTCGTAAATTTAAAAGCGCAATTTTCACTTTATTAGTTTTGTTTAATTTGGTTCGGTTTTTATTTCTTTTTAATTAGTTGTAAATTTAAAAAAAAAATGATTCATCTGGGCGCAATAAAAAATTCCATTTTCTATCTGTTGCTCAAAAGTTTCATGTTTAGATAAGATTATTTTTCCGCAATTATCCACCTACGCGATGGAAACAAAAACTTTTTTTATATATATTTTTTTCTCTGTTATTAATTTCAGATGTAGAAAATCGGTAGATTTCTCACTGAAATGTGCCTGGTTATTGGATTCGTATAGTTCGAATGCATCCGTACCTTCAAAAAAGAAACCGCACGGTGTTAAATTAAGGAATCTCATACTTTCTGAAGAATTAAGGCCTAAGGACCAAAAAATTATGACCACTTCGTTTAATAGCGATAAACTTACCGTACCTAACACTACGCCAGCCAAAAAGACACATCAAAGATCACAAAGCGACGCTTCCGCGTTAATAAATAATAATAATAATGGAGGATTACGTCGGTCGAATACTTCTAATAAATTATGTTTAGGCGATTTAAGTTCGGGAAAAGCATTTGACAATGGTTGTTTGTGTTTTGAAACTTGCCAGGGTGTCGTTAATGATCTCAGGGGACAAAAGACTGAATGTACCTGTTCGGTAAGTTAAAAGTCCCAACGTCGGGCGCCAATTTATTACGTATTTCCAAAATTAAATTTAAATGATTTTACATAGTTAATTTTCATTTAGGAAGCTGAAATTTATTCAAAAGTTGAGAAACAAATAGTAAAATTAGTTCAATTTGAAAGCTTACCGCTTTAAAGCGGTTTACCAAAACTTCCAGTTCAAATCCTTCAGAAAACTTGCATGGAAATGACGCTCGCAATTTATTATTTCATGTTAAATTTAAAATAACCTTTTAGTTCTACGTGATATTTTAATTTAAGTGCACTAGCCAAGACCTTGCATTTTAAGTTTAAGTAAATATACATTATTTATTGTTCTAACTCTAACAAAACTTAAAATATTATTAACACATACACATAAATGTTTATTAGCAGTTGATTAGTTAAATAAGATAGTTGCAAAAAACGTATTTAAATTGGTCCTTCGAGCCGGATGCCACTCTACGCGGATTCGATTTGGAATGTTAATTTTGTTTTTTAATTTAGGCTCCACGTTTGAGTCCGGAATTAGAATTTATGAAAGCCCTTATAAATATTGGTAAAGTTTTAAGTTCTATCCCTACAAAAGAAGCTAAAACAACGCGTTTGGTTGCCGAATTGACAACTTTAAATTTAAATCTTCCTGCGCGTGTTTGGTTACCAATCGAAAGCTTACGACCCCATTTGATTGTACGCATTCCACCTCAAGTATCCGCCGTACTTAATTCTAAGGATAAAGTAAGTTGGAAAAGTAATTGAAACGCGAATTTTATTTTTACCTTTTGTTTACGCAGGCACCTTACATTATTTATGTGGAAGTGCTTGAAGTTCAAGATTTGTATAGGTCTTCTGTACCACAAAAGATCATGAGTTCGTTACGCCATACAAAATCGGAAGAAAATTTAGGGGGCGACGGTGCTTCTGTGTGCGCCTTTAGTATTTGTAGCGGATTTGTAGATGACAATGATCCCGATTGGAGTCAAGAGGACGACGAAATTACTCAACAGGTAATTTTTTTAATTCGATAACCTCGTATGACGTGTTTTCCAAATTTCCGCTGACTTACATCCTGTCATCTTCAATACACACTTCCGTTGCGTAACTTGACGATTTCTACAAATTTTATCAAACAAAAGTACAAAATTAGGGAAATTTTTCAGTACTGTCAATTAAAGAAAATCAAAGATCGCGATACCATTTCTCAACTAAGTCAAGAGTCGAGTGACTCTCGAGAGCCTCCATTATGGATTCAAGCTGGAGAAATAAGGAGGCGATTATCGGATTCATTTCATGAGGGTAAAAATAAAACTTTTACCCACGATCCCGAAGATCCGTCGGCTGCTGTTTTGAAAGAACCTTGGATGGTAAGTTTTAAAAATCTTTGTTTCGACGTAATTTTAAACTTGTAAAAATTAGGAAAAAGAGCGAAGGATACGAGATAGTTCACCTTACGGTCACGTATCGTCTTGGAAGTTATTATCTGTTATTGTGAAATGTGGAGACGATTTAAGACAAGAGCTGTTAGCGTCGCAACTATTACAGACGTTTCAAAAAATTTGGGAAATAGAACGAGTACCGTTATGGGTACACCCTTACAAGCAAGTTCTAGTCCAATTTAAATTTTTTTTCTCTAATTTTTGTTTTATTTTAGAATTTTGTGCTTGTCGGATGACAGCGGTTTAATAGAACCAATCTTAAACACGGTGTCTTTGCACCAAATTAAGAAACATTGCCAATTATCCTTACTGGAATATTTTACCAAAGAATACGGCCCACATAATTCAGAAGCTTTTCTTACAGCTCAAAGAAATTTTGTGCAAAGCTGTGCCGCATATTGCTTAATAAGTTATTTGATTCAAGTTAAGGATAGGTAAGTTTAAAATAGTTCTCTTATCGAATGGAACGTGTCACTTGACATGAAGTTCAATTTTATTCCACAAGGTGCGCACAATCGACGGTCCCAAACGTCAAATTACAGTATTACCAATTACTTTTATTGTATAAAATTCAAACAAATTTATTTAAAACTCAAACAAATTTACAATAAACGGATGTGGCCATACGAGGAACTTTTTCCGTCCCTCAAATCTTGGAATTTTGTATTTTTTTTAAATTAAAATTTCATTTAATATCTTATATGTAAGTACAGTGAAAGTCGCGAATAACGACGTCGCTTATAACAACAAGTCGCATTGATTTGAAAGTTTGGTTGGATTTGTATTCAACTCAATGCAAAAAAATCCGGATATAGCGACGCCGGTAGACCGTTTTAACGTCCGCAAAAAGCGAAAATTTTGGTTTGACAGGCCGGGTATAACGACGTGACGGGCGATATTAGCAAACTACGGCTGCAAATAATTTTCTGGAAATCATCCGGCGCGGACGGGAAAAATGACGTCGAGAAAAAGAAATGTTATGTCTATTTCATATGGTGCTTTATTAATAAAAAATTTTTGAGAATAATAAAAATGCGGAAGTTTTGATATAACGACGACCCTTCGCCGTCGTTATATCCGACTTTCACTGTATATAGAATATGTACATTACAAAAAACTTTAAAAAGCGCATTAAAAAAACGTTTGGGTATTGAAGTTAGGCATGAAAACAGTTCCTCGTATGGCCACATCCGTTGTTTTTACTGTTAAATTTATTTTTATAAAATAAATAGGTAATAATAAAAATCGGTTCAGTAGTTTTTGCTCCACACAGTTATAGCAAGTTATAGGTTATGGACAGACATTTTGGTTCAAAAAATCGAAAAAAAAATTTTGTTATTATTATTTTTTTATCTCGATTATAAATTATAACAACTTTTTCTTGGATTGGAAAAAGTTAAAAGTAGTTGGCAATACTGTAATTTGATGTTTGGGACCGTCGATTGTGCGCCCCTTGTGGAATAAAATTGAACATGAACAATTAAAATTGACGCGTTCCATTGTATAAATTAAAATTGTATTTTAGGCACAACGGAAATATTTTATTAAACAGCGACGGTCATCTAATCCATATAGATTTTGGCTTCATTTTATCGACTTCACCTAGAAATTTAGGCTTCGAAACGTCTCCATTTAAACTAACGCACGAATTTGTAGAAGTTATGGGAGGAATTGGTTCCGATATGTTCGAATATTTTAAAATATTAATTTTGCAAGGTTTGGTAGCCGCTAGAAAACATCAAGATATGATTATTCCACTTGTAGAAATTATGAGATCAGGTTTGTATTAACGCGGCGTTTTTAAAGAGTTAATTAAAAACTATTTTCGTTTTTAGGTTCACAGTTGCCTTGTTTTAAGTCGGGCGCCGCAACAGTACAAAATTTAAAAAATCGTTTTCATTTAAATATGACCGAAGAACAATTGCAGCTAGAAGTTGAACATATGGTAGAGGGCAGCATTCATTCATTATCAACAAAACTTTACGACGGCTTTCAATACTTTACCAATGGAATATTATAACTGTGTGATATGTCGATAAATTGTGAGTTTTAACATTAAATATTTTTTGCAGTTTATAAGATAAAATACTCATTTTGTTATTATAATGAGATAACATTCGATAATTGTTAATTTTTTTAAATAAATTAACTACTTCCATATTTGACGCAAGTTTTGTAAATATATTTTTCGAGAGAAAGAGACATTTTTTTTAAAAATGTGAAATGCTCAATATGTTTAAAACACCACTATTTTTTTTTAATAAAAATAAATATTGGTGAAATTTTCTTGAATATGTACAGTGTTTCAATTTGTTGTTTATTTAAACACAATGCCATCGATAAATTTATTTTTAAGTTACTTGTGTACATAGTATAATAAAATAGTGTAAGGTATCCTTTTTTATTATTTTAAATTCCGAAGATTACTTACAAATTTATATTTGTAAGAATTTTTGAAATTACTCGTGTATAGACTTTTTTTAAATTTTTGTTACACATAGTAATTAAGTTCCCGGTTCGCCGTTGTCTCATTTATATAAAAAAGAATATGGGTGTTGTGTAAGTTGCTGTTGTTGTTTAAGCATAAATTTTGACAAACGAAAGTCCATATTAAATAAATTCGCTTTTAAATAAATTGAAAATGTTGATTAATAAAATTCATTTATATCTCTATTACTGTTACAAAATTTACTTCTTAAATATTTATCTTAAAAGAAACATAAGCGTTATTTACATTTTTGTTCTTTTCCAAATACGTAACGCTTAAAATTAAGATCTGATGTATCCAAATTAAAAAACTTTTTTTGTACAGTCTGTTGACAATTTTTATATCGAGTTGTATTTGTAATTATTTTGCTCGAAGTCTTCAAAAAAAGTCAGTTAAGGCGTTTTACTCGATGCGCTTAAAGTGATCTTAGTTAATTGAATTTAAAATTATCCATCCATTATTAAGTAGAATAAAAATGTAGATTAGTTGAGTTTAAAAAATAAAACGAACATCTTCTGACTGAAAATAAATTTTTTGTAAACAAAGACTGAGATCATTACCTTGTGCGCAGTTGTAATTTGATGATAATTTTTGAATTTAAACTAGTTAAAAATCTTCCATTTGCAATTGTAAATAATTGAATTCTAATTATACAAAATATTCAAAAATTGGCATCAAACATTTAGATCGTTTAGTAAGTTTAAAGAAAACAATGTTGGGCCAAATCAAACAAAATTTTATACTCGATATTACATATTTATTACTTAATTGCTGCTTGTATTAAAAACGTTGTATTTATTTCAAATTGATATTAACAATTAGTAATTTATATTCGTCTTATGTTGTAATTATAAAAATTTTAGTAACAAGTTATATTTTATTATATTTATGAAATGTATTTAATTTTAAAAAATTGCCTATAAATAAATAAAAATTTGAATTCAGTTTTATTCAACTGTAAATTGCTGGTCTCCTAAATATTGATACACTGGCCATACACTGCCTTATATTTAGCCTTATATAGCTTTTGAAAGCAACCTGTGATGGGATTTAATTAGTTGAAGTCACTGTGATAAAAAATGATAGTAAACGAAGTAAGAGAACTCGGTTAAGAGGCGACGTCACCACTGTTAAAATGCAGCAAAACACTACTCGCGGCATAGCTAGTTGTGGCGTTATAAAACAATTTTTGATTAATATGAAAAGTAATATAGTAGTCAATAGGATAATAATAATAGTAATAGGGATAATAGTCAGATGTTTATTGCTTAAAATTATTAAAATCAATACGTTAATTAATTAGCATTTTGCAATTGAAAACTCAAAAATTAGTGGTTATTCAAACTTTTATTTTCACTTTAAAAGACATTCATCTGATCCTACTTAAGTAATAAACCTGCATTTAGGGGTTCTGATACCACCTATATTTTTTTAACTTTTTCCAATCCAAGAAAAAGTTATAATCGAGAAAAAAAATAATAATAGTAGTTTGTTTTATTAGGAGTAAAAAAGTCTTTTTACTCCATATGAAATATTTAATTTTTTCTTCAAACGTAAAACTTAGATAAACCAAAAATAAAATTTTTTGGAGTGTCGCCATCTCTTGAAAATTATTTGTAGTTCAATTGTCAAATATTTTTAAAAATTAACTTTAAGGCCGCGCTGACAAAGCGGCAAAAGTTGGAGTTAAAATAACGTTAAAAATGGAATTTAAAAACTAAACGTTATATGAACTTAATTTTTTTGAAATTTTAATAAGGAGATGGACAATTTTCATTGCTTTATATTATGAATAAATAGGTTAAATTAATTTTTGAAAACAAGAAACTTTCAAATTTTGAAGCAACCAATATTGATGAAATTCCATTATCTCCTGGTGGAGATCGTTATAAGAACAATACCTAATTTTTAAGTGATTCCATCGCTAATTAAACGAAACAAGGAAGAAAATACTGAATCAAAATATGTCCTTAGCGGTCTTTTCAACCAAATCTTTCGACAATAGTTCAGGCATTGCCTTTTAGATGGCCCAAGCAAAATTTTAAAGTTCCAGGTATAAATTTTTAACTTTACTATTCTTTTGTAACAATATACTCATTACAGCATCGAAAACCGTCCAAAACGATGTTGTAATGTTCTACTTTTAAGTACTGTTTCTTGTTTTTTTTTAGTTTGAGATTGGTTGACATTGGTAATTAAAATAATTATTTTGACAGTATGTTGGCACCATCTATATTTTTTTTTCTTCAACTTAAAGTGGTAAAAATACACGCTATGGCAAAAATGTCTCCCCTCCACTTTAGCAGCGCGCCCTTAACTTGTGAAAAGAAGCTAATTATTAAACGCAACGCATAAATTATAACAGAAAATTTATAAAAACATTACCTTTTTACATTACAAATGCTTAGAAATATCATTTTATCCACGACCGTCCAATAATACGTTCATTACCCTGTGATTTTTGACCAGTAATGTGTGTCATTACTCACTAGTTGCAAATCATTGAATAATATACATATTACTCAATGACTATTACATTACTCAATGGTTTACTGGGCGACACAGGGGATTGGAAAACTTTTATAGCTCCTTTATTTGTCAACGTATCAAAATGAAATTTGCTGTGAGTTATAGTCATATAAATTGCAATTTGTTTAACTACTTTTGAAAATTCTTCCACTTCCGATTTCGCCGGAAATGAGGTAAACTTTAGATTTTTAAATGCAACACCATATATATTTTTACATTTTTGAATTCTACATTAAATTTTGAATACATTTCCATAAAAAAATAATTTTTTATTATAAATAAAAAATATTTTTCAAAAAATACTCGCGTATTCTGAGTATATTTGGTTTATAATATTTGCAGTCGTGGATAAAGTATAGTATCCTACTCGCGGGTAATGCTCATTACCCGCTCATTGGATAATATACTATTACCAATTACGTTACAATTTGTTATAAATATTTAGGGTTAGAATCTACTTTTACCTCCTAGGAGGTAAAAGTTCACCTCATAGGATGTAAAAGTAGAACTTTAACCTTACTTGTTTAGTAACAAAAAGTCAACTTTTTTTGACGTTTCAAGAAAAATTTTTCTTTTTTGCATTCCAAAAATGTAAAAAAAATTTTTCGATTTCTTGACTCAAATGTCTGGATAGCGATTTTGATGAAATTTGATTTTAACCACATTAAACTATTTTAACGGCAAAAATAGCTTTAATAAAAAATATATACGGGGTATCAAAAAATATTGTGGTTATTTTGGGCGCATATTTGAGACAAAATTAATTTCTACTTTGCTATAAGTACATGTGAGCCCCTATTGAAAAAAAAATGTCAAATTATTTTATTCAAAATGGTGGCCAATAGAACGATTGTCCCATTTTGTGGTTTTTCCTTTATAACTTGGCCGGTAATTATTATTATAAAAATTTCAAAACGGCTTTGTATAGCCAAAATATAGGACTTTCGTCCCTAAACAAGTTCATTTCCAAATTGTTTCAAATATGCCTACCTTTAAGGGGCCAAAGTAGGTCAAAATTTTGAAATGGATTTTCTTAAAATTCCCTCTGCCATATTTTTTCTTTTTTGGATATGTTACTGAAAACGTAATTCTCTATCAAAATATAAATTTTTATCAAAATCGCTCGAGCCGTTTTGGAGTAATGGTTTTTTGAATGTCAAAACTTCAAAAATCCCTAATTTCTTTTGTAATAAAAATTAAAACTTGAAAACGGATATATTTATCAATCCCATAAATATCTATTTTTTGTCACTATTTTCGGTAACAAAACGCTTCCGATTAAACCGGAAATTACAAAAATATGCTTCTAATTTTCTTAAATACTCAACTTGACCCGTGACGTAGTTTCTTAACTATTACACCAAGACCAAACAGTTTTACGTTTTCTTATACTTTAAAGAAATAATTTAATTTTCTGAGTAGAAAAATTCAATAAAAAACCCTTGTAAAAGTTTAGCCCGCCTACATATAACACCCAAAATCAAAAACTACTGAACTGCTTTTGATGAAATTTGGTTTTAACCCCGTACAAAAAAGTCCTTTTATGACCATATTTGAGTTTTTTAATTAAAGACGTATTAGTTTTCATATTTTAAAATTTTCTTTAATTGGAGCCTAAAAGAAACTGAAAATTAGCACACCCTATAAGGTTCATCTGAGCAACACAACAAAAATTCCTTTACTCGCTCTTCAGGTTCAGGTATAATTGGCATTAAAATAAAGTTTTATTTTCATAAAAAATTGTATTTTTGTTCGTTACACAACTTCAACAATTTGAATTAAATTAAACACATAATTAAGTAACTAATTTTACACACGAAAACAAAATTGATTTTGTACATTTCTTTATCACATATTCTACAAACACAAAATAAACAAAATATTGCTTATTTTAAGTTAATGGGATTCCAACGTTTGGTTAATTTAATTAATTTTTCTATACTTTTTTTAATGAAACAATGTGCTTCAAATTGTAGTGTGAATCAAGAGATCCGAGTCCAATTAAATTATTTACTTACTTAAATATAATAAATAATTATATTCTAGATAATTGTTGTAAAATATTCGAAGGTAGCATATTTTCGATTTTTTCATAAATAAAATAAAGCGGTAGAGATAACCAATTTAAAACTGATTTAGCGACACAACCCATGGGTTCAGGATACTGATGTGTTAACAAAGCTAAAAGAGCTGTAAAAGAACAAAGGCCAGCAGTAAAAATAATAAAGAAGGGTAGCTCTTTTTTAGGATACACCGAAACTTCATGAAACGAAGGTAACAGTTCCTTATCGGCACATTCTGTACAGGTTGGGTACGGGTAAAATAAATGTCCACGTTCCAAAGGATATGGTAACATACGAAAAGTACCTTCCCAAGTACAGTGAAGTAAATTTAAAGCCCCATCCATATTTTTCCAATGTGCCAAGTGAAAGAAAGCGTATGCTATTGCCTCTGAGTCGCCTCTTTTCAAAACGTGTTCAGGAGGGAAAATATAAGCTTTCATTTCGAGCAAATATTTTGGTACGTGAGGATTAAATTCGACAGCTCTATGTATCGCTTCCACCGCTGCAATTTCAGATGTCGTTAACCCTCTTTTACTCGCAACGTCGGGTGAAAATTTATCGACAACAAGCCTCGCTTTCAACAGAGCCGCTGTGTAACAAATTGTCGCCGACTTTGGTAGAGAAATATCGTCGTATTTTGCTAATACAGCTTGTACGTCTGCATAAGCTTGCATTTCTAGTAGAGCTTCGATTAAATTTTCGTGTATATTTAATACGTTCATAATTGGGGGTACTTCTTTAGTTAAATCTCGAAACATTTTAACGGCTTCTTTTAATTTACCTAGCTTTCTTGCGCACATAGCTAAACGCCTTTTTATGTAGATTAATACATTTGTATCTCTTCTATGCTGGGCTTCCATTACAGTCCCTTGATGCTGCAGTTGTTGTGATTTTCTATAATTTGCTTCTGCAACCTGATAAAACTATGTGAATAAATTTTTAAAAATCACATTAAATTACCTACCTTCATTGCTTGTTTTAATATTTTCTCAGCTTCCGATATAGTAGTAGCTTCTTCTTCAGCTAATAGAATGTATGCGGCTGCACATTCTGGATTCGTTTCTAAAGCTTTGTGTGCAGCTTTAATACGAACCATAGGATTGCGTTCTCTCCATGCAGTCTGCATAATTTCGTACTCCGCTTTACCAGCATCAGCTTCACAAGTGAAAAAGGTTTGATGATCTTGTGCAGATAGATTCATATCATAATAAGTTAACGGTTCTTTATTTGTAACCCAATAAAATCGTTGGTATTCGGCACCACGAAATAAGTTTAATGGATTACGCCAAACTTTACATTCTGGTACATTTGATGTTTGACCATTTGAATTACCATTATTACCATTATTTTCATTGTTATCACCTCCTCCGATCCATGGACTTATATGATTAAGTGATACTTGCTCGATAAAAGATGTACCATACTTTCTAAAATACCACCACTCGAATATTAAAATTAAACCAGATATGAGGGATGATGTGCCTGTTAAGGCTACGTAAAATTTTGGTGTTAAAGTACTTAAAAACATTGCCGAATCCCACATATTTATGTACAGTTAAAAGTTTTAAAATTGAGGTTATGTTACACCTTTTGATTTTATCGATTTAATTTTCTGTATTTTTTCAAATAATTTTTTGAAATATTTATAATAATGGAAATTTGAAGCTTTTATAAATACGAGTTATAAAAAAATGTTGATCACAATTTTATTTTATTGAAAAACATATTTTTGATATACATCATGAACAAATTGTAAAAAAAGGTGAATGCAAAAAATGCAATCATTTTATAACGGAACTCGATTATTTTTGTAAGAACAATTCTAGAACTGTTGAAAAAAGCAAATGCAGTTGTCTCCATTAGTATTGCGAGTTTCTGTAACAAAATTTTTATTTATAAGTTGTATTTGAATTTTGAAAGCTATACAGGGTGATAACTAATTATTGCGCGACGCAGATATATTCAGTGGTAAGATCTAAAAAATTTCAAATGTTCAATAATTATTTGCTTCCCTATTTTAGAGCTAATATATCTTCACGTTTCTGTAGTGAAAACAACGGATGTGACCATACGAGGAACTTTTTCCTGTTTGTATTTTTTTTGTGAACTTCTTTAAAAGTTTATAGTTTAAAATTTTCTTTAATGTATTTCATTAACAAGATATAAAATTCAATTTTAATAAAATAAAAATATAAAATTATAATATTTGACGGACAGGAAAAAGTTTTTCGTATGGCCACATTGGGCCACATCCGTTGTTTTTTATATTTGGCATAAATTGAAGTTCAAAATATAGCTCGGGGAAATTAATATAAAAATCGTCAGTAACTCGGACAAATTTACATAAGGCAATTATCAGTGGGAATGTGTTTCTTATACTGCTTATACCCATATGTATAACATACTAAAAGTCCCCTATCATAGGGGTGCCGGAACCCCCCCAAATTTGGCTATCATTTTTAAATTTTAACATTTTAATTTTTTTCGGCCTTACGGTTAGGTTGACGAAATTTTTGAAAGAAAGATAATTTATGCAGAATTAAAATACGAACAAAATGATGTATTTCAATCTTTAAATAGTTAAAGTGGTGGCAAAAAAGCATTATTTTTCATGATTTTGGGAAGACTTTAATAACACCAATTTTTTTTCTTACTTGGTTGAAAACATCACTGTGCGTGAGCAGAAAAAATATTTCATCCCAATTTTGACCGGAAGGCACTTTTTCTTCGACTTTAGTGTAAAAAGTGCTTTTGTGCTTTTAACAGCCAACTAGGTTTTTATGTTCGCTGGCTTAAATAGCTTATTCCCAAAAGATGGACCTGAATACGATCACCCCGATTTTTCTGTTGCAGCTTTTAAGAATTTCATTAACGCTTTACCTACTTCTGAAATGAATCGACTCCAATAAACAAAACAAGCTCATGCAAGAAAAAATGCGATATTCGCAACTAGTACATACAGTGAGAGAGTATATTATGGAAGAATGGAAATATTTCTTTTTCCGACAGGAACATCAAAAAACGGTTGGACACGTCAAATTAATTGATTTAAAAACAACGATTTTCCGATGATTTTCATTTTTCTATCTTCGAGCAGTGGACGTCATTGAAGATTTTTTTAAATTGTAACCTCATATATTCGTGGTGATTTGGATATTTAATATTTATTATAAAATTATGACTTCAAAATGTGCACAATGTTTGCCCTTTACACTGACAGTTCCCAAGATTTAATTTTTAAGTGAAATTTTTACCAAAGAAAACAATTATTGTTGTTCGTAAAAAACTGTCGCCCCTCTTGAAACTTTTGAAATTGTGCTTGCCCCCCCAGAAAATATATGCTGGCGTCGTCACTGCTAAAGTTGAGGTCGAGATAGGAGTGATGAAAATATTGATTCCCTCTTCCCTCTTTTTAAGTTCACTTACACCAAAAATGTTGCTTAGTATTGTAATAAGATTATAATCCATCATTTATCCATTCATATTGATAACTTTCCCCTCACCACTCAGTGGCGGCGCCAGGGGAGGGCGAGATGGGCCTTCTTACCCACCTCATTCTCGCTATGGTTCAAGTGGCCTCTAAAAACCAGAAGAAGAAAGAAGAGAAAGAAAGTTATTTGTCTTGCTGTAGAACAAAAAATAAATTAATTGCTGTCGTAGAGCGTAATATGATATTGAAAAGGAGAACCATAACAAAAAATTTTTGAGGCTCTCCTATCCGAAATATAAGATTATTTTTATAAGTTTAAAATAAGAAGTGAAAAAAAAATATTACTTTGTTCAACAAAACTGAGGCCAATTGTGAACTACTTTGTGAGAGAGAGAAAGCATATCAAGGGTAATTGTCGCGCTAATATAAGACAGAGAAAACATATCAAGGGATATTATTTGCACCAATCAAATGCGGATAGTCGCGTTTAATCAGTCATCGAAAGCTTCAAGTTTTGCTTTAACTTAGAAGGACCGTCGGCATATCTGTTATATTTATCAAAGGTAATATAGTAATAAAAAATGTGTAGTTTTAAACCGTTAGATATATTTTTCTTTTTGCAATTAGTTCAAAGAAATAGTTTCTTCTGAAATTGAGCTCGGTGCTAAATTGTGATTTAAATGCTGTTGACCTTGAGGCATGAAAATTTTTAGCCTGCGGCGCTATAAAAAATTTGGCCTCTTTTCATCAATGTGTACCCAGGGGCCACAAAAACCTAGCGCCGCCACTGTCACCACTGCTAAAGGGTTCGTACGTTACAACTTTTTTAAACACTTTGCATTCCAACCACATACTATTCTACTATAATAGAAGCCTTTTAAGATCACATATCATACAAAGTGACCAAGATTTAAGTCATAAACGATGTAGGTATACTTACAAGCTTATAATAAAGTTATAGTAGCTGCTGAAAAGTCAAGCAAAAGATATTTACCGTTGATCGTTTTGTATGTTATTTTCTTTTCGCTCTCGGTTGAACTTTCTATATCAATATATTCTAATAAATCAATTTTCAATTCATTCGTTTCATCGTTTAGTGTCTCATTCTCATCTATGGTCTGCTGTGTGGTTTGATTAAGCGTCTGATCTGTGCTCTGATATGTGCTTTGATGTAGCGTCTGCTCTGTGCTTTGATGTAGCGTCTGATCTGTGCTCTGATGTGTGGTTCGACGTAGCGATTGATGTAGCTTCGGATGATATGTGGTTCGACGTAGCGATTGATGTAGCTTCGGATGATGTGTGGTTTGATATGACGCTTCTTTCAAATGCTCTTCTAAATCTTTTATATAATCAGCAATGTTAACGCTTTCTGGCAATTCGCTTATTTGCTTTAATACATTATTGGTGATAGTTAAGTTATATTTTTCAAATAACGGCAATAACTTCTTTATATGCTCATCTATTGTTGGGTCATCTCTTCTTACAACCGACTTATTTCCAAACTTTTCTAAATTCCTATTATAAAGTGGCATAATTTTTTGATCGTAATTTTCATCTGTAACGAGATAAATATATTTTTACTTTAATAAAAATGTTTTTAATTACCGTAACAAAGCCCACGATATTTTATATGAAAGCACTTGCATTCTTGACAAGGATTTCCCATTCTATAAATAGGCAAGCCAATTATATTTCCACTGGGCCCATAATTACAAATCAATCGATGTATAACTACCATCCCGAGTTTAGGTACGTTTTCCATAAATGCAACATGAGCACATCCTAAATACTCAGTTGTGGCCCAAATCATTTGGGAATAATGCCCTATCTGTTTGTCCAAGCTTTCAGTGCTATATTAAAATTTATACTTTAGTTAAAATTCATTAAAATTGTCACTTGTATAGGTACTTATGAAAAGATTTAATGTGACTTAAATTGAGTAAATGAACTTCATTGTACCACCACTTTATAGCGCTTTGTACAAATTGTTTAAAATTAAAAATTTGTTTATTTGCCGCAATTTGAAAAATGTTTTGCCCTACATTGAACTTATCGGTTATTTTACACTCATCGTGTTGATTTGTTTCTAAAGCCGAAATACACTGATTTGCCCATCGTTGAGCTATAACGCATAATTCTTCATCCCATTTCTAAAAATTATCGATAAAATTTCAAAAAACTTTTGTGATTAAATTACCAATGCTTTCATGTTTGAACTAGATGGTTGTGGACCAGGATTTCCTCGATTTTCTTTTCCTAACGCAATTCGGTTTCTCAACTCGTTGTGTGCGCTTACAATAGTGTCTTGAATTTCTGCTGTTATCGCGTTCGAAGTGTAATTGAGGCACAATTTGGATGGTTCGTCGTTCTATTAAGACTCAATTTAGAATTTTTTTAAATTACATTAACCACCTACCTTGTATTTACACATGGTGTGAATGTTATTCTTACAAAGCATACAATAATGAGAAAGAGATGATTCTTTACAAAGTAAAAGAATACACCAAATTATAATTCCGTTTGTCATATTTGCAACTTTTGACAACTTTAAAAACAAATTATTTTTAACATTTTATTATAAAAATAATTGAACATATACAAGTAAGAAAAAGGGTATTAAAAGATTTAACAGCAGCTTAACTTTAGGAGCACCTGAACGAACTACATAAGTGCAGCGACATTTTCCATTTACCCAAATTCCTTTCAGAATTTGCAATTGCATGGTTTTACGTTCATCGTAATTCCTTTCCTTTTCTTTCAGAATTTGCAATTGCGTGGTTTTACGTTCATCGTAATCGTAATCAGCGTTGATTTGAACATTGTCGTTACGCTTCACTATTTTATTTTCTGTTTTAGACCTTCTTCGGTAATTTTTTTCATTTTTATTTTCTGTACAATTTCTATGAATGCAAGATTTATTTCCATAAATAAAAGATTCAGTGTTTTGGCTTCTGTGTGTCACTTCTGTGTGTTTATTTCTATATAACTGCCTTTTAAATAAGAAATAAGGCTCTTTATTACCAAAATTTAGCGAAATTTTAAATTCAGCCCACACAGGAATAATAGTAGAATCAGTAGAATTGTCTAAATACATTTAAACGAAATAAATAAATGAATATTTTAAATACTTAAAGCTTACCAAACGTAACATTTTTTAAATGAAACGAATTTGAATTATAAATTAACGAAACTAAAATAATGAACAATTTCATATTTTTAAATGTCACTCTAATAGAATAGTTCAAATGAGCTAGTAGTTATAACGTTCAAAGTAGTTCAAATTAGTTGTAGCTCTAAAATCATAATTTGAAAGCGTTTGCGTTTGAATCAAACAGAACGTCAAACGAATTACGAATTTCCTTAAAATAAAATTATGGCTGGTGATACAGACGCCGAAATGAAAACTGTGACTTCTAATAATTTAAACATTGATAATTACCGCAAATTAGTACAAACTTATATTAACTTAGTAAGTTATAAAATATAAGTAAGGTTAAGTTAATTGAAAGCTTATTTTCTAGCATGTCTACGATGCAGCCTTATTTTGGGCTGACAAAGTAGTAGCGTTAACTTTAGGAAATCCCAAAGATGTTTACTGGCTAGCGCAATGTATGTTTTTATTAAAACAATACCATCGAGCTGCACATCTCTTACGGTCGAACAACTTAGAAAAGGTAACATGTGAATGCACACTGATTTTAAATTTGTATTCTCATTTTTTAGTCGTACATTTTGTGCAATTATTTAACTGTGCGATGTTTACTCGAAGCTAACGAATTTAACGAAGCTTTGAAAGTTATTAATTTAATCGACATGGACGTTTTTATACAAAATTCTAGTAACACTAATAACAGTTTAACGTCAGACCTTGGTTTGTTTGACGATACTCCTAAACAAGTAAGTTTGTTGTTTTTAACTTACTTCCGATATGAAGATTTTATTTTGTAGCAAATTCAATCTTCAATTTTGTTGCTTAAAGGAAAGGTTTTGGAGGCTATGGATAATCGCAGTTTAGCATCAGAATGTTACAAACAAGCTGTATTATGCGACGTGTACTGTTTTGAAGCTTTTGAGGCTCTTATTAAGCATCACATGTTATCTGCAACTGAAGGTAGTACATAAAAATAATAGACTGCATTTTACTGGCAATAATTTACAGAACAAGAATTATTAAGCTCGCTTCCAATTAACCAACAGTGTAATAGTGAAGAAGCTGAAGTGTTACGTACTTTATATAAAACTAAACTTAAGAAATATCACACATCGGTATCATTAACACAGTATGATTCACCTAATAGTTCTATGGTTTTTCAACGTAACTTAATTAATTTAAAAAATTCGTCTGCTAAAACAGACGATAGTAATAAAATGAATGTAACTACATCAGATATGTCATTTTTACTACGTTTAAATACTAGCTTAGATATAGCGGTTGCAAAGGCCGAACAGTATTATTACAATTGTGATTATGTGCAATGTTATAAACTAACTGATAAAATCCTAGTTGAAGACCCTTATCACATGTCGTGTTTACCTACTCATATTTCTTGTTTAGTCGAGTTGAAGCAAGGAAATAGTAAGTAATTTTAAGTAATTATTATTTTATACTAATGGAATGTTTTAGAGCTTTTTACTTTAGCTCATAATTTAGTTGATTTGTATCCAAATTTGGCAATTTCTTGGTTTGCCGTTGGTTGTTATTATTATGTTATTGGTAAGTATTAGTTGTATGACCTTCTAAATCTAATAATGAAATATTATTAGGAAAACGTGATTTAGCAAGGAGATACCTATCAAAAGCGACAACTTTAGATCGACTTTTTGGGCCTGCATGGTTAGCTTTTGGACATTCTTTTGCAGTTGACAATGAACACGATCAAGCAATGGCCGCATATTTCAAAGCTTCTCAACTTATGAAAGGGTAAACTGACAATAATTTTTTTGTTAGTATCAAACATGTATAATTTTAGATGTCATTTACCTTTACTTTACATTGGACTTGAATGCGGTTTGACGAATAATGTACGATTAGCAGAAAAATTTTTTTTACAAGCAAAACAAGTTGCACCAGATGATCCATTTGTAATGCACGAAATGGGAGTAATAGCTTTTCAGAATTTAGAGTAAGTTTTAAGGCTTGTGAAATGAAAATTATTTTTACCTATTTTTCATTAAACAGTTATAAGGCAGCAGAAAAACATTTTCACAATGCACTGCTTTGCATTAATACAAATAAATCGTCAAGAATTTCTGACCACTGGGAACCTTTATTAAATAATTTAGGACATACATATCGAAAATTAAAACGATACGACGACGCTTTAGAATATCACCATCAAGTAAGTTTCGAGTTTAAAAAAACTTAATTCTTATTAACAGTTTTTAGGCTTTAGTTTTAGCTCCTCAGTCAGCTACTACATATTCAGCAATAGGTTTTGTTTATTCGTTAATGGGTCATACAGAAGAAGCAGTCGATTGGTTTCATAAAGCTTTAGGTTTAAGAAGGGACGATACAGTAAGCACTACAGTGCTCGATTATGTAATTCAGCAATTATCTGAAGAACAATTACCATATCCTGGTAAAAATATTACTAAACTTGCGTCGGTTTTATTAAGTTTAACTAAAATGTCTTTACAGATGCCCCCGATCAACTTCCAGATTTTCAAGTATCGCTAACAAGTGAAAATATGACACAAGAAAGTGAAGATTGTTATTCAAATAGACAAAGTACATGTGATATGAGTATTGAAGTTGACATGTCTGAAACAAGCGGAATTAATAAAGAATAAAATATTGTTAAGAAATAACGTAAATAAAGCAATTTTTAACTCGAGTTCTAGTGTATTTTACTTAGGGTTAACAATTTCCTTCTGCACCTGTGTTGTCAATGTTAATTCCAAAACTAGAAATAATAATGTCTGAGATTTCATTATACAGGGTGTTTACGGTCTTCTTTTGTTTCCTTTAAGGGTTGATAATAAATGTCAAAAGAAGTCGAAAAATGTCAAAACACCTTAGTAAAAGTTGTATGATAAGAGAAATAATAAATGTTTTAGTTTTAATGAAAATTATTAATTTCTATTAAATAAAATCAAGATATCGTAGGTAATATAACAAATGCATGGTGTTTGTCGTGGTCATTACCAGCAGAGATTTTCTTTAAACATGGGTCAGATAAGTAAACTCGCAACTTGTTGGTCCATTTGTGCTGCCACATCGATTAACTGCAACTGATTATCTACTTTCTTTGAAAAACACTTTGCTTGAACTTTCAGAAGATGTTTCTTTAAAAGTCCGTCAACAAGGGGGGGTTTGCATTTTGGTCATTTAGTTCGAAACACTATTTAAAAATTAACGGATCGGTCGAAGTGGTCCTATCCCTCCTATGACCTATGACCTCCTTGGTCACCGGAGACCGAACCTCACACCCATGAACTTTTATTTCTGCAACCTTATGAAGGCCATGGTGTATACCACCAAAATTATCGACCTCGAGGTTCTCCGAAACCGGGTAGAAGCAGCAGCGGCTGTAATTCGTCAATAAGGTCCGAGCCTTGCAGAATGTGTAACCATAGACCAGAATGGTCATGTTACATGTCGAGTGAGACTTTGCATACAACAGCATGATAATAATTTTGAGCAATTGTTATAAAATGTTTATAATTAAGTAATTAAAGTGCACTTGATTTCACAAAAGTTAATAATTTTCATTAAAACTAAATCATTTATTATTTCTCTTATCATACAACTTTTACTAAGGTGTTTTGATATTTTTCGACTTCTTTTGACATGTATTATCATCCCTTAAAGGAAACAAAAGAAGACCGTAAACACCCTGTATACTCATTAATCTCATTATGAACGACAGTTTTGTGTTCAAAAATGCAAAAAAAAATTTTCTCCAATAGAACGATTATCCCATTTTGTGATTTTTCCCTTATAACTTGGCCAGTAATTATTATTATAAAAATTCCGAAACGGCATTGTACAGCCAAAATATAGGGCTTTCGTCCTAAACAAGTCTATTTTCAAAATTACCTACCTTTAAGGGGCCAAAGTAGGACAAAATTTTAAAAATGATTTTCTGAAAATTCCCTCTGCCATATTTTTTCTTTTTTAGATATGTTACAGAAAACGTAATTCTCTATCGAAATATAAATTTTTATCAAAATCGCTCCAGCCATTTTGGAGTAATGATTTTTTGAATGTCAAAACTTCAAAAATCTCTAATTTCTTTTGTAATAGAAATGAAAACTTGAAAATGGATATATGTATCAATCCCATGAATATCTATTATTTGACACTATTTTCGGTTAACAAAACGCTTCCGGTAGAGCTGGAATTAAAAAAATATCAAAATTTTTAGTAGGTATAGTTTTCAATATTTTGAAAGCTCGTAAAATTAGCTATTACACGATACCAAACACTTTATATTTTGACTTCCTCTTTTAACCGGAAATGGGATAAAATTTCTTAATTTAAACAGAACACCCTGTATATTTTTCAATATTTTAAGACCTCGTAAAATTAGCTTTCTGAAGATATAAAATAATGTATATTTTGAGCTATAAAAGTTCAATATAAAAGCCAGAATTATAAAAAAATTAATTTTTTGAAACAGTTTATACCTTAAAATTCCGTTTCCACACCCACGTCACAGCATAGAAACTCCAGGTTCAGTCCTAGACAAAAGCAATTTTAAAAAAATGTTTGGCCACACCGTTGTTTTTTTATTTTAAATATGATTTCAGATGCGTTGTGATTTGCGGGTTTTTCTTGTACGATTTTAGAGACAGGAAAGTTTTAAATAGATCGTCTTTGGATTTAGCATACATTTTTCAGATATATAGATTTACACTGTGTGTGAATTCATACGTGTAAAATTCTTCGAATTTACGTTAGTTTTTGTTTCAAAAAAATTTTAGGTTAGAAACAGTTAGAACTGATAATTAATTTAATATTTGGTCGATGGCGCCACAAGCGCAAATTTTTAAAATGCAAAGATTTACCACAAAATCTTTTAAATTGAATCATATTTAAGAAATTAATTTATATTTTTGTTAAAATACTCTTATTTTTTAATGCGCTAAAGTTTAAATAATTAGTGAAGGAAAGGAATAAAAATTACAGCAAATTTGACATTTAAGTCAAAGTAATAAACAAAAAAGTTAAAACATAGCAGGCTTTGGACATTATCTTTAGCAATTGTTTATTTGACGGTCGCCATTTTATTGTTGTCCGACGCACGCATTAAATATTGTCTAGCGCTTAAATAAATTTTTTGTGATAATAAATTTAAAAAAGTGGTTGTTTTGTGTCGGCTAAAGTTAAAGGAAGTTAACGTGCCCTCTTTTTCCCACTACAAGCTTTTCTCGTATTGTAAAAGATCCAATCAGGATCGAAAGCACCCCTTCCGCTTGTAATTGTTAAATTTCAGCAGATTAAACTTGAAATTCGTAGAAAGATTTCCTTCAAAAGTTTTTGTATTTTTAATTTTAATTACTTAGTGCCATTTGTGTGTGATTTTAGTTAGCAATTTTTTTAATTTTTTTGACTCAAGATGCCAATTAAAAATTCTGAGGTGAGTTTTTGAATTTTTGTTTGCGTTTGTTATACTAACCCAAATTAATGTGTAAAAGTTGAATAATATAAGTTAATTGTTGCGAATAGGATTTATTATTTATATAACAAATATTGTTAGTCTCGCACCATTTCTTATAAAAACCACGGTTTACCTAATGTTAGAATTATTTATATATTTTATGGAAATTGTTTACTATTCATTTTTTAGTTTTTTAGTTGTACTGTGGCGGTGAGTTAGAAGTGGCTTTTTTGCTTTTTGTGATTTTTATTTATGTGACTTGTGCGCTTTATCTGTTATTTGTATGAAGTATGAACACCTGTAGCTTTTTGTACTTTATCAATTCGCATCATTGTTTAGAAAATTTACTTCCTAATTAGATTTTTATCAACCCATTATCCTCAGAGCTACACATCGTTTCTCTTTTAGCGTTCCAAATTCACCAAAAAATAGTGTTAATGCCAATGTTGTATTTCTGATTTCAAAAATATTTTAAAAGTAATTAACAATTTTAATTAAAAATTATGCTTGTTAGAAAATTGTCGCCCGTGTTTAATGCACACGAACATCTAGATCGAAGCTAGCCATTATATGGAAAGAGGAGAGGATTTCTGCTTTCTGTTTAGATTTTTGAAATTCAAGAGACAATCTAATAATTTTTCCAAGAACTTTTCAAGTTCAAGTAACACTTAATATAAACGGAGGTTTTAATGAATTATAATCTTCATCTTTTTGATTAAATTGCTTATCTTGTAGGTATGTGCATGTGCATTATGTGGTAGTTCTTTGATGTTGAAGTAAAGGCAGGTGGTTTGTAGTTGGTCTTTTTTATAATAGCACGCTTCTTATATCTTATCGTTTGTTTATTGATATCACAAACATGTTTAAAAATTTATCATTTATTTATAATTTTGATAAACTTTGAATTATTATTTAAAATAAATATTAATTTTAGAATTCACAACTATTTATTCTTTTTAAGTTAACTTATGTTGACTATTTGGCAAGAAAACAAATTTTGAGCTAGTTTTGTAGATATTTAAGGGTATACTTATTGTCATTGTATTTTATTTAAATGTTAAGCTATCAATGTTGACCTTTTTTTCAAATTTTAAAGTAGTAACATGATGTAATGGGGAATTAGACTGTACCTGAATTTGTAATTTTTCATAATGCCAATATATTGAGCAAATAAAAGCGGTCAATTCTGTTTTTTTCAGTTTTCTATAACTCTTAAATTAAGCCCAAAAATCATTTTTTTAAATGCCTTTAACCGAAAAAGGTCGTTTTTATTCATTTTGCAACAGCGCCTACAAAGCGAGTGAGATATAATACAATCGAAAGTAGTTAGACAGAGATAGACAATGTGGTTGTATTTTTTCAAAAATGTAGTTAAAGGTGATGTGTAAAATCGGATTTTGTTATGTTTTTTATTCTAATAGAGCGTGTCACTTGTCATGAAGTTCAATTCTATTCCACAAGGATCGCACAATCGACGGTCCCAAACGTCAAATTACAGTATTACCAAATTACTTTTATTGTATAAAATTATGTGAATTTGTTCAAATTTGTTTGAATTAAGTAATTTGGTAATACTGTAATTTGACGTTTGGGACCGTCGATTGTGCGATCCTTGTGGAATAAAATTGAACTTCATGACAAGTGACACGCTCTATTGTCAGAAAACTGATGGAAGTATTACATAGGTTATGATTTTTTTGAAAGCTGTCAGCAAAATGAAAATCATAACCTATGTAATACTTCCGTCAGTTTTCTGACAACTGAAATAAAGAAATTACAGAATTCGATTTTACACATCATCTTTTTGAAAAAAGCAACCACATTGTCTATCTCTGTCTAACTACTTTCGATTGTATTATATCTCACTCGCTTTGTAGGCCCTGTTGCAACATGAATGAAAACGACCTTTTTCGGTTAAAGCACTTTTAAAAATTATTTTTGGGCTTAATATTGAAAATCTAAAAAAATTAAAATAGCCAAAATTATTCTTTTTAGCTCTATGTTCATATAAATTATAAAACATTAAAAAATAAACAGTCTAATTCCCCATTAGCTATTTCAAAAATATTATTTATTTTTAATAATTAATTATAAGTCGCGTATAGTAAATTGGTGTGACCTCTGCTGCACCTCTGTGTTCTCTTTTCTACGGCAATGGAAAATCAAAATTAGAAATTTAATAGACAATACAGGGTATTTCAAATAAACCTTCCTAACTTTTTGATATCGTTCTTTACTTCATAAGAGCTGTATGCCACTATACTAATTTCAGTACTGAATTCAGGACTAAAAAAAATTGGTTATAAAATAAATATGAAATTTGACGTTTGTAGACGTTATTTACATCCATTTACATCCAATAATTTAGAACATGTTCTAATTTATTGTCATGTTCCAAATTATTTTCTTAAAAAACTTCAAAAATGTCAAAATTCGATAATTTCAACTAAAAATTTTCATCCAATTTTTTTTAGTCCTGAATTCAGTACTGAAATTAGCATAGTGGCATACAGCTCTAACATACAGTGTGTCGCATTTAAGATGAAGACACCCTCATATTTTCGCTATTTGAAGAAATTCAGATTTGAATTTTTGCATAGTCATACAGGTTGATGGGTCACATGTTTTAAGGTATTCAACTTATAGAAAACTTTAAACCCAGCCTACTAAGACCTCGCAAACAGAGCCAGTTTTCAATATTTTGCTTCGCGCTCGAAATACTGAAAAAAGTTATTAAGAAAAGTTGTTTAGAATACAGTTTTGACACCTATCACCAAGTTTCATGCCAAACTTCGGGTTTTTAATTTGAGACATTTTCAATTGAAAACATTCTACAGAGAATACGGTTGGATATACTGAAAAAAGTAATTTACAAAAGTTGTTTAGAATTCAATTTTGAGCCCTATCACCAAGTTTCATAACAAAATTCGCATTTTTAATTTGAGATATTTTCAATTTAAAACATTTTACAGAGAAATATTAATAAAATAAAAATTCTAATTTTGTAATGAAACTTTACAATAAAGGTCAAAATTAAGTTCTAAACAATTTTACCTGATAACTTTTTTCCGTATCTCCAATACTACAGTGCATTTAGCATTAGCCGTGGGACAAATTAGTATAAAGCTGAAACCTTTGATATTGTATTGTACTTATAGCCCTTATTATAGTACTAAAAGTCCCCACCCTTCCGAGGGCTGGAACACCCCCAAAATTGCGTTTGAATCTCAAAAATTACACTTTTTATCATATTTTTGCAATTATCTCGAAAACAAGGTAGTAAGCGAAAAATTATAAAGAGTCAAAAATTGAAGAGGATAAAATTATACGGCAAAAATCTCATTTGCAATTTTTCAAAATATTTAATAGTTTTTGAGAAAAATGTTATTGAAAGTTAACCTATTTTGCGCGTATTACAGTACTCATGGGTTGCGCGATCAAAGTGTTGCTGAACGCCCTATTTTACATTATTGAAAATTTCTCATTATCTATCAGATTTAGAAAAAAACAAAAAATATGTTGTTGAAGAGGACATCTTCAGCTTTAAATTACATGCAAAATATTTTGATTTTAAGTAATTTATCATGGAGAAAAAAAATAATGAATGTAAAATAACCTAATTTTTCTTAAAATTTAAAAATCTTCTAAAGTAATTGAGGAAATATAAAATCTATGTAGGATTACTATCTTCATGATGTATACTTTAATGTCCTAAGAGCAAAATTTTTTTCGAGTTCTATTTTGACAAAAAATTGGACTTTGAAATTCATAATTTAAAAAAAAAAATTTTCTTAGATATTTTTCTATCTTTAAAGGACTCTCAAATAATAAAGAAGAGATCTAAGGCCATAAATTTTAGTTTGTAGAAAGCCTATAGTATACGTTTTAAGAAGCCATCTTAAAAATTTACATTATTTAACGTTTTCATCAAAAAATTTTCAACAATATGAAGAAAGATCGAAATACGTAGTTTTTTTCCGAAATTGGTCATTACTCGCTTAATTTTTGAGAATTCAATTTTTTTCTTGAACGAAAATAAAGGTAATACTCTAAAGGTTTTATATCTGCTAATCTCATCTTGATAGGAATTCTACTTTAGAAACGACAGCAGTTTGTACGATGAAGAAAATGAGCAAAAAAATTGTAGTTCACTGCAGTTATGAAATTTTACATATGGTGAACCTGGAACAAAATTATCTAACTCTAAAATTTTTGCTATTGTTTAGTACTTATAGTCCTTATTATCATACTAAAATTCCCCACCCTTCCGATGGGGGAAACCTTAATTGTTCAAATTTGTGTGGAAAATGTTTAGGCAATTCCTGCAGTAATATATTTCAAGAACTGGAAGAGAGCGTCGAATTATTAGAAGATTAGTTTTTATTTTATTTCGTTTGTGTTAATACAGGGTGAGTCTGAGCGATGGGTCTATTAAGTTCAAATCGAGCTGTGTTAATTTTAGAAGAAAACTATCAAAACATTAGTTACTATTGACGACATGCTCTACAATTTAAAAATATTTTGGAGTGTACAGAGTAAAGTACATCAGGAAACACCCTGTATATTCCAAAATATTTTGGATTACAGAGCATTTCGTCAATAGTAACTAATGTCTTGACAGTTTTCTTCTAAAATTAACACAGGTCGATTTAGACTTAGCAGGCCCATCCCTCAGACTCGCCCGCTATTTAAATTATAAATTATTACAATATTAATTTGTGTCAAGTACCTATACATTTTATCTGCTTATGTAAAAGAATTTATAATTTTCCTCTAAGATTGGAGGGCTGCATTAGTTACGATTTTTGAGTTTAAATAAAAATGGTGAATTTTTTATAGGCTTAAATTTTTATCTCTTTATTATTTTCCTAGTTTTCCCGATAATTTCATAAATATGCGTAAAAGTGCAATTTTGGGGGGTTTCCCCCATCGGAAGGGTGGGGAATTTTAGTATGATAATAAGGACTATAAGTACTAAACAATAGCAAAAATTTTAGAGTTAGATAATTTTGTTCCAGGTTCACCATATGTAAAATTTCATAACTACAGTGAACTACAATTTTTTTGCTCATTTTCTTCATCGTACAAACTGCTGTTGTTTCTAAAGTAGAATTCCTATCAAGATGCGATTAGCAGATATAAAACCTTTAGAGTATTACCTTTATTTTCGTTCAAGAAAAAGTTTGAATTCTCAAAAATTAAGCGAGTAATGACCAATTTCGGAAAAAATCTACGTATTTCGATCTTTCTTCATATTGTTGAAAATTTTTTGATGAAAACGTTAAATAATGTAAATTTTTAAGATGGCTTCTTAAAACGTATACTATAGGCTTTCTACAAACTAAAATTTATGGCCTTAGATCTCTTCTTTATTATTTGAGAGTCCTTTAAAGATAGAAAAATATCTAAGAAAATTTTTTTTTTTAAATTATGAATTTCAAAGTCCAATTTTTTGTCAAAATAGAACTCGAAAAAAATTTTGCTCTTAGGACATTAAAGTATACATCATGAAGATAGTAATCCTACATAGATTTTATATTTCCTCAATTACTTTAGAAGATTTTTAAATTTTAAGAAAAATTAGGTTATTTTACATTCATTATTTTTTTTCTCCATGATAAATTACTTAAAATCAAAATATTTTGCATGTAATTTAAAGCTGAAGATGTCCTCTTCAACTACATATTTTTTGTTTTTTTCTAAATCTGATAGATAATGAGAAATTTTCAATAATGTAAAATAGGGCGTTCAGCAACACTTTGATCGCGCAACCCATGAGTACTGTAATACGCGCAAAATAGGTTAACTTTCAATAACATTTTTCTCAAAAACTATTAAATATTTTGAAAAATTGCAAATGAGATTTTTGCCGTATAATTTTATCCTCTTCAATTTTTGACTCTTTATAATTTTTCGCTTACTACCTTCTTTTCGAGATAATTGCAAAAATATGATAAAAAGTGTAATTTTTGAGATTCAAACGCAATTTTGGGGGTGTTCCAGCCCTCGGAAGGGTGGGGACTTTTAGTACTATAATAAGGGCTACAAGTACAATACAATATCAAAGGTTTCAGTTTTATACTAATTTGTCCCACGAGCACTATGTAAAATTTCAGTAGTGCACCGGACTACAACGCGAAACAAAATATCGAGAATTGGCTCTGTTTGCGAGGTCGTAGTAGGCTGGGTTTAAAGTTCACATGTAATTTGAGTACCTTAAAAAATGTGACTCGTCAGTCTGTATCACGGTGCAAAAATTCAAACCTGTACTCCTTCAAATAGCAAAAATATGGGGGTGTCTTCATCTTAAATGCGACACACTGTAGAACACAGAATTTATCATTGTTATTTAAATCTCTTCTACCCTGAGCACTTCTTTCTCTAGTTTCTGCTTATGTCCTGTCTTCTGTTGTTATCTTCATTCCCAGATTATTTATATTCTGTACAGGGTGTGGTTCAAATTGCTTGTCAATATGGGGTATCTCAGTTAATTTAAGAGTTAGGAAATCTAATGACACGATCTTTATCTACTTTTTTGAGGCAAACTCAATAGTGAAATCAAAAATCTGATACCTTCTGTTGTTTTCAAGTTATAGCCTAAAATTAGTATTTTCATCATTATAATTTTGATCAATATCTCTTTTATTTCTCAAAAGAAACTATAGTTCAGATTATCTAAGGATGCGTTTTTGAAGTTTCATATTGACAGCCCAGGGTTTTGCCACATACCAACAAATCAAGCTAAAAAACTTTGAATTTCAAACAAATTAAATTGTAATGTGACAACTTTGTACAGGGATATCAAATTAAAATAGTCCGTAACTGCAATGTCTCTTAACATATCTAACTTTAGGCTTGCTCCCGTAAGTGTCAAAAACGCATCTTTAGATAATCTGAATTATATTAAAACATTCTTATTAGGACACTTTTTAACGCATATTCCAGTGGCGTACCTAGTCAAAAAAAATTTTTTAGTTGTACATATTCAAGTTTTTGCACAATTTTCTTTCTTTTTAATAATAATAATCATATGCGGCTACGACTTCATTAAAATTGAGTATTTTTTACTCTTTAATTTTCTTTTTCCGATATACTGCAACACAGATCTCTGATGGCGAGCTGTAGGGATAACTTCGAGCAGAGTTGGCCACGCCTCTTTAAAAATTGAAATACAATAAATATCACTTTAGTGATCTGATCTCCCACCCCTCGTCAACATAAAACTGTCTTGCGTACCTACCTAGGCATTCAAATGCCGCACATCAGCATCAAAGTTTTCACTTCCTTCAAAACTTGTATTTTCCACTTTTCTACGATCCATTATTTTCCATGTTTGTATGGCTAACAAACCATCCAGTATCTGCATTCGTAGTATTGCATTATGTAAATTGCTTTAGTCGTAACTCGTAAAGGACCCGGGCATGGTATATGAAGTATGGTATATACCATGACCCCGCACTTTTTATATGAAAAAACGGTTTCAGTCAAATTTCATGAAATTTTGGTAAGTTGTAGATCTTATCTTTCTGAACAAAAGTCTCCATGGACAAAAATAGCTAAGACCTCACCCTTCTGAGATAGGGTCAACAAAGTAGTTAAAATAGATGGAAAATAGCCAAACAGCGCATATTTTTTGTTAGGTACTCGTTATTGATTGATAAATATACATTTTACAGGGCGAAGATAAATTATGGTGCCAACCAATAAAGCTTTAAAAATAAAGTGACCCGTATTTTTTTGTTTTGCTAAAATCTGATTTTTAAGGGTTCTAGCCCGGAGCTCAAAATGGGTCCTACAGAGAACATTGTTTTTAGTTTTTTAATTTTTAGTCCCAAACCCTTATGCCCGTTTTCACCGACGATTCTTAAAGTTAGGCATTGCTTAATCTGACATTAGCATTTTTTAAGTTGAAATTGCTCTTCACCACGTTTCACCACGCGCACCAGGGTTCCTAAATAAGATAAACAAAGGTATTCATATAGCGATATCGTAATGGCTATTAATTTTTTTGCCTCGGGTTAGAAGTTGTCTTAGCGTTAGGCAGTTCTTACGTAGGCAATTGCTTAGGAACCGTCGGTGAAAACGGGCATTAGAGCCCTTAGACCGATTTAGTTGAAACTTTAAGGGTTCGCATAAAACAACAAATCTTATTTTATTAACACATTAGTTTCGGTATAGCCGCTAGAGGGCGTTAGGTAAACTATCCTAACGACTGTGACGGCCTCTATCTCAGAAGGGCGAGGTCTTAGAAATTTTTGCCCATGGAGAATTTTGGTCAGAGAAGGTTAAGATCTACAACTTAGCAAAATTTCATGAAATTTGACTGAAACCGTTTTTCCATATAAAAAGTTCGGGGTCCTTTTTAATGGTAAAGAAAATAATTGTAAAGGCACTAAATTTTATAGGAACCAATTACATTGTTTGTGTCTTTGTGGGAGTGTCTCGCGTTGTGGTTAAGTATATTTTGAAAAGCCACATGTCGCCACCCGGTATTGCAGTTGAGAAAGCCCTCATGGCACTATTATTCATTCACTCTTTATTTGCGCTATGGTTGGCCATGTTAGGGTGACAGATTCCACCAGGTATAAATTTGGAAAAAATCAGTAAGGTTAAGTATTGTAGAGGAGTGGCTTTTATTCAATTGTGTAATAGTTGGCCTGTCAGTGGTCTGTCATTTTTTTGGTATTGTCAAGAGCTGTCAGTCAACTTAATAGGAACTTTTTATTTTGGCAAACCAAAAAATAAAAGTTCATGGCCAACCATATAGCGCAAATAAAGAGTGAATGGATTATACCTTGCAGTTGGTTTTATTTAAATCCACTGTGTGCAGACACATTTTTATTGCCGGCGATCTTTAAAACTAGTGGCTCTTTTACCAAAATTCAAAAAATATGTAAAAAGCGTAGGTTGAACTTACAGCTACGTACTTGTGGTTTTTGCCTTTTTAGTATTTTTTTAATTTTGGCAATACAGGGTGATTTTTTTTAACATTGGGATCTCAGAAAGAGTTACGAGATTGGTTAAATTAATAAAAATTTGCATGTTTCAATGACCTTTAAGAATCATGACAGAAAATTTCAAAATTCAAAATGGTTTCCGAGATAACGCAGAAAAACTGAAAATTGGTAATTTCGTTTTTTGACTGTAGTTTAAAATGACTTACTTTAGAAAAAAATTCTAAAGAAAATTTTTCAGGAGATCAAAAAAGCTATCAAACGATACCAAACTCGACTTTTTATCACATCGACCCTAGGCGTCGGCGTCGTTCAATATTTTATTTTTTTATGCGGGATCTATCATTTTTTTGCTAAAATTAAACAGTATAGGCTTGTCTAAATTAGGATACTTTTATTCAAAATGGTGACCAATAGAACGATTTCCAATTTTGTGGTTTTTCTTGTATAATGTTGGGGTCAAAGTAGATCAAAATTTTGAAATGGATTTTCTCGAAATTTTCTCTGCCTTATTTTTACTTTTTTGGATATGTTACAAACAAGATAATTCTCTATCGAAATATAAATTTTTATCAAAATCGCTCGAGCCGTTTCGTAGTAATGATTTTTTGAATATCAAAATTTCAAAAATCTCTCATTTATTTTGTATTAAAAATGAAAACCTGAAAATGGATATGTGTATCAATCCCATGAATATCTATTATTTGACACTATTTTCGGTTAACAAAACTTTTCCGGTTAAACCGGAAATTACAAAAATACAAGATTTGAAGGAGAGGAAAAAGTTCCTCGTATGGCCACATCCGTTGTTTTTTGTTTGTTTGAAAGCGTATACTTTTACTCAAAACTATCTATAAAACTCATCTAACATCTAATTTCTTAGTTGTTTAGTATTTGGAATGCCAAGCGTCAGCCAGAAGTGGACGAAATTCTACAGAAGCATTCGATAAATTCGTTATTAACCCATACCCGTTTATTAAATGAGGACTTTAAAGGTGAATTTCCCACACTAAAAATTTTTAAATAAATTGTTTTAATATAAAATTATCTCATTTTATCAAAAACTGCACGTTGATATCCAAGTGTTGTAAAATCAAACTCGATCATACCCTATCTAAAATTTTACATTTAACTCGAGAATATTTGCAATCAAGGTTGCAGTGTTTAATAAAATTGAAACATAAAAGAATCAAAAAACGCAATTAAGCGTTATTGACTTATAATTGAAGTCAGTTTTTTAAAAGTTAACTTGAATTTTAAACAATTTTATTGCTTTAAAAAATAAAAATTGTAACAATTTTATTTTAATGGCAGGTGAAACAATGTCGATAACCGATTTATTTGGCTTAAATTCGCCAAGAGGTTTGTTGGGAAATTCTTTTGGCCCTACATCTCCTGGACTGTATACTCCACCAGCAGCTTCTGCAAATTTACAGCAGGTAAGTTCAAAGTCAAAATCTGGTTTTCCAATTTTTTGTTTTAACATTAAAGCTGACATTTTTTTTGTTATTTGTTATCCGCACCAGGCTTGATTTTTTAAATTGAAAGAATTTTTTTGCAGTAACCTTTTTTGAACAAAAATGAATTGGGAAGGTTGCCAATTGCAGCCTCCATTAATACTTGTAATTTAAACGCCTCATTGGCTATTATAGTTATTGGCGACTTTTAATTCTGATTTATAAATTATAAGATATGATTTTTATTATTTTCAGCTAAACTTTGATGAGCACAAACATGCGAGTTTTTCAACGGGTGCTACCCCAAAATCATTAAATGGCTCTCTCACTTCACCTAATTTGTTTAACGCTCGTGCATTAAGAAGCAGTTCTCTAAGGTACTAGAGGTAAATGAACATTGTGCAAACTTAAAAAAATTTTTGAACTTGCAGCGACTCCAGTGGTAGTAGTAGTCCTATTGTAGGCGACATTTCCTTGCTTGGAAATTTAAATTCTCGATCTGATAGCCCAGAAAATGTGGACAGTGCCATTCCATCTCAAGATGGAAACTTGGCTGAGATAATGGTAAATTCTTATAAACATTATATTTTACTTTACAAAACTAAATTTTTTTAGAATTCATTGACATTAAACGAAGCTGTAGCCCGTAATTGTTTAAACAACTCGAGTTTAATTGGAGATATTGATTTGGCCAATTTACAAGCACTTCAAGCTCTAAAGTTCTTACAGCAGCAGCAGTCTCCGACAGTTTTAAACTCACTGTTACATCCCGCCTGTTCGCATAATACTGCTCAAGTAATACATCCATTCTTGACAAATTTCCCAAAAGTAAAATCAAAATTATTTTAGGTACTTGAAAAATTCAACGGCAATGCAGCACTTAATTTGATGAATTTGGCCAATCAAGTTCAAGATTTGCAATTGGATAGAGTTGCGCGTTATTATCGTAGTGCTGCTTCCGTTTACGATGCTACTTGCACATGGAGTGGTGTACTTCCTCAACGTTTGAATAAAGCGATTGGTTATTCTTGTAAAGTTTTTCTCGGTGGAGTTCCTTGGGATATTTCAGAACAGATGCTTGTTCAAACTTTTAAACAGTTTGGAAATATACGCGTAGAATGGCCTGGAAAAGATAAGCAGGCTCTGCAACCAAAAGGATACGTATATATTATTTTTGAAGCTGAAAAAAATGTTAAGGCTTTATTACAAGCCTGTACTAATGATACTGCCAATTCTGGCAATTGGTATTTTAGAATTTCTTCTAAGAGAATGAAGTCCAAAGAGGTATGTTTTAAACTCTTGGTTTGAAAGAAGATATCTACACTTTATCATTTTGTAGGTTCAGGTAATACCTTGGATTTTAAACGATTCTAACTACACCAAATCGACTTCGCAAAAGTTGGATCCAAGCAAAACTGTTTTTGTGGGTGCTTTACACGGTGTACTCAATGCCGAAGGCTTGGCAAAGGTTATGAATGATCTTTTCGATGGTGTTGTTTACGCAGGTAGCTCCATTTCCCGCATTGGCGTGAAGCGTCTCTTTAAAATTTTCTTTTTTTAGGCATAGATACAGATAAGTACAAATATCCAATTGGATCTGGACGTGTAACTTTCAACAATCCTCGTTCTTATGTTAAGGCAGTATCGGCTGCCTTTATTGAAATTAAAACAGCAAAGTTTACTAAAAAGGTACGGAATCACCATAAACAATTCTCGATTTGGTATTTATATGAAAAATTATTTAGGTTCAAGTAGATCCTTATTTGGAAGATTCATTGTGTTCGTTTTGCGGGGTGCATCAAGGACCTTACTTTTGTCGAGAGGCTTCATGTTTCCGTTACTACTGTCGTGGATGTTGGCAATGGCAGCACCAAAATGAACAAAGACACCACAAACCGCTAATGCGTAATTCAAAAAACAGCACTATTGTTGGCCTAAGCAGCAACAGTTCTTTCAACTAAGCAAGTACCCGTTCCTATATTTGGTGTTTATTCTAAAAGACATTGCACTACGTCCTATTTTGTTTTTAAGTCGTTGTTATGCTCCAATAGTATATAAATCGTGAAAAAACGAAAATAGTTTTGAGAAAATTTCAAAAAAATTATTACTGTTATTACTTAGTATGTAGTGGGTTGGTAATTTTGTTGATTTGAATTATCAAAAATTCTTTTATTTGTTTTTCAGTATTATTTTTTATTGAAATTCCTAAATAAAGCGAGTGTGCTCCACTTTAATAGAAAAGTGGCCTATTAAATTAAGACAATTTTAAAAAAATAATTGTATTTATATGTAAATCGAGCACACATAATTTCGTAATGTTTTATAATTGAGTTTCTATATTTTAATCCTAACGAGTTTTTAAACTTAATAAAATGGTAGTTTTAAGTAGCGATGTCTTAACAATTTTTTTAAATAATAATTATTTGAAAATTGTGAGAGGGGGTTAAAAAATTTTGTTGGGGTAATTTTTTTTATTTTGTAATTTTTAAGTGTAGTTACTTACAGTTTAGAGCTGTATATTTTGGACTGATGATTATGTTGTCGAATTTGGCAAAGTTTGGATTATGAATTTGGTTATGAAAAAAAATGTGGGAAATTTACAGGATAAAGAAATTAAAAAAAATTTAATTTTACCTGTAAAATTACCACGTTTTTACAATATTAAAATTATTACAAAAAAAACTTTTAATATTATAATGATTGGTGTTTAGTAAATAATTATGCATAATTAATTAAATGTTCATTTTTTGTTTCATATTTCAGGAATTTTCAGTGATCCTACTTATTGAAGTTACTTCAATCACCTGTTGTTTGTGTTCGTCTTCGTTTTTTTAAGTTGTTTTATTTGGTGAAGCAGGGTGTAGATTTAAGAATCCCCTGTATATCAAGTTACGAAGTTACTATCTACCAAAAAAAGCATTTTTCAAGATTGTGATGTCGCTTTTAGTATAGTTTTAATAAATTTAATTAAGTACCACGTAATTGGAGAAAAAAATAATTTGAAGTTACATGAGAAGAATCCAAAATTTTAAATGTTACAAAATTTTAAACAAAATTTCAAGATTTCAATTGATTTTTATATTTTAAGAACTTTGGTTTCAGTTACGAGTATTTTACATTGAGCTGTTATTTAATAATATTAATGAAAATGAAAGCTCAAATCTTAATTTTCAGTTTTAATTGCAAAATCTAATCTACAATTTCAATTTGTGCTTACTTTTAAGTTGTATAAGTAAAAGACAGACAAAATTTTAACATTTTAACTTTATTATCGATCTTACAATCCGACCTAACAAGAAACCACAGTTAATAAAAATTTGCCTAACTCTTTCGATACCTTAACTGTATTTCAATCTATTACACTTTGTCTTCTTGGTTACAAACTCTGGATTGGAACTTAGTACAGAAGTACTTCTTATAATTTTAAACATTGTTTAAATTAAATTAATTAATTTTAATGTTTCTGTGTATAACGTTTCATATCTTAATACATAATTTATAATGTTTAAATAATCTGTAGTTCTCGTCTGTCGCTATGTGATGTTTTACTAACATTTTGTGGATAAAGGAAAAAAAGCGACAACGGAAGCTACAGAGTTGTTGATAATTTAAATTGTTCTACTTAAGAGTTTACGTATTTGTTTAATGTTTTCCCTCTTAATAAAGTTTTAAATTTTTAATTTTCTTTTATTTTATTTAGTTATAGCTTTTGAGGTTTTTAGTATAACTGAACATATTTTAAATCAAATGAAATTTAGTCTTTAGCCTCAGTTGAAATCAATAATATCCGTCATCTATGGTTGAAATCCAGTTTTTATTAAAAGTTATTTAAAAATATGTATGTATTACAATATAACATTTTAAAAATACACTTTATTACGTTTTAAGTGCTCTTTTAGCAAACACTTGATATAACCCCAATAACGAAGACATGGTACCAATTAAACCGACATGCCAAGATTTAAGTTTTGACGACCATAAAAAACCTGCAGGCAAAGTATTAATGGCATGTATAAAATCCAAAGACAGTCGAATACAAGTTAAAAATTCCAATTTCTGTGTTGCAATTAAATTTTTTAATGCTCTAAAACAAACATTAAGTAAAAAATTTTAACTTTCATTAAAATTTACCTCTCATCGACATTAGAATGAATGCAACCTTTATGTTTTTGTAAAACTGCTATGTATCTTGCAGACCTTAAAAATTAATTTGTAGACACAGTAATCAAATTTCAATGTGCTTACCTAATTAAAGTAAGATAAATTGATATAACCCAACAGACAGAACTTGCTGTATCCCACGGTTGGCTAGAGTGAACAGAAATTAATTTATGTTCTGCTAGCCATGCCATTTTTTCAATCGGATAGTAAATTTGATCGACAAAATTTGTAGCAACACCAATAGATGCCATAAATTTATCAGGTTCCTAAAATGTTGTATTTTAAATTAAATCTAACTATTTAAGTATAATTACAGCTTTTCCAAATCCATATTCTAACGTATATTTAAGCATAGGTAAATCGTCGAGCAAACGAAGCACCGAACGAGTTGCCGACATTTGCGAGCTGAAAGTTTGCCATCGTTTAGCATACAAATCATTGTTACTTAGTCCACTGATTAGCTTTGTGCTGTAACACAACGTTCGTAAAATCTAAAAAGTTTTAAGGTGAGTAGAGGATAGTAAAATTAAATCGATTTACCTTATCTCTACCTTTGTATGTCTCTAATAAATCACATATCTCGTCCAAAATTAAGCAACTCGCTAAAGCCATATTGTTTAAGTTTTAACTATTTTACAAGGTTGATACTTTCATAGTTTTCACGTTTTCCTTGCATTTTTGTACTTTCACCTTCCTGTTTACTTTTTAAACAACCTTTAAAATATACAGGGTATTCTGTTTTGAATTTATAACAAACGTCACTTGTCATTTAAAAACATTCCTAAATAAAGTAGAATGCGCTAATTGTGGTTTGCGTTCATGCTAAGTGTCAAAAATGAAAATTTATATGAAATGAAATCAAAAAATTGGAATAAACTAAATATAAATAGTTTAAATTAAGCTAATTGTGAATTATCTATTGATTAAAAAGTGATTTTATAGCTAAATTTTTTACGCGTAAAAAAATTTTTTTTTTGAGGTTATTTAACATGTTTAAAATAAATCAAAATCTTTGCCGATTTACTTTTCAAACTTTACGTTTTAATAATTTTTCATCAGCACCGACAGTAGCCGCAATTAAAACTGTGGATGAAGGAAACGAAACTGTCAACGTAAAGAAATCTAGAAATACGGATCCTGCGAAAATACAAAACAATTTGGTTGCTGCAGCTTTTGCGTCTTTAAAATCTAATACCATTACACCAACTGATTATACCCCATTTACAAACGATCGAATTGCGAATGCTAAAACTGTTGATGAATTGTTATCAATATCTGAAGGTAGTGGCGTAACTCGATGGCACGCTCTAAAGGTATATATTTACATCAGTTAGCAAAATCTCTAAAACAATTTTTTTGTAGGTTGTGTCAGTCTTAGCTGAGTGGTCTACTTCAGGTAAAATTGAATTATCTGATTTTGATTCAGATAACCGTTTTGTAAGACTTTGCAAAATCTTAACGAAAGGAAACTGGAAAAATAACAATGTTCAGTTAAGAAATGAAGATTTGTCAACTATTATTAATGTAACAGCAGATGATGAAGCTGCTAAACTTATTTCAACAATCACTTTACCACAAATGGTGAAGGTAAATGACAATTTATAAATGATTATTTCCCGCATTAAGTGAATTGTTTAAGGTAATGTCCGTTCTTGCACAGAAGAGACGTAGATCAACTTCTTTACTGCGTTCCTTAACGTACAACATAGCACAGAATGTGGACAATTTAGATTTGAAACAATGCGCCGATTTGTTATACAGTTCGGCAATTTTAAATTTTATAGACGTTAACTTTTTAGAAAAAATTTGTTCAGATATTTGTGTGTCCCTACAAAAAGATGTTAAAGGAAGTGCTGTGATTGGTTCAATTTTGACAAGCTTAGGAATATTAAGATATAAAAATAAAGACGTATTGGATAATTTAAAAGGATGGATTTTGAAAAACCATACAAAGTGTCGAACACAAGACTCAATTTCTCTTTTAATCACCTCCGCTATTCTTAATTATCGTGAAATATCTGATAATTTATGTGGAATTCTTACACCAGAACAGTCCGAAATTAACAAGCCAACGGTGTGGTTAGATGTTGTTTGGTCTTTGGTTGTTTTAGGTGAAGTTAAACTTGAACAACTTCAATCGGTTTTATCTGAAGAGTTTATCAAATCGATACAATGTAAGCTTATTTATATTTAAATAAACATATTACTGATTAAACTGTTTTAGGTGATAATCAGACAAATACAGCTTCGTATTTGAAACTTCTTAACATCGATGCTGCTTCTGAATTGCTCTTGAAAGATTATCGAGGTCCTCGGATACCATCTACTAGTGAAATTAAAGCCACAACATTAGTTAGATCAAAAGATAAAGATATAATGGTTACTTCGGTGCAAGATACGTTAAGTAACTTTTTAGATTCAAAAGTACATATGAAAACTAACGTTAATACATCGATGGGATTTTTTATTGGTGAGAAGAAAAGAAATTTTTATGTTATTGTTTCTGAACTTTTATTTTATAGATGTCGAACTTTCCTTAGATAAAAATTGTAATCCTTTAGCAATAAACAAGCCACAAGAAAAAGCAGATACATTAAAGTAAGTAATTGCAAATATCTGAAATTTGTAATTAAGGTAAAACGAAAAAACATTTTATAGGGTTGCCGTTTTGGTTCATGATTATCGTGATGTGTGTCGAGGAAGTGAAGAATTAACTGGTATAAATAAATTATTTATATTGCTATTGCAAGCGCAAGGTTACACAATTTTATCTATACCACACACAGAATATAGATCTTCAGATAAATTAGTTAAACGAGTTAAATATTTGCAAGAAAAAATTAAAACTTTAATTTAATAAGCGTTTGATTGTAAAATGTTGTAATATATTTAAATTTAAATCTGGCACTGCTTTTTGTTTGTAATAAAATGATAATTGTTTAAAAAATGTATTAATTAAATCGGCCATCTATAGTTCAGTTTCACAAATGTAGACAGTTATGTCATTTATAGAATAAAGACAAGATTCCATCGAGATTTTTCGGTACAGCATTATGAACAATCGTTCGTATTCGGATCCACTTCTACTACTAAGCTTCTGTCAAATTATAGTAAAGTACGTTATTCTATTAAAGCGGCACGTGTTTTCTGCATCTATCTCAATAGAAGCCGCGCTATAGATAGCTAAATTTTGTGAACACATATTAGGATGAGTCACTATCTATAATTGTGAGATTGGAGTATATAAGAATTTATATCAAACGAAAAAGCTTGCTATCAATGGTACGGTAAATGACGTTAATAACCGGGCAATGTCGTTATTGACCGATATTGATGGTAAATGAAGATAATGTCCGGTCATTAACGTCATTTCCCAAATATAACGGATATATGTAAAATTGTAATACACGACAACACCCGGGTATTGTTTTTGGCCATTTCAAGATAAAGTTGAAAATTAACATTTATTGATTTAGTATTTTTTTATTAATCAACTTTGTTGTCGCACGATAAACTTCTGTGACATTCTAAATTGCATAATATTTTAGCTGATTTGCAAGCGCACATTTTATGATTTTAGTATTACATTGGGTTTTACATTGGCAGTGTCGGTATCCCTGTGAACCTGATACGCTGCTACAAGCCGCGGCTTCTCGCAGACTAATTTGGGGACTTTTGGATGACTGCAGGATGGTTCTTCATTTATAAGTTCTTATTTCCACGGATTATACTAGGATCTGATGTATTTGTGTTCCGTTATCTAGTAATGTAACGATATTCTTTTAGTAAACGTAGATTATTAGCGTGCTCGAGGTTTAACGGTTTTTACACACAAGCACTGAATATTGCACACAAGTAACAACGCCGACATTTTAGGACGTATTATCTTTATTATAATTCACCCGTAGGCAACCCAACGGGCTCAAGTGCATTACAGAACAATTTGTGTTTCAAAATACCACTCTCCGTAAGAGTACCAGTAAAATCCACATAATAAAAAACACATGAATCATCGGAAATGCGCAGTGAGTTCCGAAAGGGACAGAGGTATAAAATAAAAGAGATAGTGAGGGAGTAAGATAAGTATTGGTTTAGAGAAGGGGGGAGTGGGGGAAATAGGATAGGGATTGGTTTAGAGAAATGTGGAGTGGTCTATCACCATAGTTACCATGTTTTCAATGTCAGGGGGGTCATCTGTCGTCCTGTCAATGTAAATTTTTTTTGATTAGTCAATTTCATTGTTTTTTAACTTCAAGGGGGTTCATTCTATATGTCAGAGTTATCATTAGTCAAATGTCAATCTGTCATCATATGTCAAAATTATTTTTCCTTACGATAAAATCTGAAGAGGCAAAAGTTAAGCTTAATTCTCAGCTATCCGAAACCGTCGTATACGACGATACGAAAGTTTTCCTATTGGTGGAATTTCGAAATTCCACCAATAGGAAACTTTTCAAATTTCATTTTATCTCGTGCAGTCAATTCAATAGCAAATTAGAAAGATATTAAACTGTTAATATTAAAGATGCGGTGATTGGATCTATTTCCAGTCTGTCTTTCCCTCCTAAACTTTGTAGAATTATTCTGTCATCCCATTATCATTAGACCTTCCAAAAAATCTGTCATGCCATCTCCACCTGTCATCAATATCATTTGTCATCTCATCATATCTGTTAAACTCATCTCTGAGATGAGATGACAGATGGAATGACTGATGATATTATAGATTCAATGAAAGATGAATTGACAGATGGGTTTACAAACAGGATGACAGCGGGGGGATGAAAAACGACTCCCCTGACATATGAAATAGCATACTGGCATGATTGACATTTGACTCATAATAACTATGGTGACAGTGACAGATTGACACTTAACACGTGATAAGTTATTAATGATAACTATGGTGATGGTCAATCTCATTTGTCATCTCATACTATCTGTCACTCATCCTATCTGTTAAACTCTTCTCTGAGATGAGATCACATATGAAAAGAGATTTGATGACAAATGGACTGGCAATTAGAATGACTGATGATATAATAGATGGAATGACAAAGGTATGGCTTGACAGGTGGCCCCCCTATAGTGTTAGGTTAACATTTGACATATATCATCTCATAGATGAGTTTGACAGAAAGAATAAGATGACAGATGAGATTGGCAGAGGAGACTTACAGATAAGATGATATGACATAATGAGACTGGCCAGATGATATTCATAGATAGAAGAGGCATAAATAGATAAAGAGAAGATGTGCGCGTTCATGATCCAGTAATTATAAAATTGAGATGAGAGCAATTTTAACGGACATGAAATGGGTACTAAATTGAGTGATCATCTTAGTCTTAGATGATCTGAATGATCAATAGATCATCTTTAAAATCTATATTACATATTTAGTTTTTTGAAGTAACGATGCAGAAGATACATATTTTCGCATATTTCGCACTGTAATGCGCGTTTCAAAAACATTACTTATTGCATTTACTTTGTACTTACAAAAAGCTTATACATGCTATCTTTAACCTCCGACACTACTGTTAATATGCACTTATGCAGTCTACACACAGTCTACACAGTTGTCTCTACTTCAACTTCCGAAAGATTGTCATTAGATAACTTAATCACTTTTCGAGCTTGTTTATCCAAACATTCTGTGGACCGCTTTCTTTCTTTGAAGATGTTTGATTGAGTCTTGCAGTTTAGACAAATGCTATCGATACCTAGTGGTAATGCTATTAAACATACCTCACATCTCAGTGGAGCTTGCGAATCTAAAAATTGAAAATATATCTAATAGATTCGAATGCACTAACTCACCCAACTCAATTTGTTCCTCTTTAAAAGGCGGTGCTAATTCCGAAATCGTTGTCCAGATTTCATCTCCTGCAACTTCACTTTTAATATGTATTTGAACATTATCAAGATTACTGCTTTGTGGTGATTCCACTGCGGCTTCGACGTCCTCTTCTGTTTTGAGATTAGCGATTTTATCGAGAGGAACGCTTGTTGAAGCTAACCCTATTCTAGCTGGACAGCCGAACACTGCTTCATAGGGAGATCTAGTAATGCCTAAGAATATATTGTGTATTGGATGTGTTATGCAACAAAACGTGATTGTTTACCAGAATGAAAAGTGCGATTTTTTTGAAACTGTATAAATTTTAGACCTGACGGCCAGTTTCTGCAATTGTTTTCTGCCATCCAAGCAGACAACATTTCTTCAATATCACGATTAGCGCGTTCCACCGAGCCTTGACTCTCACTGTGTCTCGGCTTACCATGTACGATTTTCACATCGCTCCACATACTATGAAGTTCTGTTAAAACAGAATTCACAAATTCTAGGCCTTCATCTGAATGGAGAATGGCCGGTGCTCCAATCGTTGTAAAAATATCTAATAAATGAAATGATACTTCTTCCGCCCGCTTACTTTTTAATGCTCTGAGAAGAACAAATTTGGTTAAGTGATCTTGATAGACCATTATGAAACGGAAGTCGTTGTAGCTCTGGGGTTGCATATCAATGAGATCTACTTGTGCACGTGAATTAAAAGTGGAATGTGAAATGGGTTTAGACACCAAACTTTTTTTTGGATTGGTCGATTTCTTCTGGCAATGCACGCAGAGCCGCAAATAAGTCATAACTGCCTCTATGGTAATGTTATAGTATTTACTTTTTAGTTCGGCAAACATTCTATTTCTGCCACCATGCCCAATTGCAGAATGTGTTGAATGAAGAATGTCAAATAATTCTTCGTTGGTGATATATAGCACGGGTGCCGAATTGTCTGTTACCGGCTGAATGAGGCGCTCTTTTCCATTAATTGTCAAAATGTCATACTTTTTTATCATTCTGTATTCCTTTACAGTTTTTGTTGAACCAGGTGTTTGCAAAATAGTTTTTGAACGTTTAACGTCCGCAATGCGGTTATTATACTGAGTGTGATTTAAAAATGCTGTGTTGTCGTCGCGCTTTTTACTGATTATAGATGATATGATGTCATCAAATTTTTTGCGCATATCACCAATATCCATTTTAAGTACCTAGTGAGTTAATATAACGGAATATAAAATTTAGGTACTGTAAAACAGTTTTTTCCACGACCGTCCAATATTACGATCATTAATAAAGTAAACTTTTGATTTTTTAAATGGAATATATATTTCTATATTTTTGAATTCTACATTAAATTTTGAAAAAAATAAATTTTAAAACAATTAAAAATGTTATTTTACAAAATACCCGCGTACTCAAGGTAAATTTGATTTATAATATTTACGGTCGTGGATAAAGTATAGTATTCTACTCGCTGGTAATTGGTAATGTTCATTAGTCACTCGAATGATTACGACACTCACTTACACCCTACACGGCTCGTGTCGCAAATTCATTCTTGTGAGTAATGAGCTTCATTACCCGCTCGTTAGATAATATACTATACTATTATCGTTGATTGAAGGAGTCTTATTTTTTATAAAATTCCTTCAATCAACGCTATTATGAATAACTTACAATAATTATTGTCGATGAACGCTAAATTTACTGAACACACACTCACCGCATAGTATACGTATACAAAATAATATAGGAAATCTAAAATATCTAATTGTAAAACAGTTTTATGAATCACTCACAATAATAAATTAATGATGATATGATAGCCCTAAATTTACTGAACACAAATTCACTGTTCGTTCACTGTGGGGTACAGAAACTGCCTTAAAACCTGCAGATACAGATATAAGACCTACATTATTATTTTAACATCATTAACCATTACAGACGGTAATTAACGACATTTCCTGGTTAATAACGTTAATATCCATCTAAACCGGCAAATGACGTATTAACTTTACTCTTAACTCTTTCACACATTTATTAAAGTTCTATTTATAACACAGTTTACTTTTACAGATAAATATATTAAATTATTTCTAACGTTTTCACACATTTACCCTGACTCACACCTGTTGTCCCCTTGTCACCATCTTCTCGCTCTCCTCCACCAGTCCTGCCAACTTACGATTAACAACAGACGGCATTTCCTGGTTAATAACGTTATTCTCCATTTACATCATTTACGGTAAAATGAACAATACCACACAACAAAATTCTAAAAAGAACTGTTTTTCTTTGTTTTTTTCAAACAAATACAAAAAAATTGGTAAAAACCGTAAACCAATAAACCCAAAAACCGTAAATAAAAACAAATATTAATGTATACCGGGTGTAAACAAAATCAGGCTCACGCTCACCTCTATAAATTTTTTAACTTTGTAGATATCGATCTGAAACTTTAGGAGGTTAAATAACCTGTAATTTTGAATTTATACGTTACAGTAAAATATTTGTGACACTTCCGGTTTTACCGGAAATGATACATACTTTGATTTTTCATATGAAGCACTATATTTATTTTTACTTTTTTGAGTATAGGAAGTCACTTTTAATCTATTCTATAATTATGAAAAAAAATATTAAAAAACAAAAAATTTTTTTTTTAATTTAGTTTCGCATCTAGGGATCTAGGTAGCCGTGACTAAGCGTAAAACTACGACAGATCAACGCAGACGACGCCTTTGGTATAGTCCTGAACTTTTATAAAGAATAGGGCGGAGCCAATGCGCTATAACGAAAAATATGCCCGTTTTTCAAATAGAACCTATGTGGCTCATTGGAATATTTTAATAGAGGAATTTTTTCCCAACTGATTAATGCCAAATACTCCTCCGAAATCTATTTGCAAATGACAAGTAGAATAGTAATTTTTCGCGAAGGCACGAAGTGTCGACTTGGCGCGTTTATGAAATCAAATTTGCAATTTGGCGCGAGGGTGGCTTTTAAATGGGCTCAAAATTGACAATAGGCGGAGTAGTGCATACTAGAATTAGCATAGAGAATTAGCGACTCGGAGTGGTCAATTTTGAAAGTTACGTTGTTGCAAATTCAAATAATTTTTTCTAAATATTGATAAATACCACAAATACAAAAAAAGTTTGATTTTTATAATAATTGATATGGAAGGAGTTTAGTAATAAGCCTGTCTGTACATTTTACATAATTTAACTTTTCATTATGCTTTGATAAAGTCACATGATCGAAAATAGTATATTAAAATACATGTGTGTCACAAGATAGCATTTTGACGCACGAAGGCAAATTTTGCCAGACCGACTGAAAGGAGGTCTGCAAATGCCTGAGTTATTCAAAAAAAGTCAAAATTTCACACTAAAGTCGAGGTGCCTTCCGGTTAAAATTGGGTTGAGGCATTTTATACACAAACTCACAGGAATGGTTTCGAGTGTTTAAGAAAAAAAATTGCTGTCACAAAAAAAATCCAAAATTAGGATAAATTTTGGTTCGTTGACTACACTATAAAACGGATTTTTGATATTTTTCATTTTTAGTATGAACGTTTAACCACTTGATTTATTAACATCCTGTACATTTTGGTAACATTTGTTTTCGTTGTGATTATTGACGTAGTGACATTTATTGTTATAACAACCAGTGTCAAAACAAACAATTATTTGAATTTTAACGACTTTTCATATTTTACTAAAGTTCCAATTTCGCAATGTCCGAAACAGAAATTAGCACTACAGATGAACCATCTTTAGAGCACAATCTTCGTGGACACAAAAAGTCCATTTTAGGACTTGCGTTCAGTCCAAACGAAAAACAACTTGCAAGTTGTAGCAGTGATCATGCTCTTATGTTGTGGAATTTAAATTCAAAAAATGTACGTTGTTATGAATTTAAAGGACATACTGATGTTGTTACGGGAATTACATTTTCTTCAGATGGTAAATTTATGGCATCGTGTTCATACGACCGTACAGTTCGTATATGGGTACCCACGATGAAAGGTGGTAGTGTATTCTTTAGAGCTCATACGGCAGCCGTAAGAACAATAAACTTTTCACCAGATAACGAACAGGTTGGTTGTAACCTTTTTTACATTCCTAAAAATTAAATTTTAGTTAATAACAGGTTCCAATGACAAATCGATTAAAATATGGAATGTCCAATTTAGACGATTTTTAAGTTCTTATTCGGGGCACACAAATTGGATAAGATGTACACAATATTCTCCAGATGGGCGCTTAATTGCTTCTTGCGCTGACGATAAAACTTTGAGATTATGGGATGTTAATAGCACTCAATGTATACACACATATTTTAATACTAAAGGAAGTGGAAATTACGTTTCATTTCATCGAAGTGGTTATTCAGTTGCAATAGCTATGAACACCGGTACTGTACGAATATATGATATGCGCAACTACAAACTTCAACAACACTATATTTTACACGATAATGCAACTTGTGTGACTTGGCATCCCTATACAGAATATTTCTTATCAAGCGGATTAGACGGTACTCTTAAAATTGTTGACGCTTTAGAAGGACGACCTATTTTTGTATTAAAAGGACACGAAGGTCCAATCAATCATGTTTCTTTTAACAGCAGTGGTGATTACTTTGGTTCTGCTGGAAATGACAGACATGTTATGGTAAGAAGTTTTCTTTTATGTACCAAACCTATATAATGAAATGTTTTAGGTATGGAAAACATCTTTAAATGGGAAATTGAGTTCTACAACAGAATCACTTGCTTCGGGATCGGGAAGTCAAGATAGTGTTTAGTTTCGAATTTTTAACCTTTCATATTTACGAATTTATTTATATTTCTTTTAAACAGTGTACGTTTTTAGAGTTAATTAATTTATTTTAAAGCAAAAAAAGTAAATTTTTTATGAACTATAATAAAAGTATTTTTAGAACAATCCAAAATATAAAACAAATGATTTAATGCTTCTTTTTCTTTCTCAGTTTCTTATTTTGTCTGACTTTCTTCTTTTCGGCAATCTTACGATATTTCAAAATTTGTTCTGTACTCCTAAGTTCAGATTTCTTCTTTTGATTTTTAACCTTTTCATTGTGTTTGGCCCAATGTGTATTAATTTCACGATTACGTACGTCTGAAAAAAAATTTGCAATATAATTTAAACCTTCTCAATTTATATTCTTACTTTTATTGGGCTGTTCTTCTTCATCGTCGCTTACATTACTACCAATTTTAGTTCTCTCTTTCCATTCTTCGTAACGTTTACTTTTGTAAGATGCAGGAATCCAGTTCCCTGACTCGGTTTTGATTTTACCAGCTTTTGAATTCTAAAATATTTTAGTTTAAAATCTACTTTACTAAAATAATAATTGTATTATTACTGTAGTGACAGCAACCATTTTTTTCTTTTTTCTATCCCACTGCATTTTTTGCTTCGAACTTCTAATAAGATCATTCGAATCACCTGTTAAATCGAACTGATGTTTTACAGCATCTCGTTCAAAATTATTCAAAGCCAATCTGTAATTTTTATTAATTAATGTACATTTTAATTTGTTAAAATTAAATGACAAAACGTACCCCTCTTCTGTGTGTTTATCGGACGATGTGTATGGGATGTAGTTGTCATCTCTTCCAACTTTGAACCTTCTATCATTTTTATAAAGATTATCAATTTTCCTTTTTTTAGGTAATATAATTTCTCCAAAAGTATTTTCTATATCTTTAGTATTACTCTCTTCCAAATTTCCTGTACAATCATTTTCAAAATGTTCATTTTCTTCATCTTTTTGCTTCCTTTTTAAATGATGGTTTGCAATTTTCGTTTTATGAAACTCGCGTTTTTGTTTCATATTTTGATAATCTTGTGATTTCGTTTTACTACATATCTCAAAAATTGTCTAAAAATTATTAACTTTGCAAATTATACAAAATATTTATTAAGTAACTTACACCTTGAGGTCTATAATTTTTCATTCGATTCAAAAATTGTTCCTTATCTTCAACAAATTTCTCTTCAGATTTAACGTTAAACATGGGATGAATTCCACAGTTACTAAATCCTATATCTTTAACGCGTCTATTGCTTTCATTTGCAGCTAGTGGTCGTGAACGCAAATACTTCTTATATGCATTTTCACACACATTCTGCATATTCTCCTGTAAACAGTAATTAGCAACTACATTTGTGTTATGCGACTAGTCTTACGGTCTTACCAAATCTGCATGACTCGAATGCAACATTAGAAGTGTACTGTGTTGTTCTTCCATTAAATCTTGTGGCATACGTCCTATGTTACCATCAGGCTTGTTAGACTTTACCAAAGACATAGGTTTACCCAAAAATAAGTGTAAATCTATTAAGTAAGGATATTCATCTGTTGTTACTAAAGAATAAGCAGTACCAGAGCGTCCAGCACGAGCACAACGACCTTGAATACATTTTAAACATTAATCACTGCTAAATCTTAAATTTGAATACTTACCAACTCGGTGCACAAATAATTTTGATTTTGCAGGGAAATTATAATTAATAACATTATCTAAAGTAGGTATATCTAAACCACGAGCGGCTACATCAGTAACAACCAGAACAGACACCTTATTTTGTGAGAACTTGGCAGCATTAATTTTACGAGCCGATGGATCCAGATCAGAATAAATAAAAGTATTGCTAATATCCATACAGTCTAATATCATATGAAGGTATTCTACATGATATTTTGTGGCAGCAAACACAACAGTTTGTTGTTGACAATCAATATGCGTTTTAAGTAATACAATTAAAGCTGCAGTTAGCTGTTCTTGCCTCACTAATATAAAATTTAAACTCAATTCTTCTGGTAACTTATGCTCCACATCCAATCTAGGAAGTTAACGATTTTTTTAATATGTAAGTATAAAAATTTTATATAAAGTTATAACTACCTAATCAATACAGGATCATTTAAACCAGCTCTGGCAAATTCCACTAGAACTTTTGGCAAAGTTGCAGAAAAAAGTAAAGTTTGTCTTAAATCTGGCAATTTTTGAACAATATTATTTAACTGCTCTCCGAATCCCATTTCAAACAACCTATCAGCTTCGTCAAAGACAATGTACTCAAGATTATTCAACTTCAAATCCATTTCAACGCATACATGCAAAAACCGTCCTGGAGTAGCTACTAAAACATCAGGATTTCCATGTATGGCTGCAAATTGACTTTCCATTGAGTCGCCACCAAGAATAACAGCTGATTTTAAATCCATAAACTTTCCTAATTCTTTAAGGAATTTTAAGGTCTAAAAAATTGGAAATAATTAATTCTACTGAAGTTCAATTATCGATAACTTACTTGAAGTGCTAACTCACGTGTCGGTGATAGTATAAGAGCACGAGCTCCTGCCTTTGCACTGCGTATTTTAAGTTTTTCAAATAATGGAATTAAAAAGCAAGCAGTTTTTCCACTACCTGTCCTTGCCATAGCAACGATGTCCCGACCTTCTAATGCCAATGGTATCGTCTAAACAATTTTGAGTTACAATCAAATTTTCAAAAGCCGCTTTACTTACTTTACGTTGTATAGGCGTTGGGATTTTATAGCCACGTTTAGTTATACCTTTCAATATATCATACGAAAGTCCCATACATTGAAATCCACCACCTCTTTTGTTTTTCTTCTTTATATTATCTAAAGATTCATCTTCAACGTTAGAAGTCTCACCAGGATCATCAAACCCTGGTAATTGTAACATTTTAATTATAAATAATTATCGCATCAACTGACTTATATGCTTATAATGAAAGTGAGGTTATGCTTTTGAGATAGCACGTGTAAACTAAACTAATTTGACATTTTGCTACTGGAGCATATTATGAACTACTACAGACTTTGATAAATTATAAATAAAAGTTGAAAAGCTGCGAAATTTAAAAAATAAATTGGAACTTGAAATAATAAGGTGTATAAAAGCTTAAAATAGGAAAAATTTTAACCGGTTTTTGAAAAAGTCTAATAATAGTTGACATATTTTAAAAGGGTAGTTCAAAAAACTTAGTTCTTTATTTATGGGGTCATGAAAAACTATAAAAGCACTTATTAATAATTAAAAACTTTCATTCGATAACTAGATCATTTAAAGAATGAGTATTATTTTACTCATCTTCGTTAAAAACTATGCTAGTTCTAGATATAAAAAATAAAATCCGTGAAGAAATGTTTACTTACTTACACATATGGAACTGTTTTGGTTTTAAATTGAAACCAAAATATTTAAGTTGGTGATCACATTTTAAACAATTTAATCGAGTAATTGCAATAATTTAATTGTTACAATTTCTTTTAGATAAAATCAAATTTTAATTGTCATTAAATACTTTAAAACGATTGTTATTTATTACAAAAAAATACACCTATCATTTAAAGTTTTGAAGAATCAAATTTTGTAAACGAAACTCAAACTGCCAGAAAAGACAGTTTTAATATATTTTTCTTGAACGATTAAAAAACGTCGATCAACTCTTAGGAGCACTTGGTGGAATTGTTTTCCAAGCCCTAAAATTAAAAATGTTATAAACTGTAAAAATAAGATTATATAAATATTTTACTTTAAACTGTCATTATGTGTTTTATATTCCATAGTTGCATTCGCAGGTAAATTTAACAATCTCTTTAAAGCATCTCTAATACGTGCTGTAGTTGCTTGATCTGAAGCCGTACGATTCCAAATACTGAGTAAATCTTCTTGATACCTAATTGATACTACCACACCACATATCTCGTTGCCCGCCTAAAATTGTGTAAAAATAAACATTATAAATAGCTTGAATAAATATTTTACCATAAATTGTTCTCCCAACATTGCCATACACAAATTCTCCCAAGCCCTACCAACTTGTCCTTTTCGAAGTCTTATAACCCACTTGCCTCCTTTGCTATTTGCAGTATCTTCCCACATAGGCTGTATGCCTTTTTTAAATAAGTGCAAGTCTGTGTGTGGAGAAAGGTCGTGTAAACGCACAACGTGACTATATAAAGCCCACCACTGTTCTACTGTAGCGACTTGCCCGACAAGCCTTAACGCTTGACTATATCCTTGTGTTCCTTGTACTTGCACATTTCGAACCATTGTAGGACGTTTCGAAAACCATAAGCAATACGGATGTTGAAGTTTATGTTCCCCAGATGGATAATCAACGGGTCCTAGATCTGTTATAGTAGTACAACCTAAGTCGTCTTCACCGCTTCCACTATCAGAACGATCTGAATTTTCCATATGATGCTTCAATCTGTTTACCGAATAGGTTATTTATGTAAAACAACGTTATTTTATACTTACGCGTTGAATTTATTGGACATTTTTGTTAAGCTTAGTTATAACAATAATATAAAATACTTTTATCACAGACTTTAAATAATTACTTCTCTAAATATTTGCTAAAAGTTAAATTCGCAAATTGTCTATTTGTAACTGTCAAAAAATTTTCATACTTTTTGACACTTGCACGGTGCTAAATCTAGGTTATGTTTAAATAAATTTATAAATTACATAATGGAACTTAATTTTAAATGAATTTTTACTGCGAACGGTTAATTATAAATAGTTTACAAAAAATATAAAACTATCACACGTATATATACAGGGCAGGACAAAATATTTATATGATTATATTGGGGATGGGATGCTAATGGTGGAAATTTAATACACGAGTTTTAATATTTGAAATATAGCCTTATTATCCGTCATCTATGGCCTTATTTGTGATGATAATTGTTTTCTAAACTCGGGTACCTGCAATGCAAATTGTATTACACAGAAGCAAATGCTAAAAGAGCACTGTGTTTATCTTATCATAAATCTAAAAACAACGGATGTGGCCATACGAAGAACTTTTTCTGTCCGTGTTAATTACATATTAAAAAAAAAAATTTGTTTAAAAATTGCTCCCGTCAAGGATTTAGGCCGTTTTCACACAGGGCAATTTTATTATTTTATTTCTCAATACTTTTTTTGGATTGGAAAAAGTTAAAAATTAAAGTTTTAAATAAAATAATAAATTTAATTAGGCCAATTTTAATGCAATATTTTGTTGCCTATACCAAAATTGGTCGTTAATAAAAATAACAGTCTGTTTTTAGCGGTTTAACGACTAGTTTCCTATTGGTTAATAAAACTGATTAATAATCAATCAATGGAAAAGATATTAACATTTATTTCTTACCAAGTTTGAACTAGATATTTTAGAGGCGATAATTTTGCACCAGGTCACTTTTTGGAGATGCGGTATGCTTATGTTTGGGATGTCAAATCCCGAATTAAGCTGTAGTCCAGTTTAATTTTAGGTATGGATAAGGAAATAAGTTAAGGCCATGTTTGAATAACAACTTATTTTATTTTTAAAATGCATATTATCGCATTCATTCAAGCGTACAAAAATATATTATCAACACGTTTACTCAATTTGTTGTTTCTTTTTAAATATATGAATTCTGTTTTATATTCGTACATATCTGAATTAGGTAAATGTAACAACTGTTAATTTGTTTAACACAATTTAGATTGTGGGTATAAAATATTCGTACCTATAATATATATCTATATTTCGTGTAATCGCAGTTAATAATATTAAAAAAAGTACCTATTATCACAAGTGAATAAAGAAAACTGTTCTTAGACTCATCAATATTACATGAACACGATATGGAAAAGGCAAGGGTAATTATCCCACAACCTAAATAAATAATTATCGAACATTAAATTATGCAATATTTTAGTCTTAAAATCGTCTAAAAATAAAACTAAAACAAATATAATATTAAGAAAATATTGCACAACAATGTTCCAATTAAAAAAGTCTATAGGCCACAAAAGTACCATAGCAGCCTCACAAATCAGACTTAATAAATCTTTTATGTAACAAAATAAAATATAGTTTCGCTATTATTTACAAAAACTTTTGGATGGAACAAGTTTTCTTTGCTTAATAAATTCACAACATACTTCATTCATGCACAAAAAGAAAAAAAAATTAAAAATGTGCCCTGAGAAAAAAACTTAACTATTAATAATAATTACAAACAATAACATATTTTATATTTAAATGAGGTAGATATAATTCCGCTAAAAAACGCGGCAGTATTTTGAACAATATCTGACATTACACTTTATTTGGTATTTTATGTACGGTTTTACGGTCGTTGGCGACTTTCTAGTCTATTAAAAAATAGACTTGAAAGTTTCGAACAATCTTATTTTTTTAAAAAGACGATTCAACAGTTAGAGAACAAAAAATAGTTCTTTTATTGTATAATCAACAATTGTCGAATTGTCTTTTTTATTATGTATGTACAAACTTACGTAAAATGTCAAAAAGTAAAGCTTTGTATACTTAAAAGTACGTCTTAGAATAACAATCCGTAAATTCCCTATTGCTGTATTTAAACAAAAATAAATGGAATGTACTAGCTATTTGTTTACTATTGTTGAAAAAGGTAACTGGTAAAAAAGATAGCGGCCGTCTTATTATTAATACTATTTATAAATTAGGAATGTAATTAAGAGGTATATCGTTAATTAATAAAGATCCTGATAATTCGAGAGGAAGCAAGAATTTTGTTGTAAATTGTGTAAATCAATCCAGTCTATAAATTTGAGCAAGCTTATGTTAACGGATATTTATAACATAATTAATTTGCTTATAAAATTAATACCATAAAGCGTACGTGAGTTTAATATCCCGTACAGAAAGCTAATACTAATATCATTTAAATTAAACAAGTTACTAATTATTTTTTTTAACAAGTAATTTGTTTAATAAATTAGTAAATAATAAAAAAAGGTAACTATATAAAATTTAAGTGAGCTTAAAACTAATCGGTCGTTTGTACAGTTTATAAAGGCGCAAATAACCCAAAAGTGAAACAGAAAGGTACGATTCCCATTTACATAGTTTTTAGGCGAGTTCCGGATTTTTTTTGTAAATGTAAAAAACGGGATAATTCTTTGGGGTACCCTATTCGTGTGTTTCGATTAACGGTAATAATAAATATTTATGGTAACAACTTAAAAAGAAGAAAATACGAAGATTCAACATTAAACCTATTAGCAGATTAAGACATTCATTCAAGCGTAACAACATTCATACAACAATGTTACAAAATCGAATTATAACTATTGTAATAAATTGTCAGGTACCTGTTGTATAAATATACAGTTTTGAAGCTTATACAAATTATTTAATGAGTCATGATTGAAGAAAAGGGTTTTGATTTCAACATTTTTAGAGGTGTTTTTTTGTACTGTTATGTATTTCATTCAAACTTACACCTAACGTTCTCTACAGGACTCGCTTGTTTGGCAAGAAAAAAAAATTAAACTATTGCATTTGGATGTGCTCAAAAAATGTAAAATGAAGCGAACCAATTTACCTTAAACTAAATAAGGTAAATTGATTCACTTCATCAATTTTAATACATTTCAGATTGTGCGAGTTGAATAGTAATTTTTTTTACAAAATATTGAGTTTTTAAAAAGTTAATCAACTGTGGAAATTGAGTGCATTTCAATACATTCATTCTGTAGTTAAATACAATACAAAACGTTTTGACACCTCTTAAAGATTTATGTGAGTAATAGAAGTTATTTATTAGGAACATGCAAAGTTTTAAAACAGCTGCTCGTGTTAATCACTGATTTTTTTTTGTAAGATTTTGATTTCAATTTTCTCAATTTAACAGTTCTTGAAAACCGACAAACTTCTACAGTGACTTCCCATACCATGATGGTCTCAGGACCCCATTGTAAAAGTTTGCCGGTGGTTTTCAAGTACAATAAAGGGAGAAATGAAAAGGAATAGATTTGTAGAATAATTGCTTACAACGTACGCATTTAACAATTAATTATATGTACATCCATAAATGTCTTAAAAAATCGGATTTATAATTTTTGTGAGTATTAAAAACTGTTTACTATAGGAAGAGTGGGGCAGTATTGTTTTAAATTTGAGCAAATTTGTTTAAAAACTGTTTGTTTTTCTTTTCTTTTTTATATAAATGGTGTGGCACACTTTATAAACACTTAAATTTGTACCATTTTACGTTCATAGCCCAATAAGTACATCACGTTAAATTCTACTTAATAGCAAAAATTTTGACATTGTTTCACAACATTTCTAAAAAACCATGTACAGGGTAATTCCGAGTTTTATGGTTAACATTACAATTATGTAATCCATTTAAAAAACGTACTTAATAGCCTCCAAATATTACTAAAAAAATTGTCACATTTCAAACTGAAAAAATTATGGAATGTATCTGGGATTGAATACTGTTTAAAAAATTTCCGTAAAAACGTTACTATTAAATTACTTGTACTGAGGGTGTAATTGTCAAGATTTCGGTGGTGGTGTTTTGAGTCTATTTATAATATCAACTTTCAGATTTTCAGGCCTGCAGTTTAAAACATGACGTATGTTAAATATTCAAAAGTCAGCAGTTGCATAGTATAAATCTATCAACTACCGTTTTTTTTCGATGTAAAATATTGGCAATTGTCAACCGTTAGGTCCTAACGCAGGCGAAATTCTTCTTAAAGAAGCAAATGAATCATTCAAACACGTTAATTGCGTTACATTTAAATTGTCGATGTTTGAATCTTTTTGCAATTTGTTACAATTCGAATTGTAATCTGAAACTTGACAAATTCCAGAATTTTTCATTTCTCCACCTTGTTGTTGATTTTTATTTGTTAAAGAATATTTGTTTGGTTTAACAACTAAATGAGATGTATCATCTTCAAAACTATTTTCATTCGGTTTGGTTGTCGGCTGTTGTGGTTCTTTGGATTTTTTCGAGTTTGCGTGACCATTACAATCTAAATAGTTGTACTAAAATACAAAAGTGATTAATTTTAATACAAAACAACTCGAATAAACTTACTCTTGGATTTTCAGTAATACGAACATGGCCATTCGGTACAAAGCCATTCAAATGTGGTTGCTTTAGACTTCCATTCAGTTGCCCATTTGGAAAGTCAGGTCCTCCCTACATAAAAACATAACTTTAGAAAAACTTCATACTAACATACTGAATACAGTAAGATAATCAGTTAAGAGGGCAGTTCTAACGAATGAGCGGGAAAGTTGATATTTAGACATTCCGCTCGTAACCGTTAACGGCTTTAATATCCGGTTGATATCACTAATAGCCATAATTCCTGATAGAGTAAGGTTCAAAGAAGGCAATGACATATTTGTAAGATAGGAAATAAGAGCCTAGTTAGTAAGAAAAGTCCAATTGAACTTGGTGTAATTTAAAAAACAACGGATGTGGCCATACGAGGAACTTTTTCCGTCCCGCACTAAAGAAACGTTTGGGTATTGACTTGGGCATAAAAACAGTTCCTCCTATCGGTTGATTAAAAAATAATTTTTTTTTAAATTGCTTACGTACGGGGTCGAACCTAGGACTTCTGCGTGCAAGCAGAATTTTTAGGTATAAACTAGCTAAAATCTAATTTCATTTTTTTTTTAATTTGGCATAAATTGAAGCCCAAAATATACATTATTTTATATCTTCAGAAAGCTAATTTTACGAGCTTTCAAAATATTGAAAAACATACAGGATGTTCTATTGAAATTAAAAAGTTTGATCCCATTTCCGGTTAAACCGGAAGTCAAAATATGAATTGTTTGGTATCGTGTAAAAGATAATTTTACGAGCTTTCAAAATATTGAAAAATATACAGGGTGTTCCTAAAAATTCTGATATTTTAGAAATTTACGGTTTAACCGGAAGCGTTTTGTTAATCGAAAATACTGTCAAATAATAGATATTCCCCATCGATATATATGTATATCCATTTTCAAGTTTTCAATTTTATTACAAAAGAAATTAGAGATTTTTGAAGTTTTGACATTCAGAAAATCATAACTCCGAATCTGCATCATACAAGTCTTTAAAAATTTAGAGTTAGATAGAGAATTACGTTGTCTATAATATACGCAAACCTGTATAAATCGCCCAGACCAGTTTTTGAGAAAATCGATTTCAAAATTTTGACCGATTTTGGCCCCTTAAAAGTAAGCAATTTTTAAACAATTTTGAAAATCGACTTGATTAGGACGAAAGCCCTATATTTTGGCTATAGAATGCCTTTTTGAAATTTTTATAATAATAATTAGCGGCCAAGTTATAAGGGAAAAACCACAAAATGGGACAATTGTTATATTGGCCGTCATTTTAAATTTAAAAATTTGAAATTTTTTTTTTCAATTGGGGCTTAGATGTACTATCTTAGAGCCAAGTAAAATTAAATTTGGCCCAAAGTTGCAAATACACGCCCAAAATAACCACCTTATTTTTGGACACCCTGTATAGATTTTTTATGAAAGCTTAGTTTGCCGATGAAATAGTTTTAAAGTGACTAAAATTAAATAAGTAGTTTTTGCTCCACACATAATAATCCATTCTCTATTTATTTGTGCTATGGTTGGGCCATGAACTTTTGTTTTTTGTTGGTTTGCCAAAATCAAAATTCCCAATTAAGTTGACTGACAGCTCTTGACAGTACCAAAAAAATGACAGACCAACTATTAACACAATTGAATAAAAGCCGCTACTCTATAATACTTAACCTAACAGATTTTTTTCTAATTTATACTGGATGGAATCTGTTAGCTTAACATGGCCAACCATAGCACAAATAAATAGTGAACGGATTATACATCCGGATATTTTGGTTCAAAAAATCGAAATTTTTTTTTTTGCATTTTTGGACTCAAAACATCGAGAAATGCAAAAAAAACACCAAATTCAATTGAACTTTTCTCACTAATTAGGCTCTTAATTTATATACAAGTATGTCATTGCCTTCTTTGAACCTTACTCTATCAGGAATTATGGCTATTAGTGATATCAACCGGATATTAAAGTCACTAACGGTTACGAGCGGAATGTCTAAATATCAACTTTCCCGCCCATTCGCTGGAAACCACCCTCTTAAGCAAAAACAAATTGTGGTTTGGAAGCTTACACGAACAATTCAAAATAATAAAAATACCTTGGTGTCGAGGTGTATAGTAGTTACTGGTGGTATGCGATTAAAGTTTTCTTCTCCTACAAGTTGTTGCATTTCGTGTGCTTCCGCAACACACCCCTCTTGATGTCTCAAATAGAGTGAAGTCGACGGATAAGGCGGAGGAACATTTGCACTATAATGGTTGTCTGTTGCTGCCAATCTAGCACGATGCAATGCTCGTCTCTTCAAAAAACGTTTTCGGAACAATATACAACCCACACAGCAAATGATGCACAGAAATGATATCGACAAACCCAAAGTTATACCTAAATTAAAACAAAAATTTAAATTCTACATTAAAATGATTTTAAGTTACAAACCTAGTTTTTGTTTATAATGTTCATTGTCGTCATTAGAAGAAACTTCCTCTTCACTTCCTTCTAAGTTGGGAAATAATATCCCCGCTTTATCCTTGGTTAAAAAAGAAATAGGATTGGTAACTTTTCCTAAACCAGCTTTAGTGACAGCTACAACAGTAACGTTGTACCGTGTTGAAGGTTTTAGTTTAGTTAAAACCATAGACATGGCGTCTTCTTCTTTAGGCCAACAATTCTTTAAAAAAAATAGTTCACAAAAAAGACTTAATTTTAAAAACGCACTTACCCTAATTGAAATTTGTGATATCGACACATCGACAGTTTCCCAAATTTCAAGAGGATTATTTGGATCCGAAGTATAAAAAACGATATATTTTATAATTTTTCCATTTTTATGTAGCGGAGATTGCCACGTTATACAAACTGTAGTCGAGTTAATGACTCGAAAACGTAACGCTTGTACAGGCGACGGTACTACAACAATTAGAAATAAATTCAACTTCAATAACAGAAAAATAAGTCCACTTACTGTCTGTAAAAGTTTGTACTTGTACCGAATGAGAAAATGAACTTGAAACTCCTGCAGAATCGTTCGATCTTACTTTGAATTCGTACAAAGTGTTGGCTTTTAAATTGTTAACGACAACGTAATTAGCTTCGCTGAAATTAAAAAAACCGATTAAAATACGTAAAATTGTTTAAAAAAATGATTACCTAGTAACAATCATTCCTTTATCACATGGAACTTCATCTTGTACTTCGATATAACATACTGTAAAAGAAAGATCTTCAACATCTTGAGGAGTTACCCACGTGAAATTAACGCTGTTTGGTGATAAAGGTTGCGCTTCCGCTTGTTGAGGTATAACAGGAAAGGTGGTATTATGAATTTCGCGATAGTTTAAAGTCGTACTAGTTGTTTCCAAAGTACTTTTAACTTGCGTCAAACTAAATAAAGTCCACGAGCTATTGTCATTTTTATTTATCGATGATGATACTTTGAACTCGTACTCAGACAACGGACGTAAGCCTAAATAAGAAACAATTAATAATCTTAATGCAAGCGAGTAATTAATCTTACCAGAAATAACTTTGTTAAATCCTGTCATATATTCGACATTAATTGAAGTCCTATCGACTCTTTTCCATTGAATTTTATAATGATACTTCGAACTACCGCACGGACTATCGTTGCTTATTTTAGACCAATGTAAATTGACTGACGTTTCGTTTAAAATTTTTATCTCTAAATTTCTACTTCCATTAACACCTGAAATAGTTATAATTTATTATTTGAAATTTTAATTAGGTGCTTATGTTACTAACCAGTTCTACATACAACGCTGCTTGATAAATCGCTGGCAGTTTTGGAATAAGATCGAACGTTGAATGTGTAATTTGTACTTTTTGTAAGACCAGTGGCAAGGTGGTAAGTGTAATTGGTAACAAAATCACGTCTACCTTCTAAAAATTTCAAAAAGCTTTTGTAAAATTCCTACTACAGTTTGGAAGTTTTGAGGCTCACTATTTAAATTTAACACAATCGATACGTATTTAAATGAAGTAGCTTTAATAATTTTCTACACCCAGTGCTTTGTAAAGTTTTTTTAATTTATGTTGAAGTGTTCTTTTAAAAAAATACGGAATTAAGTAAGGGGTCGCTTGTGCTCCTAGGATCACTAGCATGTAAAAGTAAATTCTAACCTTAGATATTTACAACAAATTGTAACAAAATGATATATTTAAGCGTTTGTATGTTAAAGTTAATGTTTTTTTAAATTATCTTTTATTATTTGTGTGTTATGTTTACTGGTTAGCTAATTTTTATAATTTAAAGTAAATAAAGAAATATTTGACAACGGACGTACAAGTAATTGATAAGAGATGGCGCTTTCTCAAAATCTTGTTTTTCACATTTAAATGAGTTTTTCTGAAATTATGACAGCTAATGGCCAGGACCAACGACTCCTAACATACTTTTAAGTTTATAAAAAGTGAATATAACGATATAACTGACTTAAAGCATCAGCTGTTACTAATATTAGTCAGCAACAACGTCAAAATGCTCTAAATATTGGACATATTGGACTTGTTTCAAAAACATAGGTCAAAATATATGTCTGCTTAATGCATAACTTTTTATCACACTCTTATGCAACTTTGAATAGATTTTACATCAGTTTCAAAGATCCCCAAAGTAAGAACCGAATTTGAATTCAAATTGTACAAAACCATCCCGTTGGAGTAAATAAAAAAATATTTGACAACTGACGTGCAAGTAATTGATAAGAGATGGCGCTTTCTCAAAATCTTATTTTTCACATTTATGTGACTTTTTCTGAAATTATGAAAGTTAATGGCCAGCACCAACGACTCCTAACATACTTTTAAGTTTATAAAAAGTGAATATAACGATATAACTGACTTAAAGCATCAGCTGTTACTAATATTAGTCAGCAACATCGTCAAAATGCTCTAAATATTGGACTTGTTTCAAAAACTTAGGTCAAAATATATGTCTGCTTAATGCATAACTTTTTATCACACTCTTATGCAACTTTTAATAGATTTTACATCAGTTTCAAAAATCCCCAAAGTAAGAACCGAATTTGAATTCAAATTGTACAAAACCATCCCGTTTGAGTAAATAAAAAAATATTTGACAACTGACGTGCAAGTAATTGATAAGAGATGGCGCTTTCTCAAAATCTTATTTTTCACATTTAAATGACTTTTTCTGAAATTATGAAAGTTAATGGCCAGCACCAACGACTCCTAACATACTTTTAAGTTTATAAAAAGTGAATATAACGATATAACTGACTTAAAGCATCAGCTGTTACTAATATTAGTCAGCAACATCGTCAAAATGCTCTGAATATTGGACTTGTTTCAAAAAGTTAGGTCAAAATATATGTCTGCTTAATGCATAACTTTTTATCACACTCTTATGCAACTTTTAATAGATTTTACATCAGTTTCAAAAATCCCCAAAGTAAGAACCGAATTTGAATTCAAATTGTACAAAACTATTCCGTTTGAGTAAATAAAAAAATATTTGACAACTGAAGTGCAAGTAATTGATAAGAGATGGCGCTTTCTCAAAATCTTATTTTTCACATTTAAATGACTTTTTCTGAAATTATGAAAGTTAATGGCCAGCACCAACGACTCCTAACATACTTTTAAGTTTATAAAAAGTGAATATAACGATATAACTGACTTAAAGCATCAGTTGTTACTAATATTAGTCAGCAACATCGTCAAAATGCTCTAAATATTGGACTTGTTTCAAAAACTTAGGTCAAAATATATGTCTGCTTAATGCATAACTTTTTATCACACTCTTATGCAACTTTTAATAGATTTTACATCAGTTTCAAAAATCCCCAAAGTAAGAACCGAATTTGAATTCAAATTGCACAACAAAACTTATTCCGTTTGAAAAAATAAATTTTGGATATCAATTGTGAATGTGTATAGAAATACTAATTAATTTGAAATTAATTCTATAATAGTGAAGCCTCAAATTGGAGGTTATAATATAAAGCGATTTACCTGAGTCGAATGCGTAAATACTATAAGCTTGAATGGTTTCATTTTTAGAGGCTTCCCACGTTAAACAAATACTATTGTCATTAAACTGTTCACATTGTACATTTTGAGGTGGTATAGGTCGAGTTTCAGAAAAGTAAGGTACTAATTGCGCAGACACCCACGTCTTTCCGACAGAATTTGTAGCGACACACTGATAAATTCCTAAAAATAAACATTACGATCATAAATTTACAAGCTGAAAAGAAAATTATTACCTTGATCCGTTGTTAAAGAATGACTAAAAACTAAGCCTGAAGATTGTAATTTAATTAGTCCGACTGTTTCTAAAGGTTTGCCATTTTTAAGCCAAGTTATGTTAGGTTGTGGTACACCTTCAGCATGACAATCTAAACGAAGTGTTCGAGGAGGTGCATACGATACCGATACAGGAGTTACATTAAAATAAGGTGTTTGATGAACTCTTAAATGATAATTCTAAAAAAAATAAAAATTATTATAAAATGGAAAATACAACTTTTTTTTAGATTAGTTTAACGAGAAATATAAAAATGAGAACAAAGAGACAAAATGTATCTTTGACCTATTTTTATACGTACCAATCAGTCTTCATTATCATAACAAATAAGGAAGATGCAAGCAAATTAGATCAAATCAACTTTAAGAACCAGGAAATTAACCAGACAAAAGAACTAATTACATAATAAAACTACTTAATATAATAAAGATTAATTTAATATTAATACAAAGTCATACTTACTAAACTAACTCTACTTTTTGCATTATTAGCAGAACACGTATAACTTCCTTGAGATTCCAAATTAACGTTTGTTAATACAAGTTTACTTGAATTTACACTCAAAACTCGAACGTCATCTAAAAATTGCTTTTTGAAAAAAATTATTCGAAATGTAACAAAATTTACCTTTAAGCCATTCGACGGTTGGAATAGGCCATCCAGTTACAGCACAATATAAAGTTATGTTATTATTGACCAGAACGGTTTGATTGGGTTCGATACCCAGAGGTAGAATTTTAAGTGGTTGGTTTGAGTTAACCGACGGTAAAACTGTCAGTTGACCATATTTACTACGTTTAGTTTTCTTAAGTATAATATTTGTTGCTAAACATCTAAACAAAACATTTCATTTACAAATTTTAATTACAATAAATCTCATTAATTTTTTTTACCTATAAATACCAACATCTGAGGAATGAGTACTGGTAATTAACAAGGCTCCCGTTGGGAGAGGAACATATCTAAAATAAAACGTTAGATGAATATCTGTGGAACACAAATGGTGATTGTGAAATTTAAATGATTTACTGTGTAACAAAGTAACGTTTGACATGTTCTCACTTATTTATACTTGCTAAATAGTAACTCATCACGTAATTAGACCTATTATACTTTGAACATCAATCCGTATTCTTTCCTTACAACTACTAACAATTAATCCTCTAGGTCGTGATCTTTGACATCTCACACTGTGAAATAACAAATCTTCAAAGCATCTACCGAGAAAGACATTATATTTAACTCGAGCGCCTATTGCAAATTCACAACACCCAAACAGATAGAAATGGGTTCTAAAAACTGTCATTAAATGACGAACAACTGAAGAGTAGTTATTGGTTTGCCTTAAATAAAACTAAACAGAAGCTGAGAGAATGAGATATGCAAGAACATTTTGAATCGCTCGAGGCCTTCACTCTACTTAATAAGGATATCTTTGATAAGTTACTCGGTCAAAATCTTTGCTTGTTCAATTCTTCAGTGGAGATAACAATAAAACAATTTACCTTATGTTATGAGGTAGAGGTTTGTTGTCACGTTCCCACTGAATAGTTGCATTGGGTTTAGACTGTATTTGACACGGTATTACAATGGGTTGAAACTCGAATACACTAACATTTCTAGGCTGTTCAATAAATTCATGTTCAATTGCTAAAAATTTAAAAACAATTTTGAAACTTAAAAAGTTTTTAGAAATATTTCTTATACATACAAGCAATTTTCAATTTAGCCGAATTTGAAAGAACAGATCCGATGGCATTTTTGGCAAGACATTGGTACTGTCCTTCAATTTTTTTACCAGCAACTTTTGGAATATAAAGTGAACCGTTTGTTAATATTTGTTTTCGACTGTCGTTAACCATTATACGGTTACCATCGTACAGCCATGTTATATTTATACCAGGTACTGATGACGTCGCTTCACATTTTAAAGTTGCCGATTGACCACGTCCTACAGTTACATCTTGAGGATTTTTTAAATGTAAAGATGGAGAACTTTCTGTTGCTCCTGAGGCCACTGCTTGTCCTGAAAGAAAAAAATATGCGTTAGTTATTTTATAACTTTTATTTAAAAATAAAATAAAATGGAAAGATGACTAAAAAAGAGCTTTTTTGTACTGGGCACAAATTAATGATGTTAGGGACTTTTTGTGCGTATAAGGTTAACTGTTTAACGTACAAATAAACGCATATCACATAATTAAAGTGTTTGTATAGGAATCGGAAATCCAATAATGCGGTATAAAAAAGCGTATATTCAACGTATTTCAGGTTCAATATTACCCCAAAAAGGTCACAGTTCGAAGAAGGATGAGTTTTAATAAAATAATTGAGCAAAGAGTTGAGATTTGAATATTTACACAGGAATATGTTAACTACCACAAAATGAGTAAGGTCAGCAAGTTAAAATAGTCTAGAAAATACACACGGTTCCAAGCTTTTTGCTCGGTTATGAGAGGTGATCACTGATTACGTCTCTTTACGGAAACCGTCAGACGTAGCGAACAGAATAAGGGCCGTTTTACATGGACTAAACGCCGTACTTACTTGTTAGTACTGAATCAACTCAAGGAGCAAAACCACGAGAATCTAAGCTTTAACGTCGTGCGTAGAAATTTCGACGCACGACCGTGCACGACGTTAAAGCTTAGATTCCCGTGCTTTTGCTCCTTGAGTTGATTCAGAACTAACAAGTTAGTACGACATTTAGTATATCTAAAACGACCCTAAGACACCTTATTAGTGCATATGAGACCAAGTTTAGAAAACGAACCGTGCAGCGTTGATTAAAAAAAAAAGTGCTATAATAGGCCTTTTGCTATTTCGGTTCGTTTATAGAGCTATAAACGCACCGAAAGTAGTTTGTTTATAGCTCATTTATATTTAATCTTTATTTTAATCGACCTTCATAGACAAATATTGAATATTGCATACTTGTATTAACCTGAAAACTGCTCTTCTGTTTTAATCATTACCCTTGAAGCCAGAAGTATCTTCCAATGTTCAGGACGCTCGTGACGTAACTTAAGACATGACGCGCGGTTTTGTAGTCGTTATCTCAGACAACTTCATGTTTTAAATCTTATCTCTTTAACGAAAAATGCTAAAAACCGACGTGTGGTATAAAATATTTCTAATATTGGCAAATTCTTCCTATGTATATTTTTATTGTGTTTTGAGCTTTCATCAAATGGTGACTAAGAAATAGATGTTGTGGTGTCCAAAATATCATTAATAATTATGCGTGTTGTTGCCAGAAACAAATTTAAATTTAAATTACATAGGTAAGAGAAACGGAAACAGTACGGAACGTCAAGGCAAACTACTTTGCACGCCTTCCAATCCGGAACGTCCCGTCACGTAACTTGTACGTTTTATTAAAGACTTCTCAACCGTCTTCGTGTTGCGAACACTTCACGAGCTTCTTAAAAGTCTCTGCATACTTTCCTTGTACCTATCATCTATCAAACTACCATTGGAGCTTTTTTTAATAAGCAGATCGATCTATGACTGCCTTTAGTCTTTGAAGTACTAGTTTATAACTTTCGTGTGCCTCTATCCCCACAGCATAGATAATGAGCCGATCCAGAAGTTGCCCTTCTTCCCCGATGAGGCTTTTAAACAAAAATTTTTGGGTAGAGGGTTTTAATCAATGGTAAAGAGTGTGATTACTTGTAACTTTACTGGACTATAAACCTTAAACTCCCACAAGTATCTGAAACCTAACCTAACTCAATCTAACAATACTTAACCTATGATAATAATCTATCTGGGACTATCGCAATCGCGGACTTTATGACTTATGACATGAAAAGCACGGAGTATAGTTATAACGACATCACAACGTCAAAATGACCCCAGCTGACTAGTCAGTCATCTTGGGTCCTACGCATAAGACCGATAAAACAATTCACTGTATAATTACTGTGTTTGTATGATTATTACGTTAAACGTCACTTTGACATTTGACCAAAAATGGCTCACGAATCAGCTACCATTTATAGAGTGGTTGTAAAATGACCTGCTGGATCAGAATAAGTTACACCTAATAGACCTATCCCTAATTTTAGGCATCATTTTGAGTTTTTAAAATACATTAGGTATTAGATAAAAATGTTCATAAACCTCCAACTCCCACATAGTAGGTATGTGAAATCTAACCTAACTCAATCTAACAAAACCTATCGCGGATTTTATTACTTACGAGATGGAAAGAACTACAACTACTAGATAAATGGTAGCTGACTCGCCAGCCATATTGGGTCGTTTGTCAAAGTGACATTTGCGTAAGGCCGATAAAACAGTGTCTTTGTTTGATTACTAAGTTTGTATGTTTATTACATTAAACGTCACTTTGACATACGACCCAATATGGCTGACGAGTCAGCTGCCTTTTATATAGTAGATATAGAAAGAACGGAGTAGTTATAATGACGTCACAACGTCAAAATGACCTCAGCTGATTCGTCAGCCATCTTGGGTCTCATGTCAAAGTGACATTTGCATAAGGTCGATAAAACAGATCACTGTTCGATTACTATGTTTGTATGTATTAAACGTCACTTTGACATTTGGCTAACGAGTCAATTACCATTTAGGGTAGTTGTAAAAAAAAGTTACACCTAATTTTTGTCATCATTTTTGAGTTTTTATAAAGGCAATTGTGACTTTAGCATAAAATACACGAATACACCCCCGTACGTAATTTATAATTTATTAACCCTTTTAAGGTCAACAACCTACATTTTGGAGGTAATTATTTGTTCTATTATTATTACAATTTGTATAAAACTCATCGTATCGTTACGATTAATAATTAATATAAAAATAATACTAATGCTCAATAGTACTAAAACTCAAATTGACAATAAAAAAAATTAGTGTAGTATTTACTGTATTTGTAAGATAACACTGGGTAGGGTAAATAGATAAAAGAAAATCGATTAACAAACCCTCTAATTAACCGAAGTATGTGATATTTTGTAATATGTAGTAATATAAAGCCGAAATTTTTTGTCATTTTATACATAAAATGAATGAACATTAAATAAAAGCGATCATCGATCAAAATGGTTTTTCAATAACAAGTTTGAAGTAAATTTATTTACCCCTTCATTAACTGTATTAAATAGTGTTTGGAAATCAAATTACATTTTAACAGCGAAATTGTAAACGATGGAAACAATTTTTTTTGACGCGCGACGTACCAAAAAAAAACAATTTGTTTTGAATAAAAAACAATTTTTAAGGGTGTAATTAAATTTTAACTAGGGCCTTAAACGGGGTGTGTCATTAAAAGTTAAGGAGGAAAGAATCGATCTTTAAAGTTACACCAGGTCATAATGCAGTACTTCAGCGCACTAGGGCACGTTGCACTAAGTTCATTGCACCCTCAACCCCATTTGCATTGATAAAAAGAGGTTGGGTTTAGAAAGCACAACATTTACGAGTTTGACTACGGATCAATTTTCCCTTTCCATTCTCTTAGCCAAAAACCAAACCTAATACTAAAATCATTTTCAATCTAATTTTTATTAAATTAAGGGAACGAAATTTCATTATGTTGGAAATAAAAATTCAATGGAAATAACAAATATGAGCAACATTCCTAGAGTAAGAGCATTGATCAGTGAGAAGGCCAAACACGTGGTGTGACCGCTAATTAAGTCCATTGCTCTATTACTTAACGCTTTAATGAAGTCGCTTTTTAATATAAAAAAATACTCCCAAGAAAATTCAAAATATTAACAATCGTTATACGGCGTTAGATAAAAATTCCCCCTCTTTAGCAACACCCGAAGAATCAAAACGTAACAAGATTCTAAAATAATTTATTAAGCACCCAGAGAATATAAGATTAACGAACTAATACTAATTTGTTTCTTTTGTACAAAACTTCCTTTCTAGCTTTTGACTAATTGAAAATCGCAGATGTTTTCTATTTAATTCAACTGCTTCTTCTTTTTTTCTCACGGAAGAAGGGAGCGCTTTAGAACTTTTCTAATCAAAAAACTGCCAAAAAAATGTAATAATACCCAATTTTCCATTTTCTCCAACATCAATTCCACCCAGTCACCAACAAAACCCCACGCATTGAACTATTTTTCTTCTTCAAAGTCTATTATAAAATTATATCAAATCAATATCGTAAAACCTATCTTATGGTATTTTTATCCCCAAGGTTCTCTTCTCCAAAGCATAAATAAAGGTAGGGTTCGAACAAGAATAAATAAATCGATTACATATAAAAAAGGGGGTTAGTATTTTGTTTACAAAATTTGAAGGGGAGGAACAAAATCAACATAACATTTAAATTCCATTAGGATACGTTGATGCGCAGTATTACATCAAAAACTTAATCCGCAAAAACAAATAATGAAATATGAAATTCATGCTTAGAATGGGTTTGTTTGGAGGTAAAAAATGAAATATGGGAACTTAAAAAGGAAAATAATTAAAAAGAAAATTTCAAAAGCTTCGTGTATTTTTGCCTTAATTACAAATAACATTAAAGAATTTAAAGTTTCATTTTTTACATAGAGTGTAATTAAAATTAAATTAGCGAAATATTTCAACTTCAAATTATCTCAACACTTGTTAAAATTAAATAATGTCAATTTTAATATTATTAATTTGTTTTCTTTGATATGTTAATTCAACTCGGCCTTAACCTCAAATTCTTAATTACATAATTTTTAACTCGCGTCCAATTGTTTATTAACAGGAGGAGCGCAAATTTTGCTACATATTACGTGAGAACAATCAGAAAATTTATAGTCTTGGTCAATTAAAGGCATAGAAAGTAAAAAACAGTGAATAGGCAAAAGTCGGTGACCTAGTGCCAATGGAAAAGTCATTAAAATTCAATGGTTAATGGAAGAATCATCGAAAGGAAGTGATAGAAAGACTGTGACAAATTCAGAAGTCGCACCGAAAGGCAGTGAAAAATTGAAAAATCGTCTATAGCAGTAAGAAATGGGAGAATCATAGAAATGAAGTGATAATTAAGTCATAGAAGTGCATTTATGACAGTATGAAAGTCATAATTAAAAAGTTTAAGGCATTGAAGGGGGTGGCAGGTAGGAGACCATAGAAAGACAAATTTAGCAAGTAATTAGAAATATATAAACAGATACAAAAGACGGTCACAGATATACAGAATAATCTACTCCTACTCGCTCGGCGACACACTTCACGAGATGAAAAATGTGATTATATGAAAAAAATGTTTATGAAAGAACAATGTCTGATTCGCTTTTGTTTTGGAGTTTGTAGCTGTTGAAGAAACAATCAAAATTCGCGATAGCTGCGTAGAACTAAATTTTTTAAGAGAAAGCGTAGGGATTGCAACTTTTTTCCACGAATCGCTTTATTTTGGAACCCTCATTACGGGAGAGAGTTTCCAGATCAGTGGCGTGCGGGACCACGGGAACAGGGTCCATATTGGCTTTGTTTGTAGCAAAACTGCTAATTTTGACAATATCTTTGATCACATTGAAGATAGTTAAAAAATACATCTCAGGTAATTTGTAATGTATAGAATTACGAAGAGAATGAGACCAGTTCGAGCCCAAACGGTTAGTTCGTTTATGCAGAAAAAAATATAAACTACAGAAAGATAATTTATTTTTAAATTTAATTTTAAAAAAAAGTGAAAATCCAAATTTTTTGAAAATGCTTTTATAAGATGCATTTTAATACACAAAAACACTGTACCAAATTTCAACTTTTAATATTTATTTAAACAGCCACAATCGCTAAAAGACTAAAAATTTTCAACCACGAATAAAGTTGGAGCAAATAATGTTAGAGGGTGAAACTAGTAGTCTTGACGTTGATTCAACATAAAATCATAATTTTCTCTCAATTTTTTATACCCGTTAAAAAAAATACAAAATGATGGAAAATCATATGTATTTTCGATACAAAACTTATTCTCGTTACAGAAGGACTTTAGCGATGTCCTAGAAAATTAAAACCAGACTTAAAACTTTTGTTGTTTTTTTGATTCAGAAAAGGGTTAAATAAGAACCACCTTGATATACATCTGTAAAGTATCCCTTTTGATTTAATTGTAAGGTACCTATCAGAAAGATGGTGGATCATCGCATCGAGGAAGACCAAGTAATTTCCCAAATAAATGGATTTAAAAGTCAACAGAAGGATCAACAAACTATCACATGGATTGAGAGACCATTCAGAAAAATCAAAAAGCCACCAGAAGGATCCCCAAGCCACCAGAAGAATCGACAAACGAGGCCATTCAGAATGATCGACAGTCCATTCAGAAGGATTGACAGACCATTCATAAGGATCCACAGACCTTCAGGAGATTCAACGACCATTCAGAAAGATCCACAGCCCATTCCAGAAGGATCGACAAACTAGCGGAAAATCGACAGATAATCAGTCGTTATACTTAAAACATGAAAAACAGTCGATCCAACGCGTCGATGTGAATCCTTTGGTCACAATAAGGAGGATAGAGGGATAGATTAAACTTATTATTTTTTCACCATATTATGAAGATGATGTAAAGCTATTTTAAGCTGGATAGGTTAAGAAGCTCGAGAGTAATCTATTATGGAGAAATACAGGCACAGCACACTATAAAGACAGCCTAAATCGTTTTGGACATGCAACTTAAAACTATTAGGATAATATACGTACATCTGATGGTATGGCTAAAAGTTTTGAATTTAGTCACAATAGCTTGAACAACAGTAAAATCTGCACCCCTTACGAGTTGGAAATGAAATTTTAAAAATGTACACAAATTAAACAAATGAGCATCGTACAACTCGTAAGTAAGAAGCATTTAGCATAAATTTTTAAGTAATCCCCATTCTTTATTTAAAACCCTCTTGTGAATTCGTAAATGTTTAAAATTTGGTATAAGCAATTTACGAAGGCCTTAAAACAATTTTATTTTGTAAAAGAAAATAAATTTACTCGTCATTTTGAATTACTTCGTCATTTGGGTCGAAACTTATCCCTTTACCACCCTCGTCTTTTAACTATTAATCAAGGGAAACTCAAGATGAATTCACAAACCCCTTTTCTTTATTAGTAAACGACGTGGATGCTTTCAGGCAGATGTTCGAATGTCAAATTCACAATAAATATATTATAAAATACACCTTCTCTCTCTCCCTACTGTAAAATAAATTACGCGTCAATTTTCCAAATAAGAAAAAATATTTAAGAAAGTATATAAAGTCATTTTGAAGTTAGTCGTGGAATATTAAAGAGTCGTATAATGCTAAAAGTACCCGAAAAAGTTTGAAGTAACAACCCTTATAAATTTCACGTTGTAGAAATTAAATTAAAAAATGTTTCTCTTGTTACTTTCTTTATTTCTTATTTCTGAAGAGAATTTAATGAAATGTGACTCGCAACGCAACAAGAATTCTTACGTTTTCTGCTTTTCTAGCAATGAGATATCTACCTACATGAATAGATAATTTAATACGCTAAAACATGCCTTCTGTAATTTTTTAAATAAACAAACGATATTGAATGTCGATAACATTTCTGTAATTCAATACTATTCGATTTATCGGTGAAATGATGTTTAAATTGAGGTTATAAACAGTCCAGTTCAGAGTTGAGCCAAATACTTTAGCACACTGTTGGTATGGGGATTTTTATCAATTAAAGTTGGCAACGACAACGTCACTTGAATGAGCATAAAACCCAGCAGGGGGTACCAACATCGATATTGTGTTTCAAGAAATTCAAACATACAAAATTAAAAACTTTGTTGATAATTTCAACAACTGTTTCATTCAACTGTTTCAAGCTGCGCTTCATTCAAAAATACTGACGAATGTAGTTCGAGAGAAAAGCTTCAATTATTGAACTATACGCCATTCAATCATGAATTAAATATTTTTTCTTCAAACGTTTGTAAAAGTTGACATTTTGTTACTGAACAAGTAAGGTTAAAGTTCTACTTTTACATCCTAGGAGGTAAACGTAAATTCTAACCTTAAATATTTACAATAAATTGTAATGTAAAAAATGATATTTTTAAGCATATGTAAAGTAAAAAAGCTAATGTTCTTTAAATTTTTATATTAAAAATAATTAGAATTTTTTACAAGTTAAAGTTAATTTAAGAGATGGCGCATTTCAAAATTCTTTATTTTTGGTTTTTATTATAAGTTTTACGTTCCAAGAAAAAATTAAATGTTTCATACGGAGTAAAAGTACTTTTTTTGGCTTGTCAATATCAAGTCAAGTCAAGTTGTCAGACTCAACTTCGTTTCGTCTGACAGGCCCTGCTGACCCTCCTCCTAGAGTGGCTCCTTTATAAAAATTTGTGGCTGCGCCTATGATGAGACCAATTATTTAAAAATCTTCAAATCCGCCCAACTCATAGTTTGAGCACCGCTGAACTCGAAGCAACATTTTTTTTTGCAAAACTAATTGCACTCCCCTCGTAATTTACATTCATCGAATTAAGGGTATTTGTATGGTTTTATAATGAACACTTGTAATCTTTCTTAACTATATTATATGAGAGGTTTAACTTCCCTATTGGAAAAAGCTAAAGAAGAGAGTTTGTATTTTTAAAAACAAAAGTTAACCATTTTTGTGGTGAACCGCAAGCTTAAGGCTTGTTGGTATAACTATTTTTTGCGGGGATGACTTAGAACTACGCATTGCGTCTCTATATTGCGGTAAGAGTTAATCTCACAGTTTACTAATTTTTGTTGGACAAACTTAGCTTCAAGCTGTTTTTCAGAGCTTTTCAAAAATAAACAAAAAAACTCTAATGTGGCTGTAACACGACTTTTTCGTACGCATTAACGCTAATTTTGTGAGAATGCAAAAAAACTATACAGGTTGTTCCATTTAAAATAAGAAATTCCGTTCCATTTCCGGTTAAACCGGAAGTCACTATATAAATTGTTTGATATTATCAGTTCCTATTTCCGGTATGTAGTATTTGTTATCATTCACCTAAACAGCTAATTTTACGAGCTTTAGAACTATTTAAAAATATACAAAGTGTTCCTAGAAACTTGTGATATTTTTCTAATTTCCGGTTTAACCGGAAGCGTTTTATTAACCGAAAATAGCGTCAAATAATAGATATTCATGGGATTGATACATGAACAAATTTTTAAGTTTTCATTTTTATTACAAAAGAAATTACAGGTTTTTGAAATTTTGACATTTAAAAAATCATAACTCCGGTTCCGCTCGAGCGATTTTGATTAAAAAATCACAGTTCGATAGAGAATTACGTTGTCTATAACATACCCAAAAGTGAATAAAATCGCCAGAACAGATTTTGAGAAAATCCATTTCAAAATTTTAACCTTATTTTGGCCCCTTAAAAGTAGACAATTTTAAAACGATTTTAAAAATCGACTAGGCTAGGACGAAAGCCCCATATTTTGGGTGTACTTTGCATTTTTGAAATTTTTATAATATTTAATTACCGGCAAAGTTATAATGAGAAAAATTGAGATTATGGTAAGTAGGCTTTAGAATTTAATTAAACATGTTTTTTGATGAGTTTTGTTCAAGTGACTCGAAAAATAAATTACTTATGAGGAAATTACGATTAAAATACATACGAGGGACATCCAAAAAAATTTGATAATTATTAGGAATAGAAATATTTAATTATTTTTCAAAAATGATTAGTACCTAAATTTTACACTTTAAAATTCTTATAAACGATACTTTGATTTATTACTACAACAAGCTATGATTATCATTAACTTAAATCAAAAAAAGACAGGTGTACTATTGATGCGTAACCGTAAAATTGAAAATCTTTTAAATCTATTCCAGTATCACAACTTCTTGTTTCTTACAAATAAAAAAAACAGGTATGAAAAGAAGAAAACCACAAGATGATCATCATTATAAGATAAGTTGTATATTCATTTTAAAAATCCAAACCGATTGATATCCGCTCCTAAGTTTGGCCTCCCGCATTAGATTCGCACATCTAACGCACTTTGAAGAAGACGTCGTTGCCCCCAAATTCAACGTATCGAGAAAAAAAAACCAGCTGCCTAATTGATTTAAAAAAAAACTTAAAATTATTTGTCCCCCCATTGTTATTATTTGTCTAAAATAGACCTCCCCAATAGAAGTAAAAACTACTTCCGTATTTTTAGAAAAAAAAAAGGAGCTCTAGGTATCATCCACAAATTATCGCTACTAAAATAGATGAGAGGTCGATGCCTGAACGGAATAAATACATAACAACACATTAATCTTTCACCGTGAAAAAAATAGAAACAATAAGTAGAGAACTTTAGGATTACATTAAAAAAGTGAAGAATTAGTCACACTGTTTACTCTTAACTAACCTCCACTTTCCCGTACGTTCTTTTATTCATCGCTTAATAACGATCAGCCTGTTACTTTTATCTGTTTCATAATAAGTTTCTCGAAGCAGATTGAACGATTAAATTCGTCGGATAAGTATTGTACGATTAGCTAGCTTCTTTGTTTGTATAGAATAGAGGGCTTGTCAAAAGTGCTAATTCGCGCTCTTTTATAAATAAACGCCGCTCAAAGCCAAAATATTATTCATCTAAATCTAAACGTACAGTACACAATATAGTGCTTGAAAATTTCGTGGGCACAAAACTAGAACAAACCCAGCTTTTTGCGATCAAAATAAGTTCAATGGAGCAAACTTATCTACAGAGTGCTCGCTTACGGGGGTTTCTATTAACGTAAGGTTACAGTTTAGAGGTTAAGTTTTGTGTAATTTGACTCCCAACACCTCCGGTTGCAAGTGTAATAGCATAGCACGTTTATTTTTTTGTCAAACGTTTCGTCTTTCTCGGACTATCTTCAAGTCTTTTATTGCCCAATTATTGAGATGTATGTCAAAAGACAGAGTCTTCAGGCAATTGCAGCAATGTAAAGTGTTTCGTACTCGATCTCTAACTCTAATCCATCAGTTAGAGCATTATATGTGAAATTTTTAATTCCCATAAAATGGATGAAATGAATGTCGGGAACTCCGTAAGGGCTTAATTGTAACCGCAGCTTATTTTGGACTTTAAAAATATTTGAAAGCCTTAACGGTAATTAGAAATCGTTAAGGAACGGAGCAAATTAAACGAGGAGTGTGATCTGACAAAATCATTTCGTTATACTAAAAATTAAATTTTTATTAAAAATATTAACAAGCGTGAAACAGTATCTTGACGTGTTCATCTCACTTGAATAATAACAAAATGGTTCAATTTTTGGAATAGTAGGCCAAGTAAATTCTTATAAATATATAAATTCTTTGAAAATCTCTCATATGAGGAGGTCTGTCGGTTTACAGTAACAGATTAAAAGATATACCATGCGGAGAAAAACAGATTGATAATATCATAAAAAGGGACCAACAGTTGTACTAGTTCCTCTATGTATAAATATATCGTGATGGTTGGACACGGGCATGTTGAAATGTAGGGGCCACATCCCCTCCATTCAGGGCACGAACTCCAACAGCCAATTAAATCTTTGGAAACCCCTGAAAAATTGGGCTCGGTCCTGACTGGAATCAGGAATGATGCCTAAATCACTGAATCGTATACAATAAATGGACAGAAGAACATGTGGACGAATAGGTCGATGTCAAGCCACTAAAAACATATTTTACGAATGTAAAATTACCAAACACTAGAATCAGAGAACAGACCTTCAGACAGACAGACGAACAGAATAGAATGAAAGTATTGGCAAAAATATTATTGCTTTGCACTTTTCAGCATATTATTTTAAGGTATTATAGGAAAGTATTGTATTTTTATATCTCAAAGGAAGAAAATTTGGAAGTTGTTAATGATTTTTGCACTGCGTGTATTTGAAAGAGTGTAATAATTACATAGCCTTTAAAAATATGTTAAAATTGTATATTACAGAAAATGTTTGATTTCAGCATTTGCTTTTGAATTTGTTTTTGTTTGTGATTATCTCTTATCTAAAAGTAATTCTTATGTTGGTGTATTTATAGCCTTGGCTAATTAATTAAATATAAATATATATTATATTATAATATAATATATTATAATATAATATATTATATTATAATATATTATTATTATATTATATATATTATATTATATATATTTTATAGAAAATGAAATTTTGATTACTGCAAACCTAGGACTAGATCGAAAGAAAATGAACGCTGGCTAACAAAATATATTAATAACGAAACGCTACCCACGTTATAATAAGAAATATAATAAAAATTACAAACAAATTTTGCCTGATATTACATCTTCCTACTATTGACGCCAATGTCCATTGTATATCCTATCTTCAATCCTCATATCATTTCAGGCATATTTCATAATATTTTTTTATTAATATTACCTGTTTTTCCATTTGTTATTTTGCCAATTCACAATATTGGCATTCCTAAAGTTTATGTGGGAAGTTTCAAAAATGTCCTTCGGAAGTTCCAGGATATGTTTTGCAACAAAACATACAACACACATATTTTTTTTTCTAATTGGAACTTTCAAGGATCATACTTCTAATTAACTACCCAAATCTAATTCATTACAATTTTTTGAAATAGCAATAGGTGTTTGCGTTTTTATATGTAGAAGCTAATAACAAATTATGCCAATAGGTACTTGTTATGAATGTTATGACAAGCATCTGCGTTCTGCAAATAGCCCAAAGACTTAAAATACTGGGTGGGCAAAGTTGGGCAGCTTCATTTCGGGGGAGGGCTATAAAATTGACTAAAAAATGCACATACTCTAGTGTAAAATAATTTCTTATATTTTGGGGAATCGAGTCAAATTCAAAAACCTGGTTTAAGTTTAATGTTTTAGCATGCCATTTTCAATATTTAGTGCCTACCTAATCATTTTTAATATAATTTTTTATTTTCAAAATTATTTGAGGTTGACAGAGCAAGTCTTTAGGTATGCATTGCCCCACTTGTGCCCACCCTTAGCAGCTACGTCCCTGAAATAGCCATAATTCCATTATACCGAACGTTATCTTTCTATTGCCATGAAAAACAACAAAATCTAAAATGTCAAAATTAAGGACGCGCTGCAATAGTGGAGGGGAGACATTTTTGCCATAGCGTGTATTTTTACCACTTTAAGTTGAAGGAAAAAACTATAGATGGGCCAACATACTGTCTACACTAGAGAAATGGTTTGTTGTGAAAAGAGAGAGAATTTGTTTTAAGATATGGACTTTAAAATGTTTAGCAAAGGTCTTTGTTGTGACCATTTGAGCAACCCGACGAAATAATGGGGATTACAAATTACAGGGTTACAAAAGAACAGTAAAAGTTCAAAATTTATACCTGGAACTTTAAAATTTTGCTTGCGCCATCTAAAAGGTAATGCCTAAACTATTGTCGAAAGATTTGGTAGAAAAGACCGCTAAGGACATATTTTGATTCAGTATTTTGTTGCGTATTTCGTTTAATTAGCGATGGAATCACTTAAAAATTAGGTATTGTTCTTATAACAATCTCCACTAGGAGATAACGGAATTTCATCAATATTGGTTGCTTCAAAATTTGAAAGTTTCTTGTTTTCAAAAATTAATTTAACCTATTTATTCATAATATAAAGCAATGAAAATTGTCCATCTCCTTCATTGATCTTTCCTTATTAAAATTTCAAAAAAATTAAGTTTATATAACGTTTAGTTTTTAAATCCTGCAACAAAAACTAAAGGCTTATTTTTAACATTATTTTAACTCCAACTTTCGCCGCTTTTTCAGCGCGGCCTTAATGATTTTTGTCCAAATTATTTGTTTTGACAACACATATTATTTTTGACGTTTTAGATTTTGTTGTTTTCCATGGCAAGAGAGATTATATTTCTAATCGACACTAAAACGGGTGTAAAATAGCTTCTTATGACAAGGTCTTTTGATAAAAAATATTCACCAATACACCTTTTGAACGATAAATAATTTTCACGTTCTCAGTAACAGTATAAAACAACAAAAGAACCTAAATTATTTATTTAAAAGAAAATTCACATCCTTCCTACACATACCACACAACATTGCATATGAACTGATGTTTTTATACAACTTCCTTCTGTGCTTTTCTACTTTTGACAAAAAAGATACAAACATTTACAAAAACACAAAATTAAAATCATTTCTAAATGGAAAAGTGAAACTCAACATTTTACTTTATCTTTTCATAATTGAAATTTAATACTATTTCCATCTTACATTTTCATTTATAAAATCTCCACTGAATATTTTAATTATTATCTCGTATTAAAACACGTTTTAAGTGTTTAAACAACAAACGATTGTATGTTCCTACAGTTCAAGCTTTGCAACAATTTAACATTTAAAACAGATTCAAAAGGAAACAACACTTTTAAAAGATTATAAAATTAATCAAAGAAATTTAATTTTCAACTTTTGTCGAATCCCATTTATATCAAGGTAAAGGACTGTTGAATGGGTTTTAAAAAAAGGGATGATTTGTCATCACATGACTTTGTTCACTTACATAACCTCAAAAATTAAATAAGATTCATTAGTAAGTAATCTTAACCAGTGGATATTATCGAGATTCGACGAAATGTGGAAATATGAAAATGTAAGTATGTTCCAAAAGAGGTACTCCCTGTGGATACATCGATCCAATCGATCTATCCAAAATATTACGATACTGTCGGACTGTGCAATAAATCGTATTAGCATAGGGATGATGTCGTATAATGGTATACAATACCTAAAAATAGACCTTATCGTGACAGAAGAAATTTTTGGAAAGTCAGCATAATGAAATATAAGTACCTACTATCGCTATTTATTTTTTAATAAAAACATATATCAACAAAATCGATACAATTAAAGAATTTTAAAACTATAAATAAATCAAAACATAAGAAAGAAAAATGAATTTGGAAATAATATACCCCAATTTATCTAAATATCCGTTTTTGAAGTTTCATAATGACAGCACATCCCATCTTACTAACTAAATTCAATAGCTAACGACGGATTAACTACCAAATTCGTTGAGTATGAATTTTGTAATTCGAAGTTAGAGATTTATGTGGATAAATAATATGTCGTTAGGTACCGAGAAAATAGCGATAATTTAACGATTTTTGGTAGCGATAGACATATTTATCCTCAAAAATCGAAAACTTTGAGTTACAAAATCGAAAAATAACCTCAATCGCTAGTCAACGATATCGCTCGCTATCGAAAAAGTTAGTGAATCCCTACACAGGGTTGCCACATACCAACAATCAAGCTAAAAAACTTTAAATTTCAAACTAGAGATGGGTAGTTCGTGACCGAATAGTTCAAATGAACTATTCACTTGTACTGAACTAGATGAACTATGTCACTTTCTATAAACGAACTAGTTCGTTTTGAACTATAGGTTATTATTCTCTTCGCTTAGTTCGTTTTCATAGAAAAACGAACTAGTAAATTTTGAACTAATAGTTTGTTATTCTTCGCTTCTCTCGTTTTCTGGATTTCTAGACCTAGAATAACTACATACTAGGTCCTTTGAACTTGAACTTATTTTATGATTTTTAAGGCAATTACTATATTTATTTTCTTCTCTAATCAACCCCGGTCCAGCTATTTGATATATGGATGTACCAACCTACTACAAAAGAAAGGGCGATACGGCATACGTAACATAGTTCACAGACGATGTCTACTATATCTATATAACTATATCGATGATATAGTTCATTCGTTCATTGATGAACTATAGTTCATTTTGAACTATTCAACTGAACTAGTTAATGTCAATTTACGTGAACTAGTTCAGTATGAACTATTCCGCAAAATGGACTACAATTCCCACCTCTATTTCAAACGAAATAAATTGTAATGTGAAACTCTGTACAGGGATGCCAAATGAAAATAGCCCCTAACTGTATTGTCTCTAAACATTCCTAACTTTAGGTTTGCTCCGGTAAGTGTCAACAACGCATCTTTATATAAACTGGTCTATAATAACAAAGGAAAATCAAAATTAAATACTTTGAATATTAAAATATGCTCCAAAATTACATAATGACAACATATGAATATTAATAACAGATGTTGTTTTGCTAAGGTGAAAATTTACAATTGGAAAACACGATAGTTAGTTGAAATCTGTGTTCAGGCATGATTTTTACACTTCTGTAAACTCTTGGTTTAGTAACTGTGTTATTTTTCATAAAAAGAAGTACTTAAGAAAAACTCTTTCAGTTGTTTTTGTTTTTCTGTTTGTTATTAAATTTTTATTAAAAAATGGTAACCATAGTGATAATGGTAATTTGTGTTTTGCTTACTAATTTTTCGAAATTAAAGTTATTGATATTGTTAAAGTAAAATAAAATAAAACACAATTGAAGTCTATGAGGTATATAGAAAACTAAAAAGGTAGGAACACGAAATTCGAAACATAGTCGGGTTCGCCTGTGTAAAAATAGTAGCTGGTTTTATTAGGAGTAAAAGCGTCACTTTTTTTCTGCGAGCCAGTAGGGCTTGTCAGGCGAAACAAAGTTGAGTCTGACACCCGAGGTCTATAAAACCTTAATATTATATTACCAGGTTACCTGGGTGAACAAAAGCGCGACAGTTGCCGTGACAGTCACCAAGCAGTCGGTTGATCGTGTGACGTCACATCTGGGACCTTTTTTTGAACTTTATTTAATTACTGATTTACGGTAGAAAATTTAAAAAAAATTAAGAGACAAAAATTTGTTCTAAACTATAGAGGCGTATTATAGTGAAGAATATAAGAATATATTATGGTGAATATAATATTAATCTTTTATGGACCTCGTCTGACACCTACTGACGAACCGAAAAAATTACTTTTACTCCATACGAAACATTTTATTTTTTCTTCTAACGTAAAACTAAACTAAAATAGAGAATTTTGAAAAAGCGCCATCTCTTGACAATTACTTGTAGTTCAATTGTCAAATATTTTTTTAAATTAACTTCAACTTGTAAAAAAAGCTAATTATTAAACGAAACGAACAAATTATAGCAGAAAATTTAAAAAAATTAACTTTTTTACATTTACAAATGCTTAGAAATATCATTTTACGTTACAATTAATTTGTTGTAAATAATTAAGGTTAGAATTTACTTTTACCTCCTAGGACCCCCTAGGATGTTAAAGTAGAACTTGAACCTTACTTATTCAGTAACAAAATGTCACCATTTTTGACGTTTGAAGAAAAAGAAAGTTTATAATGTTTGATTTTGCAACAATCAATGTTTTGATGATGACAGGAAATTATCAAATTCCACACGCATAGGGTAAATCTCACGTATCTTCAATTATTATTGTTCGCGTTTTTTATATTAAAAGCAACAACTTAATAAAAATTCATCGTTTATTGCACCCATTGTAGGAATTGTAAACATTTCAAGCTTCGTGATTGATGTAATAAGGTAAAACTCGAGTTAAACTTTTATTCCAAACCGTTATTTTAATGCTCAAACTATACAATTATTGTTGCTAAATTACAAAATTACCTTACCATTTACGTACGTATCATAAAAATGAAGACATTTTTCGTAATTTTTGATTTAAATTTTTTTTAAAGGTTTTCAGAAATAAGTAGAAAGGTGCCCAGAAAGAAACTCTCCAGCCAAACGCAAACCTCTAAATAAGGGATCTTATGTGGAAAATTATATACAAAATGTGAAAATTGCTTCCTAAGCCCTTTGAAGATAGCACCTTTTTAACGAATTTTTATATCCTCGATTATTTGGCCTCTCCATCAATTTTTGCGAGTTCGACGCCTCTGACTCTACCTTAATAAGACCTGTTTGGTTTCGAGCTAACAAATCTTAGAATTTATAATTAAAATTATAATCAGTTTGATTAAAGGGGAAATTGTCACCCCTGTAGACGATGATTTAAAATCCGAACATTTTTAATTGCGTGTAAAAGTTAAATATTATAATTTTCCGCCAATACATTTTAAATTACGTAAGGATAATGAACTTTGTACAAAATTACAAAACAAAATGAAAAATGCCTCTTCAAATCTGATTATAGCTCGAGTAAAATATTTCTAATAATGATGAATTCATTAAATCTACCCTCTCACATTACTCGAAATTAAATTTCGAAAAAAGGAGCAATCAAAATTAATGTTACCAAATCATTGCGCTATTTTAAGCCCTTTAATTTTATAACCCAGTATTAATGATGTAATAACAAGGCTTTTAATTAACATGAAATTAAAGGTTGTGTGCTTTGAACCTAAAACTACTTTCAACCACATCATGACACTCCCTCAAGCTAAAGGCACCAGGGTAAAGAATAGTATTTTTTACAACATGAGATGAAACATACGTTTTTTTTTGTAAAAAAACGGATTTCATCTCGAGTCGTAAATGCTATTTTTTCTACGACGATAATTAGTACATTTTAAAAAAATAATTCTTTTTACTAAAATGTGAACCGACCACAAAAAAACTGGTTTCACCTCATGTTGTAAATAACATCTGCTTGTAATAACACTTTTTCTCACTAGAGACGAAAAAATGTTTTTTCTACTCCCATATGTGAAACTAAGCATTTCGTCATCACTTACTCGTTACGAAAATAGCATTTTCGTCTCTAGTGAGAAAAAGTGTTATTACAAGCAGATGTTATTTACAACATGAGGTGAAACCAGTTTTTTTGTGGTCGGTTCACATTTTAGTAAAAAGAATTATTTTTTTAAAATGTACTAATTATCGTCGTAGAAAAAATAGCATTTACGACTCGAGATGAAATCCGTTTTTTTCGTTCGAAAGATTAATTCACTCGCCCCTACGGGGCTTGTGAATTAAATTCTATCTCACGAAAAAAACGTATGTTTCATCTCATGTTGTAAAAAATACTATTTTTAGTAAGTTAATTATTTAAATCTTCTTTCCACGTTGTCATTTGGGATTTTTAGTGGAATTTTTAAAATTATTCTCATTTTGTAAACAAAAGCTCGTAGGATGTAAACAATAAATCAATACTAAGTAAGAAAATTAGGAATATATGACTTGACGTCACGAAAATCGTCTTCTTTTTCATTTCAAGACTCGAGATAATAATGCTCGCGGGTCGGATATTTGTTTTTGTTAGCCTCCTCCGTATAAAATACCCATTACAAAAAAATTCAAAAAGCTTTTTTTAATGTGTTAATTTTGTTTACGTTGTAATTAAGATTGAAATCGGGTAGTTTTACATTTTCCTTTAAAAATACTGATTGTAATTGCGTAGGCAGGAAGTGCGTAGTGCTAATTTCGGTTTAAGCGAAGTGAAGGTCAACAAGAGGCCCATCCATAATCTAACCTTGTTTTCCTTGCGTATCAGGTAAGAAGAGAGAATAAAGAGTCTCTCTGTTGGGCTTGTAATCGCTCTTGCGTGGTGGACAAAATTTTTAATAATTTGCACCAATAGTGTAGTCAACGAACCAAAATTTATCCTGATTTACGAACTTTTTTTTTAACGGCAATTTTTTTTTCTTAATCCGTCGAAACCATTCCTGTGAGTTTGTGTATAAAATGTCTCAACTCAATTTTGATCGGAAGGCACTTATTCTTCGATTTTAGTAGAAATTTTCTTTTTCAGTTCAAAATTTCTTTTTCATATTTGTTGTGAGCATTTGGTGGTATGGTATATTGTTTTGGTTTTCATCTGAAAAAGTATTAAATTTCCTATATTTCAAGAGAAAAATTATTGCGATACCACCAATTGCTCACAACAAATATGAAAAAGAAAATTTGAACCAAAATGCAAATTTTAGCCATTGTTCTCAATATTTTAAGACCCAACTTGCAATATGGATTTGTTACTATATCAGCTACAACTTCCTACAGTTTCATACCATAACATTAATTAATACTCAAGTTCTCTATAAAAAACTACAACCCACCAATGACGGCAGTTTTGAATTTTTTTGAGGTTAGGAAATTAATATAAATTATTTTAACCCAGGCAGTTTTAAAGAGAGATTCAATACAAACAAAACTGAACATTTTTGGTCTCGATCCGACCAACACAATCGAAGTTATTCAAAAAACAGTGAAACGGAAACTTGATACAGTCAAAATTTTACACTAAAGTCGAAGAATAAGTGCCTTCCGGTCAAAATTGGGTTGAGACATTTTATTCACTAACTCACAGGAATGGTTTCGATCGATTAAGAAAAAAAATTGCTGTTACAAAAAAAGTCCGAAAATCAGGATAAATTTTGGTTCGTTGACTGCACTACAACAAAATAAACTTTCTTTTTTATTTGAGGCCCAATTTTTTATTCAAGGTTTTCATTGTAAATAAGTTCGAGGGTTATCTATTTTTTTTCTGAATATGTTAATTGTTATTAAATTTTTTAAGTCATCTGACCAAGCTACTCATTGATCACTGTCCATTAGGCAAGAAATGCGAATTAAATATTTTAAGAGGCTCTCATGGGGTACAATAATTTCTTAAATTCCGCATAATATTATTAAATAAATTGGATCACATATTTTATTAACAAATTTAAAAAAATTTAAATTAGAATTTATTTTCACATACCAAAATTTTATAAGAGTTCTCTCTACACTCTTGGAAGTTGAGTATTCGTTTTAATCGTTTTTACAAATACTCTGGTGCGGTTTTAAAAATTATTAGTCTGTTATTAGCGCTAATAAAAGGATAATTTAAGTAGGCACTTACGTTTTAAAAAGATTCATTATTATAAATGACAAATAGCTTTTCGCATAAAAAATTTCAACTCGATCCATACGAGCATACGAGGATCCATACCTTCCGAAACACGTCGATTTGGATAATTATTAACTGAAAATTAACCAAAATTAAATTCTTTAGAACGTTAACTTGCATTTCCAACAATTTTACAAACAAAAACAATTATTTCCATTTGTTTTCCATTGTTGCAATGTAAGGTCGCTCATATAAGCAGTAAGTGCATTTTTGCATACAAAATTTCTTATATCTTCAGTTCTTCACTATTAACAGGAATGTTTTATAAATGAAAAATGTTTAAAACTAAATTATCTGTAACTTTTATTTGAAACGTTTTCCACTGGGAAGCCTACTTTTCCAGAATTTCCAAGACCAACCATTGGAAAAGTTTCTCATTTGGTTTATGCTATTACTGATGGTGATGATTACAAAGGAATAAATTATGGCCCAAAATTGTTGTACGTGAAGGTAAATAACTATGAATTAAAATTTATTGAAATTACAGTAATTTCCAATATCGTACAATTTAAAAACATTACTTTCTTTTGAAGAAATCCATATTTTCGTTGAAAACGTGTATTATAAAAAACACATCTATAACAAACCACTATCCCACCTCCATAGGTAAGATTCAATGATTTATGAACACAAAGAAATAAATTTAACATCAAAGATGTCGACAATTGAATGATTTACAACTTTTATTTAAGACCATCTTAAATCAGATTAACCATTTTCCCAGGTATTACATCAAGATGACGAGCTGTATACAGAATAGAAGTCAATTTTTGAGTCAACTAACTTGGAACTTTCTTAATTTTTAATAACAATTAAAAAATTATGCGACACAACTGTACCAAATTCGCTTATTTACAACTGTAACCTTTCTCACTACAAACCAAAATTTTCCCTAAATCGTGGATTAACGAACTTTTAGGCCTTAGCAACTCAGCAACTGTCAAATGTTGAGCCCACGAAAATAAATTATTATGAACATAAAATTGTTGAGAAGTAAATTGGTGAAACCGTTAAAAAATATGAGCTTTTTTGCAAGTGGATGATAAACTTGTGAGTTGTGACCACTCACGCAACACACACGAGTAAAAAACATTTGTCAGTATACAGCTTCACATCCCTAATTTAATCCCCATCTCTAAAAAACATTTATTAAAAAAATAATTTTTTTGAAAAATCTTTGACGCTCGATAGAGCCATAACCAAGAACTTTTGAATAGAGGCAAGTTTGATTATAATTTTTTTTGTCCTCAGAAATGTTTTATACATACTGTTTAGAAACACCTTGTATATGTATAAACTCTTTGGTTAAGATATGAAGACAATAATTTTGCTAAAATTCCCCAAATGTGTTAGTGCGACTCGGCTCGTAAATTTATAAATTTTACTTATAGTCGACATAATGTTTACGACTAACTCATGTTAGTCCATATTTAATTATACAGGCTGTTCTAAAACGTGAAGGCTATAACAATTCAACATCGTTTAACTTAACAAATCAATAAAGAGTATCTACCTAATAGCAAGACAGATTTATGTAGGCGAGCGGTGGAAATGCGCAGATACCAAAATCGGCATTTATCCTCACCAACGCATTAGTAAACGTATTTAAATTATTAAAGGGGCGTGGCCAAATCTGCGCGAACATGTTCCTACCGTTTGCCATCATCCACCCACCAAATGTTGCAGTATTTGTCCCGCCGACTTATTTACAAGAACTTTTAAAATAAAAACAATTGATGGCAGCTTTTTGAAATTATTCCCCAATGTAGTTTTGTTGTGGGACGTACTGTACATTATGGAATATTTTAAAAGACGACATCAAGAGAGCTTTCTAAAAACATTACCACTTGACCTATTTATTTATTTTAAATTGGTTTTGACATATTCAGAAATTATCTACAAATTTAAAAACAAATGAAAATTCAAAAAAGCGATGCTCGATTGTTTTTTATTTTATTTTTATTGTAATTAAAAAAGATGGAACTCTTATTTTGCCGATTTAATCGTTTTGCAAAAATAGCAATTTCATATAAATTTGAGTGTAAGTAATAAAATTGTTTTTGAGTTCTCCCTTCTCAACTGACAGCAGGATTTACAGAACAGTTTTATCAAGATGAAGAACTTTATAGAGGGTGGTTACTTGCACGACGCAACATAGAGATTTCAATGGTAAATTTTTTCATTTTTTCAAAATTTCAGGGTGTTTAAAAAAATGTTAACTTTGGGCATAGAAAACCTTAATACTTTTATCCTCAAAATTGACTAATACAGTTAGATATTAAGCAATATAAAATTGCCCATCGGGTAAAGAGAACAACGTTTGAGCGAAGTATATTCATAATTTGATTTGAGTGTTCGCCAAAGGAGAGAGGACAATCCGAATTTAAAATAATATAAAAGTTAATTTATTCAGATTCTCCGCACGAAGATGAGACGCACTTCTATTGCTTCCAGTGATTGCTTCACGTTCACACCACCACTCCTTATAAATTTAAAAATTCACATCTTCACAACTGTTAGTCTGAAGGGCAAACCATATTACTGAAATCACAATTTCATAAGCTATTCAAATCGGCAGAGAAAATATAGGGTTGCAGTTTAAAAAAATCTTCGATGACGTCATTGCTCGAAGAGGTTAGGGGGTAGGAAAATGAGAACTATCGGAAAATGTTTGCTTTGAAATAAATCAATTTGACGTGTCCAACAGTTTTTTGATATTCCTAACAGAAAAGAAATTATTTCCATTGTTTCAGGACTTTGGGTGTAAACTGTATTGCAAGTCTTGAAACTTGAAAGGTTTGCGACATAGTTATTTATTATGACGAAGAAAAATATATTTCCACCAAACTTTTTGAAAATAATGAAAATCAGCTATTGCATTAAGTAATTTTCACCAAATTTTCAATTTTCCTCAATATCACTCGCATAGATACCTAACTTAACCTCGAGAATGGTTAAATATTTTCTTAATTTCTATAAAATTATCAACAAATCAGTGTAAAAAATAGGGCGGTTGGGTATTTTTTTTAAACTCAATTAGGAGGACCATTAACCTAATATTTCGATAAATTAATATAGCTTTCGCTAATAAACGTAGGTATATTGAGTATATTATTATTATTTAAAAAATAAATTGAAATATTTAAAAACTATTGCGACTAAATGTCAATCAATACCGCAAGAGTAATATTAAATTAGTGCTTTACATAATTAACCAATTTAATATTATTGATATAAATTTAATGATGTAATAAAAAAATAGTATTTTTTTTTAAATAGAGGTGCCCTAATTATCTATCAAAGCAGAGTAAGCAATTTCAAGTGATAACTTTTTGTAAGCCACTAGTACTGAGAAACGTCTTTTACGTACATAAACGTTGGCAAATTTTATTCAAAACACTTCCATAATATCAAATGACAGAGAAAACGCCGATCTTCAATCTAGATTTCTAGAAGGTCAGTTACCAAAGGTTTTAACCTCGGAAAAAATGAAGAACTGCTCAAACACGGCGCAGATATTTTCTAAGTTTATTATTTTACAAAAATTGAATGTTCACATCTCTACCACGTGCAATTCTTTGAAAAAATATGTGTCGAAATTATTAAAATTGCGTTTCTTTTAAATAACTTGGAAAATATATTGGTGATACCAAGCCTCTGATGTAGTATGTACATAGTTTAGTTACATCTACGAAATTTCTAACTTTTTGTTTTTAGCTTCTGGCGCACGTGTAAATTCGTAAAATCAGAGAGCACTTTCACTTCATTTTACGCAAAAACTATTCTTCCTACGAGAAAAATCATCAAACCTTTTCTTCTCAAACTATCCTCTTTTAAAAAAACTAATTGAACTTTATTTTGAACGATCAAAATATTTCCTAAAAAAACGAAAGGATCCCGCACTTTTTATATGGAAAAACGGTTTCGGTCAAATTTGATAAAATTTTGGTAAGTTGTAGATTTTTCCCTTCTGAACAAAAGTCTCAATGGGCGAAAACATCTAGACCCCTATGTTTCTGAGATAGAGGCCGCCAAAGCTCTTTAGATGTATATCCTTATAAATTAATGTAGCACATATTTTTTGTTATATAGAAATATAAACTGTATCAGGTGGTAGAGTTGACCAATACTAATCCAATACATGTTTTTCTTTTTACACTACCTACTCTGAAAAATCCGTGTTTCCAGTCCTTGTTTCGTCTTAGGTAACTGGACTACAATGAAACGTATCCATAATGAATATTATTATGTACGATTGTATATCAGTGAAAATAATTTTGCATTAAAAAAAATTACTTCTCGAACAAAAAAACTTGTTATTTTTAAACAAAAGATAACGAATCAAAAATAGAATTGGAAAAAATGCAAAAAAATGGAAAATTTTCTACATTGTTAAGTTATTTTTATTTTCCACCTCTAAAACTATAAGATTTCCTTTTTTATGATGTTATAATAAAACCACGTCAGGGATGTATAATCAAAAAACACAGCTTCATTTCTTATACGGCTGCATTATACATTACCAAGAAAATGCAGAAAGTTTAAAAATTCATGAAGATTCATTATGAGGTATTGCAGGTTGTTATGTTAGTCTAAGAACTGCATCAATTATGTAACGACCTTACAATAGGAAAATTCGAATTTTCTGCAAGTTTGAAATACAAACCCACGCAGTCTGTGATATCTGTAATGCACGAGATGAAATTAATAGTACGGGGTATTTAGATTTCATTACATGGGTGTTCCGAGAAATAATTCATAAACGAATTTGGCTTTCGATTCCTAAAAGACCATCAGGAAACGAGCTACAAACACATTTTGCACAATTCTACCCTGTGGTGCAAAGCAGTCATCTTGTTCGTAAGAATTGTTTTAATATTTCGTACGTAACTCGCGTATTTTTAATTTAAAAAAAAAAGTTTTGCTTTAGTTTTGTTGAAAATTTAATTCCCTACAAAATTGCATCAGCACCTTTTTTCGCTTATCCCGATTGTTTAAAAGTTACAGCCCATCTTGTTAAACAAAGTAAGGGGTGATTTTTTTATACTCGTTATATCTATTTTTACGTCACTTAAATAGAAAAATGTTTACGATAAAAGAGTTGTAGAACTTTTCATTCTGAAACAATTTATTCAAGAATAAGATGGCCGCTTTGCACCACGGGGTACGCTTAAGCAAAATATATTTTTAGCTCATGTACTGACACTCTTTCGGAAATCGAAACCCAAATTCGTCTCGGAATTATTTCTGAGCGAAAGTCTAAAAGTCCCGTACTATAAGTAATTAAAAAAATAATCTACTGATCAACGTTTTAAACAAGTCTTAAAAAAATTATTTTCCTTGTAAGTGTAATACCAATCAATCTTAAATATTTTGTTATAAATATTTTTCGTTAAACATTTTTAGACGTAACTTTCATGTCATAACCTTTTATTTTCAGCCGACCGATAACGACAGATCAAAACATTCTCAATTACCAATTAGAAATGTTTCGTTGGCAGGGTAACTCACGGCGTGAAACAAATCAAATATTTTATTCACTTCGTAATTCTCCGAATCGCGAAAAATTTCCAATTTTAATTCAAACCAAAAACATAGGTTTCCATATGTTGTACTGATCAAAAACAAAGACTATTCGGGAGATGTGTAGATATATTGAAGAAGATTTCTAACAAATGTTAATTTGTTCCGAAAAAACATAAATTAAGTGGAGATCTAGAGATCAACAGGCTATGGCACTGCAGAGAAAAATCAGTAATCTGGTTGCCGCACTTTTATGAAGACCTGGACTGCCGACAAAGATTTTTTGGCCGACTTTAACTCAGTTTGCGCTAATTACGAATCTGTCGAGTCCCACTTTGACACCCTTGAGCAAACGCCGCTCCATCCGGGACAAATGGTAACTAAGAACGGTTTTTTGATAATATTTCATTAACAGTTAGTATTACAGAAATTTTATTCTAAAACGAAATAAAGACCGTGAAAGTATACACAAAAAGACATCTTGCATATTTTCGGAAGTTTAATGGTTTTATCAGAACGTGAGAAATGAATGTTGGCATTTAACTATTTTCTCGCTAATTCGACTTAAATTGCTATAACAAAATAAGTTATCTGTTTAATTCACTAAACAACCGCTTAAAAAATTATGAATTAAAAGTTTGATCATATATTACAATCTTAGCTTTCATTAAAAACACTTAAACATCAATGAATTTTCTCACGTTGTGAGAAAACCATCAAACGTACTAAAAATATGCAAGATGCCTTTTTTGTGTAGAATTTTACGATCTTCAATTCATCTCAGAATAAAATTTCTCTACGAGTAACGGTTAATTAAATATTAGCAAAAAACCGTTTTTAGTCACCGTTCTTCCTCAATGGTGCCGAAATGGTACCCCGCAGATTAGTTATCAGCAAAAAAAAAACAGAGTTAGAATCAGTCAAAAATTTTTCAACAGATCAATAAGCCAACATACATTTTTCTGAATTCAATTCAAAACCTAATCCTATTTTTTTCACTTTTTCAAAAACAAAAAAGTATTGGTAGTATAAAACCGATATAGTTTCTGTTTCAGAGAAGTTTTACAATAATCAACTTGGGAGTTAATAAAAAATTCTTCCACTGTTTAATTGGCTCTTTGAAAATAGAACTACCCTTCTACAACTTTGTTCAAGTATCAGAACAAATTATTAACGCTCGGTGAATTAATATAAATGAAATTAACGTAGAAAAAATTTTTGGAACATCAAAGGTGAAGAATAATAATTGAGTTTAAAAAACAAAAAATCTTGTTTGTTCACAATTAACTTATTGTAAAGCAACTCAATCGTTGGTTAATCGTTAAATAATAATTATTATAAATATAAACACTGATGGAAGCTTTGGTAACTTTTGCTTGAAAAGTTTAACAAAAATATTTGTTTGTTTAAATTTAATTAAATGTAAATAGGTATGAAGCACTCTTAAAATTGTATATGAAATTATTAATTAAGTAAATTTATTACAACAATAATTAATACACAATTTAACAACTAAAATAATATCGTGTAGGCATGCCGTGTGTAAAGTTCATGATAAATTTTTCTAACAATTAATTAATACTAATTTTAACTTACAATTTGTAATGCAAATTTACATGGGGGAAATATGAATTTAAAATAGAAGTTATTAATTATTTTGTCTAAATTTGAAGTTATTTATTGTGTGTATTATTACTATAATTTTTTCAGTAACTCCAGATTTCAGGCAGTAGGACAGAGCTTGAATAATTATGTAATAAAAATTTTAAAGTTGGCAAAAACATTAAGCCCCTAAAGTCTATTGGTTGATACTATTTTCGGTTAAAAATTGCCTCTGGTTAAACCGGAAATTACAAAATTATATTTAGTTTTTTTTCTATTTTGCGTTGGTAATACACTCATTGCAGCATCGAAAACGGTGTTACAATGTACTGTTTTAATTTTTTTTTTTGAGATTGGTATTTAAAATAATTATTTTGCCATAATACAAATCAATTATGAAAAAATTATACTTATTTTTAAAAAATATGAAATTACAAAATACCAAAAGGAATAATGTAATTTTTACGTAAATTTATTAGTATTAAAGTTAAAAATACTAAAATTAAACTTTTAAATTTCTGATGACAAACAAAATATAGCGCCATCTCTTGGTAAAAGCTTAAAATAAACGTCAACTGTCAGTAGAGCCAACATAAGAATTTAACCAATAAAATTCTCGAACACGATTTTTTAAGAACCAATTTTTAAAATAAATCATTGCAAAAGAGAAAAAATAGTAAAAAACACTTGTGTCACAAAGGATTTTGACGCACTAGGGCCTAGTGAGTAGGGCATTTGCCTTCGTGCGTCAAAATGCTATCTTGTGACACATGTATTTTAATATACTTCATCAGCATCCTGGATATTATTGATAGTTTTATTATGCGTAGCAAATAAGTATACTGTGGTTTTATTCAACATGCAATGGACCAATCAAAATGTATGATTTTGCTATAGCTACAACCTACAACAGTTAAATTTTTTCGAAAACATCACTCCAGCTTTGGTGATAACACCACTCCAGCTTTTTATCGTACTTAATATAAAATATAAAAAGTATCTTGAAACTATGGTTAGGAACTAAAAAATAATGAGCACGATGAACTTTTAATCTAATATTTAAAGACAACTACAGCAAAATTAAATTTTAAAAATTGACAGACAGCGACATATAAATGCAAAGTACTGCCCAAGCGCAAACCTTCGCGTAGATGGCGCAACGACTGTCTTTAGTAACAGGTATAGTCCCGCCAGGATTAAGTCAATTATGACGCATCGCAGTATGTAATAAGAAATGTCGGTATAAAATATTTTTTCTTTGTCTAATATTGTAATAAAAAAAGACGTACATAAAAACATACGTCTGCTGTATAAACTATATGATAGATAAAAACGTATGTCGAGCATTTCAGAATTTTATTAGATGTCAGCTGGATGTTTTGAGGTTATGTTATGTCAGTTAAATTTAAATTAGTTTTTTAAATAAAAATTAGTTTTTTCTTTATCACAAAATTTTTAACGTAATGAAGTGGTACGATATAGTACATGGAAAGTTTCTTTGAATGAAATGGACAGCCACACAATAAATTATTGACGATGGTTTTCTTCAAAATTACCTAGCTTTCTCTCAGAAGTAAAATTTTCGGTTGCACTTTTTACTATTTCATACAAAAATTCCGTGTAACAAAAATATTGATTTAAATTAATCAATGCGCTTCTGAGAAGATCTTTGGATTCCTCTGCACTTAACACAATTTAACGAATCAAGGAGTTGATAACTGGGCTGTAAAATGTTATAATAAACTCATGAAGTTGTGTACCTATGTGAGCATCGACTGAGTAATTATTTTTTCTAAAATTGTTGAATTTGTTGATTTGCTAATCGTGTGATGTTTTTATCGTCGGTTTTAACAGTGACAAGATGTGGGTTTCTTGGGTTCCAAAACCCAGTGCCTCTGCTTCTCACTGTTTTGCCGCCCTTGAGTAAGTCTATAAGCAAAATAGCATTTATACTAGATCATTGATCATCGAGCGACCCAACGTCCTAAAACGCAGGTTTACATTCCACCGTGTGCGTCAGAATCAGACATTTTCAAAAAATCTTGACTATTAAACTTTCTGTCAATAGATAAATCGATCGGAAATCTGTTATTAGGTTATTACACTTCGATTGCTTTTCATTCTTCGTTTAAAGCGTTTCCTGGAATGTATTCCATAATTTAGGACGGAGAGAAAAACTTAAAATAAAGTAAACTGGATGTACAACTTTATTTAATTTAAAATTCCCGCTTAAAATGTACATCGCAACATACTGTGTCGCCACCACGGACAAACAATGAATTAACTTAATTAATTTTGACGTTTCTGAAATTGTGTATTAAGAGCAGACATACGTTTACAACAGATTGATGCTTACACTTTAGAGCGATGAGTCATAATTGACTTTAACCTGCCGGAACTATAACAGTAACATAGTGTAATTCATATTGACAAAATGTAATAAAACTCTATTATTAAAGAATATTTTTGACTAATATTTTGGGAACATGTTTTGTGGATTTATTACTAAATTTGATGCAAATTTGAGGAAGATTGGGAAGAAATTTTGACAAATTTGACAGAACAAGCTATTTTGAATTATATGGTATATAAAATTGGTAGCCAATTGGAAGGCCGCTTCAAATTCATGCATTAAACTAGCGTTATAATATTCATGGTTTAATTATTTATTTATTAGTGTAGTAAAAACTTCTAAATTAAATGTTGTTTCAATCATCCCATCAAATACACCTCCTGATTTGGTGAAATATTGCTAGTTGTCACTCAAAATGTTTATTTGTCTGAAAATCTTGAAGTCAAGCTCAGTGATGTGAAGATCAAAAGTGCAACGAAAAGTGCTTTTACACATAAATATATAGTACAGGGTCTATCGGTTTCAACCTGGAAAAACGACATATGTGGCTGTAAATTTACAATTAGCTAGCCTTAAGAGTCTACATAAAGACATAAAAAAGTTTACCACTCCTAGGGGTGTGCAACATGAAGTAAATGTGCCCTCAACATTCAAAGAATACTAGCTCGAAAAAAAATGAGAATTTCGAAATTCTGATAAAGCTATTTAATAGAGCATGGGATTCTAACCAATTTATGAATCTATAACATTTTTTGTACCAATAGTACTTTTCCAGAAAAACGCGATGAAAGACAAATAGGGATAAACCGTTAAAAATCTGAAAATTGGAAATTTTACAGCGTAGTGACTCACAAAAATGTTTGCCATATTGTAATTAATTCTTAGATCATTATTTTGAGTAACTTTTTGGAAAGAAGATGGTTTTAGCTTTAAATTGATGGGATTATTTTTCAATTTATTTATTTTCATCATCCCCTGAAATTGGACTAGAAGTTTTCTTTTTCATTTTTCTGACGACTCTTTACATATTAATGTACCATAAGCTACAGAGAGTTCAAATTTAAAAGATATTCTGGATATATGTTCTATAACATATTTGTAATGACATCATGCTACTAATCATGTTAAAACAATTTTCAGTTTTCAAAAAACACCCCTTAAATATTTCAATTTTTTTGAATTTTATTTTTTTCTTGTAATTAAATTTTTAAGAGGCTGCGTAAGATGGAAAAATGTAATTTCCAAAAAAATAAATATACGGTTTTGTAGGTAATTCATCGTGCTTTCAAATGATGTATTTAAAATTTACTCTACTTCATGTACTTTCTATGAAATTAAGATGAAGTGCGCGCGTCTTAAAAATGGCACTTTTATCGTAATATTGACGGCATTTTTTACGTAAACGTTATATCTTAAAAACGTTTGCGGATAATGAAAGAGGATATTTCAACGTTTCAGTTCATCATATTAAATATTGATTTCTGACTACCTGTTCCGAAAAAAGAACCCCGAAAAAACTGTTTTTTTCGATGATTCTTAACAAAAGGGAAAAACAAGCTACATTTCGTAAAACAACATATGTGGCTGAAAATTTGAAATAAGCTTGTATTGAAAGCCTAGAAAAAGAGGCAAAAAAGTTTACCACTCTCAGAGATGTGCAACATCGAGTGGATGTGACCTCAACTGTTAAAAGAGTAATTGGAAGCATAATAGAAAAATCGAAATTTTGTTATAGTCAATTTATAGAGAATTAAATTTTAAACAATTTTTATATCTATGAAATTTTCTGTATTTGCGATAGTTTTACCGTAAGTTATAAAAGAGACATTATTTATATAGCCTTAACATCACTCTAGGACACAGACTGGAAAAACAACATATGTGGCTGAAAATTTGAAATAAGGTAGTATTGAAAGCCTAGAAAAAGAGGCAATAAAGTTTACCACTCTCAGGAGTGTGCAACATCGAATAAATGTGTCCTCAACTGTTAAAAGAGTAACTGGAAGTGTAATAGAAAAATCTAAATTTTGTTTGGGCCAATTTATAGAGAATGCAATTCTAAACAACTTATACATCTATGAAATATTCTATACTTGCAATAGTTTTTCCGTAAACGCGTCAAAAGAACCATTTATATAGCCTTAACATTACTCTAAGGCAGAGACTGGAAAAACAACATATGTGGCTGAAAATTTGAAATAAGGTAGTATTAAAAGCCTAGAAAAAGAGGCAAAAAAGTTTACCACTCTCAGGAGTGTGCAACATCGAATAAATGTGTACTCAACTGTTAAAAGAGTAACTGGAAGTGTAATAGAAAAATTTAAATTTTGTTTGGGCCAATTTATAGAGAATGCAATTCTAAACAACTTATACACCTATGAAATATTCTATACTTGCAATAGTTTTTCCGTAAACGCGTCAAAAGAACCATTTATTTAGCCTTAACATTACTCTTAGGGCACAGACTGGAAAAACAACATATGTGGCTGAAAATTTGAAATAAGGTAGTATTAAAAGCCTAGAAAAAGAGGCAAAAAAGTTTACCACTCTCAGGAGTGTGCAACATCGAATAAATGTGTCCTCAACTGTTAAAAGAGTAACTGGAAGTGTAATAGAAAAATCTAAATTTTGTTTGGGTCAATTTATAGAGAATTAAATTCTAAACAATTTATATATTTATGAAATTTTCTGTACTTGCAATAGTTGTACCACAAGCACCACGAAAGGAACATTTAGATAGCCTCTACATCAGTTATATAAAAAAAATTAAATAAATTAGTTTAAAATTTCAATTATATCTCTTTTTTTATCTTTTTTATTCCTCCTCATTTACACACGGTAAAAAATCCGATTGAGTACTTTCATTTTATCTTTGAGTAAAAAATTCCCGGTGTCAAATTTAACCCATTATTGAGTTTTGAAGTAAAATTGAAGCATTAATGAGTTATTCTTTTAAAAGTAACTCTGTATTTCGTAAAATTTGCAATTTTGAGTAAATATAACACTTGATTGAGTAAGTTGAGTAACTTCAACGCTTAATCGAGTAAGTTCAACACTCAATTGAGTAAGTTCTTATCACTTCTCCCACCAAATTTCTACAAGACCGTTGTTAAAAGCGTCATTTTAATGGCGTTGTTTGTATAGTGTTCGTTATTAGTGAATTACTTAGTTAAGATTTAACGTGGTTGAAATGTGAAATGATTGAAAACAATAGAAGAATTACCTTACAGAAAAATTTTAGAACTATCTATAAGCAAATAAAGTAAGTATATCTAATTGAACTTTTACTTATGTTAAATTTTATTAATTACATTTTGTAACCTTGAAATACAAAAATGTCTTGATGAAATAATGACCTCTTATATTTATTTAAAAACTTGCAAACACTGTGCTAAAATTTGTCTGAAACCCAAAACATACTGTGCAATATACATAGTACCTACAGGTTATTAATACTAGACTTTTGATTTCTTATAGTTGGATGAAAATGTGCAACACTCAAAGATGGACGTTATTGGACATAGAAAACCTATAGAAGTCCGATGCTGCATTCGCCGAAGACTTTTTGCATGAGATGTATTTGGAATACTTACTTTTTGCGAAGTAGGTACCCCTACTTTACCTGTAATTACTATTTTTAATAAATGTTTTGTAAAATTAAAGTGATTTTTTAATGTCTTTCAGTTAATACTCAAAAATGAGTTAACCATCGGTATACTGAAACTATAATTTGAGTAACATTTCACTACTAATTTAGTTAAATTTACACCAAAATGAGTAAGAAATAACTCTATTTTGATTATACGAATAACTCAATAATGTGTTGTGCTTAATCAAATAAGAGTTAAATGTACTCATTACTATGTACTCAAATTTATATATTTTTACTCAACGAAATGAGTTAAATATTTTACTCAATCTCGGTGTGGACACGTTTTGACACCGAAAAGAGTTAAGTTTGAGTGAAATTTCACTCAAAATTTTTTACCGTGCATTAACCGCTAAATCGAAAAAAAATGTTAAAAAAGCAGAATGTTATTATTTTGGCAGCTGATTTAACAGTTTGCAGTTGTTAAACTAGAATTTTGACATCATATTCGTAATCAGCGACGAGCGACCCCGAAAATATAAAGTACCATGTCCTTATAAAAAAATAATTAGATTTAAAAAAACGCCCCCTAAAAACAATATATGGGTGGGATCTACCCATGTTGCACACCCCTGACGATGGTAAACTTTTTAGTGTCTTGTAGTACATATCAAATAATACCCAAATCCAAATTTTCAGCCCCATATGTTTCATTTCCAGGTCGATGCCGATATTCGCCTTTGGGATCTGTACTAATAGGAGTACATATTTTTCTAAGAATGCGTTTTTCACACTTACCGGAGCAAACCTAAAGTTAGTTAGAAATGTGAAAAGACAATGCAGTTAGGGACTATTTTAATTTGGCATCCCTGTACAGAGTTGTCACATTACAATTTAATTTGATTCAAATTCAATGTTTTTTAGCTTGATTTGTTGGTATGTGGCAACCCTGCGCTGTCATTATGAAACTTCAAATACGCATTTTAAAATAAATAGGAGTGAATTTAAGAAAACTCTTACGATTGAACATTGTTGACAGATTAGAGATTAAACTCCACGAAGATCTTTGTAGTACCAGCAGAAAATGTATAGTAATCGTTTGAAAATGCTAGAAGATAAATACAAACATAACCTCACTTTTTTACTACGCGGTGTTTTAAACACCCAACTTGCCAACTTCTGTTTGTTTAATTAGATGTACTACACTACTACACATTGAGGTAATTTCTGCGGGTTCCGGAGGAACATCTTTGCAAATTCTGATATCTTAAAATTAAAACCAAACGTAAAATACAACAATATTTTGCGTAACACTTTTGGTTACCTACGTCAAAAAATCCAGACTCCATTTATTGTTAGTTTTTTCAATTTTTATGCTAGGATTTTCTCTTCTCGTGTAATTAAGTACGAAGGTTCAAACATTAATAACGAGGAGGTTACGATTGTTGTAATATTTGTATCATATCATTAAAATCAAGTAACGTTGGGTTACATAGGTTACATTAATTATTAGTTGTAGTGTTGTTGCGTTGTAGAGGCATAAACAAAAGCGTATAACGTTATTATCGAAGAACTACCGAACTAACCACCAAAAATTTTATTGGTTAATATCAAAATCGATAATATGTATTTTATAATAATTATTAATGTTTTTATCATATTATGAAAAACAAATTAGGAAAACATAATCCTCAAATAAAAGCTTCCCAGCAACCTTCAACAAGTTTTAATCAAAATTATTTTGCTAGTTTATGAAATGAAATTAAACCAACTTCCAATTTATGTGTTGTATATCAAATTTTTTTTGTTATAATTAAAAAAAAAGCTTTAATTTTGTGTATACCAGAATATGTTACTAATTTACTTTTGGAAATAAAACAAAAACGATTTCCAACCAACCCTTTGGGAAAACAAAAATAGTTTCTTGATGAATTTGTAATTTTAACTTTTTTTTAAATTTTATTTTATTTTACATAAAAAATGTATATGTTTTTCCGTTTTAGTGTATAAATTATAATTATCAATTATTGCGCGAGTAAAAAACATATTTTTGTAAAAAAAAGAACTCGCTATCAGGTTGAATATACCTATTTGGAATTCAATCAATGTTGCTCCAATTTAAGTTTAAGGTACAGGTGAAGGAAGTTATGCGACTTATCACTTCGTCATTATTTAAAATTTTCAACTATTGTTTATTCATAACATAAACATTTACTTATACTTTTGAAAACAAACACTAACTCGAAAGTAAGAAGGGCTTGGATATCTTAGTTTTTGAGTTTTGGTGACTCCCGAACCTAAAATTCAAAACCTTAACAGCCGTTTTACATGGCCTAAATGTCGTACTAACTTGTTAGTACTGAATCAACTCAAGGAGCGTCAAAATTTCTACGCACATCGTTCAAGTATAGATTCCCGTGCTTTTGCTCCTTGAGTTGATTCAGTACTAACAAGTTAATACGATATTTAGTTCGTGTAAAACGACCCTACGGCTTTAATCAAATACTTCTGTAGCATCTACTTGTTTTTATATATGGTAAGAAGCTCATCAATATATCCAAATCCATTCTGAACCTCCAAAATAATCGAATTTGTCGAGTGATGTTTAAAAACGATGTTTTGAGTTGGTTGGGCTGCTAAGGACGATTGTACTTAAAGGAAATTGCACTTTTTTGTAGATTTTACGTAGGTAAATTTTTGTACTTCTAATTAACATAACCATGTGCATTTTAGCAAATTAAACGATTTTCAAGTTATAAATTACACACTTTTAAGAATATCTACGTTTGGCGACCATTTTAGCTAAGTGCTGGGGTTGGAAAATGTAAATATCGGCTAGTTGGGATGTTTTACGTGTATGTTGAATGGAAATTGTTTTGCTCACATTTGCAACAAAATTCGGCACGACGTAAAATTTTTAATTCTCCTGGAGTGTAATGGACTTCCAGCTGTCTACTTTACATTTCGTTATTACTGCGAAAGGGGGAGATTTAGCTACAAAATAACACATAGCTTCTTTAATCAGAATGTACAAATCCTTCCCTTTTTGAGCTTATTTTGCACGTTTAACGCCAATTTAGCCAAACAAAAAATACAAAGTTGTGTTAAAAATAAGAAATTTTATTACTGGAAAGAATATCTGACCTAGAGCAAGCCTTGCAAATTTGACAATAGAATTTTTCATATTTTTGTAAAACGAATTTTATTCAAAACATTTCTCTGTCAGATGCCTAATTAGTGGACCAATAAACAGCTTGAGAAAAATATATCGGTAGCAGTTCCTAATGCTCCAAATTCCAAAAATATACAGTGTGGAATAATAGGATTTTGTTTTATACGAAGTAAAAGTACTTTTCGTCCGCATGAAACACTATATTTTTTCTTCAAATGTAAAAACTAATTACAACTAAAATTGAAAATTTTTAAAAGCGGCCATCTCTTGTCAATTGCTTGTAGTCAATTGTCAAATATTTTTTTAAATTAATTTTAACTTTTAAAAAGATTATTAAACGCAACGAACAAATTATAAAAGAAAATGTAAAAAGCATTAACTTTTTATATTACAGATGCTTAGAAATATCATTTTGTTACAATTTGAGGTAAATAACTAAGGTTAGAATTTACTTTTTGTACTGTTTTGAACTGTTTTTGACGTTTGAAGAAAAACAACTGTTTTTCTTATTTCTCTGAAACGTCGACAATAAAACGTTCCATTCAGTATGTTGTGGATTCAAGATTGCGATAAAGTGGGGGGGGGATTAACCACATACACTTAGTTCTCCCAAATGAGGCCCAATGCGCCTCCTTCTTGTTGCTTCTCCAACATCTAAGCATCCTGTATCTCAAACACCGTTTCAACACTTTCCAAATTGTGACATTGTGACAGTGAAATCATAACCTCCGCACTAAAAAGATTACGATAAACTCAAGAGGTGCACAGGATGTCATGAATTTGAAAACGGAGCCATAATTGGAGAATTTTGCGACGAAAAGTGGGTAATTGAGAAAAATTATACGTATTTGAGAAAGGAATTATAAAGCTCATGTTCTATTTGAAACGGGTGCCAAAATAATTTACTGAGATAGCAAAGATAATAGGCATAATGAAGGTTCTGAAGTGGAAAGGAAGTCTTAAAAAATGCAAAAACGGTGAAATATATTTAAGCATTGATATTATCTTTACATGGCTTACAAACATGGTGGGAAAAAGGGGCCCTAAACTACAAGTAAATTCCAAGAAAAAAATGCCGAAATTATATGACGGGTAGTGATGCAAAACAATAAAGTATAAAAATAATGATAAAAATAGACTGTATGCTCCATAAATTTTTAAAGCAGAAAATTTGGGCGTGCCAAACTACACCTGTTTATCGATTTAAGTTAATTACAAAAGGAATAATTACTAAAACGACACGAAAATTACTTCCGAAACGGTTATGGTGTGTCGCATTAAAATTGTAACATTTTTAAGTCACCAGTTGACCGTGCTAAAAATATCCTCCTTTCACACACGAAACTTTTTCCTTTTTGAAAAAAAAACATTTAAAGTACATACTGTACGAAAAGAGCATTAAAGCTTAACATTCTCAAGACCTGACCTCGCGAAAAATTACGCAGTTGCCAGGGTCAGTAACGACAAACGAAAATAAAAAGAATCCGGTTATCATTTTGACACGTCCAGCATACGCGTCGAGCACAATTAATAACCACCACCAAAATAAGTCTGCACTCTGCAATATAATTTTGCATAATAAACATCGGCGAAATTAAGTACCCCATTTCCGGTCTTGAAATTTGATACAAGGTCCCAATGTCTTCAATAAAACTCAACAAGCAGACAAATCGGATGTTCACCACAAAAAAGTCTAATCTCATTTTGTAAATTACTCCAACACAATGAAACTTCTAATTATTTATTCGATGAGAGCTTCCCAAAAGTACCCTTCACATTATGTAATTTGTCGAATTTATACAAGATGTCAAACAACCTCTTAAAGGAGCATACACAATACACAAGTAAATGATGTAACCTAACAAAAGTTAAACAACATAACCTAGTTTCACAAGTCGTAACATCTATAGAAAACCACTTGATTCTACAATTTCCCAAAGGAGTTTTTTTCATCAAAAGGTCACCACAAACTTTACTTTTCAAGTTTACACTATATCGGGATCATATTATTTCTAGACTTTTTTTTAATACGGTCCTGCTTTTAATCCATATAAAGTTCACTCGCTTTCCATTAAACGTAAATAAATATATATTTAATTTAAAAAAAGTAAAAATTTTTCTAAAAAGCAATTTAAAATCATTTTTACAAACACACAGTTATGAAAAAAACATCAAAAGACGTTAAAAATTTTTCATCTAATACAAAATGTTCTTTCAAGTGTAAATTTTAGTATTATAATTTCCAAAGTTTAAACTTCTTGATTTTTAAATTACTTGTTACAAACCCACACTTTTACTCAATGTGGAAAACTTTGTTAAATTAAAAAACAATTTACGTCTCATTTAATTAAGTTGAACTAAAGACGTCCCTGTACGACATAATTTTAAAATTATTAATACTTCAAAGGTAAATTTAAGTGGGCCTTCCAACATATCGTTACAACGGAAATTTTAAAAACAATTTAAAAAAATTCTCTTTGTGTATACAGAGTGTTGCGTAAGTTGTGGACAAACGTAAGTTGCATTGTAGACAGCCAAATTATAACTTAGCTGCCTCTTTTTGGCAGTTCTATCACAAGCAGGCGAAAGTTGGAAGTGGACGTACGTCTTAGCTAAGTTATGCACATAACCTCACAATCAAATAATGTAAATATAGCGTCTAAATTAATCACCAGAGCCTCTGCTTCATAATTACACGTTAATTTAGACCGACGGTTTAGCGTGGTCTTCGAAGTACGTTCAACTACGTCATGGTAATTACTGTCATCCATCTATCTCAAACTATAGTTTGACGAAGCAGCGCTCAACTTTGAATGACGTGGCGTGTTGTTTGCGAAACGTCATATCAATTTTCTTCAAGTCGTTAACGAGTTAGTAATGGCACATATTTAAATGAATTGGTGACCGTTAATTCTACTAAAATTATCATTCTAAATTTTAACACTGGAATTTTCTGAAAATATTCAGTAATGACATTACTTCAAACCTCCCTGAGAAAGTCCCAGAACAAACAAATGAAGAACGTTTTCATAAACCTACGTTCAGAAGAATGATGGGGTCTGTCGAGTGCTCTAATCGATAACCGAAATATCATAGGCGACCTTGGAAGATCGTCAAATTTGATCATTGGTAACTTGGGTGGGTCGACGGCTTTCAAGGTCCTCGGATAAGCTGTGCTTCGATTTTTATTTTTATTAGTGTCTCCAAACTCACGACCTTGTAATGCTAGTTCAGAGTGCTAAGGTACTAACCACTAGACCACAAGGCACCCTAACCTAAAATTCCATCTCTGAGGACCCTTAAAAAATTATTTAATAAAAGGTATTCCACTAAAACCATATCTTATGTGATTTAAGCTCACTCGACCTCAACTATCCCATGAGAGTTTAAAATTGGTAACTGTAAAATAAATTTTAATATGTACAGGATGTTGCAGGAAGTTATGCCTCCCATTTAAAACTTTTTCTTTTATTAGTCGTTGGTCATTACGAATTCTTGATGGCGCGGCGTAAAATTTACTACTTCATTCGAGACGTCCATTAAAGAAGAATAATAATAATAATAAAACGATAGCGAGATTATACATTACGCACGCCTCTTAAATTTTTGCCGTTCTGTCATTTAGATGTCAAATTAAAGCGTAACTTAAAATTTCAAAATTAATTGGTTAGTAGAATTAAAATGTTTTAAGAAAACGAGAACGAAGTTAAAATAATTTTTATTTATTTTAACGTTTGCAATTTTAAATAAAAAATTTAATTTTACTAATAAATAAGTAATGAATTAATTTGACAACTAAATGACAGAACAATAATCCCAAGTGGTACCAACCTATAACATAATCATATTACATTTCACCCATTTCAACGACACTTATCGATAAATTGCAAATTTTGATCCAAATTCAAAAAAAAGTACGGCAAATTAAATACAGGGTGATTCGTTAAAAGTTTTTTTTTTAATCTCTTATTTTGACGTGATTTTTGAAAAGACCGATTTTTTTTTTGTCGTTATTTCTAAATATGTATTTTGAAAAATACAACCTTTTCATTACAACTTTCGCTTGACTACACCGTAGTACATATTTTTAAATTTTGGATTCGAGGGCCATCATCACCATCTCAATTTATTTAAAATACAGACCTAAATTTTTGGTAACATTTTGAAATAGCTCGGTATCTATAAATACAAAGATGTCGTACATAAATATTTTTGCACGTTTCTTTATCAAAAATGGCATCTTCATAACAAAAATTGTGAATGCGGCCTTGGAGGTGGCATGTCTAGTGGTATGATTCAAAAAAATTGTTTTGGGCGCATGGCAGTAAGTTTAGAACTAAAGTAGGGTTCTCAAATTGCAATTTTTTCAGTTTTTAAAATTCAAAATGGCGGCCCATTTTTATAGTTTTTCTCGTATAACTTTGCTAGTACGTATTATTTAGAATATCAAAAAAGGCGCTGTTTAAACAAAATGTAAGGCTTAAGACCTACTATAATAGATTTTCGAAGTGTCGGTTTTTCAATCATCGTTTGAACGAAGTTCAAGCTCATGCGCCGTAACTCGTTTACATTACAATAAATTTACAGCGCATGAGATTTTAAACTTAGTTTAAACAGTTTAAACAATGATTGAAAAACTCGCCCTAAATCGTTTCAAAACTGCTTACCTTTAAGAGGCCAAACAATCATCGTGAACGATGTACGGATTGATATTGAAAATATTTTTCCGTCATTTAGTATGCCAGTAATAAGTCTGGATGTTTTGACTCATGCACGCACCCGTGTATTACTAACCTGAGTAGGACTAGAACCCGATACCTCTAAGACCCGATTGCACCACTTTCTCTTAATTATTAACTATAACTCAAATTTTTAAGTGACAGTTTTTCCGTTGCACAAGTACAAGTCTTGAAAAAAACGGAAAAACTGCCACTAAAATCGATTAAGCATCACTTTCCCTTTAATTTAACTACAGTATAACCTCAATTTGTGTTTGTGACAGTTTTTCCATTGATATGGATATAATGCACACGTAAATATCAAGCCATAACTACAAGTTAAATTTAAGGAGCAGCGGTGCAAACGGGCCTAAATCTCAGCTTCTTGATTTAATGAATGAATTTGTTTTGCTGAAGTAGTTAAATGTGTTTTGGAACAAAAAATTGAAAACAAATATTCAAAATAGGGCATCTCTTTTAGAAAAGGTAATTTTGAAACAAAGTTGGCGACGTCGTAAAACAAAGAAATTAAAAGGATCCAACTGTCAACAAGTTTTATGTAAAATGAAAATTTAAACTTCTTGAATCAAGTCTGACAACTTGAAAAGTTAATTTAAGTTTAGGAGTTGAAAATTTTTATTTATGTTATTGGGAATTTAAATTTTTACCAGTTTCACTTTTAGGAGATTTGAGGTCTCTGTTTACGGTTCTCCTTTCTTATTTTATTATTAATTTTTTTTGTTCTTACTTCTCACAGATCATGTAAATTGGTGCGGTCGTGTCCAATTTACGGAGGAGGCAAAATGTAAGACGCCTACTCAATTTTTATCCCCACGCAAAACTTTTGTACGATGAAGGAGTTTGAGCGGTGAGAAATTATTTGACAAAAGAAGACGAACGAAATTCGGTATCAATTGATGTTTTCAAAATTACGTACTTAATGAGTTGTTTGCAAACTGAAAACTGGTATGTAAAGTACAAAAGATAAACGGAAAATCTCTTGTACCTATAGTTTAATTTGTAACATTTGCATATTGTTATGGAAAAGAAACGTCACATCACAAAGGTCTTTTTATGCATGTAAATTGGATAAGATTAGCAACTTTAGGTACTGTTGGCATGTGTTAAATGGTAAGGAATTGCAGCGAGCAAAAGCCGGCTCAGCTTGCATTGTGACGTAACGGCTGCAATGTGAGAGTTGTGCAGATCTCGGGGTGGTCGGTCAACTGGCCTTGACCGGGGCTTCCGCTGCGAACAGCTCACTGACCCGGTAACGTTGCCCATGCATTCCAAACCAAAAGATATTAGATAGTTCAAGATATCTCAAAAGATAACTTTTAAAAAATTACCTTTTGTACTATATGAAACGTATCAAAAGTTTGACTTGTTTCCAAACAATGATTCAAAAGATTGTTGTAACCCTTTTTCGAATAAAAAAAAATTACCTTTTTGATCTAATTAAAAATTTAAAACCACACTTGGAGTTCATCGCCCCTAATTCCGCAATTTTGATCATATTAGCACCAAGTTTTACCAACTTAATAAAATGAAAAAATTTTGGAATTTGTCAATCGGTTGTTTATCAAAACCTGTTTCTTTAGATTTATTTACATTCAAGTTTAATAAACATTATGGATGAGAGAAAAAGTAGCTAAGAATTAAAATTTCTACTTCTAATTAAATTTTTATCATGAAAAAATTTAATATTTTTTTTGTATTCTTTACCCAAATACCTAGTTTTTGAAATAAAAAAAAATAATGCAGTTGCCAGCTGCAAATTATACCTATTTATTAAATTGCTCCTATGCTGAAAAATTAAAATGCAATTTAGAAAAGACGATGCGCTAAAAAAAACACTTAATGAACATTAGAAAATTTATATAAAAAATTATGCCTCAAACTAAGAGTCACCACGAGTATTTATCATTCACACCATTTCAATTTTAAACGAAACTTTGAGAATTGCGAGTATTGTTTACAGAAAGCTACAGTGAGTCGATCAAAAGGGCCGTAACAACGTACAGCTTTCATTCAATATTGGGTCCATTCAGTATAAACAACAGTTCCCATCAACAGTGTTGCCTAATTGACAATAGGGAAGTCTCTTCAATTTCAAAAGTATTTAATTATTGTTCGTCTTGTTTCAAAACGTAGCGGGTTTTTTTTTTATTTTTTTACGATAATATTTCGTATTTTAAAAAATATTTAAAGTTTGAGTCACAGATATCGCGCCAAAAACGGTATTTGGCGGTTGTGACGTCAGAACACAGTATGACTAGCATAGCAACTTCAGCATACAGGCACGTAACTAGGTTTAAAAAAATCAGGTGGGCACAAAGCGAGCCCAAATTATTTTGTGTGAGCCACGTGCAAATAGGAAATGTTTGAATATTATATACCTAAACAAAATCTATGCACAAATAAATTGATGGGCTTTTATATATAGTATATTTAGATAAGGCAAATCACCGAAATTTGCTTTCTTGTACCCTTTTACAGCCATAATAAATGCAATTTCAATGAACATGTGAAATGTGACAAGCATGACGTAGTAGGTGCTGTGTGATGACAATCCAAAGCATGTGTTTTGACGTCACATAATCGTTTTTTTGAAGCCTACTGTTTTCTTGCTCACAACCAGTTTAGAAAATGCAAAAACTACGCTAAAAATTTTATTTAATTTTAGTGAACCACATAATTGTGAATGGATTAATATTCTACACCTCAAAATTGGTGTTTGATTGTGATATAAATTTGAAGAGACTTCCCTATTCTCTCGAGAGAATGGGGGAGAGAGAGATTCCAGCGCCGAGATGTTGAAGTGGAGGTACTCAAAGTAGCAAATAAAGTGCCCCCCTCGAAATAAAATCGAAGGGCCCGAGCGATTTATAAAAAAATGCTATAAATATGAGAAAACACCCTCGTTTCGTTTTGTTGGACCACGCTCTCTATTTTTTCAAGCCCATAAAATGAACTCCAGATGTGAGTCGATCAAAAGGGCTGTAAAAACATACAGCTTCCATTCAATATTGGATCCATTCAGTACAAACAACAGTTCCCATCAACAATGTTGACTAATCGCCAATTCTCTCTAGAAGAGAGAGGGGGAGGGAGCGATTCCACCGCCGAGATGTTGAAGTGGAGGTGTTCACTGTTTAAAGCAGCAAATAAAGTGCCTCCTTCGAAAATAAAATCGAAGGGTCCTAGCGATTTTTGAAAAAACGAAAATATGAGAAAACCACCTTGTTTCGTTTTCGTTGGGCCTCGCTGTATATTTTTTCAAGCCCATAAAATGAACTCCAGATTTGAGTCGATCAAAAGGGCTGTAAAAACATACAGCTTCCATTAAATATAGGGTCCATTCAGTACAAACAACAGTTCCCATCAACAATGTTGACTAATCGCCAATTCTCTCTAGAAGAGAGAGGGGGAGGGAGCGATTCCACCGCCGATATGTTGAAGTGAAAGTGTTCAAAGCAGCAAATAAAGTGCCCCTCTCGAAAATAAAATCGACGGGCCCTAGCGATTTTTGTAAAAATTATATAAATATGAGAAAACACCCTTGTTTCGTTTCCGTTGGGTCACGATGTATATTTTTTCAAGCCGATACAATGAACTCCACATGTGAGTCATAAAAAAACATACAGCTTCCATTCAATATTAAATCCATTCAGTACAAACTACGGTTCTCATCAACTGTGTTGACTAATCGCTCATTCTCTCTAGAGGATGGGGAAGAGAGCGATTCAACCGCTGAGATGTTGAAGTAGAGGTGCTCATAGCAGCAAATAAAGTGTCCCCCTCGAAATAAAATCGAAGGGTCCGAGCGATTTTTGAAAAAAAAGAAAATATGAGAAAACACCCTTGTTTCGTTTTTGTTGGGTCACGCTGTATACTTTTTCAACCCCATGAAATGAACTCCAGATGTGAGGCGATCAAAAGGGCTGTAAAAACATACAGCTTCCATTAAATATCGGGTCCATTCAGTACAAACAACAGTTCCCATCAACAATGTTGACTAATCGCCAATTCTCTCTAGAAGAGAGAGGGGGAGGGAGCGACACCACCGCCGAGATGTTGAAGTGGAAGTATTCACTATTTAAAGCAGCAAATAAAGTGCCTCCCTCGAAAATAAAATAGAAGGGTCCCAGCGATTTTTGAAAAAACCACCTTGTTTCGTTTTCGTAGGGCCACGCTGTATATTTTTTCAAGCCGATACAATGAACTCCAGATTGGGTAGGTAATCGTTAACTAATATTTTGCGCGCTAAATTAGTCTCTAACATGGATAATAAATAAATAATAGTAGGCTCTTGCTTTTACGATGATAATAATTATACCCCATTCAACTTTCCAATCATTTTAAATAAATTAAAAAGAGAATTAATAAACTAAAGTAATTAAGAAAATAATTTGCGAAATTTACAATTCGTTTGATTTGTAAAAGACAGAAAGTATTAAAATTTGAAATTTATACTACGCCCAAAAATAGAATTAAAATTAAAATAAATCGAAGAGTTCAAACAAATTTCACATGACCTTTTCAAAAGTCAATTCATGTGCTATTAACAAGTAAAATACTCGTAAAATACTATATTCCCCCCTTCATTAAATTAAATCAAAACTTTAATCTAACAACATTTTTAAATTTTATTATTTCAAGATTTTTAATTTACTTTCAACGTTTATTTTAAGACATAAAATTAATTTGAATTTTAGTTCGTGTCATGTTGATTAAAATATGAAATTAATAATGCCTTAAACACAACAAAAGTAATGTATTTTCTTACATTAGCAACACCTGAGTCTTGAATTTCTTTTTTGTTATAAAAAAACCTATTTCTTTTCTCAGATTCTCGAAAAATGTTAGCTAATGCTAATACACCGAATACAGTTTGTTTCGTCCAAAAAAAATCTATGTAATAAAATTTTAACGGTATTTTCCATACGATAGATAGCAAAAAATTGGCAACACTGCGCTCCTGTCACTAGATCCAGAAGTACAAAAGAGTCAAAAGACTAGTATTCTGACCAATTAGATTAGGTCAAGAAGAATATAAATCGAAGAGGTAAATTATAGTATTGAGTTGCCGATTGTCCCTAATAACCCAATCAAAATATTGAGGGGTTGGAGTGATCGATGAAAGCTGAACGATGACAGTAAGGACTGCAACGAACGATAACAATTTCATTCTTCGCGTTCGCATAGCTGATGCGAGTTTTTAAATTTCAAACAATTAAGGCTCAATTTTTCTCCACAGAGATGCACTTAGCAACTTATACTAATCAAGGCCGGACTGGCTACTGGTTGGCCCCACTGGCTGCAAAATAAATTGGCTCCAAATGCAGTGGCGTAGCGAGTAGCATGACCACCATGGGCCTGGGTTCCAAAGATTTCCCGTAAGTCCCCACAGCGCCGCAGGCGAAAATGTTTAGAATTTTCAGTCAACGGGCTTAGATCAACTTTAAGAATTTTTAAACATATTTTGTACTGTAAAATTAAGCAAAACAACAAAATGTTTTGCTTGTGTCCTCTTCCCAAGTGCAAAACACTGTATGTTTATTATTAACTTTATTTTTCATTTTGATTTTTCCATTTATTTTCATTTGGCCTCATCGGCGATCGCCGGTTAGCCAGCCGGGTCAATCCGGACCTGCCTACAATCGCTAAAACCAGGGACTGGCATTTCCAAAATTTAAAATAGTACATTATAGTACAAGTGTCACAAGGCAGCTATCTCGACAGCTATTATTTTACACATTATTATTATTTTACAAGTAATTGACAATAGATGGTGCTCTTTCAAAAATCAAAATTTTCAGTTTTACGCTTTACGTTTGCAGAAAAAATTAAATGTTTTATACGGAGTCAAAGTAGTTTTGTATGACTCGCCTGTATTGCTTGACTCGATCGCTACTCTCGCTATTTAGCCAAACACAGTCTTGTCACACAAAACGTTACTTTGTCTCCTTATAAAACAAATAACTATTTCCAGTTTGTTTTTCAATTAACCTCCGTACGTTCGTCAAAGTATTCGTTCACAAACTATGAGCTCCTCACTTTTATCTTTGTTGGTCATCTTGAAAAGCGTTTTTGACAACTTGTAGAACACTTAAGTTTGTTCGATAGCTATTAAACGATTATTCACTTTTTTCCGCTTTTTCCTATCCTACAACAAAGACTGCTAAGAAAAGGACAAAATAAAGTGTTTTATGAATATACATTACAATCCATCGTTTTTAGTCGAAGATTAAAACAATATCAAAGCAATTTTGGTAATAAATTTGCTGTTTTGGTTAGATTGTGTTGTATAATATACAGAGGGACGACCACAGCTCTCGGTCATAGAAATTTAACATGTATCATACTTTCGTAATTTCATTCTTATTTAATTCTTTTAGGTAAAGAAGCTTGTAAAAAAATTGTAAGGCATGTAATTCTTGATCTGAATCGATTTTCCATATTTTGTAACTGCAAAAAAAATCAAGATACTAAAAAATGATGTTCAGGGTCTTCACCTCTTCACCATAAGAACAGTTCTTGAGATAATGCCGCTTTTATGGCTATGAAACCTTAATGTCATTTACTGTTTATATTCAAGAGGAATCCAAATGTAAAAAAAAATCTACAGGGTGTTCAGTTAAAAAACAAAAGTTTAGAGATGGGCATTTTTTACATTTTTAAAATGTAGGACCAACTGTGATACATGACCATGCCAAAATTAGGTTTGCTATCTCTAATATTTAAGGAGAAAAACTCCGTCTCCACATATTCAACATCCACCCTGTATATTTTTATAAGTCGTTACAATACAACTGGGGTTTGGGGAAAATGAAGGATTGTAAAGTTCATAAAATAAATTTCCTCATGCAATATTCTGCTCTATGGCGAGAAAAATATTTTACATAAAAGAAAAGCCATTAAAGTAATTAAACATCAACACAATAACTGAATTTTTCTTTGGTTCACGCGTTTGACACCTTCAATAAAAATATGAAAGACATATTCAAGTGGGGAAAATTCATCAACTCGCTTTGTTATTTAAACGTACGTATTAACCACAATATGTGAACGTTTTAAATATAAAAAACAACAAATAAATTTACCCTTAGAAAACGTATTTTTTTAATTATATAATATTTCATAACCACTTCAGTGTTAACAACCCACATAATACATCTAAAAAAATAAAACGCTTAATTAAATAAGGCAACCGACATTTCCCAATTAACAATTTTTACATATTTTACAGGGGCAACACAAAATATTTAAATTAAACCAATTAAAAAGCATTGACGTTTTTGTCCCATTTTCCATATTTAAAAAAAAATTTACTCAGCACTTATTTTTATACATTTTTCTACTTTAAAAAAAATTAAAATTAATACCTTCGAAGTATGGATTCAACGCGAAAAACTTTTTGAAGTTCGCATACACAAAGATGCTTATTTATTAAAGAAAAAAGATTTATATTATCCTCTTCGCTATTATCATTAACTTTTATTCTCATCTCATGACGTACGAACATTAAAAAGTTTTAAAAAAGTACAATTTACGAAGGAGTTTCGTTAAAAATTATTTATAAACAAATTACTAACTTATTGAGAAAAGAGTAATGTCCTTTTATAACACTTTCGTAGTAGATCGTATAGGGACCCCTTATTTTTATAACAAATTATTAATTTCTTTTTTAATACAAGGTAATAATTTTCTAAAACCACGCTTCAAATACCAAATTCAACTTAGTATGCCTTTAATTGCATCATCAATCTTTTACTTTCAGGAAGACATGCAATCACGAAAGACTTAGTTTAAGAACATCGTAGAATAGCATGTAAAAGTAGTAAATACGAACAGAAAAGTGCACGTAAATTGTACGATTTTTAATTTTTTCGAATTCCACAAAATATGACCCAAAAAAAATTAATTAAACCGATACAAAAGGGAGAAAAAAGTTGAATCGCTGTCAAAATTTCTTTTTGATGTATTGTGTTTTTCTTCAAAGTAAGGATAATGGAAATAACAAATGTGGCTGTTTTTTACCCAATTGTTGCTTTCATTTTTTACAATTTTCCAAAGTAAGTGAACAAAGAAAAAACTTAGGTATTATGACACTTTTGTAGCACCCCGTTCTTCTTTTTTAATCTTCAAGAGGGAACATGAGGTTTACATAAAAGTAAAAATATAAATAGAATTTAAAAGATTTTTAGCTATCGTAAACGTTAACAAACGTTAATTATAACTAATTATGGGGAATTGGACTCTACCTGAATTTGTAATTTTTGATAATGCCAATGAATAGAGCAAATAAATCGGATCAATTCCTTTTTTTTCATTTTTCTATAACTCCTAAATTAAGCCCAAAAATAATTTTGATAAATGCCTTAACCGAAAAAGGTCGTTTGTATTCATGTTGCAACAGCGCCTACAAAGCAGGTGAGATATAATACAATCGAAAGTAGTTAGACAGAGATAGACAATGTGGTTGTTTTTTTCAAAAATGTAGTTAAAAGTGATGTGTAAAATCGAATTTTGTTATATTTTTTATTCAAGTTGCCAGAAAACTACTGACGGAAGTAATACATAGGTTATGATTTTTCTGACAGTTTTCAGAAAAAATGCAGTTTTCCACTGGTTTTTTGAATTTGATTATAAAGGGGCGTGTAAAACCACATTTTTTCTGAAAGCTCTCAGCAAAATCATAACCTATATGCGTCAGTTTTCTGACAACTTGTATAAAGAAATAATAAATTTCGATTTTACACATCACTTTTAATTACATTTTTGAAGAAACAACATTGTCTATCTCTGTCTAACCAAAGACAATTTATATCGTCTAACTACTTTTGATTGTATTATCACAGTATAATAATATGCTACGCATACAGTAGTGCCGACGTGCAAAAATTGTGTCGCTAATATTGTTTTGCGCATGCGTGAATTTGTACTATCCGATTAATGGCGGGTTATTGTTGAATACAGTGCACATTCAATATAGTCACCTATGATAAAAGAAACCAGGCAACTATTTTTTATAAATTTTATGTCATGAACGAGCATGAATGACAAATCGAATGTGCACGTTATTATTATATTTTTTATAAATTAAATATTTTTTATTTGCATCAAAAACCGAAACGGAAGGTACCTTGTACTAATTAAACATGATTTCAATACATTCAGATACTTATTTATGCTACCCTTTACAAATAGATATAAAAATAACAGTGACAGCTGACAGAACCTATAAAAATAATTTTGAATTTACGCGCGCTTATATACTTCATACTATCCGATTAATGGCGGACGGTGTTCAAGGTCACTGATTTTGGCGACAAGAAATACAATGGTAACCATGGGGTTGTCACTACTGTATGCGTAGCAAATAAGTATACTGTGGTATTATCTCACTCGCTTTGTAGGCGCTGTTGCAACATGAATAAAAACAACCTTTTTCGGTTAAAGCATTTTTAAAAATCATTTTTGGGCTTAATATTAAAGGTAGAAAGAAATTAAAATACACAAAATTATTCTTTTTAGCTCTATTTTCATAAAAAAAATTAAAAAAAACAGTCCCCATAGCGTGAACCGGTTTATACCGAGCCTAAAATTAAATCATGGGGATAAATGTGTAATGTAGAACTCGGCCTTAATCGTTAATTTTACTTTTGAACTCTATGCGAGCCAAGCCGAGGGCTCGCTCCGGCAATTATCTGCACTAGCCCTTAACTGACCACTTGTCAAGACCATTTGTCAAGAAATTTTCGTAAGTTAAACTACCAGGACAGGTGTAGAATGATTGTTTTTGTAACATATTTTCTCAAATTTTAGCCCCCCTCATCATTTTATTATAACGAATTATAACGGGTTTATAACGAATAGGTGAGAAAGTTGCTATTTAGACATTCCGCTCGTAACCGTAAGCGGCTTTAATCTTCGGTTGATATCGCAAATAGTCATAATTCCTGATGGAGGCAAGGTTCAAAAAAGGCAATGACATATTTGAACTTGGTGTAATTTAAAAAAACTGAGGATGTTGTTTTCATCCAACATCATTTGCTTTTTTTTAATTACACCTAGTTCAATTAGTCTTTTCTCACTGATTGGACTCTTATTTCCTATGTACAAATATGTCATTGCCTTCTTTGAACTTTACCCTATCGGGAATTATGACTATTTGCGATATCAAGCAGATAATAAAGTCGCTAACGGTTACGAGCGAAGTGTATAAATATCAAATTTACCACCAATTCGTTAGAAACCGCCCTCTTAATCATAAAGTGACTAGGGTAAATGTGGGATATACGCCCCTGTGGGATAGACGACTCATTAGCATAACTGTTTACATTATTCACAAATTTAAAGTTTGACGTCCGAGTTTCATGTGGGATATGTGCCTCAGCTAATTTAAGTTCAGTTACGATCAGTTTGTAGTGAATCGGGTGTTTAAATAATAAAAAAAAGAAAGACGACTGTTTTTGCTAATAATTGTTGTTTTGTGACAAGTTATTTTAAGGTATTTCTGATGTGTATTGCATTTCTAGTAGTTATTTTTGATGCACCTGATCACTTAGATACATAACCTGACATTTTAAACTTTTAAATACCATGTTTAATCACACGTGCCGATAATAAAACGTAGGGCGTATATCCCACAACACAGGGGATATATGGCATATCGTGTTGTGGGATATATGGCCTGTAATATTTGTACATAATACCTAATTAACAGAAATATAGGTACCAATATCTACATATATTATTATTACAGCATTACTAGGTAGTTAGTATAAAATTTATTTCAAGCATGCCTAGAAAATACAAAGGAAAACCGAATGTTGTTGCAAGAGCAACATGGATCGAGGAAGATCTCTCTAATGCTATAATAATGGCAACAAATGGAGCTATGGGTGTCAACCAAGCCAGCCGATACTACAATATTCCGTCTCGCACTCTAAGAAGACGAATGAAAAGTGGAAATGCTAAGAAAATGCCATTAGGAAAACCACCAGTACTTGGCTTTGAAAATGAAAAAAAAACTGGTTGCACATATTAAAAGATTAGAGCAAGCTGGCTTTGCTCCATCTCGTCGTAAAACCAGACAACTTGCTTTTGAATTTGCAAAAAAGTTAGGAAAAGAAAAAGGTCTGCTAAGCGAAAAGTCTAAAGAAAATAAAACGATAGCTGGATCACACTGGTTATATTCCTTTTTGGAACGAAATCCCGAGTTATCGGTAAGACAGTCAGAAGGATTATCTTTGGCTCGAGCTAAAGGAATGTGTCGTGAAGAAGTTGACAGTTTTTTTGAGTTATTAAAACAAACTTTAGAAAAAAATGATCTAATGGATAAGCCTTCATGTATTTGGAATATGGATGAGTCAGAGGTATACAGCTTAATAACAAACCTGGCAAGGTTCTTGCCGAGTTCTTGCTAGTAAAGGGAGCAAGGAGGTTCATGTGGTGACATCCGCCGAGAAGGGCGAAGACATCACTGTTGTTGCTTGCAATAATGCTATATGTTTGTATTTCAATAAAGGCATATCTACTTTACCTAATAACTGGCTAATAAATATTTTTATTTCAACATTTTTAATCTATTTGCCATATATCCTTTATGGAAGTAAAAATGAGGCAAATATACTCCTTTGGTGGGGCATAAACCCTACGTGTATGGGTTATATGGCAAAATGCCTTTATTTTTTAATTTCAAAATTTCTACTTCCAAATTTCAAAATATGTATTTGAAATTCAGGTTTTAGGTAAAAAACATATTGAAATAACTTTTAGAAAACTAAATATCATTTCAACGCTTCAAATAAAGACTGTATAATTTTTTTCCCTTAGGTGTGCCATATATCCCACATTTACTAGCGAAGTTGTAGATCATTCAAAATGCTCCTCGAAATATTCCATTATTTCGGTTAGTTTCAAAGGTATTTTCAATTTTCTCTTGTTAAACCCCTTGAATTTTAAAATCACCACACAAAGAGTAATAGTTCTGAAAGAATTTTTTGAATTAAACGATTGAGATTTATTTAACTGATCCCCCCCCACATAGAGAGTGTATTTGCCATTCGAAAAAATTGCTCGATTTTTCTGAAAATACGAAAATGTAATGACACTATTTACCCCCGCAAATATTATTCCATTTGTTTCATAATTTGGAAGTTATCATAGCCGTTACCCACTTTAGGGGCTCTCTACTTTTAAGCATAATAGGGGGTCTCTTAATTTTGAAATAGAGGCTAGGAATAATGGAAAATCAGTTTTCCCACATTAAATCCCTATGGTCGATTTTAAAATCAGCACACGGTATAACTTCTGAAAGAACTTTTAAAATTAGACGATTCAATGACTATTCGTCTGTTGAATTGCCAATTTCATTAAATATCCCTCTATCCACTTTTAGGGTAACGTTTGCAATTACAAAAAATTGTTTTCAGAAAATATCGAAAAATTACTTCTTTTTCGCATTTGAAAAAAGACTTCCACGCCATTATTCGACATAAAGAATGCTTTATAAAATGTCAAAAAATTGCAAAAATGACCTCATTCAAATTTCAATCCATTTGTTCCATTAGTTTCGAAGTTACCAAAGTCGTTCCATGTACCTAACAAGATATTAGTTACTGATAAAGAAATTACGTCATTACAGTTTCTGTCTGCCAACTGCTAAAAAATTTTAAACGCGATTACTCCATATAAATAATAAATGAGCTCTTCTCTATGATTATTAAGTTCTACAATTAATTTATTCCACCCTGATGTACATTTTTTAAGCGACATTTCAACAAAATTTAAACAATGAATAAATCCAAATGCTAATACGGCATCACCAGCGCTTGAAATGCACCCGAATTACCATTTTTTCAAATTTTTGCCTAAAATAATAGCTATCACTAAAGTGAAACGCATATAACATTTCCTTCTTTTAATTCAAATTTTCGACATAAAGAGTGAAGAAGAATTAAATAAATGCTCAAAATTTGCAGTCTGGTTTAAATATTAATTTAAAACTTTTTTAACATTGCAAGTCCACCCAAACTTTACAACAATATACATTTTTACAATTCGAATTTTGAAAATGAATAATTTTATTAAATGGTAATCTATGTACGACGTCTACACAAACAAATTGATGTTGTCTCGAATTTTTATTCTTACTTAATAATAAACATGAATAATATAAAAGGATATTTTTGTATTTGGCATTTTCGGTTTTATTTTTGAAAATAAACCGTGCATGAAAGGAGACAAATTAGTTACCATTAATTATATTTATTTGTTTGAAATGTTAACAAAAAAAAAGTATAAAAACCATTTTATCCAAAAATTTAAGGCCCCCGTCTAAGACAAATTCAATATTTTATTAAGGGCACGATTTAGTAGACATATGCTATCGCAGTCGCACTCATTGCTTGGATGGACAACACTTTTGCTAATTTTGCGTCGTCAATTTCTAGAAAACCAAAAGTTAAATTGAAATGCTGTTTTGTAAAGTATCACAGGGATGATAAATTTTGAATGATATTTGTAGAGAAATAAGGTGGCAATTAATACAAATAACTTTTCATTTTTGTACTGCATTTTTCAATTGTTTCTTTTTATATAAATACTTCACATTTGAGGCTGAAAATTTGTCATCCCCGAGACTTTAACGGCAACTATTTGATAAACAAATCAGCATTCCATTTTCACTTTTGGCTTTTGAAAAATTGACAACGCAAAATTAGCAAGTGTTGTCTATCTAAGCAATGAGTGCGACTGCGATAGCATATGCTTACTAAATCACGCCCTTATGATTATGGATAATTAAAGAACTAAATTTTCTATTTACAGTAGAACCCCGTTATATAGTTCTCCGATGTAACACACTGTCGGGATATTATGCGTACATAATGACAATCTGAAATGAGCTCCATCTTAAAGGGGCTTGTAAGCTCATCAAACCGTGTATAGAGACCCTCATTAGGGTCTCTTAGGGTTTGCTTTTACCAAAATTTTAAACTAAACGGCAACAACCTTATTGAATACCTGATAATGGTTTTAGGCGGTGTTGTCACATTAGTTTTTATTTCATTTGAACATCGATCCTGAATAGTAATTTTTTTTGATCTCTTTAAGATAACAATAATTGTTGTCGAATGCGAATTTTGAGCTATTAAAAAGTTACTCCAGTTTGTAAATGTGGTTTTAAGTCACTTTCAAGCTTTTTATTGTAGTTATGTATATAAATTATGCGTTTTTGAAGTTTCATAATGACAGCCCCGGGTTGCCACATACCAACAAATCAAGCTAAAAAACTTTGAATTTCAAACAAATTAAATTGTAATGTGACAACTCTGTACAGGGATGCCAAACTAAAATAGTCCCTAACTGCATTGTCTCTTCACATTTCTAACTAACTTTAGGTTTGCTCCGGTAAGTGTCAAAAACACATATTTAGATAAATACTACTATAGAAGTAATTAAGTAATGTTTTAAAATTAAATACCGAACACGTTGAGGTCAAAGAAAACGAATTTTTGTTTTTAAAGATCAATCATTCAACTTTTATATTTATATACCTGAATTTTTTTTGTATCGAATTGAAGACAATAGCAAACGTGGCAACATCGCTGAAATCATCGTCAAGATCGCCCTAGCTCCAGTAGCTCACTACCAAATTTTATCAAAATCAAACTATGACTATCATGATATTAAACTCATTCCTTACCTTTTAAACACCCTGTTCCCTATATGGTCATGGTGGTTGGATGGACTACATAATATTATTTCCATTTGTGTAAGAAGTTTGAATTTGATCGAGCTCGCGCTGTATAATTTAATTGACATTTTGAAAAAAAATTTGATTCAACCATACCATAGACTTCATAAAATGATAAAAACGTATTAATCAACAACCCTTAAAGCTACGTATGTAGGTAGGGTACGTAAACAAAATTATTACTCGCCCTTTTAAAAAACATTCAATCTTTATTAATAATGAAGATAATAGCAGGCCTTCCATTTCACAAGAACTAAAATCAACGGTTTAATTTGCGTCTTTTTGAAAACAACATCAAAACAACCACCCTCTCCTTTAAAATTAAGTACCTCATTTATAAAAAAAAATTCTATTACGCGTTAGAAAAGCTTACTTGTTACCCCCCTGGCGAGTATTTGTAAAGCCAACTTATGCTCCCTAAAAATTCAATTAAAATGTTTGACGAAAACATCCCTTTCAATTACCTGATTTATAAAAAATGTCGATTACTACGCGTTAGAATAGGTCACTTGTTATCGCCCCATTTGGCCCCCATTCAGGCTCTAGCTGACACAAGCAAGCCACCTTATACCCCAAAAAGTTTATTACATTTTTTTTTTAAATTATTGTAAATAACTTTGAGAATTATTCGCACATAGAATATTATAGAATTTATTAGAAAGCGGTCTTGTAAGGGATTATTATGCATACACGTCAAGAAATAACTTCCGGCATCTCATAAATCGATACCATACATTTAAATTATCTATTTAAAAAAAATAGCAATAAAGAAACGATGGAATACAAATAGTAGCAATGATTTATTTGACTTACAAAAAACATAAGTAACAAAACTAAAATCTTTGTAAGAAAAAAAAATAAACAACAGAGTATTACACGTGTGTAAACCACTGCGCGAAGCGGTGTTATTTGTTTACTTCCGCAAAAAAACACTATAATAACAAAACAGAAAGATGTAAACCACAAAGAATTTTATCTTAAAATTCTTAAAGGTGTTGAATGCACAAATAAACAATTGATAAGAAGTTTGTTTATTTTTATTTGACAACAACTCCAAATTCAAATGTTTTCGTTTTGACAGCCCAAAATAAATATTGACGAGGGCGAATTTAGTTAAAAATCGATCAAGTAATGCGTGACGAAGATAACTCATTAATCAAAACCGGAAGTAAAGCAATTGATGTATGAATTTCGTGCGAAAGTCTTTAAGAAGTCAACATTCTCCGCCATGTTGGTAAGATTGGTTTGTGTATACAAAACGAGATGGGCAATAATTTGGCACGCTTTTTAAATTATAAAGATGAAATGAGTAAATTTTGACTAACCTGATGCAGGGCCGATAAAAAATCCTATTGTAAACACAATGCTGAATTGAAATATTCGCACCGCCATATATGTTTAATCATTTGGACGCGAATAATTTTTTTAAAACACACCGTTCTTCTTTCACCACGCTCGTTACATTACTAGCACGGCAACTTAGCAACATTTCCCTTCCCGTACGAGTGGATGGGAATACGCTGTGACCTGCCCACCATTCAGAATTTAGCATATAACTCCATATGTTGTCATGCGCAATACTTATTTATTTTTCACGAAAAAATTCAATAAAAACCAAAAAATGCGCCATATTATTATGACAATATGTAAACAATATTAAACTTTATTCGCGTACAAAAAAATAAATATTAAAACAATAACTAAATTATAAACAAAAAAAATTAAGCCTTTTAAAATTTCAAAATTGTAAACAATTAAACAAATTGGTTGTAATAATAACGACCTTGGTTTAGTTCAAGAATTTAAATAATTATTATTTAAAGGGTATACGACATAAATGACCCAACAAAATTTTTTTCCCAACAGCAAAAAAACCACATGAAAAAAATGAAATAATATTTTTATATAAAAATAATTCCACGAGAAAAATATAAAAAAATGACAAGAAAACAATATAAAAAAATACCTGAGGGCTTGTTTTTGTTTATTTTGCGAAGCTAAAAAAATAATTTTTCTCTTAATACTTTAATAAAATTATATTAAATTTCAAAAAAACAAGAAAAATGTTAATATTTAAGTTTAATTTTATATTATAACAACAGAATTAATCACAATACATAATATTCTATTTCCATGAAGAAGAAATTTTAATTAACTAATAATAATTAACAGAATAACAATAAAACAAAGCAATTTAGTAAGCATTCCTAGGCCTTCTCGATATATTGTTAGTTTAATCGGTAGGTGGGTTGAGGGTGGGTATTGTAAACACAAAAACAATTTAATAATTTACGTTAATTTTGATATAGTAATAGAAAATTAGTTATAAATACAAACTTACAAATTTAAGGGGTTGATTTCTTCGCATCAGTTTCTTTCGTAGCGATTTTTTTTACTTTGTTAATGTTTCTTGTTATAAGAAAATAAAGGTCTTTATCCACGACCGTCCAATAATACATTCATTACTATATGATTTTTGACCTGTAATGTGTGTTATTACTCATATACATTATTTTTATCAAAACATTGAGAAATATAGATATTATTCAAAGATTATTATTATTATATTACTCAATGGTTTACAGAGCGACACAGGGGATTGAAAAACTTTTATAGCTCCGTTATATGTCAATATATCAAAATGAAATTTGCTGTGGGTTATAGTCATATATAAGTTAAAATTTGTTTAACTGCTTTTAAAAATTCTTCCACTTCCGATTTCGCCGGAAATGAAGCAAACTTTTGATTTTTAAATAGAACAGAATACTTATATACTTTTATATTTTTGAATTCTAAATTACATTTTGATAAGAGTTCCATAAAAATATAATTTTTTGAAACAAATAAAAAAATTTTTTTCAAAAAATACTCGCGTATTCAATGTAAATTTAGTTTATAATATTTACGGTCGTGGATAAAGTATAGTATTCTACTCGTGGGTAATGCTCATTACTCACTCAAATGATTAAATTCATTCTTGTAAGTAGAGCTTCATTACCCGCTAGTTGGATAATATACTATTAAATAGATCAGATCAATGTCGTTTTTTTTTTGATTTTACACTTTATTACGTTAGCTTTTAGTGTGTTAAAAAAACTTTTTTTTATTGTGAACAAATGAAAAATAATAACAATTTTATTGTTTAATTAGTTTTAACTGCTCGCCCCCCAACTTGAATTAATTAGAAAAAATATCATTTTGTTCCTTATTCTCTTATCTATAAAACACATTTTACAAAAAAGTTAAGTCTCTATTAGATCGGAAGTTATTAAATATTTTCGAGCGCAAGAACTTTTGAGCAATTGACGCTCCTGCGTGTGGAGCACGCTAGGTGACTTGCGCTCGAAAATATTTAATAACTTCCGATCTAATAGAGACTCCACATTTTTCTAAAATGAGTTTTATAGATAAGAGGATAAGGAATAAAATGAAAATGTTTCCAATTAATTCAAGTTGGGGGGCGAGTATGTTAAAACTATTTAAACAATTGAATTGTTATTATTTTTCATTTGTTCACAGTAAAAAAAATTTTTTTTAATACACTTCGAAAACTAACGTAATAGTGTAAAATAAAAAAAAACGACATTGATCCGATCAGTACAACTAGAGATAATAAATTTCAAGTATGAGAGGATTGAAGAAAAATCCAGCAAATTATCGAAAATTTATATTTGAATATTTTCGAGAAAAAATTTTTTCAGCAAAATCCTGAAATACGGGTCAATTACATTTTTCGTCCCAGGACGAAAACTTTTTTTCGAAGTGTAAAATTTGTAAATTGACAGACTTTGATATTATCAAATTGAAATAAATGTCAGATTGATGACTATATTAAATTAAGAAATTTATTAGTAAATATTTTCGAGAATTTCTTATAATCGAATAAAAAATATTGTATAACACGCAGATGAAAGTGTTTTCCGACCTTATACGTTTACTAAAAAATCAATAGACAACAAAAATATACTTTTCGAACGCCTCAATAATAGCCTCGGGCCATTACCCGGGCGGGGGGATTGCTTTGCCCCCCTCCTGCCCCCCTTGACGACGCTTAAAACAACAAGACTTCTAGCAATCTGATTTTATCAAGATTTTTATAAAGAGGTTTAACAATAGCGTGAACCGGTTTATACTGAGACTAAAAGTAAATCCTGAGGATAAATATAAATGTGTAATGTAGAATTCAGCATCAGTCTTATTTTATTAACATATTAGTTTCAGATAGCCGCTAGAGGGTGTTAGGTAAATTATCCTAACGACTTTGACGTCCAATACCTCAAAAGAGTCAACTCCTAGAGGTATGCGCTCATGAAAACTTTTGTTCAGAAGGGCAAGATCTACAACAAAATTTCATGAAGTTTGACAGGAACCGTTTTTCCATATAAAAAGTGCGGGGTCCTTTAAAATTTTAGATCATAACTAATTTTTCCATAGGCAAGGAGAATCAATGTACCTAAACTATTTTTAAATTAGGAATGTAATAGTCAATGATCGACATCGACATCAACAACGACATCAACAAAGATTTTTTTAAATGGAACACGCTATATACAGGGTAAGTCAAAAATGGTGAAATTCCTCTGGACGGGTTATTGGGGACTATTAAGGGAGATATTAACAGCTGAAGATTGGTTTTGGACTTCTTTGTTTACCCGCATTTTGCGAAAAATCATGGTAAATCAATGATTATTTTGTTAAATAAACATCTTTTGTAGAGAATTTAAATTTTAAAATTATCGATTTTTAACTCTGATAGTTTTAAAATGAATCTGGCAATGATGTTACAAAAAATAATAGCACATAATAGATTGGCAGTGGCAGTTGGCAAAAAAACTTGACGTTTATTTTTTTTGGTTAATTTGTAAAGTAAAATCTGGAAAAAATTATATGTTAGCACCGACCTGCATGCAGCCACGTTGTCAAATTTATGATTAAGTTTTTCTTAATTTATCTGAATTTAGAAGAATTTTTTTTAACATTTATCCCGTACTCCCCTAATGGTCCCCAATAACCACCCCAGAGGAATTCCGACAATTTTGAATCACCCTGTATTTTATCATTTTTAGATTTTTCATAGAGAACTAACTTCAAAGACCTATAGTTGAGTTTCACAAATGTAGACAGTTATGTCATTTATAGAATAAAGACGAGATTACATCGAGATTTTTCGGTACAGCATTATGAACAATCGTTCGTACTCGGATCCACTTCTACTACTAAGCTTCTGTCAGCTTCTGTCAAATTATAGTAAAGTACGTTATTCTATTAAAGCGGCACGTGTTTTCTGCATCTATCTCAATAGAAGCCGCGCTATAGCTAGCTAAATTTTGTGAACACATATTAGGATGAGTCACTATCTCGAATTGTGAGATTGAAGTATACAGTGTGTCCCCGGATTGAGTTCACTATAGGTGTAATTGACAAAAAATTTCGGAATTTCATTTAGATGTTCTGGAATTCAGCCCTGCTTGGTCTGAAATAAATTTTAAGCATATTTTTAGATTTAAAAATGAAGGCCCTCGTGACAATTAAGAGAAATCTATTTTCTGTTCAGGTAAAGTGTCGTTTTGGTCAACAATATAGCAAAATGTCATTAACAAAAGTTGTTCAGAATATGAAATTATGGCTCTATACAAAATTTCAAAATGATCGGCACACTTTGATTAAATCGGTTTTCATTGTATGTAAACGAAAAATCGCATCGTACGTATAGACTATGGGCCCATAACAGAAAATTGGTGGTAATATTATTTATTGGGGTGTCACCGAACAAGAAATGAATGATAATTGCTTTGTAAATTGAGATAAAATTTTATTCAAAATGTTTAAATAAAATTAATAATGAATTGATAGATCAGGCGTGGTTTGCTCTTATTATTTTGAGCGATATTAATATTTAGAGTGAAAATAAATAAGAAATAAGTAACTGCATGGCATTTTTGTATGTTTCAAAAATTATTTCCTACAATGTTGACTGTAGAACAACGTGTTAATCAAAGTGTACCGATCATTTTCAAATTTTGCATAGAGCCATAATTTCGTATTCTGAACAACTTTTGTTAATGACATTTTGTTGTATTGTTGCCAAAAAAGACACTTTACCTAAACAGAAAATAGATTTCTCTCAATTGTCACGAGGGCCTTCATTTTTAAAAATTAAAAATATGCTTAAAATTCATTTCAGACCAAGCAGGGTTGAATTCCAAAACATCAAAATTAAATTCCGAAAATTTTTGTCAATTACACCTATAGTGAACTCAATCCGGGGACACACTGTATATATTTGTGTTAATTAAATTCGTTACTTATGCCGGTTTGCACCGTTTACATATTAACTGACAGATAGTTTATTTGGCAGATAAGTTGTTAAAAACCTTTGCTTTTTCATCTACTGTAGGTTAAATCAAATAACTGACGAATACATTTTCTACAAAATTGGCTTCTACTTATAACTTTTTGCACCGATTTTAGTTTAAGTGGCAAATAAAATATATTTTTACAACTTATCTGCCAAATAAACTATTTGACAGTTAATATGTAAACGGTGCAAACCCCCATTAGTTGTTAAATTATTATTTTTATTTCTCAAAAAGAAAATAAACTTTGTTTTCGGTTACACTTTGTAGTTGGTTCTGTTTTTCATTTTTTTTTTAGATTATCATTGAAAAGTCCAAACAGAATCGTAAATGACCCTCTAATGATTCTAAAGAACTCACAAACTGTTATAAAATACGAAACTTTCATAATGCAGTTTAAAAATCCGAAGAGTCCATAATGAATGGAAGGGGGGTGGAAACTTGTTTTTGGGGTCCCTCAATTTAGCAAAAATTTATAGTTTCTTGAAAGTCGATGTGTGAGGTGTCAATTTTTATGTTTTTTGCATGCAGAGTTGAATAGAACTAAAATCAAAGTGATAAAACCAACCATTGAAGAACAGAATATGTTGTAATCTTGAAAATACAAGTACTACAGTGCATTTAGCATTAGACCCACGACCTAAAAACCTTAGCGATTGTGTAGTAATTCTATTCTAGCCCTTATTATCATACTAAAAGTCCCCTCCTCTCCTAAAATTGGGTTTAAATTTATAAAATTACACTTTTTATCATATTTTTGCAATTATCTCGAAAACTAGGTAGAGTTGATGAGTTGAAATCAAACTAGCTTTTAGTTGGAGATGTACTAAGAAACGTCTGGTATATGTCATTGATAATTATATTTGAATTTTACAGTCGAAGTTTGTTAGTACATAATATCTTCTTTCATATGCCACTATTAAAGTGAAATAAATATATTTGGCTACACCAATTTTCCATTTATAACAAAATTCCCACCCAAAAGCTAATGTGATTACAACCATAGTAAACGAATATTATAAAGACAAAGAGTTAAAAATTGAAGAGGAAGACAGGAAGAGAGCTAAAGTGTATTTAGGCTTTTTGAACCTGAACTATTAATTAATAATTATAGTTGACATTTCTTTATTTTCTGGAACAGTTAAATTAACGAAATTAAAAATAAAATTTTTACTACCCAGTCGATTTTTAAAATAAAAGCAAAATTTTAAAATTCTAAAAAATCTGGTCCGGCCGATTTACGTTTGTCTCACAGCAGAATCTCTCACACCTCCAAAATATATATATCGATATTCCGATATATCGATATTCCGATATACAGTGTGTTCATGAAAACAGTTTACAATAGCTAACTTTTTTATTAGCGAAGATACGAATACGGTTAAATTAGTAAAGTTATAGTACTTGTTTTCCCGGTTTTAGTAATGTGGTTGAAAAAACGGAAAAAGATCTAGTTAGCGAGATACGTGAATATGTCACTTTTTTTAAATGGAACACCCTATATATTTTTAGATATTTGGATTCCACAAACATTCCTCGCAAGCTCGTGCTTGTAATTTTCGTCGCTATAATGCGATAAAGTCTTTCCTATACACATGTATTATAATATACTATTGTAGTTTATTTATAACTATAGTAACATTATTCATCTTCCGAAAAATAAAAATCTCAAATTAATATTCAAATTTTTGAACTTTATTTAATTCTTTTAAAAGCTAACCATTTGTCGAATAAGGCCCACTTACATAGCCCATGGGTTTTATTAGAGGCATATATGAATTTCGTATTTAACTTCTTGATGCTAGTGATATTATGGCCGATGTTGAAAAAAAAGTCAAGAAGAAACGAAAGTTGGAGCCAGGAGTCAATGGAAGCTACGCTAAGAGTTTTTTTCACGGGACAAACTGTTCCAAAGAGCTATTGCTGAAAAATTTGGAATACCCCGTAGAACCCTACAGAATCATATAAAAAACGGCATATCTTCAAAGCGTTTTAAGAATAAAGTTTAGTTTTTGTATTAGATTTAATGTGTTTTTGATGCGGGCCTTAATAAACACCTACCTAAGCACATAATACGGCCCAAAATTCATTTTTTGTTTGGAATTGTTTTAGGTTCTTTATAATTTATTCTACGAGAACCAAATATTTTCTTTTCTTTACAGTATGAAATAAATATTTTATGCTCAGTTGAAAAAAATTGTCCATCACAGTCCTCGACATGTTCTATTTTTAATAGTTCTACTAAATAGTCAAATATACTTCTCATATTTTGGCAATATGCAGAAAGGACCCCGCACTTTTTATATGGAAAAACGGTTTCGGTCAAATTTGATAAAATTTTGGTAAGTTGTAGATTTTGCCCTTCTGAACAAAAGTCTCAATGGGCGAAAACTTCTAGACCCCTACGTTTCTGAGATAGAGGCCCGCCAAAGCTCTTAAGATAGCTATCCTCATAAATTAATGTAGCAGATATTTTCTGTCCTGGTACGAACTGTACTAGGTGGTAGAGTTGACCAATACTAATAACTTTTCTTATTTCAATTTTTCAAAATTGCGCTTGGTTTTTTTAAAGATGGCGGATTTATTGATTTTTAAGTTTTTATGGCAGAATCTTTGTTTTTTTAGTTAGAAAAAAATAAAAAGAGATATGTAATCTACTTAACAAGTCCTACAAATAATGTTAATTGTCTTTTATTATATCTCTCACCGTTTCAAAATGGCGGCGAGGCAAAAAGTTCAAAATATTATTTCTCTGACACCACTCCATGAATTTTTGTCTAATGAATTTTATTTAACTATTCGAAGCCTTTTTAACAACTCTTGTGCACAATTGTTTGTCTATTTTCAATAATAAAATACAATAATACAAAAAACAAAGATGCTACCATAAAAACTTAAAAATCAATAAATCCACCACATTGAAAAAACCAAGCGCAATTTTGAAAAACTAAAATAACAAAAGTTATTAGTATTGGTCTACTCTACCACCTGGTACAGTTCATATTTCTATATAACAGAAAATATCTGCTACATTAATTCATGAGAATAGCTATGGCGGCCTCTATCTCAGAAACGTAGGGGTCTAGAAGTTTTCGCCCATTGAGACTTTTGTTCAGAAGGGAAAAATCTACAACTTACCAAAATTTTATCAAATTTGACCGAAACCGTTTTTCCATATAAAAAGTGCGGGGTCCTCTGGAAAATTCCAAAACCGGGTAATGCCAACCAAGCTTTCCTTTAATTACGACCACATTTAAAATGCTCTGTAAGACATTTACTAATATTATACAACACTAATTTTATAAAAGACATAAGCAAATAAACTAAAGGAACTAAAAAAAATTATACAATTATTAAATTCCTGTTTGACTCTTATACCACCTATAGCTTAACTCATAAGGGAATTACCGACAAGATGTTAATAAACAAAAAAAATAAAAAAGAGCCTTAATTGTATTATATTAAAATAAATAATTACACAAAAACGAGCTAGACAAAAAGGCCTTTCCAATGACCAGTTTGTGAAATGTATGCAATTACTTATGCAAGTGTACTTACAGCGAAAATATTTTATTCTGAGGAGCTGTGAACATGCGCAGATACCTAAATTGGTATTTATCCCCACCAACGCAGTAGTCAACGTATTTAAATTATTAAAGGGGTGTGGCCAAACCTGCGCGAACTTACCACACAGGTTATAGTATTGTTTACAACATGAGATGAAACATACGTTTTTTTCGTGAGATAGAATTTAATTCAAGAGCCCCGTAGGGGCGAGTGAAGTAATCTTTCGAACGAAAAAAACGGATTTCATCTCGAGTCGTAAATGCTATTTTTTCTACGACGATAATTAGTACATTTTAAAATAATTCTTAAAATAATTCTTTTTACTAAAATGTGAACCGACCACAAAAAAAACTGGTTTCATCTCATGTTGTAAACAACATCCGCTTGTAATAAAACTTTTTCTCACTAGAAACGAAAATGCTATTTTCATAACGAGTAAGTGATGACGAAATGCTTAGTTTCACATATGAGAGTAGAAAATAGTACATTGCAATACATGGTCGGTAAGTGCTTAGTTAACAAATCCAGAAAATGTTAGCAAAACGAGACCCGTAGGGTCGAGTTTTTCTAATTTTCGAGATTTGTTAAGAAAAGCACTTAACGATCCGAGTATTGCATACTATTTTTTGCACAATCGTGAAAAATAACAAATAATAAATTCAATAATTTTTATAATTTTAAAAGTTATTCAAAATAGTAACCGCTGGAGAACAATGTTGTCCCAGTAACAAGAATAAAAGTAACAAATAGCTCAAACATCTGTTTCACTTACCACCCTTGTGCTTTTGGTTAAATATTTCGAAATCATTATTTTATTGTTTCTATGGACACATACAATGGTTTGGTAAAATCAACTTCCTATTAGTATAAACATTGTTGGTAAGTACAGAATAGAACACGATTGTGCAAAAAATTATTTTTGCTCTAATTACCTATTTATTTAACAGCAAATAGTACAACAAACGTAAAATAATGGTTCGCGCGATTTTGTAGGAAAGCAATTATCAAAACTAATAATCTAAATGGTCTTACCATTTCGCCTGCGGCGCTGAGGGCGTAAAACATCTTTGGAACCCAGGCCCGTGATATTTTCGCTACGCCACTGACCAAAACCCCTCCCAAAATTAAATCCTAGTTGCGCGCCTGTTTATAATTGTTAGTAAATAAATTGCCTATAAATAAAAGAAAATATTTGTAAAATTTAAGTCATAAATCAAAAATTTTTAATACACCACTTTTATTCACAATAGTACCTAGCGGAAGCACAAAATGAATGATGTTCGCTTGGTTTTGCTATAAAATTTACAGCTAAAAAGATTACACTGGGTTTTACAATCGCTGGTTAACTTTAGGTTAGGAGTTAACCGAAAGTTAATTAAAAATTTGCGTTTTACAAATGAAGGTTATCGTCCAGAGTGTTGGTTAACTAATAGTTAATTTAACCTTTGCCACAAGTGCGGGTTAACTAAAAGTCATAGCATTTACCCTCATATAAACTAAAAATGTTGAAAAAATTAAGTTTGATACGTTAAGACCCAAAATAGTACTAATTAGGTATAGACCAAATTATTTTGAAGAATTCGATGGACATGACTTTTTTACTACGCTTCGACGTCGATTATTGTCCAAAAGAACTGTTGAAAATTTATTGGATGAAATAAACACTGATTGATCTAGATTTAAAAATTCGAAATATCGTGGTGAGGGAGCTAGGATCAGCTCATGATCCTCAAATATTCGGAAATTCAGTGTTGTGTGGGTCTTTCGAAAAACGTAATTACCCCGGAAGTCTTATATTGGGAGGTAATGGTTATGGTGTTAAGCCCTATCTGATAACGCCATTGCTTAATCCCTAAACTCCTGCTGAAACATTGTTTAATGAATCTTAAATCAGAACACGGAGTGTGGATGAAAGACAGTATGGTGTACGGAAGCGACGTTTCCCTGCACTTTCAATGCTTTGAATGTTGAACTGCAGCCAATACCACAGTTAAGAAACAATAATGTGAATGCTTTAACTCGCGATGACTTCATTAACAATTGTTTCAGTAGGTTGTAAGTTAAACCAAAGATCATAACAGTAAGATACTACCAAAACCTATTTTAGAAAATGTGAAAGGCTTTTAAGGTCAAAATCGCTTACAATCCCTCGAGGGGTAAACTTGTTTTATCCCTTTCTTCGTTGTTCCCACATCGACAAGCTATCTTATTCGCTCGAAAAATGCTTTCAGTGACTAGCGACATCTTCTTTAGTGGGGATTTTTGGTCACATTCGGCCCATAAGCTATGCTAGTCTTACACTGTATAGTTTTTGGTTAAACCAAGAGATAATAATAACAATTTTTTGAAAATTGTAACGTCTTTTATATTCTTTTACATTTTTAATTTAATCATACAAAAACTAGAACAAGTAAGTATAACTGCGAGGTTCTAGAAGCATAGTTTTTATACTAGCTAAGCTAGTATAGAAGCTTAACGAATCTTCTTCATAAATGTTGAAAAATCGGTTGCAAACAATGTATCGTCCCATCATAAAGTTAGCGAGAGCTCTTAGTTATGAAATCGTTATGTACCAGAAACGTACCTACCTAGTACTTTAAGGTATTGCAATCCGTACATCCTCATTACGATGCTTATAAGCACAGCGGGGTGGTATTAGCAATTAAAAGAGTCTTAACAAACTTTAAATTATCGGGCCCCTTATTTTCCTAGTAACCTTTTTTTAAACATTTTTTAATAATTTTACAATAATTATTAATTAACTAAAGGCAAATTACTACCATAAAAATGTGATATTTGCAAATCTGACATGTATGAGACAGATTGCAGATGACAAACAATGACAAATAACCTTAAAATACCACAATTTGATTATACCAAGTCTAAAAAAAAAGTTAAAGTTATGGTTACATTCCCATCGGCACAAAAATTTTTGTAGAACGCATTCTTTAATTAACTCCAAGTTAACCAAGCAGCAGCGGTAACCTAACCCAAACGCTTAACCAGCTATTGTAAAACTGGGTGTAAACGTCACAGTAGCAGAGTCGAATTAACGAAAAAAACAGCACTTTTAGAAAAAGCGTGGGGATAGCAATTTTCTTTCACGAATCGCCTTATGTTGGGACGCTTATTATGGGAGAGATTTTTCCAGATCAGAGGCGTACGGGAACAGGGTCAAAATCGCCTTTGTTTGTTGCAAAACTGCTAGTTTTGACAATATCTTTGATCACATTGAAGATAGCAAAAAAATACATCTTAGGTAATTTGTAACGTATAAAATTACGAAGAGAATGAGACCGATCTGAGCCCAAACGAATAGTTCGTTTATGCAGAAAAAAATAGAAACCATAGAAAGGTCATTAGTTTTTAAATTTAATTTAAAAAAAAAGTAAGAGGCAAAACTTTTTGAAAATGCTTTTAAAAGATGCATTTTAATACAAAGAAACACTGTACAAAATTTCAACTTCTAATATTTATTTAAACAGTCACAATCGCTAGAAGACTAAAAATTTTCGACCACGCATAAAGTTGAAGCAAATGATGGTAGAGGGTAAAACTTTTTTTTGAAAGAAAGGTATGGCCAGTATGGCCAAGCACTTTCAAATAATAGAAAATTGTAATTTTTTGTCAACTTCTTCCTCCCTTTTTTCGCCTTATGTTTTTGACTTGTTTTACTGTTTTGTAAACAAATAACAATTTAATCACTTACTAGTGATAAATATGTGATGAACTACGCATAAACATAAGGCGAAAAAAGGGCGAAGAATTTGACGAAAAATTACAATTTTCTATTATTTGAAAGTGCTTGGCCGTACCTTTCTTACGAAAAAAGTCACATCCTCTAGCATCATTTTCTCCAACTTTATTCGTGGTTGAAAATTTTTAGTCTTCTAGCCATTGTAGTTGTTTAAAAAAATATTGAAATTTGGTACAGTGTTTTTGTGTATAAGAAAGCATCTTTTAAAAGCATTTTCAAAAAGTTTTGCCTCTTACTTTTTTCTTAAATTAAATTTAAAAATTAATAACCTTTCTATGGTTTCTATTTTTTTCTGCATTAACGAACTATTCGTTTAGGCTCAGATCGGTCTCATTTTCTTCGTAATTTTATACGTTACAAATTACCTATGATGTATTTTTTTTGCTATCTTCAATGATATCAAAGATATTGTCAAAACTAGCAGTTTTGCAACAAAAGCGATTTTGACCCTATTCCCGCACGCCTCTGATCTGCAAAAATCTCTCCCATAATTAGCGTTCCAACATAAAGCGATTCGTGAAAAAAAATTGCTATCCCTCTTTTTTTCTAATTTCTCTAATCTCCCATATTAATATAACCATAAACTAAAATCAACCTACTTTAGAGCCTTTAAAATTAATTGATACCGTTTTATACACGGTATTAAAACTTAATTACTGTAAACAAATTATCACAACACAAAATAATTAACTAGTAATTGAAAAATGTTCACATATTAAAAATTAATTTCAGTTGCCCGCACAGTAATTGTGCTTCTCACAGTAAGAACGGCTGCAATATAACAATTTACAGTAAAAAGGAGAACTACGTAAGAAGGGTGAAATAAAACTATTCGGTAAAGGAAAAATAAAACGATTATTTAATTTAAATAGACATAATTTCTTTTGAACGTAAAATAGTTGAAAATAAGCGATTAATTATTTAAGCAACACCAATTAAAAGAATGGTCACAATGTAAATAAAATATTTGAATGGAATTAATACAATTATCACTTCCTCTTATCCTTCCTGGGAGGAGTACGACTGCGTGATTTGCTACTCGAGCTACTGCTACTACTTGAACTCGAACGCTTAGATTTAAGTTTAGCTTTTCGAGTAGAAGTTGATTTTTTTGACTTTCTGTAAATTTCGTATTTTAATATTTATTACACAAAATTTTAACATATTCTTACTTTGGAGTAGAATCCGACGAACTACTGCCACTTGATGAACTACTATCACTGCTAGAACTGCGAGCTCTTCTTTTCTTTAACGGCTTCTTATCCAATTCTTGTAAAACTTTAACCGTTTTTAACAACTTTTCTTTCTCCATGGCATCACGTTTGGCCTTTTTGGCTTTTTCTAACATTTGAGCTTCTTCCTTAGCTTTACGTTGTTTTTCTTCAATTAACAACTGCAAAAACCACAAATAACAATATAGCAACCACAAAATTACACACATACCTTCTCTCTATTTTCTTCTTCTTTCTTCTTTTTCATCTCCAATAATTCCAACTCCATCTTCTTTTTAAGCAATAAAATTTGCTCCGCTCGTCGTTTAAACTTTTCAGCTTCCACATCATTTTTAATTTCAGTCATTTTAGGTTCCTCTTGAGGAGCTTCCTCTTTTTCTTTCTTTTTATCTCCGTCACTTTCAGACGCCGAAGCTTTGCGATCTCTTCTATCGTGACTTCGTGTTCGCCTTTCTCGTGACCTCGACCTTCGATTCTCACGTGATCTAGAACGTCGAGACGGCCTATATCTGCGATCTCCACGATGTCTATCGTACCGTTCCACTTCCCTGTGCCTTCTTTGACGATCACGAAAAGAGCGTCGTCGATCAAAATCAAATCGTCGTCTATCGGGACCACGAAAACGTTCATTTCGATAGTTTGATGGTCGTTCCTTTTCATAAGCTTGTCGACTGTCAGGTTTCTCAATTTCAAACTTATTACGTTCGCTTCGTTTGTTAGAATCAAGATTTTCTCTTTCATTTCTAGATTCTTGATTGGATGGTTGTTCAGGTCGCTTTTGAAGTTGACCGGCCATTTCCATAAGTCTGGAATTAAGTTCCTGTTCGCCTCTTATGCGCTGAGGATTTTGATTGTTTGATTTTTCAAAAACTCGCTCTTCGTTACGTTTTTTTTCATAACCGCTAATTCTTATTTCTCCAGTTGGTGGATCTTCGCCAGTTTTTATTTGAACGCCTAACGCCATGGCTAAAACTTCAGAACGTTGATTTTGAACTAAACTTTCTTTAGCTACAGAAATTTCTTCCTTGTCACCGTTTTGTTTTTTGTTTTTTTCAATTGGGTTAAATGATCCAGGTAATGGATATTGTACCAAACTTGGGACTTGCCTTTTAGGAACGTCATCGTCAGACTGATTTTCTTGTTCATAATCCAAAGCGTTGTAATCTACTTCTCGATTGTCACGTCCGTTTTCTTTTCCTGAATTCTCATCATATTCGTTATCGCCCTTGCTTTTTTCGCGACGTATCCGCTCTTCATTCCATTTGCGTTCCTCTTCTCTTTGCTTACGTTCAGCTTCAACCTTTTCGTAGTCGGAAAGTTTTATGACTCTCGATTCTTCTTTCCTCCAATGGATTGGAGTTGCACTTCGCGAGCGGCTTCTTGATGGAGTGCGGTAACGCTATAATTAATGGTTGAGCAAAAATTTGAAGTGTGAGAGTATAAACTTACAAAAACGCCTCGTCCTTTTATTACACGTCCACTTTTAGTTGTTGCTGGTAATCTCTCTCGGCGATATCCTCCTCCACCACCACCGCCGCCACGTCGATCCCAATCTCCACGACGATTCCTATCATTACGTACGTTTCTATCTCTATCTCTACGATCATCTACACAAAAACAGAAATAAGTTTTAAGAAGTAGAGGAATTTTATTTCCATTTTCAATACTATTTGTCTTACATTTCGAAAAACTATTTTTAAAACGTTTCTAGTGCATTTATATTTTGCCCGAAAAATGAAAAAAAAAAAAAAAACAACGGATATGGCCATACAAGGAACTTTTCAGGATTGAACCTAGGACTTCTGTGTGTAAACAGAATTTTTAGGTATAAACTGTTTCAAGAATTTTATTTTTTTTATTATTTTGGCATAAATTCAGAAAGCTAATTTTACGAGCTTTCAAAATATTTAAAAATATGTTCCTAAAAATTTTGATATTTTTGTAATTTCCGGTTTAACTGGAAGCGTTTTGGTAACCGAAAATATTGCAAAATAATAGAATTTTGAAAATTGGCTTATTTAGGACGAAAGCCCTATATTTTGGCAGTACAATGCAGTTTTGAAATTTTTATAATAATAATTACCGGCCAAGTTATAAGGGAAAAACCACAAAATGGGACAATCGTTCTATTCGCCGCCATTTTGAATAAAAAAATTTGAAAATTTAAGCTTACCTCGGTTATTATTTCGTCTGTTATCTTTCTTATCGTCTTTTGCTTGCCCACCTCGCATCAAAAATTTATTTATGGGGACATCTGGGATTTCTTCAGGATCGATGTTAGTGAGGGTAACTAACGGATGAACTTCATCTTCTTGAACTTCACCCTCCTCCACCGACTCTTCAGCATCATCTTTTTTGCTACAAAATAGTTTAAGTTTTAAATGACGTTAAGTTAAGAAAAAGCATATACCTTTTCTTTTGTTTCTTTTCTTTTTTCTCTTTCTTCACTTTCTTCTTTGGCTTCTCCTTTGTTTCTTCTTCACCTTCACTAAGTTCTTCCTCACTCACTTTCTTCTTCTTTTTTTCCTTTTTAGCTATAAAAGTAAGTTATATCAATTAAAATAAAAGTTAAAATAGTTGCAAAGTACCTACCCTTGACTTGTCGTACAAGTTCTCCACAACGAGTGATTTTGGCATCTTGTAAAGGTCTACTGTTGGAGTCTACAGGCAAAGCTTCAATTTGACGTACGACATCAACTCCACCAACAACACGTCCAAACACCACATGAACACTAAAATAATTTAGTTTAAAATAATCGATATAAGAAAAGAAAACGAGGTAACTTACTTGTCGAGATGAGGGGCCGGTTGTGTTGTACTATAACACAAAATATGACAAGAAATGATCAGTCAGCGAAGACGAGGCTAGCCAGGACAGACTCCGTGCTACAGAACAATAAAAGTCAACGTTCTGCAACACATTCTCTATTTTTGCACACTTAAGGCGTTTTTCTTATTATTTCACCCACACATACACACACAAAACAAGTTAAAAACTTAAAGTGTTTATAAAGCATTAGAAATACTTACAAAAATCCTGTAATAAAAAATTAATTACATTTATAAACTTACATAAAAAACTGAGAACCGTTCGTATCTTTTCCACGATTTGCCATAGAAAGCAAAAGAGGTTCATCATGTTTAAATTCAAAATTCTCGTCTAAAACACAAGTATTATACTTTCGAAAAATTTTAAAACAAATTAAATTTATGCAACCTTCAAAGGTTCCTCCGTAAATAGATTCACCACCAGTTCCATTGCCATTTGAAAAGTCACCTCCTTGTATAATAAAATCTTTAACAACACGATGAAAAATGACTCCCTAAAAGCAACTCGATTAATTTTAATGTTACACCCCTTCAAGTGCATACCTTGTAATTTAGCGGTTTTTCAGTTGTTTCACCAAGGCCTTTTTCACCGGTACACAAAGAACGAAAATTTTCACATGTTTTTGGTACAACATCACAATATAACTCGAAAACTACCCTGCCTGATTGTAGGCCACCAATGGACACATCAAAAAAGCAGCGTATTCGTTCTTGTTTTTGATCATCAGACATTTTATAGTGTTAAATCACATTCAAATTATTAATATGTTTTGTTTAGAACAAGACGAAAACAATAAATTACTCTCAACCGATGTATTTTTTTAATTTTTTACATCAACTTTATGGACTGGAGAAAGTTCTTTGATTTCTGCGCATCCTGTCAACACTTACAATATTGGAATACCAACTACTGAATATATACTATACCAACTTCAGAAAAATAATGTCACCATTTTGGTTAAGTGGCGCTTTAAAATTAAAGCGCGTAATTCAAAAGTAGAACTGCGAACAATTACATCATTTTTATTTTTGCATTGTATAATGAAAATTAATTTTTGAATAAATACAAACTTTAGTTGGTTATTAATACTATACCTTCTCAATTTCCAATTCAGACTAAACAATTCTGAATTGGAATTAAACAATTTCAGAAGAGACTAAACAATTTCATATTGCGACTCAGTAGCTATTTCAAATAGTTACAAACCTTAGATTTGTTTAAATAAATTTATTTAACACAATTCTCAATACCCTCACTGAGAAAAATTGCAAATACATACTTTAAATGTACAACGTAGAGTTTATATTTACAATAAATTATACACAAATAGACTAATAAATTTTATTCTAGTGATTTAAAGCAAATTTAAATAAATATAATTATATTACATAAAAATAAATTCACTTTTTATTTTCTTCATTAGGCTTATTGGTAAAGGAATCAAAAAAATTCTTAAGTTCAGGATTTTCCATCAACTTATCTTTACCAGTTTGTACTGCAGAATTTGTATGTTCCGGCAAATTAGCTAAAAATTCAAAAGTTGCACACACTCCCTTATTCCAATATTGCTTAACAAGGTATGACATCTTGTTTCTACTAGGAAGTTCGGGTATCTAAAATTATTAATTTAAAAAGGGTTAAAATTGGCATAAGTACATTGTACCTGCACAGGCAACTGGTCTTCGACCATCTTGTAGTAGGGACTTACGGCATTGGAAATTTTAGGGTATAACTTGTCGGTTTCTGTACTGTTTTCCCATACTCCTTGCTCTGCTATAAAATAAGCAGCGCCAGCCGTTACACCAAGTTTTAAAGAAAACCTGTAATAACAGTTAGTTAGGTAAGTCATATATTTTCAATTATGTATCTCAATTTATAATGAAAAGGTACGCTATGCGTTGTAATCCTACTTAAAAAGAGTCAAATTTAAAACAAATCAAAATCTTAGACTTACTTGATCATTGTTTAACTTTTTATTGTGAGGTTATGTGAAACAAGTTATGTCACTGTCATTTTAAGATTATACGGTGACAGCAAACTTAACTTTCTAAAATAACATGCTTAACATTAAAATGATTATGTACAGACCAAACATCTATGTTAGACATACAGTTAATATGTATATTTTGCTGTTGAGTCAATACACTTGCGATGAGGGATTACTGTCATAGAAGTTTTAGGAAGCATCGTAGTCTTATGTAGTACCAAATCGATAGGTAAATCAAAAAGTACAAAACATAATGCTCAACATTTTATTTTCAATTTCAGTTACAAATTTAAAATTAACTTGTAAAAAGTCGATCAAAATAATTGCAAATGTGTCTTTCATTATGGTAATCCATACTTTACATTCCATGTAAGACTTCTACTTGTAAGAACTCCAATTCATTGAAAATATTTAAAAAAATTAATTTAGTTATTCTTCGTATAAAATGTAAAACAAAAATATAAAAATTTTCAATGTCATAAAATGAGATGGAGAACGATCTTTTAAGCAGCTGCATCTTCTACTTCCATAGGTGTCTCACTTTCGGACTTCTTCTTTTTCTTTTTACCAGATTTTGGGTTTGCAGAACTGTTTAATAATGATTTAAGTTCAGTATCCTTAACTGAATATTCTGAGTTGTACAACTCGGATTCAAACGGCAATCCAGTTATTTTATGAGGGCCATTAGGCATTAGAAGTACGGTAAATTTAAAATGGGCAATGTATTCACCTACAAAACACAACTTTAATTATCTCATTTTAAAAGAAAATACAATTTAGTCAATTATAAATCTGCAAGATACAATTCTACATTTTGATAATTCAAGTTTGGAGCTTTTAAAAAGTTACGAGGCTCACAAGTAGTTCACAGATTTATATTAGATGATAAGTAACGATTTTACCTGTTTTTTCATAAAGAACTTGAAAAGGTTCAATTAGCTTATGATTGACACATTCTACGACCCCCATTTTCGCCTTAGTTTCTTCTTGAAATGTACGTAAATTGAATGGCATATTTCCATGCTTTGTACGAACTTCACTGTAAAACATGCGAGAAGCCTTCAATTTCAACTGATAAATTTCGTCGGTTTTTTTGTAAATCGAAACTCTGCTTTCGCCCTCTTTACCGACACCTTCTCCAGAACTTACAAGAACATCCATGGCATAAACTTCATATTTATCAAATTCGAATTTTTCGTGTTCTTTTCTTTGAGCTTCATTAGGATTTTGAATTATCGTCTTTTCACCGTCAATTTTGAACTGCTTCAATTGGTGACTCAACATTCCCTCGACAGGTTTACAATGATAAGCTTCGGCTACTTTTTCTACAGCATCTGTTATGGTGTAAGTTTCATTACCTGCTTTTAACAGACGTAATGCAGCTTGTGATGCAAAATGGGCAGCTAAAATAACATCCGCTTTCCTACCAGTGACTTTGTTTTCCTTAGATGACCCAACTACAATAGTATGTGCAACTACAGCAATAAAACCATCTATATGTGCACCTAAATCTCTATAAAAAATAAAGTGTAATAACTGACAAGTTCAATTTGGTGATCACTTACACTTTTGCTATATCTTCATCTTTAAGGGTGTAATCAGGTTCACTCCCTAACGGAGAAAAGTGGCAGATGCAATTATTTACAGAAACACAAGTTGGAAAAGCAATCCCTTTCTTGAGTTCTTTCTCACGTTTAAACACCTTACTTGTTTCTTCAAGTAATAACTCATCACCAAAGATACATATTTCTCTAACCGAGGCTCCTGCCACACATTTATCGATAACTTGTTTTAAGACTCCTACAAAAGATCAAAATCAATTCGACAACTTTAGGTAATGTTACCAAACAAAAAAGTTAGGTTAGGTTACAAATTATGTATTTTTTATAATTTACGGTATTCGAAGATGAAAAAGAAATGAGAATTTATCAAGTTTAATTGGAAGAACCACATGTTTTTAAGTGGCAACCTCCATATGGCTCCACCACAGTTTTTGGGGTTATATCAAGTATAGTAAGCATTTTTCATAGACAAATGGATAGTACTTGTTTTGTTAATTCAACTCACGGTTTACTAAATCTCCTGCCATTTTATATTTGGTAACAACCAAATCTTCCGAAATGGTTTTTTCGACCACATCTTTCTCGTCAGCCATTATTACAGCAACCTAATCACGTGACTAGTAATGTGGCGCGGAAATAACACAAAGCAAACACACGCTGCCACTGAAGTTTTTGAAGATAGCGACGCCATGCGACGCCAACCAGCAGCAAAAGCAACCAATCCAAATACGTCACAAATGTAGGGCTAACCTATTTTTTAAACATTTCAATCAAATTTTTTGATTATTATATATTTTTCGAATTCATTTAAATAATTAAAATTATTATCAGATTGTGAAACTTTGTCATACGAGCACAAGTGCGTGGTTGATCTCGGCAGAGGTACGGAGCGACCCCTAATTATTTGGAGTTGATTGAGAATAATTAAAATTCGCAAGTAGGCCAAATAAGAAGCACAATCTCATTTCCTTCTTTGAAAGATTAGCCCGGGGGGTCGGATTTACCCCATTTTACAGTGCGCTCCATTACCGTTATCGCCTGCAATTTTCAAGAATTTAAAATCTTCAAACAATAGAATGGCGCCAGGAAAGTCTACAGAAAGGTAGACATAAAGTCTTTTATTTCCAAGCTTATTTAAAACAATTAGTTATTTCCTTTTTTATTGAAATTTATTAATTTTTGAAATAAAAAGTTGAAAAAGTATCTGATGGTCATTGAGGCTATAACAATAAGTATCTTTGATACAAGATACTTTGCCGTCGAGTATCATAGATACAATATCAAAGATACATGTATGATACTGCCCAACTCCACGTTTAGTCTTCCCGATTCCAAAAATGCAAAAAAAAAATTTCGATTTTTATGTTATGTATGCCCCCCCCCCTTAGAGCAAAAACTACTGAACCGATTTTGATAAAAATCAAAAAAAGTTTTGGAGTAATGATTTTTTGAATGTCAAAACTTCAAAAATCTCTAATTTCTTTTGTAATAGAAATGAAAACTTGAAAATGGATATTGTTTCGACGATAGTTCTGATTTGATGTACCGAAGGACCAGAAATAATTGAATATTTCACATAAAAAAAAACTTAATAACACTTAAATATTTATTAATAAGATCTTATATGAAAATATTAATATATATAATGACGATGAGTCAAAAACTTATAATATGCACTTAACTACTGACTATGAGTCAGCTTGTTCCTTTACTTCTTATACTGGCGAGTTCTGCACTTAAACTACTGACTTTTAATCCAAAAAAAAATGGAAACGACTAAAACCACCCTACCACCCACAAATAGTGTAGGGGTAGGGAAGTTGATACAGTCGTACCTAATGTACTAAACAGATATATTTAACAATCCTATAAATATCTATTGTTTGACATTATTTTCGGTTAACAAAACGCTTCCGGTTAAACCGGAAATTACACAAATATCAAAACTTTTAGGAAGGATATTTATATTTATAAATATTTTGAAAGCTCGTAAAATTAGCTATTACATGATACCAAACACTTTATATTTCTTAATTTAAATAGAACACCTTGTGTGGTTTTAAATATTTTCAAGGCTCTTAAAATTGGGTTTTTGAAGATATAAAATAATGTATATTTTGTACTTCAATTTATGTCAAAATTATAAAAAAACATAATTTTTGTATTATTTGATACCTAAAAATTCTGCTTTCACACAGAAGTCCCAGGTTCAATTCTTGAATGAAGCAATTTAAAAAAATTTTTTTTTTATACAAATTTTACAAAATTACAAGATGACAGACGGAAAAAGTTCCTCGTAAGGCCACATCCGTTGTTTTTTTAAAATTAGTTGAAGCATACATTATAATGTATACCTAATGTAATATCAATGGTTGAAGTAAAAAAACAATTTCACTTCACTATTATAAATAAAACTATGTTTTGTATTTTCAAATATTATTTATTTTCAAAAAGTTCAATTAATTCATTTCAATATCATCACATAAAAATTTTAATATAATTGTGAGAGTATTAGGAGAAGTTAAATCGGCTACTACAATTTCTGAACCGTCCTTTAGTCCCAATTCAACTAAACTTTTATTTAAATTATCACGAGTACGCTCTTCAATACTTTTAATAGTTGAAATATAAAGTGTCTTATTTTTACCATCAATGTTAGTAGTTAAACCTGGATTTTTCATTTGATAAGTTGCACTTTCACAAAATAGTTCGATTAAATGTTTTAATTTCATTTTACTAGGATCTTTAATTGGCATGGTTTGAGGAATTAAGGAGCAGCCTATGCAATTTTCTTTCTTTTCATATTCAAATGTGTAAGTGTAGATGCCATCAACATCGTTAAAAACCAAATAGTTGTTTAGTGGTATGCAACAACTTGTAGCAATTTTGAAAACCTAAAAAAAGAAGAAATTAGAAGTTTAAGATAAGCATATTAAAAACTTACTTCAGTTGCACACATTGCAGCAATAACAGCATTTGTAGACGCCACTGCGGGTATAATATTTTTAACAACACCTTGTACAAGTCTATATGTTACTCCAGTAATGTTAAAGTTTGATGCTCTTTCAAGAGCTTTTTCATAAATCCATCCAATATGTTGAGGATCGTCACCATCGATTGAAGCATTAAAAGGATTATCTTGTCCCCACTGTATGATTTTAACATATTCAATACAGTGCTCGGGTAGTCGCGGTGTATTAGCAATAGTACACAAAGGATAAGTTACTTGGGGAGGGTACAAATCCAAAGTACATTCTATACAGGAACTCATACCAGGTAAAATAACTCGAGCGTGACCTTTAAAGCCTTCCGTTCCTCCATCGATCATAGGAATTACACTTGTTTGATCTAAAGTGCCATCTTCGTAATTTAACAACGCAATTAACATACCATTAATCCACCGCCTAGCAACAATTGAATCTAAACCACACACAATTATATGAAACTGCCTGTAGAAAGTTTCATCAAAATCTTGAATTTTACAAAAATGAGGAGTTACTTGACATCCTTTAATTTTCTTATTTATAAAAGCAGCTGCAACTTCAGCCTTAGAACTTCCGATGTCTTTATGCCTAAATAAAAATTGTCTATTTAAATTCGACAATTCAATTGTATCCATATCAATTACATGTATTTGTTTAAATCCCATAAGAGCCAAATCTTTTAACAATTCACATCCTAAACCGCCAGCACCGACGACAAGTATTTTACAACTCGACTTTATAAAATCTAAAATTTCGGAAGACGGTTCGAATTCCGGATGACTAAATGGACCGGGGCGTTCTAAAATTTTACGTAAATGTTCCCAACGATTAGGAACCGATTCTTCTGTATCTGACATTTTTTTAAGAATAATAAAAGTTGTAAAATTACACTAACATAACCTCAACTTTTTTTTGAATTGAATAAAAAAACACTTTATTAAAGTTATTGATAAAACTCAAATTTGTTAATTATACTAATTTATATGTTTTAAAATTTAAATAAATTACTTATAAATTATTTTCTTAAATTAAGTTTTTGACACTAACGTCAGTTTTGACATTTACGAAAAGAACAAGAAATAGAAGTGAAAAACTTAGATAGTTCGGATAAACTATTATTACCATTTTTAAACCTCATTAATGTTTGAGAGAAATATCGAAGTAATTAAAATTGAAAGAAGTTAAAAATTTACGTTGCTTTAATTTCATTTTACTAATAAAATAAAAATTAATTGTGGGAATCTACTAAGTTTTTTAACTTCGTGGTTTCAACGTCGGCTAAATTCGGCGTTGCCGTAATTTTTCCATAAAACACAAGTAAACATACAATTTCCTTGTTCTTATGATGAATGTTTGTTGTTAATAGAGTGATAACATTTAAAAAATTTAAATAATCTTATTTTAAAAAAACGTATTTATAAAATAAAATTGTGTTTTAGTAATAAGAGCAATTTGGGCGTGTTATGATTTGTAATACAAACTGTTTATCTGCAATGAAAGAGTGCATTTATTTACAAAAAAACGGTGAAAAAGTAACAACAATTGATATTCGTTCATGTAATAAACCAACCAATAAGGTAATGTATATTAACGTTGAGTCATTTGTTTAATTTTCTTAACTCAAATCTGTAATTTATTTTTAAAATATACAGGATGTCGTATTGAGATAAAATTATGTTTTATGTTTTAAAAATAATTTACGATTGTTGTAGTTGAAAATTTAACGTGGAAAGTTGTATATTTTGAATATCTTTTCGTAAAGAAGTAAAATTTATGGTTTGTGAATTGAAAAATGTATATAATTTATTAGATCTTTCATGTGGAAGTGAGCATATCAGTTCTTCTTGGTGGTTTTCTAACAGTAACGATGATTAAATTTTGTATATATTTTACGGTTCGATAGTTGATTTGATTTTTCACAAAAAGAAAATTTTGTATGTAATTTAGTCGAAACAAATTTTTTTGAGTAATTACAAATTATTTTTATCAATGTAAAGTAAATAAATTGATTTCTTTTTCAATTTCTAAATGAAAGCAATACATAAATAAATTAAAATTATGATAAAGAGAAGGGAGTTTGCTCTTCATTTCAATAATGTTTTAAAAAATGAAAGCAAATGCATTGAATATTAGAACAAAAATGTTATGTTGTACATTTTAAGTTGTAAATTGCTTTTAGTATAATGAAGTAATTTAAAATTTATTAAATTAGAATTTTTTTCCTTCTCAGTTTGGTGTTTTCCAGTTGTGAATTATGTTCTCTATTTGCATGAACTAAGGATTGGTGCTTTTTTGTGCAGTTTTTTATTTTTTAAAACGGATATAAATAAAGATGACAAATTCACAGGTAAGATTTTATGTTTTTTTTATAATTTTGTAGTACCTAGCACTATAATTAATTATTTTTTGGACAATGTAGCACTTCTGCAATAAAAGGGCTAACGGGGCTAACAAAAGTAAAATATAACGAGAACGTTTAAAAAATATGTGACAGAGTGTTGTTCTTCTGTGATTGTTTGTTAAAAATAATAGAATGTATACATTAATACATTTGACAGATCTTTGTTTTTGTTGCATGATCACAATCTTAAATCATCTCGATATGTTTTTATTTTGATGGCTGCGCTTTTTACTTTCATGAAATGCAATAATAGTGGAGTGAGTCAACGATGCAAAATACTTCATGATTTTGGGATAAGATTTTTTTCTTTATCATATTTGTGGATAAACCAACCCAATTTTTACTGCAAGGCACTTTTTCTTTGACTTCAGTGCAAAATTTTGATTTTTTACAGTTTTCGGTTCACTATACTTTTTGAATATCTTCGCTTGTATTGGTCGGATCGGGAACAATAAAATTTAGTTTTGTTTGTAACAAATCTCTCTTTAAAACTATCCGAGTTTTAAAATAATTTATACTAATTTCATAACCTAAAAAAATTCAAAACTGCAGTCATTGGTGGATCGTAGTTTATTGTAAATAACTGGAGTTTAAATTAATCATAGAGCATGAAACTGGGGGAAGTTATAGCTTTTATAGTAACAAATACATGTACCAAATTTGATACGAAAATATTAAGAACGACAAACAAAATTGGGATTTTAGTTTTCCATTATGTGTTGTGAGCAATGTAGAGAATGAAAAATGTAGCAAGTTAATGTTCTTTCAGAAGAAAAAAAAACAATCAAATCATTTTTTTTCGGCGATCTTTTTGAAAAGAAAAATCCGATTTTTCAACTTTTTGGCTACAAAACAAATTTCTTTTCTATTTTGACGAATTTTTTTCCACTATCATGAACAATTTTGCTTCGTTGACTCCACTATAACAGATTAGGGTTTCGAAAACCCCAAACCCCTATTTCTCACAGTTTATGAATATTATTATTACAAAGAATAAATATTTTAGAAATTGATATAAAAAAAGGCGGAAAAGCTTTTTATCTATTGCGAAATTGTGAGAAATTAATAAAATGGGAATTAATTATTAAATATTAATTAGTTACTATTTGCTAATTAAATACAGTATACATGAGAAATTATGGAAATGAATTTTTTGCACACACTACAATTTGCAAAGCAATGTTAATTAAATAATTTATTTAAGGATGGGTTATACTGGTTATACCCAAGGGTCACTTTAATATGCTTTAATCAATAAGTACTGCACCGATTTAATGTTCTTGTAACTAACTCCGACATAAAATCAATTTAAAATAATTTTTTAGCTATGGTTTCGAGGTGTTCGTAGTTCTAAGTTTAGACACGTTTATGGAGAGCCTGCAAAGCGAGAAAATTGTTACGATAATATTAAAATTACGAAAAATGCGCACGACTCTCAATTTTGTGCCGTTAATCCAAAATTTGTTGCTATTGTAACTGAAGTTGCTGGTGGAGGAGCCTTTTTAGTCCTTCCAATCGACTGCGTAAGTCACAAGCCCAATTATCCGGATTAAACGAATCAGGAGGATACACAAAAAGTTAACCCATCACAACCTGGATAATTGGGTTTTATTCTCTGCAAACTGCACTAGTTACAGGGTGTTAATAGAATTTTGCTAAGAGCTGTACTATACAGTGCGTTCGGAAAGTTTAAAGAGTAGTTCAGTGGCATAGTAACGCTGGATCTCAGAGTCCAAGGTTTGTTACATTTCTCTTCTCGGGACCTTGGTCCCCGCTAATCATAATTTTTCGATGGTTAGATGATACAAAAATCACTCTCAAGACTCCTTTGTCGTTTAACACAAAAATATAAATTTATTTTTTTGCTTTCTACTTCCTGATTTTCTTCATAGAACAATTTGTTAGACATTCTGCAAGGAGGGATTTACTTATCATTTATGAAGGGGCCACAATAAAGAATTCGCGTTCGGATGCTTTGCGACCTCTTTAAACGTTATACTTGATCAGTTCTTTTTGAAAAAAAAATTCATTAATGAAAACTGTAGACTAGACAGTTTTGTTGCTCAGATAATGTTAAATATCAAAACTAAATGAATGTGAAATTTAATTTTTTACCTGAACGCCTACATGCAATCGAATTAATAGAGTAAAAATTCTTTTAACACCTTGCCGACAACTTTATAATTGCTAATTAATTTTTTTAATTGTTGTTAATTACAGACAGGTCGTTTGGATTTTAATGCTTATAGAATAACGGGCCATACTGGACCGGTGCTCGATATCAAATGGAACCCTTTTAACGATAACATAATTGCTTCATGTTCGGATGATTGTTCGGTAATTTTACTGATTATTTAAATTAATAATTAAAGGCTCAAAAGTTAAATTATTTTATGCAAGCGGCATTTCATATAACATTTTGGTAACCGATGTTTTCCAAATATTTTAACCCTGCTGCTAAAATTATCTTCAGATCACTCCTAAAAGAGCTAGAGTCGATAAAAGCACCGGTGTTGTATAAACCGTCTTAATACATAAAGCAATATATGGAAGCATCTCGGTGAGTTCAGAGAGGTAGCTTTCCCAGTATCCAATCAGGATGTATCTGTTAAAACATGAACAGAGCAAATCAAGTCTATAAAAGTCCACCATAAAGAGGATATCGTGTCTTCTGTTTTGACAACACGTGGTGCTTCTACCGATCTTACGGTAATTTTACGTCTAATAAAAATTGTGGAGCACCTTGTATATCTAATTCAGTCAAAATAGTTGTCCTAGTTGCAATAATAATTATTCCATCCAAATAAACCGGAAATCCTAGTCGCCATCTTGAATATCACGCTTCCCGATAAAATTTCGCTTTGGTAACCGCAATTTTTGGATTCAGCTGGGTCGAAATATAGGGGAAAGATCGGTTACCAAAATGTTATATGAAATGCCGCTTGCATGGTTAAGGAGACATTTTTTTCAAAAACAGTCCTTGACTATAAGTAATAATTTTACATTTAGGTTAAATTATGGCATATTCCTGATGGAGGTTTAATGACACATTTAAACGAATGGTTAGTTGAATTGGTAGGACATAAACGAAGAGTAGCTTATATAGAATGGCATCCGACTGCTGAAAATATATTACTTAGTGCTGGATTTGATCATTTGGTAAGTTGAATGAACTTTTTTGATTAAAGCGAGCACTTAGCGTGAAAGTACCCTTATATTAAGAGCACCCTGATGTTTTAATTTAATAATTATCTAATTGTTTATTTTTTTACTTTCTAACCTATTAATTATCTAAAATTTCACTTTTTATTTGTTAATTACGTGATTTAAGTAATAACGCGTTTTTAAAAACCGCTCATTAATTATAATTAACAATATTTTTATTGTTTTAAAGTAAAATTTGCATTACATTTAAAACGTTTTGTAAATTAAAATCGTTAAATTTTTTGCATAATAATCCGAGTTATAATAATTAATGTAATTAATCAAAATTAAAGGGCCATTCGCAATTTAATTAAGTTCTTGTGAATGCACCTTAACTATATTTAAAAAAGCTTTTGTTTTAATCTTAAAACCGGAAAATTTTAGAAATTAGAGCTTGAACTTTAAAAAATTACTTTCGAGAGAAATTATCTCACTTTTTGTGTCAGAATCGAAAAAATCAACAAGCGTAAATTAACTTCCTGTATATTAGCTAAAATTTAAATATAGAATAAAATAATTAAGCATTCGAATAAATGGTTGGTTGATTTTTATAATTTTTGTTTGTATTCGTAGGTCATAGTATGGGATATCGAAAGTGGAGTAGCTGTAAACGTTATAGATGCACATCCGGATGTAATTTATTCGATGTCATTAAATCGAGATGGTAGTTTACTTGCGACTACTTGTAAGGATAAAAAATTGAGAATTCTTGAACCTAGAAATGGAATCGTTAAAGCCGAAGGCGTTTGTCATGCTGGTTCAAAAGCTAGTAAAGTTACCTTTTTGGGTGATTCGGGGAAGTTGTTAACAACCGGCTTTTCAAAACATTCCGATAGGCAGTATTCCTTATGGGACGAACGAGACTTATCGTGTCCTTTGGTAACAGATACCATAGATAGTTCTTCAGGAGTAGTTTTTCCTTTTTATGATCCCGATACTCATATACTATTTCTTGCTGGTAAAGGAGATGGAAATATTCGTTATTATGAAATTGTCGACGAACCACCTTACGTTCATTTTTTAAGCCAGTTTTTATCAGGAAATCCTCAAGTGAGTGAAATTAATATTTTATAGTATTGGATTTAATTCAAATTTTTAGCGAGGTTTTGGAATTATGCCGAAACGAGGTGTTAAAACAACAATGTGTGAAGTATTTCGATTTTATAAGCTGCATACGATTAGAAACTTTTGTGAGCCAATTAGTATGATTGTACCACGTAAAAGCGGACAGTTTCACGAAGATCTATACCCAGATACAATAGCACCTAAAGCTGCAATTTCTGCACAAGACTGGATTTCAGGATGCAACGCTAATCCTGTCTTGATGTCAATGAAAACAGGTACAAAACAAGTACTTATTGTTTAAAAATATCTAAATTGGTATTTTTCCCCTCCAACGCCGTAGTCAACGTATTCAATTATTAAAGGGGCGTGGCCAAACCTGCGCGAACTTATCCCTACCGCTCCTCACTATAAAATAATATTGCTGTACCAAAAAACTATTTCAAAAATTTTATCTTTTTATAATTTTGGCATAAATTGAAGTTCAAAATAAACATTATTTTATATCTTTAGAAAGGTAATTTTAGGAGATATCAAAATATAGAGATATTTGAAGTTTAGACATTCAAAAAATCATTACTCCAAAACGACTCGAGATTTTGATAGAGAATTATGTTGTCTGTAACGTAACATATCCAAAAAAACAAAAAATATAGCAGAGGAAATTTTGAGAAAATCCATTTTTTTTCGATGTTTGGAATCAAGGTGATTCAACGTACAAAAATGCAAAAAAAAATAATTTTTTTTTCTCCATTATAACAAATTTTTCTTGGATTGGAAAAAGTTAAAAGTAAATTGCAACTTCTTTTTTAGGTATAAACATCAGTTTGTTGCCTCAAAAGCCACGAGTATTGAAATCGCCTTCAGTTCCCGCTATACCATCGGCTGAAAATAACAAACGAAAATTTGCATTTCTTCAAACGACAACCATTCCAGATTATAGACCAAAAGATGAAATCAGTTCATATTTGGAAAAGAGTCAAAAAACAAGCACCAATCAAAATACAAAATTTCAACACTTACAAAATAAATTTGTTAGCAACAACACGGATTATAAAGAGAAGATGCATTTGGATAACATAAATATTGACGAAGTAAGATTTGTGGTAGTAAGGTTTTGAGTTTATAATTTTTTAATTGTTTTAGTTGAAGAAATCGTACGTGTATCAGTTTGAAGAATTAAGAGCTACTAAAAAACAGCTCGCTAATAGTGAGCTGCGAATTAAAGAATTAGAAGAACAGTTGCGAAGATTGCAAAAGCTAACAAACGCATGAGTTTGTTGTTTAAAAACATATCATAATTTCTAAGTTATCATTAATTGTTATTTTTGAAAATCGTAAATTTTTTAACCACATCATCATTGTTCATTTTTAATTGTTTGGACCAATTGTTGTATTGACCAAAATAATGTACGTTTTATTTGTTTTTGTAATTTTTCTGTTATGTATTGTAAAATTAAGACTTAAAGTTCCAAAGAAAAATATTAGATTTACTGTTATTGTTACCTTTTAATTTTAAAAAGTTTTTAAGCCTTAAACGATCAGTATTAGAATATTTCAAGATTTTGCTGTAATTTGCATATCAAATTGCTTAGAAAGCTTGAAACAAACCTAGCATGGCACTTTGTGAAAGAAGGAAATTAATCCAATTTGAACCTCAAAAAAATTTAGATTAATACGAATTTACAAAGACAATAGCAATTTTATAAGTAAAAATAATAGATGTTGTACGGCTTTGTCATATCTTTATATCGAAAATATACAAATAAAAGGACTAATCTAATTTTTTGTACAAAACTTAATTCTATGTAAGTCTAAAATTTAAAAAATTCTATTTCAAGTGATTTACTCCAACATAAGTGTGAGTTGGACGACCTATTGATTATAAATTTAAATGATTTGGCTTTATATTGAGGTTATCTTACAGCTAAGTAGTTTAAAGAAAATGTAGTTAGTAAAATAATTGCTAATTTTGTAAAACTGAACGGTGAAATTCGATTGCTAGGATTGCAACCGTCTCCTGTACACGTATGAATGCACGTCCTGTACGTTAGTATATCTCCTGGTTGTTGCACGTAATTGCAGTAATTTCCCAAGTGTAAAGATGAACAAAACCGTTTTGTTCCAATTCCACCTAAAAGTTAAAATTTTATTAGTCACAGATACCAAAAAGTTGGAAAGATCTACAAGAAAAACAATCAGAGATGGACTCTTGAACTGTAATCCTTGAAAAACGAGTTTTCAACGCAAATTTCATTAAATCATTATTTCTCTTTTAGACCCTTCCTTGACAAATTAAAATTAAATAGATCTCGAAGTAACCAAAGAATTGAAAGTGCAGAATAGAAATTTGCAAAAAACTCACAATCAAATAAATCAACGGCATGCTTAGTTATTTGTTAGGTTTTTACCACCGAGGCTTGTTGATTTAATACAATATTGAGCTTCGAAAACGTGATTACAATTTTGAGGTTGAATTCCGCCAAAATGAATCATTCCGTCGGCACAATCCATTATTTCGGAAGACGAACATTGATAGCAATCAATACTTATGGCTGTTATTAAAATACCCAACAATCCAAGAAGCAAGAAAAAAAGATTTAATGTTAGTTGTTAGTTTAAATGTTAGTTGTTAAAAGTCCCCAAAGCAAGCTTTAAAGCTAATTGGGTACCTTCAAATCGTCCAGTATGTTTAACACAATAAATAGCTCCGTATACATCATCGCATGATTGTGGGACTAAACTTGTATCGTCGCTAAGGTGTTCGTTGCATTGAAATGGACTTTGATTGTCAGTACCTGAGCACTGGTAGCAATCAATAGCTGACGCTAATAAATTAAAAAAAAGACTTTAGTTAAAGTTGAACTGAATAAGTTCTTTTTACAATTGTTGAGCTGTTAAAGTGAACAGAACCAGCTTCAAGTATTTTAAATTTTAAGTCTTAGTAGGCTTCTTCCACAAGCTGCAACTTTATTGAATAAAAAGATCTCGAAAGTTTATTTATAATTTAAACCCAATTTATTTCTAATGGCATAAATGCCGCCCTTAATCTCAAATGTTTTTTTCACGCGATCACTATACTTTTCCTTACCTTCGGTAATATGGAAAAGTAAAAAGGCACTACATTTCGTCGTTATATCCGATATGTCGTGCAAAGCAGTGTCGTTATAACCGGTTTTGACCGTATTTATCGTAGAGAACTGAAAAGTAAAATAAAAGCAATTTCATAAGTTTCAAAGAAGATTATTATATATTTCTTTGATTAAATTGATATTTTTCGAGTGATTTTTATAAACTAGAGCCACTAGAGCGATAAATCACGAGTTTGAATAGGTGTGGAAGAACGTTCATTTTTCAAAACGTTCTAACTTGGTTAATATTTGTACTAGAGGGACCGGAAAAAAATAAAATTAAAGGAAATTTCATAAGCTACATAAAATATTGGAATGAATTTTTCGCTAAGTTAAATACTTTTTGAGTTATATCCAGAAAACTTGCTTTTCACTTCTTTTAAATTAAAATATTATTACTTTAGGTATGTCGAAGTTTCAGTTTTTTATAATATATCGAAGAACCATTCTTTATATCAGGGGTTCTCAAACTCTTTTTTTTCGCGTACCACTCATGTGTACTAAGAATCAGTTGTGTACCACTAAGGGTCGATTTTACAATTATGGCTTAAGCTGGTCACCGATAAACTGGGTATAAACCCGCATGAGCGCATGCGCCGTAACTCGTTTACGTTATGATAGATTTACAGCACATGCCCTCATGTAGGTTCATACCCGGTTTAGCTGAAGCCAGCTTAAGATATGATTGTAAAATCGACTCTTAGGACCGATTTTACAAACACATTTTAGTTAGAGTTTAACAAAACTTCAGTTTGACTACGGTAAACTACTTTTGATCTGATTTTACAATACGAATTTGTTTTGAACTCAGGTTCAACCGAAGTTTAATTTAAAACGCTGTTGAGCCTCAATTGTAAAATCGGCTCTAAAAGTTCTATTAGGATAGATAGGGATGTATCTAATTTTCGGAATAATGTGAAATGACAATCGTTTTTGAAAGTGTCCATTATTTATGTATAAAATTATAAAAACAATGTTAACGTTTAGGTAATGTCTAAAAACTTAGTGAGAAGGATGGTGCTGCATGCTTGAAACAAGCAAGGAGAAATTAGAACCTTGTAACTTTCTGTAACGATGACATTTACATATTTCATTATCTTATCGCGTATCTTTGCTTGGGGCTTGCGTACCACTTTGAGATGCTCTGATGCGTACCACCAGTGGTACGCGTATCACAGTTTGAGAACCTCTGCTTTATATCATGAATTGAAAACGATTTCCCTTTTTTCTGTACCGTTAAGTACCTTCATTGAAATTGAAAGGGATAACACATGAATAATTCCCCTTGCAACATGCAAATGAAATTACAAATGAACTAGAAATTGGGAAACTTGTCGAAAGTTCCAATTTGTTGACTTAAACAATGCTTTGAGCTGTCGACAAAATCAAATGTCTGTAAAATTGGAACCTTGCCAAAGTGATCTTATCGATTTATCGCCAAATAATTAGATATACGTGAATGTTTAATTTTTTTTAAATAAGTTATTAATACAACTTTTTTTTTAATTATTTAAAACAAAGTTGAAGAGAAAAAGTTTTTTAATGGAAAAGTTAATTAACGTAAAATAAATCTAAAAATAGAACCTATCTTTGAAGCTCACTCATCTCATCTCATCACTTAATTGGTTGTAAATTAATTTAATTAGAGGTAAAAATGTATGTATCACTATCATCACGATAGATCATTTCATCTTTCGACATTTCAAAAAGTTTTCTTGAGACTCTTAAATAATGTGGAACGTGGAGTGTGTACGTTACGAGGTTCAAAAACAACATCCTCTATTTTTATAAATTACACCAAGTTCAGCTGGACTTTTCTCACTAATTAGGCTCTTATTTCCTCCTAGATTCAAATATGCCATTGCCTTCTTTGAACCTTGCCGTATTTACGTAATTACGACTATTAGTGATATCAGCCGGATAGTAAAGTTGCAAACGGTTAGGAGCGGAATGTCTAAATATCAACTTTCCCGCCCATTCGTTAGAAACCGTCCTCTTAAAATAAATCATCGCAAAATAAAATAGTATAAAACACTTCTGTTACAAGGGCCTTTGACGCACTCAGACATTTGCCTTCGTGTGACAATAGTATATTAAAATACATGTGTCACAACTCACAAGATAGCATTTTGACGCACAAAGGCAAATTTCAATTTTGTTTCGGCATATCAGTAGATAGATTCAACCAAATACATATAGACTTAATATTCAACCTTTCAAACGGTAAGGATAACCCTGGCGTCAGTTAATTTAACTTACGAAAACAATCGATTTCAAACTGTTAAATCAACGGAAAAAAAACCAGGTACCAGGTAGGTTCCATAATAACCTAGAAGTCAGTGAAAACAACCGTTTTTCCGGTATCTTCAACATACTATTTTTCTCAGGGTACTCTTGATTGTGCGGAAGGGTCTTCAAACTCTGAGTTACGCCACTGGCTCCATTTTTCGATTTATAAAAATATAATGTAATTGCCTCTAAACTGATCTAGACTCGAACGATATTTGTAATTTAGGTTGCAGTAAACAATCGTTAGGGGTTACAAGTTACGCGGCCCATCCTGTTTATTACACAATTACGATGAAGCATACTGTGTATGCAATGGATATGTACCATATCAAAAGTAAGTACAGTCCCACCAGCTATTAGTAAGCTGAGGGGGCGTGACCAGCGCTGTCAGATTTTGAAGTACACTACGAGTTAAAAGTGTTTCAGTCGCTAAATTTGACAAGTAACTGTCACGAAAATTGAATATAGGCAACGTATATGAACTTATTAAGTAGAATCACGCTAGTGTTGAGCGAACGGTCTAAATTACTTCAAATGAGAGCGTAGACGACATCTGTCCCCCATTTATGTTACTATAATTTAGCACTTACGACATCTGTCCCCCATTTATGTTACTATAATTTAGCACTTTTACAGTTTATCCAATGAATTACTGTAACAAGTTTAATACGGCATGCGTACAACATTGCCAAGTTTAAGTTTGACGAGTTTGCGCTCATTAGGTTTATGAATAACCATGAAATTTGTAGTAACTACAACCGTTGATTGTGAATGATACAACTCATAACAAACATAACTATAAATTTCTGAGAAACTTTATCTAAAATTAAAATGTTTTTAAAAACAAAACCGTATAATAAATACGAAGATTGAAATGACGAATTTTTATTATTTAAAGTCATACGTTGGTGACTTCCCAATTTATTTTAGACAAAAATGTCAAGTTTTAGTGCATAAAAATCTGCATCGAAATCAATATTGAAAATTACTTTTAGATGATTTTTATAACTTTAATTTGTTTGAAAGTAAAAGTTTTTTAGCTCGTATGAAACGTCAATTTCCATGTCCACGCTTATACCTATTTGCACGATTTTCTGCCAAAAAATAAAAAAAATTGTAAAACGATAATTTCGAGAAACGCAATTGACAGGTTTCATTATTGACTATGTACTGGTTAATAATAATTTATTATTGATCTGCTCTAGGCAAGAAATGATGAAAAACGATTTTACTACTCACAAAATAATACCAATAATATAGGTTCTTGGGCTAAGAAAGGAAAAAATATTCTATCTGTACCAATTGATAATTAATTCGTTGTGTATCTTTATATCCTTAAGAGTCTTCTACACCTTTAAACTCAATGTTAAGTTTGTATGTTACGCGCGCCATTGTAGCTAAAAAGTTTTAGAACTTTTTTGAGATTTTTTGGTATCATTCGAAAATATGAACCTTTATCTACGATCGAACCGGACAGTTTTTCGATTAATGTCCCCGATAATGTACAATCAATGATTGCAAATTACATGTTTTGCTAGTTTTTACACTTTTTTTTCTATGTGCATTATCTCTGTTCATATTTACAATTTTAAAAAAGTGTCCGGTTCGATTGTAGATATATTAATAGCAAATACGTAAAAAAAATTTTAACTCAAAATTACGTAAAATAAAGGCCCTAGAGTGGCGCGCGCAAAATGCATTTTCTCATCTGTACAATATCGCCGCCTAGCAGTAAGAATTTAAAGTTATCATTATCAAGCAATTATACTATCGCTGAAATTTAATATTCTTCGTACACTGTTAAAATGCAACATGTATTTTTTGTGTCTTAAAATATGATAAATATAAATAATTTTTTCGAAGAAATGTGTCTTGATAAGATGACGAGTAGTTCATTATGTTATTCTTATTATGTATACCTTTACCTTGACTATTTGATAAAATAATCTTTACTTTTTATCGAAAAAAAATCTACTTTTGTATCAAGGGCGTAAAATTATAGATTTTGACCCGAAATTGTGAGTCACGTATACGTATAAAAGTCCCCACCTCTCCGAGGGGGGCAACACCCCCAAAATTGGGTTTGAATTTCTAAAATTACACTTATTATCATATTTTTGCAATTATCTCGAAAACTAGATAATAAACGAAAAATTATAAAGAGTCAAAAATTGAAGAAGAGAAAATTATACGAAAAAAATCTCATTCAATTTTTCAAAATATTCATTAGTTTTCGAGAAAACAGTTATTGAAAGTTGACCTATTTTTGGCGTAATGCAGTACCCATGGGTTGCGCGATAAAAGTGATACTGAGCGGTCCATTTTTACATTATTGGAAATAACTCGTTACCTATTACATTTATAGAAAAAACAAAAAATATTTGGTTGAAGAGGACATTTTCATCTTTAAATTATATGCATAATATTTTGATATTCAGTAATCTATCATAGAGAAAAAAATTAAGGAATGAAAAATAACCTAATTTTTCTAAAAATTTAAACAATTCTCAAATGTAATTGAGGAAATAAAAAATCCATACAGGATTACTATCTTCATGATGTATACTTTAATGTCCTAATAAGCAAAATTCTTTTCGAGTTTTATTTTAAAAGAAAATCGGTCTTTAAAATTCCTAATTTAAAGTTTGTTAGGATTTTTTCAATATCTTTAAGTGACAATGCGCAGATACCTAAACTCTAAACTGGTATTTATCCCCACCAATGCAGTAGTCAACGTATTTAAATTATTAAAGGGGCGTGGCCAAACCTGCGCGAACTTACCTCAAGTTAAATTTTTTTTACTGTACTATCTTAAAAACTAAAAGTATTTAAAGTTCTCACCAAATAATGTTCAACAATATCGAAGAAGATCGAAATATACAGATTTTCCTTTCCTAGTTTACTGCGTTTATGAACCTGGAACAAAATCACCTAAGGACTTATAGTTCTTATTGTACTTAAAGTCCCCACCCCTCCGAGGACGGGAGATATATATATATCTGTAGGGTTTTAAAGCTGCCGCCGCCTTCCTTCTCTCAACCAATTTCTCCATTCTTCTATATTCCTCCATTCTCCTTCGGCTAGTCCTCTTTTCTCCATGGCTTCCTGCACTTCATTCGTCCATGACTTTCTGGGTCTGCCTCTTTTTTTCTTTCTTATTGGACTCCACTCGCTTATTTTGTGGATTCATCTGCTTGATCTTCTTACTTGTTCATACCAGATTAGTCGTTTTTCCTCTATATGGTCCAGCGCTCTCTTCTCCACTTCCATTCTTCTCAAAATCTCCTTATTCCTAACGCGGTCTAAGGGCTATTTGACATGAACTAAGTATTTTACTAACTGTTAGTAACTGAATCAACTCAAGGAGCAAAAGCACGGGAATCTAAGCTTTAACGCCGTTATTAGAAATTTTGATTCCCGTGCTTTTGCTCCTTGAGTTGATTCAGTTACTAACAGTTAGTACCTACGATACTTTTAGTTCATGTCAAATAGCCCTAATCTTGTTAGTCCACTGTACCTTCTCCAGAACTGCATCTCGGTAGCATACTTTACTTTTTTTTTGTTAATGATCCATTTTTCAGCTCCGTATGTCATAATGCTACATATCATGGTGTTATATATCTTCTTTTTTGTATTTTTTGTTATGTGCCTGTCCCAGAGAAATGAGTTTAGTTGGTTTATGCATCTTCATGTTTGATCTAGTCTACTTTTAATTTCTTCTTCCGTTGTTGCGTCGCTTGATACTATACGAACCCCAGGTACTTAAATTTGTTACATCCTTTTATTTGTGTGTTCCTCGATTTCAAGATCAGTGACTATTTCTATTTCTAGTTCTTCTTTTAGTTTCAAGTCATGTAGCTCCGGTCCTCTTCATCCTGTGCTAGCACTATACCTGGTCGTCGGCGAAACTGAGGGTGTACAGGTGTTCGTCTTTTACGGGTATTCCTATGCCTTCACACTCATTCGCAAATGAGTTTCTTTTCGTATAATTTTCTCCTCTTCAATTTTTGTGTCTTTATAATTTTTTTTATTATCTAGTTTTCGAGATAATTGCAAAAATATGATAAAAAGTGTAATTTTAGAAATTCAAACCCAATTTTGGGGGTGTTGCACCCCTCGGAGAGGTGGAGACTTTTATGCGTATACGTGACTCACAATTTCGGGTCAAAATCTATAAAAGGTAAAAATTATTTTATCAAATAGTCAAAGCTACAAGTAGGTACTACACAATAGTAAAGGTTTCAGCTTTGTGCGAATTAGTCCTGGGTGTAATGCTAAATGCACTAGTAGTAATCTAGTATTTTTTTTTTTTATAATAGGACTAATTCTTGCTTAGTTATAGAGGAAAAACCATACAATGAAACAACCACTTGACCGCCATTTTTAATTAAAACATTCAGATGAGGCTTAAGATATCTTATCTTATAGCTAAATAAAAATACGTCCAAAATAATCCTCTAGTACAGATCCCAAAAGCGAATATCGGCATCGACCTGGAAATAAAACATATGTGGCTGAAAATTTGGATTTGGGCATTATTTGATATGTACTACAAGACGCTAAAAAGTTTACCATCGTCAAGGGTGTGCAACATGGGTAGATCCCACCCATATAATGTTTTTAGGGGGCGTTTTTTTAAACCCAATTAGTTTTTGATAAGGACATGGTACTTTATATTTTTGGGGTCGCTGATTACGAATATGATGTCAAAATTGTAGTTTAACAACTGCAAACTGTTAAATCAGCTGCCAAAATAATAACATTCTGCTTTTTTAACATTTTTTTTCGATTTAGCGGTTACTGTAAATGAGGAGGAATAAAAAAGATAAAAAAGAGATGTAATTGAAATTTTAAACTAATTTATTTAATTTTTTTTATATAAATTGATGTAGAGGCTATCTAAATGTTCCTTTCGTGGTGCTTATGGTACAACTATTGCAAGTACAGAAAATTTCATAGATATATAAATTGTTTAGAATTTAATTCTCTATAAATTGACCCAAACAAAATTTCGATTTTTCTATTACACTTCCAGTTACTCTTTTAACAGTTGAGGACACATTTATTCGATGTTGCACACCCCTGAGAGTGGTAAACTTTTTTGCCTCTTTTTCTAGGTTTTTAATACTACCTTATTTCAAATTTTCAGCCACATATGTTGTTTTTCCAGTCTGTGGCCTAGAGTAATGTTAAGGCTATATAAATGGTTCTTTTGACGCCTTTACGGAAAAGCTATTGCAAGTACAGAAAATTTCATAGATGTATAAGTTGTTTAGAATTGCATTCTCTATAAATTGACTATAACAAAATTTCGATTTTTCTATTACACTTCCAGTTACTCTTTTAACAGTTGAAGGCACATCCACTTGATGTTGCACACCTCTGAGAGTGTTAATCTTTTTTGCCTCTTTTTCTAGGCTTTCAATACAAGCTTATTTTAAATTTTCAGCCACATATGTTGTTTTACGAAATGTAGCTTGTTTTTGCCTTTTGTTCAGGATCATCGAAAAAAACAGTTTTTTCGGGGTTCTTTTTTCGGAACAGGTAGTCAGAAATCAATATTTAATATGATGAACTAAAACGTTGAAATATCCTCTTTCATTATCCGTAAACGTTTTTAAGATATAACGTTTATGTAAAAAATGCCGTCAATATTACGATAAAAGTGGCCTTTTTAAGACGCGCGCACTTCATCTTAATTTCATAGTAATTACATGAAGTAGAGTAAATTTTTGAATACATCATTTGAAAGCACGTTTAATTACCTACAAAACCGTATATTTATTGTTTTGGAAATTACATTTTTCCATCTTACGCTAGCCTCTTAAAAATTTAATTTCAAGAAAAAAATAAAATTCAAAAAAGTTGAAATATTTAAGGGGTGTTTTTTTAAAACTGAAAATTGTTTTAACATAATTAGTAGCATGATGTCATTACAAATATATTATAGAACATATATCCAGAATATTTTTTAAATTTGAACTCTCTGTAGCTTATGGTACATTAATATGTAAAGAGTCGTCAGAAAAATGAAAAAGAAAACTTCTAGTACAATTTCAGGGATGATGAAAATAAATAAATTAAAAAATAACCCCATCAATTTAAAGCTAAAACCATCTTCTTTCCAAAAATTTACTCGAAATAATGATCTGACAATTCCTTACAAAATGGCAAACATTTTTGTGAGTCACTACGCTTTAAAATTTTCAATTTTCAGATTTCCAACGGTTTATCCCTATTTGTGTTTCATCGCATTTTTCTGGAAAAGTACTATTGGTACAAAAAATTTTATAGATTCATAAATTGTTCAGAATTACATGCTCTATTAAATAGCTTTATCAGAATTTCGAAATTCTCATTTCTTTTCGAGCTAGTATTCTTTGAATGTTGAGGGCACATTTACTTCATGTTGCACACCCCTAGGAGTGGTAAACTTTTTTGTGTCTTTATGTAGACTCTTAAAGCTAGCTAATTGTAAATTTACAGCCACATATGTCGTTTTTCCAGGTTGAAACCGATAGACCCTGTACTACTCTTATTTATGGCTAGCTTGATAAGATTTTACTTAAACGCTTACTTTTCAAAGTCAGTTCAGTATCTAGTTTTTGCTCATTCGGAGTCAAGATTTCAAAAATGAAAATTTCAGAGTTAGTACATACTACATTAATCCTATGAATATCTATTATTTCACACTACGGTTAACAAAACGCTTCTGGTTAAATCGGAAATTATTAACGTTTTTAGAAACACCCTGTATATTTTTTAATATTTTGAAAGCTTGTAAAAGTAGCTATTGACGACACCAAACACTTTATACTTTGGTTTCCTGTTTAATCAAAAATTGGACTAATTTTCTTATTTTAAATTCTTACGTTTTTAAAAATACGTAGGAAAAAGTCCTGTTATGACCGCATTATGTTTTTTTTTTAAAGTAGATGAAATCTACGAAAAAGAAAAATAGAAAAGTAACATACTGAAAAAATTTAAATATCAAAATTTTAACTAACACAAATCCTAAAAATACAAAACTTATACAAAACTCCAATAAAAATCAGTTTTTATTTATTCGTTCTTGCTATTTGCATTTTTCATATCATCTTCATAAGACTTCAATGTATTATATTCCTTACTAGGAATTATTTTAATTTACTATAATAACCACGCTTGTTTGTTTATCTTTTAAGCAGTGCTAAATAAATATAATATCAAACAATTCAACTTTGAATCTAGATGCATTAATATAACAGTGTATTTTATCAATGTTTGGAGGTATCAAGTTAGTATTTTCTATCACACTCTTTTACTAAGTGCTCTGTCTACGTTTTCTTCTCACGGGGGTATAGAAGACTCTTAAAGATGGTCTTTAATTTAAAAAGTTTTCTTTTTCTTTTTTATGTAGTAGTAATGTTTGATCAAGTAACGTCGAGTGCGTGCCGGCCTAACTGGCTTGGGTGTGTATGACGTATACCGCGTTATGGGTTGCGATACATTATACAGGGTGAATCCTAACGTACGGATCAAACTGATAGGGCATCTAAAGGGGACCAAAAGATAATTTTTTTTAAATAAACTTTTAATCCAAATCTAATAACAACAAAGTTACATGGGTTTTAAGTTCTTATAAATTAATGCCCAGCTATTGAGTACCGCTGAGCTTATAGAAAATACCCTATTTAATTTCTGACGTTTAATAAATTTTGACTGATTTTGACGTACATGATTAAATTAAATAAATCAGCGGATTTCAATAGGTGGGCACCCATAACTGGGCATTATAAAGAAAAATTAAATAGGCATAACTTTGATAGTAAAAAAGTTTTACTAAAATTTTAGCTGAACTTTGTTTAAATAATTCTCAAATATTGCAAATTTGAATTCAAAACGTAAGTCATTACTCTATTTTTAATATAAAATGCTCAGGTTTATAAGAACTTAAAACCGTTATAACTTTGTTCTTATTTGATTTTGATTAAAAGTTTATTTAAAAAACAATTATATTTTGGTCCCCTTTAGGTGCCCTATCAGTTAGATCCGTACGTTAGGATTCACCCTGTATTGACGCGCTTCAAATTAGTGTGCCACATAAATATTCCTAACTTACAAATCATAGGTCCTAGATCAAAAATTTTTTTTTCAAAAACTTCTCCTATACATATATTGGCTTAACTCGCCTCGCTGCATGTATACCAAAATTTTTACTAATAAAAAAGTTTGTCGCTTAGTGAAAATCTGAATACATGTATAGCGACTTCACAAGTTATCTGTTATTTAAAACAAATAATTAACAATATTTGACAAAAAAAAACAAATCTGTTGGAAGCGGTCACTTGTGTACTTTAATTTAAAAAAAGAATTATGTCGATAGCTCAATTAGATTAGAAGTTGAGACAATGTAAATATTATAAAACGTAATTTTTATGAATGAGCATTTTTTGAGGTTTTTTCGAAATAAAAAAGCTCACGACCACGAGAAAATGTCGTAAATGCCCATTTCATGTGGCCAAAAGTCTACTCAACAAAACCCATAAGGTCCCATCTGGTTCTAAATCAAAAAACTAGAACGATACATTTTGGGCTCCGTTTCGCTCCACTAAAATCAATATTCAAAATTACTTTTGGATGCTTGTATAACACCAGAAATTGAATTTGAAAATTTTGTAAATTAGCACATTATATTGACTGCCTTAAAATTACCAAAAAAAATGTTTAGCGTTGTAATTAAAGTAACAAATTATAAATGAAGTAATTGTTTCAAGAAGGAAAAAAGTTACAAATATGACAGCACTTGGGATGCAACTTTGACATTTTTTCATTCTTATAAAAAGAATGGACAAAAATTTGCTTATTTTCTAGAATGGCTCTGCGATATTCGATAGTGAAACATCAAGGTTAATTATTATGTTGACGTCTAAAGATAGACTCAAAAGTGAATACTAGCATAAATCTTTGTTATTCAAATAAAAATCTGAACTAATTTAAATTAACAAAATAATGTGTGTATTTTAATTTTCTATTACAGAATAAATTAAATAATTTTTACAGCTTTTTCTAAATTAATATAAATTATAAGTGTAAAAAATACCGATTTTTTTTAGTTTTTAAAAATCTTTATTAATTAGTAATTACCTATTGTTATTGTTATTATTAGAAAAATTATTTTATTAATTACTTTAAATTTTTTAACTCCATTTACTTTTTCTAATCCGATTTGTCGTTCTTATGAGTCAACACACAAGGTTAAAAATTCTTCATGAAAAAATATTATTTTTCATATAGCTATAGGAATCCCCTCATATCTGAACAAGACGTCGCAACGTCGCACAAATCTGTGGCGTGTATAAACGAGATATAGTTCTTTTACTTTGGTGCCGCCACTTTACGGACTTCATTAACGCAATGTGTAAGACAGTGATGTATGCAATTCCTTGTTCGACCGAAACGCGCACATGCGTGGTTTTACTTAATAAGTTCATATACGTTGATATAGGTTAATATGAAGGCAGTGGCTTTGAAAAGTACAATTTACTGTCATTGTGAAAGGTTTTATAATAACCTAAAGAAGTTGTAGATACACGCGAATTTTAACTATGCCTGTACCTAAACCGAATTCTTGATTATCATTGGACAAATTTTTTCCCCCAAAAAATTTTTAAATAAAATTATTTTAGTTGACATATTTTCAACAACAATAACAATTGGTTGGTGGCGCTTTTTAATTCGAGCATTCGAGGATGGCACTTATTATTGCCACTTTTAAACCTCGAGTGTATGTGGATGGCACATTTTAATATAAAATTATGAATTTTTCAATATTTCAAGACTCTTTTAAAAGTTGTTGAAATTTGCTGGGACAAGCACTTAATTTTTATGTAATAATATGATTTCTTATACCGAAAATTTCAAAAGTAATGGGCGTTTGCACCGTTTACATACTAACTGACAGATAGTTTAACTGGCAGATAAGTTGTCAAAATATAATTTATTTGGCACTAAAGCTGCGTTTACATTAGTAACATAACATGTTATATAACAGTGTTATATAACATTGTTACAAAAATTATTCAAAAATTACCATTACAAAAGTACAAAAATTATTTAAAAAATGTTATATAACATGTTATGTTACTAATGTAAACGCAGCTTTAACTAAAATCGGTGCAAAAGGTCATAAGTTACATAAGTAGAAGGTAATTTTGTAGAAAATTTATTCGTCAGATATTTGGTTTATCGGTTATTCTACAGTAGATGAAGGAGCATAGGTTATTGATAACTTATCTGCCAAATAAACTATCTGTCAGTTAATATGTAAACGGTACAAAGGCTCATAACTCATAAGCTTTATTTACATAAGTACTCGTATTTACATTTCAAGTAAAAATGTAAATACGAACGTATAAACTTACAAATTTCTCTTTTTTTTATATAAAATTTAAGCACAAAAACATAAAGAATAGACCTAACAACTATCAAAGATCGAAATGTAAATATTTGCTCTCTTCTTCGCTTTGAAATTGCTTTTACCTGTTAAATCGATATTTATATATAAAAAATAATAAAACTATTACTTTACTAAAAACTAAAATTGCATTTTTTGATTAATTTTGAGCACTAAACTGAACATAATTAAATAAATTCGTAACATTTTTTCCAAGTATACAAACAAAACTAAAGTGACTAATAACGACCTGAATACTTAATTAACTTAATTGCTAAGTTAAAAATTAAAGGTAAACTTACAAGATTTAACAAAAATGGAAATCCAAAGAAAAATAATACTGTGAAAAAATAGTGCCATTTTTCCCTTTTTTTCTTTCTCACACGATAATACGACTTAAGTCAAACATCACCTGTACTCTACCACACCTATTCAAGTTTCGACGATTAATAAACTAAAAACATTGTTGGCTCACTGGACATTCTTTATAATGACCGCCTTAACAATGCGCTATCGCAGGAATGAGTTGCGTGTTGCGCAAATTCCAGGCGTTTATTTACACCAATATCACCAAGGGAACAACCAAAAATACAAAAAAAATCAAAAAACGCATAAATAGTTCAACTACTTTATTTTAATCGTCACTATATTCTGTTTTAAAAGGTTGAAAAACTGCTTTTTCGACTTTTTCCTTTTTCTTCTTCTTTTTCTTTGCAGTTTTAACTCCATTTTTTACCTTGGACGATGGAGCAAACTTGGTGAAATCGTGTACTCGAAACGTTTTCTTTTGATGTGGCTCGATATTATTTGCCAATGCATATATTCCAGGTCCCTTTACTTTGTACGAAATAACCTGCGGTTTCTCAAGTCCATCCCATGCAACAATTAAATTGTCTTCCAATAATCCCTTAGCGTTATTTTTTGTGCGATATTTTGCTATTATTTTTTTTCCTAACTCATTTTTAATATACCGAATTTCTTCCAATTTTGGATTTTGTGAACTGTCATCGTCTGCTTTAGTATCCTCTTCGTCCTTAACCGGAGTTTGAGGTTTGACTGGTTTTATTGTTTCCTTATTCTTTGATGCTACCGCACGTTTGTTTTCCAAAATTTTATTAACTTTTTTAACAGGTTCAGTTTTAGGGGGAGGCTTTGGAACAGGAGTGGTTATTACATAAGTAGGTTTCTGACGGGGATTAGGAGCACCGAGAAGTTTGACGGGAGTTGGAATTACAGGTGTTAACCGATTGTTTTTTGGTTGTTCTGGCAGTTTCAAACGCATAATTTTTATCTAACGGATACAAAGATATGATTACACATGAAAGGGAAAGTATTTAAAAGAGTTAGATAGAAAGTTTTTAACTTACGGCTATTTAAATTTGGAAATTATTAACAATTTGAAAATTTGAAAAATAAACTTCACTAAAATTCAAAAAAAAATAATTAAAAATGACAAAGGAACGATTGCCTACTCAGAATGTTTTCATAAAAATGTCATCAAATTTTGAAAAACGATTTTATATCACACTACAGTCAATTTCCTAATAAGTAGTATATTAAAGGACAAGTTTCATAAGGCATAATGAATTTTCTATTAAACAATTATTGACAAAGTTTAGGCGTACCCTAGACGCTCAATACGGATCGTGATTTTATCACGATATGGATCGCACCAATATTGATGGATCAAGTGAAACCCTACACGATCAATATAAATCGTGGATCGCATCTCAGTTCGTTGCTGTTTTGTGTTTGAGAAACGTCATCATGACGGATAACGAAATTTTTTTTAAAGCTTCTGTAGCCATGTCTTAGCAATGGCATCACAATGGCATTAAAAAGGCGAGCTCAACGTAGAAGGTGCTGGACAAAAAGTTCTTTAGTTGATTACCCCACACTTCAATCAATTAGAGCAAAAGAAAGACTGGCAGGTTTTCCAAAAACATTACGCTATATTGCGAAGGATAGAAATTTGATTTAAATTTTTGTAATGCACTATGCCTTCAATGCCTTTTCATTTTATTGAAATACTGTTTGTTTGTCGTATGCCACAGCTCGGGTGAACTTTCCAAATTAAGGATTAAATCTTTAAAATCATTCGTTTGCACCGGCTCTTCACGTTGTCACCTTCGAATCATGATGATGGTTCATTCATGATGGTGGGTAGTAGCAAATACATTATAGACTTAATCGTCGTCTGCGTTGATCTGTCGTAGTTTTCGCTACTATCAAGTCATACCAATCCAATAAATTGCAACTAGAGGCGCTAGTGCTTGAGGGAACAATGGAAACTGTAATAACATGTTTTACACTGGAGTAATGTCATCATACTGTCACTGTCTATTTGACAACGACAAAATTAAAGCTACATTCAGAAAACAGCGACTGTACTCCCTCCTCTCATAGAGTACGAGATGTATTTAACTGTGCTGTGATTGGTGTCCCAAATGTCAATATGAAATTTGCACCATTCACAACAAAATGTCTAATTGACTATCGGTAAAATAAATTCCTATGTTCCCTTAAGTGGAGCCATCTACCTTATTTTCACAGCATATCTCATCGCACGATTTTGAGCGATTGGTATGACTTGATAGTAAGCGTAAAACTACGACAGATCAACGCAGACGACGTACAATATACAGTGAATACCATTAACAACGCAACATAGCCAACATAACGTCGATTGTAAGATATTGTTACAGTTCGTTTATATGACAACCTCTGACAGCAATGCTAAATCGCGTTCCATTTAATTTGCAACACCAACATGCAGTTCATTAATTTCAGATAATAATTATTATAAAGATCGAAATTAGACGATCGCAAAAGTTGGTGTCAAAGTTTTCTCGTAGGTGTTCTTTGAGAAACTTCACGTTTTACACCTCTTTTTAGACCAAAATATTTTTTTATAAGATTGAAAGAAATGAAAAACGTGAAAAATACAAGTCTTAGGTATCGTTATTGAAACCACCACAACTTATACAAGGAGATGAGGAAACGCTTATGGACTTCTGCTTTCCGACTTGTGGTCTGCTTTCTGCGGTCAAAAGGATCAACAATAGCCCACAGGATTTTTAAATAAAATATTATTTATCGATGAAGCGAGATCTCACCGGCAATTTATTTTACCCCCTCGTCCTATCCAACGACGTATTTGGTTTAAGTAATTTCGTACTGCCATTGTGTAGTGAGGTGGAGGCCCGTAGTGCTGAAACTAGATTTCATCCATATTCAAATGTAATTCTCACGAGATATAATTCTATTATTCAGAAGAATATTTTTGTTCGTTTAAATTGCCTTTAATAAAGAATGGTCCTATTATAACATTTTCTATTAACCTGCCCAAACATTCACTTCTTAGGGTCTGTGGCTTCTTGACGTAAGATGCAGGTGCAGTTGCTCCAGTATCTAAAATTTTGGTGATTTTACCTCTTCACGTAAATTGAAAGTTATTGCTTCATCCGTCGTAAATAATATGTTTAAAAATCGAACGTCGGACAGCAAAAGTCCGTACGCGTTTCCTCCTCTCTTTGTGTAAGTTTCTGGTGGTTTTGAAAACGATAAGCCTCGTATTTTTAATGTTTTTCATTTCTTTCAATCCTCCTAAAAAATTGGCCTAATGATGCGTATAAAGCTTTTTTTAAATTAAACCTATGAGAAAGCCTTACACCAACTTTTAAGATCGTCTAATTTCGATTTTTATAATTATTGTTATCTAAAATTAATTTACTGCATGTTGGTTGTTGGTGTTGCAAATTAAATGGAACGCGATTTAGCATTGCTGTCAGAGGTTGTCATATAAACGAACTGTAACAATATCTTACAATCGACGTTATGTTGGCTATGTTGCGTTGTAGGCCAGTAAACAAGTACATCTTACCTTGCAAAAGGTCATGTAGTTTTGGATTTTGGATATGTTATATGTACCTAGGCCCTTATTAAAAACTCAAGTTTTGGAATTCGGCGCGCCTGTGCGCGCTTCAGTACAACCACTTTTGTGTCATTTTTTTCGGTTTTTGCTCCATAACTCTTTACTAGTACGACCTACAAAAAATATTAATGTTACCTGTTTTCTAGAGCACAAAAGTTGCTGCAATTTATCCCAATAACGTGTTTTTCTAAACCATACAGTTACCGAAATACAGAGCTTCAAAGTACAAAATTTTTCAAAAAGTTAGGGAAAAGTACCACAAAAAAGACAGTGTTCATCATCTTAACGGTTTATTGGTTCAATTTAAAGACATCATGAGTAACACTTTGTAGTCATATGATAGATCTGTGCATAAAAAATTACAAATATGACCACAATACGAAGAATATTTTATACAGGGCGAGTCGGGAGAAACGCACCAAACGCCAAGGGGGTATTTTACATGTAAATATAAGACGAAAAAACCCAAAAGTTGTAGTCCGATTTTGATTGGTTTTCAAGTTACAACGACTTAAAAGCTTGAATCGCTAGTAATATAATTTCATTAATTTATAAAAACACCCTTTTTTTAACTTTAAAGCTCTTTATTTCGGTAACATGGTTTTCTAAACCTCATATTTACGGAAATACAGAGTTTCAAAGTATAAAAAGTGGGTTTTTCAAAACTAATGAAATTTATATTACTAAATATTCAAACTTTTAAGTCGTTGTAACTTGAAAACCAATAATAATCGGACTACAACTTTTGGGTTTTTTCGTCTTAGACTTACATGTAAAATACCCCCTTGGCGTTTGGTGCGTTCCTCCCGACTCACCCTGTTTAAAATATTCTTCGTATTGTGGTCATATTTGTAATATTTTATGCACAGATCTATCCTATAGCTACAAAGTGTTACTCATGTTGTCTTTAAATTGAACCAATTAACCGTTAAGATGATGAACACTGTCTTTTTTTGTGGTAGTTTTCCCTAACTTTTTGAAAAATTTTGTACTTTGAAGCTCTGTATTTCGGTAATTGTATGGTTTAGAAAAACATGTTATTGGGATAAATTATAGCAAATTTTGTGCTTTAGAAAATAGGTAACATTAATGTTTTACGTAGGACGTACTAGTAAAGAGTTATCGAGCAAAAACCGAAAAAAGTGACACAAAAGTGGTCGTACTGAAGCGCGCACAGGCGCGCCGAATTCCAAAACTTGAGTTTTTAATAAGGACCTAGGTACATACAACATATCCAAAATCCAAAACTACATGACCTTTTGCAAGGTAGCATACGCTTATTACGACCTGTTTACTGGGCTATTGTTAATGGTATTCACTGTATATTGTACGTATATATATATATATACGTACAACTTTATACGTTTCTACGCAAATTTCGGGAATCCGATCTCCTAGCGCCATCTATTGTCTTGGGTTGAGATCTTGGGCTCTAGATTTTTTGTCTTTGTATTTTGCGGAATTAAATATGTTGAAAAGAGTGTCAATGTTTTTTTATAAAATTAGGTTTAAATTCAAGCGTGCTTAGTACTGCATAGTTTTTATATCATTTCGCTTTCGTAAATTTAATTTTTTTTCGAAAATTCAAATAATTGGTCCAGTTTTTGTGTATAATGCTCTACTATTAAGCCCATGCCCATCATTTTCTACGTTAATCTGTATTAAACACGAAAGAATAATCAAGTTGTGTGCATTTTTCTAACTTCTTCAGCCGTATTAAGAAAACCACAAGTTCAAAAATTAAAAAAAATAGCAGTATTAGTATTGGTAGAAACTCGGTTACATTTTGTAGAAATAAATTGAGGAAATTATTCAGTCTTTTACTTTGGGAATAAATTACAAAAAAAACTCTTTTCTTACCGTTTTCTTGATGTTATCCAAAAAACCATGAGTTAGATTTTGATGAAAATTACATATTTGTTGTCTAACAGTGGATATTGGATACCATATATTTTTTTAAAAAATTTTTGAACTTGTGGTTCAAAGACCGTAGTCGGCGTAGTCTGAACTTAAACCTTAAACTAAACCTGGATTTTATAACAAAAAAATCTGGGTGATCTTATACAAGTCCACCTTTTGCAAATAAGCTATTTGAGTACCAGCGAACACGAAAATCTTGTTAGCTACCCCGGGCACTGGCTCCAGGCGTTAATAATAAACTTCCCAGCTGACAGGGTGAGAAGGATACCAAAGTAAAATCTTACTTTTTATGAAAAAGGAAGTTTGTTATTTTGCCAGTGAATATATAATAATTTTTCAAATTATAACAACATTTAAATTGCTTCTTCAATGTTAAAAAAGTCATTAATTAAAAAGTATTTGATATCAACAGATTCAGAAAATAATTCTCTTTTAATAGATATCATTAGCGTTCTTGTAGATGAAGCTGATGAGCAGCAAAGTGCAAATGTAATTCCCTGTGTTATTTGGCAATGTCCCGCTTTGGACGTAGGCTCTTGGTTTATAAACGCATCAGCTTTCTCAATTTTACATTGTTAGCACATAGCACTTAAATCAAATATGTACTACAACTTTTACTACAAAACCTACACAATTTGAATGAATGAAGTTGATTTTATCCAAAATTTGGCATTTTACAAAACTAAATTTGAAAAAATTACTTAACTGTCAAATTCATCATTCAGCTGACACCTGTCCTGACATCCGACAACTCCGACCGCTAGAGGCGCTACTTATGCGTATTCCTGTTATTTGGTTGAGTTGTACGTATTTGGTAGTAGGTTAATGCTGAGATGCTGTGCTGACCACAATCTGTCATCTGTGATGCTGACGTACGTGACGTTTATATTCAATAACGTGAATAATGTAGCTTGAGCCTACTACAGCCTTAATATCATCGCGATATAATTTTGTATTGAAGCTTGATTTCAAAATATCCGGATAATTTGAGATCCATATTGCGATCTGTCAATAGGTTTGTTCCAGCAAACAATTCTGAACGGTTACAGGTACTGTTTTACTGCGCATGCGCGGTTCGATTCCAAGATCGAATCGGTTCTGAAGGAACTGTCAATGCTGGAACGGGAACAGTGATTTTATTTTCTACAGAAAGCGATAGATGCCCTCACATAAGTTTTTTTGTACTGTCCTTCGCTTCTAATTCAAATAATTTAAGCGCTATGATTTAAATTCAGTTTAGTAACCATAAGTTCATAATAGACCTTGATGTTCTTGAGCGTTTGATCATTTTATAACTTGGCCAGCCATCTTGCTTAAGAAAGCAGTTACACGCCCAATCCCTGGATGTAACGAACTTATCGTCATATCGAAACGATCTCCCACGTCTGGTAAAAAAGCCGTTTGATGTCCGGCAAATCATAAAAAATTAACATATGTTTTAAGGGATATTTTCCCAAATCCACCCGAAGATTCAGCTTGATAATAGTCGTTCGTGCTAAACTGCTCCGCTAAATTTTCCAAAATTTCTTTAGAAACCCGAAAATGTTCCAAAAATTCCTTGGAGTTGTATAGTGACAGAGTGGCATGGTTTCTTGAACGTATCCCTCATTTTTAGGGTTACTTCGGTTTCCCCCAAAAGAAGTTCTAGAAACTGTTCTTGGGCTTGATCATGAGGAAGACGAAGAAGATTACACAAAAGTTCATTAAGAAATGAATAAACTACTATTCTGTTGCTAAACTAAACGCGCGAAGTTGACAGATTCAATTTGCACATGATCGGAATTATAAATACTTGCTTCGAACCTAGAACTGCTTTTACAGTTCTAAAACCGTTCCGAATCATTCCGAATCAAAATTCGTTTATGATGGAACGTCAAATTCAGAGTGACAGTTCGAGATTTGTATTGCTGGAACGCGTTGTTGGAACTGCGCATGTCTAGAACAGTTCTATTATCGTTCGAATTGCTGCTGGAACGAACCTAATAGGGTTCAACCTATACAAATTTCGAACTGTCACTCTGAATTTGACGTTCCAGCATAAACGAATTTTGATTCGGAATAATTCGGAACGGTTTTAGAACTGTAAAAGCAGTTCTAGGTTCGAAGCAAGTATTTATAATTCCGATCATGTGCAAATTGAATCTATCACTTCGCGCGTTTAGTTTAGCAACAGAATAGTAAGTAGTTTATTCATTTCTTAATGAACTTTTGTGTAATCTTCTTCGTCTTCCTCATCATCAAGCTCAAGAACAGTTTCTAGAACTTCTTTTGCGCGAAAACCGAAGTAGCCCTAAAAATGAGGGATACATTGAAGAAACCGTACCACTATAACAACTACAAGGAGTTTTTGGAACACCTTCGGGTTTTGTAAAATCTAGCGGAGCAGTTTAGCACGAACGACTATTATCAAGTTGAATCTTCGGGAAAATTTCTACCTTAAAACATATGTTAATTTTTTTATGATTTGCCGGACATCGAACGGCTTTTTTTTTCTAGACGTGGAAGATCGTTTCGATATAATGATAAGTTTAAACTAAATTTAAATCATAGCGCTTAAATTATTTGAATTAGAAGCGAAAGACAGTCCAGAAAAACTTATGTGAGGGCATCTATCTCTTTCTGTAGAAAATAAAATCTCTGTTCTCGTTCCAGCATTGACAGTTCAGAACTAATTAGATCTTGGAATCGAACCGCGCATGCGCAGTAAAATAGTACCTGTAACCGTTCAGAATTGTTTGCTGGAACAAACCTATTATTTATCTTACCCTACATGATCAATAAATATCGCGATCCCGTATCGTGATATACAGCCTGTCCTAAAATTGCGGGGCACAAAAAGATCCACATATACTAGACATAAAATAAGGTCGATCTAACCCAACTTGCCTTATACAAAAGTCCTCGGCTACAAAGTTACAGCCCCTGAAAGAGGCGAAAAAATAATTAATTTTTTTGTTTCAAATGAAAACGGTTTGAGCTAGAGTGTTCAAATTTGGCACCGATCGTTTATTTATTAACAGTAATACTTGATAAAAATTACATAATGATTGCTTTAAAAATGGCGGAATACCGTGGGGTAAGGGGTAGTTTTTTATTCGTATTTTATTTGTCCGTAGCAAATTCGAAAAAACAGGTTAAGAATAGTCAATTAAATTTAAAACTTTAACTTTTATGCCTCTTGTTTCATTTTACTAAGATTAGTCGTTTACGAACAAAAAGCAAAAAACTATTAGCTTCTGTATGGGGAAGCTACGATTGTCATAGCATAAATTAAGTAGTAGCCTTTGGAAAAACAATAATTTTAGTAGTATTTAACTTTAGAAAAAGGGTAAACCTTTGTATTAATGAAAACGGAGCCCACTTTGAGCACTTACGTTAAATTTTGTAATTTTTGTAATAAAATAAATGTTTTTCCAAAGGCTACTACTTAATTTATGCTATGACAATCGTAGCTTCCCCATACAGAAAGAAGCTAATGGTTTATTGCATTTTGCTCGTAAACGACTAATCTCAGTAAAATGAAACAAGAGGCATAAAAGTTAAAATTTTAAATTTAATTGACTATTCTTAACCTGTTTTTCCGAATTTGCTACGTACAAATAAAATACGAATAAAAAACTACCCCTTACCCCACCGTATTCCGCCATTTTTAAAGCAATCATTATGTAATTTTTCTCAAGTATTACTGTTAATAAATAAACGATCGGTGCCAAATTTGAACACTCTAGCTCAAACCGTTTTCATTTGAAACAAAAAAATTAATTATTTTTTCGCCTCTTTCAGGGGCTGTAACTTTGTAGCCGAGGACTTTTGTATAAGGCAAGTTGGGTTAGATCGACCTTATTTTATGTCTAGTATATGTGGATCTTTTTGTGCCGCGCAATTTTAGGACAGGCTGTATATTGAGCGTCTAGGGTACCCCTAAAGCTTTGGTTTCCTAGGATAGCGGTACCGTCAAATAGCGTCCGTAATATGACGGTGGTGACGTCACTTAGCGGTGAAGTTGAAAATATCCCTAAAAGCGGTGAGAGAGCACCGCTATCTAGGAAACCATGTACATTTAAATATATGGAAACGCTTTTTGTGACGTCATTGGCCGTCATATTACGGCCGCTATTAGACGGCACCGCTTTCCTAGGAAACCCAAGTTTTAGGGCCATTTGCACCAGTTCGAGTTAAATTTAAGTTGTAGTTAAACTAGTCGTTGCTTAGGATACACCCATTTACAAGTCTACTGGAGAATAAATTTATGTTGTAGTTAGTAGTTAAGGGGAACTGGTGCAAACGGGCCTTAGTGATTCAAAAAAGTACGTTTCGGAAAAGGAGTCAAAAGCGGATTACGATTAGCAAAAATTTAAAAACAATTTCTTTCAGCAAATAGGAGGTTCAAAGACGAATGTTTAAAAAAAAAAAGAATTTCGTTTTTTATAACGATCGCATTAAATGGGAACCCTTACAAATTCTGACTTCCTGTGCACTTTTTGGCTGCTTGGTTGTACTTGAGGATCTCAACTTTGGCAGGTCGATTCTACTCATGAAGTAGTATCTTTTCCATGAGCAAAACAGTTTTTTATTACTTCTTCGCAATGCACTGAATAAAACAATTTTTGGTCGGTATTTGGTGCTTAAGAATTTTTTTCGCGGAAACTACAAAACCAAACTACACGTTTTTGGTCTAGAATCGATCGTCTGTCTATTTCGCATAATCTTATATTTTTTTTTTATTACGATCCGATATTTACAAGTTGAGAAATTAAATAAAACGTCAAGGAAAATGTGTCAATGTACTACAAAAGGCACTTTTCCGAAGAAAGCACCAGGAGTTGGAAGTTAGAAATTTACTAGATTATCCCTGACACTGTCCTGAACATTATTCAATCATAATATTTCTATTAGCAAAAGTTTTGTTTCAGACTACATTTTCCCGTAATTCGACGCCGCTACTAATAATCTATCAAAATTTAAAAAAATCGTAAGAATATGGATTTGAGGGAACAACTACCTTCAAAATTATTTTTGGGCTTAATATTGAAGATAGAGAGAAAATAAAATAGCCAACATTATTATTTTTATCTTTATTTTCATAAAAAAAATAAAAAAAGAACAGTCAAATTCACAATTAAACGGTTGATCACAATTGAACGAAAAGCCTCAATTTAAGCTATTAGAATTTAAGTTATTAGAACATGTTAACGTGTTATAATAAATACAAAGAAAATGCATCACCCAATTTTTTTTTATTAAACTATAAAAAAGCAATACACCACTCAATGGCTTTATAAAATATACAGTAATAAGCCCATTCGGGCCTTATATTAAAATAAAACAACAACTTTTACAAGATTTTAATAAATCACAACTGTATTAATATATTAGTTAAATAAACAGGGCTTTGTATTTTTACAAGAACTAAAACTTAAGTGACAATCGTTATGTGAATAAGTGTTAAAACAGAAGTGCAGGCATATGATGTGATTTTAAAACACCCTGTATATTTTTCTTTTAAAATAAAATATAAATATAAACAAAACAATTAGTTTTTTGTTAAAGATCACATAAAAATCACTCTCAATGACTTTAAGAAAAAAGAATTGCAATTAAGAAAATTTATTTTTGACAAATTTTTGCTTTTTTAATCGCTCGGGATTACCCAATACACTTGCAACTCCTGAAAAACGCCTTGTAAGACGTTTATTACGTTTAAATTTAGTCGAACTACTTTTTCCATAATTGTGAACGCGGTAACCCGCTTTGCTAGAACAACCAGCATCACTTTGTTTATCTGCATAAACCTGGGTATTGTTGTGCATATCCCAAGCAACAATCAAATCTTCGTCTGCATCATCTTTTTCCAAACCATCTTTTTTTTTATATTTCGCTATCATTCTTTTACCACCTTCTCCATCTTTGATATAGCAAATTTCTTGCAACTTAATCGAAGAAGCTTCGGGTTCGTTATTTTCAGGCGACTTACCTCTCGGTTGCTCTTTAATGGTTTTCAATTTTGTATTTAAATCAATTTTTAATTTTGGTCTATTGGACGGAAAAGCTGATAATGCTCCACGCAAGATAGCTGTGGATTTAGATTTTTCATTAGTCGTATTACCTTTAGCTTTTAATGTAACTTCTTGTTTCACTTTAGTTCCAAGATTGTGGAAAGATTTTGGTCTGGGTTTGACTATAGATTTAGGTTTTGAGATAACAGGTTTTGTCGCAACATCACCACCTCCATATACATTTTCTTTACGGTCTATCGGTACGCTAGCGTTGCGAAGTGTTTTTGTCACTGTCTTTTTAGGACCTTTAGTCAAAGCCGAACGAGCCTTTATAAGGATGCCACGTACATTTTTAGCCTGTAGAAAAAATAGCTTACCAGAGCTAATTAAATTGCGACGTTAAAAAAATATAAAAGTGCTTTTAACTGAGTAAAAAAATAATAATAAATAAAATTATTTTAATAATCTACTTTAAGTAGTACAAATTTGCACACAAAATGAATCACACTTTAAAAAAAATTACATTTTTAAATTCTTTTTGAGAAATTTATAAAAAAAACTCAAACGAAACACACAATAATTACTACTTTTACGTACATACAGAGCTACAAAAAAACTGGCACAATTTTTAAATAATATCAACTCAAATACTTATTTAAATTTAAAATTTTTAACACTCTGTATAAAAACAATAATTTCTAATTTTTATTGCATTTACTCCCCTCTAATAAAAGTAATTTTAAATCATAAACTACACTCACCGCCAAAATTAACGCATAATTTTTACTATACGGACCATGCTTCCTCAGAACACTTTTATATCAATTTAAGCATGTGGTATCAAAGTTAAGAATTTAAACTACACGCCTAACAAGTTTTAAAGGTTTTAAACGGTAAAATAACAAGTAATAAATAGCAATAAACAATAGTCCGCAATAGCCTAAAAAACGTTTAAAGAAAAAAGTATCAGGTATGCGTCGATTCTGAACAAAACGACTACTTTTCAACGACATTTTTAATTCTAGTTCAATCAGCTTAGTGCTGTTTATAGGGGTCAACCTCTAACTAATTAGTAACAAGACGGGACCACTTTTAAAAATTTTCATTTAGTGAGTCAAAATAGGGGGAAAAAAGTCTACCGTTTTTTTTTGCGTACATACAAAGTTATAGGCCATTTAAGAAAAAGAGGGTGTTTTTTGCAAAATACTTGAAAAGGACGCCAGATATCGATAAAATATATAGGACCAAACTTGTTGACCATAAAATTACTAACAAAAAACATTTAGCACGTTTTTAGTTTTGACCATCTATTAAAGTAGTACGACTGTTTCTTAAAGTTATCATTTTTCCAAATTGTTAATTAACAAAACAATGTTTTAACCTATTTGTAATACAATTAAAATTCTGAAAAAATTCACCTGTTATCTGACATTGTTAGAGAAGATATGCTATGAGTTTCAACTTGTTTGACGCTCATTTGTTTAAATTATGGGTTTTTATTTATAAAAAAAATGTTTTTTTCTTTCATTCTAGTTTTTTGCAATTTTAACATCTTTAGAGTTGGCAGAGACCAATGAAACTATGTTCATCTTGTTCCTTATGAAATTGTCGACAAAAGTTGTCGCCTTCAATTTTTTCTGTCATCATTTGTTTTTTATTAATTCGCGTGCAAACTTTGCACGCGGACACCAACGATAGATGTCCATTGTTCATTGTTAGGCTACTTTTTAATTTGTATTACCTGTTTTATTATTCCTCGATCTTCATTGCTTCGTTGTTAAGTGGTATCAGTGATGAAGAAGTTGAAGTAGACGATGGACAATATAAAATCATTTAAACTAATTTTCAAGTTTGCACGCGAATTTATAAAAAACAAATGATGACAGAAAAAAAAGAAGGCGACAACTTTTGTCGACAATTTCATAAGGAACAAGATGAACATAGTTTCATTGGTCTCTGCCAACTCTAAAGATGTTAAAATTGCAAAAAACTAGAATGAAAGAAAAAAACATTTTTTTTATAAATAGAAACCCATAATTTAAACAAATGAGCGTCAAACAAGTTGAAACTCATAGCATATCTTCTCTAACAATGTCAGATAACAGGTGAATTTTTTCAGAATTTTAATTGTATTACAAATAGGTTAAAACATTGTTTTGTTAATTAACAATTTGGAAAAATGATAACTTTAAGAAACAGTCGTACTACTTTAATAGATGGTCAAAACTAAAAACGTGCTAAATGTTTTTTGTTAGTAATTTTATGGTCAACAAGTTTGGTCCTATATATTTTATCGATATCTGGCGTCCTTTTCAAGTATTTTGCAAAAAACACCCTCTTTTTCTTCAGTGGCCTATAACTTTGTATGTATGCAAAAAAAAACGGTAGACTTTTTTTCCCCTATTTTGACTCACTAAATGAAAATTTTTAAAAGTGGTCCCGTCTTGTTACTAATTAGTTAGAGGTTCAAGTCTAAGGAAACTGGACTATTCATGGAACTATTAATTGGTAACTTAGGATTTTTATTAACTAGTCTTACTTAAAAACAATTAAATTTCATCATGAGACATTTTTATCGCGATTCGCCATGGTCAATTCTTCCAACATACAGTAGACTCGCGATATACTGACTTATCGATTTAGTGAACAACTCGGTTTAGTGAACAAAATATATTTTACATTGACCACTCTAAATAGTGAACACTTTGGGCACTTGAGAACTCGAAATAGTGAACACAGTAAATTAACTTACAAAATCCTATCACAAATATCCCTTTGTATTTTTGCACTTTTTAAAATGTGTAGTAAGAAATTTTTAATGGCGTTTATTTCTAAGAAGTAAACTTTGATTACAAACCTGCATATACAAACATTGTAAAGAGGTTCATTCGTTTGTTGTTCACACTGCTAATACTGTATAGTTCTACGCTACTTAAAAAATGTCAAAAAGAATACATTTACCACTCATTAAAAAATACGAAATTATAGATTCTCTGAATAAAGTTGTCAGTGTATAAGTAATAAATCATCTCGAGTGTTATTCTAGGAACTTTATTTACCTATCTTTATTTTATAATTAACCTGAGTTTAATACTTCGAAATAGTGAACAGTGTGATATAGTGAATCGCTCCGGAATTTTTTCGTTCACTATATCGCGAGTCTACTGTATTTTTAGCCTATTGCAGATTATTGTTTCTTGCTATTTATTACTTGTTACTTTAGCGTTTAAAGCCTTTAAAACTGTTAGACACATAGTTTAAACTCCTAACTTTGATACCACATGCTAACTTGATATAAGTGTTCTGAGGAAGCGTGGTCCGTACACAGAACTTTATAAATAAATGGAACAATAATATGGAGTTTTATTGGGGACCAAATTGAATCTGCGCAGGGCGAAATTCGTCATGCGCAGTTTAGTTTAAAAAGTCTGGGAATTTTAATCTTAAAGCTATACTATTAAACAATAATAATAATAGAATATTTTTACTATAATGATTAATACAAAAAACAGAATAAAATAAATATTTTATTTTCACTCCATAAAAAGCGAATTAACAAAAAATATTTATGTGCATCTGAGGTTATGTTCATATGTTGATTTCGAAACGTAAACACAACCCACGCGCTAAAAAATGCGTGGTAGAGGGACTGAACCACGTGAACTTAGCTCTCACGTCGCGAAGTGCAACGTGCGCAAACTCGATTATGCTCTTGAAGTTAAATTCTTAGCGATTTTCGACTTTATTGTTTTCTTCAAATGTGAACACATTTTTCACGCGCAGGACATTGCTTTATCGTTCCAGTAATTTAATACAGTTCAGTGGGTCCGTATAGTAAAAATTATACGTTAATTTTGGTGGTGAGTGTATAATGGCATTTGAAATAAAAAACGTTGGACTACAGCTACACCTGTTACAAAAAGTTAACTTTCATTCTCTGACTTTTGTGAGATAGCAGTCATCGGCTACGCACCGGACTGCAACTTTATTGATCAAGCCACAAAGTGGCACTTTGCGTTCTAAGTACACAAATACCTATATTTGTTTATTTTTAAAAGTTATAAAATTAAAAGCTATAGAAATGACTTTCTCAAGGTACAATTTTAATACTTTATTCAATTTTTTTAAATATCTATTAAAATGGACATTAGGAAGATTGAAAATGGCCCCTTTAGAGTTAATTTGAATTAAAAGAAAAGCTCAGTCAAGAAATTGTACAATGACGAATGCGAACACTGTCATCATTTTCACACTCATCACTATTTTGGACAACACTGAGGTCGTCCGCGCTATCACATTTATTATTGTCATTATCAGTTTGGCCTACCTGAGCTCGTTTGTTTGTATTTCTCAATTTATATTTAGCGGACGTAAATCCTGTTTCACCAAGTTCATTCATGCAATGAATTTGTAACCATTCACGTAAACCACCAAGAGTATGAAATTGAGAGTTGGGAAGTCGAGTTGCTGGATTTTGTCCTGTTAAATCTAAAATTGAGGATCCTAATGCTTTACCAACCTGAAACATAACAACTTCTTTATTGAAGAAAAATAATTAAAGTTGTGGTAGGCTTTTAAATAAAGCCGCCGCTATCAACATAAATATATATAGTACAGTAGAAGTAATAAAAGAGGTGGAACTAATTCCCACAGAAATGAATTTTGTGGCAAATCGAAGGTAACATACTTCTATTCAATATACTAAAAATATACATTCGTACTCTGGTGCGAAATACGTTTTTCGGCCTCCATCTTGGAAATAACGTTGCCCAAATATACAGGGTGGTTGGTTTTTTACTGTCCAGCTAATATCTGCTGAAACATTGAAGATACAAAAAAAAAGTTAAATTAGAAACTTTTCAAACAACACCTCATCTACAAAACAGCGCAAACAATTTTTTCCCATGGCCTACTTGTTTTCCAGAAAAATATATAACTTTGGTTTTTTAAATAGAACACCCTGTATATTTTTACAGAATCGTGTTCTAAATCAATTTCTCTTTACAAAGGTGTATCACAAGTACCATCTTGCTTTCTAATTATGCCCAATATTTAAAAAAATAACAGGATGAGTGTTGCAGAAATCATAGTCAAAGAGAGCCAAAAAATGTTGAATTCCATGGTGGACAATCTGAACAATCATTATAATACATTACGTGTTAAAGTTTGTTTCGCAATTTCTTAGTTTGATAATAAGTAAATAAATTAATATTAATCAAGAGTCACTACAACCCTCATATTGTTCCTTTTTTTGAAATATTGGGCATAGGGCATAATTATTAGAAAGCAAAATGGTACTTGTGATACATCGTTATAAAGAGAAATTGATTTAGAATACGATTCTGTAAAAATATACAGGGTGTTCTGTTTAAAAAACCAAAGTTATATATTTTTCCGGAAAACAAGTAGGCCATGGAAAAAAATTGTTTGCGCTATGTTGTAGATGAAGTGTTGTTTGAAAAGTTTCCAATTTAACTTTTTTTTGTATCTTCAATATTTCAGCAGATATTAGCTGGACAGTAAAAAAACAATCACCCTGTATAGACTCGGATTTAATAAAAATTTGCGCCATTTTGTTTGGCCTCCCGTTCGCAAACTTTGAGCTAGAAACGGTGGTGGTTTCGACGGGCGCTATTAAAAGGGGAAGGTTTGGGACACCCCTCGATAAAAAAACGACCTTTTTGACTTTTGTGTTGGGGGCATTGAAAAATTACATTTTTTTAGTTCTTTACCGCCTAGCGCCCTAACGGTACGTTCGCAAAAAAATGTCACCCCAGCGAAAAGCTCGCAAACGGGAGGCCAAACAAAATGGGGCAAAATTTTTAAAAATCAGAGTCTATACAGGGTGTCCCACTTACCATGCTCACCATGGGGATCTCGTAAACTGTAAGAGATACGAAGTCGGTTAAATGAAACCAAATGTAGCCTCTTTCATGGCCAACTCGATCCTACTTTTGTTTTTTGAAAAATATTATTAGCATGTTTAGAAAAAACTGAAAAAGTTCATTTTCTTTAAATGCCTATAACTTTTTTATTAATCAAAATAATTTCAATTTTCAAAAAGGGGATAATAGGCACTACTAAAACCAATAAATTTAATAAACAAAAGAATTTTTTTATAAGGCCGTTTTGGAAATATGATGCAAAGTTACATTTTTTTAAATGCAAACCTAACCTCAATTTTATGTTGTTGCAAAGCTAATTTCTTTCTCTTTTCAAAAATATACGTTTTTAAATTTTTAAATTTTTTAAATTTTTTAGTATTTTTTTATGAATTTTTTTACACTTTTTTTTAATATTCTTATGTTTAATTTCAACTGTTTTTTTTATTCGATTGTTTCAAGGGACATTTGATTAAAAAAAAGATTTTTTAACATTAAATAACAAATTTATTATTTAATTTTATATACCAAACAAGAATTTGAAAAATTAAGCCTATCAACCCTTATATTTTTGAAAAGAGAAAAAAATTAGATATGCAATAACATAATATTAATACTAGGTTTGCATTTAAAAAAATATAACTTTGCATCATATCTCCAAAACCGCCTAATAAAAAAATTCTTTTGTATATTAAATTTATAGTTTTTAGTAGTGCCTATTATCCTTTTTTTAAAAATTGAAATTATTTTGATTAATAAAAAAGTTATAGGCATTTAAAGAAAATGAACGTTTTCAGTTTTTTCTAAATATCTAGAGTGCTAATAATATTTTTCAAAAAACAAAAGTACGACCGAGTTGGCTATGAAAGAGGCTACATTTGGTGTCATTTAACCGACTTCGTATCTCTTACAGTTTACGAGATCCCCATGGTGAGCATGCTAAGTGGGACACCCGGTATATTTGGGCAACGTTATTTTCAAGATGGAGGCCGAAAAAACGTATTTTGCACCATAGTACGAATGTATATTTTTGTATGTTACCTTCAATTTGCCATAGGAATTTTTTCTGTGATAATTAGTTTCAGCTTAAGGTGTTATTTGAATTAGATCTACTATACTAATACGAGAAAAATAGTAACTACCTCTTCATACGTCTGTGGTGTGTATTTTGGAGGTACGTGATGACTTTGACACGATTTTAAATTCACGTGCTTGATGGGTGTAGGTAAAACATTAACTAGTCGACCCGTATTATAGTTACATTCGAGCGTATAACTTCTGATAAGTCCGGTAAGTTTAAGTACGGCTACCCTACCACATCCTTCTTTGCTCATACCGTCTCGTCGATCCCTAAATAAAACAAAATTATTCATTTGTGCAAACAAAAGAAAATTAATTATTACTTCATATACATATTTCTTTCGGTGAAATTACATGCGGTAAAATGAAAATTATGATTATTTAAACTCATAATTTTAGGCAAGAGCATACATTCGACGTTTCTTTCTAAATCTTCAAAATGATTACCATACATAAATATGCCTTTCTTTGAAGCATGTCCGTGCATATCTATATACAAAAACAAACCAGATTCGATAGTACTACTGTCTCCGTGTTCACATTTATTTTCGTCACCACTTTTGGTAGGATTCTTATTACAATCGACTCCGCAATTATGACACATACTTTTTCCTACTGAAAAAGGATTACGATGATTAAATGAAGGTATAATATTAGATATTCCGGGCATTGTATCTTCTAATTTATTTATGTTTGTCTTACATTTACAACACCAAACTTCCGCTTTATTCTTTTTATTACCCAAACTCAAATTCGAGACTTTTTGACTTAAATCGTGAGGATTATCATCGACAGACGATCCATCATCGTCATCGCCATTTCCAATGTCTTCAATACTTTCGATAGGTTCATCTTCTTTCTCAATTCCATAATGGTAATAACGAACAAGCGCTCGAGCTGCATAAATTGATGGATGCAATTCAAAAACTGGATTTAAATACACGCGATTCAAATTGACACCCCTTGTATCTGTTCTATAATGGCCATTTGCAACTCCGTCAGGATTTAACATCGGAATTAATTTAAATACGTAAAGTTTCCTCAGCATAATTGCAGTCGGATTCTCACGATTTAGTAATAATTCTAATAAACCGTTAAACACAAAACTGGCTGGAGTTTCACCTGGATGAACACGAGATGATACAAATATAATCTGAAATATTTATAAATCAGATTTAAAAATTTGTATTCGGGTATAATTACTTTCTTCCCGACAAATTTGAAAGGTCTATTAACGCGTTCTTCTGGAAATAAATTTTTAAGTCTAACTTCTCTCTCGGGAGTGATGTAGTGATGAGAACTAATTGTGAGCAATTCGACCCTTCTTCCATCTAAAGTGAAACAAACAGCTTCTCGTGTGTAATAAATATCATCTCGTGACGAAACATCAGTTTTCAAAAATCGTTTATCGATGTCACCTAATGTGCAAGTCAAGTCTGTATACGTATAAGGATACGTAAAAGCAAAATATGTTATACTCTCTGTATTTTCTGGTGTTTTAAATTTAAAACTAAGGATAAAAATATCATCTACAATCTACGAAAAAAATAAGTGTTTTGTTGCAAATTAAAGAAACAACTTACAGCATGTGTGGGTCTATCACGTACTCTTTCCCAGTTTGGCTTTCCAGGCATAGTTCTAAAAACTGGAGCCATACCCTGACTGTACATTTTTGCTTGACGGTTTATATCCACCATATTTATTTTAACCATAAACCCAGGCGAATTTGCTGAAAAATGTTACTTATAAAATAGAATTTAAACATATTTTTTCAAATACCTCGTATTCCAAAATAAAACCAAGTTCGATTTGCATTTTGAAATTCGGTACCGTCACAATCGGGTTTGGTCCAAATATTAAACTCAACATCGGGTACTTCTACCACCACTCCTCGTGCGGTGTGAACTGGTACAACTGCTAATGATAATTACCTAAGTAACTTAGGAGTTTCGACAAACTCTTGAAAACTCACCAGATTCATTTGGAGGGACATATTCAATTTTGGCTAAATTTCCAGAGTCAAAATTTGAAAAAAATTCAAATCCTGCAGATTCGTTATCGCCCATTCCTTATAACAAAACGATAAAATTGATTTGATGTCCCATTTATAAGTACGTATGTATAGCAAAAAGTAACGATGTCTGCAATAAATTGGTTTTGGTATATTAAACCTTAACCTGATGTTTTACATGCAAATAATGTTTTAAATATAGCTTTTAAAGTAGGTAAATCGTGACAAGGGGTAATGTTGGCTATTGAAAAAGATTAAAATCAAAATACATAAAAAAATTTGACAGTTCATAAATCAGGTTGCATTGTTAGGAAAATAATTTCCTTATTTTTATTGAACAAGGTAACATTAATGCTATATTAATATTTATAGATTAAAATTAATTACCACCTTAAATATCCATTTAAATATCCATTTTTATGACCAAAATATTGTTACACTTCTGTCACTCAGCTGTTTTTGTTTTGATGTCGTACTTCAGTCGTATAGTTCCGGCAGGTTAAAGTCAATTATGACTCATCGCTCTAAAGTGTAAGCATCAATCTGTTGTAAACGTATGTCCGCTCTTAATACACAATTTCAGAAACGTCAAAATTAATTAAGTTAATTCATTGTTTGTCCGTGGTGGCGACACAGTATGTAGCGATGTACATTTTAAGCGGGAATTTTAAATTAAATAAAGTTGTACATCCAGTTTACTTTATTTTAACTTTTTCTCTCCGTCCTAAATTATGGAATACATTCCAGGAAACGCTTTAAACGAAGAATGAAAAGCAATCGAAGTGTAATAACAGATTTCCGATCGATTTATCTATTGACAGAAAGTTTAATAGTCAAGATTTTTTGAAAATGTCTGATTCTGACGCACACGGTGGAATGTAAACCTGCTTTTTAGGACGTAGGGTCGCTCGAGGATCAATGATCTAGTATAAATGCTATTTTGCTTATAGACTTACTCAAGGGCGGCAAAAAAGTGAGAAGCAGAGGCGCTGGGTTTTGGAACCCAAGAAAACCCACATCTTGTCACTATTAAAACCGACGATAAAAACATCACACGATTAACAAATTCAACAATTTTAGAAAAAATAATTACTCAGTCGATGCTCACATAATAATAATAATAATAATAAATGCCTTTATTCTTCAAAGGAACATAAAAGGAAAAAAAAGAATACATAATTTATATAAATCGTATTACAAAAGTTCCAATGCAGAACCACAGGGCACAACTTCATGAGTTTATTATAACATTTTACAGCCCAGTAATCAACCCCTTGATTCGTTAAATTGTGTTAAGTGCAGAGGAATCCAAAGATCTTCTCAGAAGCGCATTGATTAATTTAAATCAATATTTTTGTTACACGAAATTTTTGTATAAAATAGTAAAAAGTGCAACCGAAAATTTTACTTCTGAGAGAAAGCTAGGTAATTTTGAAGAAAACCATCGTCAATAATTTATTGTGTGGCTGTCCATTTCATTCAAAGAAACTTTCCATGTACTATTTATATCGTACCACTTCATTACGTTAAAAATTTTGTGATAAAGAAAAAACTAATTTTTATTTAAAAAACTGAGTTAAATTTAACTGACATAACATAACCTCAAAACATCCAACTGACATCTAATAAAAGTCTGAAATGCTCGACATACGTTTTTAACTATCAGATAGTTTATACAGCAGACGTATGTTTTTATATACGTCTTTTTTTATTACAATATTAGACAAAGAAAAAATATTTTATACCGACATTTATTATTACATACTGCGATGCGTCATAATTGACTTAATCCTGGCGGGACTATACTTTGTCCTAATTTGAATTTGACAGATCACGGTTGTCAAATACAAAAATTCCACAGGAGATGGTGCACTGTCCGATGCTAGGATTGGCCGAGCCATTGAATGAGGTCAAAGATTATTGGTCGATTAATGGCGGTATATTTAAGTGCGCAATATTTAAACTTGCATTTCTCGACGTTTTGAGTCCTGCCGATTCCAAAAATGGAAAAAATTTTTTTTAGATTTTTGAACCTAATGTCTGAATTAGGGTGGTTCTTATTCACATTTTTCTGAATTTTTGCCGCCCCCTGACTGACTTAATTGCAAAAAATAACAAAAATTTTAAGCCCAGTTTTAACTTTCTAGACATCGCTAAAGGTTCCCTGTAGCGAGAAGTTTTGTATTTAAAATGGATACGATTTTCCTATCATTTTGTAATCTTTTAATTGCGGGTATAAAATAAAGTTAAGAGAAAATTTTGGTTTTATATTGAATCAACTGGCGTTGAGACTAATTTTCAGAGAAAAATAAAAAAAAAATTTTTTGTGTCATTTCCCGACTTTTTTATGCCAATATTTTTCCAAAAATTAAAAAAAATTCTCGAAATGACCCAAAAATTTTTTAAAATTTTTCTCTGAAAAGTAGTTCAACGCCAGTTGATTCAATAGAAAACTCAATTTTCTCTTAAGAATACAAAATGATAGGAAAATCATATGTATTTTAAATACAAACCTTCTTCTTTATAGGGAACCTTTAGCGATGTCCTAAAAAGTTAAAACCGGGCTTAAAATTTTTGATATTTTTTTATCAATCAAGTCAGGGGGCGGCAAAATAAAATTCAGAAACTCCTAAATAAGAACCACAGTGCACGTAAATAATCGTTTAGTATCAAAATTTGTTATAAAATCCATTTGTGGTCAAGTAGAATAATTATAACGGTGGGTAGAGACCCCATTCTGGATATTGCGGGAGGGCCCCCAATCTCTTAGTCACGCCAATGAAAATTTCAAAATGGCATTGTACAGCCAAAATATAGGGCTTTCGTTCTAACTAAGTCGATTTATAAAATTGTTTCAAAATGCTCTACCTTTAAGGAGTCAAAGTATGTCAAAAGTTTGAAATAGATTTTCTCAAAACTCCCTCTGTCATTTTATTTCTCTTTTGGATATGTTACAGACAACGTAATTCTCTATCGAAATATAAATTTTTATCATAATCGCTGGAGCGGATTCGAAGTAATGATTCTTCGAATGTCAAAACTTTTCTAATTTCTTTTGTAATAAAAATGAAAACTTGAAAATGGATATATGTATCAATCCCATGAATATCTATTATTTGACACTATTTTCAGTTAACAAAATGTTTCTTGTTAAATCGGAAATGACAAAAGTATCAAAAGCTGTATGAACACCCTGTATATTTTTAAATATTTTGAAAGTTTGTAAAATTAGCTGTTACACAATACCAAACACTTTATATTTTGACTTCCAGTTTAACCGGAAATAGGATTAAATTTCTTAATTTTAATGGAACACCCTGTATATTTTTCAATATTTTGAAAACTCGTAAAATTAGCTTTCTGAAGATTAAAATAATATATATATACTGAACTTATGCCAAATTTAAAAAAAAATGAAATTAGTGTTTTAGCCAGTTTATATCTAAAAATTCTGCTTACACGCAGAAGTCTCAGCTTTGATCCCGGACGAAAGCAATTTTAAAAACAACGGATATGGCCATACGAGGAACCGTTACTGAGTACGTATGAAATCAATACACAATTCTGATTTTTACCTTAAAGGGGGTATAAACCAAAAAAACTTTTTTTCGTAGAAATATGCTAAAAAATATCTTAAGAACAACGGTGAAAACCGCACATCTTTAGCCCAAATATTAACCGAGATATAAAGCAAAAGATATAAAGAGTTTCAAACGTGTGACGTCAGAGAGACAAATACATGCAACCAGCAAGCGCATAGCTGACATTGAACTGAAGTTGACAATTTTGATTATATGAAATTAGTCTACGGGACTAGCATGCTGCTATAGTGGGGTCGAAATACGGTTTGAGACTAAACTTTTGCGGATAGAAATGTTATGATTGAATAATGTTCAGGACAATGTCAGGAATAATGTGGTAAGTTTTGGACTTCGAACTCGCGCGGCGTCCTTCCGAAAAAAGCATTCCAAAGAACATTTATCCGTTTTCTTTGACGTTTTATTTAATTCCTCAACTTCTAAACATCGGATCGTAATAAAAAATTATGGGATTATGGGAAATTGACAGACGATGAATTCTAGACTAAAAATGTATAGTTTAGTTCAGTAGCTTTGGAGATAAAACTTCTTAAGCACCAAATGCGAACCAAAAATTGTTTTATTCAGTGCACTGCAAAGAAGTAATCAAAAAATCTTTTGTTCATGTCAAAGATACTCTTTGATGAGTAGAAAGGATTTGCCAAAGTTGAGATCCTGAAGTGTAACCAAAGAGCCAAAAAGTGCATAGGAAGTTAGAACTTGTAAGGATTGCCATTTAATGCGATCATAATAAAAACAATTTTTTTTTTCAAAAAACATTCCTTTTCGAACCTACTATTTTGTGAAAGAAATATTTTAGAAATTATCGCCTTGCATACTTCACTTTTGACCCTTTTTTCGAAACGCACTTTTCTAAATTGCCAAGAACTTGGTAAATATTTTTTAAAAAGAAGATTCATTATTTTAGCTTGATAGATCTTTTAAAATACGTCTGATTTCAAAAAACACAATTTCCGATTCATCAACTTGGAGGCTAATTCTGGATATTTTTGTATTTGCTACTGCAGGTGGTATGCTCCCCCACTCCTGACTTTGGATTCATTTAGATGTACATTTATTTGTCAGTGTCAAATTTAATATAAGAAACTCCATGGCTGTTACTATTTTGACGGGATTTTCGATAGTTTCTTGTATAATTTCTATAGTTACAAAGCACGCACCATTAATTTTATTTACTGACTTCTTCTTTTTAGTCTGGTGTTGAATTAGAAGATGCATAACATACTTAGATATCATATATCAACAAAAGAATGTTTTGCCTTTCAGTTGAGACAAAAACGATTTAAAAAACAGTTAGCCTTTTAACCACTGCAGTTGTAAATACAAAAATATCCATATTTGGCCTCCAAGTTGATAAATCGCGATTTTTGTTATTTGAAATCAAAGGTTTTGAAAAGATCTATCAAGCTAAAATAATGAATTTTCTATTTAACAAGTATTGACAAAATTCTTGGCGATTTAGAAAAGTGCGTTTCTAAAAAAGAGTCAAAAGTGCACTAAGATTAGCGAAAAATTATAAAATTTTTCCTTAAGCAAATAGTACGTTCAAAGACGAATGTTTTCATAAAAAAAAGATTTTTATTCATCGCGATCGCATTAAATGACAACCCTTACAAATTTTGATTTCATGAGCAGTTTTTGGCTGTTTGGTTGCACTTGAGGATCTCAACTTTGGCAAGTTCATTCTACTCATCAAGTAGTATCTTTTACATGAACAAAAGATTTTTTGATTACTTCTTTGCAGTGCACTGAATAAAACAATTTTTGGTTCGCATTTGGTGCTTAAGAAGTTTTATCTCCAAAGCTACTGAACCAAACTATACATTTTTAGTCTAGAATTCATCGTCTGTCAATTTCCCATAATCCCATAATTTTTTATTACGATCCGATGTTTAGAAGTTGAGGAATTAAATAAAACGTCAAAGAAAACGGGTAAATGTTCTTTGGAATGCTTTTTTCGGAAGGACGCCGCGCGAGTTCGAAGTCCAAAACTTACCACATTATTCCTGACATTGTTCTAAACATTATTCAATCATAACATTTCTATCCGCAAAAGTTTAGTTTCAAGCTATTAATTCCCGTAATTCGACGCCACTACTATGCGACCGATGCATCGATAGCGAATTTGTCCGTGTGACGTAGCGTATTTTTACTTAAAAACCTTTTATCTTTTGAACGGCTCATCACAGCGATGTGCGGTTTAAAAATTTGTTCTTAGAATCCCTTGTACTACAACTATAATTTTTGGTTTACACCCCCTTTAAATCCAGAATTTACGTAAAATCGTTTTATTCCATAATATTGAAAATATCGTTATTTTATCTAAAATATCAATATTCAATATTGTTTTTAAAAAGTGACAGGCTTAGCTGGTAAACAGTTTTTGACGTTTTGGAAAAGAAAAAATTGGTATCAACATAAAAAACATTCTGAAGAAAAATCCCAATAAGTTGGTTGCCTTTAAATTGATTGCCAGTACTATGTCAAAAATATTGTACGCCAAAGTGAAAATCATTCATGACCAAAGATTCAGCTATACAGTAATAATGGTTCTGAGGTTAAAACCTAACTTCACCGGTTTGAAATAATACAAGATAAATAATATAACATCATTTCTTATAAAACAATTTAACAATATAAAATTATTTCTATATATACAAAAATTCTTATAACAATTATAATTAAATAACTTCGTTTCACTTCTGTTAGATGTCAACATACATTTTTTGATTGAGCCAACAATAACAGTTTATACTTCTCGGCTTCGGCAGATTTTAATAAATATTTTTGTTTATAATCTTCTACGAGTCTTTTGGCTTCTACCAATTGTCTTCTTAAATTATCGACGTCCGAAAGACCAGTAGATTCTTGCGTTATTTTAACAACCTATAAAAAAGTCAATTTCAAAAATTTTGGTAAAATTATAAAAATATTTTACATTATTTAATTTGGGCGTCTGCTTTATAGTTACTGGGAAAGTTTTATTTTTTCTCATTACTATTCTTTTAGTTATCGGTTTTGTGGTTGTTTTAATAATCTTTCCATTGAAGTGTTTAAAGATATCATTTTCGTTAAAAACTCTTACATAATCTTGCGGAAGTATATGAACTACCTTTTTACTTTTCATAGGAATGGTCTTTAATTTCGGTATAACTTTATTATTGGTAATTATTTCAGGTTTTGTAGAGTTTAAAACTTGCTTTCCTACTTCTAAAAAGAATGATAATTTAAAACTGTTAAAATGAGCTCAATTAATTGGAAAATATTACCCGTTAATGTAACAGAACGTCCAGTTTCTAATATAGATGACAAAATGTTTGTGTCATCTGCAGGTAACATCGTTATACCGTGCTGTTGCAAAAATCTAATTGACGCTGAAAGTTTGTCGCTGTTTTCAACTGCTTCTACATCAATATCTGCTTCTTCAATTACACTCTCAGGTCTTGAAAAGTAATCCTGTTCAACTAATTCTACAAATTATAATTATTTAATAAACAAAAGAAATTGTACAATACATGTTTAAGAATAAAAACTCAAGCATATGTTGTGCCAAAACAATTTACCTTCTTGTGTGATGTGTAGCCGTTCGGGATCGATTGAATTTTCACTATCCACATCGTCGACCTCAATAATAGTTTCTAAACCAATATAATTAATTTTATACATAGATATTAAACTAAACAAACCTAAAGGAATAGGAGACATTGCTTCGTTTTCATTACTTTCAATAGAAACGTACGCCGTTACTTCATTTTCCTCTTCTGACGTTGCATTTACTTTAGCAGTCGTATTGATAACTTCGACTATATCGTGTCGTGAAATTTGTAAAGCTATGTCGGTTGCCGTTAAATCAAATCTGCTTACTGCGTCAATTTTGGAACCACATTCAACTAAAATTTGAGCAATTTCAGCATTACCAAGTTGAGCGGCCCAATGCAGAGGAGTCATCCACAACTAAAATTTAAAAAAGCAATTTATATCAAAACAAGCTTAAAACTACCAAGTAAAACTTCCTTACCATATCTTTACAGTTAATGTCTGCGTTATTTGTTATGAGACATTTAACTATGTCTACATGCCCATAATAAACTGCGAGATGTAAAGGTGTTCTTTCAACTTTTGTCCTAGCGTCTTTTGAAATTCCGGCTCGTAACAAAATTTTACAAACTTCCAAATGATTATTTTGTGCGGCAAAGTGTAAAGGGCTGGTACCTAACTAAAAAAAGTTCATAGTGGTTTGGAAAGTTTTTAGTATGTAGTTACATACCCAATCAGCAGTAAAAGGCGCTCCACGATGCATCAACAACTTAATTTCATCGATACGACCCGCTTCTGAAGCCTTCAAGAGTTGTTTACCTAAATCGGCTATAGAAGGAGGTGTCTCGAGCGCGTCATTTATTTGTATCTTAAAACAAATCCTCGTTAGTTGTGATTAAAAGATTATAGAAGTACTTACAGGAATTAAATTTAAATGTGCACCTTCGAAATCTTCGGCAACCATATAATTATCAGGAATAATAATACCTACTGAATTTTCTTGTTTTACATTGTCAGTTATTTCTTCATCCATTTTTATAGATCAAATAGCTGAAATTTGTAATTTTAATAAACATTGTTAAATTCAAAGTTTGATAATATTCAAAACAACAGGAAGATGCTTGGTTCTGTACATGTTTCCTGTTCCTGTTGTTTAGCGGAAGTCGTACATTTAGTAGCCATTTCGATCAATAATTGACAAAAAATTAAGTATTTTATTATTAAACTTACATTATTTGTTTACTTTTACTTAATTAACAACAATATTTAGACACATTTTGCACGTGGCATCAAATTGTTTGGTTAATTTGCACTATGCTACATTGTTGGGGGAAAAATCAATAGTAATGTTGGCAACGAGATGGCGCTGACAGTTTAAATTTAAAATATTTCAAATTTGAAATTTCTCGTTTGCAAATTATTTCTTTTGGTTTTCGCTTTGGTATCTTCTTAATAGCAACTTTTTTAAAAAGTGGTGGTATTAAATAATTGTTCCAACGTTTTAAGTTATTTATTACCTATATTTTAGTTCTATTATACAACATTTTTGCACTATAGGGCTAAAAATTGTATCACGATCGTGTTTTGATGACAGCATTTATTTTGAAAATTCGTGCAAGTTTGGCATAGAGAATTTTGTGCAACTGCAAAATTTCTCGGAATCACTTAATTTTAAATTAAATATATCTGATGGATCTATTTTTAACGGAGTTGGAGTCCAAGTCCAACTATCGGTATAGTTGTTGGTCTTAGTTTGTGAATTTTTCGAAGAATTCACATAAGTCTTTTTAGAAGGTTCCATCTTAGATTTTGATATCATTCTTTCGTAATCTGAGTAAGGTGTTATTTGATAAATTTCATGGTAGTTTTTAGAATTCATAGGGCATGCACAAGTTATTTTAACGTTAGGGATTATTGGAGGAGGGGCATTATTAGGGCACGTGGCACACATACAGCTTTTTCTAACTTTAGTGCTAATCGGAGGAGATTGAACTTCTTCTAGAGGTTTATTTACATGTTTGCAACATTTGCATTTGCAATCTTTAGTAGTCATTAAATCTTCTAACCGTACAATATCGTCTTCTCCACAATCACTTTTTTGTTTTCGAAATTTTATGTTGCATTTTCCGTCGTACGCGGGACATTTGTATTTACTGGTAACGTTAGTGTGTCCAATATTTCGATTTTCTTTTAAATATTCTATTTCCGGTTGATTTTCATTGACGAATTCGTTATGTGACGGATTTTCCATTTCGGTATATGTATTTCCAATGCATGTAATGTTTATTGTTTCTTTTGACTCTTCATCAGTACTTTGTTCTTCTATTACTTCTTCCGCTTCTTTTATTTCTATTTCTTCTACATTTATTTTATGCTCTTCTATACTGCCCATCAAACATTGTTTTTTGCCATTATTTTTCTTAATATTAACTCCTTTAATAAGAAATTTATCAGATTTTTCCGTAACTTCTAATTGTAAATGTCCATTTGAGTCTAAAAAAACTTCTAACTGTAACAATTCTTTGTTTTTGAAAATTTGCGAGCAGCTTTTAATCGCAGTTTCTTCAGACCCTCTTCCAGATTTTTTATTCATCATTAAATGTTTTAATTTTTCCAAAGATTCTTCAAAAGACTTTAAAGATTGTGGACTTTGACTATTTCTTCGGAAGTCAGTATTACAACATATGCAATCTGGGTATTTGCACGCACGAGAAGACTCTCCAGGTTTGTTGGACTGACGATTAGTTGCTTTAAACGTTTCATCAGTGTTTTTTTCTCGTTTTGACTTCTCATTGTAAGAAGTCGTAGATTTATCAGAGTTTCTAACTTCGTAATATTCTTCTTTGTTATTTTCAGTTAAACTTATTGATCCGTTAGGTTTATCAAACGCAAAAAAAACTTTGTAATTGTCGCTTTTGGCAAATCTAATATAATGAGAGAGGTCCAGGTCCAGATCAAAATTTTTGTTGGTACATTTATCTTCAACACGTAAAAATGTCGAACCTGCCATTTTATCTAAATTTTTTCTTTCATTTTTGACTTTTTGATCTCTCGAATAATCATAAAATTTGCGCTTTTTCTTTGAATTTCCATTTCCCATAAATTTAAAAAGAAACGTGGTTATTTATTTTTCGCTAAACATTTTAAATTTCACACAACAAATTTTGACGTAAGATGACGCGAGATTGCATCAATTTCAAAAAAAAGTCAATTACCTAATGTTTGACATTTTTAATTCACACTTTTTTTCTATCTATAAGTATATGAAAATAAGCTGAACTAAGGGCTACAATAATTTGAAAAAACGTTACATAAAGAATAATTGTAAAAGCAAATTTTTGAAATTTTGGTAAAAACGACATTTCTGATCTTTTTCTCGATGAAGTTAAACTTAAGTTTTCTCTTCTCAAACTTAACTTTTTTTTTATCATCTTTCTAGATAAGGCTCCAGCTTTTTCAACAATGTACAAATCATCGTCGGCTTGTTTCAATTGGCTGTTTTTATCCAAATCAAAAAAACACAAAGCATTTTTTGTCATTACCAACTTTTTGGGCGTGTTACAACTTTTGGAATGTTTTCCCAAATTTGAATTTTTACTATCGTCGTCCACCGATGTGTTCGAAAGATTACTTGTTTTCGACGAGACATCGTTTAAAAGGTAACAACACTTTTTTGGAGTAATTTTCAATTTTTTGGAACGATCAAAAGACGACATTTTAATAACAGTTTTGCTCGGTTTTGAATTAAGCTTATCAACCACTTGAGTTTCTACCGAAATTCGATTTTTTGTTTCTGTGCAGCTCTCCTTGGTGTTATTCCAATATAAAACCTTATTTAGAATTTCATCGAGCTTTTGTAAAACCACGTTTATTGTAGAAGTTTTCGATTCAGTTATAGCCCCAAATTCATTTCTATTTTCAAATAGAGGTTTAATTTCAAAACAATTTTGGTTTTCTAATATTTGATCTTTATTTTCAGATTCCAAAGTATAAAAACCTTTCGTTCTTTTTTTTAAACGATACAAACTAGACTTTTTTTTCTGATCTCCATTAAAAGAAGTAGATTCGAACACCATCCCTTTTTGTTGTTGTATTTTTCTTTTTATCCTACTCCGATTGAGTTTTTTGCGAACGATGTTTTCCCAAATTCTAGATTTTTCGCGTTTTAGATAACTTCGTGTAGAGTTTTCGAAAAGATCTTGATTTGATTTTGACCAAGAATGTGAAATTTGTAACCTTTTTTTGATAGGTGATTGTTTTTCAGAAGATTCCAAAGAAGTGGTCAAAATTAAATTATTATTATTTTTAGCTTTTATTTTAGGTTTTATGTTTATGGGTGCATGTAATTCGATTTTTAGAGGTCTTCGTAAATCTTTTAAAGTTTGACACGAGCAATTTCTACATACATTTTCTCCCTTCAAGGTTTGTTGAGAATGATGTTTGAATGTTCTCGTTACAGATTCTTTGTTATTTTGATTTAATCTATTGACATTTTCAACTATTTTAGAATTTTTATTAGAAGATCCGAGAGAACTTTCATTTGTCGCTTCAGTATCTGCTACATACTGTTTCATAATTTCTGCAGTGTAATATTCGTAATGTTTCAAATGCGGCCAAGAAGTAGTAGTCTTCGATGTTTTATTAGAACTGTCTTTAGTTAATGTATCGTCGGTAGTTACCAAAGTCGAAGAACTCGAGTTTTGTGATTTTTTATCATTTTCTTCCTTTAAATATTTATGCAAGCCAGATAATTCTGAAGATAAATCTGTTAGAATTTGTTTAGATGTATCTGAAGATGCTGTAATATGTGTACTAAATGAACAGTCCGAACCATCAGAATTCAATGTTGCAATTTCTTCTTTGGTATTACTATTACTACTACTAGAACTTTTTGAACCTTCAAAAAAACTGTAAGACACACTGTTTTGCATAGCTTCCGTAGCTTTTTCCATTTTTCTTTCGAACAACACTTCGGAAGAAAACTCTTCTGACGTTTTACCTAATGTATAAGAGGAATATCTCGAATTATGTTGAGAATTGTACCGTATTAATACAGTTTTCTTTGTACTACCGTTTTGATGGTAAGCGCCCAAACTTGAGAACTTTTTACCAGCGCGGCGTTTAAAAATTTTATTTCCAACAAATCGGCGGTTAGAATTACGAGATCTTTTCTTATTTTCTTTGTTGTGAATTATAATAAAATTTGAGCTCTGTTCCCAGTTTCTTTCGAAATCTTTGTCATTAATTTGTTTAACTTTATTTTTAGTTCCATTTTGCCCCATAAATTTTTATTTTAGCTTTGATGTGTCTTTAGACTAGATTTACTGCATAATTTTGGTTCGAAGAATAAAAAAAATTAATTCTGTCAGAATTTATACTAAATAATATTTACATGTTTTTTGTTTTCTTTTTAATTGTCAAAATAACTTTTTGGGTAAACTGGTTCATTCAAAATAATTAGAGGTGTCAGTCTAGATGTCGCTACCATCAATGTTTGCACGACATTTTTTGTACAAAGATTTTTCGCTTGATTTTTCGTGATTTTTAAAGTCAAAGCACCTTAGAACAGAAAACATCCGGAAGGAGGATTAGCAATCATTGCCTATAAGAAAAAATGCGATGGAAATGACATTTTATAAGTTCATGGAAAACTCACTCATTCCGTCGAGTTTACATTATCATTGGCTGTTATGATCTTTTCTTATGAGTGGGAGTATAAGCAAAAAGCAATCATTTATATTGGATAAATTGACTGGAAATCGCTATTACACGTACACTGCGATCCATATTATTAGCTAAATGGCTCGTACGATGCACGGATAGAAAGCCAACTTTATTAGGACGTTTTTAGCAGCTTTGGTAAATAATCAGGAAAATAGACGACATGTCTCAGTAAGGTCGATATTTTAATCTCCTAATTTGGGCTTCAAAGCGGGCTTCATCATCGCTTCGCTTTTTAGGTGGATTGTTGCGTGATCCGCTTCAGTCCGACTCCCGCCGTCACATTGTACGATGGATTCATGTAATAGACAATGGATGCATTCACCGGACGTAAAAATTGTGGAGCAGCTACCAATTCCTCCTGTTACTTACCTCTGTTTTGGTAGCAGGTAGCTGCTCCACAACTGTTAAGTTGGGTGAATGCACCCATTATATTTCGACAATACGCGATAGTTCATAAAAATGCATTGAAGTGATCCGGGCGGATATTGGCGTTGCGATGCGGCTCCCCATAATGTGCGCTAGCCTTCAGAGAACAAAGTTTGGCACTTTTCAGTAACTCCTACAGGGTTGTATTTAATTTGACTGCAGAGACCCCTCAATTCAGTATTAACAAGTTGGTGCTACATTTAGTCCATGTAAAACGGCCCTTATAGAAAATATTGTGGATATTCTTTGCGCTATTAGGTACTTTGCTATTGCAACCAAAAGACACGGGTGGATTTAAGGGGAGGCTATGAACTAAATGATTATGATACAAAGGTCCACTTTGGGCCCAAAAGTGCAACTCTAAAACCGATTTGGCATTTGGTTAGAGCCCCTTAAATTAGCTATACTTGTTTAAAAAAATTAGGAAGGAATCCCTTAGATTTCATAATTTATATATTCACCCCCATACCAGACGAAATTAGTGATGGACGAGACGAGAATTTCTCCATTTCTCGTAAATCAGTAGACGAAATACCAAGCTTTGATTTTAACAAGCTGGGATCCTGCAACTATTAGCAAAGAAAATATACGCTAACGAATAAGAAACGACACGAGCTCAAAATTCCATGTAAATTTTTGCATAAAATTTTAAAGCGCATATCCACTGGATATGTCATTAATTGCTCACAACCAATCATATCATTTTTTAATATAAGTTTTTAAATAACATGAAGTTTTTCTTTAAATGTCAAAAAAACATGACATTTTGGTAATCAAAAAGTAAGGTTAATGTTGTACCATAGAATAAATTTAATACTACTATAACACATAAAAACCCGAGGTCGATACAACATTATATTATAGTATAATATAATGTTTTATCGACCTCGATAAAAACCGACATATCGACAAGACATTTTTTATGTTTGTATGCATCAATTTCTACTCCACATGTGTCACTCATGACTGACAGTCAATCATAATTATCTAAAATACGCGCTTTTAAAATTACAATGTGCAAAATATGCAAATACTTTGTTATGTCTGTGGCCTAATTAATAAGGTTATGTTGTGACACTGACATATCCAGCGAACATGCGTACTAGGCGAAGATCAACTTTTTGGTCTTAGTATCGCTTCTTGTTCCTTATACAATTCCAAGGGTATCTTTTCTTTGCCATTAGCGTATTGCTACGCTATGCTAAGCTACCCACTCTTTACCCTTCTCCTAACAATTTCTAAAAGCTTGTAGGAAAAGGGTAGGGAGTAAGTAGTTTAGCATAGCGTAACAATACGCTAATAATTACAGGATCCCAGCCTAAGAACCTGCATTTATTGAACCAGGACTGCCAAGCTATGTTTAAACGTGAAGAGCTCATTTGTAAAAAAACTGGTTCAAGACATTTATTACAAGGTAAATACACAATAGGTAAGCAAAAAAATAGTTAAATCGTCTTTTCTTTGAACAATTTCTTGTGATCTATAAAAAATCAAACAACTGTTTTAAACTCCAATCTTCTCACTTTACAATCGATTATTTCCGTAAATCTTTTGACCAAACCAATTTACCTTCTTCTCTTCTCACTTTGCAACCGATTATTTTCGTTAAGTTTTGGACCAACCAATTCATTGCATGTCTTTACCTTTTTCTCCCGATTATTACTTTTAAATGGATGTAAAACTTTGACCGCATTAATTTTCTGTTCACTACGCAAGCTCACTTGAATCGATTTTCTCTTTGGTTTCGATTGAACATCGAATGAATTGATAGACAAGTGAGGTAATGGTTTAAATACTACTTTATCCAAACCAATCTCACTCAAATTTGGCACTATGTTTATCAAATTGGGAAAAACGTACATATTTAACTCAGTTCTTCTCGCTTTTGTTTTCGGATAAGTTTGTATGGATTTACTCGAAGTAATAGTTTTCGGCTTTATAATAAAGCTTCCAGGTCTTCGAGGTTGGAAGGCGAGTCTTTTTCGAGACCACAATGCAGTTAAGTTTACATTCTTATAATCTCCAGCCTCTTTCAAAACCGAAAGAAGTACATCGTTGTTAGAAGCTATTTTAAGGTTGCTATTTATTGGTTTTAAACGGAACTTGGATTTGACATCTAATAAATGATGGGCTCTTTCTTTTTTTAACCGTACTTTAGACGTACTATTGGAGTTTTTATTTACTTTTAAGCGAGAAATGCTCAGACATTTCTTCAACTGTAAAATTGAGTTGTTCAAAAGTTTTACTTCAGCTGTAAGGTCGAGGATTAAATTTCTCTTAAGTATTTCTTCGTGTTTTTCGATTATCAAAAATTTGCACTTTGATAATTTTGAATTTGTTTTGCAATTTTCGTTTGACGTAAAGGAATTAAAAGATGCATTTAGTTTCGTATTATGTTTGTTTGATGATGGAAGATCGATACAAATTAAACTTTTAAGTTTACAACTTAAACTCGATGGTTCTAATTTCAACGAGTTTGTAACTTTTTGATTGGATCTCTTTTCCTTTTTTTTACTTTTTGAACCGATTTGACCCATTTGGGAGCTTTTAAATAAAAGTACTAAAATTTCTTTAAAATTTAAAAATATACCTGACAGAAAATGTCATAAAAATTTAAATAAAGGTGCGTTCACTAATCTAAGAAAACGTTTAAAATATCCAAATATAATTTTTGTTGTAATCTGTGTTGGTGGTTTAAAAGTTCTAATAATCGGTCCAATTTTCGAACTAGCGAAAATTTTGTATCTTTTTTGTTCTCCAGTTTATCCTGTAATTCGTCTAAAAAATTGTGAACTACAATTTCTGCTGACGCCTGATTTAATATTTCCGATTGTAAAATCGTACCCATGAATTTTGAAAAATCTTCAATTACTTCAGAGGAAAAAACTTCATTTTTTCCGTCTTGCAACTGCAATAAATTGTTCTTTAAAAATAGCGACTGTAAAAGGTCATCTGCTTTCTCCGGTAAAATCTTTTTCAACCTCTTTTTTATTTTGTTCATTCCTTTGGCAAATTTTTCACATTTCTTATCATCGACGATTTCTGAATTCTCTACACTCGGTTTAAAAATTGTGTATGTTCCACTATTATCGTTTGAACATAAATAAACATTTTGTGATTTCAAATTATTATATTCCTCTGCTTTGGCATCGTCTCTTAGCGATTGATTTTCTTCAATTTTCTCCGTAGAGGTGTAAATCTTTTCTGAATTTTTATTTTCGATCTTTTTCAATTCTTTCAAGTGATCTTCACAATAATTTTTGTCTTTCGAATTTACAATTTTACCATTTGATTTTAAAGTAATATTTAAATTAGTTTCTTCTTTGTTAAAATGAGCATCACTTCGAAAATTTGAGTTTACAAAAAGATTATTTAATGGTTTAGTTTCAATTTGTGGTTGCGATTTTTCGTTTAAAGTAATACAGTCTAATTCAAATTCTGACTGACTTTCTCTGAATTTTTTTGAATTTGTAAAACTTTGTATAATGAGAAAATTTTTTGCACGTTTCCAGTTAAATCCGTTAATTGTTTCTGAAGTTAAATTGGACATGGCGATATTGCACTACCAAATTTTGACGAGTTTTCAATAAATGACTGGCAAATTTTGATAAAGGCAAGCAAATATGTATCGAATGGTTAGGATTTACTTACGGCTTACCATTTTGTTTATGTTTAGACAAAAAATTTTGAATTTTCGATAGGTTCTTTCATTTACATCTCTAATTACATCTGACACGGACAATGACTTTTGGTCACATGACAAACGTAATCTGTCAATATTTGTAATCATTGGAAAATTTATCTAAATTTTTGTGAAAAACTTAGTTTTTAAGCATAAAAATACTTACCTACCTTCCTACCTGCTTGATGACTTGATGGCGCAATGTTTGAGTGGTCGAAAACCTGCCTGTCTACAGGCAAGTTCTTGCCAAACATTATCAAGTATTGATTTCTTTTTTAATCGATTTTAAAAAGAATAGAACACAGCGAAATAATATTTCGCGACTTCGGGACCCTACTACACTATTACTTTAGACATTCTAATATTTGAGGTTATGTATTTCAAATTATGATAGCTGAATGTCATCTTTAAATTTGGTACCACTGTTTCAGCTATAGCTGCATGGAATAAATAGCCGTTTCTCTACCAGGAAAGAGCATGCCAGGTAATCATACGTGAATGCAAAGGTTGTCTAAATATAGCGATTTTCGGTCAATTTCTCCAATAGAAATGGTTGCTTATACTGCTTATACTCCCACTTATAAGGGAAGGCCATGACAACGACAACCAATAATAATGTAAAGTCGACGCAATAAATGAGTCATCCGATGCTTTCCAAAATGTTATTTCTGTCGCATTTTCTCTTATAGGCAACGGTTGTCAAGACTCCTTCCTGTCTCTCTATATTCTAAGTATAGCTCTATACTTTGAAGCTCTAAGATCTCTCGTACTTTGAAACTACTAACTCTGTCCAGGGAACAGATGCAGCTAAGCCACTCCCCACAAATTTCTGTCAAATAAGGTTGAAGCATGTCAATTATTGTATGAGTGTTATAAATTGTATTTTCAAAATTCGTCCTATAGAAAAATTTTATTCGAATATCGCGCGCTTTCTTGGGGAGTGGCTTAGCTGCATCCATTGAATAAATAGCCCCTACTCTAACAGGAAAGAGACATTTAGCTAATAATATGGATAGCAATGGTTTTCTAAATAGCGATTTCCGGCCTCCGTAGTTTTCTAAACTGCCGTTTCCGTCGCATTTTCTCTTATAGGCAACGGTGGCTAACCCTCCTTCTGGATCTATTTATTCAATAGCTGCATCTGATCACTGGACAAAGATTAGTAAATGAGAATTAAGGGCATAATTATTATAAAGCAAAATGGTACTTGTGATACATCGTTGTAAAGAGAAATTGATTAGAATACGATTCTCTATTTAAAAAAACAAAGTTACATATTTTTCCGGAAAACAAGTAGGCAATGGAAAAAAATTGTTTGCGCTAGTTTGTAGATGATGTGTTGGTTGAAAAGTTTCTAATTTAACTTTTTTTTGTATCTTCAATGGTTTAGCAGATATTAGCTGGACAGTAAAAAACCAACCACCCTGTTGTAAAATATTTATAAAAAATGTACTAAAAATTTGAGGTCAAGTTCTAGACCTAGAGCTCGCGTGACTTTACTGCTCTCATAAGAGTCCAAAATGTAAGTATTATAAAAGGGAAGTAATGACAATAGTGAACAAATACCCCCTAGTCTGCCACTCGAAAACGGTAGCGTTTAGGCGTGAGCGTCGATCCAAATTTGGTTTTTTTTTTTGAAATTGCTCTCATTTAGTCCAGCGGCAGACTATGAATTTATGATTTAGCAACCCCTAACAAATATAGAAATGAAACGGCAGACAAAAAAAGTGGTAGCGTTTTTGAGTTATAAGCGTTAATAGTTTCACCGCTAGCGCGTCACAATTTCCTGTGGGTGAGAACGAGATAGTTTAATTCACACTCGCACGTATTAGAGAGAGAAATGTGTCGCTTCATTTATTTCTTTAATTTCATTAACAAGTGGGTAGTAGGAACTTAAAAATCACGTTTCTTTTTTCTCAAATAATAATTAAACAAAAAGTATTGAAATCTGAAATAGTATATTGTTTGATTAGGAGTAAAAATGTCACTTTTTTTAGGCTAGTCAGTAGGGCTTGTCAGACGAAACGAAGTTGAGTCTGACAACTAGATACTGACGAGCCTAAAAAAGTATTTTTACTCCGTATTAATCATTTAATTTTTTCTTCAAACGTAAAACTTAGAAAAATCAAAAATAAACATTTTTTAATCTTGAAAATTATGTGAAGTTCAATTATCAAATATTTTTAAAAATTAACTTTAACTTGTAATAAGAAGCTAATTATTAAACACAACTAATAAATTATAACAGAAAATTTATAAAAACATTACCTTTTTACATTACAAATGCTTAGAAATATCATTTTACGTTACAATTTGTTGTAAATATTTAGGATTAGAATTTACTTTTACCTCCTAGGAGGCAGAAGTTCACTTTTACCTCCTAGGATGTAAAAGTAGAACTTTAACCTTACTTGTTTAGTAAGAAAATGTCAACTTTTTTTGACGTTTGAAGAAAAACACTTTTATTTTCATTGAAACACATTTTATAAATTGAATAACATTTAATCATTTCTAAGCATGTACCACCATTAATACTGCTTATCTCCGACTATCTGTGAGGAAATAATTGTATAATACATATTTTTTCAAAATTAACTTTAATAAAAGTTTAACAGATTATGACATTTAATCGTCTTCAGCCTCTTCGTCGCTGGTAGAACTGTCATATTGAACAAATTCATCATCGGGTTCGGCTTCTTTAAAAAATATATCATCCAAAGTCTTTGGCCACTGTAATTCAGTGAACCAATTAATGATGTATATGTATACTCAAAACCAAACTAGCTTTTAGTTCGAGTTGCGCTAAGAAACGTCAGGTATGCGTCATTGATAATTATATTTAAATTTTACAGCCGACGTTTGTTAGAGCATAATATCTTCTTTCAAATGCCACTATTAAACTGAAATAAATATATCTGACTGCTTCAATTTTCCATTTATAACAAAATTCCCACCCAAAAGCTTTAGGTGGATTCTAGTATACTCATTATCTTTAATTATCCACCCATATTGGGTGGGATCATAAAAATTGGGTTTAGAATTTCCAGCATACATCCAAATGCTGCAAATCTGATTTACGCGTTTGATTTTTTGCAGTAACGCGTTTCTACATGGTGTGGCATTAAACTACCATCTAGGTTTTTTATGTTATTTCAAAGGATTTAATTGATTATTTTGAGGTTTATAATAGTCTAAAAACAATTCATGTCGAACTTGGTTAATGTTTTGTAGTTTTGGCTTTCCATACAATGTACAGACGAAATGCTCTACTGTTTCCTCCTGGATACTGGTTAAGGTTTCACTTTGTCCGAAACTGGAAAATACTTTTTGAAAATCCTGTCCTGTTACCTTTATCTTGTAAAGACGTCGGTAAATCAAACTTAGAATAACTCATTGTAAATTTTTTACGAACAGCTAAAATTTTTAAACACTTTTGATATAGTTTTGCGTAATAGGTAAATACTTTTAAGGGTTCATAATACGAAAGAGTTTTATTGTCAATGTGTATTGAACATTCTTTTGGAACAGCTTTCGAAGCATCCATCGTCTTAACAATAATATTAAATTTAAAAAAATCGAATTTAAATTTTTATTAATCTTACCATAATTATAGAAAAAATTGTTGAAAAAACTGGAAAACTATAAAACAACCACCACTAAACTAAGTAAAAAATCAGACATCCGTTCTTATGAGTTACCACGAAGAAATTTATAACTTAGATACTAAATGGCAAAACTAATATCATCACAAAAAAGTTTAACAGTGCATTAATCAGTGCTAGCCTAAACATATCTACAATTAAGAGATTAAGACAAATAAGCTGATGATACAGGTGTAAATAATGAACAAAACATTATTGTACTATAATCAAATAAATTAAATCACACATGATTCTTCAGTTTTTACTATCCATGTATCCAACTTGTTAACGAAATTAAAGAAATAAATGAAGCGACACATTTCTCTCTCTAATACGTGCGAGCGTGAATTAAACTATCTCGTTCTCACCCACAGGAAATTGTGACGCGCTAGCGGTGAAACTATTAACGCTTATAACTCAAAAACGCTACCACTTTTTTTGTCTGCCGTTTCATTTCTATATTTGTTAGGGGTTGCTAAATCATAAATTCATAGTCTGCCGCTGGACTAAATGAGAGCAATTTCAAAAAAAAAAACCAAATTTGGATCGACGCTCACGCCTAAACGCTACCGTTTTCGAGTGGCAGACTAGGGGGTATTTGTTCACTATTGTCATTACTTCCCTTTTATAATACTTACATTTTGGACTCTTATGAGAGCAGTAAAGTCACGCGAGCTCTAGGTCTATTCTTTTTGTGTTGTGTTTATATTCAAACGTCAAACTTTGACATTTGTAACGTTGCTACATTGCCATTGCCATCATGCCTACAAAAGATAAATTTTATTCTCGATATAAACTTTATTTGTCGTTTATAATCACGGCTTTAAAATTACTTTTTGTTAATTTTTTTCTGTATTTCAAAGTAATATAATAGTAAAACATGTTTTTTAAACAATGAACCTACACGAATACGTCCTGTCGAGTGTCTGATGACCACAGTCGAGTTTTCTTTATGTTGAGAATTTACTTAAATAATAATAATAATAAAAAAAGTTAATTCTTTATAAACGTAGAGATGAGCAATGAGCATTGCTAGTCAAATACTTAGAATTTACTGGATTCTGCTCATTCCTCTTACACTTCTGCAACGCGCGCGCCCTTTCTTATAAACGAATTGAAATGTATGAAAATCTTTTACAAAAGCTTTCAATATAATTTTTATCACTTTGTAAAAGCGTTTTAGAGTTAATAAAAAATGTTATTATAAAGACCCCACAGTAGCAATAAAATTAATAATTAAAAATAAACTCGTAATAAAATAAATTAGATTTTGAAATTGTTGTGTCGTAAAATATGAACGCTAGTAGCCATAAAGAAAAAATTTTGAACACAAATTTGAGTTATAAGGTTATGGCATAACCTTACATTTATTGCATTTTATTATTATTTATCTAACATATGTGTTCACTCTATAAAATAACTTTTAATAGCACCATTTTTAAATTTAAAAAATTTTCTTTTCATTTCACATAAGGAAATTTTCTCGGTTTGTAGGTACTATGTTTGCAGGTATTTCATTATGAAATATTCATTTGGTGCATTTTCCACTCCTATAATTGTCATAGAACTTTTATTTATTAAATTAATTTATTAATACGCCACAATAATAATCAATATTTTATTTAAAACATATTAGAAAAATTAAATAATAACACCAATTATTAATTATCCATTTAGATGTATCAGATGAGAATAATAATAAAATAAACTTATTAGTTATTACAATTATTATAAACTATTTCAGGATCTCTTAAAACATTCTTTTAAACCTTCGTTTACTAATACCAAAAGGAGAATGCCCAAAACAAATCCTATACCATGAACAGCCCCCTTGTGAAACATAAAACCTTTATGGTTCATTTCAAAAATACAAATATACTCAAACGTGACAACTTACATAAATCTTAGTTACAAATAAAATTCTTAACTAATTCAATTAGGTAACAAAATAATATGTGATTTAATTTTCTATTACATATTGTGTAAGTGAATTTTACAATTGAGAGAAATTTAATATTTACTATAACTCCACTTGTTGGCTTTTATCTAGGGACGCAAAAAGCAATCTATTATTTGCAAGCCAACTAAATTTATTGCAACGTAATCACTAATAAGACGTCAATAGAAAAATAATCGGTCAACATAGGTACTTCAGAGTTTACTTTATATTGTTATTCGAGAAAATCACAACCACTAGAGGCGCGACTTACATTAACCAAAATGCACCAAGATGTCGGAAACCGTGGGGATAACATTGAACATATGATTTTGACGTTTACACACCCTGTTTATTTACATTGATTTAATGTTTATATGCAATTATATTTGATATTTATAACAGATTTTTCTTTCAATTTTAATGTACTTTTTGTAGCTGTACGCTAAAATAAATTTGTATTATTGAGGTTATGTTGCTACAAAATTTGGTAAATAAATAACACGTGACACCCCGACGGCGAGTTTTTAATATTTAACCAATAGATGTCACAGCAAAATTATAAAATTTTTTGCAAAATATTATACGTCACACCCCCCACGGGGAGTATTGCATATTTAACCGATAGGTGCCGCACCCTTTGTGATTTTCTCGAATGGGTAGTGTCTAGAACAGGGGCGGACTGGCACGTCAAAAGGCCAGTCGGCGATTACATTTAACAGGCCACTAAGGACCTCCCTTTAAAATAGAAAAAAATTGTGTTTTGTATAATAATAAAAGATAATATTTATTATAGAAAGTTCTCGTTTGGTATCAGAATTTAAACAACTCAACTGAGTAATTTTCTGCAAAAAAAACAGTAGTTTCCCATAAGAAAATGAAAAGTTGAACGTCACGACACCTAACGTCGATGTGATAAAATGTGGAGTTTAGTATCGTTTGATAACTTTTTCGACCCCCTAAAAAAATTTTCCAAGAACTTTTTCGCTAAAGTAAACCACTTTCAATTTACAGCCGAAAAACAAAATTGCCAATTTACAGTTTTTTTGCGTTATCTCAGTAACCTTTTTCAAATTTGATATTTTCTAAACGAATTCTTAACAGATTTGGACTGGCTAGTGGTTGGCCTTACTGGCTACAAAATAAATTAACCCGAAATGAAGTGGCGTAGCTAGTAGCGACACTATCACGGGCCTAGGTTACAAAGATTTCCCACAGACTCCATAGCGCCGCAGGCGGAAATTTTTAGAATTTTCACGGTCGAACTTAGATCAACTTGAGGAATTTTTAAACATATTTTTTTGTACTGTAAAATTAAGCAATTGATTAAGCAAAACAAAAAAGTTATGCATGTGTCCTCATCGAAAGTGAAACACACTGTATGTTTATTATGAACATTTTTCTTCATTTTGATTTTTTCATTTATTTTCATTTGACCTCAGTTTCACTTGGCCCCACCGGCAATCGCCGGTCATCCGGCCGAACCAGCCCGGGCCTGATTCTTAAAGTTCATCAAAATATGCTACTTTTTGTTAATTTAATCAATCTCTTAACTCTTACCGTGTCCGGGATTCGAATGTTAGTCGTCACTCTTATTAATATCCTGATAATTTTCACCACCACAGCACCCGAAAAAGTTTTTTTTTATCTTTTATGTTCACTGCATAATTTCAATTTTACTTTTTTACTGTCTTTGTGCTTCTCCCACCCAGATTTCTTTTTTTTAATTATCCGGCATAGCAAAACAAAATTCTAAATTAATTAAGGGCGCATCTTTTAAAGTCTTTGTCGTCCGTTTACAAAATACAAACTAAAAATGAAAAACCGAAAACTGCTAAAATTCAAATAGAAAACTGCAAACAGGAAGTTATAAAACGTCTCTAATAAACAAAAAATTTAGAAAAAAAAAGAAGTGACAAGGGATGTTTCTACATATTTCAATATTATTGTAGAAAAGATTGACCATAAGAAAATAATTTTGCTTTCATTTTGCCGTGCTCCATGATTTTGTTTAGGAAGTTTTGTTCTAGTAACGCCCATCCATTATACGATCTTTTCACGGTTGATTATTTTTAAAGATTTTAAGACCAGATGTGTAACTTAAGATTTAAGTTGCATTTAGAAATTATTCTTTGAGAATATTAAAATTGGTTGTTCTTTGATTCTGATAGATTTTTAAAAACAGACAGACTTAGGAATACAGGCCAGGAGCAGAACAGGCCAGTCGGGGATCGCCGACCAGCCGACCGGCCCAGTCCGTCCCTGGTCTAGAAAATAAGAAAAAAATTAAAATCAAGTGTTGTAAACGGCTAATGTTGGATTAATACACCGAGATCGTTGAGGCGCTCATCAATATTAAATAGATGGCTCTTAACAATTGCTTTGACCAGGGAATGGAATTGTCACTGAAATGGAACTAATAAAAGGTGTCCTTTTGAACTTTAGTGAGCTATAGAGTCGCACACACGTACCTACAGGCTTCGACTGAGCAGACTCTGTTTACTCGCATTTTTCTTATGAAAATTTGTTATGCTCAAAAGAAAACCCTAAAAACGTGTTAGTAACTTTTGTCTAATTTCCAATCCAAATTTGTCCACCTTGTAGTACTTGAGTGGAGGCACTGAAATAACAACATTTTAAAAACGATAACCAGTCTCGTTAATGAGTCAAATTTGTGACCACTTTAAAATAACTAGCACAATCTCCCATCTCTCATGAAAGTCTACATCTTAAAGTAACTTTTAAAAAAGTCCTTTCAACTATAGTATTTCGTCTAATCACAACTCTTATCTAACAAACGTACACAAGAGCAGACACGTAGACGTAAGTCTTACTTTTAAGAGTTCAATTTCAGTATTCCAACCTAGAGAAAAGCTAAAATGAGTTACAATAATTGAAGTAATTTTGATACTTTTAACTTTTTATAGACCAATTTACTTAATTTAAATTTACAAAACGTAGAAATAAAATGTATACGAGTTTGATCTTTATTGCAGCGATTTCAAGTTAAATTGATTGTATCAAATAAAATTTACTAGCAGGGACGGTTTCAAAAGAAAGTTTCGTAAATTTGTTTTTAATGAACTTTTTTAAATTTTACTTGTGCCAAATTTTAGCTCCAAAATTGGCGTTCCAAAATGCTTGTGGAAGAAAACTACTACAACTACTAGATAAATGCAGATAAATGGTAGCTGACTCGTCAGTCATCTTGGCTCTGACGTCAAAGTGACATTTGCGTTGATTTGCGTAAGGCCGATAAAACAGTTCACTGTTCGATCATAATGTATGTATTTAATTACATTAAACCGTTGATTGAGGGAATTCCCTCATTCAATGATTAAACGTCATTTTGACCAAGGGCGGTTCTAAACAAAAAGTCTGGGGGGGGGTAATCAACTATGAAAATATTTTTTTAAAGGATTTTTAAAATTTTATAGTGGTTTTAACACTTATTCATTTAAAAATGTTACATTTTTTAAAGACAATTTAGAAAATTTAGACTTCTGGGAGGGGTAATACCCCCCCCCCCGCAAAACCGCCCTTGATTTTGACATATAGTAGTCCCAACGTAAGTTGAATCCACCACGTGACCAAACCTGCGCGAGGCGTGGCTTTAGAGCCCAGTGGCGGAGCTAGTTATTTCTTCTATCAAAAAAAAAAATTTTTTAAAGTTGTCAACAATTTAAAATAATTACTTAATTTAAATTTTTATTTGAAGTACTATTAATAATTAATTACTGGTTTAATACTTTGTGAATGAGATCTTCACAATTTTTAAAATGCTTGTAATTATTTTGCTTCAACCAAACCAAAGTAATGTAATAATTATACGACGGCACTGTCTACGTTCGTTTCTAAGCAACGACCGCATTATTCTACTGCGCAACTTTAACGGTCATCACGTGGTGGATTCACCTTATGTTGGGTTCCCTCTACGACCCAACATGGCTGGTGAGTCAGATTGAATCGAGCTCTAGATAGACAAATGCGTGCAATGATTATAATCAGTATTTTACAGATACGTTGGAGTGGTGTCGGCATCTCTCAGAAGAAGGTAATGGCAAACCACCGACATGGCAAACGGCTTCGCAAGCTTCCCAATTTCGCGTTTCTGATCTACGATCCTTCATTATACTGTAGGTTCTATGCATCGCTCCTATAAAGTTATTAGTTATAAGGGCGGTTCCCACGAACTCTGATTAACTAGTTAACCCGGCATCCGACACGTGGGGTGTGACAAACTCCAGCGCTCGAAAACTGCATAGCAAACATTCAAATATCGCTCCAATCGACTACAGGGTCTCAATAGCTTTTAAAAACGTATTATTCTACATATTAAAGCAAACGCCGCAGTCAAAAAATTGAGATTGTGGCAGTAGTACTGTTTCAAAACCGAGCTGGGTTTGTCACACCCCACGTGTCGGAACTCGTGAGTTTTTTTATCTTTATGTTTTGGGTGAAAATCCCAAACCACTCCCCAAAAAGAGAAGGTCTAATCAACACGAGAGGATTTCATAATGTCCTTGGGCTCAAAATTGAAAAATTAAGTGCGTGTGTGAAGTTTTTGACGCATTTTTATATATCTGTCTCTCTCACACACATGGCAAAATTGTATTAACTTTAACATCTAATAACTTTTTGCTATTGTATTAAATTACATGCGGGTTTATTTATTGAAAAATATAGAATTGCCTTTTTAACTTTGTGTTTTTTTAAATTATTCTAGTCTATTACTATTATTATACTATTATTCAGTCTAGCCGTCCAAGGTATCTTAAGGATTCTGCGATACAGCCACATCTCGAAAGCCTCCAATTTGTTAATTGGAGTCGTTTTCAACGTCCAATCTTCCATACCATAAAGAAGCACCGACCAAACGTAGCACCTCATGAATCTTAGTCTTAGGTTAAGATCAAAATCGGAGCAGGTAAGCACTTTTCGAAATCTCAAGAATGTCTGTCGGGCTTGCTCAATGCGACTTTTTATTTCCTTGTCTTATGTCCAGTCTTCGCAAAGCCAGATGCCCAAGTACTTAAATATATGTATCTACTCTTTCTATGGACCTTGCGTTAAATGTTATGGTGGAGTTTTCAAACATATTTAGGTTTCTGGAGATAATCATAAATTTTGTTTTTTTGGTGTTGATATTTAGGCCCATTGATTTGCGATGTTCTCCCACCTTGTTGACCAGTTGTTGTAGGTCGTGTATGTTATCAGCGATTAAGACCGCATCGTCGGCATAGCGAATATTGTTAATCCACACTCCATTAACTTTAATTCCCATTTCCACGTCCTCTAAAGCATCTCGGAAAATTGCTTCGGAATATAAAATGAATAGAAGTGGAGATAGCACACATCCCTGGCCCACCCCCTTGTAATTTGTATGGTGTTGGACTCCAGACGGGCGTCGACAATAATTGTCCACATCGACTATAGTGTCGACAATATCGACAACGTCGACAATGAAAACAACTTGAATTTCTAGGGTTATGTTATTTATTTTATTTACTATACGTATACCTACTATAGATGGAGAGCTAGCAATGTTTTTACTTACGGAATTTCAGCAAGCATAATATTTTGTGGAGATATTCTATTTGGCTTGTGGAACACAGAGCGCAAAGTCTGGCTACCGGCACCCAGTCACTTTAGGCCCCATGGACCTCTAAAGGGGGTGAAGAAGTAACAAAAATAAAGTGGCTTCAGTAAGTCTGATATTTTGGTATATTATACAAAATAATAATCTAAATTAAAAACAAATAATACCAGAAGCGTTTTTCGGTGTTAAGTCTGTGTCAGAGGGCCTTAAAAGTGCTGGAAATACGCAGCTAGCCCGTTCCAGTTGAATATATCCACAATCTATTAACGAATTTAAATTTTTATTAGCAAAAACTAGTATTTGAGGGGTTCAAAGTTAGCGCCACCCCCTGAAGGGGTAGTTCTAGTGGTGCGATTCTTATGGAATTTCTACAACAGGATGACTTTTATAAGATATGCCTACTGTATAATAGTATATTAGGATACATGTGTATAACAAAGACTTTATCGCATTAGCGATGAAAATTACAAGCACGAGCTTGCGAGTGCTTGTAACGACGCGTATGCGATAAAGTCTACTTATACACGAGTATTATACGCTATTTTTTATTATAATTGCAACTAAAACCTCTATAAAAGAGAAAAAATCTGTATTTAAAATTTGAAAATTAAGCGTGCCGATTTTGGATATATTTGTTGCCACAGAGATGCTTTGTGTTTACATTGCAGAACAACAGTCGCACAACAGTTAATATTATTGTTGTTACCTAGACGACTTTATAGAGCACTTGTGCTATAATATCCGTCATCTATGCTTGTGCTATAAAGACGATTCTATTTCGCTGCATTATTTTATAAAAATGGTATTAAAATTACGTCAAAATATAGTTTTTTGGGATTTTGATGCGCAAATTTATTTATGTTGGCAGTACTTATTCTAAAGTTTGACGTTCGTGTTTGAAAGTTAGTCTAATCTGTCCAATGAAATTAATTCTATAACTGTCAAATATAATTCATCTGTCAACATGCAGTGCTACACATTGAAAAAAATTCCCTAGAAACAGTGCTGTTATAGACTCTATAAGCGTACCATTATGACGTCAAAATAGTGTTGACAATACTAATAGTATTGTTTCTTAGTAATTAACCCTAGTTCCTTTCATCGAGAAACATAACCATGTCCCAAGAAGCCTTTTCACTTTTTTTTATAAATACCCTTACATGACCAAAATTGTTCAGTACTTCAGTTCAGTTACTAGAGTGTGAACCTGCTTACAAAATTGTGAAAATGTGGAGACCATGGTTCGGAGAAGAAAATCCTGTTGTAAATATTGCTATTGAAGAAAATAATGAAGAAGTACAAGCAAATCCTGTTGTAAGTATTGCTCTTGAAGAAAATAATGAAGAAAAAGTAGAAGTCAATCCTGTTGTAAATATTGCTATTGAAGACCTGTTCTGTACACCATATAAATACCCTCTTTTAGGTAGTTTTCTCCAGTATCTTTCCAACATTTAACTAATTTACATCGTACATACATTTCGCATTTTTTATATTAAACTTAATTACATTATTTTAGAAGTTTTATTATATGTTGTGGAAGATATTCACAATACGAAATTAATTCAAAGTGCCATTCGTAACCATTCATTTGAATCTGAACAGTAGACGGAGTAGACCAGCTCGGTAAATGGTCAGACCAAAATTGAGCGGTTCAAATTTTACCTCTAAAAGGCAGGGTCAACTCGGCAAAATTTGTTAAGGGTAATTTTTAATGCCGCTCTGATAGATGACCCTACCCTTAAAACTACCGATTTTAAGTTTTGCTGAGCTGACCCTACCTTTTTTAAAAAATTGACCATTTTGCCGAGTCGACCTACATCCGAAAAGTAATTAACTAATGGTAGGTATAATACAAGTGCAAAAATGAAAAGTACAGAATTGTTACAATGACTCCTTAAAATACTAACAAGGCTTTTGAAACACCCACAGACCAGATGTAAGAATGTAAATTTGCAAAGAATGAAAACAAGCGAAGTGAAGAACAATATAGTATATTAAGTATGAAGAACGGTAAGTTTGGTTTACCGGTCAAAGACAATTGTTTGGAGGCTGAGAGAATCGAAGCCTCCAATTATTGTCTGAGACCGGTAATCCTTAACGTTCGACATGCTTATAACGTTTTTTGTACGATCAGAGACAAATAAATAATAGATTTATGCAATTTTAAATAAATTTTTTACTAAAAAAATCAAATGTCAAAAATGACATTTGTATTTTTTTATTAAATTAAGTAGTTTTGCTATATAAAAAGTCGACAACAAAACGTTTTACCGTTCTAGAACAGTAAAAACACTTACCGTCGCCCATTATATCCTAGCAACTAGTAAATTCAACTTACCTACGTGAAAACATATGCAGTAAATAGCTTGAAATGACTGATCGTACAAAAAACTATATTAGTTCAAAATTTAGTAGTTCGTTTTTTAAGAAATACCGGAGCTAAGCGAAGCGAATACCTTATCTATAGTTCAAAACGAACTAGTTCGTTAAGAGAAAGTGACATAGTTCATCTAGTTCAGTACAAGCAAATAGTTCATTTGAACTATTCTATCACGAACTATACATCTTTATACAATAGCTTCGAATATACAGAGACAGGAAGGAGCCTTGACAACCGTTGCTTATAAGAGAAAATGCGACGGAAATAACATTTTGGAAAGCATCGGATGACTAATTTATTGCGTCAACTTTATATTATCATTGGTTGTCATAATATTTCCTTATAAGTGGGAGTATAGCAACCATTTCTATTGGAGAAATTGACCGGAAATCGCTATATTTAGACAACCTTTGCATTCACATACGATTGCCTGGCATGCTCTTTCCTGGTAGAGAAACGGCTATTTATTCAATGTAGAATAGTATCACCATCACCAAATGTTAGTTAAATTAATTTTGCTTGTTGTAGAACACATCATAAAATTACTGTAATGCATTTCAAGTGCTATATTTTAATAAACTAATTAATGAAAACGTTTATAACAGAAAATGTACATTTTGTAGTGGAAAATTGTATTTTCAATCATCTTCTTCTCCTCCTTCTTCATCTCCTTCTCCTTCTTCTCCTTCTTCTCCTTCTTCTTCATCTTCTTCCTTTTTTCTTTTCAGAAGGCAGAAGATTATTAATATTGCTAATAACACTAGCAATACTGCACCGATTATGGCGGCAATTATCCCCAACTCAAGTGGACATGGGCGTTGCTTAGTCTTCTCTATCCACTGTGAATGAAATTTTGCGCCAGTATAAAGTGCACGACTAATAAAACCTGCAGGTTTACTTGCAATTCCTAAATACACATCATAGTCGCACATTATAGCGCCACCAAGGTCGCCCTAAAAAGTTTAAGTTATGAAGTTAAAAAATTATCAGTCTTATATATTTATCTTACATCAGTAGGAGCCTGGTTGTCATTTAGATTGTCAGCACAAAACATACCTGGTTTGATCTGAGGTCCAAATGTATTTACACAATCTTCGGGATCAGTCATGTAAGTATAACACCACCGTAAGTCTTCGCTAAGTTTTTCCTGAAAAAACATTACTTAGTTTTCCATCTAACAGTAATCGGCTATTACACAACCATATTCTTCAACTTTTGAAAAATTAGGTTTAATCATTTATTGGTTATAGAAAATACAGACTAAAACCGGTTGCACCCATGATTATAGTCTATTGACTTCTACTTCAATAAAGCAAACCAAAACCACAATTCTTGTGTAGTTAGTACTAACTAAATATATTTTAATTAATTACTTACCCCACTTGGGTTGGTGCTCCCCCAGCCAGCTAAAAAACAATCATCTAGGTCTCCATCAGGTGATACAGACCGTCTTAGAGGCTTTACATTGCTATTCAACAGCCAAGAATGTTTTACCTAAACAGTAAAACAGTCAATAATTGTTAATGTAACCTCATATTAAATAATAGTTTTTTGCACAATCGTGTTCTATTCTGTACTTACCAACAATGTTTATACAAATTGGAAGTTGATTTTACCAAACCACTGTATGTGTCCGTAGAAACAATAAAATAATGATTTCGAAATATTTAACCAAAAGCACAAGAGTGGTAAGTGAAACAGATGTTTGAGCTATTTGTTACTTTTATTCTTGTTACTGGGACAACACTGTTCTCCAGCGGTTACTATTTTGAATAAACTTTAAAATTATTTACAACTGTCAACTAGTGTCAGTTTAAAAAATGAATTTATTATTAGTTATTTTTCACGATTGTGCAAAAAATAGTATGCAATACTCGGATTGTTAAGTGCTTTTCTTAACAAAACTCAAAAATTAGAAAAACCAGACCCTACGGGTCTCGTTTTGCTAACATTTTCTCGATTTGTTAAGTACGCACTTACCAACCTTGTATAGCAGTATACTATTACGTACTCTAATGAGAGCTATGTCATTAGTCAAGGTTTTTTTATCGAACTTTTCATGAGGAAGTACACATGCTATTTTTCTTTCTTGATGGGATGATAATTTGGTATGAAGTTTCATATCACCAGCAACAGCTAATATACTTTTAGCTGGTATTTTATTTGAAAACCAGCTCTTCTTCTTCTTCTGGAAACAACACTGAGCTGCTGTAATAATGTGGAATTCGTTTATAATTCCTCCTCCGCAATAATGGATATTTCCTATTCTTAAAGACACCTATAATTATATAAATGTTTTATAAGAAGTGAGGTGAAGTGGCGTAATCGTAATTATAATAATAGAGTTTCGTATTACTTAAAACATAGTTCCTACTACAGGGTGATTTATTAGCTCACCAACAAATTTTGCCATATCAAAGCTAATGTAATTTTAATAGAAAAATATTATTTGAATTTTATGTCCGGTTTTGCTTATTTAAGGAATTAGAGGACTGTAAAGTTTTCTGCAAAAAAAAGAAGACGAGTGTGAGGTCTGAAAAATAGTAAAACCGATAAATATACTAGCAGCGTCCAGAATAGCAAATGATAGAATTTGTATCTATTTAACAAATAAAGAATGTGTAGATAGATTACTTCAAATCACACAGACCATCACAATCAATAATACTCAAATAAATATACGAAGACTAATCACGCCATCAAAAAAATAACCTTATCCAATGTATCACCAACAATCCCTAATGAATCTCTTGAAAATTTCCTTAAAAACCAATTACGTCTAAAACTTAACTCCAATATGCATTTCATCAAAACCGGCTTAGAAGATCCGGAATACTCACATATCATTAGCTTCCGAAGATTTATTTATATCGAAAACGAAAACATTGAAAATATCCCATCATCATTCCTAATGACATTCGAAGAAGACAATTATCGTATATATTTACAACTTGATGAACAAAAGTGCCACAGGTGCAACCAACTTGGCCATACAATCCCATATTGTAAAACTAATATCAATCCTGTAACAACTATAATTGAATCCCTTCAAAACAATCCTACAAGTCAACCCTTATCAAGCCAAGTTAACCAAGACATGATAACAATCTCCACAGAAAATCCTCCTGAAAACTCAATCACTACTCATCCGAATAAAAAACGACCTTCACCTTTAAGCTCTTCCGAAAATTCACCTGAAATACAAGAAAACCCTTCCTCACAAATTTTCAAAGAACCTAGCCAACCTAATCTAAGCGCATCCATAGAACTATCCCAAAACGAAGAAAAAAACAGCATTAAAAAACCATTTAAAAAAAGTAAAACTGACACAACAACTCCTGAACCATCTTTAGAAGAAATGCTTAAGCCGATTAAGAAAGCCATCTCTGAAAATAAAAATGCCTACAACTTCACTTATAAAGAATTTACCCAGTAAACACACCTACGTTATCTTTACGTTGATTCAACGTTGATGCGGTTGAAACAACGTTATACGTTGAAAAATTCAACGTTGCTTATTGGTTGCTTTTCAACGGTTTTTAAATAAACGTTTAATAGACGTTGATAGTCTAATATAGTTCGACGAAATGTTGATATACAGGCAAAAAATGACGTAGTTATTACGTTGACTCTAAACGTGTTTCTTTCATGACATCGTAACGTCTACATAACGTTGTTCTTCGGTCAAATTTCAACTGCAAGTGGTTTCTACGTCAAATTCAACACATTTATTACGTCAAATTATAACGTTTTTAAAACGGTAGGAAAGAACGTTATTATAGCATTGAACAGCGACTTAAATTCAACGATGAGTTTCCTTTACCACCAATAATCAACGTTTTTTCTTCGTTAAAATTCGACGTCTAAGAACGGCTAAAATTCAACTGTATTTAACGTCAGTCGGCAACTTGTACTCAACGATAATAAGTTTTTTTGGTAAAAATCAACGTTTTTTTATTGTTAAAATTTAACGTTTATAAAAGGTTAAAAGTCAACCAGAATTTAAAATCTAAAAGTAACTTAGTTTCAACATTAGGTGGTTTTCCCGTTAACAATTAACGTTTTTTCTTAGTTAAAAATCAACGTCTAAGCACGGCTAAAACTCAACTGTAGTTAACGTCAATCGGCAACTAGTTTTCAACGATAAATAGTTTTTTTGGTAAAAATCAACGTTTTTTCATTGCTAATATTTAACGTTTTTAAAAGGTTAATAGTCAACCAGAATTTAAAATCTAAAAGTAACTTAGTTTCAACATTAGGTGGTTTTCCGGTTAACAATTAACGTTTTTTCTTTGTTAAAATTCAACGTCTAAGGACGGCTAAAACTCAACTGTATTTAACGTCAGTCGGCAACTTGTTTTCAACGATAAATAGTTTTTTTTGTTAAAGTCAACGTTTTTTTATTGTTATAATTTAACGTTTCTAAAAGGTTAAAAGTCAACCAGAATTTAAAATCACAAAGTAACTTAGTTTCAACATTAGGTGGTTTTCCCGTTAACAATTAACGTTTTTTCTTTGTTAAAATTCAACGTCTAAGAACGGCTAAAACTCAATTGTATTTAACGTCAGTGGGCAACTTGTTTTCAACGATAAATAGTTTTTTTGGTAAAAATCAACGTTTTTTTATTGTTAAAATTTAACGTTTCTAAAAGGTTAATAGTCAACCAGAATTTAAAATCTAAAAGTAACTTAGTTTCAACATTAGGTGGTTTTCCGGTTAACAATTAACGTTTTTTCTTTGTTAAAATTCAACGTCTAAGGACGGCTAAAACTCAACTGTATTTAACGTCAGTCGGCAACTTGTTTTCAACGATAAATAGTTTTTTTTGTTAAAGTCAACGTTTTTTTATTGTTAAAATTTAACGTTTCTAAAAGGTTAAAAGTCAACCAGAATTTAAAATCACAAAGTAACTTAGTTTCAACATTAGGTGGTTTTCCCGTTGACAATTAACGTTTTTTCTTCGTTAAAATTCAACGTCTAAGGACGGCTAAAACTCAACTGTATTTAACGTCAATCGTCAACTTGCTTTCAACGATAAATAGTTTTCTTGGTAAAAATCAACGTTTTTTTATTGTTATAATTTAACGTTTCTAAAAGGTTAAAAGTCAACCAGAATTTAAAATCACAAAGTAACTTCGTTTCAACATTAGGTGGTTTTCCCGTTGACAATTAACGTTTTCTCTTCGTTAAAATTCAACGTCTAAGGACGGATAAAACTCAACTGTATTTAACGTCAATCGGCAACTTGCTTTCAACGATAAATAGTTTTCTTGGTAAAACAACGTTTTTTTATTGTTATAATTTAACGTTTCTAAAAGGTTAAAAGTCAACCAGAATTTAAAATCACAAAGTAACTTAGTTTCAACATTAGGTGGTTTTCCGGTTAACAATTAACGTTTTTTCTTTGTTAAAATTCAACGTCTAAGGACGGCTAAAACTCAACTGTATTTAACGTCAGTCGACAACTTGTTTTCAACGATAAATAGTTTTTTTGGTAAAAATCAACGTTTTTTTATTGTTATAATTTAACGTTTCTAAAAGGTTAAAAGTCAACCAGAATTTAAAATCACAAAGTAACTTAGTTTCAACATTAGGTGGTTTTCCCGTTGACAATTAACGTTTTTTCTTCGTTAAAATTCAACGTCTAAGAACGGCTAAAATTCAACTGTATGTAACGTCAGTCGGCAACTTGTTTTCAACGATAAATAGTTTTTTTGGTAAAAATCAACGTTTTTTTATTGTTAAAATTTAATGTTTCTAAAAGGTTAATAGTCAACCAGAATTTAAAATTATAAAGTAACTTAGTTTCAACATTATGGCGTTGAAACATTAGTTGCAACGATAAATGGTGATTAACAATAAAAATACTATAAAGAAAATGTTGGGTTCTTTTACTTAATTATTAATTATTATTATTAATTATTAATAATGTTTTATACCTAAGTGATAATATAACCGTGCCGTAAATGTGCGACTACGTATTAGCAAAGGCTCATGCGACGATCGGACTTGTAATGTTCCCGCTTTGGTTAGTTCAGTGGTTCAAGGTTGTTTAGCACATAGGCGTCGATTTCGTGGGGGTACCTATGGTCATTTTGTTTACATTACATTATGATTACATTATAAATACATAGTTATCAGTTTACTAATAATGTTCCAATCTTCCCAAGTCTCATTACTTACCTATTATAGCAATATTTATTTTTATACGCTTGTGAGAGGGTGATTCAGATTTTTTTGTCAAATATTCCAGTAACGTATTCTACTAAAACTTTTTTATTACAAGAATAAAAAGTAATTTTCCAAAACCAATTGATTTGGCATGTTATGTCATGGAAATTAATTTGAACATTTATTATAATAACTTGACCATTTTATAGTAAGTTCCAACAACAAGGATCTAGAAAACGAGACATTTTTGGATGTTAGTTTACATGACGTTTCTTCGTTTCTTCATGTATTTATAGTTAGTAGAAAACGCTACTGAAGTTTCCGACAACAATCTGAAGTACCCTGTATAAACTTTTCTCAATATCCAATCAAACCAGACGGAACCCGATTATTTTACAGACTATTTCAGTAGAGTGTATTACAGTCACAGTATAGTTATCTTCTTACAGCGACAATAAAATTAAGTATTCAGGTGCCAAAACAACTACCTACCTTGGCAAAATCAATAACATGGTTTTTAAACGACAATACCACTATTGTCTTATTACTATACCACTAATCTTGTAGTGTTTAAGTTTGCTCCATTTTGGCGATTTCGTTCATGACATTTAATTTAATTAAAAATCACTCGCCGTACGGCTCGTGAATTTTTTAACAAATAAAGTCATTCGTGAAATTGTCAAGCAACAAACTTTCATAACTCATGTCATAATCATAACAATCGAACAATTTTGCCAACAAAATTTTATCTCTTGTGGTATTATAATATGAAACTATTATAGACGGAAAAAATGAATCTAATATTTTTTGTAGAAATTTTGATAAGCTTTAATTTTGTAATAGGTACTTTTAGCTTTTAGGCTTAGGCTCCGCCAAAGCTGTTTAATCTTAAAAATTTTAAACCCTTTCTTTTACATGCTTTTATATTTATTAAGTAGTTTCAGTTATGTCTATTCATTTTCGTTTCTATTATCTGAAATTTCAGTAGTTACATGGGGGTAGAAGAAATTTTAAATAATTTTATTAATTTTTAGCAATAACTTTATTAAGTTTTAAGTTTACACTTAATAAATTATATTATTTTATTAATTTAATACACTAAATTAATAAATTTATGGTAAATGAAGATGTCTTTGAAAATTTATTATGAAAAAGTAAAAACAAAACATTTTCCTTTTATAAAAATAACAGAGTACGCTAGTGATGTCCACATCCGGCCTCGCATTGCAAGTGTGGCGCGAAAGGCGGTAAGCCACGCGGTAGTCGGTAGTGAGTGAAACATGCTCTTCAAATTTATTAATAATTAATTTTCATTATTGTGTAAAGTGTTTAGTGTAATATAAAAATTTGGTAAGTACATATTTCTTGTTTAATAACAGCTTTTGTTTTGTTGGATGGAATGATATAGAGATAGTTTGTTTGATTGTTTGAAAATTAACACGTGCAAAACATTAACCTCCAAAACATTTTTTTGAATAATAGTTACTAATAACGGAATAACTTAGTTGAAATCATAAAATAATGTTAAATAACTTATGAAATTATTAATAACAAAGAATTTAATTTTTGGTCATGCAGTAAAAAAGTAGCGTCACCACGTGACTTTCTTTGGCAACGTTGATAACACGTTGATAACACGTTGATAATAACTAAAAACCAACTTTGGCGAATACAATGAAAGTTTAATTTACTTTTCTCTTCGACGGTCTTTATGCTTATTTAAATTTCAGAGATTTGGAAATGGGCTAATTCCATGGGCTATTCTTGTTTTAAACTACACCTGTTTCCATTAAGTTGTCTGAATACCGAGATAAGCGTACTTGATGACCACTTAGAAAAAGACCTCATTTAGGTACCTCTTCCAACTATTTATCATCCAAAATTGCGCTCCATTTTAAAAAATGGAAGTTACATCAAATTACAAAGATCATGATAACTACAGGTAACGCTGCTTTTAGAATTTTCTACTTGTAATAGTTTATTATATGATTCCATTTGTTTCCAGACACACCTTGCTGCGGAAGCAAAATTAACGGAAATACTATCCAGAAGTGATCGATCTTCATCATCAGATTTTAATTCTTCAAGTTCTACTATGACTTTAGTAAGAAAGGAAATCGAGAATATAGAAAAAATTCGTAGTTCATCTGAGTCAGAAGGGGAGAGTACTCTTGTATATGAAAATGATAGTGGTAAATCTAATTTAACGACATCTCATATCTCAGGCAGTGGTGCAATGACGTCTACACCACACCATTCCCCTTTTATACATAGATCCAAATCATGTAAAGTTGATGATGGTAAGATATTTTAAAATTACCTACATATGGATTAATTTTGATAACTTGATTCTGTTTTTAGATTTTAATACCACTATGTAAGGTACCTTAAAAAAATCAAAAACTTGATCAGGTGTTGTTGCAACAAAGTGAAATTTCTGCAAAAATGAATATAACATTAGAGCAAAATATAACGAAACCGGACATAACGCCTGATTTTCCTATTAAAAATATTGAAATTTTCAAAGAGTTTGATGCTAACTTGGTGCTAGAGGAATCTTTGAAAAAATACATTGTAAGTAAATTTACCTATTTTTACATTATTTTAGAATTTAATGCAAACTATTCCATTTTTATTTCTTTGAAATGCTTTTATGTCGTTGCTTATATGTTTCGCATTTTAATTTGTTTCGTAAATTTTCAGCTTCAACGATTTGCTGCTGTCGGAGGAGCTTCAGTCCAATCTCAAACAAGAAGAATATTGATATTTTTGATGTCCGATGAAGTTGGGACATGTTTTAATTGGAAAGGGCGTGATAAATTAGCATTTGAACAAACAAATATTGTGAAAATAATAAATGGTGAGTACTTTAAAGGATTTTTTAAAATGATTTATAATTAGAAAGATGATTTCGAAACTTATATTTTTTTCTATTGTTGTTTTAGATGCTGTTCGAAAATGCTATCCTGCAGTTGAAGGTTCGGATTTAAAAGTAGCTAATGCCGCCAAGGATCCTTACAAAAATAAATCAAAAACTGGATCAGGTGTTGTTGCAACAAAGTGAAATTTCTGCAAAAATGAATATAACATTAGAGCAAAATATAACGAAACCGGACATAACGCCTGATTTTCCTATTAAAAATATTGAAATTTTCAAAGAGTTTGATGCTAACTTGGTGCTAGAGGAATCTTTGAAAAAATACATTGTAAGTAAATTTACCTATTTTTACATTATTTTAGAATTTAATGCAAACTATTCCATTTTTATTTCTTTGAAATGCTTTTACGTCGTTGCTTATATGTTTCGCATTTTAATTTGTTTCATAAATTTTCAGCTTCAACGATTGCTGCTGTCGGAGGAGCTTCAGTCGAATCTCAAACAAGAAGAATATTGAAATTTTTGATGTCCGATGAAGTTGGGACATGTTTTAATTGGAAAGGGCGTGATAAATTAGCATTTGAGCAAACAAATATTGTGAAAATAATAAATGGTGAGTACTTTGAAGGATTTTTTTAAATCGATTTTTAATTAGAAAGATGATTTTGAAACTTATATTTTTTTCAATTGTTGTTCTAGATGCTGTTCGAAAATGGTATCCTGCAGTTGAAGGTTCGGATTTAAAAGTAGCTAATGCCGCCAAGGATTGGTTGAAATATTCAAAAAGCAGAGCATCTAAAGGGAAAAAAGTTGAGTGAGTTGCAAATAAAATAATTGGGTTTAGTTATGGGGGAAAATTCTTAATTTTTCTTAATTTATGTTTTGTCTGTTTTTAATTTTAAATTTGTTTTCAATTTTAAATAGTGATTTTTTGTCAAACTATTACACTAATTCACTGTTTGTAACGTTTTTAATAAATAAGAAAATTGATAATTTACTGTAATCTGTTTCGTAACTTACGTATTTAATTTAATTATTATTTTTTAAAGTTACGTTTTGAATTAATTGCAATTTTATAAAGTTGCATCATTAAAAAGTTCATTATATTAATTAAGTATAAATATATAGATATACATTGTCTTTTTGTTGAATTTGTAAAATAATTAACATTATTCAATAAATAGAATGCAATATTTTCATATACCTATCTAATTTTATTTTTTTTAAATCTACCTACCTATTACGTTTGACCAATAAACCACTGCTTCAGGTTTAAGTGTGAAGTATAAAAATTGAAGTGAGGGACAATTTTCTTATGGAATATTTTATTGATGATTTACATGTAGATATTATAGTTGCAAATTTACTTGGTACCTATGCTTTTACAATGTTTATATATTGTAGAATTAAAGGAGTTTATTTAGTGGTTAATTGATTGAATTTCTGCAAAATTAAAACAAAATCAATTGATTTAACACTATTTTATTTCCTGTTAATTATATGATAAAAAATTTAAAAAAATAGAAATCAAGCATATTAGGAACCTTATGTAAACGTGTAAATTGACCATAAATAAACGTTAGATGGATGTATAAATTCAACCGATAATCCACTAATAATTCGACAATATGTAAACGTTTATCGGACGTCGAAATAAACGAAGTTCAACGTATTATTATCGTTCCAATTAACGTTATTCGAACGTTAAATTCGACGGTAATTCTACTAGTAGTTCGAGCATAATTAAACGTTCACTCAACGTTGTAATAAACAAATTTTCAACGTGATATCATCTTTCTAATCAACGTTTTTTACACGTTGAATTAGTTGAAAAAAAAACTAGTAATTTCACCGCAATTAAACGTTTACAATTAGTTGAAATTAAAACACTTTCAACGTAATATCAACGTTAAAATCAACCATATTAAAACGTTAATGGCAACGAAAATTGTCGACAATTAATAACGTTTATAAGACCTTGAAATAAACGTGTTTTCCACGTCATATTATCGTTTAAATCAACTGTGTAATCCGTTGATAAATAACGTTTCTACAACTAACCCAAAAACGTCTTTATAACGTTCAATACTAATGTTCCCAAAACGTTACAAAATGGTTTACTTTTTACCAAAAATCAACCTGGATAAACAGGAACTAGGTGAAAATAACGTTTTTGCAACGGACCTTTACTCAGTTATAATAACGTTGAAAGTAACGTTAACAAAACGTTGATTTTTCCTAGATATCAACTATATCTAGATATATCTATATCAAAAATTGGTGAAAAAGTAACGTTATTTCAACCGTTATTTTAGACGGTTTTATAACGAAAGGTAGCTCGTTCGTCGACTCCAAACGTTGAAAAAACTACTTTTTATTGTATAAAAAAACGTTGAAAGCTGGGACATAAATCCGGTGAATCAACGGACTATTTCTTAAAGGAACAACGTGTATTAAACCGTCGGTTACCGTTGCTTAACAACGTTAATTCAACGTAGTTGTGTTTACTGGGTAAAACCTTTTATGAAGAAATAAGTAAATCGCAAACTCCCCTCGAAACAGCAAAAAAATTTGATAATGACTTGGAGAAATTAATAGCTAGCCTAACAGATTTACACTCAATTCCTCAACATCGAAAAATAAAATATCGGTTAACTAGAACTATAACAATTATCAGGAAAGCTATAGATAAAAATCTCACAGATAAAGATTTCTCCGCTCAAGACTTTACCGATCAAGAAAGCCTGCAATCATCGCAAGATGATACATACTAATCAAATTCAAATAAAATAAATAAATACATACTTACACATTAAATATGAGCTACGAAACATATATTATTCAATGGAACTGTAATAGTTTCTTCACATATTTACCAGAACTTCAACAATTAATTCAAGAAAATCAACCCAAAATAATTTGCATTCAAGAAACGAATTTCAAAACATCGGATGCTCCAAAATTGAAAAATTACAACATCTTTCGTAAAGACCGTACACTTACTCAACATGCTAGCGGGGGAGTTTGCATATGCACTAAAAATACAATATATTCAGAAGAAATTAAATTAAACACAAACATAGAAGCCGTAGCTATTAAAACAATTCTAAATTCACAATCAATCAGTATATGTAACATCTATTTACCTAATAGCCAAAAACTTGAACAAACGGAAATTGAATTATTGTTAGATGAATTACCCACGCCATTCATTGTCACAGGAGACTTTAATGCTCACAACACGTTATGGGGATCGTCCAAAACGGATCGAAGAGGGAAAGAACTGGAAAAAATACTGCAGCGAACAGATATAACACTATTAAATAGCGATTCTCCTACGCATATAAATCTAGCTACAGGCAACTACTCAAATATTGACTTAACTTTTGCCCATCCTAAGATTATTCTATCGCTTCAGTGGGACCCCCTAGAAGATACTTTTGGAAGTGACCACTTTCCAATCTCCATAACAACATATGAAAAAATCAACAAAACTCCTATAACACCTAAATGGAAATTAGAACAAGGCAACTGGGATAAATACACTGCTTTAATAATAACAAAAATTAACAACCAAGTAACCACAAACAACATAGATGAAATGGTCGAACACTTTACAAACGCTATTAAAGATTCAGCAGACGCATCCATTCAAAAAAAACACAATAATTTCAACAAATACCATGTCCCATGGTGGAATAAAGAATGTACTGAAATAATTAAACAAAAGAAAAAAGCATACAACTACTACAAAAGACATAAAACTACAGAAACCTTCATCTCATTTAAAAAAATTCGTGCAAAAGCTAAGAAAATACTAAGAGAAAGCAAATCAAATTCATGGATCGCTTACATCAAAACAATCAATTCCAACACTCCAGATAAAGACATATGGAAAAAAATTTCGAGAATTAAAGGAATTAGCAATCCTTTCAATATTCCAGCTATATTAGATAACGGATACATTGTAACAGATTCCAAACAGATTGCTAATCAGATGGCAAAATCTTTTAGTGAAATTTCACACACCTCGAACTACTCCCCTAAATTCCAAGATATCAAAAAACAAATTGAAAATCAAGAAATTGTCATAGAAGATTCTAATCAATATCTGTATAACAATCATATTACTTACAGTGAAATCACAAATGCCTTAAACAATGCTAAAAACAGCTCACCTGGACCTGATAGCGTCCCTTACAAACTTTTACAGAATCTTCCTCCCAGCGGCAAAAGTCATTTACTCAAAATATTTAACACCATATGGAACAACAGAGTCTTTCCAGAGAAATGGAAGGAATCTATTATACTTCCCATATTAAAACCCGATCAAAAAAAGACAAACTCCAAAAATTATAGACCAATTGCATTGACTAGCTGCATTTGCAAAACACTAGAAAAAATTGTAAACGATCGACTTATCTGGCATATCGAAAAAGAAAACTTACTTGACATACACCAAAGTGGCTTTCGAAAACATCATTCAACAACAGACCAACTTATCAAACTTTCAACATATATCCAAGATGGCTTTGCAATTGGAGAAAACACTATAGCAGTATTCTTTGACATCGAAAAGGCTTATGATAGAACATGGAAACATCACATATTACAAACTCTATCAAAATGGAAAATTGGAGGAAATATGTTACACTTCCTAAAAAATCGGTCTTTCAAAGTTCGAGTTAACGGCGAAATATCAAATTCTTATCCTCAAGAAAATGGAATTCCGCAGGGGTCTGTATTGAGTGTTTCTTTATTCCTGGTGGCGGTGAATGATATAATTATCAAAAATATTAAAAATCCAGTAAAAGCTCAAATTTTTGCTGACGATCTAGTAGTATATTACAGAAACAAATCTATAAAAAATACAACAAAAAAAATACAAGAATCAATAAATAAACTGGAACAGTGGTCTGCTGCGCACGGGTTTACTTTTTCCGCTTCCAAGACAAAATGTATGCATTTCAATCGTCCTCATCCACATGTTATAAATCCACAAATTCTTCTAAATAATACAATACTCTCATACACCAATCAAATAAAATATCTGGGACTAAACTTTGACAGCAAATTAGATTGGACTAAACACCTAAAAATTTTGAAAAATAACGTAAAAAAATCAACACAACTGCTGAAAATAGTAGGACATCATAAATGGGGAGCTAACTCCGACATACTCCTTAAAATATTTAAATCTATAATCTGTTCCAAAATAGACTACGGAAGTATCGTCTACGGTAATGCTAAAACCAACGTTTTGAAAATAATTGACTCAACATTTAATGACGGATTACGCCCAGTCCTGTGGTAAACCTTTATAGCGAGTCTGGCATACTCCCTCCACGCTACAGAAGAGAACAACAATTACTTACCTATTCAATAAAAACCCTTAGTAATCCTAACAATTTCATATACAATACTATCCATAAACCAGAATACCCAAATATATACAAAACCAAAAAGAATCTGCCAAAACCTGTTAGAATCAAATATCCAAATATTTTAAAAAAATTTGCTCTAATCCTACCACCAATAGAGTATAACACTTATGAAGGAACTCCATATTGGATCAAGAAAACGCCACAAATCAATATTGAGCTCTCAAAATCACCAAAAGCAGAAATAAATCATCATCTTGTTAAACAACAATTCAACGAAATTATTTCTCTAAAATACAATAAGTACCACTTAATCTATACAGACGGATCACAAGATCACAATAACACAGGCTGCGCTTTTATCAGTGGGAAAGTTACCAAAACGTTTAAACTTTCTCCGATGTGTTCAATCTATAACGCAGAGCTATATGCAATTCTTGAAGCCATTAAATACAGTCATCATAACATAAAACAAACAAAAATATTAATCTGTACCGATTCGCTGAGTTCACTACAAACGTTAGAAAAACTAAATCATAACAATCCTTATTCCAAAGAAATACATGAAGAACTTCATATATCATCATCTGAGTATGGAAAGATATACAATTTATGTGGTTACCTTCCCACGTCGATCTTAAGGGTAATGCTTTGGCGGATGCAGCCGCTAAATCGGCACTCACTAAAGCTGATATCGACTATAATAAAATAACATATCTTAACTGCAACAATAAAATCAAAAATCTTATTAGACACAGATGGGAGGAGGAGTGGGAAAGCATCGCACCAGATACTAACATTTTGAGACAAGTTAAAAACCATACCAGATTCGTCCATATGCCAAACATACTAAGAGTTTTGGAAAGCAAAATTAGAAAACTTAGAATAGGCCACCTTCACTATACGCATGGGTTCCTTTTCAGGAAAGAACCTCCAACCTATTGTCAGATTTGTCAAGTGCGAATGAATGTTCACCATATTCTTCTTGATTGTAAAGTATATCAAAGTGTTCGTATAAACATTCAACTTGATACAACAATAAAAGAAATTCTAGCAGCTCATAACATCGAGAAACTCCTCAAATTCCTCCAGGACACAGGCTTACTTCAACTTATTTAATATTTAATTGTTATACTGTAATCATTAATCACACTATCACTGCTAATGGCGAAAGTCGATGCGTGACATATGTACAAAATAAAAAATTAGTAACAGGACGGGACCACTTTTAAAAATTTTCATTTGGTGAGTAAAAACAGCGAAAAAAAAGTCTACCGTTTTTTTTTGCATACATACAAAGTTATAGGCCATTGAAGAAAAATAGGGTGTTCTGCAGTGCTTTTTTGCAAAATACTTGAAAAGGAAGCCAAATATCGATAAAATGCAAAGGACCAATCTTGTTGAGCATAAAATTACTAACAAAAAATATGTTACATGATTTGAGTTTTGACAATCTATTAAGGTGGTACGATCGTTTTCTTAAAGTAGTCATTTTCCCAAATTGTTAATGAACAAAATAATGTTTTAACCTATTTGTAACGCAATTACAATTATGAAAAAATTCACCTGTTATCTGACATTGTTAGAGAAGATATTCTATGAGTTTCAGATTGTTTCAAGCTCATTTGCTTAAATTATGGTTTTTTATTCATTAAAAAAAAGAATTTTTTTTCCGTTCTAGTTTTTTGCAGGTTTTACAACTTTAGAATTGGCAGAGACTAATTAAACTATGATAATCTTGTTCCTTATGAAATTTTCGACAAAAATTGTCTACTTCAATTTTCTGTATCGTCATTTGTTTCTGTTTTATTCGCGTGCAAACTTGAAAATTAGTGTGCACGCGAACACCAACGCTTGATATCTATTGTTAGGCTACTTTTTAATTTTTATTGCCTGTTTCATCATTCCTTGATCTCCATTGCTTCGTCGTTTTTAGAATCAATGAATGGTTTCCTCTTGTCCATCGTCTTTCTCAATTTCTTCGTCACTGATACCACTCATTCGGTCACCTTCAATGGACTCTCGGGTCTGATCCTCGACAACTTCTTGAATAAGATTATCGTCGTCTTCTTTATCTTCGAATTCTATTTCTGAACTTATTCGATTGGTACACGATGTTCCTTGACAAAAAAGACATGCTGGAGAGTATCCTAAACAGGATTTGCAGCATTCGCACGATTTACCACAAGATTCTTTGCATTTGCACGATATTACTTTCAGTAATTCACGGGTACTAAAACTAGTCTTAATGTTGTCATACTTGGCATGAGCCATCAGACTGTGTTAGTTTCCAACCCCAATTGAGAATCGTTTGGATCCTGGATCTAGCCATTTCAGCATTTGAAAGTAGACTCCCTGGAAATGCTGTCATGTCGCTGCCATCATTGGTGGTAGCTTTGCAAGAAAAACTCCAACGACGACAACATTGAAGCCAGCTCCCGATGAATTACTGAGAGTAATATGCAAAAGATCTTGTGGTAAAGCGTGCGAATGCTACAAATCCGGTTTAAGATGCTCTCTAGCATGTCTTTCTTGTCAAGGAATGTCGTGTACCAATCGAATAAGTTCAGAAATAGAATTCGAAGATGAAGAAGACGACGATAATATTATTCAAGAAGGTGTCGAGGATCAGACCCAAGAGGCAATTGAAGGTGGCCGAATGAGTGGTATCAGTGACGAAGACATTGAAAAAGACGATGGACAAGATGAAAGCATTCATCTATTCTAAAAACGACGAAGCAATGGAGATCGAGGAATGATGAAACAGGCAATAAAAATTACAAAGTAGCCTAACAATAGATATCTAGCGTTGGTGTTCGCGTACATACTAATTTTCAAGTTTGCACGCGAATAATTAAGGAACAAGTGACGATACAAAAAAGTGAAGTAGACAATTTTTGTCGGAAATTGCATAAGGAACAAGATTAACATAGTTTGATTAGTCTCTGCCAACTCTAAAGTTGTTAAAACTGAAAAAAATAAAAATGGAAAAAAAATCCTTTTTTTTTAATGAATAAAAAACCATAATTTAGACAAATGAGCTTCAAACAACCTGAAACTCATTAAATATCTTCTCTAACAATGTCAGATAACAGGTGAATTTTTTCAGAATTCACAGTCATTCAAGGCCAGTCATTTGGCGCTTAGATATGCATTGAGCTGGAAAGCTTAGCGGAAGTTTTGAAAATTGGTAGTCTTTATAGATTTTGAAGTGCTCTTTCCGAATTTTCATTTTGCCACCTCGTGCGGGCATGGGAAATGGCACCTTTTTGGGGAAAATGGCTCAATAAGCTGGTTTATCGCAAATATCTCCTTACCGGTTGAATTTTTAACAGGAAATTTTCAAATTTATGTCTGATTGACTTTTTTCCTCAGACAAGTAGTTTCGGCGTACAAGCACCGTGAATTTAACCGCATCACGTGCATTGGTGGAAAACTCATTTTCACACCACCTTGAGGTAGAGTTATGGCGCGTTTTTTTTTCTGGTGGTATCCCGGAGGCCTAAAGCACCTCTTGTACTTACTATTTAATATAGCGCATCTATAGTCATTAAGCGATGGTCTCCCGGTCGGCATCTCGGTTTTTAAATACTTCTACAAGCCAGGGACGTAGCTAGGGGTGGGAACGGGTGGGCAGTGCCCACCTAAGAATTCGCTCTGCCCACACCCGTCTGCCCACTTCAAAAAATTTGGAAAATATAATTCAAATGATTATACAAAATTGAACTTAAACCAGGTTATAGTTGACTTTGACTAGAGCCACTAAAATAGGAAAATCATTTTACACTAGGGTAAGTGCATTTTTTAGTCATAATTTTGTAGCCCTCCCCAGAAATGAAGCTGCCCAAACTTTGCCCACCCAATGTTTTAAGTCTAAGTTATGTTTTAAGATGTGACATAATAAATCAAACACACTGTATATGTGTGCTCGTTTACACAATTAACTTTTTCAGAGACATTGTACATAAATATGTACATCCATAAAAACAATAATAAGTCGTTTTTGAGAATACTTTTGTGGTACATTTTAAATATCTCCAAAGCATTGATAGTCCAACAGAATTAGATATTTTGCCTAACAAAATTAGCTCCGTATTGAGACTTTTCTTAATATGTTAATTTGTACCTATACTTTAAGAATCCGATGAGTCCCGAGCTAGGTCACAGGCGCGCGCGTGAATAAATGGACTAGAAGAGGAAAAAAATGTTTGTGGGTAAATTTCTCGGAAAGGGTGCAACCCAGCGAAAAATGGCTAGAGTACAATTTTATAGATGACGCATTTTTACAAAACAAATGTTCTATAAAAAGTTTTCGTTAGAGCAATGGTGTAACCACAAAATTCCTTTTAAGAAAGATATGTTTTCAAAAATAATTTTAAGCAGGCGAATCAATGTCGTACAAAATAATTGCACGCCGATGGACGAAAAACTGTTTTACTCCTAGACGAACAATGATAAAATTACAAAAATAATTTCAATTTGAAGCTGAAGATTTTGGCTTTCATTTTTATATATTTTTGATTTACTTTTGTTACGTCTTGTACTATTAAACAGCTAATGAAATTTTCTTTGTACCATTTATTAAATAGTTGCAGATATTTTGTTGGATGAATTATTTTAGAAATTTTTCCTTAAGGCATATCGTTCCGTATGAATCATTTTTTAAAGTTACAGCATAAAAAATCGATTATACATTATTTTATAAAAGCGTAGTGACTTAAAATTTTTGGATTTTTAAAAAATTTTATTTTTTTAAATATTATCATTTAAAAATTTCTGTAAAATCGTTAATATTTAACGACTTGAAAAAAACCTACGACTAATTTTGAAGGAAAATAAGTCTACTTTCTGATGCACTTATAATAATTTACTTACAATCTCAAGTTTACTTTTTATATTTAATGCAGTTGAGAAGTGGAAATATCGACGACATTTTCTTAAAATCCCTACTACATTTAAAGTACTAAAGATTTTTCAACTTTCGTTTATGTAAATGAAACATAATAACCCATCCTTTAGTCTATGAAAACCACAACGGACTCAAATGTACTAGTAATCAACACCCGGCTGTTGAATTCAGATAAATCTGTGGAAATATCTGTACATAAAAATCGGTCTCACAAAAATATTTTCAAAAAAGGCTTATTATGCCTTTTAGAGCTATATACGGCGATAAGAAAATATAACTGCATAAGCGAGCACATATATATAAACAGGGGGTCCTGAAATAGCTGGTTAAAGTTAAGACACCGATTAAGCTCTATCAGATCACAATACTTATAGTGTAAACGGGGTTGTCATCTGGTCATATTGCACTTCATCTAAAAATATAAAAATATACAGGGTGTTCCATTAAAAAAAATACAAGTGTGGCCTATAGCATTTAAATGGATCACCCGGTATATGTAAAAATATTTTTAAGAGGTGCAGCTCTCAAAGAACTATAGCCATGCATTAAACTTGTTTGTTAAATTATAAGAAAAGTCACAATTCTACGATAACGGAGCGTTGGGCACCCTGTATGTTCAATTGATTTTTAGTGTTGATCATCGTATATGCGCTCAGCCTGTATATGTGCTCGCTTATGCAGTTATATTTTCTTATCGCAGTAAATAGCTCTAAAAGGCATAATAAGCCGTTTTTGAAAATATTTTTGTGAGACTGATTTTTAAGTCCACAAATATTTCCACTTATTTACCTGAATTCAACAGCCGGTTGTTAAGTACTAGTACATCTGAGTCAGTTGTGGTTTTCATAGACTAAAGTATGGGTTATTATGTGTCAATTGCATAAACGAAAGTTGAAAAAACTTCAGTACTTTAAATGTAGTAGGGATTTTAAGAAAATGTCGTCGATATTTCCACTTCTCAACTGTATTAAATATAAAAAGTAAACTTGACATTGTAAGTAAATTATTGTAAGTGCATCAAAAAGTAGACTTATTTTCCTTCAAAATTAGTCGTAGGTTTTTTTCAAGTCGTTAAATATTAACGATTTTACAGAAATTTTTAAATGATAATATTTAAAAAAATAAAATTTTTTAAAAATCCAAAAATTTTAAGTCACTACGCTTTTATAAAATAATGTAAAATCGATTTTTTATGCTGTAACTTTAAAAAATGATTCATAAGGAACGATATGCCTTAAGGAAAAATTTCTAAAATAATTCATCCAACAAAATATCTGCAACTATTTAATAAATGGTACCAAGAAAATTTCATTAGCTGTTTAATAGTACAAGACGTAACAAAAGTAAATCAAAAATATATAAAAATGAAAGCCAAAATCTTCAGCTTCAAATTGAAATTATTTTTGTAATTTTATCATTGTTCGTCTAGGAGTAAAACAGTTTTTCGTCCATCGGCGTGCAATTATTTTGTATGACATTGATTCGCCTGCTTAAAATTATTTTTGAAAACATATCTTTCTTAAAAGGAATTTTGTGGTTACACCATTGCTCTAACGAAAACTTTTTATAGAACATTTGTTTTGTAAAAATGCTTCATCTATAAAATTGTACTCTAGTCATTTTTCGCTGGGTTGCACCCTTTCCGAGAAATTTACGCACAAACATTTTTCTCCTCTTCAAGTCCATTTATTCACGCGCGCGCCTGTGACCCAGCTCGGGACTCATCGGATTCTTAAAGTATAGGTACAAATTAACATATTAAGAAAGGTCTCAATACGGACCTAATTTTGTTTTGTAGACCATCGAATTTTTGCTAATTCTGTTGGACTATGACTAATATAGAATTTTTAACATAATTCAACAGCTGCTCCTTGAGTCCCAGTAAATCGAAATAAGTTCTAGTTTTCAAAGATTAAACGTATTGCGTTATTGTTATTGCGTTTCATGTGCATAAATAATTGTTGAAAAATGTGGAGTACTTTAAATTTAAGAGAGTCTTTTAAAAAAAATTACCGTTTTTGCTACTTCTTAACAATATTCAATACAAAAAGAAAACTTGAAATGATGAGTAAACTCCAATTAGTCCATCAAAAAGTAAAAAAATTTTGCTTCAAAATGAGTGCTCATTTTCTTTAATCCGTTTAATATTAACGATTTTAAAGCATTTTGAAGCACCATTTTTATTAAAAATGAAATTGACGAAAAATGAAGAAATATTTAATCGCGGTGCTTATTATAACATAATGTATAATTAATTTATTTCCACGTAACTTAAAAAAATAACCCATAAGAAACAATGTCCTTCAACGAAAATATTTTGAAATAATTCTGTCAACCAAATATCTAAAAGTGTTTAAAGAAAGGTGCAAAAAAATTTCATTTGTTCTTTACTGCTACTAGAAGTAACAAAATTCTTTAAAAATACATAGGAATGAAAGCTGAAGTCTTTAGCTTTAAATTAATACATATTTTGTTAATGTTACTATTGCTCATCTTGGAGTAAACGGTTTTTTATCCATCGACATGAGCATATTTTGTATTATTTTTACTGGCCTGCTTAATAGTATATTAAAAAACAAGTATCATTAGGCATCTTCTTAACGTATGAGTCCAAAGTTTAGAAAACAAGCGCGCAGCGCGCGTTTTCTAAAGAGACGAATGCGTTAAGGGCCTAATGAAACGTGTTTTTTATACTATTTTTTCTATTTCGCTGCATTATTTTATAAAAATGGTATTAAAATTACGTCAAAACATAGTTTTTGGGATTTTGATGCCTAAATTTATTTATGTTGGCAGTACTTATTCTAAAGTTTGACGTTCGTGTTTGAAAGTTAGTCTAATCTGTCCAATGAAATTAATTTTATAATTATAACTGTCAAATATAATTCATCTGTCAACATGCAGTGCTGCACATTGAAAAAAATTCCCTAGAAACAGTGCTGTTATAAGGTTTGTTCCTACAAACAGTCGAACCAGTTCAGAACGGTTCAGAACTGAACAGCGCAAGCGCACATTGAAGTTGGCAATACAAATTTCAATTTGCGCACACTCCGCCCAGTTCCGAACTAGTTCGAGCTGTGTAGGAACAAACCTATAGACTCTATAAGCGTACTATTATGACGTCAAAACAGTATTCTTATAGGCTTCTTAACGTACCCAAATAGAAAAAAATATTTAAAAAAAAATGGCTCTTTTAAAATAAATTTTTCAGGATAACCGTTGGTTTAATGAAAATTATTTGTAGGACTTTTTTTATACAGGGTGGTGACCGGACCTTTCGGTCTTACAGAATTAACATGTAAAAACATACTTGGGTAATTTCCTGCTTCCCAATGCATTTTAGAAAGAAAATCTTCAAACAAAAATTGTAGAAAATAAAATTCTGCATCTAAATGAATAAACAAAATTAATTTTGGATGTTTTATAACGCCTGAAATTTAATTTGAAAATTCCCAAAATTAGCAGAAATAGCGATTGCCATGAAATATTCTCAATAAAAATTATCAATTATTTGACATTGACATCTTTCAAATTTATTTTTAAGGGTAATTTAAATTAACTGAAACTAAAAATGAAGTAATTTTTAGGGATGATCTTGATCGTACGTAAATATTATTTATTATTAAATAAATTCAATAATTGAATAAAAAATGCTGAATTATTTTGACAGATAAAGCATAAAATATTTGACCATTTTCAATTGTGTTTCAAGGCAATCACTATTTTTCTGCTAATTTCGGAATTTTCAAATTAAATTTCAGGCGTTATAAAACATCCAAAATTAATTTTGTTTATTTATTTAGATGTAGAATTTTATTCTCTAAAACTTTTATTTGAAGATTTTCTTTCTAAAATACATTGGGAAGCAGGAAATTACCAAAGTATGTTTTTACATGTTAAATCTGTATGACCGAGAGGTCCGGTCACCACCCGGTAGAAATGAGTAATCTATAAAATGACGGTCTAGAGTTTTATAAAAAAATTCAACCGGTATGGAGATATTTGTGACGAACCAGTTTCTTGTCGCATTTTCCCCAAAATGGTGCCATTTCCCATGCCCGTACGAGGTGGCAAAATGGAAATTCGGAAAGAGCACCTCAAAATCTATAAGACTTGCCAATTTTCAATACTTCCGCTAAACTTTCCAGCTCAAACTACCCAATGATTGACGTATAAGGTATTATAGGAAAATATTGTAATCGGGTCGAAAAAAAATTTTGAGATAACACCGGATATGTGTTTTGAGGTCCCCCTAGACGATCCAGACCATTTTCAGAAAAAAGTCTGTGTGTATATGTGTATGTGGATATAATCCGTCACGAAATCTCTGAAACGGCTGAAACGATTGACTTGAAATTTGGTATAGGGTTTAATCAGATAACAGCGGAGTTGCAGAAAGGAGTTTATTCAAAATCGGTCCGCTAGGGGGCGTGTAATTAAAGTAAATAATCTTTTATTAAATGGCAACATATAATTTTTTTTGCATAATACGGTAGAGAATTTTTTCCTGTATGCAGTGATATAATAGTACTTTATGCAACGATCATTTAATGATGGCTATTAAGACACAAGTATGAGAATTACGATACGAGCCTTGGCGAGTGTCGTAATGAATACGAGTGTCTTAATAGCCATTAAATGCCAGTTGCATACACTATTTTTTCTACGGCCAATCATAATAATCACCGAATTTATTTGCAAAAAGTAAAATTTTAACTAACTGTCAAAAAATAATTAATTTTTTAGATCTGTCATAGTCAAGGCAATACGTGATATTGGTGGAATGCTGCATTTCTATTGGTTATAAACTTGTATCCTAATGAAAAAAATTTGTATCGTAATGAATATCATTACAGTACAGGTAGCAAATGTATATTGAATCAATTTCAGTATAGGGGTAGAAAATAGTAGTTTATGATATGCGTGTTAAAAGGGACGGGTTATTTTGTAAGTTTGAGAAAATTACGAAACGAGTGAAACGAGTTGAGTAACTCAACGAACAAAATAAAATCACTTTTAACACAAATATCATACAATATTTTTTATATTTCGGCCTTTAAAATTAAAAATTGTAACAAATTTAAAATTTCAAAATTGAGGTTATTTTTTGTTGGTTGGTACTTCTGTTTATAATATAATGACAGTACTGACGTTTCAAAATTTTCGAACTATAAAATTATATTTTTTTTCGTCTAAAAAGTATTGAATTGAAATAAAAATTAAATAAACACCTAAGTACATAAATATTAAATATTCTTTAAAATTTTAATACACAAAAATAACGTTTACTACAAAAAATAAATTATTTATATTCCTTATTGAATTTTATCGCATGCTAATGTCATATTTTTGAACAATTAAAAGTTTACTATTTTCACAAATTTTTACAAGTTAAATTTCTAGATCAATTTTTTTCTATAAAAGAAATTTTAATTTAAATCTATAAAAGTACACACAGTCCAGTTTTTGGTTCTATCATTAGGTGATTACCATAAACATGGTATTTACCTGTCGCGTCAACCGTTGACGTTTTTCACTATTGTGCTATTAATAAGACAATTGGAACTTAAATTTATTGAAAGTCCGTTTGGCCTGATTGATAGAAGTGCGACTTCTGGTTATCAAGGTCGAGGGTGTTCGATCCCCGAAAAATTAAAAAAAATATTTAAAAAAAATACATAATACCAACTTCGAAAAAATAAATTTGACTACACTTTTCAGACACGCCTTCAGCTATTACGAAACTACTTTCGGTATCGTAATAGCTCTATTACAGAACCGAAATATAAAAAAATATTTAACATTTTTTTGTTTTTAACAGAGTTTTTATGCAATCAAATATCAGATCTTAATTGGCAGCTGATGTTTCTGACAGTTGTCAAAAAATTTGACAGTTGTCAAAAAATTTGACATTTGTCAAAAAATTTACGCATTTATTTATTTTTATTTAGTGATTATAAAATGCCTCGTCTGCGTTGATCTGTCGTAGTTTGACGCTACTATCAAGGCATACCAATCCAATAAATTGCAACTAGAGGCGCTAGTGCATCAGGGAACAATGGAAACTGTAATAAAATGTTTTAATGTTTTACACTGGAGTAATGTCATCATACTGTCACTGTCTATTTGACAACGACAAAATTAAAGCTACATTCAGAAAACAGCGACTGTACCCCTCCTCTCATAGAGTACGAGATGCATTTAACTGTGCTGTGATTGGTGTCGCAAATGTCAATATGAAATTTGCACCAGTCACAACAAAATGTCTAATTGACTATCGGTAAAATAAATTCCTATGTTCCCTGAAGTGGAGCCATCTACCTTATTTTCACAGCATATGTCATCGCACGATTTTGAGCGAATGGTATGACTTTATAGTAGCTGCAAACTACGACAGATCAACGCAGACGACGATAAAATGTATAGTATTCTTTTGTTTTCTAACTGTTTTGGTCTTAAAATAATCAACTCAATCGGAAAGTCTTGTTTTGACACAACAGATATTTTTAATTGTATTCAGTCTCTAGTTGTAAACACCTTGTAAATCCAAGTAATTAAATAAATAAATTGTTTTTAAAAAGCTCTTCCGAGTTTCGTGAAAGATAGTTGGCGCAGTCGGTAGGATTACGCAAACGTAATTTAGTGAATATAAATTAACGGTTCCGTTTTAATGAATTTATTGTAGAATTCTGAAAATTTGGAGATATCGTGCATTCAACGAATAAATGAATCCAGAGAGAACATCTGTATTCCGTATGATGCTGATAATTTTACGGTAAGTGTTTTATGTCTTTTCTAGGTACTGAATCTCATTTTTGACTCACGTCCCTGTCGTCCCCGTTCGTAACATTAGTGAAAGTAGTAGCGATTCCGACTACAATAACTTTGATAATAATTCAAGTAATTTAGTTAGCCAGTTAAATTTAAACATGGTAGTAAACGAATCAACCGTACCGGTGTTAAAAAATGAATTCCGGGCAGCGCCTTTTCAAAATATACTTAACCACAACCATCCACAACGCAAGCTCCTCCCTCAATTCTCCTTCGCTGGTCCTCCTCAATAATTACACAAGTAGTATCGCTGATTCATACCTACGAGTACAATGTTTATAGCAAATTATCAAAATCCCTGATAACACGGCGGCGCCGACAGGTAGTCACTTCGTTATTTGTACCTCGAGTGAACAGTCGCTTTGCCGGTTAGAAATTTTTATAGTGTTTTAATTAGTTATTTTGATTATTTGTTACCATAATTGTGATAAAGATGGCTAAACGCTCCCGCTGTGAAAGAAGGGAGAATAAGGAAAGGAAACAAAGTTTGAAAAGTAAGTAAAACGAAAAGCCTTCTAGGCGTAAAAATTATTTTTTGTGCATTTGTATCCTTAATTAACGTTTAATATACAAAAAGCAAGTTTTGTTTCGAATTTAACAATCAGATGCGCGTCAGCAAACTTTCCATTGACTTTCTTAGTTAACGTTACATGAAATTTTATTGTCACATAGACTAGAGGTCCGTTTTCATGTGACAATAAAGTCGTGGCAGTTGAAGTCGTGACAATGTGACATTTTTTAAAAGGGTGTTTTCATGTAAATTAATGTCATGGAATATTTGTGGAATAATAACCTCTCACTACACAACCATTCAACACGAAAAGGTAAACACTGCCACGACAATGTGACGATATCCGTTTTCACGGAGTACCGAACGTGACATTTTTTCAGAAGTCGCAAAAATATCAAAGTTGGTTTGATTCTCGACATGGTGTCGCGACAATTAATACAAAGTCATGAAAACACGACTTTTTTAGTTTTATTGAAAAAAGGTGTCATGGCATTGATTTTCACGACGTTAAGAGTCATGGCAGGGTGTCACATGAGAACGGACCTAAGGAAGTTAAATTTGGTTCAATTATAAAGATTGTTTTTGTCTCCTTTTTAATTATACCGTTGTATTTTGTAATATTCTTAAGAAATATTTTATCGGACAAGGACTCGTTATAGTCTCTTATTTTATCTAGGGTAGTCGTTATACTACACCGTAAGATATTCCTAGACAAGGACTCGTTATAGTCTCTTATTTTATCTAGGGTAGTCGTTATACTACACAGAAAAAACCTCTTCCGGCAAGGATTTGTCATAGTCGCTTCTTATCTAAGGAAGTCGTTATACTACATCATTAACTTTTTTTTTTTGGTTAATAGACTTTCCTGTACTTGAAGAACATTTTTCAAATGTTAAAAACAACAGCCCTTAGTGCCAATTTTGACATCTAGTAACCTAGTTACTAGGTGAATAACAATGTGGATTGTTCAGAGCCTACTGCTACAGAGGCGTTCATTATAAGATCGTTAATCGTGGTCAAAAGAAAACCAGCCAATAGCGATCTAGAAGGTTGGGAAAGATGTTTCTTCAGGGTTACGCGGATCTACAGACTTATATCCCTTAAATATAACCGTTTGAAAGATTTTGTGAAGAATTATCTCATATAAAAAAAAAAAAAAAAAAAAATGAATAGGAAGAGGAGCAGTTGTTTAACCAAAACAAAAAGTGTTTTTGTCTTGGGTCGAGGGTTATGAAATTAATTCAAATTAATTAAAGTTTAAATGTGAGTATTTGCAAATCTTACAATTATCCATAATTAAGATATAGAATTTACGCAACTGTCGTGGCGGATTGAGGAAGGTGTATCAGTGAAAACAAGATACCACAAGTCGATTGTGCTTATCTCACAAATAAATACTTACATAGAAATTACTTTCTAAGTTAAACTAATAAATAAAAGTTTACAAATTGTAGTCAAAGACTAATTGCAAAAAATTATAAAATTTTTTTCGAAGCACGTAATCTTCACTTACCAAAAATTAATAAGTATCTACCCTAATTAATAGGACTACCTTACCTATACAATTTTAGTTTAGGTAAACAAAAGTTTAGAAGGACAGAAACAGGACGTGTTGCTTTACATAAATATTGGCTAACGATGGGTTATGTAAAGTCCAGTTGGATAAAAGATAATTTAAGTATAAATAAATTGGGTTTATAATACCAATCCTAAGCTACAGACTCTGGTTAGTTGCAGTTACTACAGGGTGAACCGATTGTTGCTGGATCGGTGCTCTGTCCAATGCCATTTTATAACCAATGAGTTTGAAAAAGTTGTTGAATTTCTATTTAAATAGAATTGAAGACATTGGACTTTATTGTCTAACAAACGGGAGGGGACCAAAAATAATCCCTTCGGCACATTTATTTATATTGTCGAAATTTTACATTTTTTTCAAATTTTAATACAAAAATAGAGCTTTTGTATCAATTTTGTTTGGATTTGCTGAAACTAAATCGACCATTAGCAGTGGCCATCAATCATCAAATTTTTATACAGATTGACCAGAAAGATCTGTCATAAAATACTTCTATGATTTCATGTGTCTAAATCGATAGAGAGGAGGGACAGTAAAATTTTACTTGTAGCCGTCCGCAGAGTTTTCATGTAATCTAAGAGCTATTGTAAAAATTTTCTGTATGAGACTTTGCAATTCAGATATTGATAAATGTAAGAGCCACGGGAGTCAACAATTTACATCCCTCAGCGGTTCAGAGTGTGGGTTAAATAATTTGCCACATTGGGAATATTCCAAGTAGCTACTTAGTGAGGCCACTTCAGAAAAATCTCAAATTAGACTACATTCATTCTCTTCTTATTGGGTTAGGGAGTTGATTATGCCCAGCCGGTCATTTGCTTATAAGATTAAGTACTGCTTTGACATAGGCCCTCGTAACGCTTAAACAATAACTGTCTCAGAGGAAACCGTTCTCAGAGTTCATTCAAACCTAAGCTATAAAAAAAAGAAGACGGGGGGGGGGCTTTGTGTAACAATTCAATAAGAGGTTTCTGGTTCGTAGTTCCGTAGAAGAACTATCAAGTAATATACGTTGTTAAAGTCGTGTGGGAAACTTATTTTCAGAGGCAACGGAATTATTAATTCTCTTAGGAATTAATTAATTCTCTTAGGAATTTAGGAATTATTATAATACTACCGCTCTCCGTGGCTTGTATATACTAATCTGGAATTGTTGTGAACAAAGACAAGTTGCCATATTTGCAGGTTACTTATCGGCAGAGTCTAACTTACTTAATGCAGGCAAGGAAACGCAATGACGATCTATAGAGACAAAATATGAGTTGGATACTCAGTCTTCATAAATTTTGTGATAAACTTGGAAATCCGAATATATACTTATTATGAATGTCGCGATTATGTCTTTTGGAGCCCAACCAGGACTCCTTTGTGGAGGCGTTATCACCTTAAAACTAGATGAGTTTTAATCAAGAAAGCTTTTACGCTTCCCTTCTGTTTTCCTTTATTCTCGCAAGCTTTAGAGAGGATCCTAAACGATGACGTCCTTCAGGTTTTAATAGCCCGCAATTGACCGCCACAATCCTGGGTTCTGCGGTTTAGAAGAAAAGTACACCGTTTGATCGGAGAGTTTTCCTGGTTAGACAGGTAATCTAGGGTTCATTACTAGAGCGATGGGAAATGAGGTCACTATAGAAGCCTCTTTTGATTCTCTGGAAACAGCAACACTGACACAATACAACCGCTGCTTTAAGAAATGGTTGTTGGTTTGTGGAAATCGATATTTAGAGATCCTCTCAGAAATTCGTTCCAAAAATCACATTTTTGGAATATCTGTCAGAACTATTTGGTCGCTTTTCTATATTATTCGACAATAAAACTTTTTATATCCACCTTTAACTCCTTAAACCCCATAAGGTAAAAAAAAAAAAAAAAAAAAAAATTAAAATAAGAAAAATTGTCAACGGGTTTCTTCGAGGTGTGTAAGTAGAAACCGGTAGTAAATTACTTTACGTTTTAAATTATTCAGGCAATTAGTACTTACTTCAGGCCACTTAATCAAAAAACCCTTTCTATAATCTTCTTGAGAACATCTTAAAATACAGATCCGTTTAGCTGCAAAAATTGTTTAGGTTTTCCTGTACGTGGGATCTGTAATCTAACGGCGAGTTTCTCGAACGTTAGGGTTCCATAACATTCCATACTTAACTTTATGAGGGGCCGAAACTTTGTTTGAAAACCAGTTTTTGACAATTAGAAAAAGATATATATTGATGAAGCGATAACTATGTTTAGAGAAACTGGCCATAAGAGAACCAAACTACTCAGAGGGTGGGCCTCATTCTTACACATAAGAATCGGCAACACTTATTAACTTGCAGTCAATTAGCAGATGGCTAGAAGAAAAATAAAGTGGCATTGATAGTCCGTTATTCTCAGCACTTATTGCGACACACAAGTTGAAATCTGCTGCGCTCACAGAGCTGGAGTAGATATTATAGGTATAAGGAATTTAGGTTGTTCGAATTCGTAAACGTTTTCACTAGATTTTGTAACAGGCCAGTTATTTATGAATTTGTTAATTCTGCTAGAGCGGTTAGTCAACCACTTAGCAAATCCCCACACGCAATACTCTTTTGTAAGGTTTTTGTTTTCCTTGTGTAAAGTTCGGTCTTGTACTTTGTATTGATATTCATAAACAGAATTTACCTGTTATAATTTAATTAATTTTGATTGTGGTCGTTTTTGGGAATAAAAATTTTTTAAGATAGCACAAATCGTGTCTTTGAACATCTACTTGTGTAATTATTGAGGAGGACCAGCGAAGGAGAATTGAAAGATTGATTGACTTACCTGTAAGGAAACTCAATCGTAATTCTTCGAGCTGGTCCTCCGAAAATAATTACAACCCTCCCTACCCTTTTTTTTTCTAATTTTCCCTGGTGCTATCTATATCTGGCAAACAACGAAGTGACTACCTGTCGGCGCCGCCGTGTTATCAGGGATTTTGATAATTTGCTATAAACATTGTACTCGTAGGTATGAATCAGCGATACTACTTGTGTAATTATTTTCGGAGGACCAGCTCGAAGAATTACGATTGAGTTTCCTTACAGGTAAGTCAATCAATCTTTCAAGTAATGCGTTGATTCAAAATTACAACTCAACGTGACTCACAAAGTCGACACTGTGTGTTACAGTATCAGACCACGCTGGGAATTATTTTAGTATTATTGCAAATAATAATTATTGATTATTGTTATTACGCAAGTATTTATTTTTCTTTAAAAGCATTTATAATAAGTAAATTTCAACTTTCAATGATTTAAATGGTTAAAACAATTAACAATAATAGATTGTTCTAAATGAAAAAGTCGCCTTTGTGTCACTCAATAGGTAACGGTGAAGTTTAACTTTCCCGCTGAGGCAGGAAAAATTGTCAGAAAAGTAATTTTTGTCTGTCTAGGAGGGAAAAGTAAAATCTTAACCGCACATTATTTTTATTTTTAACGTAAAAAATGTTTTTTAAGCATTTGTAATGTAAACAATTTAATGTTTTTTAAATTTTCCTTTATAATTAGTTCGTTGCTTTTAATAATTGGCTTTTTTTACAAATTTAAGTTAATTTTAAAAAATATTTGACAATTGAACTACAACTAATTGACAAGAGATGGTGCAATTTCAAAAATCAAAATTTTCAGTTTTACGCTTTACGTTTGCAGAAAAAATTTAATGTTTTATACGGAGTCAAAGTAGTTTTGTGTGACTCGCCTGTATGTACTCACCTTGTAAGTATTCAAGTTTGTTTCTTTTTGACAATTTCGCTCATGACATTTAAATAAAAATCACGAGCCGTACGCGCGCAGCGAGCGAGTCAGGCAATACAGGCGAGTCACACAAAACTACTTTGACTCCGTATAAAACATTAAATTTTTTCTGCAAACGTAAAGCGTAAAACTGAAAATTTTGATTTTTGAAAGAGCACCATCTCTTGTCAATTACTTGTAGTTCTATTGTCAAATATTTTTTAAAATTAACTTAAATTTGTAAAAAAAGCCAATTATTAAAAGCAACGAACTAATTATAAAGGAAAATTTAAAAAACATTAAATTGTTTACATTACAAATGCTTAAAAAACATTTTTTACGTTAAAAATAAAAATAATGTGCGGTTAAGATTTTACTTTTCCCTCCTAGACAGACAAAAATTACTTTTCTGACAATTTTTCCTGCCTCGGCGGGAAAGTTAAACTTCACCGTTACCTATTGAGTGACACAAAGGCGACTTTTTCATTTAGAACAATCTATTATTGTTAATTGTTTTAACCATTTAAATCATTGAAAGTTGAAATTTACTTATTATAAATGCTTTTAAAGAAAAATAAATACTTGCGTAATAACAATAATCAATAATTATTATTTGCAATAATACTAAAATAATTCCCAGCGTGGTCTGATACTGTAACACACAGTGTCGACTTTGTGAGTCACGTTGAGTTGTAATTTTGAATCAACGCATTACTTGAGGGAGGAGCTTGCGTTGTGGATGGTTGTGGTTAAGTATATTTTGAAAAGGCGCTGCCCGGAATTCATTTTTTAACACCGGTACGGTTGATTCGTTTACTACCATGTTTAAATTTAACTGGCTAACTAAATTACTTGAATTATTATCAAAGTTATTGTAGTCGGAATCGCTACTACTTTCACTAATGTTACGAACGGGGACGACAGGGACGTGAGTCAAAAATGAGATTCAGTACCTAGAAAAGACATAAAACACTTACCGTAAAATTATCAGCATCATACGGAATACAGATGTTCTCTCTGGATTCATTTATTCGTTGAATGCACGATATCTCCAAATTTTCAGAATTCTACAATAAATTCATTAAAACGGAACCGTTAATTTATATTCACTAAATTACGTTTGCGTAATCCTACCGACTGCGCCAACTATCTTTCACGAAACTCGGAAGAGCTTTTTAAAAACAATTTATTTATTTAATTACTTGGATTTACAAGGTGTTTACAACTAGAGACTGAATACAATTAAAAATATCTGTTGTGTCAAAACAAGACTTTCCGATTGAGTTGATTATTTTAAGACCAAAACAGTTAGAAAACAAAAGAATACTATACATTTTATCGTCGTCTGCGTTGATCTGTCGTAGTTTGCAGCTACTATAAAGTCATACCATTCGCTCAAAATCGTGCGATGACATATGCTGTGAAAATAAGGTAGATGGCTCCACTTCAGGGAACATAGGAATTTATTTTACCGATAGTCAATTAGACATTTTGTTGTGACTGGTGCAAATTTCATATTGACATTTGCGACACCAATCACAGCACAGTTAAATGCATCTCGTACTCTATGAGAGGAGGGGTACAGTCGCTGTTTTCTGAATGTAGCTTTAATTTTGTCGTTGTCAAATAGACAGTGACAGTATGATGACATTACTCCAGTGTAAAACATTAAAACATTTTATTACAGTTTCCATTGTTCCCTGATGCACTAGCGCCTCTAGTTGCAATTTATTGGATTGGTATGCCTTGATAGTAGCGTCAAACTACGACAGATCAACGCAGACGAGGCATTTTATAATCACTAAATAAAAATAAATAAATGCGTAAATTTTTTGACAAATGTCAAATTTTTTGACAACTGTCAAATTTTTTGACAACTGTCAGAAACATCAGCTGCCAATTAAGATCTGATATTTGATTGCATAAAAACTCTGTTAAAAACAAAAAAATGTTAAATATTTTTTTATATTTCGGTTCTGTAATGGAGCTATTACGATACCGAAAGTAGTTTCGTAATAGCTGAAGGCGTGTCTGAAAAGTGTAGTCAAATTTATTTTTTCGAAGTTGGTATTATGTATTTTTTTTAAATATTTTTTTTAATTTTTCGGGGATCGAACACCCTCGACCTTGATAACCAGAAGTCGCACTTCTATCAATCAGGCCAAACGGACTTTCAATAAATTTAAGTTCCAATTGTCTTATTAATAGCACAATAGTGAAAAACGTCAACGGTTGACGCGACAGGTAAATACCATGTTTATGGTAATCACCTAATGATAGAACCAAAAACTGGACTGTGTGTACTTTTATAGATTTAAATTAAAATTTCTTTTATAGAAAAAAATTGATCTAGAAATTTAACTTGTAAAAATTTGTGAAAATAGTAAACTTTTAATTGTTCAAAAATATGACATTAGCATGCGATAAAATTCAATAAGGAATATAAATAATTTATTTTTTGTAGTAAACGTTATTTTTGTTTATGTTGAAAATCACTCGCCGTACGGCTCGTGATTTTTTGACAAATGTCATTCGCGAAATTATCAAGCAACAAACTTTCATAACAATCGAACAATTTTGCCGACAAAATTTTATCTCTAGTGGTATTATATATGATAATTTAATTTTAGTGGGGTCGAAATACGGTTTGAGACTAAACTTTTGCGGATAGAAATGTTATGATTGAATAATGTTCAGGACAATGTCAGGAATAATGTTGTAAGTTTTGGACTTCGAACTCGCGCGGCGTCCTTCCGAAAAAAGCATTCCAAAGAACATTTACCCGTTTTTTTTGACGTTTTATTTAATTCCTCAACTTCTAAACATCGGATCGTAATAAAAAATTATGGGATTATGGGAAATTGACAGACGATGAATTCTAGACTAAAAATGTATAGTTTAGTTCAGTAGCTTTGGATATAAAACTTCTTAAGCACCAAATGCGAACCAAAAATTGTTTTATTCAGTGCACTGCAAAGAAGTAATCAAAAAATCTTTTGTTCATGTAAAAGATACTCTTTGATGAGTAGAAAGGATTTGCCAAAGTTGAGATCCTGAAGTGTAACCAAAGAGCCAAAAAGTGCATAGCAAGTTCGAACTTGTAAGGATTGCCATTTAATGCCATCATAATAAAAACAATTTTTTTTTTCAAAAAACATTCCTTTTCGAACCTACTATTTTGTGAAAGAAATATTTTAGAAATTATCGCCTTGCATACTTCACTTTTGACCCTTTTTTCGAAACGCACTTTTCTAAATTGCCAAGAACTTGGTAAATATTTTTTAAAAAGAAGATTCATTATTTTAGCTTAATAGATCTTTTAAAATACGTCTGATTTCAAAAAACACAATTTCCGATTCATCAACTTGGAGGCTAATTCTGGATATTTTTGTATTTGCTACTGCAGGTGGTGTGCTCCCCCACTCCTGACTTTGGATTCATTTAGATGTATTTTTATTTGTCAGTGTCAAATTTAATATAAGAAACTCCATGGCTGTTACTATTTTGACGGGATTTTCGATAGTTTCTTGTATAATTTCTATAGTTACAAAGCACGCACCATTAATTTTATTTACTGACTTCTTCTTTTTAGTCTGGTGTGGAATTAGAAGATGCATAACATACTTAGATATCATATATCAACAAAAGAATGTTTTGCCTTTCAGTTGAGACAAAAACGATTTAAAAAACAGTTAGCCTTTTAACCACTGCAGTTGTAAATACAAAAATATCCATATTTGGCCTCAAAGTTGATGAATCGCGATTTTTGTTATTTGAAATCAAAGGTTTTGAAAAGATCTATCAAGCTAAAATAATGAATTTTCTATTTAACAAGTATTGACAAAATTCTTGGCGATTTAGAAAAGTGCGTTTCTAAAATAGAGTCAAAAGTGCACTAAGATTAGCGAAAAATTATAAAATTTTTCCTTAAGCAAATAGTACGTTCAAAGACGAATGTTTTCATAAAAAAAAGATTTTTATTCATCGCAGTCGCATTAAATGACAACCCTTACAAATTTTGATTTCATGAGCAGTTTTTGGCTGTTTGGTTGCACTTGAGGATCTCAACTTTGGCAAGTTCATTCTACTCATCAAGTAGTATCTTTCACATGAACAAAAGATTTTTTGATTACTTCTTTGCAGTGCACTGAATAAAACAATTTTTGGTTCGCATTTGGTGCTTAAGAAGTTTTATCTCCAAAGCTACTGAACCAAACTATACATTTTTAGTCTAGAATTCATCGTCTGTCAATTTCCCATAATCCCATAATTTTTTATTACGATCCGATGTTTATAAATTGAGGAATTAAATAAAACGTCAAAGAAAACGGGTAAATGTTCTTTGGAATGCTTTTTTCGGAAGGACGCCGCGCGAGTTCGAAGTCCAAAACTTACCACATTATTCCTGACATTGTTCTAAACATTATTCAATCATAACATTTCTATCAGCAAAAGTTTAGTTTCAAGCTATTAATTCCCGTAATTCGACGCCGCTATTTGTTATTGGTTTTTCTTTAACATTTGCTATAGAAAAAAATAGCATATTATACACGACGATAAAGGTTCTTTAACTACCTCGTGAAAGTTAATTCACTCGTGGCTAACGCCACTCGTGGATTAACAATCTTCCACTCAGTAGTTAAATTATCCCTTTATCGTCTTGTATAATAAATAACTATTTCTACTCTCATATGTGAAACTATACTAAATTCAAGGAGACGAGATAGTGTTGCATGCGATGTTCACGTGCACTTGCAAGTTCTCAGGAGCGCGGTTTTACGTAAACTTAAATTAAATACGGTGTAAATTTTTCAAAAATTATTAATAACAGCCGGTTTCATAATAATTCCCTAAAAGCTCCTTTAGTTAAAGTTGTCTCAATCATTTATTTATTTATAATCGATTACATTTTTCCTGTAATCGTCCCAGCTCTAATTGCCACTATAATATGAGTTATCCGCATCAACGCAGTTAGGTAACCATGCAACAAGCTTAAAATAAGTTTATACGTTAGAGCCAATCACAGCGCTAAATAGAAGTGTTCACGTGCACAACACGCGGGTTGTTTGTTTACATTCACTATCTCGTCTCCTTGAATGAAGTATAAGCATTTCGTCATCACTTACTCGTTACGAAAATAGCATTTTCGTCTCTAGTGAGAAAATGTTTTCACAACCGGTTTTTTTTACAACATGAGATGAAACATCAGTTTTTTTTGTGGTCGGTTCACATTTTACTAAAAAGAATTATTTTAAAATGTACTAATTATCGTCGTAGAAAAAATAGCATTTACGACTCGAGATGAAATCCGTTTTTTTCGTTCGAAAGATTACTTCACTCGCCCCTACGGGGCTCTTGAATTAAATTCTATCTCACGAAAAAAACGTATGTTTCATCTCTTGTTGTAAAAAATACTATTATTCGACTTAAAGGTAAGGTCTTCTCTTTTAGTTTCGGCATTTTTCACTTTAGACATAACTTTAAAATAATTAAAAATACATTCATGAATATAACGGTGAAGTTTAACTTTCCCGCCGAGGCAGGAAAAATTGTCAGAAAAGTAATTTTTGTCTGTCTAGGAGGGAAAAGTAAAATCTTAACCGCACATTATTTTTATTTTTAACGTAAAAAATGTTTTTTAAGCATTTGTAATGTAAACAATTTAATGTTTTTTAAATTTTCCTTTATAATTAGTTCGTTGCTTTTAATAATTAGCTTTTTTTACAAATTTAAGTTAATTTTAAAAAATATTTGACAATTGAACTACAAGTAATTGACAAGAGATGGTGATCTTTCAAAAATCAAAATTTTCAGTTTTACGCTTTACGTTTGCAGAAAAAATTTAATGTTTTATACGGAGTCAAAGTAGTTTTGTGTGACTCGTCTGTATTGCCTGACTCGCTCGCTACGCTCGCTCTTCAGCCAAACACAGTCTTGTCACACAAAACGTCACTTTGTCTCCTTATAAAACAAATAACTATTATTTTACTCCAGTATTAAATTAAAAGTTTCACATCAACAGTAATACATAAGAGGGAATGAGACACAACACTCGAGGCAACGTCACGAAGCGAGATAGGTATTAGAAATGGTTGTAGTGGGAGAGTCCTGTTGGCATGGATATAAGCGTGGCCAACGATATAAGGTACCGTAATTTTAACATGTCTTCACATCTCAATTATTAAATCATAAAAAAATATATTTCTTCTAACAAAAAACTCTACATAGATGAGGCTAACTTTTTCAAAGAGCACAATTTTTTGATAAGGTGACACGATTTGGGGTAAAGGCAGTGCAAACGTAAAAAAGTTTTAAATTTAATAAAATTGTAAAAACGGAGAAATAACTTTTAAAACTATTTCTTCTTCAAACTTCAAAAAAAGTTGACATTTTGTTACTAAACAAGTAAGGTTAAAGTTCTACTTTTACATCCTTACATCAAGAAAAAATTAAACATTTAATTTTTTCTTCAAACGTAAAACTGGTAAAACTTCCTGTCTCGCTCGCTACGCTCGCTCTTCAGGCAAACACAGTCTTGTCACACAAAACGTCACTTTGTCTCCTTATAAAACAAATAACTATTATTGTATATTTTATCAGACATTACATATTACTTTCCGATACCGCAAGGTATTATAGGAAAGTATTTTTATTTAGAAATGTTAAATTTAGAAAAACTTGATTTTTATTTATAAAATTTCAAAAAATGGAAAAAAACTAAAAACATCTTGGAATGATTTAATTTTTTTATAGATAAAAATGTGCATTTAAAATTTTATATTTTTGTAAAATTTTAATAAACATGCTATGCACCAAAGATGTAATTTGTGCCCTATAATTTCATAATTTGGATTTAAAATTTCTTAACTTTGACTCTGAACGTGGAGTTGTAATAGACATTGAATAAACCAATCGCATTGCCTGAGGAGTGGCTTCAAGCTGGATTGCGTTGTGGTTAAGTATATTTTGAAAAGGCGCTTCCGGGCATATCCGGACTTTTCAAAACTTCCGTCAAAAGTTCGTGCTATTGCGCCGTGGAGGTAACAGTAGGTTGCTAGTGTGACGCGTGTTTGTTGACGATAGTTTCGCTTGTCTAGTGTAAAAAACAAAATTTTTAGTGAAGAAAAACTGTTTTCCAACAACCTGCAATAATTTTTGAGCTAAGTTACATAAGCTTTCCCGTTTTAATCCCTCAATTAAATTTACTGGCGATTGAAATCTGGTAATTGCCATACATCTATACTAATATATAAAGTAAGATGTTTGTATGTATGTATGTATGTGCGTTACTTAAGATCTCGCGAACCACCGATCCAATTTTAATAATTTTTTCTTTCACATATAGACCGTACTTTTGGGAGTAACATAGGCTAGGTATGATTACGATATGTCAACTGGGGCCTTAGAAATTGGCAAAAATGTGAAAGAACTCCCAAAAACTAAAATTTAAAACTACGTTATACAGAAATGTACCATGAACTATAAATCAATTTTGAATGCGTTCCTTTATGGTTTCAAGTTACTTAAATTCTATAATTTATTGACATACCTATTGACACATAAAAATTAATATTTCAAATTTTACTTTTAAAACTCTACTCTAACAAATTCGCCAAGAAATGTACTGCCTCACATTTGAAATAAAAGCGGGTGGTTGTGGGGGCCACGGAGGAGGCGGTGTTGGTAATACGGGGGGGCGGTGCTGTCGTTAGTGGTACACGTGTCTTCCAAATGAAATTAAAGCGGGTGGTTATAGGGTTCCCTGAGACGGCGGTACTGTCATTAACGGTGCGTGTGCTTGCCAATTGAAATTAAAGCGGGTGGTTGAAGGGTGCCCTGAGGCGGCAGTTCTGGTGTACTCGGTAGCGGCGATGCTGACGTTAGTGGTGCATGTGCCTCTCAACTAAAATTAAAGCGGGTGGTTGTAGGGGTCTCTAAGACACGGCGGTTCTGGTGTACTCGGGAAGTCAGGTGATGCTGACTTTAGTGATGCACGTGCCAATTGAAATTAAAGTGGTTGATTGTAGGGGTTCTTGAGGCGGTGATTCTGGTGATATCGGTGGCCGCGATGCTGACTTTAGTGATGCACGTGCCAATTGAAATTAAAGCGGGTGGTTGTAAGGGTTTTTGAGGCGGCAGTTCTGTTGTTCTCGGTGGCGATATAGTGCTGACGTTAGTGATGCACTTGCCTCCCAATTGAAATTTAAGCAGGTGGTTGTGGGGGTCCTTGGGGCGGCGTTCAGGTGATATCGGTAGCGGTGGTGCTGGCGTTAATGGTGTGCACGTATTTCTCAAATGAAACAAAAGCGGGTGGTTGTAGGGTGCCCTGAGGGTATTCTGGTGATTCCGGTGGCGGAAGTGCTGTCGTTGGTGGTGGATGTGCCTCCCAATTAAAATAAAGCGGGTGGTTGTAGGGTGCCCTGAAGCGGGGATTATGGTGAGCTTGGTGGCGGCAATGTTTACATTAGTGGTGCACATGCCTCCCAGTTTAAATTAAAGCGGGGGGTTATAGAGGTCCCTAAGGCGGCGGTGCTACTCAAAATTTAAGCAGGTGGTTGTAGAGGCCTTCCTGAGGTAACGGTTCTGATGAAACCGTGGTTGAGGTGCCGTCCTTGGTGGTGCACGATAAAAAGCACCTGCTTCCAACTTTTTCCTAATAGACATCATAGCGGCCTTTTTTTGCTTCTACATATTATTATCATACATTCATGATTCGTATGCCCACAAATTTCACAATATCGATTTATTGTTACATTGTAGAGTATGTTGGGCTTATATACCTAATTAAGATTTGATAGGTTTTGCCAAGGGTTTCTCAAACTAAGGAGCCGCTAAATTAAAAGGCGTGTGGCGTAGCCCACGGGCCCTGCTAGTAAACTATAAACGCGTAGTAGTTTCGTTTCACCTAACATCAAGGAAAAATTTTTCTACCGTTGTAAAGAAACTACGTGCAAGTGGGGTACGTTCCGACAAGCTATGCGCCGGCGTATTCGGATAGTGAATTTACGTATACATTTCCAGTTTCTGCATTATAGACTTTAAAATTTTTTCTACGTAGAACCCTTGGCTTCTGACCTCCTCAAATAGAAAAATATTGTTTATTTTATATACTGGCATTGTTTTTTATCAGTTTTATGAGTAAAGAGTTATTTCGCAACGTTTCAATGCTTTACTAGGTTTGTCCGACGAATGTACACCATATGTAGTCCGTATGAACGTGCTCCAATGTGGAGCAGTTTCGGACAAAAACTACTTTTGAAAAAAAAATCTGTAACAGAAAAACTAGACAGACTAGCGATTAAAAATGAAAATTTCCGTAAATTCGCTTAAATTTTATGCCCTGTACATTTTCAAAAAAAGTACAAGAATAAAAAAACTTGACTCATTTTATTATCTATCTATTAAAAAAAATATTATTTAAATTGAACTACTACTTGGTGAGGTACAGCGTAATCAACTTTAGTCAAATCCGCCATATTTAATTCTAAATTGTAGACAACGCAAGAGGTGGAGCCGGGGAGACTCGGCAGTTTCTAAGTCTATAAATATCACTTAAGAATTGATTCCTAAAAAATTCAGCTTTCCCCTAATTATTTTCTATAATTTAATCAAAACAGAAATCTTTAATTCAACATTGCCGACAACGCAAGCGGTGGAACGATGGGGACTCGACAGTTTCCAACTATACAGGGTGTTTACTGTCCAGCTAATATCTGCTGAAATATTGAAGATACAAAAAAAAGTTAAATTAGAAACTTTTCAAACAACACCTCATTTACAAAATAGCGCAAACAATTTTTTTCCATGGCCTACTTGTTTTGCGGGAAAATATGTAACTTTGTTTTTTTTAATAGAACGCCCTGTATATTTTTAGAGAATCGTATTCTAAATCAATTTCTCTTTACAACGATGTATCACAAGTACAATTTTGCTTTCTACATTGGTAGAAATGGTAGAATTACCAACCAACTACAATGGTAGTTGGTGCTACAATTTAGCACCAACATAATATGTTCATCAATTTTACATCAAACACTTCTAAAGATCGAAATTAGACAATCCGAAAAGTTGGTGTAAATGCTTTAAGAATTTGAAAGTTTAACAGCCTTTCTTAGTCCAATTTTTTTAGGAGGATTGAAAGAAATGAAAAACATGAAAAATATAAGTCTTATTGTTTTCAAAACGACTAAGAACTTATACAAGGAGATGTGGAAACACGTATGGACTTTTGGTTACGCCATAATTATTTTGTTTAATTTAATTTATATTTTTATTCTTAATTTTAAGATGTGCGCGGGCACGAATGAGAGATAATTTTTATTTTCTATGGTATTCTCGCTTCGCCATCGAAGTGGACATCAAGTTTAATTGTATAATAATTATATTTCATTATTTCAATCAGGTATCTTTATACCAAAGTTCAGTTATTAATTGTATTTGTTATATCACCCCTTGGTGATCAATTATAAATTTAGTTATCACTCCTATTTTTTATCCTTTCCTTTTAAGTGATTTTAAATAATAATTGTTTTATGTGAAATTATCAACAATTTTCGGTAAGTTATTTACGTTTATTTTATCTAAATTTTAATTGCGATTAACATACCCAACGATTTTCCCGAGTCAGTTAAATTGGTATTTTTTATACGATACTGGCTCCAACAACTTTTGTTTTTCAATGGTCGAAACGATCAAAAATTGCCGACAGGATAAACGATCTGTAGTAATATCTTAGAATCGACGCTATGTTGCGTATTAAAAAGAATTCTCTGCATACAAAAGTCCTCCACTACAAAACTACAGCCCCTCAAAGGGATAACAAAATAATAAAAAATTGTTTAAAACGAAAAAGGTTTGAGCTAAAGTGTTGAATATTAGTATACCTACGATGTTTGTTTATCAACGAAAGTACTTTATAAAAATTACAAAACGACTGCTTTAAAAATGGCAAATTTCGAGGGGTAAGGGGTAGTTTTTTCTTCACATATTTTTTTTAATGTAGTTAAATCGACAAATTGAATTCAGAATACTAAAACAAATTTCAAGTTTCAATTTCTGTGCCTCTAGGTCTTTTTGCCTGATACCTAATACCCCTTTGAAATCCGCCATTTTTAAAACAATCAGTTTGTAATTTTTATGAAGTATTTTCCGTTGATAAATAAACATCGTATACTAAATTTCAACTCTACATCAAACGGTTTTCATTTTAAACAAATCTTTTTATTATTTTGTTGTCCATTTGAGGGGCTGTAACTTTGTAGGGGAGGACTTGTAGGTATGTATGTAGGTAAGCTAATTTAAATCTACCCTATTTTTCGTCTAGTATTGGTGGGCCTTTTTCTGCCCCGCAATTTTAAGACAGGCTGTATAAGTATAATATTTCAAAATTCCATATCTCTGAAACTATTAAGTTTTGAACCCAAGATTATAGTCAACTCCAAACTAGGTTTGAGTTGAGAGGGGATAAGCAACGTTTGGATTAAATTTTGAAGAACGTATGTCGACGTGTTCAACTTTTTAGTGTTTTTACGTGGTACCAATATAATTAACCCAAATGTTTCTAGATATTTGAAATATCTGCCGCCTAGTTTGAAAAATGAAATAAATACAAAGTTATAATTTTCAATACACCTTCAAATTTTGCGTTTATTAATCAGTTTTTATTAGTTGATTAGTAGTTAGTGACGCGTTTGTTAGATGTTTTCATACAAATATTATTTCTATTAAAAATCATGTGAGGTTATGCGTTATTCGTTAATTTTATGATATCTACAAATAATTAGCATTTAAAAAACAATTTTTCTGCATATTTGTAAAGGTTGTAATGTATACTTGCTGTTTACTTTTATCGTTTACCTTAATCTCCCTATTTTAATCCATTTAATTTATAAATTATATAAATTTGTAAAATCTGACGTTTAAGTTTGAAATAATGTAGAAATTGCTACGACCTACGTTTTTGACAGGTACATTTAATTGTATGGTCGACGTTTGTTAAAGCTTGCTATCTCGTTTCATACGCCGATAGTAAGTGAAACAGATATATTTAACTATTTCAATTTTGTAATCAGACGAATATTGCCCACCCCAAAGCTACTTTGGAGTTGACTTTTACATTTAATTGTATGGTCGACGTTTGTTAAAGCTTGCTATCTCCTTTCATACGCCGATAGTAAGTGAAACAGATATATTTAACTATTTCAATTTTGTAATCAGACGAATATTGCCCACCCCAAAGCTACTTTGGAGTTGACTTTATTAGCCTTTATTCTTATTTTTATGTCTGCCTATTTTTATGTATACCTGGGCACCAAAGTTATGACGGTGATAACCTCGGCGTCCATTCGTAATTCTTGCTGCTAATGCTGCTGTATAATTTGTCTCACCACAGACATAATAAATAAAACCTATAAAAACATAAAATTTTTGACATAAACATAACACCGACAACATTTTAAATACATACAATGTAAAATTATTATAGACCTCCAACTCATATTGAATAAAACCATTGATGATTAAAATATATGAAAACGGTTCATCCAAATACTATTCCCAAAAATAAGATATTGAATTTTTCAAATATCCTATCAACTTATTTAAAAAAAATAGTTTCAAAATTAATTTGACACACATTTGACAGTTGTTAATTAAATCAAAATCAGTTGGCCCAGTTTCACAGTATTGGCATTGGTTTAACCACAGCGTCGTCTGCGTTGATCTGTCGTAGTTTTTCGCTACTATCAAGTCATACCAATCCAGTAAATTGCAACTAGAGGCGCTAGTGCATCAGGGAACAATGGAAACTGTAATAACATGTTTTACACTGGAGTAATGTCATCATACTGTCACTGTCTATTTGACAACGACAAAATTAAAGCTACATTCAGAAAACAGCGACTGTACCCCTCCTCTCATAGAGTACGAGATGTATTTAACTGTGCTGTGATTGGTGTCCCAAATGTCAATATGAAATTTGCACCAGTCACAACAAAATGTCTAATTGACTATCGGTAAAATAAATTCCTATGTTCCCTTAAGTGGAGCCATCTACCTTATTTTCACAGCATATCTCATCGCACGATTTTGAGCGATTGGTATGACTTGATAGTAGCGAAAAACTACGACAGATCAACGCAGACGACGAACCACAGTATAATAATATGCTACGCATACAGTAGTGCCGACGTGCAAAAATTGTGTCGCTAATATTGTTTTGCGCATGCGTGAATTTGTACTATCCGATTAATGGCGGGTTATTGTTGAATACAGTGCACATTCAATATAGTCACCTATGATAAAAGAAACCAGGCAACTATTTTTTATAAATTCGCATCATGCGTGAATTTGTACTATCCGTTAAATGGCGGGTTATTGTTGAATACAGTGCACATTCAATATAGTCACCTATGATAAAAAAACCAGGCAACTATTTTTTATAAATTTTATGTCGGCATGAACGAGCATGAATGACAAATCGAATGTGCACGTTATTATTATATTTTTTATAAATTAAATATTTTTTATTTGCATCAAAAACCGAAACGGAAGGTACCTTGTACTAATGAAACATGATTTCAATACATTCAGATACTTATTTATGCTACCCTTTACAAATAGATATAAAAATAACAGTGACAGCTGACAGAACCTATAAAAATAATTTTGAATTTACGCGCGCTTATATACTTCATACTATCCGATTAATGGCGGACGGTGTTCAAGGTCACTGATTTTGGCGACAAGAAATACAATGGTAACCATGGGGTTGTCACTACTGTATGCGTAGCAAATAAGTATACTGTGGTTTAACTCCAGTCTGGTTGCTAGATTTAGAGTAGGCGCCCTCAGTAGTTGAGTTTACAAAATATGAGGACCGCGGTTTGTCAACAGATTTGAGTTTGGGAGGTATCAAGTTCCAATATTTTCGATGTTGCCAGACAGTCTAACGGCCCAGTCATTACTGGTTGTCGGTCGAAATTTTAATCTTTTTCTACTTACTTAATTAAGGTAGTTGCATACGAAAACGAACATAGACAGTTTTTACTAAAATTAAGCTACACTTGAATTTTGAATTTAAAAAAAATCGTTCTTTTAGTTTCAGAGTAAACACTTCGGAAATTCGGACCTTTAGGCGATATAACCTTAAAATTCGAAAGTATAAAAGAACACTCCAAAGACTTAAATTTGTAGGAAAATGTCAGCTGTTGAAATCTAACGGCAACGCTGCATATTTTGAAGAGGCGCGAATATTCAAATCTTTAAAAGAGATATGCACTGGGTTGGTCACGTGTTGGTATTCTTTTGTAAATCAGACTGTAATTAAATGTTTAAATAATAAAAGTGGTTGCAAAGAAGCATAATTTTTCGTGATTTTGGAAAGAGTTTAGTAAAAGCAATTTCTTTTCTTAAACGGTCGATGGAATTCTAATCATATTAGGTTTTAGATGGGAATTTTGTTATAAATGGAAAATTGAAGTAAGGTACGTTCGACTGATAAGGCTCACTCTCATATCAAACGCTTGTAATAAGAAAACAATTAACTTGAAAAATAAAAGACTTATTCTTTTTTAAAACGAAAGCTTGAAAAAGAATTAAAAAACAACTTAGTAAAATATCACAATATTTTGTCTAAATAATTATACTACCGGTTTCGCTAATAAGCATCATCACCATCAGTGTAGAATACTCTAGAATGGAAGGTACAAGTGCAAAACGGAAAGTACAGAATTTTTACAATGGGGTACATGCGGTATACGCCAATTTACAATTAAATGTGGTTTTAGTAATAGTAAAATACACATTATTTCTAAATTTTTAATCATTTAAAAAATTTTGGCCATTTAGTCACTTTATTTGAAAAATAAAATTTGCATTTATTTGAATTTAAGCTGACGTCTTGAAACAGGGTGTGACGTCACCGTTTAGGAGTTTGGTCATGCGCAGGTGAGTATGTTAATTTGCATTTGTTAGATTGTCATTTTAACAATAAAAAAAATAAGGTTATAACCTGTCAAAGTGTCGGATTTTTGGGTTTTGTGTATTTATATTTATTTGGGCAGAAGTAAACAATTTTAGAGGGGATTAAGGTATTTACTTCTAATAATATTGTAGTTTTAAGCTTTCTAAATTGAATTTCAGAATTTTATACAATGTAAATAAAGTACGATTTTGGCGTTTAACACTTTCGATTACCCTCGACTTCACGATTGCTCACGACCGTGACGTATTCGTTTAGTATACGTTTGGTACGTTTTATTAATTTGAAATTGTAACATCAAAAATAAATAGAAGAACTTTAATTTAAAAAAAAATATTAAGCTATTGTTGTGACATAGTTCATCTAGTTCAGTACAAGGAAATAGTTCAATAGAACTAGTCGGTCACGAACTACACCTCTCTATACAATAGTATCACCATCATCCATCACCGTTAGTTAAATTAATTTTGCTTGTTGTAGAAGATATAATAAAATTACTGTAAAACATTTCAAGGGCTATTTTAATAAACTAATCAATGAAAAGGCAAGGTAACGTTTATAACAGAAAATGTACATTTTGTAGTGGAAAATTGTATTTTCAATCATCTTCTTCTCCTCCTCCTTCTTCATCTCCTGCTTCTTCTCCTTCTTCTCCGTCTTCTTCATCTTTTCCACCGGGTTTCAGAAGGAAGAAGATCAATATTGCTAATAACACTAGCATTACTGCACCGATTATGGCGGCAATCATCAACAACTCAAGTGGACATGGGCATTTTCTTTCAAAATGATAAGTGCTTGCATTATATCGGTTGAGGTAGAGAGAAGATTTTCGGTTTCGAAATACTACAATCTTTTTGAATAATAGTAGATTATATACTTAGGTTGAGAAGTTTACTATTATAGCTCTAGCGCAAGTATTATATCCTGAGGCGCACAGCGCCGCAGGATATACACTGCGCGAGGGTTATAATAGTAATCTCAACCGTAGTTTATACATATAATTATTTTTATAGGGCGCAGATACCTAAATTGGTATTTATCCCCACCAACGCAGTAGTCAACGTATTGAAATTATTAAAGGGGCGTGGCCAAACCTGCGCGAACTTACCTCAAGTTATAGTATTTAACGTTACAAGCCAAGTAAACCTCAAGTAAACCTCACCTCTTTGAGCCTGTTGAAACAGTTACCTGGCGTGTAATGTATAATACTTTACTTGTTACTCACTTACAAATTAATTAAATTACAATTAAACAATTTCTGTCAGCTGTCAGTAGCGTCAAAAATACCCTAAATTGTTTTTAGAAAGCTTTGAAAGTCAAACTTATAAACATTAGGTCTGTTCGTTTGTCTTGCACTGACTTACTCTAACTTGCTCTAACTCACTACAATTTACTCCTGCTCTTGACTAGGAGTAAGAAATGTAGAAACGAACATGGTTCCGAGCAAGCAGTGCAAGACAAATGAACATACTTTGTATTTTCTACTCTTTATCACGAGCAGGAATAAGTTGGAGCAAGTTAGAGTAAGTTAGTGCAAGACAAACGAACAGACCTATTGATTTTCAAAGGTTATAGACAGCTTGGTTAAATGACGTTTCACAATTGAGTAACAAGTAAAATTTTTTTTACTGTACATTTTGAATAAAAATTAAATTTTGATGCTCAATTTTGGATTTTTAGTGCTTTTTAAGAGCTTTGTTTGACTTTTTAAAAGCTTTTTTTTGAGTTTTTATAGCTTTTTTAAGCGCTTATTTTTAAATAATAAATGCTTATAAATCTGGGATCTAAATAAAAGATTACGATAGGTGCTTTCCATTTGTCGAAAAGTACAGCTCTGAACGTATGTATATTGTATATTTACACATATTTATACAGTAGGGTACTGTTCAGAGCTGTACTTTTCAACAAATGGAAAGCACCTAATATGTGAATATTGTAATGAATCGGAAATGTGATATTCAGTAGAATCGACAGTGTTAGTTGTCACGTAGACCAAGGTGATAAAAGAGCCTCGATGGGGCCAGTGAGTTAGTCTTAGATTTGGTCTGGGAGTTAGACCTGGAGTTAGTCTTGGAGGAGTCGGGTAGTTAACTTGGAAATGCGTTTGAATCATAAATTAATTATCGGTCAGAAATTAGTGATTTGTTAATAAAGTTTTATATTGCAATTAAAAGGATTATGTTTTAAGGATTATATACTACTCTTTTGGTAAATTTAAATATAAAATGCTATGATATCTAGGTCTAAAACAAAAAAAAATATTTATAATTAAAAGGATATAATGTTTTATTGTAAGCCGTAGAAAAAAGTAATTCACAAATTTTATTCCACAGATCTTTCAAAATACTTATAGTGTTATAGTGTAGTCAAAGAACCAATATTTATCCTGATTTTCGGACTTTGTTTGTAACAGCGAGTTTTTTTATCTTAATCGGTCGAAACCATTCCTGTTAGTTGGTGTATAAAATGTCTCAACCCAATTTTGACCGGAAGGCCCTTATTTCTCGACTTTAGTGTAAAATTTTCACTTTTTCAAGTTTCCGTTTCACTATTTTTTGAATAACTTCCCTTGTATTGGTCGGATCGGGACCAAAAAATTTTACTCGGGCATTTGCAGACCTCCTTTCAGTCGGTGCTGGCAAAATTTGCCTTCGTGCGTCAAAATGCTATCTTGTGACACATATGTATTTTAATATACTATTTTCTACTCCTATACTGTAATTGATTCAATATACATTTGCTACCTGTACTTTAATGATATTCATTACGATACAAATTTTTCATTAAGATACAAGTTTATAACCAATAGAAATGCAGAATTCCACCAATATCACGTATTGCTTTGACTATGACAGATCTAAAATAGTTATTTATGTTTCTAGTGCGTGAAATAATAGATTAACGCATTGAGACTGAAGAATTTTTTGACGACGCGTAGCGAGTCAAAAAATCAGTCGAATGCGTTAATCTTATTTAACGCACGAGATGCATACAAAATTTTTTCTCCAACTGAAATAGATTAGCAAAATTACAAGAAAATTGCTTGTTAGCTTTTCATTTAAAAAACTAAATTCCGAAACGAAGTAGCCTTCTCATATGGGAACTAAGGAAACGGTTATTATGTTTTTGTAATTTGACGTTTCTGTTTTGTACGGTGTTTCAATTATAATCCAGTCAAACTAAACACAATTACAGCGAAACCTCGGAAAAATTAGCAGAAGGCTGAATTTTTGTATGGGCCTTGATATTGTCCTTTTAAACAATGTCTCAAAAGTCCCCATCGATCCGAGTGGAGCTAAAAATTTTATAGGGGGGTGAAAGTAAGAAAATACAGTTTTTGCCAATTAACTCGTAAACTATGGATTTTTCGATATAAATAGAGATTACCAAAATTGTAGATCACAAAATTTTCTACAGGAAATGTTCATTACTATTACTCAGTGTCCTAAGTTTGCTGCACATTGTATTACTTAAAAAGAAGATAACCTCTAATGCTTAATTGATTCGTATCTTCCAAGTTATCTAGTTTAGGGATAGTAAACCCCAACACAATTTGAAACATAATTAAATTCTTTATTACTCTACGCAAAAATATACAGAGTGTTCCATTTAAGAAATAATGTTTTCGTCACTTGAAAATGACCAAGTTTCTCCCTCTAAAAAAACACCCTGTAAAATAAAATCAATTTCTTGTAATGGGAAAGCATAAAGGATAGTCTTAACTATGTCTCCAGCTAAAATCTTTTCTTAACTTGTAAAAACAACCACTCTGGGATTTTTTTAACCAACTCCTGCATTTATAAAATAATAGTAGTTAAATTTGGATTCAAATGTTTGTCTGCGGAAAAATTCCCAGAAAGCTGGATTTTTGTGTGAACCTCGATATTGTCGTTTAAAAGAATGTCTCAAAAGTCCCCATCGATCCGAGTGCAGCTAAAAATTTTGTAGGAGGATGAAAGTAAGAAAATACAGATTTCAAGAATATCTCGAAAACTATTGATTTTTTAGCCAAAGTAGCTATTATCAAATTTGTAGTTTATAAAATTTCTTATAAAAAGGATATTATTATTATTTTTAAAAAGTTTTCTAAATATTAAAATCAATAGTTTACGAGATATTCTTGAAATCTCCATTTTCTTACTTTCACCCTCCTACAAAATTTTTAGCTGCACTCGGATCGATGGGGACTTTTGAGACATTGTTTAAAACGACAATATCGAGGTTCACACAAAAATCCAGCTTTCTGGGAATTTTTCCGTAGACGAACATACGAATCCAAATTTGACTACTATTATTTTATAAATGCAGGATAGTTGCTTAAAAAAATCCCAGAGTGGTTGTTTTTAAAAAAGATTTTTGCTGGAGACATAGTAAAGACTGTCCTTTATGCTTTCCCATCACAAGAAATTGATTTTATTTTACAGGGTGTTTTTTTTAGAGGGAGAAACTTGGTCATTTTCAAGTGACGAAAACTTGATTTCTTAAACGGAACACTCTGTTTATTTTTGCGTAGAGTACTAAAGAATTTAATTATGTTTCAAATTGTGTTGGGGTTTACTATCCCTAAACTGGATACCTTGGAAGATACGAATCAATTAAGCATTAGAGGTTATCTTCTTTTTAAGTAATACAATGTGCAGCAAACTTAGGACACTGAGTAATAGTAATGAACATTTCCTGTAGCAAATTTTGTGATCTACAATTATGGTAATCGCTATTTATATCGAAAAATCCATAGTTTACGAGTTAATTGGCAAAAACTGTATTTTCTTACCTTCACCCCCCTATAAAATTTTTAGCTCCACTCGGATCGATGGGGACTTTTGAGACATTGTTTAAAAGGACAATATCAAGGCCCATACAAAAATTCAGGCTTCTGGGAATTTATCCGAGGTCAAATCGTAGTTTGATTAGACTATTAGGTGTTTATAGTAAAGTCCAAAGTAGGTTTGAGTTGAGAGGGGATAAGCAACGTCTGGATTAAATTTTGAAGAACGTTTGTCTATTTGTTCAACATTTTAGTGTTGTTAAGTGGTACCAATAATTGACGCAAATGTTTCTAGATATTGGAAATATCTGCCGCCTAGTTTGAAAAATGAGCTAAATAAATTTACAAATTTACAAATAATTAGCATTTAAAAACAATTTTTCTGCATATTTGTAAAAGTTGTAATGTATACTTGCTCTTTACTTACCTTCATCTCCCTATTTTAATCCATTTAATTTATAAATTATATAAATTTGTAAAATCTGACGTTTAAGTTTGAAATAATGTATAAATTTATACAACCTACGTTTTTGACAGGTACATTTAATTGTACAGTCGACGTTTGTTAAAGCTTGCTATCTCCTTTCATACGCCGATAGTAAGTGAAACAGATATATTTAACTATTTCAATTTTGTAATCAGACGAATATTGCCCACCCCAAAGCTACTTTGGATCGTACTTTATTAAGTTTTTTTGTAAATAATATGGAAAGTGAAGACGATTCGATGTGTGGCACACCACCAGAAATTGCCGACGTAGCTAATTCGGCTATTCAAAATCTTTTGCCGGATAAATCCAAACTGATTTATGAGAAAACTTATAATCAATTTGTCCAGTGGTGTAGTGATAAAAAAACTAGCAAGGTGTCGGAAAATACTATACTGGCGTATTTTGAAGATAAAGGAAAGAGAGTGAAGGCTTCAACATTATGGTCAATATACTCGATGTTGAAGTCTACACTAAACATTAAAGAAAACGTCGATATAAGGAAGTTTCCTAAATTGGTACCGTATCTTAAAAGAAAATCGGTGGGTTACTGTCCTAAAAAATCCAAAATATTTACTAGAGAGGAAGTAAATAAATTTATTACTGAAGCTAATGATGAAAATTATTTATTGATGAAGGTACAAGCTCATTTAGAACCTTATTTTTTGATAATTACTAATAGGCACGTGTGTTCCCTTTAGATTGTTTTAATAATTGACATTTCTGGAGCATGTCGAAGAGAAGAGTTAGTAAAGATGACGATCGACGATATTGAAGATGTTGGTTCTGTTTTGGTTATTAAAGTTCCTGATTCGAAGACATATAATCAGCAAACTTTTACGGTTACTCATTCCGATTACATTGAGCTTTATCGAAAATATGCTGCCCTACGCCCTAGTCAAGCTTCTAACCGACGATTTTTCTTTAAGTACTTAAATGGTAAATGCATTAACCTAGTTGTTGGCATAAACAAAATCGGAGCAGTACCTAGTTTAATAGCTAAGTATCTTAAATTGGTAAATGCCGAAACCTATACTGGGCATTGTTTTAGAAGAACGTCGGCAACGTTACTTGCCGATGCAGGAGCAAGCCTAAGTACCCTTAAACGTCACGGAGGGTGGAAATCTTCGACCGTGGCTGAAGGGTACGTTGAGGATTCGCTACAAAATAAGATAAAAATATATGATAAAATTTTAAACTGTGAAACGAAAAATATAAATATGGACGGCTCCTCCTCGTCATTAGCATCATCATCTGGGGTATACATAAATAACTGTAGTAATTGTACAATTACTTTAAACGTTACTAAAAATGTAAATTGTCTAAAACTTCCTAAGAAAAAATGTAGTTTTGGTTTGCTTTATTGTAGTAGAACTTAACAGGCTATGAGCATGGGTGCAACCGGTCTTATTCTGTATTTTCTATAATCAATAATTGATTAAACTTAATTGTTTTAAAGTTGAAAAATACGTTTGTGTAATAGCCGATTACTACAGGATGCAAAACTAAGAAATGTTTTTTCAGGAAAAACCTAGCGAAATGTTACGGTGGTATTGGGCTGAAACATGTACACCCGAAGAGTGTATATACATACATACATTTAGCGATCAGATGAAACCTGGTATGTTTTGTGCTGGCATTTTAGAATACAAAAAGGGCTCTACTGCTGTAAGATAAATATATAAAACTGATAATTTTTCAACAGTATCACTTAAACCTTTTAGGCCGACCGTGGAAACTCTTACATTTGCAAAGGGAGTCATCTTGTAGGAATTGCAATTTCAGGTTTTATTGGTCGTTCAATTTATACCAGCACATCATTTCATTGGCAGTGGATGGAGAAGGCAAAGAAACGCCGATGTCCACTTGAGTGGTGGATGATTGTCGCCATAACTGCTGCAGTTTTGCTAATGCTATTAGCAATATTGATCTTCTTTCTTCTGAAAAGAGGTGAAAAAGAAGAAGACGGAGAAGAAGGGGAAGAAGGAGGGAGAGGAAGGAGGAGAAGAAGAAGATTGAAAATACAATTTTCCACTTCAAAGTGTAGATTTTCTGTTAAATAAACGTATTACCTTTTCATTAATTAATTTATTAAAAATATCTGTTGTGTCAACACAAGACTTTCCGATTGAGTTGATTATTTTAAGACCAAAACAGTTAGAAAACAAAAGAATACTGAACATTTTTATAATCACTGATTAAAAATAAATAAAAGTCAAAATTTTTTGACAAATGTCAAATTTTTTGACAACTGTCAAATTTTTTGACAATTGTCAGAAACGTCAGCTGCCAAATATTATTAGATATTTGATTGCGTAAAAACTCTTTCAAAAACAAAATAATTTTAAAAAATTTTATATCATTGAATAAAAAAAAAAGTTCTCTAACGGATGATTTAAAAAAAATTATATAGTTCCATTTAAAAAACACAAAATTTCCTTAATTGCACGCCCCCTAGCGGACCGATTTTGAACAAACTCCTTTCTGCACTCCGTCGTTATCTGATAAGACCCTATACCAAATTTCAAGTCAATCGGTGCGGCCGTTTCAGAGATTTCGTGGGGAACTACATCCACACATACATACACACACACAGACTTTTTTCTAAAAATGGTCTAGATCGACTCGGGGGACCTCAAAATACATATATCCGGTGTTATCTCAAAAATTTTTTTTTACCCCATTACAATACTTTCCTTTAATACCTTAAGGTATCGGAAAGTAATAGCCCTTGAAATGTATTACAGTTAAACTTTATCTAAATTATCTCGTAGGAAGAATGTTACAAAATTTTCGGGTGCATTCCTCTCCCCCACCTTTGATTTTGCTACTTTTTTTTATTGATTTGGAAGGTGCTCGCTAGGTACTGTCCAATGCTGATATTTTTATCAAAAGTGTTCTGCAAATAACTTTGTAAATTAGGCGCATAACTGGGGAGGCTTTGGAAACGAAAGCGAAAACGAAAGGTGTAAAAAAGTAGAATAGTATATTGTTTGATTAGGAGTAAAAATGTCACTTTTTTTTAAAAAAAGCCAAAAGCCAAAAAAAGAGCCAAAAAAAGTATTTTTACTCCGTATTAAACATTTAATTTTTTCTTCAAACGTAAAACTTAGAAAAAGCAAAAATATAAATTTTTGAAGTGTCGCCATCTCTTGAAAATTATGTGTAGTTCAATTGTAAAATATTTAAAAAAATTAACTTTAACTTGTAAAAAGAAGCTAATTATTAAACGCAACGAATAAATTATAACAGAAAATTTATAAAAACATTACCTTTTAACATTACAAATGCTTAGAAATATCATTTTAGGTTACAATTTGTTGTTAATATTTTGGGTTAGAATTTACTTTTACCTCCTAGGAGGTAAAAGTTCACTTTTGCCTCCTTGAGGTAAAAGTTCACTTTTGCCTCCTAGGATGTAAAAGTAGAACTTTAACCTTACTTGTTCAGTAACAAAATGTCAACTTTTTTTGACGTTTGAAGAAAATAATTATTTATACAGCTAGTGGCAAAATGACAGTGTTTTTTTCACGATAAGTAAAAGACAATTACGACGAGAGAAAAAAACACTAATTTTGCCCGTGTTGTATACGTAATTATTTGTAATTTCGTACAAAATCGAGAAACTAAATATTCAATTTTGACGTTTAGTTAAGTCGTTTTGGCCGTATGTATATGTTTAAGCGGGTTTAACTACAAAGCCAGCTTAAAGCTATCAAATACTATGCACCGTCCTTAAAGCTCGGCTTATATTTACTAAACAAGTTTAAATTAAAGCCAGCAATTTTCTAGGCTTAAAATTATAAGCGACTGTTTCAGTCATGCGCATTTTGACATTTTTATTAATTTGACATTAGGGTCAAATAGTAGAGGGTCTATCGGTTTCAACCTGGAAAAACGACATATGTGGCTGTAAATTTACAATTAGCTAGCCTTAAGAGTCTACATAAAGACACAAAAAAGTTTACCACTCCTAGGGGTGTGCAACATGAAGTAATTGTGCCCTCAACATTCAAAGAATATTAGCTCGAAAGCAAATGATAATTTCGAAATTCTAATAAGGCTATTTAATTGAGCATGGAATTCTGAACAATTTATAAATCTATAAAAATTTTTGTACTAATAGTACTTTTCCAGAAAAACGCGATGAAAGACAAATAGGGATAAACAGTTAGAAATCTGATAATTGGAAATTTTCAAGCGTAGTGGCTCGATAAAATGTTTGCCATTTTGTAATTAATTGTCAGATCATTTTTTCATGTAAGTTTTTGAAAAGAAGATGGTTTTAGCTTTAAATTGATGTGGTTATTTTTTAATTTATTTATTTTCATCATGCCTGAAATTGTACTAGAAGTTTTCTTTTTCATTTTTCTGACGACTCTTTACAAATTAATGTACCATAAGCTACAGAGAGCTCAAAATTAAAAAAATATTCTAAAAATCGAAATCGAAATCGAAAAATCGAAATCTTTTTATAGTCAATTTATAGAGAATTAAGTTTTAAACAATTTTTATATCTATGCAATTTTCTGTACTTGCAATAGTTTTTCCGTAAACGCGTCGAAAGAACCATTTATATAGCTTTAACATCAATCTAGGGCACAGACTGGAAAAACAACATATGTGGCTGAAAATTTGAAATAAGCTAGTATTGAAAGCTTAAAAAAGGAGGGAAAAAAGTTTACCACTCTCAGGGATGTGCAACATCGAATAAATGTGTCCTCAACTGTTAAAAGAGTAACTGGAAGTGTAATAGAAAAATCTAAATTTTGTTTGGGCCAATTTATAGAAAATGCAATTCTAAACAACTTATACTATAGCTATGAATTTTTCTGTACTTGCAATAGTTTTTCCGTAAACGCGTCGAAAGAACAATTTAGATAGCCTCTACATCAATTTATATAAAAAAAATTATATAAATTAGTTTAAAAATTCAATTACATATCTTTATGCAGAATGTTATTATTTTGGCAGCTGATTTAACAGTTTGCAGTTGTCAAACTTCAATTTTGACATCATATTCGTATACAGCGACCCCATAAATATAAAGTACCATGTCCTTATTAAAAAATAATTAGATTTAAAAAAACGCCTCCTAAAAATAATATACAGTGGGATCTACCCATGTTGCACACCCCTGATGATGGTAAACTTTTTAGCGTCTTGTAGTACATATCAAATAATGCCCAAATCCAAATTTTCCAGGTCGATGCCGATATTCGCCTTTGGGATCTGTACTAAAAGGTTAAGGTGTAAAAAGTAGAAAAGTAAATAAATGTTTAAAGTCAAAAACGAAATATTGGAAAGTCATGGAAATTTTAAAGAAATAAATTAATTAGACAATAATTAATACTTTTTTCAAATTTTCATGAAGTCACCAGTGTGCGGATGGGTTATACAAATATGCACAAACTTCGAGAGATACTTCAAATTAAAAAATGTGGGCTGAAAAAGTATTCTTTGTAGCGCAATTTTAACATTGCCTGAGATTTTACTAGTGAGGAGCCTTAAGAAATTACATTGTTGATGTTGCGTCTCGCGACAGCACTGTGTTGTTTCACTTTAATCTTTCGTTACTTTTGATACCTCGATACTTTCGATACCTCGATACTTTCTATACCTCGATACTTTCGATACCTCGATACTTTCGATACCTCGATACTTTCGATACCTCGATACTTTCGATACCTCGATACTTTCGATACCATGATACTTTCGATACTTTCGATACCTCGATACTTTCGATACCTCGATACTTTCGATACTTTCGATACTTTCGATACTTTCGATACCTCGATACTTTCGATACCTCGATACTTTCGATACCTCGATACTTTCGATACCTCGATACTTTCGATACCTCGATACTTTCGATACCTCGATACTTTCGATACCTCGATACTTTCGATACCTCGATACTTTCGATACCTCGATACTTTCGATACCTAGATACTTTCGATACTTTCGATACCTCGTTACTTTCGATACCACGATACTTTCGATACTTTCGAAAGCTCGATACTTTCGATACCTCGATACTTTCGATACTTTCGATACTTTCGATACTTTCGATACCTCAATACTTTCGATACCTCGATACTTTCAATACCTCGATACTTTCGATACCTCGATTCTTTCGATACCTCGATACTTTCGATACCTCGATATTTTCGATACTTCGATACTTTCGACCCTCGGTATCGGTATTCGATACCACTTAAGGTATCGATACTTCGAATAAGTATCGATACTTTGCCCAGCCCTAATCTATACAATAAAATGCCGAATTTAGAAATAAAATTGTAGGAATTCAAATGTCTCGATTATTAATCGGTCTTATTAACGCACTAGTTAATTAATTAGTATATTATCCAACGAGAGGGTAATAAAGCTCATTACTCACATAGAATCGTTGCGGAACGAGGGAGTGAAACGACCGAGTTTCGTAAGCATTCGAGTGAGTAATGAGCTTTACCCGCGAGTAGGATACTATACTTTTTCTACTTGTATTAAATAATTGCGCACAATTTTTAAGTAAGTTTTATTATGTTATTGAACAAAATTAACAAAATATAATAAAGAAATAGGAAACAATGTACTAATCATTCTTATTAACATAAACATTAACTGTACCATAATTTATAATTGAAAAAGGAGTGTTTCGATTTATGTCGGCAGCAGTAAAAGTGTTACTTTTGTTATTTACGGTGTTGTTGTTGCTGCTAGTCCCTTGAACAGCGCCTAAAATTTTATTCGCAGTATCCGTTTTATTTTTTATTGAACCGTCAATATATCCTTCTGCGACGGTTGTGGATTTCCATCCCCCGTGTCTTTTTAGAGCTGTGACATCTGCTCCTGCATCGATTAGTAAGGTTGCCGATGATCGTCTAAAACTGTGCCCAGTGTACATTTTTGCATCAGGTAGGTCTAGAAACGAAGCTATTTGCTTTCCCATACTGGCAAACTTGTTGATCCCTATTTTTTGGCAAGTACATTTCCCTTTTTGGTAATTCAAGAAAAAAGAGTCATATGTGACTGTTGCTGGCCGTAGACTGATGTACTTCTTAACAATCGTGTAAAAATCGCCCGTTATTGTAAATTTCCTGTGGGGTGTTTGGTTTTTGTGACCGGAACTGTTACAACTATAATAGTAGTGTGCAAATCTTCAAGATCTTGCATTTTCATGGCATGGAGCTCGTTGGTTCGGCACGCGCCCATGATCCCCATTATTAATGCAACCTTAAAAATGATAATTAAAACCACAGTAAAAACTAAGTAGATCTACATTTTCTTACTTTTGTTGCCAGATATACGTTCTCCGGAGCATGAGTTAAAAAGGTGTTGATTTGCTCAGGAGTGAAGGTTTTTGACTTTTTGGGCTCATAACCTTCAGACTTTCGTTTCAAAAAAGCGCGCAATTTTGCGTACGTTTCGATTTTTACATTGTTGTGAATGCTAATGGTGCTTCTCAGCATAGAGTAATGTGCCCATAAAGATGAAGATTTGTATTTTTCGGCTAATTCGCCAAAATATACCAAAAGTACATTTTCAGAAAACGAACTTATCGACTTTGTGGCCCACCAATACATAAACGTTTTGTACACCATATTATATTTATGGCGAGATTTTTCAGGAAGTAAATTTAGCGTCATTTCCTTTGTTGCATTTCCAATTTCTGGTGGAGTTAGAATTATGTCTTCGTCACTGTCCATCACGGTTGCACTGTCCATTTTTGGTTAAAGTATTCACCACAGATAACTGAGATATATTGTTCAATAGATGCGGGAGCTAGGGTGAGACGTAGGTTACCATCATCGGTAGGGGGTAGGTAGTTCTTACCATCATCACGGTATGGCGCTGGCAGCATCGAGCTCCGCGTATTTAATACATAGGGATCAAGTAGGAATGTGATATAATGAAAAAATTGAAGTTTATTTTAAAATAATTTGTCAGTTGTGTGAATGTTTGAGTAGTGATCCCCAAAGCAGAAACCATGTATTGATATGGCATCTAAATTGAAAAGAACAGTTTAAAGTTTGAATAAAAAACGGTGTTCAAATCATGAAGTTAATAAGAGCGAATTTTAGTGCATGATAAATGATGTGTTCGACGAGGAGTGTAAAAGAAGAGTTACTATATTTTCAAAACGGTTTAACTTGGATAATACATTGGCATCGTAGAGAAATCGGATGAAAACCTAATTGAAGGCAAGTTTAAGTTGATACTTAGTTGATTGTGGAAACACCCAATTTAAAACAAAGTTGAGCAATGACCAATTTGTAGAAATGTAGTAAATAATCTTAAACCAAGTTGTTACGTAGCAACATTTTTGTAGCAACTAGTTAATAAATATATTACAATAAAATGAACAGTTATTTTATTTTAATTTTCACAGGAACTTCAAAAAATGAAGATGTGGTCATAACACGATCACTTACGAGAAATAACGAGTTAATGCTGCAATTCTAAGCAAATCTGTAAGAAAACCGTAAAATCATAAAATCGTTGCTTACGATACGAACGTAAACAACCGAGTTACAGATAACTTTACAAATTTTATAAAATTGCAATTCTGTGCCTACATTTGTACTAAATATCGTAACTACTAGACTCTATTAATAAAATGCGGTACAGCACTCGTAACAAACTGTCATTTTGACTTTTATGTCGACTTTTAAGATTCTTTTAAGGTTATAGTTCCAATCACATACTTCAAATCGTGGTTTTAATGAGCAACCGTTCTGTCCTCAATATGCGTTTGTTCTTTTTCACTTTCTTAATTTTGACACAATTAACGCCTGGGACATGCAGCGTATGCGATAATCTTACAATTATAATCAGAAAGAAGTATTACATTTATTGAATACCAGAATGCCTTTCCTCTATATGTTAATACACATAAACGTAGGTACAAACGGAAGATAATGTTCATCAGCAGCAAGTCGAGCTTTGATTTCAACATGAGCGTTCTATCAATTAGAGCTACACATCACTGCTATCCCACTGTTCATAACATAAGGTGCAGGAGGGTAATAAGGCCCGGCGGATATTAAGGCCCACTTTCAAAATTCGCGCCAACGATGAAATACGGTTCCAGATTCCGCTTTGTTACGACTAACAACGTTGTTGGCACACGGTACTCACATGTTCGCGTGTTTTATGAAGTTGTAGTGCATTATATCAAAGTTGATCTTACTTGGATTACTTTATAATAATAATATCACTAGAAAGAAGTTACTGGTGCGCCTGTAATGTAAGTAATTGCATTTTATACTTTTAGTGGCATTTAAAGTTCATTAAATATGCTTGTGATTCCCCTATATCCGAATGTTGGTTTATTTACGGTTTGCTTGGAAATAAATATTGTTGTCGACACGACTTTTCTGAAAATAAAGCCCGGGCCTTATTTGTAGTAAAAGTAGTATGGGGCTTTATTTTCGGATACTTGGGCCTTATTTTCGGATATTTTGAGGTTGTTTAAAAGTGCTTTTTGTTTAAGATGGGAAAACAAAAATGCCGCGGCATTCGCGCGAATTGGGATGCCGAAATGATGACTGATGCATTAAGACTCCTCCGCGAAGGCCAATCGCAGAGAGAGGTAGAAAGAATTTCTGGAATTCCCCGAAGAACTTTAAGAACTCATTTACAAACTGGGTCTGTAGAGAGGAAGTTAGGGAGAAAACCTATTTTGACGAAGGTTCAAGAACAAGATTTGGAAGACAGGATTATTCGATTAGCAGAGATAGGAATGCCTCTAACGCCAAAATCGCTCAGGAGAAATGTGCTTGAGTTTTTAAAATCAAACAGAATTGATTATTCAACAAAACGGAACAGACAGATCGTCGGAAAAGATTGGTATGCTGCATTTCTAAGACGCCACCCACGTTTAAGTAAACGAAAAGCCCAATCTATGAATCCAGCAAGATCTCAAAAACTCAATCGTTTCATTGTTGAAGATTATTTCACGAAGCTGCAATCTGTTTTCGAGGAAAATAATTTAAAACATTCCCCGGAGCGAATATTTAATATGGATGAGAAAGGGTGCCGTTTAACCTTACACCATCAACAAACCGTGTTGGCACTTAAAGGCGCTAAAAGAGTTCATCTCGTCGCTCATGAACATGCAGAAAATACGACGATTGTCGCATGCATTAATGCCTTAGGTAATACAATACCTCCAATGATCCTTTTTAAGGGCGTTCGCTTAAAACCCACTTTTCAAGACGGCCTTCCTGCCGGTTCGATAGTGTCGATGAGCCCAAAAGGAAGCATGACCACTAATTTATTTTGCAAATGGTTGGATCATTTTTCAAAGTATAAACCTGATGGCAAGGTTATTCTTATTTTTGATGGCGCTACGTCACATCTTGACATAACAATTGCGAATAAGGCTGAAGAACATAATATAATACTCTTGTGCCTCCCTAGCAATACAACGCATGAATTGCAACCGCTCGATAGAGCAGTGTTTCGGTCCTTTGAGCATTTCTGGGACGAAGAATTATTAAAATATTGGGATCAAAATCCAGATCGCAGATTAACTAAAGGAAGGTTTTCATATATTTTTACACCTGTATGGGAGAAGTGCATGAGTGTGGCAAATATAACGAGTGGTTTTAGAACTACTGGGATATATCCTTTTGATGCGCAAGCTTTGCCAGAAGTCGCATTTGCTCCATCTACAATATCTAGACGAATTCCTGACAAACGAAAGGATTCGACAAGTTCTGATGAGGAAAGCAGTTTACCTTTGTCTTGTCTTGCGAAGCGAGCACAACAAATGGCGATTCACACCCAAAGGACACATTCACCAGCACAACTGGATAATGTTTTTGAAACTCAGGCGTCTAACGATCAAGACTCTATGGCAGACACTGATTTAGGTCACAAGCAGAATGCAGTGCAACCCTCTCACTCAAATAATAATTCATTTGCAAGTTATTTGAAAACTACTGCAAACCAACCGATGGAACCTGTAGCAGGACCTTCAACAGTAGATACGGAAGTTTCATTTTCAAAGATTTTAAAAACGCCTGATGTACCAGCTAAAAAGTCCAGTGTAGTTAGAAGAAAGGCACTCAACTACAAATGCCAGCAGGTGACGAAAGACTTATTCGAAAAGAAATCGGAAAAGGCAGTTGTTCAAAAGGGCAAAATCAAAACTTCCCATTCCAAGAAACTAAATGGAACTGAAGAATCTTGGTTCTGCTTCATCTGCGATTCAAGTAAAGTACTAGATATGCGCATGTGCGCTATTTGTCAATCGTGGGTGCATGAAGAATGCATAGGCATGACTGCTAAATGCACGGAGCAGCTAGTATGTCCAAAATGCATGTCTGAGTAATCTATAACCGGTGGGCTTTATTTTCCGCCATGTCGGTAAATAAGGCCCACAGATAATAAATAAAAATAATTTTTTTGTGCTGTTGCTATAGCCGTTAACTACAGCTTCTATATTGTATTTTGTACTGAATTGATGTTACTTTATCAGAATATATTTTATTTTCCTTTAAATGATTTTCATTGTATGAAAAAAAAATAATTGAGTTAGGTGGGCCTTATTACCCTCCAGTACCTTATAACATTTTTGCTTAACTCCACTTTGTTCTTCTGCAGTAGAAGAAAACTTAACATATTCTGATAATAAAGTTACAATTAAACTGACTAAGGAGTAAAGAGTTTGACATAGAGAAATGGAGAAGTTTACTTCAACACAATTTTGAAATGAGCCGGTTTTTAAGAAGTTAACACCGTTGGGACTTGAATATGCAAGGGAATTCTTGAATTTGATGGACTGCAATGAGATTCAATCCTTTGAATTACATATACAACAAACCAGTGGTCTAATCTATACGTTTGATTGAAATTTGAAGGAGGAAGACCGAATGGGTTGGAAACATATCTTACGTATCTTCTCTCCTCTTGCGTGCGGTTTCTGTTGTAATTTTCTTCAATTTAACGTCCGGTATATAATATATTGATGTTTCTATTCATTAATATATCCGAAAAACTCATAAACCGTAACGTTACAGACAACTAATATCTCAACGTATAGTCCATTCAAATTAAGCAAACATTTCGAAATTCGTGCCCGAAGCATCGATTTTTCTGAATTTTTTACATTATCTTCTATATGGTGCTTAGTTCAAAGTTTACCTTTTTTATTTTGCCGCGATCTATTTTCCTCCGCGGAAAACGGGAAAAACTTTTTCCAGACAATGTGTTATTGAAAAACACCGACCAACTACTAAAATGAGTTTATGGGTCCAAAATAGGACATTTGTTTCTCTTGAAATTATATCTAAAAATGCACTCCTAAAAAGTTATTGGCTCTCAAAGTTAGGGTTAAAATATTAACAAATCGCTTATCTTCAAAACTACTGTAAATATTTTAATAATTTTTATAAAGCTTACATATCTTATAAAAGTCACTCTGTGGTAAAAATTTCATGATAATCGCTATACTGGAACTATCCCTTAGGGGGGTGGTACTAACTTGAAAACTCTAAAAGAGTACTTTGGCACCAAAAAAAGTAAAAGCGTTGACTAAATTTTGTAGGTAATTTTAAAACAAGCGATTTTGTTCTCTTAATATTTCTTTCTAAAATTAACGGCTTTTTAAAAAAATGAAAAATAACAATATTAAGGGTTGAATTGGGTAAAAAATGTGACAAATAAACCATCGCAAATCACCGGCAAACTTCTACAGTGCATTCTTGGTATTAAAATAAGACATTTGTCCCTCTTAAAATTATATCAAAAAATGCACCCCCAAAAAACTGCGGGCTCTTAAAGTTGGGATTAAAATTTCTTTAAGTCCGATTATCTCCGCAAGTACTGAAAATATTTTAGATTTTTATTCTGCCAGCATATCTTATAAATGTCATCTTGTGGTAAAAATTTCAAAAATATCACATCACTAGAACTACCCCTTAGGGGGGGTGGCTCTAATTTGTAACCCTTAAAAAATCAAAATTAAATTAAATAATTTTATAGGAAATTTTAAAATAAGCATTTTTTGTCTCTTATATTTTTCTTCTAAAACCAACGGTTTTTGAAAAAAATGAAAAAGTTATATGTTTGGAGAATAATGAGATTTTTTCCATTTTTATGCCCACCTTGTGAGCCTCTTTCTGCCGAGGAAAATATCGCGCGTCAAGAAAAGACTGGTAGACTTTGAACTAGTGACCATATAGAAGATAATGCAAAAGGTTTCAGAAAAATCGACTCTTCGGGGGCTTACTTAGGAATAATTGTCTTCATTGACTGAACAATTCATGCGCATTTAAGACAAGTATGTCGAAATTAATCCCCGAAGCGTCGATTTTTCTGAAACCTTTTGCATTATCTTCTATATGGTCACTAGTTCAAAGTCTACCAGTTTTCTTTTGACGCGCGATATTTTCCTCGGCAGAAAAAGGTTCAATTTATAACGAATCTTTGAATTTCAGAATTCAACTTACAAGTCTTTTTCTGTCGAGGAAAATATCGCGCGTCAAAAAAAAACTGGTAGACTTTGAACTAGTGACCATATAGAAGATAATGCAAAAGGTTTCAGAAAAATCGACGCTTCGGGGATTAATTTCGACATACTTGTCTTAAATGCGCATGAATTGTTCAGTCAATGAAGACAATTATTCCTAAGTAAGCCCCCGAAGAGTCGATTTTTCTGAAACCTTTTGCATTATCTTCTATATGGTCACTAGTTCAAAGTCTACCAGTTTTCTTTTGACGCGCGATATTTTCCTCGGCAGAAAAAGGTTCCATTTATAACGAATCTTTGAATTTCAGAATTCAACTTACAAGTCTTTTTCTGTCGAGGAAAATATCGCGCGTCAAAAAAAAACTGGTAGACTTTGAACTAGTGACCATATAGAAGATAATGCAAAAGGTTTCAGAAAAATCGACGCTTCGGGGATCAATTTCGAAATACTTCTCTTAAATGCGCATGAATTGTTCAGTCAATGAAGACAATTATTCCTAAGTAAGCCCCCGAAGAGTCGATTTTTCTGAAACCTTTTGCATTATCTTCTATATGGTCACTAGTTCAAAGTCTACCAGTTTTCTTTTGACGCGCGATATTTTCCTCGGCAGAAAAAGGTTCAATTTATAACGAATCTTTGAATTTCAGAATTCAACTTACAAGTCTTTTTCTGTCGAGGAAAATATCGCGCGTCAAAAAAAAACTGGTAGACTTTGAACTAGTGACCATATAGAAGATAATGCAAAAGGTTTCAGAAAAATCGACGCTTCGGGGATCAATTTCGAAATACTTCTCTTAAATGCGCATGAATTGTTCAGTCAATGAAGACAATTATTCCTAAGTAAGCCCCCGAAGAGTCGATTTTTCTGAAACCTTTTGCATGATCTTCTATATAGTCCCTGGTTCAAAGTCTACCAGTCTTTTCTTGACGCGCTATATTTCCCTCGGCAGAAAAAGGCTCACCAAGTGGGGTCATTTGAAAATACTTGTTTTAAATTGTTCCGTCAATGAAGACAATCATTCCTAAGTAAGTCCCCGAAGAGTCGATTTTTCTGAATCCTTTTGCATGATCTTCTATATAGTCCCTGGTTCAAAGTCTACCAGTCTTTTCTTGACGCGCTATATTTCCCTCGGCAGAAAAAGGCTCACCAAGTGGGGTCATTTGAAAATACTTGTTTTAAATTGTTCCGTCAATGAAGACAATCATTCCTAAGTAAGTCCCCGAGATTTTTCTGAATCTTTTTGCATGATCTTCTATATAGTCCCTAGTTCAAAGTCTACAAGTTTTTTTTAGCCGCGCGGTGTTTTCCTCAGTGGAAGAAGACTCACAAAGTCACTAAAAAAACGGGAGAAATCACATTATTCTCCAAACATATACGTTTTTCATTTTTTCTCAAGAACCGTTGGTTGTAGAAGAAAAATATTAGAGGCAAAAAATGCTTATTTTAAAATTTCCTATAAAATTATCTAATTTAATTCGATTTTTTTAGGGTTAAAAGTTAGGCCCACCCCCCTAAGGGGTAGTTCTAGTCGTGTGATTTTCTTGAAATTTCTACCACAAGATGACATTTAAAAGATATGTTGGCAGAAGAAAAATCATTAAAATATTTTCAGTACTTGCGGAGATAATCGGACTTAAAGAAATTTTAATCCCAACTTTAAGAGCCCGCAGTTTTTTAGGGGTGCATTTTTTGATATAATTTTAAGAGGGACAAATGTCTTATTTTAATACCAAGAATGCACTGTAGAAGTTTGCCGGTGATTTGCGATGGTTTATTTGTCACATTTTTTACCGAATTCAACCCTTAATATTGTTATTTTTCATTTTTTTCAAAAGCCGTTAATTTTAGAAAAAAAAATTAAGAGAACAAAATCGCTTGTTTTAAAATTACCTACAAAATTTAGTCAACGCTTTTACTTTTTTTGGTGCCAAAGTACTCTTTTAGAGTTTTCAAGTTAGCACCACCCCCCTAAGGGATAGTTCCAGTATAGCGATTATCATGAAATTTTTACCACAGAGTGACTTTTATAAGATATGTAAGCTTTATAAAAATTATTAAAATATTTACAGTAGTTTTGAAGATAAGCGATATGTTAATATTTTAACCCTAACTTTGAGAGCCAATAACTTTTTAGGGGTGCATTTTTAGATATAATTTCAAGAGCAACAAATGTCCTATTTTGGACCCATAAACTCATTTTAGTAGTTGGTCGATGTTTTTCAGGAACACCTTGTCTGGAAAAAGTGTTTCCCGTTTTCCGCGGAGGAAAATAGATCGCGGCAAAATAAAAAAGGTAAACTTTGAAATAGACACCATATAGAAGATAATGTGAAAAATTCAGAAAAATCGAAGCTTCGGGCACGAATTTCGAAACAACGCAGTTTTTATAGCTCTATTGACTCCCCTAGTAAGATTTACGTGAAACTGTAAATATTTACAAGTGATCGTAGCCATCGTAACGAGATACGATACGCATAGAATTGCACATCTACACGTAAGTCCTTACGGTTGCTACGATAACAAGTTACGAGCCTTACGATAGTGCTCAGAATTGCAGCATAAATTTAACAAAAATTATTATTATTACAAGCACCAAATTTGTTGTCAGCGCCAACAACGATAATGGTAAGAACTAAAACATGGTTACCATTTAGAGTGGGGACTCAGCCATCTATTTCTAAATATATAAATCTATAATCTGTGGTATTCACAAAACTTGATTTTCGTATTTTTGTTTTAGCAGTTTTGACGTTTGAATTTATCGCGATGCGCTACTTTGATTTTTGCTTTACAATGGTTTCCAAGGCAACTTAAATTATGACCTGAAGATTAATGAAAATCTAGGCATACGATTGGAAGGTAGTCGTTGAGTAATCATAAATTACTACATTATTTGAGGAATGGGTTACTTTCTATATTAAAAATACGTTAGTAATAAATGAATTATTTGATATGAGTAGAAAAATAACTATTAATACACTTTTTTATTTGTTTATTGTGGTAATTGTATTGTACGTAACTCAATTTTGTAATTATAGTTTTCTAATATAAAATGTATAAATAATTTTGAGGTTATGTTTAACTACAACAACGAACTTGTTCAGCGAAAGTTGAATTTCTACAAACTTCCACGCCATTCTACGCTACGTCGAACCACGCACACATAGCTCGGCCTGCGTCGGGAATTTGCGCGTGTGACTTGAAACGACATTATACTAGAATCCACCTTAGCTTTTGGGTGGGAATTTTGTTATAAATGGAAAATTGAAGCAGTCAGATAGTGATGTCGAAAACTGCTATTTTTAAATAGCAGTTACGAACCTGCTATGCTATTTAAAAATAGCAGTTAAAAATAGCAGCTTTTTGTAATAGCAGCTATTTTAGAAAAAGCAGAAAAATCGACAAAAATAGCAATAAGGTACCTGCACCAAATAAGGCCACGTTAAGGGTTTAATTATTATTTACTCTAAGATTTGATAACCAAGTGATTCAGAAGTTAGCGTAATTTGTTACTAGGGCTTTGAGTACGTATATTTACAATTGTATTTTTTTAATGTTACTCATATAGAAGTTATAAAAAAACTGTGAGGTCACAGGTATTGGCCTTATTGGGAACAGTGTGTCCATAATAAGGCCAACAGTGAAATAAGTACCAAAATGCATAGTAAACTTGAAATTTAATAGAAAAAAATGAAATATAAACTTCTTTAAACATAAAAATATAAATTCCACCATTAAATAATGTCATAACAATACCGAGACACTTATGATTTATGATGAACAATCCCAACATTTTTGTGTTTGGTTTTGTGGCTTTATTAAGAACAATGCGATTTTGACAAAAAAAATTTCTTATAAAAATTTTTACGTGTTAAATTATTGTTTACTTACGTCATGAATTAATAGATATTTAGTACACCTTTTGGCAATAAAACGAAATTTAAAATTTTTTTATAACAACGTACAACACCACCAACTAGAACTTGCAATGTTATAAGGGGAAAGTACCGATAATGCGTTTAGATGCCTTGCCATCTAGCCATTATCGTACAAACTTGAAAATATTCTTAAACATTGTACGACAGATGTCCTTCGATCTAACACTCACAAATTCAACATATTAATTTAAACTTGGCTGTAATAGCGTACTGGCCTTATTAAGTACATGGCCTTATTTGGTACAGGTACCTTATAGCATATAGCAATAGCAGTATCTAATAATATAGCAGAAAGCAACTAAAAGCAGTTATCCCTACACCTGTCTACACCGGAGTACGGGTGTAGTTGTAGCCGACATGTACGAATGAAATTCATTAATGTCTATTACCTACATTATGATTTAAGATTTAATTGATTTATAATATTTCTAGTAGGTAGGTACTTAGTAAGTATGTGTTAAGAAATTCGATTGGTTTCCATTTCAACTTTAAAACACAAGCACACACTTTCAGTTTTTAATTTTTTACTTTTTCGTATCTACCAGCTACTTTGAAAAAGTATTAACTATGATGGAAAAAAAATTGTTTAACAAACTTTGGTAGGTACATCTTAAAATTAACGAACACATTTAGTAGGTCATTTGTTCAGTTATCAATTTAAAGCTTCACGTGTACATTTTGAAAATAAATTAATCTCAAGCGAGTTTGAGAATGAAAAAAACTTTGCATTTTCTCACTTTAACATTTCATTCTTCATTCTTGTGATTAAATACAAAGGATTTCTTTGAGTTCTCTTTGGTAGTACAAAAATATTCAAAAAAGCTTATACAATTTTGGGTTTTTACGAAATTTCACTAAAATTTAGTAAAATCTCAAATACAAAAGAAAACTTATAGAAATCGTTTGTATAAGTACTTAGCTAAACCTCACAGGTATAACGTAATTTGCCTGAAGCCCCATTCAAAAGAAACAATTCATCAATGGTTTGACTCTTTCAATACTACCCTGCTGTATTTTGGGCATCGTGTTTGCGTTTGTTTTTATTTATTTATGCTTAGAGACTACCAAACAGGCCTACGGCCTAATTACATGATAGCAAACACATATTTTAAAATTCAATTTTTATAGTATTTTGTTTAAGTTTTTGAAACAAACAGTGCTTCCTAAATGATTCAAAATTTATGTCCATATTCATATCCAAACATAACTTCGACTTTTAATTTAAACTTATTAAAGATCGTTTTACGTTACCTGATCGTCGCTAAACTATCATATTTTTTTTCGCAACTGCTAAAGTGCTATTATGCTTTATGTTAAGTTCAATGCAAAATGCTACGAGTATATGCTGTACACTACTTGCTATTTTTACTAACTGCTATATGCTATTAGCTATTTTTACTAACTGCCATTGGTATGTCAGTGCGCATGTGAGCTGTCGTTGCTATGGGTACTTGACGTCACATTCGAATGACAAATTTTGCGGGACTTTTAATTTGAAACGTGAAAACTATTCTAATTTACCTACATCTTATTTTAATTAATTTTTATATATTTCAAACAATTTTTAATTATACAACTTTTAAATAATAAGTAATAACTCATTTTTCTAGCAATTAGGTAATGTAATTATCACAAATATAAATTCTTAAGAATAATCAAAGCTTTTGAACACTTATAAACTTACCAAAAACTTACTTAGCCAAAAAATAAACAAAAAAGTTCTAAATAAATTATGTATCAATAATTATTAATGAAGTACTTCTAGAAATGCAGGAATCCTTAAAGATCCTTAAGTTCTTACTGTCTTCAAATGAAACCAGGTTTAAGGTTTAAAATTATAGACCAAAGGCTTTGTAGTTTATGCGTGATGCAAAAAAGCTTTCTCGCTGAGCTTATATAATTTATTTAAGTGACTTACCGTTTTTTAAATTAATCGTATCTGCTCTTTTGCAAAGAACAACCCATTGCTTACATATTTCCGATTTCGGAAATGTAAAATATTTAATTGACGTGCCCTTAGTTTTCACGTTGGAATTGCCACAACCATATACAGCACAACCGGGCATTTTAAAGTTTTAAATAAGATTTTAATTAAAAATGTTTAAATTCAAAAAAAAATTTAATTACGTCAAACTGACATTACATTCGTATCTACTTTAGATCAGAGCATGCGCACATACATCTATTCGTGAATGACGTCATGCGCAAAAGGAGACGCGTTTTCGTATGTTTAGCTGACATACTAGTATACTTATACTATGCTAACTCCTATTATATGCTTTTTGCTATTTTTAACAACTGCTATATGCTTTTTGCTATTTTTACTAACTGCTATTTGAATAGCTGCTATTTTTCAAAGCGCATAACTGCTACAACTGCTATTTGGCAAATAGCAGTTATAAAATAGCAGACTGCTATTTAGCAACACATCACTACAGTCAGATATATTTATTTCAGTTTAATAGTGGCATTTGAAAGAAGATATTATGCTCTAACGAACGTCGACTGTAAAATTTAAATATAATTATCAATGACGCATACCTGACGTTTCTTAGCGCAACTCGAACTAAAAGCTAGTTTGGTTTTGAGATAGTTACCCAGTGTTCAACTTTCTGCGACTACGACATTCTACGACATCGACATTCTGCGTACGAGAGGAAATTCGCCTTAAGAGCCCGACGCAAACCCTTAGTAATAAAAAGCAGTATGAAATGTAGATTTTAATAAACCTTGGTAGTGACCGTATACGAAACGCTCGGTCTGTCGCGCGCATTTAGCCGGAAGTTAAGGAAATTAAACTTTTTATATTTGTTTAAACGTCAAATTTTTCGATTCCTGTACTTTGAAACTAGCAGATTTGTGAGATCATTACGTCGTAGTTGGTACTTATTGCTGCAACACCCAAACTTGGTTTGTTTCTCATCGTGCGGCCGAAGAGTGTTATCAGACCGGAGTTATTGGGTGTTTTTAATAAGAAATCATCATAGGTAATTTTTATAAAGTTGCATCTAGTTGAATACTTTCACATTTATTTGTCCGTCAGCGCGATTGAAATTCTGCTTTACATGCAGAAAGTTCCAGGTTCGATCCCGGGCGGCAATTTTTTTAAAATTTTATTTTTAATAAGAATTATGCAATTTTTATTGAGATAAAAGTTTATTTATATTTAGTTATATTTTGTATAAAATATATACAAAAAATTAAATGATTTTCTTGTATCTCAAGCTAGAAATTGGTGTGTCAACGACGGACTAAATTTCGGTTTGTCAAGTACTTCAGGCCATTCCTATGCCGACAGACTAGGTTATTTGTGTAGCCAACGTCACGAGCTTTAATTTGATATCTCATTCTAATAAAAAATAAAATTTAAAACAAAAATTGCTTCCGTCCGGGATCGAATCTTGGACTGTTTGCGTGTAAAGAACAATTTCCATCGCGCTGACAGACAAATAAATGTGAAAGTATGCAACTTGATACAACTTTATAAAAATTACCTATAATGATAAAACACTCAATAACTCCGGTCTGATAAGACTCTCCGACCGCGCGATGAGTGACAGACCAAGTTAGGCTGCTGTAGCAATAAATGATCTCACAAATCTGCTAGTTTCAAAGTACAGGAATCGAAAAATTTGACGTTTAAACAACTATAAAAAGTTAAATTTTCTTAACTTCTGGCTAAATGCGGCGCGACAGACCGAGCGTTTGCGCACAGCGAGCGCCCAACACGTCCAATACGGCAAGTTCTATGCTAGCATGTGCGTTTAGCATAGCATGGCGTAGCGCATAGCATGCCATGTGTTATGTGGTGAGACCTTAAAACTTATTGAAATATTTTAACTTGCTTTTATGCAAAATACGATTAAGCCATGTTTTAAATACACAAATCAAAATTTTCTGTTAAAATTCCTTATAGAAATTAAGTTATAAGCAAATATGTAGTCGAAAGTGTAGAAACTCCCATAAGAGCCCATGTAAAATTTTTTTTATCCACCCTCCAGTGTGGTGTCAGTCTATATGTTGGCTTCAATATAATCTGCCTATTATCTGTCCATGAATATAGTAGGTCAATGGTCTAAACCCCATTTATTTCTAATGGCATAAATGCCACCCATGTCACCCCAAAAAAAACATCTCTTGTCAAAATTATTTTTATTATTATTTTTTTTATATAACTTAATATATTTAACTGATTTAACTAAAGCATAAAATTACCTAACACATTTCAAGGGCTATTTTAATAAACTAATTAATGAATGGTAATACGTTTATTTAACAGAGAGTCTACACTTTGTAGTGGAAAATTGTATTTTCAATCTTCTTCTTCTCCTCCTTCTTCTCCTTCTCCTTCTTCTTCGCCTTCTTCTTCTTCTTCTTCTTTTTTACCACCGAAATATTTCAGAAGACAGCAGATCAATATTGATGCTAATAACACTAGCAAAACTACAATAGTTACAATGATCCACCACTCAAGTGGACATCGGCGTTTCTTTGCCTTGTCTATCCACTGTGAATGAAATACTGTGCCAGTAAAAAGTGCACGACCTTTAAAACCCGAAGTTGAAGTTGCAACTCCTATAAGGGCATCATCAGGGTGGCAAACTAAAGGGTTACCACGGTCGCCCTAAAAGGTTTAAGTGATACAGTTGGAAAATGATCAGTTTTATATATTTATCTTACATAAGTAGGGCCCTGTTTCCTGCTTATAACGCCACCACAAAACATACCTGGTTTGACATCAGTTCCAAATGTAGATATACACTCTTTCTGAGAACATTGGTCAGCCCAATACCACCGTAACTGTTCGCTAGGTTCTGCCTGAAAAAACATTGCTTAGTTTTGCATCCAGCAGTAATCGGCTATTACACAACCGTATTCTTCAACTATTGAAAAATTAGATTTAAAGGGGGTGTAAACCAAAAAAACTTTTTTTCGTAGAAATATGCTAAAAAATATCTTAAGAACAACGGTGAAAACCGCACATCTTTAGCCCAAATATTAACCGAGATATAAAGCATTTATGTTTCAAACATGTGACGTCAGACAGACAAATACATGCAACCAGCAAGCGCATAGCTGACATTGAACTGAAGGAACTGAAGTTGACAATTTTGTTTATATGAAATTAGTCTACGAGGCTAGCATGCTGCTATGCGACCGATGCATGAATTTGTTCGTGTGACGTAGCGCATTTTTGCTTAAAAACCTTCTATCTTTTGAACGGCTCATCACAGCGATGTGCGGTTTAAAAATTTGTTCTTAGAATCCCCTGTACTACAACTTTAATTTTTGGTTTACACCCCCTTTAACCAATTATTGGTTATAGACCGGTTGCGCCTATGCTCATGGCCTGTTGAAATCTACTTCAATAAAGCAAACCAAAACTACAATTCTTGCTCAGTGATCAGGTCGTAATGTTACCTTACAAAAGGTTAAATGTAGTTTTAAATTTTGGATATGTTGTATGTACCACCTATACTTCAATCTCACAATTCCTGATAGTGACTCATCCTAATATGTGTTCACAAAATTTAGCTAGCTATAGCGCGGCTTCTATTGAGATAGATGCAGAAAACACGTGCCGCTTTAATAGAATAACGTACTTTACTATAATTTGACAGAAGCTGACAGAAGCTTAGTAGTAGAAGTGGATCCGAGTACGAACGATTGTTCATAATGCTGTACCGAAAAATCTCGATCTAATCTCGTCTTTATTCTATAAATGACATAACTGTCTACATTTGTGAAACTCAACTATAGGCCCTTATTAAAAATCCAAGTTTTGGAATTCGGCGCGCCTGTGCGCGCTTCAGGACGACCACTTTTGTTTAACTTTTTTCGGTTCTTGCTCGATAACTCTTTACTAGAGCGTCTTACGAAAAACAATAAAAGGGTCTATCTAAGCAAGTGATGAACACAACGCACAGTGGTTTTCTATTTTCCTGTTTATTTAGTAATTCTTGAAGTTACGCTAAAAAATTTCATATATTTGTAATGGCAAAGGTTCAAAGATGAGCGCTAAATCGCCATTTTAAATTTTTTTTATTAATAATTAGCAACTACAACACCGAGAAATACGCTAAAAACTTCTTACTTGATACTTATATATCTAAGTCACAAGTGAATATATTTGAAAATTTTTTTCTTTAGCGCTATTCTACAATTGTTTTCCTGTAAAAGTATGTCATTAAAAATGTCTTAGGATTATTAATTCATTAGCAAATAGCATAATAAGATGCGTCCAAATTAGTAAATATTTTTAAAGTTTTGTGTAGTCAAGTGCTACACTCTGACGGCCGACTGATGCATTACTTCAAAACTCCTCCTTCTGATAAAAAAGAGTAAGGGGTTGGCGCTATATAGAATTTAAAAATTAAAGTATTTTAAATGTTATCTTTAATATATTTTCTTATGATCGGGCGGCACCTTTGTCCAAAGCTTACTATTTTATGCTTATATTTGCGAGTCACAATTGAACATTTGAAATCCTATTCGACTTTAAAATTAGAAATAAATGGAGTTTAGACACATTTTTATTCCGCAAGATCTTTTAAATTAGGGACTCTATTGGAAAAATTCAAAAAATATGTTAAAGGTAAAGGTTCAACTTAGAAAATGGGCATCTCGAAATTTCAATTTTTGGGGCATTATGCTTCGAAACGAGACTTGGAAAATAGGAAAAAATTCATAATTAAAGTAATAAAATCAGCACGTATAACACAAAAAATTTTTAATTTCAAAATGCCCATTTTATAAGTCTATTCTTTCTCTTTCATTTGACACCTTATTTATAGAAAAATATTGAGTATTTTGAAAGATCTTGCGGAATAAAATTTGTAAATTATTTTTTCTTCAAACGTCAAAAAAAGTTGACATTTTGTTACTAAACAAGTAAGGTTAAAGTTCTAGTTTTACATCCTAGGAGGTAAAAGTGAACTTCTGCCGCCTAGGAGGTAAAAGTAAATTCTAATCCTAAATATTTACAACAAATTGTAACGTAAAATGATATTTCTAAGCATTTGTAATGTAAAAAGGTAATGTAATTATAAATTTTCTGTTATAATTTATTCGTTGCGTTTACAAATTAGCTTCTTTTTACAAGTTAAAGTTAATTTTTAAAAATTATAAAAAAGTTTTACGTTTGAAGAAAAAATTAAATGTTTAATACGGTGTAAAAATACTTTTTTTGGCTCGTCAGTAGTTGTCAGACTCAACTTCGTTTCGTCTGACAAGCCCTACTGACTAGCCTAAAAAAAGTAACATTTTTACTCCTGATCAAACAATATACTATTTTTTGCGAAATTTTTTACTCGCTGTCATATAGTAATCTAGTAACACAAATTAATCAGAAACGTCATAAATTAGTATACTAATGTTGTTGTAGATGGCTGACTTTTCAATGCGACCGACGTGGCTATGTGTGTATTTTAATGGAATTGTTACATATTTTCCCGCAAAACAAGTAGGCCATGGAAAAAAATTGTTTGCTCTATTTTGTAGATGAGGTGTTGTTTGAAAAGTTTATAATTTAACTTTTTTTTGTATCTTCAATATTTCAGCAGATATTAGCTGGACAGTAAAAAAAAACCACCCTGTATAGTGATGTTTTTTCGAAGAATCTTTAACATCACTAAATAGGGGTTCGACTGTATATTAAGATATTTTAGGAACACCCTGTATATTTTTAAATATTTTGAAAGCTCGTACAATTAGCTGTTACGCGATAATGGGATACAATTTCTTAATTTAAATGAAACGTCCTGTATATTTTTAAAGCTAGTAAAATTAGCTTTCTAATATATTAAATTAAATTTTAATTAATAAAAAAAAATACAAAGTTATAAGATTTGACGGGCAGGAAAAAGTTTCTGGTATAGCTACATCTCTTGGATTTTAGTTTAATGTTATTTACATAAATGATAAAGCGAGTTTTGCAAGAAAAATGTTTTTTAATTTAACTGGGGTTGTAATCCACGTGGACTTGATTGACAAGTGTCTGTTACTTTGTTATGCTTTCTCCGATAACAAACACACTCGCCGCACCAATCAGACTTTTCAAAAGAAAATAAATTATATTTACAAATGATACATTTCTGAACATTGTATTCGAATATTTTTGTCTCTGTCATACAACTGTTAATTTGCTAATCGTACGTGCGCTTTGATATCGTACTTGTCGGATTTTCGCCCGCCTACTTTTGTTAGATTCTTTACCTCAGAAACACTGATACCCCGCAGGTTGTGGTATAAAGATAGTCAAATAAACCCTTAAGGTTACATTTTTCTAGTACACAAAATTTACTACAATTTATCCTAATAAGATGTTTTTCTAAACCTAAATAAAAGCAAGCACTAAAAGTGCTCGCTTTTAAAACTAATAAACCAAAGGCGGTTTTCATTATTATTTAATGATAGTGTATAGTATTAAGAGTATAATCCCTCAAGAATTATTCACTTTGATCCATTTTTAACAATAAAGCAACATTTTAAGTATAATACAGGGTAACGACATCTTTTAACTCATATTCCAGTAGTCAGGAGTAATGTCTGCAAATGATGAATTAGTGAATCTGAAAGCTTACGCTTTCTTCTTTAAAATTTTTAAATTTGTTCCTATGTTTATTTTTGAGAGAGCTTTGACACTTTTTACGAAGAAGCGTTTATGACATTTCTAAGTATTGAAGCTTCACGCGCACGAGTTGATTCCCAAAATCAGAACCCAGTTTCATTCCGTTTTCTACTAAAACTATTCACCTTACGAAAAAAAGTCATAAGACCTTTTCTTCTCTAAATATCCTCTTCTGTAAAAAATAATTAAACTTTTTTTTTATACGATCAATATTTCCAGAGATGTTTTTAAAAATCGAACTTTTGATCTACTATTTTTCCGAGCTTGTAGTGCGTTTTCGTCTGTAGAAACTGAACTATTAATGGAATAAATTATAGCAAATTTTGTGCTCTAGAAAAAAGGTTAAAACAGTTTTTCGTAGGATGCACTAGTAAAGAGTTGTCGAGCAAAAAAAGTGACACAAAAGAATTCCAAAACTTGGATATTTAATAAGGACCTAGGTACATACACATACAACATACCCAAAATCCAAAACTACATGCCCTTTTGTAAGGTAAAATGTACTTGACCACTGGCCTATTAGGTAGTAAGTACTAATTCAATAATCGAAGTATATTTTAATGTATTACATCAACGTCTTCTGTTGTGCTCCCCCAGCCAGGTGGATAACATTTACCTGGGCTTTCTGGTCTAGGTGACGCAAACAATGCCACAGGTTTTACACCGTCATTGAACGTCCAAGAAGGTTTTACCTAAGCAGGCAATAATTGTTAATGTGACCTCATATAAAATAATAATTTTCACGTACTCTCATGAGAGCTATGTCATTAGCCAAGGTTTTTTTATCGAACTTTTCATGAGGAAGTACACATGATATTTTTCTTTCTTGATGGGATGATAATTGGGTATGAAGTTTCATATCACCAGCAACAGCTAATATACTTCGAGCTGAAATTTTATCTGAAAACCAGCTTTTCTTCTTCTTGAAACAACATTGAGCTGCTGTAATAATGTGGAATTCGTTTATAATTCCGCCTCCGCAATAATGGATATCTTTTATTCTTAAAGACACCTAGAATAATATAATGTTTAATAAAGAGTGAGGTGAAGTGGGGCAATCGTAATTATAAGAGTTTCCTATTACTTAAAATATAATATCGCTACCATAATAACGGAAGGTCGTATGTGCATGAAATATAGTTTTAAGTGAAAAATTTACAACATTCGAAATTTAATTTATGTAAAATTGTTACATACGACCTTCTGCCATTATGGTAGCGATATAGACTACGACATTTTGGTTAGAATATGCTCTGGAATATACCTTAAAGTCTTCTAAAAACAACCAACACTATACAAAAAAAAATCTGCCTCGCCAACACAAGACTTTTCGATTGAGTTGATTATTCGAAGACACTAGCTCTGTTCGTTTGACTTGCACTAGTTGCTCGGAATCGTCCCAAGTAGCATTTAAGTCGCGGTTACTTAAGCTTTAAGGATTTGTTACTTTAGTGTTAGTCATATAGCAACGTTAATAATACTAAAATTGTAACTGTAGAGTAACAAAGTTGTGAAAGTTTTATTTTCAGGTATGTAAAACGTAGTTGTTACTAAAATACGCAACTTTAAAGTTTCAGTACTTTAAAGGAAAGGAATATTTCAAGTTACTTTAACGGCGATGTTACTTTAGCTAATCCTTTAAAGTTTCGAAAACTTCAAAGTTACATGTGGTATTTTTTCTAGTAACTTTAACGTAGAAAATACTAGAACTATAAAATCTGGTAACTTTTAGTTGCAGTTGTAGGTTGCATTAACGTTTCAATGACCTTGAACTATTCCTGTAAAGTAAGTTTAACCAACTGACAAAGGAGGAAAATAACTTTGCGGTAACATATACGATCTTAAGACACCACGACGCCAAAGTATCATTACGTAATAGAAATGGGTAGTTCGAGACCCGTAGTACGTTACGTAGTGCTAAACTAGATGAACTATGTCACTTTCTCTAAACGAACTCTTCGCTTAGTTCGTTTTCATAGAAAAACGAACTACTAAATTAAAACTAAAACTTTGCACTTGCTCTAAAGGAACTCGTTCGTTTTGAACTATAGGTTACTATTCGCTTTGTTTATTAAATTACGTTAAATTATTTGAAGGTGGTATACTGCATTTTTTTAAGTAAGATGCGCCTAATAGTCCGGTGCACTACTGAAATTTTACATAGGCACGTGGGACAAATTAGTATAAAGCTGAAACCTTTGATATTGTATTGTACTTATAGCCCTTATTATAGTACTAAAAGTCCCCACCCTTCCGAGGGCTGGAACACCCCCAAAATTGGGTTTGAATCTCAAAAATTACACTTTTTATCATATTCTTGTAATTATCTCGAAAATAAGGTAGTAAGCGAAAAATTATAAAGAGTCAAAAATTGAAGAGGATAAAATTATACGGTAAAAATCTCATTTGCAATTTTTAAAATATTTAATAGTTTTTGAGAAAAATGTTATTGAAAGTTAACCTATTTTGCGCGTATTACAGTACTCATGGGTTGCGCGATCAAAGTGATGCTCAGCGCCCTATTTTACATTATTGAAAATTTCTCATTATCTATCAGATTTAGAAAAAAACAAAAAATATATAGTTGAAGAGGACATCTTCAGCTTTAAATTACATGCAAAATATTTTGATTTTAAGTAATTTATCATGGCGAAAAAAAATAATGAATGTAAAATAACCTAATTTTTCTTAAAATTTAAAAATCTCCTAAAGTAATCGAGGAAATATAAAATCCATGTAGGATTACTATCTTCATGATGTATACTTTAATGTCCTAAGAGCAAAATTTTTTTCCAGTTTTATTTTGACAAAAAATTGGACTTTGAAATTCATAATTTAAAAAAAAAAATTTCTTAGATATTTTTCTATCTTTAAAGGACTCTCAAATAATAAAGAAGAGATCTAAGGCCATAGATTTTAGTTTGTAGAAAGCCTATAGTATACGTTTTAAGAAGCCATCTTAAAAATTTACATTATTTAACGTTTTCATCAAAAAATTTTCAACAATATGAAGAAAGATCGAAATACGTAGTTTTTTTCCGAAATTGGTCATTACTCGCTTAATTTTTGAGAATTCAAACTTTTTCTTAAACGAAAATAAAGGTAATACTCTAACGGTTTTATATCTGCTAATCGCATCTTGATAGGAATTCTACTTTAGAAACGACAGCAGTTTGTACGATGAAGAAAATCAGCAAAAAAATTGTAGTTCACTGCAGTTATGAAATTTTACATATGGTGAAGCTGGAACAAAATTATCTAACTCTAAAATTTTTGCTATTGTTTAGTACTTATAGTCCTTATTAGCATACTAAAATTCCCCACCCTTCCGATGGGGGAAACCCCCCAAAATTGCACTTTTACTCATATTTATGAAATTATCGGGAAAACTAGGAAAATAATAAAGAGATAAAAATTTAGGCTTTCTACAAACTAAAATTTATGGCCTTAGATCTCTTCTTTATTATTTGAGAGTCCTTTAAAGATAGAAAAATATTTAAGAAAATTTTTTTTTTTAAATTATGAATTTCAAAGTCCAATTTTTTGTCAAAATAAAACTCGAAAAAAATTTTGCTCTTAGGACATTAAAGTATACATCATGAAGATAGTAATCCTACATAGATTTTATATTTCCTCAATTACTTTAGGACATTTTTAAATTTTAACCCTATAGCTGTTCCGGTAGCTTTTTAGCTACATTAACTTTTGAGGGCTAAAATTCTTTTTATGGGGGTTGTTACCTTAAAACGATTATGTAGTTAAAAAGCTACAACATATACCCGTACATATAGCGAGTTGCTCCATCTCTGTAGTGAAATCTGAACTCAGAAAAGATGTATTTTTCTGGGGGAATTTCATGTTTGTTGTAAGTGTGTTACAGTGTGGTTAAAAATTAATTATTTTGGCAAGTAAAAAGCGGATTTCTTTATATATTTTTTGAGAAACGTCAAGTTGAAATTATGATATACAACTTAGAATTAGTATTTGATTGATTATTTCCCTAATTACGACGAAATTTCAATACGTAATTGCATGTAGCTTTTTGGCTACTTATACTGATTGAGGTATTTTTTTATAACAGAGAAATTAGCAGAAAATTTTGAAAAAGACATCGAAGATGCAAGAAGTCTGCAGAAAGACACCAACATAGTCAGAGTCAGATACTGAAGACGAAATGGATAATGAGGATAAAAAGAAAATGTATTATTTTATAATTCAAAATACCTATGTTACTTCATACTTTTACGATAAAATTTAAGGGCAAAAGTTTATTTTTTTTAAGAAAAATGGGTTAAGCAGTCTTAGGGAATCTTAGTCTTAGTTTTTGGTAATTTTGAAAACTTTTTACATGGGCGTTATTCAAATACTTAGAATTGTAGAATATATAATTTTCCCATTAGTATATGTATATAATTTCCAGTCATAAACGTTCAATGTAGTCTTACGGCTACATCGAGGTTCTACCACTAACAAAACATGTTGCCTTTTAGCTACATCTTCAAACTTCTTTATTTGAACAAAATCAAAAAATTTGAATAAGGCATAGTCATTCTTAGGCTCATATTAAACCATGTACCAAAAATTAGAATTTTCCTACAATTGCTTAATGGTGTGACAGCTACAGGGTTAAGAAAAATTAGGTTAGTTTACATTCATTATTTTTTTTCTCCATGATAAATTACTTAAAATCAAAATATTTTGCTTGTAATTTAAAGCTGAAGATGTCCTCTTCAACTACATATTTTTTGTTTTTTTCTAAATCTGATAGATAATGAGAAATTTTCAATAATGTAAAATAGGGCGCTGAGCATCACTTTGATCGCTCAACCCATGAGTACTGTAATACGCGCAAAATAGGTTAAGGGTGTGCGCAAATTGGAAGTTTCGACCATAGAGTTTACATAGAGTGGTTTGAAATTTCAGCTAGAATCATATGTCCCTACAAGGGTGTAATATGCTCTATGCTCTCAGCTTTGAATTTGAGTACCCCAGAACGCTGTGGTCTATGCTATGCTCTAGACTCTATGCTCGAATCTTTTAATTTGCGCACACCCTAACTTACAATAACATTTTTCTCAAAAACTATTAAATATTTTGAAAAATTGCAAATGAGATTTTTGCCGTATAATTTTATCCTCTTCAATTTTTGACTCTTTATAATTTTTCGCTTACTACCTTGTTTTCGAGATAATTGCAAAAATATGATAAAAAGTGTAATTTTTGAGATTCAAACGCAATTTTGGGGGTGTTCCAGCCCTCGGAAGGGTGGGGACTTTTAGTACTATAATAAGGGCTATAAGTACAATACAATATCAAAGGTTTCAGCTTTATACTAATTTGTCCCACGTCTAATGCTAAATGCACTGTAGTATAAGGCAAGGATGCCTTACCAACCTATAACCAAAGACCATATAGAAGAGACTACCAAAACTTATATTAAAAAATGTGAAAGGGTTTTTAAGGTCAAAATCGCTTAAAATCCCTCGAAGGGTAAACTTGTTTTATCCCTTTCTTCGTTGCTCCCGCCTCGACAAGCTATCTTATTCACTCGAAAATGCCCCGATGACTAGCGACATCTTCTGTAGCGGGGATTTTTGGTCACATTCGGCCCCGTAAGCTTTGCCAGTTTTATGGTGGGTTTCCATTGCCCGTCGACGTCGCGCGTTTTTCTATATTGTCACCGCTCTAATGGAAACCATAATCGCGTCGTAATTCGAGCGTTTTGCAGTGAAATTTGGATAGTTCTTGACTAGGACGTATGGTCACTGCGTTTAGAAACAATTCAAATAAATGTAATTATATTCGCGCAAAAAAAAAATTTTAAATCGACCAATAGAATGTCGCGACGCCATAACGCTATAACGCGAAACGCGCAATGGAAACCCACCATTACACTGTATAAAGTTCAGTTGGCGATAGCTTTTGGGTGGAAATTTTGTTATAAATGGAATATTGAAGTAGCTAGATATTGTTATTTCACTTTAATAGTGGCATATGAAAGAAGATAATAAGCTCTAGAAAATGTCGGCTGTAAAATTCAAAGATAATCCATATATTTAAAACGCTAACCTTGGGTTGCAGAAAGCTTTTAACGGCTTGTTACAATTGATGAGAGTTTAGAATGTGACTTGAGCCACTACATTTTGACATCTGAAACGTCACATTCAAAACTCTCATCAATTGTAACAAACCGTTAAAAGCTTTCTGCAACCCAACCTTTTAGCCTTTTCTTGATATATAATAATAGCCTACTTCTACTGGACCGATTTTGATGATTTTTTTTTAAATTGAAGCTCTTGACCCACAGATATGTCACCACTAATTTTTTTCTCAAAATTATTAATTTCATACATTGTTTTATATTTTATAATATACATAATAAAATAATCAATTTTATAATTTAAAATAATCCAATTTTAAAAATTATAAATGAGAATAAATGTAGATAGTATTTGGTTTTATACGATAAGGCACACATTATACATTTGGTCGTGGTGATAAAATTTTCAATACTTTTATTCGACCAGTACGTTTCTAATACGCGATATGGCCAGGTTGGTGCGTGCATTTTTAATTGCGTTTCGTGCTTTTGTGAATTTTGGATTTTTGAGACGGTTTTTTATGTTGCCCTCTTAGGCTTAGTTATCTTTAAGGTTAGTTTTCTTATTTTTTTTTATAAAATAGTCATAGCTCATTCATATCTTCAAAAACTTCGTCGATTTTGACGGGGGTGACCGCTATTTTTTTTTAAATTGAAGCTGTCGACCCCCAGATATATCAGCACTAATTATTTTCTTCAAATTACCAATTTCATAAATTTTTTTAAAATAATAAATTAACAAACAATCATCGGTGTAGGAAGTAAGTGCATTATAATAGTTTTTGAAAATTTCATTTTTTTAACACATTCATCTCTACAACTACTTAGTCGAATTTCGACGGGGGTGACCCGCTAGTCCATATATTTAAAACGCTAAGCCTTTTCTTGATATATAATAATAGCCTACTTCTACTGGACCGATTTTGATGATTTTTTTTTGAAATTAAAGCTCTTGACCCACAGATATGTCACCACTAATTTTTTTTCTCAAAATTATTAATTTCATACATTGTTTTATATTTTATAATATACATAATAAAATAATCAATTTTATAATTTAAAATAATCCAATTTTAAAAATTATAAATGAGAATAAATGTAGATAGTATTTGGTTTTATACGATAAGGCACACATTATACATTTGGTAGTGGTGATAAAATTTTCAATACTTTTATTCGACCAGTACGTTTCTAATACGCGATATGATCAGGTTGGTGCGTGCATTTTTAATTGCGTTTCGTGCTTTTGTGAATTTTGGATTTTTGAGACGGTTTTTTATGTTGCCCTCTTTGGCTTAGTTATCTTTAAGGTTAGTTTTCTTATTTTTTTTTATAAAATAGTCATAGCTCATTCATATCTTCAAAAACTTCGTCAATTTCGACGGGGGTGACCGCTATTTTTTTTTAAATTGACGCTGTCGACCCCCAGATATGTCAGCACTAATTATTTTCTTCAAATTACCAATTTCATAAATTTTTTTAAAATAATAAATTAACAAACAATCATCGGTGTAGGTAGTAAGTGCATTATAATAATTTTTGAAAATTTCATTTTTCTAACACATTCATCTCTACAACTACTTAGTCGAATTTCGACGGGGGTGACCCGCTATTGTCAATAACGTACACCAAACGCTTCATAGCGCATCTCCACCCAAAAGCTATCGTGGACTGTCCTATAGTCTTTGCTACAACAAAGCCATTGTGTAGAGTAAGTACTTGTGAAAACTTTTCAAAGGTTTAGTGGGTGGACCGTATTTAGTTACATTTAAAACTTAAAGCTTTTAAACCGCTCGACGATATAAAGCATCAAAATTTTATTAAAAGTACTCTGCATTTTTAGTAAATAATAGATAATAGGTACTAATAGTAGGGAGAATTTGCTTCTCAATTATGCCTTTAGTGGGCCTTCAGGGTTACAACCTGAAACCTAAACAGAATTAAAGAATGTATTTTTGTATTTCAAAATCCAAAAGCTGTCCATTGTTGTCCTGTGCAGAAGGGCACTATGGTAAAAAAATAGAGTTATTTAGCTGACAGGTAGAAATACACCTCAACTTTATTTTGGCACAAAAATTGAGTTCGTTTTTGCAAAAGTTAATTTTCTATGAATTTTCAAAAAATTCAAATTACACAGACGCTTATGGGAAGAAAAATCGTCGATTTCTCCGTTTTTACAATTAAAATTTTTATTAAATGTCAGAATTTTTTACGTTTGCACTGCCTTTACTCGAAATCGCTACATCTTATCAAAAAATGTTATTGTTTAAAAATGTTAGCCTCGTCGATGTCGAGTTTTTTGCTACAAGAATTATAACTTTTTATGATTTCATAACGGAGATATAGAATTAAAAGTGAAGACATGTAAAAATCACGGCATATTATATCTATAGCAACCCAATCTCCCACCATAACTTTTTCTAATACCTATCTCGCTTCTTTACGTTGCCACGAGTCTTGTGTCTCATTCCCACTTACGTATTGATGTTCATGAAGTAATTTTAATTTAATATTGGAGTAAAAGAAACTGAATTTTTCCTGATTTTGGGAACAGCTGCTTTGTAATAGTTATTTGTGTTATAAGGAGACAAAGTGACGTTTTGTGTGACAAGACTGTGTTTGGCAGAAAAGCGAGCGAAGCGAGCGAGTCAGAAAATACAGGCGAGTCACACAAAACTACTTTGACTCCGCATAACACATTAAATTTTTTCTGCAAACGTAAAGCGTAAAACTGAAAATTTTGATTTTTGAAAGAGCACCATCTCTTGTCAATTACTTGTAGTTCAATTGTCAAATATTTTTTAAAATTAACTTAAATTTGTAAAAAAAGCTAATTATTAAACGCAACGAACTAATTATAAAGGAAAATTTAAAAAACATTAAATTTTTTACATTACAAATGCTTAAAAACATTTTTTACGTTAAAAAATAAAAATTATGTGCGGTTAAGATTTTACTTTTCCTGCCTAGACAGAGAAAAGTACTTTGTCTGACTACTTTTCCTGCCTCGGCGGGAAAGTTAAACTTCACCGTTACCTATTGAGTGACACAAAGGCGACTTTTTCTGACGTTTGAAGAAAAAAGTAATTTTTTTCCTAAATCAGTCGAAACCTTCACAATAAGACTGTGAGTTTGTAGGTAACATATCCCATCTCAATTTTGACGGGAAGGCACTTTTTCTTTGACTTTTGTTCAAAATTTTTGATTTTTAAAGTTTCCGTTTAACTATTCTTGTAATAGCTTCGTTAGTATATTGGTCTGATCGGAACCAACAAAATTTCGTTTTTCTCGTAATGAATCTCTCTTTAAGACTAAAATGATTTATATTAACTTCCTAACCTAAAAAAATGTTAAAACCGAAGTCATTGGTGGATCGTAGTTTTTTATAAAGAACTTTGGTTTAAATTAAGGTTACAGGACGAAACTTAGGGGAATTTCTAGGTTTTATAATGACAAATACATGTTGTAAATTTGGTCCAAAAATATTGAGAACAACGACCGCAATTTGGATTTTAGTTTAAATTTTCTTGTGCATATTTGCGGTGAGCAATTGATCGTATTACAAAAATTTTTCTCTTGCAAGGTAGGAAATTTAGTTCTCTTTTAGATGAAAAATAAAATAATCATAACAATTCATTTTTTCGGCGACCTCTCTTTGAAAACCAAAAATCTATTTTTTCAACAGTTTGGCTACAAACTAATTTTGGTTGTGAAATAATTTTTCACGTATTTTTGAAAATTAACGATTCAAAAAAACATAAAAAATAATTTTAGAACACTAAAAACTGGTTTTGTAGTCAAAAAGTGGTAAAATATGATTTTTATTTCAAATTCCAGCTTTCAAAAATACGTGAAAAAGATTCAAACACCAACATTGGTTTGTATCCAAACTGTTAAAAAAATTGGTTTATTGTTTTCAAAGAGATCGCCGAAAACAATTTTTTGTTGCGATTGTTTTATTTTTCTTCTAAAAGAGAACTAAATTTCCTATCTTGCAAGAGAAAATTTTTTGTAATACTATCAGTTGATCACAGCAAATAAGCAAAAGAAAATTGAAATCAAAATTGAAATTTAGGCAGTTATTTTTAATATTTTTGGATCAAACTCGCAACACGTATTTGTCACTATAAAACTTAAACATTCCTCCAGGTTTCATTCCGTAACATTAACGTAAAGTAAAGTTCTTTATAAAAAACTAATATCCACCAATAACGGCAGTTTTCAAATTTTTTTAGGTTAGGAAATTATTTTAAGGGGACGAAATTTTTAGTCACGTGACCAAGATGGCTACCAAATATTTAGTAATTTCTTAAAATGTATTAATCTGCCTACATACTCAATGAATTTGAAAGGTGAAAGTGAAATTATATTGAGAAATAATTACAGAATAACGCATTTTATTTCATTTTCCAAATTACATAGTAATTGTTTTAATAATTTTTCGAATGTAGCTATTTACTAATTATGAATGAAAAGCTTATGATAGTTATATGGGGAATTCAATTGCTTCAAGTTCCAGGAGAAGTAAACATAAGGATTTACCTGTATTCTTTTTTAAAATTATTGATAAATTACGTCGTTTGAATTAAATGGCGCCTTCATAAGTAGGTCATCTTTAGTTGAGTAGTTTTGCCGCAAAAGGCCATGCATTACCTGGCGCTTCCGCGCTTCATGCTTTAAAACTTATATGAACATAACCTATTTAACGATTTATTTGGATTAGACTTATAGCTATTGAATTGATAACATATTTGCGTAATCAGTTTGAAAAGTACGATATTGTTTGAAGAGTTGTAATATTTGCGAAAACGAGGGTTACATCCTTCCAGTTTTAAAAAACTTTTTGAATCGTTATTTCCAAAATTTGGTAAGCGGTAAATTTAAAGTAGGCATTCAATGAATGTACAATTTTAAGTTGACGTTATAAATTGTTAACTTTTTTTTCAACATTAGGTAGTAAAAAATGCAACTAAAAATTGTAATTGGAAAAGGTGGGTTTAAACGACTTAAAAATTATAAAGTAAAACAAAGTTTATATAGTACAACAATCACTATAATGAAAGTAGGTTCAATTACATCTCACAAGAAGAACCGACAAAAACTTATGAGAGTTACGCATGATAATACGTAAACACATTACACATACAAATTATTTTTATACATATACAAAGGTAAATAAAAGATAATTTTTCAACCAAAGTTGCTTTTCTCGATTTATAATTTCAGGTAATTCTTCCGGATCTTCCTATATCTTTCAATAACTTTGACAAACATGGGTTGTTTTTCATTTATACCAAATACATATAGACCCATGTTTTGTGGGATTGGATCGAGGTATTGAATACGCGTGTTTAAAGTGTATACATGCGGTTTTCAAAACTCAAAACGATTTCAATTCGTATTCAATACTTCATGTATACGTAGTAATTATATTAACATTCGACATTTCTGACATTATGAAAATTTAAAATAAATGTCAAATTTAAATACGAACAAGTAGCGCAAACGAAATGCGCTCGATAAAATGGCAACCGCTCCGCACACATTCCCAAAGTAGCGGGTACGTCACCGGACGATTTGGTAACTGTTGCACAACTGTTACGTCCGGTGAATCCGCCCATATGTCCATCACATAAAGTTTTTTATTTTCAACGAAGGATGTACTTTGTGATAATCTTGCGATCACTAAAGGTTTGGTCCATTTCTTAAATCAATCTTAAGTTTTTCGACATTTCCAGATTTGTTTACGTAGATTACTTTTTTGGCGACGTTTTCCAATCTTTTAATAAACTCCACGGTAAGAAGCTTTCACCTTTCGCAGCTTACAGCAGTATCATTTTTTATTTTATAAAGAGCTTTACTATAATTTTTTATGGCATGGTTCACACACTCTATTTTTAGTACTTCATTACCATACGAAACTTTTTTTTGTATATTGTAGTACACGCTTGAATCCCCATCAGCTATAAACTTCAAATATTTCAGATTGTGCATTTCCTGACTTAATTTAAAGCCTTCGACTATTATGTCAGCTTCCATAGCTGATGACGACCCTGACCAATTTCTGAAGCAAGTGTGCGAAGGTGCTTCTTTTTGTATATTAGCAGCTCTTGCACATGCACTGCAATATTTATTTCTAACACCAAGAAATAGAAGTTTCCCTGTCTGCTGTCCAATTATCACACCCTAAAACAGCGTGAATTAAATTCTGACACTTGAAAGATTAAAAAAAAACTTACTGCTCCAGAAGCTGCGTTATAATAAATTGTGGCCATACGAGCAATGGCACCAGCCTCCATCAAAGTAAACGCAAATCCAGACGTTTCCATCTGCATCAAATTGACCATTTTCTGTAGCTAGCTGGTATTCTTCTTTTCCAGCGGCTTCCATTGTGGACCACAGGGAGTCGCTCCAAGAATTTCCTAATTCCAATTCTATTTCGTGGATGTAAGGCATGTATGGAATGTCCATACAGCTAAAATTTTCTTTCATTTGGGTGTATGTACTGCCTATTGCCAAAGTACCCCATACAGTCCCATAATTCAAAGTATTTTTATTTGGATCTTGTCCTTTTTTTTGTTTCGAAACCACACATATTACACTTCAGTGTAATTTCGGACACTAAACCCAAGGTTCTTCTATTCTCCTCCATTATTTGCATTGTACCACCAGTACAAATAAGGCAATGTTCAGTTTGAAGTCGAAGAGCCAAGTTCAATACATATCCCAATTCGACTATTCGATACCCCTCAATAATTTTGTTGTTTTCGCGATGTTCTCTCTCAATTTGTAATTGATGAGCCATAACACTAAAAGAACAGGTAAAGCAACTAAAAACGAAAACTAAATCAATCATAATTATACCTCTCATATTCTTCTTTCGAACAAAACGAATATTCCAAATATTAAAACTTTCAGTTGTTTTAAAATTAAACTAACAAAATGCCACTTATCATTTGTTTGTATGTAGGTACACAGGCTCACAAATATTTTATTTATTTATTTCATTTCTTGCACTTGTAAAAATAAATGCAACTAAAATAATGAGAACAAAAATAATGCATAATATGAACACTGTAAAACGATAATCGGAATCGTTCGAATTCGTCTACGCTTATCTCGACTCGGCGCATAGCCATTCTATTTTTAACCTACTTGACCTAGATTTAGTTGTAGAAATAAATATATTTACAAACGATATCATTTGCGCCATCTAGTACCATAAATTGTAAGGATTTTAAGCGTTAGTTCATATAATGAAAATTGGTGTTAAAAACGTCGCCTTAAATGAAGCAGTTTTAAAGAAAGATTAATTAGCAGCACAATGATTTTTTTTTGTCCCGATCCGATCAATACTAGCGAAGATATTAAAAAAATAGTGAAACGAAAGGTTTAAAAGGCCAAAAATTTTGTACAGAAGTCGAAGAAAAAGTGCCTTTCCGTCAAATTTGAGCTGGGACATGTTATTAACAAACTCGTAGTCTTATACTGACGGTTTCAACGAATTAAGAAAAAAAGTTGCTCTTACAAAGCTGTTTTTCTATTTTGCATTTACAATACAGTGTGTGCAGTATAACGTGCACAGCATGGGGATCTTGGACAGCGTAAGAGATACGAAGTCGGTTAAATGGAGAAAATTGTGCACGATTTTATGGCTACTTTGATGTTGCTTTCGTTTTTTGAAAAAATTTATTAGCACTCTAGATATTGAGGAAAAACTGAAAAATTGCATTTTCTTTAAATGCTTATAACTTTTTTATTAATGGAGATAATTTCAATTTTCAAAAAAGAGATAATAGGCACTACTAAAACGCAGTTTTTAGTGCGCCGTTTTGGAGATATGATGCAAACTTATGTTTTTTTAAATACAAACCTATAACCTCATTTTTATATTTTTAAAAAGCTAATTTTTTTCTCTTTTCAAAAATATAAGGGTTGATAGGGTTGATTTTTTTAATTCCTTTACGGTAATACTAAAATAGAATACCTATTTTGTTATTTATGTTCAAATAAATTTAAAAAATCAAGTTTGCTATGAAGCAATTTCATAAAAAAGAAACAACTGAATTAAATAAATAAATATCAAAAAACGATCAAAATAATTTGAAAATAAGTACCTTCTAAAAAATTTTTGAAAAGAAACCTGTCTGCTAACACAGCTTGAAAGGTTTTTTTATTAACACATTAACACCCTGTATTTATATCTAAATCTGTTTTTATGTTACCAGCTTTGGTACGATTTTAATCTAATAAATGAGAGTAGGTATTTTTAATCATTATTACAGAAAAAAAGGGCAACTTTTACTCATACCACGAAAGTATTGCGATCTTGCATTTCAGATAGTCTTCCATTCGTAATTTTTGCTGCTGTACAATTTGTCTCACCACAGACATAATAAATAAAACCTACAAAAAACACAACATCTTTGACATAAACATAACATTGACATTTGAAATACATACAATGTAAAATTATTATAGACCAACTCCAACTCATGATGAATAAAACCATTAAAAATGACGATTAAAATATGTTAAAACCGTTTATCCAAATATTATCGCCAAAAATAATTGAATCGTTCACATATCCTTATCAACTTATTTAAAAAAAATAGTTTCAAAATGAATTTGACAGTTATTAATTGTCTAATAACACCAAACACTAAAATATATTTATAGATTAAATAAACATATGATAATTATTATTGTGAAAATTATGTTTATGGGTTTATGGTTTATGTTTATGTATGGCACTTACCAGATTTCAATCGCCATTAAACTTAATTGATGGATTAAAACGGGAAAGCTTATGTTACTTAGCTCAAAAATTATTGCAGGTTGTTGGAAAAAAGTTTTTCTTTACTAAAAATTTTGTTTTTTGCACTAGACAAGCGGAACTACGTCAACAAACACGCTTCACACTAGCAACCTACTGTTAACTCCGCAGCGCAATAACACGAACTTTTGACGGAAATTTTGAAAAGTCCGAATTTGCCCCGCGTCCGAACCTGCGCCAGTCTCCCCTATAACTCAATATATTTAACAAAAGCATAAAATTACCTATCACATTTCAAGGGCTATTTTAATAAACTAATTAATGAAAGGTAATATGAACGTTTATTTAACAGAGAGTTTACACTTTGTAGTGGAAAATTGTATTTTCAATCTTCTTCTTCTCCTTCTTCATCTCCTTCTTCTTCGCCTTCTCCTTTTTCAGATAAGTATTTCAGAAGGAAGAAGATCAATATTGCTAAGAAAACTAGAAATACTGCACCGATTATGGTGTTAATTATCCATGGAGCAAGTGGGTATCGGCGTTGCTTTGCCTTGTCTATCCACTGTGAATGAAATACTACGCCAGTAAAAAGTGAACGACCAATAGAACCTGAAGGTGAAGTTGCAACTCCTATAAGGACTTCATCAGGGTGGCAAAGTAAAGGGGCACCACGGTCGGCCTAAAAGGTTTAAGTGATACAGTTAAAAAATTATCAGTTTTATATATTTATCTTACATGAGTAGGGCCCTGTTTCCTGCTCATAACGCCAGCACAAAACATACCTGGTTTGACTTGAGTTGTAAATGTAGATACACACTCGTTGGGAGAACATTGGTCAGCCCAAAACCACAGTAAGTCTTCGTTAGGTTCTCTCTGAAAAAACATTGCTTAGTTTTGCATCCAGCAGTAATCGGCTATTACACAACCGTATTCTTCAACTATTGAAAAATTAGATTTAACCAATTATTTGTTATAGACCGGTTGCGCCTATGCTCATGGCCTGTTGAGTTCTACTTCAATAAAGCAATCCAAAACTACAATTCTCAGTGATCAGGTCGTAATAAGGGTATGTTACCTTAGCGATGGAAACATCGCAAACAACAATAATAGCGATGGAAACACTTAGAAACACATTGTGATTCCATTGTTACTGACGTCATAAACATAAACGAATATTCGTTTTATCACGAAGTGTCGAGAATTTGACCCCTGGTCGTAATAAGGGTATGTTACCTTACAAAAGGTTAAATGTAGTTTTGGATTTTGGATATGTTGTATGTACCACCTAGGCCCTTATTAAAAATCCAAGTTTTGGAATTCGGCGCGCCTGTGCACGCCTCAGGACGATTACTTTTGTTTCACTTTTTTCGGTTCTTGCTCGATAACTCTTTACTAGTGCGTCTTACGAAAAAACATTAAGGTTACTTTTTTTCTAGTACACAAAATTTACTACAATTTATCTTAATAAGATGTTTTTCTAAACCTTACAGTTACCGAAATACAGAGCTTCAAAGCACAAAATTTTTCAAATAGTTAGGGAAAACCAGCACAAAAAATTCAGTGTCTATCATCTTAACGGTTCATTGGTTCAATTTAAAAACAAAATAAGTAGCACTTTATAGCTATGTGATAAATGTGTGCATAAAACATTACAAATATGACCATAATACAAAGAATATTATATAGAGGGTGAGTCGGGAGGAACGCACCTAACGTCAGGGGTATATTTTACATGTAAAAGACGAAAAAACCCAAAAGTTGTAGTCCGATTTTTATTGGTTTTGAAGTTACAGCGTCTTAAGAGGGCGGTATTTAACAAATGGGCGGGGAAGTTGATATGTAGACATTCCGCTTGTATATAAAAAATAAGAGCCTAATTAGTGAGAAAAATTCAATTGAACTTGGTGTAATTAAAAAAAAACAACGTATGTTGAGTAAAAACAACATCCTCTCTTTTTTTAACTTACACCAAGTTCAATTGAAATTTTCTCACTAATTAGGCTCTTATGTTGTATATACAAATACTTTAGTGCCTTCTTTGAACTTTACCCTATCAGGAATTGTAAATATTAGTGATATCAACCGGTTATTAAAGTCGCTAAACATTGCAAGCGGAATGTCTAAATATCAACTTCCCCGCCCATTTCTTAATTACCGCTGCGTCGGCGCCGTCTTAAAAGTTTGAATATTTAGTAATATAATTTCATTAATAATTTATAAAAACACACTTTTTTTAACTTTAAAGCTCTGTATTTCGGTAAATACGGGGGTTTAGAAAAACATGTTACTGAAATTCAGAGCTAAAAAGTAAAAAAAAGTGTGTTTTAATAAATTAATGAAATTTTATTGCTATACAGGGTGAGTCGGGAGGATCGCACCAAACGCCAGGGGTGTATCTTACACGTAAATATAAGAGGAAAAAACCCAAAAGTTGTAGTCCGATTTTTATTATTTGTTTTCAAGATACAGCGTTTTCACAAAATAACTTGCAACCATCGTGCAGTTGTGCTGATACTGCATGCGTATTTTACTGTTTGGGGGAACATCATCTAACAGTCCTTGTAAATCATTTTATAAGAATTCCAAATATTTATCTCGTTTTAGGCGAAACTATAGACGATATCACATCACACGTATCCGAAAAACTATGCTGAAAATTTGTTTCGACTTTTATGTGAGGATTTTCGTCGGACCATAAGTGGGAGTTGCGGGTATTGTTAATGTCATCATGGGTGAATGTGGTTTCATCGTTATACAGTATGTTCTTCTAAGTTAATGAAATTAATTTATCAAATATTTCAACTTTTAAGACGCTGTACCTCGAATACCAATAAAAATCGGACTACAACTTTTGGGTTTTTTCGTCTCATATTTACGTGTAAAATATAGTCCTGGCGTTTGGTGCGATCCTCCCGACTCACCCTGTATATTCAAACTTTTAAGACACTGCAACTTGAAAACCAATAAAAGTCGGATTACGACTTTTGCGTTTTTCCGTCTTATATTTATAGTACAGGCAAAATACCCTAAAATCAGCGGTTACCTTGCATATGCTACGGTCAAGCTGAAATTTTGTAGACACATTGTCTTCGGTGTCCTAAACAACATACTAAAAGTCCCCAAGAATCCCCTGTGAGCTTCCTCCAGTATCGTGGATCTTAGCCCCTCAAGTGCAGTTTTTCGCCATTTACTCCGTCAGGTTGCATTTAATCGTAAAAGTAGCTTGGTAATATTTTATTAAGCATCAAATTATCTATTAAATAAGCTATAGAACACATTTCTACGATCAAAGGGCGTGGAGGAGTACGCTATTAAAGAATAGTGGTTCAGAAGGATTTTTTACTTTTAATTACTCCGATAGTTCCAATTTTTTAATATGTTTTATAAAGTGGTCTCCTAATGTTAAATCCGAGATTTCGACCTTAGCGAGCATATGCGCGTACCACTATCTTGAATATAACAGAGGAAACTCTAGTTTTTCTTGTATCTCATTTTCAATCCAAATTATCCTAAAATAGTTTTAACAAATTTTTTAGACCATAAAATTTTCTACAACTTTTGTATTTACAAAATACGATGTTGGAGCAATGGTTTTCTCACAAAATGAAATTTAAAAGAGCTGTCTTCAAAAATAATATTAAGCAGGCGATTGCTATTATATTTATATCAATATTTAGATCTTAGGCCCCCAAGTGCAGTTTTTCGCTATTTACTCCGTCAGGTTGAATTTAATCATTAAATTAGTTTAGCAATATTTTATAAAGCATCAAATTATTTATTAAATGAGCTATAGAACACATTTTTACGTTCAAAAGATGTAGAGTAGTTAGATGAGTCAGAGGAATGAAAGTCAAGCGGGGTTGTGACATGGAAATTAAACAATCCAAATTTTCTATCGGAAAAGAATTCTTTCGAATGTTTTCCGGCCGGATCTTTTTTTTTAAACCACTAACTTTTCCGTTTCATAATTATTCCAATCGATTGGCGAAAATGGGAAATTTCTTTAAAAAATTTTTGAAATTTTTTGATATCCGATAAATTTGAAAATTCTTTTTAAATACTGGCAAACATTATACAATTCCCTACAATTTTAAATATCGAAAAATGCCCGGCAAAATTAGGGGAAAAATTTAACATCAACTTTTTTCAATAAAAAATTAAAATCACTTTGCTTTTTGATTTTAATTTTAATACTGAGTATAATAAGCATCAAACAACCTTTTATAATATTTATTTCAAATAAATACAATAATCGAAATATCTGATGTGACATGATAAATCAAACACCCTGTATATACGTGCTCGTATATGCAATTAACTCTTTTAGAGGCATTATAACATCTCTAAAAAGCACAATAAGTCGTTTTTGAGAACACTTTTATGATAATGTTTAAATATCTCCACAGCATTAGATAATGTCGAAATTTTTCGCAGAATTCAACACCTGCTCCTTTAGTCCCAGTGAATCGGAAGACGTTCTAATTCTCGGATATTAGAGTATAAGCTTTCATGTTTCATTTCCTTAAGCGATTATTGAAAATGTGCAGTACTTTTACCTTAGGAGGAATTTTAAGAAAAAATTGCCTATTTATCCACTTCTTCAATGTATTAAATAGAAAGAGGAAACTTGAGCTGATTAGTAAAATCTAACCAGTGCATCAAAAAGTAGACATATTTTCCTTCATAACGAGTTCTTAGTTTATTCAATCCGTTTAATATTAACCATTTTACAGCAATTTGAGTCAAAATTTTTATTAAAAATAAAATTTTCAAAAAACGACGAAATATGAAATCATTGTGCTTTTTTAAAATAAATGTACAATCGATTTCTAATCACTTAACTTTGACAAATAATTCATAAGGAACAATATCCTTGAACGAAAAGTTTTTAAAATAATTCTTCCCACAGAATATCTTTTACTGTTTAAAAAATGGTACATGAAAAACTGTGAAAAACTTTATTTGTGGTTTAATATTACAAGGTGTAACAAAAGTAAATTTAAAAGACATGAAAATAAAGGCTGAATCCTTCGGCTTTAAATTCATATAATTTTTTTAATTTTATCATTGTTCATCTCGGAGTAAAATAGTTTTTTGTCCATCATAGCAATCGCCTGCTTAATATTATTTTTGAAGACAGCTCTTTTAAATTTCATTTTGTGAGAAAACCATTGCTCTAACATCGTATTTTGTAAATACAAAAGTTGTAGAAAATTTTATGGTCTAAAAAATTTGTTAAGACTATTTTAGGATAATTTGGATTGAAAATGAGATACAAGAAAAACTAGAGTTTCCTCTGTTATTTTCAAGATAGTGGTACGCGCATAGGCTCGCTAAGGTCGAAATCTCGGATTTAACATTAGGAGACCACTTTATAAAACATATTAAAAAATTGGAACTATCGAAGTAATTCCGCGTAAAAAATCCTTCTGCACCACTATTCTTTAATAGCGTACTCCTCCACGCCCTTTGATCGTAGAAATGTGTTCTATAGCTTATTTAATAGATAATTTGATGCTTAATAAAATATTACAAAGCTACTTTTACGATTAAATGCAACCTGACAAAGTAAATGGCGAAATACTGCACTTGAGGGGCTAAGATCCACGATACTGGAGGAAGCTCACAGGGGATTCTTGGGGACTTTTAGTATGTTGTTTAGGACACCGAAGACAACGTGTCTACAAAATTTCAGCTTGACCGTAGCATATGCAAGGTAAAATTGGATTTTGCCTGTACTATTATAGGTAAAATACACTCCTGACGTTTGGTACGTTTCTCCCAACTCACTCTGTATACAGGGTTAGGATAAAGTATGGGTTTATGGAAATATCGCTGAAGCGAAAAGGCCGAGTGTAATAAAATTTTGGTTATAAGGGTAACCCTACATGGCGCATACGATAGGTGTATTTTTGTTTTGATTGAACTTCCAGTTTAACCGGAAACGGTACAAACTTACTTATTTTGATTGAAACACCCTGTATATTTTTGCATATTTCAATAGTCCTCGTTCTTCTGCATTCAACAATATAATAATAGTTATGGATAAAAGCCGAAAAGATAAACCACTACTTCATGGGTTTTCAGGTTAAGTTCACTACTTTAATTTACAAAAACACATTTTTTGTTTGATTTAAAAATTTTTAAAGAACGTAATAATTATTAAAGTAAGTAACTTATAATAAAACAAGTTAAAATAAATAATGCATTTTTGTAAATTAAAATAGTGAACTTAACATGAAAACCAATGCATTAGTAGTTGTTCATCTTTTCGGTTGTTGCCCATAACTATCACTCTGAAATAATTGAAAATATACAGAGTGTTCCATTTAAAATCAGAAAGTTGGTGCCGTTTCCGGTTAAACTGGATGTTTAATAAAAACAAAAATGTATCCATCGTATGCGTCATGTATTTTTACCCTTACGTCCAAAATTTCATTACAATCACCAATTCCACTTCAGAGATATTTCCATAGATCCATACTTTCTCCTAACCCTGTATAATATTTTTTGTAATGTGGTCATATTTGTAATTTTTTATGCACACATTTATCACATACCTACAAAGTGTTATTTATTTTGTTTTTAAATTGAACCAATGAACTGTTAAGATGATAGACACTGCATTTTTTTGTGCTGGTTGTCCTTAACTTTTTGAAAAAAATTGTGCTTTAAAGCTCTGTATTTCGGTAACTGTAAGGTTTAGAAAAACATGTTATTGGAATAAATTGTAGCAAATTTTGTACTCTAGAAAAAGGTTAAAACAATGTTTTTCGTAGGATGCACTAGTAAAGAGTTATCGAGCAAAAAAAGTGACACAAAAGAATTCCAAAACTTGGATTTTTAATAAGGGCCTAGGTAGGTACATACAACATACTCAAAATCTAAAACTACATGACCTTTTGTAAGGTAAAGTGTACTTGACCATTGGCCTATTAGGTAGTACTAGTAAGTACTAATTAAATAATAGTAGTATATTTTAATGAATTACATTAACCCCTTCGAGTGTGCTCCCCCAGCCAGGTGGATAACATTCACTTCGGCTTCTTGGTCTAGGTGACGCAAACCCTGCCACAGGTTTTACTGTTTGAGTGATCGTCCAAGGATTTTGTAACTAAACAGTCAATAATTGTTAATGTAACCTCATATTAAATAATAGTTTTTACGTACTCTCATGAGAGCTATGTCATTAGCCAAGCTTTTTTTATTGAACTTTTCATGAGGAATTACACATGATATTTTTCTTTCTTGATGGGATGATAATTGGGTATGAAGTTTCAAATCACCAGCTACAGCTAATATACTTTCAGCTGCAATTTTATAATAAAAATAGGACCACTTCTTGAAACAACATTGAGCTGATGTAATAATGTGGAATTCGTTTATAATTTTCCGCCTCCGCAATAATGGATATTTTCTATTCTTAAAGACACCTACAATAATATAATGTTTAATAAAGAGTTAGGTGAAGTGGGGCAATGGTAATTATAATAATAGAGTTTCGTATTACTTAAAATATAATATCGCTACCATAATAACGGAAGGTCGTATGTGCATGAAACATAGTTTTAAGTGAAAAATTTACAACACTGTTAGAATGAACATAAGAATGTCCTCTTTCCTTAAGTAAGTTAAGCTAAATGACCAATGGCCATTCGGCCATTTTTTCCATTTTTCCATTTTTGGTATAAGTACCAAAATTCTGTATCTGTGAAACTATTGAGTTTTGAATTCAAGATTATTAGACTTTATCCTTATTTTTATATCTGCTAACACAGCTTGAAAGGTTATTTTATTAACACATTAACACCCTGTACTTATATCTAAATCTGTTTTTATGTTACCAGCTTTGGTACGATTTTAATCTAATAAATGAGAGTAGGTATTCTTAATCATTATTACAGAAAAAAAGAGTAACTTTTACTCATACCACGAAAGTATAGAAACTTTGATATCTAGCTAGGTTTCCATTCGTAATTTTTGCTGCTGTATAATTTGTCTCACCACAGACATAATAAATAAAACCTATAAAAACATAACATCTTTGACATAAACATAACATTGACATTTGAAATACATACAATGTAAAATTATTATAGACTTCCAACTCCAACTCATGATGAATAAAACCATTAAAAATGACGATTAAAATATGTTAAAACCGTTTATCCAAATAGTATCGCCAAAAATAATTGAATCGTTCACATATCCTATCAACTTATTTAAAAAAAATAGGTTCAAAATGAATTTGACAGTTATTAATAAAATCAAAATCAGTTGACCGAGTTTGTTAAAGATCAATGATAAATCTAAAGGTGGCGTTGTTAAATGGTAACTACGTTACTAGCCAACATAATATCCGTCATCTATGTTACTAGCTATAAAGAATAACAACTTGTAAACGTTCTATAAAAATTGTCTTCATCAATAAATGTGTTTTACCAAACTGCGTACTAATTAATAAAATAAAAACTCAATAGGTTATGGGCCCAGACACCCTAATGGTAGTGGTGTACTGAATAAAATAAAAATTGGTAAAAATTAAAAATTAAAAATTTGTAAAACGTTGTGGTGACAGAAGTTAAAATAAAATAAAAAAGGATCGAGTAAGTAAGAAAGTGGTTGTCATGGTGAAGATATAAAAAAAAAAAATAAAAAACGGTGAGAGACGGTGAAGAGTATTAGAGCGTGGAAAGCTCATAAAATAAAAATAAATAAAAATAAAAACGGTGAGAGACGGTGAAGATTATAGGAGCGTGGAAAGCTCATAAAATAAAAATAATAAAAATAAAAACGGTGAGAAGATAAAGGAATAAAATTAAAATAAAATAAAATTGAGGAAGAGCGGCAACAAGGAATAAAATTAAAATAAAATAAAATTGAGGACGAGCGGCAACAAGGAATAAAATTAAAATAAAATAAAATCGAGGACGAGCAGCAACGAGGAATAAAATTAAAATAAAATAAAATCGAGGACGAGTAGTAACAAAGAATAAAATAAAATTAAAAGTGGTGGAATTGTCGATAATAGACAAATTAAAAAATGTCGAAGATTTCCAAATGTGGAAATTTAGAGTGAACCTTTTGTTCAAATCTCAAAAATTATATAGTATCGTAAATGGAACCGAAATAAAACCAGAAGGTTATAATGAAAGATTAGATTTGTTTCTACAGAGGGATGCGAAAGCCCAAAAAATAATTATTTCTACGATTGATAAAAGTATTATGACGTATATTTTGAATTGTGAGAACTCCAGAGAAATGTTTAAAAAATTGTGTGAAATTTATGAAAGAAATGATAATCAGCAAAAATTTAATTTGATGGAAGAATTTTTTAAGTTCAAATATGATGATAATGAGAACGTAGCGAAAAATATTAGTAAACTTCAGAATTTGACATATCGTATAATGTCACTTGGACATGAGATTTCAGATGAAATGATTATATCAAAACTATTGGTTATTTTACCAGCAAAATATAATTTTTTTGTAAGTGCTTGGGAATCCGATGTTAACAAGAATTTTATAAATTTGACTACGAGGTTAATAGCTGAAGAAAATCGAGAAAAAGTTAAAGAAGAAAAAGTTGAGGTAGCATTTAAATCGAATACTGGAAATGGAAATGGAAACTTTAGACAATCTATTAAGTGTTTTAAATGTAATAAATTGGGACATATAGCAAGAAACTGTAGGATAAATCAAAATTGTCAGATATGTAAAAAAGGAAATCACGTAGAAGCAAATTGTTATTTCAGGAACGTAAATAGTGGTAGTGGAACAAAATTTGAAAAGAAAGAGAGAACATTGTTAATATCAAACGAAGAATATAAATCAAGTGATTGGATAGTAGATTCAGGTTCAACTAGTCACATGACAAGTTTTAAAAAGTTAATTAAAAATGGTATGGAAATTTCAAAGAATGTTGGTTTGGCAAGTGAGAAAAGTTACATGGAAGCGAAATTGATTGGAAATGTGGAAAGTAATGAATGCGAACTTAAAAAAGTTTTATACGTACCGAATTTAACATGCAATTTAATGTCAGTGGATGCAATAACAAATAATGATGGTGTGGTTAAGTTTACGAAGAATAAAGTTGAGATTATTAAAAACAATGAAGTAATTATGGAAGGTTTGAAGAATAAAAATGGATTATATGTAATAAAATTAAGTGAAGAAATAAGCGTTGAAAAAGCTTTAAAAACAAATGTTAAAAATAATGTGGATTTATGGCACAAGCGGTTGGGTCATATTAGTAAAACAAGTTTGATTAAGTTAGTAAAAATAACAAATGGAATGGATTTAAAAACCGAAGAGATAAAAGATTTGGATAATAAGTGTGAAATTTGTATAAAGTCAAAACAGACAAGATTTCCATTTGATAAAATTAGATCAAGAGCATCAAGACCTTTAGAATTAATACATTCAGATGTGTGTGGACCTATAACACCAACATCGTATAATGGTGAAAAATATTTCATAACCTTTTTAGATGATTTTACTCATTTTTCAATGGTATTTGTGTTAAAAAATAAAAGCGATGTTACGGAAGTTGTTATGGAATTTATAAGTCAAGTTGAAAGAAAATGGAATTTAAGGGTGTACAAGTTTAGATCAGATAATGGTGGAGAGTATGTTAATAATAAACTTCAAGAGTGGTTTAGAAAACGTAGTATTGTAATGGACGTGTCAGCTCCTTATACACCACAACATAATGGAAAAGCAGAAAGATTAAATCGAACCCTTATGAATAAAACGAAAGCAATGTTATTCGAATCAAACGTAGATAAAAATTTTTGGAATGAAGCTGTTCAGACAGCAGCGTATTTAATAAATCGTAGTTCAACTGATGGTCAAGAAGAAACACCAGCTGAGTTATGGTATAAAATAAAACCGAATTTAAGCAACTTAAGAATTTTTGGAAGCAAATGTTTTGCTAAAATTAACAAACATATTAAAAAACTTGAAGAGAGAAGTGAAGAGTGTATTTTGGTTGGATATGGAACGAGTGGTTATCGTTTGTGGAACATAAAAGACCGTAAAATAATAATAAGAAGAGATGTGGTATTTTTGGAAGAAGAACTTGAAATAAAAACTAAAAATGAAGAAGAAATAGTCCTAGATGAGAAGGAAATTAAAATAAAAATTGATACAGAAGAAATTGAGACGAGAGAAGAAGAAAATATTGTAAATCAAGAAGAAGACGTAGAAAATGTTGTAAGAAGAGAAGAAAATGGAGAAGATGTAGAAAATGGTATAAATCAAGAAGAAAATTTTGTGAACCAAGTAAAAAATGTAAAAGACCAAGAAGAACTTGTGCAAAATCAAGTTTCGAGGTACAATTTAAGAAAAAATAAAATAAAACCAGGGAGATTGAGAGATTACGAGATGAGTTATTTAACAATTGGTGAAGAAAATGAAATAAAATTGTTAAAGGAAACGATGGAAGGTGATGAAAAAGAATTTTGGACAGAAGATATAAAAACAGAAATAAAATCATTGGAAGAAAATAAAACATGGGAAGATGGAAAAAGTTTAAATGGTGATCGAAAAGAATTTTGGATGAAAGCTATAAAAACAGAAATAAAATCATTGGAAGAAAATAAAACATGGGAATATGAAAAAAGTTTAAATGGTGATGAAAATGCAATTAAATGTAGATGGATAGGTAAAAGGAAACGTAAAAAATCATTATATGGATTAAAAGAATCGCGGAAGAGTTGGAATGAGAAGTTTCATGAAGTTATGGATTGTTTAGAATTTAGAAGATCAGAGTATGATTATTGTATTTATGTAAAGGAATCAAACGGGTATAAATTGTATATTTTACTGTATGTGGATGATATTTTGTTAGTTGGAACAAATGAGGTTGAAGTAAAAAGGATGAAAGAGTTGATGAGTAAAAAGTGTAAAATGAAAGATTTAGGTAAAATAAAACTGTTTCTATGAATGACGTGTTTGTAAGATAAAATTTAAAATAAAATAATAATTAACAAACGACTTTAAGAAGTTTTAGAAAGATTTGAGTCGTTTTCTAGCGATACACCGTTTTCAACTGTAACATGCAACGTATTTAAAACTAATGACGTCATTTTGAACCGTTTTGAATGATGACGTCAACAATATATCAAGTTTAAAAACGTCACCAATTTGTACGCGTGGCTTAATTTGAAATTTTAGCGCCGTAATAAAATTGTCAACACCAACGTCACCAACATAACCTATACAAATAAAAATTTACTTCAACTCAACGTAGGCATAAAACAAAAATTGTACTAATGTTATACAGAGAGATATTGATATTAATATATTCCTTTGGAAGTTGCATTTCTTGCCTATATCGTCAAAGAAAAGAATCTCAGAATTTCTTTGATTAAACGAATTTTGGAAAAATGACCTTCAATTAGGTATCTACTATCGTAAAAAAACTAAAAAAAATACAAGAAGCTATGCCGACTCAGAATATGCCACACTAATCTACACAACTATAATGTACACCGTATCACGAGGAAACCTAGCCAGTGGGTGGTAGGTGATATACACCTATAGGTGTAAACGGTGTGATACACCTATCACAGTGAAACATTTCCTAAGGGAATATAAAAAATATGATCAACAAAGAGTTCAACACAAAATCCCGCTGAACATTACCTACTTCCTGATATAGTAAAAAATTCAAAGAGCCTTTGTGTAACGATGCGTTTTTCTACACGTGTCAGAGTGTTCGAATCCTTAAGATTCTGCCTCTGATACGGGAAAAATTAACATATTTTTCATGTCCGACTTTTTTTATTAAAAATGGCTCGTACATAATCCACCAGCAACTACCAAATCCTTCTTTTTACCACATCGACCCCCCCCCCGGCTCCGTTTTCGGTTAGAGTCAAGCCGACGTGGCGGAAAAGACACATTTTAGTGAGACTAACATTATTCTGTAGATAAAAGTTTAAAATAGGTTGAGAAGGATCGTCTGTTTTCTCGTGGGGTAGCCAGCATGATTTTCGGGACCCCCCCCAGTTACGCGCGTTGTTTTCAACTAAAAAATAATCTCTAATTCAAAAATAAATAAATAATATATATAAAACGAGTTAACGACTTGACTAGTCTTGATACTGTCGAAGATCTTTAAATTAATAATTTAAAAAAAAATAAAAAGTTTAACATCTGCGATAAGTGACAATCGTGACAATCATACAAGCATTCAGTTTTGTACGCGTTGTCTTTTAAAAATTTACTAACACGGACTAATGACATAAACATAACCAACAAACGCCAACAAATTTGACGGATTATGCATTAAATGTGTTTTAATGGTTCAAATACATGGGACCCCTATAGTTTAAATACATTGCAAGTATTTGAACCGGTATCTTTAGTGACGTCACCGTTAGAACGCGAGAATTCGATATATTTGAACCGTTTTCAACCCCTTACACCGTTTTGATCGCCAGAAAACGGCTTTGAAATGGATGAATGTAAGTTATTTAAAAGTTAAAAATGTGGATGAAAGTTTCTATAATAGGTAAGATGTAAAAATGTGTATTGTTTATAAATAAGATTGTTTAAAATAAAATAAAATGTAAAGATTTAACATTGAGGGGGAGTGTTAAAGATCAATGATAAATCTAAAGGTGGCGTTGTTAAATGGTAACTACGTTACTAGCTGTAAAGAATAACAACTTGTAAACGTTCTATAAAAATTGTCTTCATCAATAAATGTGTTTTACCAAACTGCGTACCTACTAATTAATAAAATAAAAACTCAATAGAGTTTCACAATAGGTAGGTTTCCCATTTGTTGAAAGTACTGCTCCGAACAGTTCCGTACTGTATAGTAAACATTTACTTCTACCGAATTTTGACTTTATAATCCTTTTGTTACCTTAATAAAAGAAAAATATGTCACAAAAGAAAACAACTTACCAAAGGTGTAAAAGGATTTGTAATTTATCTGTAAAAATATTAGTTCTTAAAGCAGGGTCGTATTTTTTTCTAGTAAATATTTAATATGCATCAAGGTTAACAAAATTTACCTGAATTTGCTATTTAAAGTCTTCATACTACAGAGAAAGTGCAGCCCTGTTACACGCCACGGGGGTTTGGTCAGGTACGTTCAATTTATTTTAATTGTCGGTGTATTTTCTTTTGTTGAATATTTAAGAGCTTAACCCCTTTTGTGAAAGGACTATAAAGTCATTTCGGTATATCTTAGGTTTGCCTATACCTGCTGAATATTTTGGTGTTGCATTTGAACTGGTACGACTAGTTTTGATCTGTTCCGAATTACATTCCCCTGCCCCCTATCGTACCTAGCTTATTACCGTAAACTGGGACTACTTTAGCCGAGGATTTAGCTAACAAAAAAATTAATAAACGGGATTACGAAGTAATCCTATAATACAGAATTATATGTGAAACTGCTTCCCAATTTGTATTTTGATAAATACTTTTAAAATTAGATGGAAAATATCATTTTCCATACATTTTATTCTTTTTAGTTTTTGGAATTTACTTCAAAATTTACAAAATACGTCAAGATGTTTAAAATTTATTAATTTTTAGAGTAAGTAGCATATAGTTTAAATGTGCTGTTGTCTCATATATTTACATTACATTATGTTCTCTCTTATATTTTATATATTTTAAGTTATATTTTTATAGAAATTTGTTATCATTTTTGTGCAATAAAATATTAAAAACATTTTTTGCCTTTGATGTTAAAGTTTAAAAAAAAATAAAAAAAAAATTTTAAGAATAATAATAGTACTTAATACGTTTTGAATTAACCGCGCTTTCGTGTTTAGTTCATTTAATGACGCTAGGGGGCCGATTCAGCTAACTATCTCCGATATTTAACATTGTTCGTCCCATCTCGGGTTATCTCTGGTAGTAGCATCGGTAGTCTTGTTTTGAGCACGTTTTGGAGTTAAAATAACGTTAAAAATAAGCCTTTAGTTTGTCTTGTGGAATTTAAAAACTAAACGTTATATGAACTTAATTTTTTTGAAATTTTAATAAGGAAAGATCAATGAAGGAGATGGACAATTTTCATTGCTTTATATTATGAATAAATAGGTTAAATTAATTTTTGAAAACAAGAAACTTTCAAATTTTGAAGCAACCAATATTGATGAAATTCCGTTATTTCCTGGTGGAGATCGTTATAAGAACAATACCTAATTTTTAAGTGATTCCATCGCTAATTAAACGAAACAAGGAAGAAAATACTGAATCAAAATATGTCCTTAGCGGTCTTTTCAACCAAATCTTTCGACAATAGTTCAGGCATTGCCTTTTAGATGGCCCAAGCAAAATTTTAAAGTTCCAGGTATAAATTTTTAACTTTACTATTCTTTTGTAACAATATACTCATTACAGCATCGAAAACCATCCAAAACGATGTTGTAATGTTCTACTTTTAAGTACTGTTTCTTGTTTTTTTTTAGTTTGAGATTGGTTGACATTGGTAATTAAAATAATTATTTTGACAGTATGTTGGCACCATCTATATTTTTTTTTCTTCAACTTAAAGTGGTAAAAATACACGCTATGGCAAAAATGTCTCCCCTCCACTTTAGCAGCGCGCTCTTAAGCTCAAAAGTCAAAATAAATAAACACTTTACTGCACTTTACTAAAAAGAAGCACACGAATTTTGAAACTAACCTCACTAATTCTCATACTAATACGCATGGCATTAGTGTCGGTACCACTTTTTCAACCATAGCGCTACCAAAACGTGAACTTTGTTTACATGAACTAACTAACTATAATTGATTTGAAAACGCTACACACGTTGAAAGAAGATCAAAAGACGAACCGAGTTCGCTTGAACGTAAGTTTAAACTCCCAATAAAAAACGGAGCCTTAGAGTTCAGTTTTAAAAGTAAGGTAACGAAAATTATGGAACATCCTTCACATGAGATAATTTAGATAAAGTTTAACTGTAATACATTTCCAGGGCTATTTTAATAAACTAATTAATGAAAAGGTAATACGTTTATTCAACAGAAAATCTACACTTTGTAGTGGAAAATTGTATTTTCAATCTTCTTCTTCTTCATCTCCTTCTTCTTCGCCGTCTTCTTCTCTTTCACCGGTTTCACCACAGATTCCGCAGCATTTCAGAAGGCAACAGATAGGCAACAGAAGGCAACATAATATTGCTAATAACACTAGCAAAACTAAACTAATTACATTCATCCACCACTCAAGTGGATATCGGCGTTTCTTTGCCTTCTCTATCCACCGTGAATGAAATGATGTGCCAGTATAAATTAAACGAGCAGAACAACCTGAAATTGAAGTTGTAACTCTTACAAGTTTATAAGTATTGCAACAATAAGGGTTACCACCACGGTCGGCCTAAAAGGTTTAAGTTATAAAATTGAAAAATTATCAGTTTTATAAAAATATTACCTTTTTACGTTACAAATGCTTAGAAATATAGAACTTTAAACTTCTTGTTCAATAACAAAATGTCAACTTTTTTGACGTTCGACGAAATATTATCCGTTCACTATTTATTTGCACTATGGTGGTTAAGTATTGTAGAATTGCGGCTTTTATGTATTGTGTTAATAGTTGGTCTGTCATTTTTTTGGTATTGTCAGTCAACTCAATAGGGAATTTCTATTTTGGCAAACCAAAAAATAAAAGTTTATGGCCAACCATAGCGCAAATAAATTGGGAATGGATTATAGTTATTTATTTTATAAGAAGACAAAGTGACGTTTTATGTGACAAGACTGTGTTTGGCTAAAGAGTGAGCCTAGCGAGCGAGTCAGACAATACAGGCGAGTCACACAAAACTACTTTAACTCCCCTTATAAAACAAATAACTATTTCTTCGAACGTCAAAAAAAGCTGCATTTTGTTACTGAACAAGAAGTTTAAAGTTCTATATTTCTAAGCATTTGTAACGTAAAAAGGTAATGTTTTTATTTGTGATGTTATCATTTCTAATTTTTTAATCTGCATCATTTTTGGCTGTTTTATATTTGCTCTAAAACCATTAGGGAAGCAGGAATCTATAAAACGTGATTTTACGTGCTATTGCCCTATTAGTAGGGTTTGAATCACATAAAAACGTGGTTAGAAATGATTTTTGTGAGGGTCGTAAGACTAAAAGCTGCAACTTTCCAAAATGATAGTATATGCCATAAAGACCTTAAATAAGAAGTCGTAAAAAAATCGTCCGGAGCAAAAGGGCACTGTTCAAAATTTTTGAGTTAGCTATCAAAAAACGTAGATCATACTAAAGTATATTGTGTCAAAAGAACAATACGATGTCTGTAGCCGTTTGGCTGTAAATAAATAACAAACTTCGAGTAAAGGATTGGCTCTTATGGCGTATAAAAACTTTGAGAGCTATTATCTCCGTTCGAACTAGGACAAAAATTAATTATTTTTAGCTTTTCTAAAACTTCTTATTAACTCCTTTCTCGAAAAGTAAGCAACAAAACAAAATTCTTCTTTCTAGTAAAGTTTTAGAGCAATCTTTTCCAGGTGGTGAGCAGTTTGCTGCTCATCAGCTTCATCTACAAGAACTGTAATGATATCCAATGAAAGAGAATTATTTTCTGAATCTGTTGATACCACAAATACTTCTTAATTAATGACTTTTTTAACATTAAAGAAGTAACTTAAATATTTTCATAATTTGAAAAACTATGAGCAGCCATGATATGTCAAATTCAAATAATTGTATTAATTTGACATTTCATGGCTGCTCATAGCTTTTCAAATTATGGAAATATTTAAATTACTTCTTTAATGTTAAAAAAGTCATTAATTAAGAAGTCAACAGATCAAAAGGTTCAGAAAATAATTCTCTTTCAATAGATATCATTACAGTTCTTGTAATGAAGCTGGTGAGCAGCAAACTGCAAATGTAATTCCCTTTGTAAACTGGCTATGTTCCGCTTTGATCGTGGGCACTCGGTATAAGATTATAAAGATTGGTGCATGACTAAACAGGTTACTAAAACTTCTGATATGTGCTTCTAGTACATTTCCAAGATCAAGCACAAAATAAAAAAGCTTATACTGTATGGGTCACTTTTTCAATGCTAAAATCTATTCTTGCTCTAAAAGAGAATATCGATGTCTCTAAATATTTCAAATTACGTTTTTAAAACACCAAAATGCTTTGATAAATCAAAAAAGTCGTAGGTGGTGTCCAAAGATTAAAAATTACTCAATTTTTAACAGAAGCACAAGATGAAACCTGCTTATCAATAAAATATAAACTAGCGGAATACCCCCGTCGAGATTTGATGCGCCTGTCATAAGTATTTGACCACCCAGTACCTAGTTAAAGGTAAGTTAAGTTAAATTGACCCTAGTTTTTGTCTATTATTGGTGATCTCTTTTCTGCTCCGTGAATTTAGGACAGGCTGAATTAGTACCCAAATTTCAAAATTCCATATCTCAAACTATTGAGTTTTGAATCCAAGATTATTAGACTTTCTGTACTTATATCTAAATCATTTTTATGTTACCAGCTTTGGTACGATTTTAATCTAAGCAATGAGAGTATAGGTATTTGTTCTACCTATATGTAAATTATATAATTAGTAGAACCAGAACTTAAGTTTCATTATTGTAAATAATTATGATGCGCGCGACTAGCGCTTGAAAGATAATTTTCATGTTCTTGAGTTGTTCTATTGACACTGCGTCAATAAAACCATGTAAATAGCAATACGTTGTTTTATTTAAGTATTATTAACGACTACAAGACATTACAGTATTCTCAATCATTATTACAGAAAAGGGCGTAACTTTTACCCATACCTGGTAATTAAATCTCCAACGGTAATCACCGATGTTGGAATTCGTAATTCTTGCTGCTGTATAATTTGTCTCACCACAGACATAATAAATAAAACCTATAAAAACATAACATCTTTAACATAAACATTTTGACAACATTTTAAATACATACAATGTAAAATTTTTATAGACCTCCAACTCATGATGAATAAAACTATTAAAAATGATGATTAAAATATATTAAAACGGTTTATCCAAATACTAGAGCCAAAAATATGATATTGAATTTTTCACATATCCTATCAACTTATTTAAAAAAAAAATAGCTTCAAAATTAATTTGACAGTTACCTATTAATAAAATCAAAATCAGTTGGCCAAGTTTCACAGTATTAGTTGAAACGTAGTTGAAACTCCATTGTCTGGTTGCCAGACTAGGGGACCTGGAAATGGCTGCAAACAAAAATTTTTTGACTAATTCTGTCTCGGTTTTTTCCGCTGATTACGAATCTGCTTGGTACCACTTTGAGAGCTTTGGGCCAACCTCAGGGGCAAGGCAAACTTATAACTAATTCTAGCTTTTTAACAGTTTTCTCCAAAATTAAAAGAAATAGCGGCGTCGAATTACGGGAATTAATAGCTTGAAACTAAACTTTTGCTGATAGAAATGTTATGATTGAATAATGTTTAGAACAATGTCAGGAATAATGTGGTAAGTTTTGGACTTCGAACTCGCGCGGCGTCCTTCCGAAAAAAGCATTCCAAAGAACATTTACCCGTTTTCTTTGACGTTTTATTTAATTCCTCAATTTATAAACATCGGATCGTAATAAAAAATTATGGGATTATGGGAAATTGACAGACGATGAATTCTAGACTAAAAATGTATAGTTTGGTTCAGTAGCTTTGGAGATAAAACTTCTTAAGCACCAAATGCGAACCAAAAATTGTTTTATTCAGTGCACTGCAAAGAAGTAATCAAAAAATCTTTTGTTCATGTAAAAGATACTACTTGATGAGTAGAATGAACTTGCCAAAGTTGAGATCCTCAAGTGCAACCAAACAGCCAAAAACTGCTCATGAAATCAAAATTTGTAAGGGTTGTCATTTAATGCGACTGCGATGAATAAAAATCTTTTTTTTATGAAAACATTCGTCTTTGAACGTACTATTTGCTTAAGGAAAAATTTTATAATTTTTCGCTAATCTTAGTGCACTTTTGACTCTATTTTAGAAACGCACTTTTCTAAATCGCCAAGAATTTTGTCAATACTTGTTAAATAGAAAATTCATTATTTTAGCTTGATAGATCTTTTCAAAACCTTTGATTTCAAATAACAAAAATCGCGATTCATCAACTTTGAGGCCAAATATGGATATTTTTGTATTTACAACTGCAGTGGTTAAAAGGCTAACTGTTTTTTAAATGGTGTTTGTCTCAACTGAAAGGCAAAACATTCTTTTGTTGATATATGATATCTAAGTATGTTATGCATCTTCTAATTCCACACCAGACTAAAAAGAAGAAGTCAGTAAATAAAATTAATGGTGCGTGCTTTGTAACTATAGAAATTATACAAGAAACTATCGAAAATCCCGTCAAAATAGTAACAGCCATGTGGAGTTTCTTATATTAAATTTGACACTGACAAATAAAAGTACATCTAAATGAATCCAAAGTCAGGAGTGGGGGAGCATACCACCTGCACTAGCAAATACAAAAATATCCAGAATTAGCCTCCAAGTTGATGAATCGGAAATTGTGTTTTTTGAAATCAGACGTATTTTAAAAGATCTATCAAGCTAAAATAATGAATCTTCTTTTTAAAAAATATTTACCAAGTTCTTGGCAATTTAGAAAAGTGCGTTTCGAAAAAAGGGTCAAAAGTGAAGTATGCAAGGCGATAATTTCTAAAATATTTCTTTCACAAAATAGTAGGTTCGAAAAGGAATGTGTTTTGAAAAAAAAAATTGTTTTTATTATGATCGCATTAAATGGCAATCCTTACAAGTTCTAACTTCCTATGCACTTTTTGGCTCTTTGGTTACACTTCAGGATCTCAACTTTGGCAAATCCTTTCTACTCATCAAAGAGTATCTTTTACATGAACAAAAGATTTTTTGATTACTTCTTTGCAGTGCACTGAATAAAACAATTTTTGGTTCGCATTTGGTGCTTAAGAAGTTTTATCTCCAAAGCTACTGAACTAAACTATACATTTTTAGTCTAGAATTCATCGTCTGTCAATTTCCCATAATCCCATAATTTTTTATTACGATCCGATGTTTAGAAGTTGAGGAATTAAATAAAACGTCAAAAAAAACGGGTAAATGTTCTTTGGAATGCTTTTTTCGGAAGGACGCCGCGCGAGTTCGAAGTCCAAAACTTACCACATTATTCCTGACATTGTCCTGAACATTATTCAATCATAACATTTCTATCCGCAAAAGTTTAGTCTCAAACCGTATTTCGACCCCACTAAAAGGAATTACTAGATTATCATTTTACGGATTTCTTGTGTTACAAGATGAAATTCAGTTGCCACGTATTTGGGATGTGGTCGTTTTCAAGCAATTGAAAGCAATATCTAAATTGAAATTTTTAAAAACTAATTTGACCACAATGTGACAGTAATAAAACAGATAAGTTCTTAGGAAAATAGTGTTCAACTTTGACCCGCGCTATAATAGCACTACTTTGTTTGGCATAAACCATTGAATGAATAGCCGCTACTCTAGCAGGAAAGGCCATTTAGCTAATAATATGGATTGCAATGGTTTTCTAGATATAGCGATATCCGGTCAGTTTCTTTAATAGAAATGGTTGCTTAATGCTTAATGCTTAATGAAAAGATCATGATAGCCAATTATAATGTAAACTCGACGCAATAAATGAGTCATCCATAGTTTTCTACAATGTCGTTTCTGTCGGATTTTCTCTTATAAGCAACGGTTGCTAAACCTCCTTCTGGATCTATTTATTCAATGACATAAACCAATAGGCACATGTTTTTCTACGGATTGCTGGAGAACATTTTCTCTAAAAAAAATTGCTGATGCCCATAAGTTTTTATAATCTGCCTGTAGTCTAAAAGCCCGCGACACAAACCCCTACCATTAAAAAAGCAGCATGAAATAAACCTTGGTAGTGACCGTTAGGGCTTCACGCGAAAGTCTCGCATGTTTCCCTCGCCCTTGCAACTTTTTGCGAGGGGGGCGAGGCGATGTAAGGATTTCTAATGCGATGCGAAACTCTCGCGTGAAGCCCTAGTGACCGTATACGAAACGCTCAATCTGTCGCATAGCATTTAGCCGGAAGTTAAGAAAATTTAATGTTTTATAACGGTTTAAAACTTCAATTTTTTCGATTCCTGTACTTTGAAACTAGGGCTTCACGCGAGTCTGCGAGAAATTGCGAGAGTCTCGCATGCTCGCCTCGCCTCGCAAAAATTTGCAAGACGCGAGGCGAGGCGAGAGTAAAGATTTCTAACGCGAGGCAAGGTGCGAGGCGAGAAAACGATTTTAGCTGGCGAGGCGAGACTCTCGCCCCGAAGTTTTGCGAGATCTTGCAAATTTTGCTTTTTTTATGTCTTTTAATAACATTTCGTTTTAATTATTTATATTTTCCATCTTTATTTATTTAAAACTTCGCAAATTAAAGAATAAAATAGTTATTTGTTTTATAAGGAGGCAAAGTGACGTTTTGTGTGACAAGACTGTGTTTGGCTGAAGAGCGAGCGCGCAGCGAGCGAGTCAGGCAATACAAGCGAGTCACACAAAACTACTTTGACTCCGTATAAAACATTAAATTTTTTCTGCAAACGTAAAGCGTAAAACTGAAAATTTTGATTTTTGAAAGAGCACCATCTCTTGTCAATTACTTGTAGTTCAATTGTCAAATATTTTTTTAAATTAACTTAAATTTGTAAAAAAAGCTAATTATTAAAAGCAACGAACTAATTATAAAGGAAAATTTAAAAAACATTAAATTGTTTACATTACAAATGCTTAAAAAACATTTTTTACGTTAAAAATAAAAATAATGTGCGGTTAAGATTTTACTTTTCCCTCCTAGACAGACAAAAATTACCTTTCTGACAATTTTTCCTGCCTCGGCGGGAAAGTTAAACTTCACCGTTACCTATTGAGTGACACAAAGGCGACTTTTTCTGACGTTTGAAGAAAAAAGTTATTTTTTTCTTTTATACAGGGTGGTTGATTTTTTACTGTCCAGCTAATATCTGCTGAAATATTGAAGATACAAAAAAAGTTAAATTAGAAACTTTTCAAACAACATCTCATCTACAAAAGGTGCTTTCCATTTGTTAAAAAGTACAGCTCCGAACAGTTCCCTACTGTATGTTTATACATATTTATACAGTAGGGAACTGATCAGAGCTGTACTTTTCAACAAATGGAAAGCACCTAATATAGCGCAAACAATTTTTTTCCATGGCTTACTTGTATTGCGGGAAAATATGGAACTTTGGTTTTTTAAATAGAACACCCTGTATATTTTTAGAGAATCGTATTCTAAATCAATTTCTCTTTACAACGATGTATCACAAGTACCATTTTGCTTTCTAATAATTATGCCCAATTACAACGGCACTCATCACAACGTTTACCTTGTGAACAGGCGCATTGTTTTTCAGTAACTTTTAAATTTGGTCAATTTTCCTCCCCTTTTTGATTTAATTTTTTCTATTAATCGATGTAAACTATCAGCGTAGTATGCGCCTGTTATGATCGTACCTTTATTTTTGTAATCAATTAAAAGAATTCCCTCAGAATCCCAAAAAATTGTTGTCATCAGATCACTTTTCCAGCAGAAGACGAAACTTTCTTCAAATTCAAATTTTTTTTATGATGGACCACCCTTTAAATGTCACTCCATAGACCCCTGCTTCGATTAAAATCATAAAAGTGAACCCAAGATTCATCTCCTGTGACAATTTGTTTGATAATAGCTCGAATTCAAAAAAAAAATTAAAAAATCCTCACATTATTACTTATCATTTTGTTGATTGCGACTAAACTACTTGATATAATTGCATACAATTTTTAGTGTATGCTTATAAATAAAAAACGGCAATAATTACAAAAAAGAAATAAAAATAGCCACCTCCTTCTGTCTCATTCCGCGAACTTAAAAATCTCCCCTCGTAGATAGGTGTATTCTCTATTGTACGAGTCTGCAAAGAAAGCGAATGGGTAAGGGAGCGGGGCTATTATTTCTATGGAAACCATAGGCGTCGTGAGTGTGATTTTTACTGCTATCTTACAACCGTAGATGACGGATATTATGTTGTTGATAACTGTCAAATTAATTTTGAAACTATATTTTTTAATAAGTTGATAGGATATGTGAAAAATTCAATATCTGATTTTTGGAAATAATATTTGGATAAACGGTTTTAATATATCATTAATTTTATGGTTTTATTCGTCATGAGTTGCAGTTCTCTAATACTTTTACTTTGTATGTATTTAAAATTAATGTTGTCAATGCTAAGTTTATGTCAAAGATGTTATCTTTTTATAGGTTTTATTTATTATGTGCGTGGTGAGCCAAATTATACAGCAGCAAGATTAGTGAATGCATACACCACAGGTGTTCCTGATCAGTGTTCAGGTGTTCGCAACAATCGTTTACCACACGCGGTATGGATAAAAGTTACGCCCTATTTCTGTAATAATGATTAAGAATACCTACTCTCATTGCTTAGATTAAAATCATACCAAAGCTGGTAACGATTTAGATATAAGTACAGGGTGTTAAGAAAAAACTTTCCACGCTATACAGGGTGTTAGCAGACATAAAAATAAAAATAAAGTCTAATAATCACTGTTACGGGTCAGGTAACGCTTTACTACACTGAACGTAAATTTATTAAAATGGAAAGAAAATTGACCCGATGGCCGCGGTTCGCTTGCAGAGGAGAAATGGTCGTGGGTTCCAAAACACCAAAATAATGGTTCACTAATGAGTAGACTGCGGATTTTTAAGCACATAAAATCTTTAAATAATATTTTTAAGCAGGAAGAAATAATTTCTATAAAGAAAATTTAATTCCTATCTATTCCGAGTATTTCAAATTCGAGTATTTATACAGGGTGAATCAGAACTCGAAGCGAAAAATAAAATGTCATAATCAGTATGGAATTGTAAGCAGAAAATGTAAAATAAATTTTTTTCCGATTGGATTTTGTTTCCAAGATAATCGATTTCAAAGTTTTCAGAAGAAGTTAATCTATAAACATTAAAAACAAGGCAGGCTTTTAAAAAGGAAAATGGAATGTCATATTCCGAGTCGAATTTTAAGCAGGAAATATGTAATATGTTTAATTTAAAATTAAATTGAATTTTGCCAAATTTACTTTTAATTAACAAATAGTATATATTTTGAGCTTCATATTGCATTTTAGTTTTTGTCGGATTAAAGTTGAATTGAAATTTTCTGCTTTAATTCGAAACTATTAAAAATTGCTTAATTTCAAAGTGCTCTCTTTTAAAATTAATAAACCAAAGGTGGTTTTCAACTGTAATAACCCTAGGGCATTGATAACAACCGAAATAATTTTGTCATATCTTGAAAGTACATTTTTAAAAACACCCCGACGCGAAGCGGAGGGGTGTTTTTCCAAAAAAATGTACTTGAAAGATCGACAAAATTATGAGGATTCATCAAAGCCCGAGGGTTATTCAACGAGATAATTTTTTTAAAATTTAAATTTAACGTCAAAAGTGACAATTCGTTGAATTTTATACGATATCGCGTCTGCAGAGCAATTGAAAATTACCCTAGGGTGATTGTTAGTTGAAGTTTTATGTGATTGGATAAAAATGAACATGTGACTGAAAATTGTAAAATATGATTGGCTGTGTATATGAAAAAAAATTATCACTATTATTTAATGATGGTGTATAGTATTAAGAGTATAACTCCACAAGAATTATTCATTTTCATCCATTTTTAACGATAAAGCAACATTTTAAGTAGAAATGTGATTTTTTCAGGGAACGAATTCATAATTCCAAATTTGTATCTGCATAATGTGGATTTTCATGAATGAAACTTAAAGTGATTGTTCTGTTATTAACTTCTTGTTATTGACCTCTTTAATGCTGTTAAAGCCACTGGAAACGATGTATCTTTTCTATACAACCTAAATTATGTGTAACTAACAATTACACGAAGTGGCTATCTGAATACTATCATATTATATTTACCATCTGCGCGTACAATTTAAAATCCTCCTACCTCTTAAAGCCACGCAATTTGGATGTCAATGACATTTTTTGATCTTGTACACTACCAGTGAGTTACTATTAAAATTTTAGCTCAAATACTGTCAGGTATTTTATCAACTCTTGACACACAATTTTTAATTAGTGAGGAGAGCGGGTAAGCCACCAAAGAGGGATGCCAAATGCAAATTCTTAATTGTTAGGTCAAAAATAGTTGATTTGCCAAAAGGCAGTCCGAATACTGTTTGGGAGTTGTTTGGTCTGAAAATGTCGACTTTGGCCCAACTTCAGCGCTTTGGGATGCCAAATTTTTTGGTCGATTAATATTATCTAAATGAAAGAATGGCAAAGTGGCAACCCGAATACTGTAATCTTTTTTACCGAATATTGTTAACAATTTCATTGAAGGACTGTGAGCGCTTAAACCGGTGTCCACAGAAGCCAACCAGATTTTCGTGTTCGGTGAGTATTAAATAGCTTATCCCCAAGAGCTCACCCTGAATAAGATAATCCCGTTTTTTCTGTTCAGGGCCCACGGTCTATTGATTTATTGAAGTAGAATTCAACAGGCAGGTGCAGCGGGTCTTAGTCTGTATTTTCTATAATCAATAATTGATTTAACCTAATTTTTCAAAAGTTGATGAATACGGATGTGTAATAGCCGATTCCAAAACCAAGAAATGTTTTTTCAGGAAGAACCTAACGAAGACGTACTGTGGTATTGGGCTGACCAGTGTTATCAGAAAGATTGTATAGATACATTTAAATCTAGTGTTAAACCAGGGATGTTTTGTGCTGGCGTTATAGCTAGGCTACAGGGTCATACTGCTGTAAGATAAATATATAAAACTGATAATTTTTCAATCTTATAACTTAAACCTTTTAGGCCGACCGTGGTAACGGTCTAATTTGCCCTGGTGAGCAACTTGTAGGAGTTGCAACTTCAGCTTCAGGTCCTATTGGTCGTAAAATGTTTACTGGCGTAGTATTTCATTCAAAGTGGATAGAAAAGACACAGAAACGCCGATGTGCACTTGAGTGGTGGATGATTGTCTCCATAATTGCTGCAGTTTTGCTAGTGTTATTAGCAATATTAATCTTCTCCCTTCTGAAACGTGATAAAGATGAAGAAGACGGAGAAGAAGGAGAAGAAGGAGAAGGAGAAGAAGAAGAAGAAGAAGAAGAAGGTTGAAAATACAATTTTCCGCTACAAAGTTTAGATGTTCTGCTAAATAAACGTATTAGCTTTTCATTAATTAGTTTATTAAAATAGCCCTTGAAATGTATTACAATAATTAAACTTTATCTAAATTATCTGTTCTATAATTATATCTGTTGTATCATATTTTGGATGTTCCAAAATTTTCGTCAGCATACTGTTGTATAATTAGGTTACATATGTTAGGTATAATGTAAGAATCGGTCAAAGTTAGGTTAAGTCTGTAATTTTCAAACCTTACTTTCAAAACTGAACCGTAAATGTTGCAACTGGAACTCAAAAAACAGAAACAATTGCTAAAATGCTATTAGGACTTCAGTTTATGTTTATAGTTCAATCACTGGAGAAAAAAGTTATACAGCGAGCGCCTAAAATCTGAAATAATCGAATTATTTTATTGTTTGATAGCAATATCTAAAAAATCTATTCTGTTAACACAAATCTTTTCCATATTAATAAATTAACAATTAAACTAAAATTAGATTTTTAAATTTAAATCATAGACGTTGAAGTAATATTTTGACAATTCTGGCATTTCTTATTAAATTGTTCGACGGATGTTACTCCTGGTGAACGGATTGCAACCAAAAACTAGTAGTTCCAAAACACGACCCTAAGGAGGCCGTATCTCAGATTTCAAGTAAATCGATCAAAGTGTTTGCGAGTAATTGTGGAATACATACACACAAAATTGAGGAAAGTGGGGTAATGCCGACTATCATTTTACAAATGACTATAAATCTTTTATATTAACCTTCCGACGGCATATTTATTTTTTGTAACACAAACAGCACACTGGGGTATAAAACAACTCCACTTTATAAATATAAATTTTTGTTAGAAAAACATAATAGGATATTTTCCAATTTTTTAAAATGTATCTAGAAAGTTACCTTACTGAGTTCCGTCATGGGTCGTTCCTGTCAATATTGAACTACATGAGCTCCAACTTATTATAACCTGGATTACACAGTGATTACACATTAACTGACATTTAACATATGTAACTAAGCAACAAACGTGATTTATACGACCAGCTACGTAACTTTTCACTTTGAAACTGTAGCATTTAATGTTTTTTCTCGTCGTCTGCGTTGATCTGTCGTAGTTTTCGCTACTATCAAGTCATACCAATCGCTCAAAATCGTGCGATGAGATATGCTGTGAAAATAAGGTAGATGGCTCCACTTAAGGGAACATAGGAATTTATTTTACCGATAGTCAATTAGACATTTTGTTGTGACTCGTGCAAATTTCATATTGACATTTGCGACACCAATCACAGCACAGTTAAATACATCTCGTACTCCATGAGAGGAGGGGGTACAGTCGCTGTTTTCTGAATGTAGCTTTAATTTTGTCGTTGTCAAATAGACAGTGACAGTATGATGACATTACTCCAGTGTAAAACATGTTATTACAGTTTCCATTGTTCCCTGATGCACTAGCGCCTCTAGTTGCAATTTATTGGATTGGTATGACTTGATAGTAGCGAAAACTACGACAGATCAACGCAGACGACGCTTTTTCTAAAGCAGTTTTTGAAACAACTTTTTTGATTAAAAAATTTTTAGTGTGTTCAAGTCATTGATAATAGTCTTTGCTATGCAATAAAGCAGTAATAATCGATATTTAAAAAATTGGAAAATACCCTATAATGCCTATAGTGTAGTCAACGAAGCAAAATTTATCCTGATTTTTAGACTTTTTTTGTAACAGCGAGTTTTTTCCTTAATCGGTCGAAACCATTCCTGTGAGTTTGTGTATAAAATGTCTCAACTCAATTTTGACCGGAAGGCCCTTATTCTTCGACTTTGGTGTAAAAGTTTGACTTTTTCAAGTTTCCGTTTTACTATTTTTTGAATAACTTCGCTTGTATTGGTCGAATCAGGACCAAAAAATTTTCCTTTTGTTTGTAATGAATCTCTCTTTAAAACTGTGGTTTTCAATTTCATCAAATAACTGGAATTTACTTAATTCTAAATAAATTTAGAAGGTTCGAGGTACAATGTTTTTTACTTGTTGTGTTTTCTACATTGCAAGATTTCTCTAATGAAAACTTAAAGAAAATACCAGATGAGGTTTTTATATTTTTTATGAGATTTTAACTTGAGGTATCGGGTATCGGTAACTCATTAGAGAAATAATAAGGAATATAGTCCTTTGTCTGTAAAAATTGAATCTTATGACAGCTTTCAAGAAAAATTATTAGAGAAATGTTATAATGTAAAAAGACCGTAATAAGATGTAAATTTAAAACAATATGTAAGACTTGTATAATTTCTAATGTAAATAATATTGATATTTGTGCAAATGAAAAGTCTTAATAAAGCGAATTAAATTATAATAATCAATTGTTTTTATTTTTTTCACAATTTTCAGCAAACAGTCTGTTCCAATTTTTTTAATTTCAGTATTCTTGCAATTTCTAGCTTTAAAATTGCATGATTTTACTGAATTGCTTTAAATTATCTGTCTTTTAGCGTATTCTAAAAGTTTTTTAGTATAATAATAGTAATATAATATTTGAAATTCCCGCCACTTTTTGAGTATTTGAGCAGCACCAGACACGCAAGATGCCACAAGGATCAACTATTTTCATTATTATTACTATTTTATCATTATTATTATCATCAAATTTTTACGATTACAAAAAAGGAGGCGAGTCGCCTATCTATTTCTACCAACATAATATCGGTCATCTATGAAAGTAATGTAATAACTATACGACGGCACTGTCTACGTTCGTTTCTATGCAACGACCGCACTAATCTACTGCGCAACTTTACCGGTCATCACGTGGTGGATTCACCTTACGTTGGGTTGCCTCTACCTGCTTGTTGATTTTGGTTTCTTTATTGTTATTTGTAGTTATCTATTTCTTTATTATTTTATGCTACGTAACCTCCTACGATGTTGACGGAGCATACATAAGCAAGTAAGTTGTGTTGCCTATTTTATATTTTTAAGTTGTTACGATTTCAGGTAGAGTATCTTCCGCCCTTAATATTACTTCTCTGGGGTAGCACACTATTGTTAGTGTGTTTTCTGTTGTTGAATATTTAAAAGCTTAACCCCTTTTGTATAAGGATTATAAAGTCAAATCGAAAAAACCCAGGTCCGACTATACTGGGTTGTCAAATACTTATGACAGGCGCATCGAATCTCGACGGGGGTATTCCGCTAGTTTATATTTTATTGATAAGCAGGTTTCATCTTGTGCTTCTGTTAAAAATTGAGTAATTTTATCTTTGGACAACACCCACGACTTTTTTGATTTATCGAAGCATTTTGGTGTTTTAAAAACGTAATATTAAATATTTAGAGACATCGATAATCCCTTTTAGAGCAAGAATAGATTTTAGCACTGAAAAAGTGACCCATACAGTATAAGCTTTTTCTTCTTCAAACGTCAAAAAAAGTTGACATTTTGTTACTGAACAAGTAAGGTTAAAGTTCTACTTTTACATCCTAGGAGGCAAAAGTGAACCTCCTAGAAGGTAAAAGTAAATTCTAACCCAAAATATTAACAACAAATTGTAACGTAAAATGATATTTCTAAGCATTTGTAATGTAAAAAGGTAATGTTTTTATAAATTTTCTGTTATAATTTATTCGTTGCGTTTAATAATTAGCTTCTTTTTACAAGTTAAAGTTAATTTTTAAAAATATTTGACAATTGAACTATACATAATTTTCAAGAGATGGCGACACTTCAAAAATTTTTATTTTTGCTTTTTCTAAGTTTTACGTTTGAAGAAAAAATTAAATGTTTAATACGGAGTAAAAAAACTTTTTTTGGCCCGTCAGTAGTTGTCAGACTCAACTTCGTTTCGTCTGACAAGCCCTACTGACTAGCCTAAAAAAAGTGACATTTTTACTCCTAATCAAACAATATACTATTATTTTGTGCTTGATCTTGGAAATGTACTAGAAGCACATATCAGAAGTTTTGGTAACCTGTTTAAGTGTTTAGTCATGCACCAATCTTTATATTATCTTATACCGAGTGCCCACGATCAAAGCGGAACATAGCCAGTTTACAAAGGGACTTACAATTGCAGTTTGCTGCTCACCAGCTTCATCTACAAGAACTGTAATGATATCTATTAAAAGAGAATTATTTTCTGAACCTGTTGATCTGTTGACTTTTTAATTAATGACTTTTTTAACTTTAAGAAGTAATTTAATTATTTTCATAATTTGAAAAGCTATGAGCAGCCATGAAATGTCAAATTAATACAATTATTTGAATTTGACATAATATATCATGGCTGCTCATAGTTTTTCAATTTATGAAAATATTTAAGTTACTTCTTTAATGTTAAAAAAGTAATTAATTAAGAAGTATTTGTGGTATCAACAGATTCAGAAAATAATTCTCTTTCAATGGATATCATTACAGTTCTTGTAGATGAAGCTGATGAGCAGCTAACTGCTCACCACCTCACCACCTGGAAAAGATTGCTCTAAAACCTTACTAGAAAGAAGAATTTTGTTTTGTTGCTTACTTTTCGAGAAAGGAGTTAATGAGTTTTAGAAAAGCTAAAAATAATTAATTTTTGTACTAGTTCGAACGGAGATAATAGCTCTCAAAGTTTTTATACGCCATAAGAGCCAATGCTTTACTACTCGAACTTTGTTATTTATTTACAGCCAAACGGCTACAGACATCGTATTGTTCTTTTGACACAATATACTTTAGTAATTATGATCTACGTTTTTTAATTGCTAACTCAAAAATTTTGAATAGTGCTCTTTTGATCCGGACGATTTTTTTACGACTTCTTATATTAAGGTCTTTATGGCATATACATACTATCGTTTTGGAAAGTTGCAGCTTTTAGTCTTACGACCCTCACAAAAATCACATCTAACCACATTTTTATGTCATTCAAACCCTACTAATAGGGCAATAGCACGTAAAATCACGTTTTTATAGATTCCTGCTTCCCTAGTTGTTTTAGAGCAAATATGAAAGAGCCAAAAATGATGCAGATTAAAAAATTAGAAATGATAGAGACATTACATTTTATCGTGCTTTTACTGAAAAAAAGACTGAAAAAAAGCAAAAAAGACTTTAGAAGTTGTTAAAATGTTCGTTAATCAGGGTAGCGATTAAAATTTTGCTTCCATACACAAGGAAATTAGTGCTTGTTATTCAAATTGCTATCCTGAGTCATGAAAATTTTAACAACTTCCATAATAGTCTTCTTTGCTCTTTAAGTAAAAGCATGATGAAATGTAATACTTTTGTCATTTCTAATTTTTAATTCAGCATTATTTTTGGCTCTTTCATATTTGCTCTAAAACAATTATCAACACCCGGTATATCGGTAGATCATTCAACACCCGGTATATCCGATGTGTTATCACAAAAAAATTTTCGATTACCCCACTTCACCTCACTCCTTATAAAACATTATATTATTTATAGGTGTCTTATTTAAAAGAAGGAAAAATATCCATTATTGTGGAGCAGGAATTATAAACGAATTCCATCTTATTACATCAGCTCATCACTGCATCAGTGATATGAAACTTCATACCCAATTATCATCTCATCAAGAAAGAAAAATATCATGTGTACTTCCTCATGAAAAGTTCAATAAAAAAACCTTGGTTAATGACATAGCTGTGAGACCACATAAAAACTGTTATTTAATATGAAGCTACATTAACAATTATTGACTGCTTAGGTAAAAGATTCTTGGCTGTTCAATCGCAATGTAACACCTTTTTGAGATCGTTTTTACCACCTGAACAACCTAAAGGATTGTATTGTTATGTAGCTGGCTGGGAGAGCACGAACCCAAATCTGGTATGTAATTCATTAAAATATATGTTTTTCTTTAAACGTCAGAAAAATCGCCCTTGTGTCACTCAGTAGGTAACGGTGATTCACCGTTACTTCACCGTCGGTGAAGTTTAACTTTCCCGCCGAGGCAGGAAAAATTTTCAGCAAAGTACTTTTCTCTGTCTAGACAGACATCTCCAGAAACCTAAATATGTTTGAAAACTCCACCATAACATTTAAGGACGGAAGGTACTCGCAATATTTGTTGAACTTAATCATTTTTTTTCTGGCTTATAAAAATTTATTTTAATTAATTGGTAATGTGAGGAATGTTAACTAGGGCTGTACTTAATATTTGTAAAATATAAAAGTTATAATTGTTATAGTTTAAAAGATAATTTATTAAAATTATTTACATATTTACGGCCTTAATAACAGTTCAATTAAATCGGCGTTTAAGCCATGTAATAGAGAATCTTTTATTCTAGGGTATGACATATTTTATAATTTTATTAATTATTTGGAAACTTGTATATCGTCATTTTATTAATTTTATTGTGGCTACTTTTGTATTATTGAGGCGTATAAAATTGAATTATATAAGTTTCCAAATATTAAATAAAATTATAAAATATGTCATACCCTAGAATGAAGGATTGTCTATAACATGACTTAAACGCCGATTTAATTGAACAGTTATTAAAGCCGTAAATATCTAATTAATTTTAATAAATTATCTTTTAAACTATAACGATTATAACTTTTATATTTTACAAATATTAAGTACAGCCCTAGTTAACATTCCTCACATTACCAATTAATTAAAATAAATTTTTATAAGCCAGAAAAAAAATGATTAAGTTCAACAAATATTGCGAGTACCTTCCGTCCTTAACGCAAGGCCCATAGAAAGAGTAGATAAGTTTAAGTACTTGGGCATCTGGCTTTGCGAAGATAGGACATCAGATAAGGAAATAAAAAGTCGCATTGAGCAAGTCCGACAGACATTCTTGAGATTTCGAAAGTGCTTACCTGCTCCGATTTTGATCTTAACCTAAGACTAAGATTCGTAAGGTACTACGCTTGGTCGGTACTTCTTTATGGTATGGAAGGTTGGACTTTAAAAACGATTGCAATTAACAAATTAGCAGAGGTTCTCAAACTTTTTTTTTCGCGTACCACTCATGTGTACCACGGATTAGTCGCATATCACCAAATTATTAAAAATTTTCTATGTTTCAGAATGATAGAGCAGTAATACTATATTAAGTATGAAGAACGGTAAGGTTGGTTTACCGGTCAAAGACAATTGTTTGGAGGCTGAGAGAATCGAAGCCTCCAATTATTGTCTGAGACCGGTAATCCTTAACGTTCGACATGCTTATAACGTTTTTTGTACGATCAGAGACAAATAAATAAAATAGATTTACACAATTTAGTGTAGTCAACGAACCAAAATTTATCCTGATTTTCTGACTTTTTTTTTAACAGCGAGTTTTTTTTCTTAATCGATAGAAACTATTCCTGTGAGTTTGTGAATAAAATGTCTCAACTCAATTTTGACCGGAAGGCCTTTATTCTTCGACTTTCGTGTAAAAGTTTGACTTTTGCAAGTTTCCGTTTCACTATTTTTTGAATAACTTCGCTTGTATAGGTCGGATCGGGACCAAAAAATTTTCCTTTTGTTTGTAATGAATATCTCTCTTTAAAACTGCCTAGGTTAAAATTATTTATATTAATTTCCTAACCCAAAAAAAATTCAAAACTGTCGTCATTGGTCGGTTGTAGTTTTTTCTAGAGAACTTGAGTTTTAATTAATGTTATGGTATGAAACTTTAGGAAGTTGCAGCTGATATAGTAACAAATCCATATTACAAGTTGGGTTCAAAAATATTAAGAATAACGGCTAAAATTTGCATTTTGGTTCAAATTTTCTTTTTCATAGTTGTTGGGAGCAATTGGTGGTATCCCAATAATTCTTCTCTTGAAATGCAGGAAATTTAATGCTCTTTCAGATGAACACAAAAACAATCACATCAGACCATTTTTTCTTCCGATTTCTTTGAAGATAAAAAGAAAATCTTTTAACTGTTTGTCTACAAAACCAATTTTAGTGGTCGAAATTTAATTCTTCATTTACGTATTTTTGAAAATTAATCATAAAGAACTCCTATAAACTATTTTTAAACATTAAAGCTGGTTTTAAAGTCAAACATTTCGACCACTAAAATTGGTTTTGTGGGTACAAGTTGAAAAATTTTATTTTTCTTTTCAATGAAATCGGAAGAAAACGTGGTCTAATGTGATTGTCTTTAGTTTCATCTGAAAGAGCGTTAAATTTCAAAAATTTCAAGGGAAGAATTATTACGATACCACCAATTGCTCACATCAAATATGAATTAGAAAATTTGAACTAAAATGCAAATTTTAGTCTTTGTTCTCAATATTTTTGGACCCAATTTGCAATATGGATTTGTTACTACATCAGCTACAACGACCTAAAGTTTCATACCGTATTATTAATTATTACTCGAGTTCTCTATAAAAAACTACGACTCACTAATGACGGCAGTTTTGAATTTTTTTTGAGTTAGGAAATTAATATACAGGGTGTCCCTGAATAACACCGACAAACGCTTACAGTGAGCTCCTGGGACCAAAATAGGACTTTTGGCCCTCTTGAAATTATGCCCTAGGATGTCCACTAGGGCGGAGCGAAAATAGGCATAAAACAACTAATTTTTGAAAATGAAAGTGCCTGGGTATGCAAAAGGTGTCTTTTGAGATACTTACCAACCCAAAAAAATCTGGATGCTCTACGACAATTTCTTTGGCTGCCGAAAGGACTTTGAAAATTAATTAAATCCAAATTTAAAAAAAATGCAAAACTGCAGTTCTTAGCGTGTTTTTCTTCAAAAAACAACTTAGAACTCACCACGTTGAGGTGGCTGCATGTCGAGTTCCTCACCAACCCTCCCACCCTTAAAGTAAAAATTTATTTTTGTCGTTGTAAAACTTTTAAAAATTGTTTTTTTGTTTCAAACTGCGGCAAAATGTGTCTTGATTCAATACATGGTTTTATAAAGCCGTCCCGAGCTTCAAAGCCATAAACTGACGTAGATGCTTCTGTGACTAATTTTATACATCTCTCAACTGTCTGCGAATGGCATGGGAATTTTAGTACAGGCATTTCGTCCGGAAGCAAAGAAATCATATTAGTTAGGTCTTCATGTGATATTTCCATTGTCAATGGGGGTTCCCCATCTAACATTCTGCCAGTCAATTAAGTTCACATAATCCTCATAATTGAAATTTAGATTATTAACTTGGAATATTCTGACGTCCTCGGTTCTTGAGTTTCTACATTTTAAAATTCTTCTTAAAGCCAACTCTCGAATGTATTTTCTGTCATCCGCTAACATTGCTATCAAAAGGTTTTCTGAATGGGCATAATATCCATTTCTCTGTATTACAGGATCTATCACTTTTTTGAGTTCATCAGGAAGGTAACGAGATCTTCTAATCACGTTGAAAAGGTACCTGGCGCCATCTTTACAAGACCAATGCATTTAATTTCAAACCACCCTAAGGCGGTCACTTTAATTATAAATTGAGTCAATATTTTAAGGTTTTCAGAGGGCTCTTTGTTGGCAACATATAACCTTAACACTCTGTTGACTGTTGTAAGCCACCTGGAGTGAAACGTTTATCCTGGTGCTCTCATTGCTAAATCTTCACTTAAAGCCCAGTTGGAAATTCCCGAGGAAATTCCTTGACACATCTCGTACATGTACTTTTGGTCTGTACTCAGGATTTTAAAATTCCCGTCCGATCACAAGCTTCTGCGACAGTTGGCAAATTCAGTCGCGTTTGAGAAGAAGACGAAGGTTTGATAGTTTCACTTGTCAAAGGGTTTATTGCCTTAGAAGTTGAAGGGATATTTCCTAGTTCATTTTGGTCTCGTCTAGACATAGAATATTGCACTATTCCTTCTTTTGGATTATCTTCTAAGAACAATGATTGCCTGGCTACTTCCTTTGATTTTCTTTCAAGTGCTTTTTGATTTTTCTTTTTGGTTTCAACATCTACGCTACCAATTGCCATTTTACGGTTTGTTTTTTGATCTAAAATTCTCTTTCGGCTGTAGGTATTTTGGTTTTACATTTGCAAGTTAAAAAACTTTTACATTTGCAGATGGCAATATCAAAAAGCTTTTGTTCTGTGGATTCTCTAAATGCCTTAATTTTGTTACTATATTTGTCTTTATATTTCAATTTAAAGCTTTTCTTAATTGATCTGTATTTGTCATGATATTAAAAAAAATAAAATCCAAAAATTAAATAAGTTCCATCCCTTAGCCATAAATTGAAGCTAGTAAGTAACTAAACCTAAAGGATACAACTGTTGACATAAGATTAGCGCGGTATTTTTAAATATTAATCTTTGTAATATTCAAATTCATTATCATTAATGATACGAATTGTCTAAAAACTGTTTATAAGTAATAATAATAATATAAATAATATACCCAAGTTGAAAATTGTGGCAAAAATTTAAAATAAAAAAAATTAAAATTTTGAAAATTTAAATGGGTTTCGGCAGCTGAAGATATTATTTTAGAGAACTCAGATTTTTTTTACAAAATTAGGATCACAATAGGCACCTTTTAAGCATACAGGGATTTTAAGTTTTAAAACTTGAAAAATTCACTCCGCCCTAATGTCCACCTACCAAGTTATACGCTCTCGAAGTTGTTAAAAATTTTGAAAAATCGCTTTATCTCCAAAAGTACTGCAAATATTTTAATGATTTTTTTACAGTTCACATAACTTATAAGTTATAAGAGTGCTTATGTGGTAGATATTTCAAAAAAATTGCACCACTACAACTGCCCCTTCAGGGGGTGGCGCTAACTTTAAACCCCTAAAATACAACTTTTTCTTAATAAAAATATTAAATTCATTTGATTAATTTTATGGGGAATTTCAAAATAAACATTTTGTGTCTCTTACATTTTTCTTCTAAAACCAACCGTTCTTGAGAAAAGTTGAAAATCAATAACGATAATAGTAACAGTGGATAACAAATGAATCAATATACTTTTGAAAATCACCGACAAACTTCCACAGTCAATTCCTGGGATCAAATAAGGCATTTGTTTCCCTTGAAATTATATCCAAAAACGCACCCCTAAACAGTTAAAGGCTTTCAAAAGTGGGGAGGTTAAAATGTAAACAAATCACTTAATAACATTTTAGGAGTGCCTTTTTGGATATTATTTCAAGAGGGACAAATATCCTATTTTGATCCCAAAAACCCGCTGTAGAAGTTTGTCGGTGATTTTCAAAGGTATATTGATTAATTTGTTACAGACTGCAATTATTATTATTATTAATTTTCAATTTTTCTAAAGAACCATTGGTTTTAGAAGAAAAATTTAAGAGGCACAAAATGTTTATTTTAAAATTGCCATAAAATTAATCAAACGAATTTAATATTTTTATTAGCAAAAACTCGTATTTTAGGGGTTTAAAGTTAACGCCACCCCCAGAAGGGGTAGTTCTAATGGTGAGATTCTTATGCAATTTCTACCACAGGATGACTTTTATAAGATATGCCTACTGTAAAAAAATCATTAAAATATTTGCAGTACTTTTGGAGATAAAGTGATTTTTCAAAATTTTTAACACAACTTCGAGAGCGTATAACTTGGACATTCTAGGGCATAATTTCATAGGGGCCAAAAGTCCTGTTTTGATCCCAGGAACTCACTGTAACCGTTTGTCGGTGTTATTTAGGGACACCCTGTAGATTATTTTAACCTAGGCAGTTTTAAAGAGAGATTCATTACAAACAAAAGGAAAATTTTTTGGTCCCGATCCGACTAATACAAGCGAAGTTATTTTTATTTTATTTTTTATTTTATTTTATTAGAAGAAAATAATATCTACAAACAGGGATTACCCCTAATTACATGTAGACAAAAAAGAACCAATTTTTTACACTATTTTTATGTGGTACTATACCTCATTAGTGATTTCAGAACACACGGCTTTTTTCATTTTTATTTTTTATGAAAAGAAATTTTTGCACACTGCGGCAAAACATTTTCTAGACATGGCCAGATCAGCCTCCGAACCGACATATAGATTATTTAATGTAACTGAAGATTGACAAAGAGGTGCGTGCGAGAGGGAAACAGTGCGTGTAAAAGGAACAACTAATGGAGCCCTAATTCCAGAATTTCTCTACAGTCTACGTTATTATTAATTACGTTATACATAAACATGGCGTACGATATCTGACGTCGATCGGCAAGACTCGGAAGGCTGTATCTAGTTCTCAAGTAACTAGATCTTACATTGACGAAGTCCGGGTATGTGCCAGTATCCTTTTTATAAAGATAGCGAAGCAGGCGATTCTGAATTTTTTCTATCTCAGAAGTATGATTGGCAAAGGTGGAATTCCATATGATTGAGCTATACTCAAGTCCTGGACGAACTATTGAATTGTACAGAAATTGTACAGTTATTAAAAAAATAGTGAAACGGAAACTTGAAAAAGTCAAAATTTTACACTAAAGTCGAAAAATAAGGGCCTTCCGGTCAAAATTGGGTTGAGACATTTTATACACAAATTCACAGGAATGGTTTCGACCGATTAAGAGAAAAAACTCGCTGTTACAAAAAAAGTCCGAAAATCAGGATAAATTTTGGTTCGTTGACTATAGTCCAGTGATTAGCGATTTCAACCTCGGAATAATAGTAGAACGGGTAAACATTGGTGCATGGTCTTTTTGAAAGCCTATTCTTTAACAATCAAAAATGTTTAATATTTTTTATTGGCCGCTTCTTGGAAAAAATTGAATTGGAAAAGGCATGAAAAAAATGTTTGTAGTATTTTGTAGATGAGGTGTTGTTTGAAAAGTTTCTAATTTAACTTTTTTAAGTATCTTCAATATTTCAGTAGATATTAGCTGGACAGTAAAAAATCAACCACCCTGTATATAAAAAAAATCTTACAAATAAAAAACAAAAATTAAATTAATAGCAGGATGATGCCTGTATCTTTGAAATTAGCAAGGAGAAGTTAGGATCAGTTGTAGTGAGTTTTAATCTTAAATTAATTTGGGTCGATGTTAAGTTTACTTCGAAATTTATTTTTTACCGTCAGTATGGTAGAAAATTCAAAATCCAAAAAATCAGCGCCAAAAGTATCATGCTGGTTACTTATCTTATCGCGTATCTTTGCTTGGGGCTTGAATTAGAGGCTTTCGAGATGTGGCTGTATCGCAGAATCCTTAAGATACCTTGGACGGCTAGACTGACAAATGAAGAAATTTTAAGACGTGTCAACAAACAACGTGAACTGGTCGAATTGATTAAGAAGAGAAAAACGGCATATCTGGGGCACATAATGCGAAACACGAAATATCAATTCTTGCATCTGTTGATCGAAGGCAAGATCGAAGTCCGGAGAGGGATCGGAAGGAAGAAAATGTCTTGGCTGCGAAACATCAAACATTGGACCGGGCTACACGATGTACAGTCGTTAATACACACCGCAAGAAATAGAGAAGCAATGGAAAATCTTATCGCACACATCCATTAGTGGATATGCATTAGAAGAAGAAGAGGAAGAAGACAGATAAAGTAAAATCCAAATCCAACGTAATTTTAATTTTTTATAGCAAAAAATGTTTTCTAAGCATTTGTAATGTAAAAAATTTAATGTTTTTTAAATTTTCCTTTATACATAATTAGTTCGTTGCGTTTAATCAATTAAGCATTAGAGGTTATCTTCTTTTTAAGTAATACAATGTGCAGCAAACTTAGGACACTGAGTAATAGTAATGAACATTTCCTGTAGCAAATTTTGTGATCTACAAGTTTGGTAATCGCTATTTATATCGAAAAATCCATAGTTTACGAGTTAATTGGCAAAAACTGTATTTTCTTACCTTCATCCCCCTACAAAATTTTTAGCTGCACTCGGATCGATGGGGACTTTTGAGACATTGTTTAAAAATACAAAAATTCAGCCTTCTGGGAATTTTTCCGAGGTCAAATCAAAACCTTGCTTTTAAAACTGAACTCTAAGGCTCCGTTTTTCATTGGGAGTTTAAACTTACGTTCAAGCGAACTCGGTTCGTCTTTTGATCTTCTTTCATCGTGTATTGCGTTTCTCAATCAATTATAGTTAGTTAGTTCATGTAAACAAAGTTCACGTTTTGGTAGCGCTATGGTTGAAAAAGTGGTACCGACACTAATGCCATGCGTATTAGTATGAGAATTAGTGAGATTAGTTTCAAAATTCGTGTGCTTCTTTTTAGTAAAGTGTTTATTTATTTTGACTTTTGAGCTTAAACATTATTATAAAATGAACAAACGTGCTCAAAACAAGACTACCTGCAAAACAATGCTACTACTTCGAAAGCCAAAAAGATGGAACGTAGCAGAAAATCGGAAGCGACTATAATTCCAAGTGCACAATTTTTCAAGTTGTGGCCATCATTCGAAGGAATGTGTTCAAAATGAGCCACATGAAATTACAGAGGAAGTGGCTTTTGCTGTACCCCATTCCTCGACTTTCATTGAACAAAAATTGTGGTAAATACACACTTCAAATGTTAGGAAAACCATGTGCTCTACAGTTGCAAAGCTAACCGCATCCAATCAAAATGACAACAGTTATTCAAGTAAGTAAGATTCTTGAATTATTTCCAAGCATTAACATCCTCTTTATCTTAGCCAGTGTCGCCTCACCCCGGAATAAAAATTGCCAACCAATCGCCCAAACGTCGAACAACTTGACACAAATGTGACACAAGTACAAATAACACAAAAAAATCTCAAAAAGCAAAAAATTCTTCTTTTTCTATTCTACAAAATTTTAACCTGACGAAGCTACAATAGGTGCTTTCCATTTGTTGAAAAGTACAGCTCTGAACACTACCCTACTGTATATTTATACATATTTATACAGTAGGGTACTGTTCAGAACGGTACTTTTCGACAAATGGAAAGCACCTATTGTAGCGAAACGCGTCGTTTTTAATTAAACAAATTTAATAATTTTTGTGGAAATTTTGTGTTTTATTTCATCGTGTTTTATTATATCGATTTCCATCAAGTATCGGCCTCTTCAATCAATCAATAAAAATTTGCTATCGAACGTATAGAAATAAAAGCTGTGAAGTGGCTCTCACAGCACTTTTACGTGCCTATTTTAGCTGTTTTTAAGCATAAGGATTTAAAACCAAAAAATTAGTTTCCGGTAAAACCCTAAATTACTCACTTATTTTTGAACATCCTGTATAGATTTCATTGAAAAACTTATTTGCCGATGAAGTTTTGTTAAAGCGGGTAAAACCAAATATCATCAAAATCGGTTCAGTAGTTTTTGCTACACTACCGACCGCTAAGAGAGTTTTTTTTTATTTTGAGACTCAAAACATACAGAAATTCAATTAAAAAAATTTTTTTTCGACCTCAATATTTCAAAGCAGATAAAATATACTGAAAAGTAAAAAATAGTTATTTGTGTTATAAGGAGACAAAGTGACGTTTTGTGTGACAAGACTGTGTTTGGCTGAAGAGCGAGCGTAGCGAGCGAGTCTGGCAATACAGGCGAGTCACACAAAACTACTTTGACTCCGCATAAAACATTAAATTTTTTCTGCAAACCTAAAGCGTAAAACTGAAAATTTTTATTTTTGAAAGAGCACCATCTCTTGTCAATTACTTGTAGTTCAATTGTCAAATATTTTTTAAAATTAACTTAAATTTATAAAAAAAGCTAATTATTAAACACAACGAACTAATTAGAAAGGAAAATTTAAAAAACATTAAATTTTTTACATTACAAATGCATAAAAAACATTTTTTACGTTAAAAAATAAAAATTATGTGCGGTTAAGATTTTACTTTTCCTGCCTAGACAGAAAAAATAGTATATTAAAATACATGTGTCACAAGATAGCATTTTGACGCACGAAGGCAAATGCCTGAGTGTGTCAAAAGCTCTTGTGACACAAGTGTTTTATACTATTTTTTCTATTTTGCAATGATTTATTTTAAAAATTGATTCTAAAAAAATCGTGTTAGAGAATTTTATTGCTTAAATTCTTAAGTTGGTCCTACTGACAGTTGACGTTTATTTAAACTTCTAAGATTTTACCAAGAGATGGCGGGTAAAGTTTGTTTGATTTTAATATTTTTAACTTTAATACTAATCAATTTACGTAAAAATTACATTATTCCTTTGGTATTTATTACTTAATAAGCATTTTATGTAATTATTTTTAAAAATCAAGAATAATTTTTACATAATTGATTTGTATCATATGTCAAAATAATTATTTTAATTACCAATGTCAACCAATCTCAAACTAAAAAAAAACTAGAAACAGTACTTAAAAGTAGAACATTACAACATCGTTTTGGACGGTTTTCGATGCTGTAATGAGTATATTGTAAACGCAAAATAGAAAAAGTACTTTTCTGACCATTTTTCCTGCCTCGACGGGAAAGTTAAACTTCACCGTTACCTATTGAGTGACACAAAGGCGACTTTTTCTGACGTTTGAAGAAAAATAAAATTTCAACAAAATAGAACCTCACGTGCGTTTATTTTTATACCGAACGTTTGCATTTTTTTATCGAACGTTTACTCTTTTTATCGAACGTTTACTCTTTTTATCGAAACGTTTACTCTTTTTATCGAACATTTTTCTTTATTTATAGAAAGTTTATTTTTATACCGAACGTTTAATTTATATATCGAGCATTAAAATTCTTTATCGGCGGTTTTCTAGTTTTATCGGAAATTGTATATTTTATCTAACATTTAATCTAATATAGTGCAAATGTATTTTTTTATCGAAAAATTATATCGAACATGAGAATTAAATATCAATCATTTAATTTGTAGCGAAAAATAGATAGTTTACGAGATATTAGTATTTTCTTGCATTTTTTTACCTTTGCCCCCGTATAAAATTTTTAGCAGGAGTCGGATCGATGAGGACTTTTGAGACAAGGTTTATAACGGCACTATCAAGGCTCACAAGAAAATCCAGCTTTCTGGGAACTTTTCCGAGGCAACACAATAATTGTGTTTAATTTAACTGGATTATTGTCAGACTTAGAGCAGGGGTCCACGGTAGTTGAGTTTGCGAAATATGATAAATATATCCGTTTTGTCAACGGATTTGAGTTTGGGAGGTATCAAGTTTCAGTATTTTCGATGTTGCCAGACAGTCTAATGGCCGAGTCATTAATGGTTGTCGGTCGAAGTCTTAAGACATTTTTAATAATCACATTTTAATTTTTTTCTATTTAACGGCTAGGTTGACGAAATTTTGCAACAGAGATAATTTATTCAGAATTAAAATACGAACGAAATGATGTATTTAAATGTTTAAATAGTAAAAGTAGTGGCAAAGAAGCACAATTTTTCATGAATTTGGAAAGAATTTGGTAACAGCAATTTTTTCCCTTAAACGGTCTAGAGTTCTATCATATTAGCTTTCGGTTGGGAATTTTGTTACATTTCATTTCATTTATGAATTTCATATTAACCCGACTGTGGAATTTCTAAAATTTATGCATATTGCCAAAATATTAGAAGTATATTTGACGATTTAGTAGAAATATTAGAAATAGAATATATCGAGGATTGTGATGGACGATTTGTTTCTATAATTTTATTTAACGTTCCAACGGCTTAATGGGGTATATATAGACTAGGACTGTTATCGGAAAAAACGTATCCTTAATCATACAAGCGGCATTTCATATAACATTTTGGTAACCGATGTTTTCCCAGTATTTCAACCCTGCTGAATACGAAAATTGCGGTTACCAAAGCGAAATCTTAACCGGAAGCGTGATATTCAAGGTGACACACAAGATGTCAGCTTTGTTATTTTTGATGGAATCATTATGGACAATTAAGACAAATATTTTTATTGGTTGGGATAGATAATTTTATACTCTACAATTTTTATTAGAGGTATAACTATCTTCAGATCACTCCTTAAGGAGCTACAGTCGGAAGAAGCACCGTGAAATTGGAACAAAATCCCAGTATCGAAATGCTAGAGGAATTTCATATAACAATTTGGTAACCGATGTTTTCCCAATATTTCGACCCCCCTGAATCCAAAAATTGCGGTTACCCACAGTGAAATTTAAACCGGAAACGCGATATTCAAGATGGCGACTAGGTTGTCTGCTTTATTAATTAAGATTTATTTGGATGGAAGAATTATTATTGAAACTAGGACAACTATTTTGATTGAATACAAGGTTCTCTACAATTATTATTAAATGTAAAAGTACCGTAAGATTGCTTATTAAGGAGCGAAAGCCAGCTAAAGACATCGTGTGCGTAAAAATCGTCGTAATATACAGGGTGTCTCATAAAGAATGGGACAACGCTTGGTCACAGATTCTCTAGGTTAAAATAAACCGATTAAACCTAATATACCTTAATACAAAGTCCTCCAGTTTCCAAGTTAAAAGACCTTAAAGTTCAATTTTTAATATTTTCTTTTTATGATAATTTCCACAAATGTGAAAATATTTACTTCAAATTTGGAACAGGTGCTTATTATTACGAAGTACATCAGTAGAAAATTTTTCATAAAGTAGGCTTGACTATAAGAGGCACTTAACCTATCTTCTATAACTTGTTTTAGCTATAACTTTGTTATCGGTGAAAATTTTTTCAATATTATGTTATTTTCTGAAAGATAATTAAAAAACAGAAAACTAAGGTGCTCTTAGTTCATATGCGTAAAAGCAGCCGTTTGTCTTAAAATTGGCATTCAAGTTTTGAATTATTGTTATGACGAGCACTTATCATGTAGCCATCATCACAAAAACGATGTGTAAGATATTGGAAAACATGTTAAACCGATAACATTGTCTTAAAATCAAAGGTACGTTGCGTAATAGTACATCCAGGGTATTTTCCAAGAAGTCTGAATAGTGATGAAATTTGAGCTTTGGTGGAAGTACGTATGGGCCAACAAAATAATTTCTAATGATACTACACTAAACAATCTTTGTAAACAAACGTTTTCTATTATTTTGTCCTTTGTTTTTGTGATCATTGCTACTTGATAATTGCACGTCCTACCGACAACTCAATACTTCAACGGAGATTTTAAGGTTAACGGTTGGTTTTACACATATGAATTAAGAATACTTTAGTTTTTTATTTTTTAATTATCTTTCAGGAAATAACGCGATATTGATAAAAAATTCACAGATAACAAAGTTAAAGCTAAAATAAGTTGTAGAAGTTAGGTTAAGTGCCTCTTATGATCAAGCCTACTATATGAAAAATTTTCTACTGATGTACTTCGTAATAATAAGCACCTGTTCCAAATTTGAAGTAAACATTTTCACATTTGTGGAAATTATCATAAAAAGAAAATATTAAAAATTGAACTTTAAGGTCTTTTAACTTGGAAACCGGAGGACTTTGTATTAAGGTATATTAGGTTTAATCGGTTTATTTTAACCTAGAGAATCTGTGACCAAGCGTTGTCCCATTCTTTATGAGACACCCTGTACATGTTTGCTCTTTTTATTTATTTTGATGGATTAATTATTATGGCAATTAAGACAAATATTTTTATTAGCTCGGATAGATAATTTTATGATCTACAAAAAATTACAGTAAAATCACTCTTTAAGGGTCTAGAGAGTCGGGAGAAGCACCGTGTGTTGTCAAAACAGAAGACGCAATATCCTCTTTATGATCGACTTTTATGGACTTGATTTGCTCTGATCATGTTTTAACAGATACATCCTAGCTGGATACTGGGAAAGCTACCTCGCTGAATTCACCAAGATGCTTCCATATACTGCTTTATGTATTAAGACGGTTTATACAACACTGGTGCTTTTATCGACTCCAGCTCTTTTAGGAGTGATCTGAAGATAATTTTACTTCTAATAAAAATTGTAGGGTATAAAATTATCTATCCCAACCAATGACAATATTTGTCCTAATTGTTCATAATTATTTTATCAAAAATAACAAAGCAGACATCTTGGGCGTCATCTTGAAAATCACGATCCCGATTAAGATTTTGCTTTGGTAACCGCAATTTTCGTATTCAGTAGGGTTTAAATATTGGGAAAATATCGGTTACCAAAATGTTATATGAAATGCCGCTTGCATAAAATACTTTAACTTTTGCGCCTAGTCTAATAGTTTCCTACACAAACTTTATTTCAATGCCAATTAATAATTGCTGCGTTTTGAAACTTGAAACTTCTTGTAAATTTAAGTTACGTCAACTACATTAAATTGATAAAGATAAAATAAATATCTCTTCAGCAGTCCGGCTATAATAATCAGTTAAAGTCGAGCTGGGAATATTATTACCCCAGTGTGCAGTCATTGTATAGAAAGATTTTCGTTGCTGACTTATGGATCAATAAAATATTTTTGAATTTTTATATAAAATAAGTTTTAGCAGTTTTAGGGTAATATATGTATGAAGTAGATTTGATAAATAATCTTTCTTCTTTTAAGTTCGGTTTTGCTACAATATCGACATTTAAATGTACTGATGTTTTTGATACCTACATTTTATACCAATTTTGTGAAATTCTCAATTATCTGACTGCCCCAAAAAATTATATTTATAAAGTGGGGTTGTTTTATACCCCAGTGTGCTGTTTGTGTTACAAAAAATAAATATAATAATAAAATAATAAAAAATAAAGGTTAATATAAAAGATTTATAGTCATTTGTAAAATGATGGTCGGCATTACCCCACTTTCCCCAATAGGGTATTTTCCAATTTTTTAAAATGTATCTAGAAAGTTACTTTATTGATAACGTAATCTCAAAACCACATTTAAAAAAAATTGCGACTGTAGGTTTTGCCAAAAAAGTTATTTGAAATTCAAACTATAAAGTTTCCCGCATAAAAGCGGCATGACGTCACGAGTCGTAGCTGTCAATATTCGTCAATATTCAACTAATGAGCTCCAACTTATTATAACCTTGATTACACATTAACTGACATTTAATACATGTAACTAAGCAACAAACGTGATGGGTATGACTCGTGACGTCACTTCCGTTTTAATTTTCACTTTGAACCTGCAGCATAAAATGCTTTTACTAAAGCACTTTTTAATAAAACTTTTTTGATTGAAATATTTTTAGTGTGCCGAAGTCATTGATAATCGACTTTGCTATGCAATAACGCAGCAATAATCGATATTTAAAAAATTGGAAAATACCCTATTTTGTGTGTATGTATTCCACAATTACTCGCAAACACTTTGATCGATTTACTTGAAATCTGACATACCTGAAATGGCCTCTAGCGCGGAGAAATTAATATAGAAATCGTCAGTAACTCGGACAAATTTACATAAAGCAGTTATCAGTGGGAATGTGTTCCTTATACGGTATAAGGAACACATACCCATACATATGGGTATAAGTTATACCCATATGTATAACATACTAAAAGTCCCCTATCATAGGGGTGCCGGAACCCCCCAAATTTGGCCAACATATCTAAATTATTACACTTTAATTTTTTTCTCTTTAACGGTTAGGTTTACAAAATTATTGAATCATCAAAATTTTATGTAAAATTAAATACACGCAATGATGCATGTAAAAATGTTTAACTAGCCTAGTAAAATAGATGTTTTGAAAAAGAAAAAATATCTGGCAGCGATTTTATTGCTGAAATGTGTTGAGGGTGGCCTCATGAGTAAGTGATAAAAATGCACCATCCGCACCCCCTCTGCTAACTTCAGGGGAGAGGCAAACGTATGACTACTTCTAGTTTCCGCCAGTTTTCGCCAAAATTAAGCAATGTAGAGAAAAGTTACTAAAACATTATTTTATAGATGACGCATTTCTACTGAAAAATGTTTTATAAAATTTTTCCATTAGAGCAACGGTTTTCCTAAAAAATGTATTTTAAAAGAGCCATTTTTTCAAAAATATTATTAAGCAAGCGAGTCAATATAATGCAAAATATCGGCGCTCCGATAGATAAGAATCTGTTTTACTCCGAGATAAACAATGGCAACATTAACAAAATATATATTAATTTAAAGCTAAAGACTTTAGCTTTCATATCCATGTATTTTTGAAGATTTTTGTTATTTCTTGTGGTATTGATGAACAAATAAAGTTTCTTTTGCACTATTCTTTAAACATTTCAAGATATTTGGTGGAAGGAATTATTTAAAAAAATTTCTTTTAAGGATAGTATTTCTTATGAGTTATTTTTCAAAGTTACATCAAAAGAAATTGATTATACGTTATGGTATAATAAGAACCATGATTTGAAATTTCTTCATTTTTTGTTAATTTTTTTTTAACAGAAATTTGGTTTTAAAATGCTGTCAAATCGTTATTATTAAACAGATTGAAGAAAATAAGCACTTATTTTGAAGTAAAATATGTCTACTTTTTGATAAACTAATTGCAATTTACTCATCGTCTCAGGTTTTTTTTATGTATTGTATACTGTTGACAACAAGTAAAATTGGTGATTTTTCTTCAAATGACTTGGTAAATTTAAATCAGTGTACATTTTTCAATAATTTCGTGTGCAAATAAAACTTAATAACTTATATATTTAATCTATGAAAACTAAAATTTGTTTTGATTTACTGGAGCTAAAGGGCCAGCTGTTGAATTCTGTTAAAAAATTACACATTATCCAAAGCTGTGGAGATATTTTAACAGCATCAGCAAACTGTTCTCAAAATCGATTTATTGTGCCTTTTAGGGATGTATAACGCCTTCAAAATAGATAATTGCTTATACAGTGTGTTTGATTTTTTGTGTCACAGTAGTTATCTCGGCTATGGTATGAGTTGTAAATAAATTTTATATATGGAAGTCGTTATATGGATTATTTTCAATAATTTCTGAAAATCAGAAAAACAATTGAGTGTCGAATATTCGACATTTGTTGTTCTACAGTGTGGCCCTGAATTGAGTTCACTAGGTATATTATTATAATCGACAAAAAAAATAGAATTTTATTTTAACGTTTTGGGATTCCGCCCTGATCCATTTGTCCATGTACACAAGAAAGCCCGTTTGATTAAAAATTTTTTCACACTGAGCAGGGCAAATTTCCAAAATGTAATTCCAAAAATTTTCGTCTATATCGTCGAATTAACTCAAACACAGGGGAGGGGACATACTGATTGCTTAAAACTTTTAAAAGACAGAATTAGAACATCGCGGGATCCTTTCGGAAACCGGACCGTGTACCAAACACGTCTAGGAACCGGAGGTTACCCGATAGTTAACTGCGCCGGTCTACGACCGAACAACACTTTCATTTAATGATTTCAGTTAATTTCACTTAATTTCAGAATTAAAATGTTTAGAGAAATTAGAACTAATAATTATTGTATTGTTTAAACCTGAAAATTTGTCCTCAATATTTTAACGCGCTAAAAAATTTAAAGGAACACAAAACAGTTTTTGGTGAGGGGGGGGTATTTGTTCTACGGCAATTGATGGTAGTTTGTATACTTATTGTTAAATTAACATAATGCAGTTAATGTTTAAAAAATCGCCCCCCCCTCATATCTACGCCACTGGGACAGTACCAAAAGAAGAGAGGCAGTGTTATTTTACATTATTCATACCGATTATGCATTAGGATACAAACAGTTCAACGTGAGAATGTCTTGTATGTTATAAAACCAATTGTAGATAATATATTCTATTTTTGCGGTCTTGTAGCGTTGCTGCTATCATATTTGGAAAAAAACTAAAAGAAAGCTTTCTTGTTAAAAATTTCATCTACATTATTTTTTAACTAAGGTATTTTGACGTATATAGCTTAACTTTGGAGCAAACTTGCAAAAACTAGAATTAGTCCTACGTTTGCCTCCCCCCTGAGGTAAGCAGAGGTGGTGCGGGTGGTGCATTTTTATCACATACTCCGGAGGTCACCCCTAATGTATTTCAGGAATAAAATCGCTGCCAGATATTTTTTCTTTTTCACTATCGTTTATGATGTTTATTTTACTAGGCTACTACAAAATTTCATAATAGTTATTTGTTTTATAAGGAGACAAAGTGACGTTTTGTGTGACAAGACTGTGTTTGGCAGAAGAGCGAGCGTAAGCGAGCGAGTCTGGCAATACAGGCGAGTCACACAAAACTACTTTGACTCCGTATAAAACATTAAATTTTTTCTGCAAACGTAAAGCGTAAAACTGAAAATTTTGATTTTTGAAAGAGCACCATCTCTTGTCAATTACTTGTAGTTCAATTGTCAAATATTTTTTAAAATTAACTTAAATTTGTAAAAAAAGCTAACTATTAATAGCAACGAACTAATTATAAAGGAAAATTTAAAAAACAATAAATTGCTTACATTACAAATGCTTAAAAAACATTTTTTACGTTAAAAATAAAAATAATGTGCGGTTAAGATTTTACTTTTCCCTCCTAGACAGACAAAAATTACTTTTCTGACAATTTTTCCTGCCTCGGCGGGAAAGTTAAACTTCACCGTTACCTATTGAGTGACACAAAGGCGACTTTTTCTGACGTTTGAAGAAAAACAAATTTTCATAACTTCATATAAAATTTTCAAAAACTAATGTTAGTACGGGGTCTATCGCTTTCAACGAATGGAAAATGGAAAAACGACATATGTGGCTGTAAATTTACAATTAGCTAGCCTTAAGAGTCTACATAAAGACATAAAAAAGTTTACCACTCCTAGGGGTGTGTAACATGAAGTAAATGTGCCCTCAACATTCAAAGAATACTAGCTCGAAAAGAAATGAGAATTTCGAAATTCTGATAAAGCTATTTAATAGATCATGGAATTCTGAACAATTTATAAATCTATAAAAATTTTTGTACCAATAGTACTTTTCCAGAAAAACGCGATGAAAGACAAATAGGGATAAACCGTTAGAAATCTGAAAATTGGAAATTTTACAGCATAGTGACTCACAAAAATGTTCGCCATTTTGTAATTAATTGTCAGATCATTATTTCGAGTAAATTTTTGGAAAGGAGATGGTTTTTGCTTTAAATTGATGGGGTTATTTTTTAATTTATTTATTTTCATCATCCCTGAAATTGTACTAGAAATTTTCTTTTTCATTTTTCTGACGACTCTTTACATATTAATGTACCACAAGCTACAGAGAGTTCAAATTTAAAAAATATTCTGGATGTTCTATAATATATTTGTAATGACATCATGCTACTAATCATGTTAAAACAATTTTCAGTTTTAAAGATAATTTTTTTTTCATATACAAAGCCAATCATATTTTACAATTTTCAGTCACATGTTCATTTTTACCCAATCACATAAAACTTCAACTGACAATCACCCTAGGGTAATTTTCAATTGCTCTGCCGACGCGATATCGTATAAAATTCAACGAATTGTCACTTTTGACGTTAAATTTAAATTTAAAAAAAATTATCTCGTTGAATATCCCTCGGGCATTGACAAATCCTCATAATTTTGTAATATTTTTTAAGTACATTTTTTGGAAAAACACCCCTCCGCTTCGCGTCGGGGTGTTTTTAAAAATGTACTTTCAAGATATGACAAAATTATTTCGGTTGTTATCAGTGCCCTAGGGTTATTACAGTTGAAAACACCCCTTAAATATTTCAACTTTTTTGAATTTTATTTTTTTCTTGTAATTAAATTTTTAAGAGGCTGCCTGCGTAAGATGGAAAAATGTAATTTCCAAAAAAATAAATATACGGTTTTGTAGGTAATTCATCGTGCTTTCAAATGATGTATTTAAAATTTACTCTACTTCATGTACTTTCTATGAAATTAAAATGAAGTGCGCGCGTCTCAAAAAGGGCACTTTTATCGTAATATTGACGGCATTTTTTACGTAAACGTTATATCTTAAAAACGTTTGCGGATAATGAAAGAGGATATTTCAACGTTTCAGTTCATCATATTAAATATTGATTTCTGACTACATGTTCCGAAAAAAGTACCGCGAAAAAACTGTTTTTTTCGATGATCCTGAACAAAAGGCAAAAACAAGCTACATTTCGTAAAACACCATATGTGGCTGAAAATTTGAAATAAGCTTGTATTGAAAGCCTAGAAAAAGAGGCAAAAAAGTTTTCCACTCTCAGAGGTGTGCAACATCGAGTGGATGTGCCCTCAACTGTTAAAAGAGTAACTGGAAGCATAATGGAAAAATCGAAATTTTGTTATAGTCAATTTATAGAGAATTAAATTTTAAACAATTTTTATATCTATGAAATTTTCTGTATTTGCGATAGTTTTACCGTAAGTAAGCTATAAAAGAGACATTTATATAGCCTTAACATCAATGTAGAGCACAGGCTGGAAAAACAACATATGCGGCTGAAAATTTGAAATAAGCTAGTATTGAAAGCCTAGAAAAAGAGGCAAAAAAGTTTACCACTCTCAGAGGTGTGCAACATCGAATAAATTTGTCCTCAACTGTTAAAAGAGTAACCGGAAGTGAAATAGAAAAATCGAAATTTTGTTATAGTCAATTTATAGAGAATGGAATTCTAAACAACTTATACATCTATGAAATTTTCTGTACTTGCAATAGTTTTTCCGTAAACGCGTCGAAAGAACCATTTATATAGCCTTAACATCACTCTAGGGCACAGACTGGAAAAACAACATAATTATGTGGCTGAAAATTTGAAATAAGGTAGTTTTAAAAGCCTATGAAAAGAGGCAAAAAAGTTTACCACTCTCAGGGGTGTGCAACATCGAATAAATGTGTCCTCAACTGTTAAAAGAGTAACTGGAAGTGTAATAGAAAAATCTAAATTTTGTTTGGGTCAATTTATATAGAATTAAATTCTAAACAATTTATATATCTATGAAATTTTCTGTACTTGCAATAGTTGTACCATAAGCACCACGAAAGGAACATTTAGATAGCCTCTACATCAATTTATATAAAAAAAATTAAATAAATTAGTTTAAAATTTCAATTACATCTCTTTTTTTATCTTTTTTATTCCTCCTCATTTACAGTAACCGCTAAATCGAAAAAAAATGTTAAAAAAGCAGAATGCTATTATTTTGGCAGCTGATTTAACAGTTTGCAGTTGTTGACATCAACAATTTTGACATCATATTCGTAATCAGCGACCCCAAAAATATAAAGTACCATGTCCTTATCAAAAAATAATTGGATTTAAAAAAACGCCCCCTAAAAACAATATATGGGTGGGATCTACCCATGTTGCACACCCCTGGCGATGGTAAACTTTTTAGCGTCTTGTAGTACATATCAAATAATGCCCAAATCCAAATTTTCAGCCACATACGTTTTATTTCCAGGTCGATGCTGATATTCGCCTTTGGGATCTGTACTATGTGCAGTGCCATTGATATTAGAAATATCAGACAAAGCTAGCTGTTTCTCGTTTTCATTAAATATTTGTTTGGACGATTGGCCAATGTCAAAAAGCTTTCACAAAAATATCAATCAAAATATTTATAGTAGGGTGCTTTTTGAGATTTTAAACGACTAAAAATGACTTTAGTGAGGGGCTTGGGGTTACAATCTGAAACCTAAACAGAATTAAAGAATGTATTTTTGTATTTCAAAATCCAAAAGCTGTCCATTTTTGTCCTGTGCAGAAGGGCACTATGGTCAAAAATAGAGTTATGTAGCTGACAGGTAGAAATACACCTGAACTTTATTTTGGCACAAAAATGGAGTTCGTTTTTGTAAAAGTTGATTTTTTATGAATTTTCAAAAAATTCAAATTACACAGACGCTTATGGGAAGAAATAGTTTAAAACGTCGATTTCTCCGTTTTTATAATTGAAAATTTTATTAAATGTCAGAATTTTTTACGTTTGCACTGCCTTTACTCGAAATCGTGACATCTTATCAAAAAATTTTATTCTTTTAAAAAGTTAGCCTCATCTATGTAGAGTTTTTTGGTGCAAGAATTATAACTTTTTATGATTTCATAACAGAGATATAGAATTAAAAGTGAAGACATGTAAAAAATCACGGCACATTATATCTATAGCAACCCAATCTCCCACCATAACTTTTTCTAATACCTATCTCGCTTCTTTACGTTGCGACGAGCCTTGCGTCTCATTCCCACTTACGTATTTATGTTGATGTAGTAATTTTAATTCAATATTGGAGTAAAAGAAACTGAATTTTTCCTAATTTTGGGAACAGCTTTGTAAAAGCAACTTTTTTTTCTAAATCTGTCGAAACCTTCACAATCCGACTGTGAGTTTGTGGATTACATATCCCACCTCAATTTGGAAGGGAAGGCACTTTTTCTTTGACTTTTGTTCAAAATCTTTGAACTTTTAAATCTTCCGTTTCACTATTCTTTTAATAGCTTCGTTAGTATTAGTCTGATCGGGACCAACAAAATTTCGTTTTGCTCGTAATGAATCTCTCTTCAAGACTAATATAATTTATATTTATTTCCTATCCCAAAAAAATGTTAAAACCGAAGTCATTGGTGAATCGTAGTTTTTTATAAAGAACTTTGGTTTAAATTCAAGTTACAGGATGAAACTAGGAGGAAATTATAGGTTTTATAATGATAAATACATGTTGCAAGTTTGGTTCAAAAATATTGAGGACAACGGCCACACTTTGGATTTTAGTTTAAATTTTCTTGTGCATATTTGCTGTGAGCAACTGATAGTCTTACAAAAAATTTTCTCTTGCAAGGTAGGAAATTTAATGCTCTTTTAGATGAAAAATAAAATAATCATAACAATCCATTTTTTCGGCCACCATTCTTTGAAAACAGAAAATCAATTTTTTAAGAGTTTGGCTACAAACCAATTTTGGTGGTTGAATCTTTTTCATGTATTTTAGATAACTGGAATTTGAAAGAAAAATCCAATTTTTCCAACTTTTTGACTAGAAAACCAGTTTTGGTGTTCCAAAATTATTTTTTATGTTTTTTTGAATCATTATTAATGTTCAAAAATACATGAAAAAGATTCAACCACCAAAATTGGTTTGTAGCCAAACTCTTAAAAAATTGATTTTCTGTTTTCAAAGAATGGTGGCCGAAAAAATGGATTGTTATGATTATTTTATTTTTCATCTAAAAGAGCATTAAATTTCCTACCTTGCAAGAGAAAATTTTTTGTAAGACTATCAGTTGCTCACAGCAAATATGCACAAGAAAATTTAAACTAAAATCCAAAGTGTGGCCGTTGTCCTCAATATTTTTGAACCAAACTTGCAACATGTATTTATCATTATAAAACCTATAATTTCCTCCTAGTTTCATCCTGTAACTTGAATTTAAACCAAAGTTCTTTATAAAAAACTACGATTCACCAATGACTTCGGTTTTAACATTTTTTTGGGATAGGAAAT